>BSBM01000848.1:12010416-13365000 GCA_027924585.1 Larix kaempferi
ACCATATAGTCTTCTAGTCTAACCATTTAGAAATGAGAGAATAATATTTAAAACCACCATACCACATGGGGGAGACGTTGTTTGTGTGTCACTTGCAATTCGTTTTTTCTTCAAATTATTCCTTGGAATTGTCATTGCACCAGAGTCCATAGCTTCTAAAAACAATAATAAATAGTCGACTATAAGTTTAAATTGTTTTAAAAATACATAAAATAATGAGCATTATCAAACAATATTCCATTACATGTATTTTATTCACATGCACAAGAATAATAAGGGTCATGTGTTATGGAAACATATTAAATACTTAGAGATAAATAAAAATCCATTGCATCTAGCACAAGTAGAGACTCATTAAAAAGAAAAGTTTTCCTTCTCAAAAATGCTAGAAGGAAATGCTTATGCTAGAAAGAAAGCTAGCAGTCGCTAGCTTTCCTTGATCTTTTGCAATGTGCTTATTTCAAAATAGAACACATGGCACAAGCTCAAGGTATAAGCTAGCAACCACCAATCACAATGGATAGGATTTTTCTATTGGAAAGCTAGCGACTGCTAGCTTTCTTTCTAGCATAGGTATGTGTTATTATCCTATAAGTAAATGCTTATGCTAGAAGGAAAGCTAGCAGTCGCTAGCTTTCCTTGATCTTATGCCATGTGCCTATTTGAAAATAGAGTACATGGCACAAGTTCAAGGTATAAGCTAGCAACCACCAATCACCATGCCTAGGGTTTTTCTATTGGAAAGCTAGCGACTGCTAGCTTTCCTTCTACCATAGGCATGTGTGACATCCTAGAAAAAAATGTTTATGCTAGAATGAAAAGTAGCATTCGTTCAAAATAGAGTACATGGCACAAGCTCAAGGTATAAGCTAGCAATCACCAATCACCATGGACAGGGTTTTTCTATTGGAAAGCTAGCGACTGTTAGCTTTCCTTCTAGCATAAGCATATGTGTTTATGCTAGAAGGAAATGCTTATGCTAGAAAGAAAGCTAGCAGTCGCTAGCTTTCCTTGATCTTTTTCCATGTGCTTATTTCAAAATAGAGCAAATGGCACAAGCTCAAGGTATAAGCTAGCAACCACCAATCACTATGGACATGATTTTTCTATTGGAAAGCTAGCGACTGCTAGCTTTCCTTCTAGCATAAATATGTGTTCTTATCCAAGAAGAAAATGCTTATGCTAGAAGGAAAGCTAGCAGTCGCTAGCTTTCCTTGATCTTGTGCCATGTGCTTATTTGAAAATAGAGTGCATGGCACAAGCTCAAGGTATAAGCTAGCAACCACCAATCACCATGCCCAAGGTTTTTCTATTGAAAAGCTAGCGACTGCTAGCTTTCCTTCTAACATAAGCATGTGTGTTATGCTAGAAGGAAAGCTAGCATTCGTTAAAAATAGAGCCCATGGCACAAGCTCAAGATATAAGCTAGCAACCACCAATCACCATGGACATGGTTTTTTATTGGAAAGCTAGCGACTGTTAGCTTTCCTTCTAGCATAAGCATGTGTGTTTATACTAGAAGGAAATGCTTATGCTAGAAGGAAAGCTAGCAGTCGCTAGCTTTCCTTGATCTTTTTCCATGTGCTTATTTCAAAATACATCACATGGAACAAGCTCAAGGTATAAGCTAGCAACCACCAATCACCATGGACATGATTTTTCTATTGGAAAGCTAGTGACTGTTAGCTTTTCTTCTAGCATAAGTATGTGTTCTTATCCTAGAAGGAAATGCTTATGCTAGAAGGAAATGCTTATGCTAGAAGGAAATCTAGTAGTCGCTAGCTTTCCTTGATCTTGTGACGTGTGCTTTCCTTGATCTTGTAACAAAATCTGTCTCAGGTACTGTCGGCTTCCACGACAGTCACCTATAACGAATGACATCCTAAGTTGGTCACTAAGTACCTTCGTCAAGTGGAGAAAGAGCAGTTATCCCTCGAACGGTATTGGGTCGTCTCCTTTTCAACAAGTGGTGGTGAGCCCACTTGAGAGAACATACACCCGCAACCTTGGGTTTGACCTCCTATGGCACGGCGCAGCTCTTTCACTTGCCCCTTGTGGCTATACATGACCACTTGATTTAGAAGGATTTTTATAGCACCCTAAGGACAACAACTATGTTTTTGGATGCCTAGCCCCAAAATCCTACCTAAACTACAAGATTCTTTTGTGCCCTCCTATGGAGGTATTAAGTGAGTAGATTTAAGCTATTTTTGAACTTAGTGAGTGACGAGAGAGTTTCTTGTGTGTGTGTGTGTGCATCAAAGAAAGTGACGATTTTGAGCGCACATGAGATATTGCATATAAATGAAAAGGATTTTCCTTTAAAATGAAAATAATGCAACTCAACCTAATAGAAAAACAACTAAATAAACCATGTAAACCATGTAAAAAAAACTAAATAAAATAAATTGTAAAAATAAAAAAAAATCTATAAACAAAATTGTAAAAGTAAAAAAAAATCTATAAACTTACCAAGATTTTCAACCTCTTTTTAATCCAGTCTTCTTCTTTACTTTTTGTTTGGCTAAGACTAAAGCTAATGCCAATGCCAATGCCATTTTTTCCCATAACTTCATCTTCATCTTAGTTGGTCTTGCTTCTTTGATAGACAATAATCTAGAAGCTATGAAGCCAAGACTACTTGAATGGAAACTTACAATATAGAGACTCATTAAAAAGAAAAGTTTTCATTCTCAAAAATGCTAGAAGGAAATGCTTATGCTAGAAAGAAAGCTAGCAGTCGCTAGCTTTCCTTGATCTTTTGCCATGTGCTTATTTCAAAATAGAACACATGGCACAAGCTCAAGGTATAAGCTAGCAACCGCCAATCACCATGGACAGGATTTTTCTATTGGAAAGCTAGCGACTGCTAGCTTTCTTTCTAGCATAGGTATGTGTTATTATCCTATAAGTAAATGCTTATGCTAGAAGGAAAGCTAGCAGTCGCTAGCTTTCCTTGATCTTATGCCATGTGCTTATTTGAAAATATAGTACATGGCACAAGTTCAAGGCTTTCCTTGATCTTGTTCCATGTGCTTATTTGAAAATAGAGTACATGGCACAAGTTCAAGGTATAAGCTAGCAACCACCAATCACCATGCCTAGGGTTTTTCTATTGGAAAGCTAGCGACTGCTAGCTTTCCTTCTACCATAAGCATGTGTGACATGCTAGAAAAAAATGTTTATGCTAGAATGAAATGTAGCATTTGTTCAAAATAGAGTACATGGCACAAGCTCAAGGTATAAGCTAGCAATCACCAATCACCATGGACAGGGTTTTTCTATTGGAAAGCTAGCCACTGTTAGCTTTCCTTCTAGCATAAGCATATGTGTTTATGCTAGAACGAAATGCTTATGCTATAAGGAAAGCTAGCAGTCGCTAGCTTTCCTTGATCTTTTGCCATGTGCTTATTTCAAAATAGAGCAAATGGCACAAGATCAAGGTATAAGCTAGCAACCACCAATCACTATGGACATGATTTTTCTATTGGAAAGCTAGCGACTGCTAGCTTTCCTTCTAGCATAAATATGTGTTCTTATCCAAGAAGAAAATGCTTATGCTAGAAGGAAAGCTAGCAGTCGCTAGCTTTCCTTGATCTTGTGCCATGTGATTATTTGAAAATAGAGTGCATGGCACAAGCTCAAGGTATAAGCTAGCAACCACCAATCACCATGCCCAAGGTTTTTCTATTGGAAAGCTAGCGACTGCTAGCTTTCCTTCTAACATAAGCATGTGTGTTATACTAGAAGGAGAGCTAGCATTCGTTCAAAATAGAGCACATGGCACAAGCTCAAGGTATAAGCTAGCAACCACCAATCACCATGGACATGGTTTTTTATTGGAAAGCTAGCGACTGCTAGCTTTCCTTCTACCATAAGCATGTGTGACATGCTAGAAAAAAATGTTTATGCTAGAATGAAATGTAGCATTCGTTCAAAATAGAGTACATGGCACAAGCTCAAGGTATAAGCTAGCAATCACCAATCACCATGGACAGGGTTTTTCTATTGGAAAGCTAGCGACTGTTAGCTTTCCTTCTAGCATAAGCATATGTGTTTATGCTAGAAGGAAATGCTTATGTTAGAAGGAAAGCTAGCAGTCGCTAGCTTTCCTTGATCTTTTGCCATGTGCTTATTTCAAAATAGAGAAAATGGCACAAGCTCAAGGTATAAGCTAGCAACCACCAATCACTATGGACATGATTTTTCTATTGGAAAGCTAGCGACTGCTAGCTTTCCTTCTAGCATAAATATGTGTTCTTATCCAAGAAGAAAATGCTTATGCTAGAAGGAAAGCTAGCAGTCGCTAGCTTTCCTTGATCTTGTGCCATGTGCTTATTTGAAAATAGAGTGCATGGCACAAGCTCAAGGTATAAGCTAGCAACCACCAATCACCATGCCCAAGGTTTTTCTATTGGAAAGATAGCGACTGCTAGCTTTCCTTCTAACATAAGCACGTGTGTTATACTAGAAGGAGAGATAGCATTCGTTCAAAATAGAGCACATGGCACAAGCTCAAGGTATAAGCTAGCAACCACCAATCACCATGGACATGGTTTTTTATTGGAAAGCTAGCGACTGTTAGCTTTCCTTCTAGCATAAGCATGTGTGTTTATACTAGAAGGAAATGCTTATGCTAGAAGGAAAGCTAGCAGTCGCTAGCTTTCCTTGATCTTTTGCCATGTGCTTATTTCAAAATACATCACATGGAACAAGATCAAGGTATAAGCTAGCAACCACCAATCACCATGGACATGATTTTTCTATTGGAAAGCTAGTGACTGTTAGCTTTTCTTCTAGCATAAGTATGTGTTCTTATCCTAGAAGGAAATGCTTATGTTAGAAGGAAATCTAGCAGTCGCTAGCTTTCCTTGATCTTGTGACGTGTGCTTTCCTTGATCTTGTGACAAAATCTGTCTCAGGTACTGTCGGCTTCCACGACAGTCACCTATAAGGAATGACATCCTAAGTTGGTCACTAAGTACCTTCGTCAAGTGTAGAAAGAGCAGTTATCCCTCGAACGATATTGGGTCATCTCCTTTTCAACAAGTGGTGGTGAGCCCACTTGAGAGAACATACACCCGCAACCTTGGGTTTGACCCCCTATGGCGCGGTGCCGCTCTTTCACTTTCCCCTTGTGGCTATACACGACCACTTGATTTAGAAGGATTTTTATAGCACCCTAACGACAACAACTATGTTTTTGGATGCCTAGCCCCAAAATCCTACCTAAACTACAAGATTCTTTTGTGCCCTCCTATGGAGGTATTAAGTGAGTAGATTTAAGCTATTTTTGAACTTAGTGGGTGACGAGAGAGTTTCTTGTGTGTGTGTGTGTGCATCAATGAAAGTGACGGTTTTGAGCGCACATGAGATATTGCATATAAATGAAAAGGATTTTCTTTTAAAATGAAAATAATGCAACTCAACCTAATAGAAAAACAACTAAATAAACCATGTAAACCATGTAAAAAAAACTAAATAAAATAAATTGTAAAAATAAAAAAAAAAATCTATAAACAAAATTGTAAAAGTAAAAAAAAATCTATAAACTTACCAAGATTTTCAACCTCTTTTTAATCCAGTCTTCTTCTTTAATTTTTGTTTGGCTAAGACTAAAGCTAATGCCAATGCCAATGCCATTTTTTCCCATAACTTCATCTTCATCTTAGTTGGTCTTGCTTCTTTGATAGACAATAATCTCGAAGCTATGAACTAGCCAAGACTACTTGAATGGAAACTGTACAATATATTGAAACTATCTGTAAGTTACAAACTTATATCAAATAATTAAATATAAAAAACACTACTGAGCTATTTAGCTATTTTTATATACAAGTAATGCTATATAGAATGGAAAAAGTCACTATTTCCAGATTGCACGAGGGATGTATTTGGTAAAATAAAACGTGTAAAAATCATGATTTCCAGATCGCAAGAGAGATGTTTTTGGTAAACGACAAAAGCCTGCCCCCAATCAGTTTTCTAGACCCAGAATAATCTGCACATGTGACTTCAAACCCTATCTACATGCATAATATAAATATATGTATGTTCTGATCTGCCACATACGTGATGCATAATATAAATATACGTCCTAAGTTTCACCATTTAAAAGCAAAACAAAAAAACAACTTCAAGTGCATGTTTACCCAGCTCTTCAAAACTGCACATATTGTGTGGGTAAAGAATTCTACTACGAATTTTTATTGTTCCCACTCTAATCTATCGTGGTTAATGGACTATGAACAAGACAAATCACAAGCTACAAATTAATTTTCTCTTTCAGTGAAACTCAAATGGAACCATTCAATATGAAGAGCTTATTCATCATCAATGTAATCAACACTCTATCAATTCAATGCACACGCAGCAACAACGTCATCCAACCCTCCCAATACTATGTCAATAGTTTAGTACGTCAAGATCTACAAACGGAGGAAGCCAATACCCAAATATTCTCTAGGTAAAAACAAAGCTTAGATACCCAAACCCAACTAGATCAAAAATTGGTTCTCAACGTTGTTGAAATACATGCAATGTTGCGTGAGCTTGTTTAAGGATAACAAATTCATTATAAATTTTTAAGAAGTTCATCCACTTCCATAACTGCACTTGAGTGGAAACTCACAATGATTTGATTATAAATTTAAAGCAACCAGAACCGCAAGTAACAAACCTATTACTAGGTATGGAAATTCGCAAAGATTATCCTAACATGGCTACTAGTTGCAAAATTTGTTCGTGAAAGAAGGTGCAAAGCCGCTTGTCTGCATCGGGCAAGGAGTCTCAGATGGAAAGGAGCCTGCCTCCTGGTCCATAATTTATTGAGTACTTGAGCTCCCTTTTCAAACATATGACTTACCCAATATTGTAATCATCGTTGATTCAATTACAGATTCACTTAGTCCATATTATGACCTCTCCGGATTCATTTGAAAGGGTAATCTTCACTTCGAGCCAGCAATAGAGTGCTTTAATTCACAGTAAAGCTTTTCGGGACCTTAGAATTGGGAACCTAGAGCTTGTTAATGAGAACCATCACTTGTTCCTCAATATCTTTGCTGCCCCTTTTGTATAGAAGAAATTGAGCTGGAGTGTTTTTAAATTCATTTGTGGTTTTAAATTTTAATAACCTTCAGGAACAATGAATATATCCAGTGTTATATATACAGGCGCGACAAATACTAGAAACCCAATTCAGATTTGCATCCATACCCAACCCATAAATTATGACGGGAGGCCTAACTTAATACCTGTCTATGAGACAAACAGATAGGTATTTTCCAATTTGCAATCAAACATTTAATACAAGAGTTGTCACAAAATGTATTTTCCAGCTTGTAAAACAATGTCAATATTTGCTATGCAGATGTAGGTGGCCACTGGAAACTGACAACTATCCATACAGTCATCTTGCTTGATGTGATAATAAATAAACGTTGTGCAAAAAGACAATAGTTTTATCACTTAATTGATTACTTGCAAATTGAAAATATACATTCATTTTAGACTCAGCACTCTAGTATTATAGACTAAGTCACCATTTCAATCAACATTATCTTCTGTGTTTTCATTATTCCCCTAAGTTAAAACTGGATAATCTTTCCAACTAAACTAAGAGGATTTGATGTAGATAGTTGAAGAAAGAAACTACTCTCTAAGTGTAACTATTCATACTTATCCGTAATAATATGTAGCTTTAATAATTAACTATTATATAATATTTAAATAAAGTACAATGGTAATCTCCATGTATTTTAGGTTAGGGTTAAAATTGACTTTATCATAAAAGACATGCTTTCTTTTTCTCTATAAAGGTATTACATAAACAAAAGATTTAAAGAAAAACCTATAATATATTTATTGTTATCCAGAAATCTTTAAATTTTTACACAAGAAATCTTTTCTCCCACAAACAAATAGCTAACGCACATATATGAGGTAACTTATATCAATGCTCCACATGCTACCGCATTTGGTGCACAACCTGCCCGTACCATCCTATTCCAAACATCATAAGCATTCCGCACTCTCTCTACCTTACACAAACCATCAATGATTGTTGTGTAAGTCACAACATCAGGACTGCACCATAAATACCCCTTTTGTGTATATGGAAATGAGTTGTAAGAAATCATTTAAAGAAGTAGAATTGTTTATAAATTTTGATATATAGTTTTTTTAGTTTAAAATAAATTTTTATTTAGATTTCTAATATATATAATTTATTTTAAAAAAATGGAATGTTGTAAATTTATATAATTTAACATGGTAATTTAAATATATAAAAATTCTTCATCTTATAGTAAAACTATTTTTTAAATAAAGGTTTAGGTTAGGTAGATCCAATTTTTCAAAGTGTAATTTTTTTTATCTTAAATTTTTATACGTTAAGAAAAAAATTATACCTTCAAAATATAAGACACATGTCAATATTAGAATTGAGAGAAATAAATAAATTAATGAATCAAACTCCATATATATATATATATAAATATTTCAACATTAATGAACTTAACCATTAATGAAACGGAGGGAGAAGGGAGAAACGACCTGCATGCAACATTTAACGAAAAACAGTTTCCAAAACCGGGAAACGAAAACTATTTTTCGAAACAGAAAGAGATGTTTCTGTGGTAACAGAGTATCTTGTGAGGCCAATTCCTGTATTACAACTAAATATAAACAAAAAATTACGACGGTTTTAAAAATTCCTAATTGATCTAATTAGTTTCTTGACTTGGAGAGATGATTCAATATATTTGCATAATGAATATGAATTCTATGTAAGAATATTAAATGTATGAAATTGAAATATCTTCATAAATAAATAAATATTATAAAAATAAATATTATAAAAGGAAGTTTTGTATGGTTACATAAAAATTCATATTCTTGTCTGCTACAGTACTGCTGTAGACCCCTTGCGCTCTCGAAAAGGTCGATATTAACCAAAACGAAAGATACAAGTGGAGTGAGGAGAAATCATTTCTCCAAACTGTGGGTGGAACTATTACATGACAAGGACATGGTCCAGTCACATGACACGAATGCCAATGCATTCAAGATATACTTAATTTCTTTGTAATAAGTGTAATAGCAAATATATACACGTTGATTGATTCCCTCCCCAAAAAAGAAAGTATGCTTATTTGTGTAGTGGCCTTCTCTCCTTCGAGCGCACCTACAATAAGTTCCTTTTTTGTTGGTCCCGACTAAGTATTGGACATTAACTAAATGGAGCGAGCGACATCCTTACCTTTGGAAGGTGAGCCTCCCTCCGGGATCGAGCACAACCTGTTATAGAATAAAGAGACTTAACCTTACGGTCCGGGGAGGGGAAAGTGGCATAAACTAGCTTGTTCGAACTACGTGAGAGAGCATTACATGACTGTTACGTATTCAGAGTAATTAATGAGCCTTTATCAGTGCTAGATACGGATAGTAGTAATACCGTTATGTTTACAGATAGTAATGCATACGGAACCAGGGATCAAATTTGAAGGGCATGGTCACATTTCACTTTGAAGGGCTATTAGAAATTCAACCCTTCAATACTGCCATGTAAAAATAAATCCTTCTTTTCATTTGAAAATGTAATAGTACATCAAATTTTCATTATCGTTTGCAAACTAGCTCTAAAAAAAGACACGTCTTTAAATAATTCCATAATTGTCCTTGGTATTTGCAAACTAGACACATTTAGAAATATTTGATGAATTAAAGTTCCCTTTTCCCTGAACAAATTGTGATATGGTTAGTTGCACAGATACTTTGCTTCCTTCACTTGTAAATGACAAGACTCTAACAAGTCTCCTTGGTAATGCCATCATCTTACTTTGAGTAAGAGGAACTACATTGAATTAAACAAATACTCAACAGAGTCACCTGCTACAGTGGTTCGTTTCTCTGCAATGCTGAAAAGATTATTTGCAATTAACAGTTGGGGAATTCAGTAAGAGTGTCAATATCGAAGATTCAGACCCTATACCAAGAATCATGGATATCATTCAATAATTCTTACATACAAAAAGGTGTGATCTTCCTCTCTTGGCTTGCAAAGTAGGGCTAGAAATGAACCTCCACCATTAGCTCTCAGACCATCTTTAGAAGTGTTGTGCATTCAGTCCTACAGTAATTTATAGTGTTCTGCATGCAAATTTGTTATCAATAGGCTTGGATTATCTTGCTCTTATGGTACTCTGTGTGAAGTATAGTCCTTATTGAGATCTCCAGCAAGGACCATGCTTAGGGCATTCATAAAGAGTACAAATGTGTCCCTTTTCTTGGAAGATTTGAAAGTCGAGACTGCTCAAAATTCTTCATGAGCTATCCATATATATTGGCTGTTGTGAACATTATATAACCCATACCTATAGGATACACCGCTAAAACCTTTGTTTTTCCATTGACACCGTTCATTATTTCCCATATTGTGTCATTCTTAATTTATGGCAGATTTAGATAAGAAAACAATACACCAAACGATGACCACTTGGTATTTACATAATCTACTTTGCTAAGAGAAATCCATCCATAAGCATGAGTGATCTACAAGAATTTATGAATATGTCTTTAATCCGGAGTATTAGGATGTTGTCATAGAGGAGTTCCCAAACACGACCAAATCATGCAACCAAGCCAAGTGCTCCATCATAAAAGGAAACTCAAGCTTTGACAAAACAAGGCTATGAGGGCGCTTCACTAATGATGAAGTGGCATAGAGATGAAATGCACCATTTTCATCAATAAGGAACCACAAGAGAGCATATCAAGATCAACCATATCCCATAGCTCCTATACCAAAATTCAAATACACCATGAACATGTATATGCTAACATCACCATCACTAGGGTACCATCAACATGAAGAAAAATTCTAACATCAAGAATCCAGGCCATCAAATTTCCATCATCATGTATACCCCCTACCCCTACTCAAAGCGAGTTGTTACTTCTAACAATCGGTGTCCAGTCTAGGATTCAAGGAATTCTAGAATCTAAGGTGAACCAAAGAACTCAAAAGAGTCTAGAATCTATGTGACAAGCTCCATTGAGCAACGAGCTGCAACCTGCGAGTCTAGACTCTGCGAATAATTCCAAAATGGCATAAATTCGCATAATCCAATATGAAATTTTCCATAATCCATATTAAACATTTACCATTTCATTAATGCGGTAGCTGGCCGTAATCCGTGGTCACATGGCCATGGCAGTGTGGCACAAAGTTCACTAATCACAAACCCCCCTTAGCCATTGATTTAATTGTGTAGGCAGTGCAACATTGGATGAGGATTGGAATTGAGGATCAAGATTCAACAGGTCACAGGAGTTGATGTTCCTTGATAATGATAACATGAATGTTGATTAATAGATTATGCTCACTTAAAACTCACCGACTCACGAGTCACCTACTAACGGTCTAGCTACCATGGTGCCACACCACCATGTCACATAGAGCCCTCCAATTCACTATTCACACTGTTTAATTGTGATATTTTACATTCAAATACATATATCTAATCATCAACCATAACGAACTTCTTACTAATTCACACCTTTATCGTCTACCTAAACTTCTAATGGAAATTATGAAATACATTTCGTATTTTAAAATGCCTTTCTAAAACTTCATTTAAGCATTCGATGCCCATTTCTTAAGCGGTAAGAAAGTCTCCAATTATAAAATACGAAATGTATCTCATCTTTTGTAGCTAGACATCTTAGCAATGCATGATATTCAAATTTATTTTACGTAAAAGCATGCACATTATCCAATGTGTAGACTTTCCTTGGCGTAACAATCGTTGTGTCTATGCACATCAGGCAGAGTGTCACGGCATTTATGAGCCACCTTCGTGGTGTTTAGCATAGGGATTCAGTGTTTATTATTAATAATTAAAATATTTGCGTTAAACGCAATGAAAATTCTAAAAAATAAATTTCGACTTAAAGTAATAAAAAATTAAAATCAGCATCAATCCATTTCAAAGTCAATCAAATCAAATATTTTTAAATGTAATTCTTCGTCATTAATCTAGAGAAAGAAATTAAATAATAAAGTTTACATGCTTCGTCAATCTAAGTTTAATATAAATCTTATTAATAGGTGCACGCTGTGTTAAAAGAACATCAAGCAAAGAAACCATTCAACATACGTGGAAACTTCCTGTGGCATCAGAACCGAAATTGCATTTTAAAATACTTTAATCAGTTGCGTCTTATATGAGACAAAGTAAGCATCAAACATACCGGCGGGCACTGCCACAACCCACTCCCCTGGGCCACAGTCCATTGATAAAGCCAGAACAGGCAAAATTTGGACTCGCCCTTCAGTTGCAAATTTATATAATTTTATTTAATTTCATAATTAACGTGCTCTCCATAAAAGTAAATTTTTTTTGCCGGCTAAAATTTAATATGGCCTTCTATGACGCTTAAAAGGGCCTTTGAAGGGCACTGAAGGCTTCAAATTTGAAGCCTCCCCAAAAATGGAGACTTATCCGATGGAAATCAGCAAAGGTAATAATCACAATATCAACATATATACTACCATTTTGTACATTCCCTCTCCCTGCTGGTCGAGTCCCTCCGAGTCCTCGTAACTCGGGAATGATTTACCTTTGCCGTTGTAAGAGGTTAGATTCTTACTTAGCTTAGCAATAATTCCCTTACGAACCACCACCTTTTTTAGTACCGGACCTTTTTTTTTAACCTTTTCATTGGAGCTCTAATCCGCTATAATCCCCTGGCCTTATTGGAAGGGAATTACATGAAATGCGTTTAATAAGCTATTTGACTAAAAAAAGAAAAGTTTGGGAACCCGGTAAAGAATATGCCTATTTAACTCCACAACCTAGGGTTTTACATATCTCAAACGCATGCATTTCACTAGGTTTTCAATTTGGCCGGACAGACAAATTTATATGGCTTTTATATATTCTTCAGGAACAAACAAAGTGGTCGTATACTTTATCGGACGAGAGGGTGAGGTACGAACCGATCGCCTCCCTTCAGGGAGGGCGAGAATCAACATTGGGGAACAAAATAGAAAGTATTTTTGACGAGGTGCGAAGCCGCTTTGAATTCAACATTTTAGAATGTTTATATATTATATGTAATAACATGCATGCCAACCAATGGAAAAGGAAGTGCGTGCCCCAACCCCGATCTTTGTAAATAAGACAAGCTTTAGGTATCAGACATACCCGTATACTTCAAGTTGAAATCTAGCCATGTTTAGAAATACATACCCTGATCCTTACAGGATGAAAGACAATTAGGTTAGGGTCATCCAGACAACAGGAAAATAAGCTTCAGGCCATCCAGACTCGGACAATACGACGAGGTTGCTATGCACCTCACTCAGGACAGGAAACAATATTTAGGCACGGAGTCAAGTTGCCACAAAAAAAGTGATTTGCCCCAGAATGGATGGGTGGGTTTAATAGAATGGCTGGTCTGACTTATTGTTTTAGGGCATGCCTGGTTGTTTTCTTCCTTCTTGATCAGACGAGGAGCACGGGATAGAAGATGAAATAACCTGACATGCATGAAATCTGCGATTTCGCTAAAGAGAAATTCAATTTATAAAACCCGCGGTGGAGAATTCCCAGATAAATGAAGTATTATATAACTAAAAAATAAAACTACTACTAGACAGTAAAACTACTACTAGCTTCCGTCTTATGCAGTAAGTACTATTTTACCAGTATTTAACGGGCAAAATGGCCTGGTCACAGCTCCCTTTCTCTGTACAGTCAAAGTTTTATACAGATTGATAATGTATAACAGTGTAAAACACTAGGAAAGGAGGTATATATATATATATACACAGAGGTGAGGTTCAGGGATTCGGTATTTTCGTTTTCACTGAGAGGTCTCTGTGTTATCAAATTTTAGGCCTATAGTTTTTGTAAGTATATTGTTTTGCATTATGTTGGGGGCCGACCATGATCATGAGAGTCATGGCTGGCCAAACAAGAGACCCAGAGGCAGCATGGCTGTGGGTCATGAGAATATGGAGGTTATGAAGTCCATTCTGAATGAAGAAGAGACCCAGATTTTTCAAGAAGAAATGAGGTTTGAACATAACTAAAAAAATATTTATTTGCCATCCACAAATTAATTACCAGACAATGAACCAAACACAAATGCAGAGCAGTGAATAAATAAAACCCCTACGTCGATATCCATGTTAAACAAGCGAGCAGAAATACCAGAAATTGGCAACACGTCGATTGGAATTGGCAGATTACAAAAATGGAGAGATATGCGGTACCTGGTAGGAGTGATATCTACTTGCTGTGCTGGCTGTGCTGATTGCAAACTGGTCCTATTGCTTTCCTGTGAGCCGTGAGAATGAGAATGACATAGCCGTGAGCCGTGAGAATGACATAGCATGGAATGGGCGGGAGATGAGAAGAAGGCAGAAAACGTGGATGGTGCATTAACTCGAGCTGGTGAAGGATTAAGTGATTGAATACGCCCAAATCCAAGGCAAATCCATTTGAGTTGCTGGCGGATCTTAGTCCGGACAGATCCCGTCAATTCACTACGTGATGGTCAACCTGCACCAAATCCTGGACGCGTTGGGCATTAAAGTGAGAGATGGAACCGGACAGATCCCGTCAACTCACTACGTGATGGTCAACCTGCACCAAATCCTGGACGCGTTGGGCATTAAAGTGAGAGATGGAACCATCGTAACCCCTAAATATGCAATTTTCTTATACAAAAAAAGCCAATGAGAATATTTTGTAAATTCTGAAGCAACTCAACTTCTTGCCTGGCCCCAGGTATTCTATAAAAACTTTAATGGAAAAGGTAAACGAGCTTGCTGATTTACTTTATCATTCTGCTAATATATTTTCCTTAAGCTCGATGTTCTCTGATTTATCACAGGACATACTAACTCACTGCTGGAATAAACCATAGTAAGTGAAATACTAGTGTCGAGGTTTGGGTGATTAAGTGTTAAATCCAGGGGTTAATGTAAAAAGATACCTAATGATCTCCTAGTCTGTGAGGTTCAATATCTATGTCTCATGAGTCTTTTCTGAATGAATGGGTAAAGAGCACGTCCACGACTATGTATGAGATATGAATATTGAATAAAGGCAAACACTGGCATGGATACTATACAAGGATGGTAGGTTAAACATTACCAATAAGCAGGCTAATCAACGCTAATAGAACTAGTAACCACAGTAGAAGCATATCCGTAATTATGCTAATCACAAATACAGACTAATTGTATCGCCCTAATCACTTGCTTTAAACACATACCAGATTAGAGTCATGCTGACTCTCCAGCTTTAATTACCTTGGATATAAGCTTATCAATAAATACATGAGATTACAAAGGATTACAGCTTCATATTAAACAAATAAATGGAGTTAATAGAGTACAGTTTAGTGCTTACCTAGTCTAACTAACAGCTCGAAGCTTATGCATAAGGTTATCCTTGCATTAAAAAAGAATTGTCAGAGTTGTCGAAGAAGTAAGGACCCTAAAGTAAGGTAGGGGCCTCGTATTTTAGGGGCGTTAAATAACTGGCTGGGTTGATTGAATAAGGACCTTATATTTATATAAAAGCCAATAATTTCACGCTAGGTGGGATATTCGCCACGACTATGTATCCAGAGTCTTTACTCAGTTGCTGAGGTTTAAACGCGGGTTGATGAGGGAAGAGTAGCCGGGCACCTGTCCCTCAGATTTCTGATTCCTTTAATCATTCTTGATTGGATCATCAAATCTTTAATCATCCGTCTTCTCATTCCTGGCTGCATTCTCCGACTTAATCCACCCACGCAAGATCCACCCAAATCCTGCACCCATATCGGTTGATTGTCCGGATTGGATCGTGGACGAGTTCCAATGTAGGCTGCACATCAATGCACCTGACGCGGAAGTGATCTTGCGTGGAGCAGCGAGCCACCGGCGGATATCAGCTTAGTTAGGGTTGTACTACTATGAGCTTAGTTAGGGTTGTCTTATTAACTAATTTTATAGATTTCTTTTTTAATTTTTATGAATTATGTTGTCATTCTAATAATTATTTAGTCTTGAACCATGGAAACAATAAAACTAACATTACTTTTTTATTTTTTATTTAAATATTAACTAGATTTACTTTTTTTTTAATTTTCTAGAATGAATTTGTAAACTTTAAGTTTTTTAATAATTTGTAATAATAAATTAATGTGGCAAAAAAATTATGTACATTTCAAATAGTTTGATGTTAAATATGAACAAAAGTATGTGGAAGTGAAAGTATAGGTAAGAGAAAAATGTTATTTAAAGTAATTTTTTTTCAATATTTGTTTAAATATAGTGCCAAGAAGTAGAGTTGTAAGTATTTATTGATACAATTTTTTAAGAAATTTGTATTTGAAAGAGTAAGAACTCTATTCTACATATATCTCATGAAAGTTAAGAACAACTTTTTATGAATTATAACAATTAAAATTCCGAAACATTATAGTATATTTAATGAATAATAGAAAAAGTCATGAGTGTATAATTAAGAAGATGATGATATTGAACATTTAAATTTCTTCTCAATTAGGTTATATTTAAAATTATTTCTTTCAAAATTGATATGATAATCTTTGTTTTTGTAACTGGGGAATCAACAAGCTTAAGAGAATGAACTGCGTTTTTTTTTCAAACCATTATATCATATATTCAATTTGTTTTTACACTTATATTTTAGGATTAGTTTGTGTGCACATATTCATTTTTAAAATTAAAAAAATTTGATCATATACTTATCATATGTCAAAGATTGTCAAAATTGGACTGAAAATCACAAACCTAAATTTTTAAAAGGGATAACAAAGTGTAACTTTGAATACTTACTATTATGGACATGCTATATTAATTGGAATTTTCTATAAGATTGTGTTTTACTTTATAATTTTTTTTTTATCATTTATTTTCAAATAAAAAATGATGTGTTTTAGATTGTTAACTAGAAAAGATTAAATTAATAATAACTCTTTAAAATAAAATATGACTAACTTTATTATTTAAATTTATCCTCTTTAAATTTTAACATTTTTACGTCTCAAAACATTTTCCATAATAAAATGCCTTATCACATAAAGAAACTTCATTTAACTAATTACTAAATCTAACAAACTACACCATAAAAATATTAGTTGTCCAAGTATATGGAAAGAGTAGGTATCTACTTTGCTAAAAAAATCCCCACTAGATTTGTTTGAGCATTAAGCTTGTTGAGTTTCTTTTACCATGCTAATCTCTTAGTTTTTGGTCTTCCTAATTATTAATTATACATTTAGTTTTAAGACTTAATTTGATTGAGAAAATCCTAAACCTCAAAATAATATATCAATTTTATTATATTGTGTTTTTTTATTATATTGAGCAAAAATAATAATAAACATCTATGTACTATAACAACTTTTCACTGCCATTCATTCCTAAGTCACGATTAAGATATTACCAAATGCATGTTAAAAGAAATCTTCACATGCACACAAATCAACATAAAGCCCTGTGAATTCACTCTCGTGGACCTCCCAGTTCCTAATATAACATTTTACATTTTATGAAGGAAACACAGAACGATCATCATTGCTCAAGGGAGCCAAGCTGAGAATAATGATAGTGTTGTTTACTAGCAGAACAATGCATAACAACATATTTGCAATCCAGGGAATTTAAGAAGCACAAATCATAGACGCAAAACGAGAAGAAAAAATACCGTATTCTGAACAACTGTAGTATATACTGAAGAAAAAATACTAAAATCCCAAAGAACGGGTTACTCCATACACTTCGGATTTGTTATGTGGGCATGGCCGAGCTCGTCGACGGATATCCGCCTGCCTTCGTTACTGTCGAAGGCGTCGAAGATTTTTCTGAGTCTTACATTGCTCAGGCTTCGGCTCAGAGGGCCAGGTAGTCTTCCCATCCGGTGACCAATATGCGGCTGATGCAGGCATTTTGTTGATCAGACGGTTGTGAAAGGAAGGTAGCCCCGAGAGACCTTCAGACAACATCTGATAGATAGAAATATCAAAGCAAAAAAAAAAATAAGATCCAAACCCGTAAAGGTCTGCTCTTTAAACCTTGAAAACCATCGAAATAGATCTCAGTAAATACAAAACCCAATTTATTAGTTAGGATTGATAAGGCTGAACATTGCAGCAGCGCATAGGCTCAAGGCCACTGGCTCGCGGCCACTGGCACGCAAGTTACAAGTGTAACAGCTTGGTGTTACAGCAAATTCACTGTGCATGTGCTGGATTCAGATACAGGTTATCCAAATAGAAAACCAGACTTTTTCTACATCTCATTTGATTTGAAATTGAATTCAAATTTAAACTTGGCTCGCAGCCTCAAATTCAAATTTTCCTCGCATTCTGAAATTCAAATATACATTGGGAAAATGGCGCTCTGGGAAAATTGATAGGAAAGTTGTGGTCGTACGAACGGATAACACGATGGAGATTAAAGGGAAACTGACAGATACAGCCAGCCAAGTGCGAGATGTGATGGGTTTCCAAAGCCGCATATTTGAGGAAGTGGGAGATGTGACGGGGGACGAATCCACGGGATATCGTGTGGGACCACGTCTCGTCGTGGGGAGGAGTGAGACCATCGGAGAAGGCAGACGTCGGGGCGCCGTTAACGGGAGGGGACGGAAGAGACGGGAGGAGACGGACGTTTGGGGAAAACGTCGAATGGTTAGACTCTTCCATGCTTTATCAGGAAGGAGTAATGTTCATCTAAAATAGGGAGGGATTCAACAGTTATTATTATTTAAGCCAATGCATTTATGATCTTTTAGTTTCGGGCCCAACCTAACCCACGCATTTTTGAATCGTCCTGTTTCCCCGAACAATATAGATACAAATCGTGCTAGTGCTCGCTCCTCCATCCAGCTTGTTGTGGGGAGTAGTATGATATATTACAATTTGAACCTACATGACACCAAAAACCTATCCGTCGGGTTTTCCTTAAAGAGATAATAATTTGCTCGAATGGGAATAACTAGGTTCTCTATCATAGTAATTTCGATAGGGAGGCATGGTATAGCACTTGTATGTGCTTAATTTTACAGAAAGTCAAACTGACGGGCAGTTTAAAACTTAGCCGTCATGTATATTGGTTTGTGAGTGAATATTAATGTTACACCTACTCTATTAATATAGATCCATTTTTTATTTTTTATTTTAAGTTTGTGAATTTTTTATTTTAAATGTGTGATTAATGCTAGAGTTTATACCAAACAGGTTCCATCTGGAAATTGGAATCCAGATAGATAGGTGGAATGCCGACTCACCGAGATATTATTACCAATACCATGGTTCTTAATAGCCACTTGAAGACTGAAGGGACATCTACCTAAACACCAACTGGCAACTACACAACAAATCCAATGCTCGCTGGCTGCGAGCAGTGCGAGCCTTGACGGAAGGGACGTCTAAACTAAAAATGTGAGGTTGGGATTGGAAACTTAAATATCGAATGTTTTACAGAAAAAATATGAAAATAAGTATATACATGGTTTGCCTTTGTTTTAATTTCTAAATTTTTCTTTTGAAAATTTATGATATTTACTTACTCATTGCACAAACTACTCAATCTAAATCTCTAATTGGTTTTCAAAATTTATGTTAAGAATCCCATCCCTTGTACCTAAAACCCTCTCGATAATACAACACAGTTTTCTCAGGCTCGTTGCCCTCCACCATGGATAAAATAGTGAAAAAGTCAAAGTGGGAAAAGTTTTCAGCAAAGTTTAAACCCTCTCTATAATACACAGTTTTCTCAAGTTCGTTGCCCTCCACCATGGATAAAATAGTGAAAAAGTCAAAGTGACAAAAGTTTTCAGCAAAGTCTAAAACATTATACAGGTTGGTTAGCATTAATGAAGAAAGTCTAAAACAATATATTTTCTAAAATATTTTGTAAATACAAACAATCATTTAAATGTTTTAGCGTTTTAGCGGAAAGTCTTCCCCTTTGAGAGTATTCATTATTCAATTCTTCTTCCTATATCACCAATATGTTTCAGAAAATTGTCGTGGGACACAATTTATATGGTTGAATTTCATGCAATTACCTTATTTATAATAAAACAAAATGTATTTTCCCAGCTATGGGCAAGGAAAGAAAATGAGTAAAACATATAAAATCTCAAAATTTAGACATAAGGAAGGCTTGTTAAATAATTTAATAGTGAAGTGCATTCATATTCATAGAAATATGTTTCCATTATAAAATTAATAAATTAAAAAAAACAATCATAATAATATTTTTAAAATTTTATTATAATAATAAAAAAGAATTTAAAAAACTATAACAAATAAACGTGATAAATTAAAAAGTTTAATCATATTAATTTTTTTAAAAATTTATTATAACAAGTGAAAATAGCAAAAGCGGCTTATATCTGTCATTTAAAAATAGTTTATAAATAATTTAATTAATAATTGTATGTAGTTGTACAATATTTTACTTTAATTTGATAAAAGTACAAAGAATTGAAACAAAGCATATTCTATTTTTTCAACCAAGATTTGAGGGTAGATTGTTAGAATAGGGTTGGCACACCAGTCATTGGTGCCAAGTAATAAATATTTATGAAGAGCAAATTGCTATTTTATTCCACTGCTGGTTGTTTTGCTATTTTATTGAACTGCTCATTTTTTTTTTATTACCGATAAAAATAATTTTTAAACTCCGTTGTACAGTCATTTCCTAAACTATTTTTTTGCCGAGTGCACCTCAATGCAAATCTGGCATTGGTGGGTCAACTCTGCAAAACCCTAGACCGAGCAAGTGTTGGTGGTCTACCCACGTCGGCATTTCCCATGCACACTTGCAGGAGCCGACGGCACACACTTTCGTTGCTCCGTTTGGTTTTTTGCTCCCGGACCAAGATTGACCTAGTGTCCTTGAACGGCATTTTCATGCGACCTAGGGCTTGACATATCTCGGCAACCGGAGGTCGGATCGACGAACCGTCGAATCCGTTGGTCTCCTGGCATGCCATTACCCCTAGGGGGCCCTCTCTCTCGTGTCCTCGTGGCCCAATGACTCCATTGTACAGTCATTTCGTAAACTAGTTTTTTGCCCAGTGCACCTCAATGCAAATCTGGCATTGGTGGGTCAACTCTGCAAAACCCTAGATCGAGCAAGTGTTGGTGGTATACCCAGGTCGGCATTTCCCATGCACACTTGCAGGAGCCGACGGCACGCACTTTCGTTGCTCCGTGTCACGTGTGTATTACTCTTTTATAATTTGTGTATATTATACTTGAGTTTGATGAATATGATGGACTATGCATGAAATCATCTTAAGAAGATAGTCAATGGCATGAGTACAACTGTAAATAGAACTGGGCAAAGTTATCCATGACATGATATTCTCTAGTGCAATATTGTAATGTGACTAAGAGAGATTGTTGTTTACTTAGGTATGTGAACATCATGGCTTATTTAACCCTTAAGAGTATATATTGATGGTTTATGATTTATCAACACATGATCATGATGATGATGGAGTGTTTCCATCATGATTTTATACTTATGATGATCGTTTGTTATTGCAGTTTCAATCATGTATAAGTGCTTGCAACACATGTTGTGAAGATGTACATGTTCAATTTGGCATTAATGATTAATTGTAAATTATATCATATGGATTATAGTTTTACCTACAAGAATTCTGGTACCATTATGAAGTTAACCGGCTAGTTGACTATTGTAATGGATCCAAAGATCCATAACATCAAGGTACTAACTTTTTTAACATGGTGAATATGATACCGATTTTACGAAAAGTATGATGATTACAAGATGAAATACTTGACTAAGACATAGACAACTTATGGACATTTCCCGAGATGCAAGCACTAGCATAGAGAGAGGTGGATATGGATATTGGGTGTAGACTTAGGATGGTTGAAGTGTAATATGGATATTTTACACCCTTGATGTGAGGAACACAAATACAAGGTACTCCTAGTTAGAATCAATGAAACATGTGAAAAATACTAGATCAAAATCAATTGTTTACATGCTTATAGATAAGTGGATGCTCTTTTCCCTAATGAAAAGCATAGGAATTGTGGTTATTCTAAAGAGTAACCACTACCATCCATATGTGTTATATACAATAACCACAACCATATACCAAAAGGAATAAATTAGGGAAGAGAGCTTGGGAATGAGAAAATCCATGATGAAAGATGATGTTTAGAAAACCTTTCTACAATATGCATGCACTATTGACCTCAACCTTGTCACCTCCCTGGCCAATAACTGAAAGATCCATGGCTAAGAGATGGAAATAGAGAAGAGTGATATCAAGCAGCCAAGCATTAGGAGAATTCAAAGAAATAAATAGTATTATGAAGCTCACATATTTATTGTTGAGAGGAAGTTTCTTCTTACTTCTTTATATGCATAGGAATATTGAGTGTAAGCCCAAGGATCACTCAATCCATATCTCCAAGAACACAAGAGACTATAGATCACCATCAACAAAGGATTAAATCATGTGGCAAATGATAAAGGGCCAAGAGCTCTAGTGAAGGAGATACAATAGATGGAAATCATGTATTCACACTAATGTAATGTTTCCTTTTTCACATCAATAATATTGAAATTATTCCCTACCCCACAAATACTTGTCATTTATCATGTGTTTAATGGTGTTATTTGGAATACGATTGCTTTACCTAAAGTAGTTTAAATTCACATAATTTCTTGTTACTAATATGAAAATAGGTTTGAGAAAGGTTGTTTGAAATGTGCGTAGATACATGTACATCATCTTGGTGATAAGGAAAAGGACCAACACACTTAAGAACATCAAACAACCAAGAGAAATGTGTTCCTCCTCTTTCTTCCTTTCTTTCATTTGGACATCTAAAGTTGCATGTAGATTCAACGGAAAGAATATAGAAGTCTACACTATCAACTATCACTCTCCAAAGAATCAACCTCAAGGAGATTCTTAAAACAATAGAATTGGAAACCATACTGGGGATGATTATGTAAGGATTCTTAGAACAATAGAATTGGAAACCATACTCGGGATGATTCATACATAATCATCCTTAAGTATTGGGTTTGTTTTTTCTTTGTTTTTTATTTTAAAAGTTGTAGAACTTCTTTCATGATACATAATTAGACATGGAAAAAAACCCAACAATCAATTTTTTTTCATATTAGAATTGTTTAATATTGTTTACTTGCAGCTCATGCATGTTATAATCAATATATGTGGTCAACCTTGTTTATTATTTAGAAAATCCATGACACCTTGCAGTTCTTCCATGGAACAATCGAGGTCTCATTGATAAAACCTAAAATTTGTACATTTTCTAACCTAAGTATTTGTTGCGCGTGGTACCTTGATGTTTAAAATTTCCATCTACTTGATCTTGATCTTAGGTTTAAACAATTATGTTTGTGGTATATTATTGCATAGATTATGAGAGAAAAAGTATTTTGAATGCTTTCACGGTCATTTTTTGGTTTTGTTTGTTGTATCAAATTAACCAAATTGAAAAAGAATTTGAAAATAGTTTGCATGTTCACTTGGATTTATCGTATTCTTGATTATTGATTATAAAATCCCTTTGAAATTACAAATTGGTGTGGTATCCTGTCCCTTCAATGTTCAGACACGGTGTTCAAAAAAGCGAATTTGAATTTCAAATCTCAAATCCCCGCGCTCCACGAAAGTTACCAAAGGACGGTTCCTCACCAATTTCCTCCATTCTTCGCCATGGCAGAAGATCCATCAAGGATACCTCAGAAAACTCACCGTCCAGACTCGGTAGTTCAAATCTTGTGCATTGGAGGAGCGCCCTCAGGGCTTGCAAGTTTCTTAGAAGGAAATGGGTGAAAGGATGCTGTTCTCTCCATACTAAGGCTATGATGAAGGCCGTGAGCATTTTGCAACAGTTCATAAGATTTTTGGGGCGAGCATTGTCTGGAAATATTTGCTATATATTCTCATAATCTAGTGCTGCCAAACAGTTGTCACACATCCTACCAGGCACATGATCAACTACGAGATCCAGTCTATGCCTGCTTAGGGCACATTTCCTCCTTGCACCAACTGGTATATAAATTAAATAGCCTCAGGGTATGCATTATTTGTTGTTATTTCCATAAATTGCTTCTGTTGGTATCTCCAGCTCTCAAGATATGTGTAATGAATTTTTTACAGGAGTTGGCAGGCCCAAATAACCTTCACGAGCGTGGGTGGCCAGTAGCATTTCATTTGGTGTTTCATCCATCTCCATGAATCATCCTGACAGCACCACATTAGTTCCAGGTACATCTCTCTGCCATGTCATCCTATCTCCTAGTGCTACAAGGCATTCTTGTCTCATCAAATTCTCTGGAATTTTCTTAACAAAATTTGAAATTAGCACCCATAAAGGGTTCCGTTACCAAACTGGCCTAAACGGCCTAGCACTGCCTGAAACAGGTCGACATTTTGGTGTCTGGAGCAATTCAATATCTCGCCTTTTCCTGAACAGATTGAATAGCAACAATGAGATTAACAAGAGAGTAAATGGAAATATATAACAAGAGCATTTTAAGAGTCTGAGAAGAATTTAACAGAGAATTCGACATTAACACTGACCTGTAACAACTTCAAGCTGCTGAACGTTGCTGATCTGAGGGCCATGTTGGAAAGCCTGACCACTGATCCCAGCATTGGAGAGCGTCCCTCCAACGCTGAGATACAGGTAGTCCGTCCAGGTCATAATATGTTATAACTTCTTTACTAGATATTCCTTTTGCCTTGAAAAATAAGGATACTAGCTCACTATAATTTCAAACGATTATAGAGCATATCTATTACCAACTGCAGCAAATAAATCAACAAAAACAACCCAAGTTCAATTTGTTTTTAATAATGAAACAGGAGGTTTATAATCTGCTGAATAGGGCATTACCTTAAATTTGGGGGAGGTTAGGAGGGTGTCTGGAAATTATTGAGGTTACACGGAATCATTTGGATGAATAGACAGATATACAGCTAATAATCTGTTATTTATAGGGTTCAAAAAAGGAAGGTGGTGCCGACTCCCGAGCACGAATTTAGAATTGAATGCTAGGTGTCATCGTCATTAACAATGGAGATAATCGAATTACCAGCTGGAAAGAAGCTCTGCCTTCTCTCTTTCAGGGTTTAAGACCATCATATTTTACTCATTCAAATTTGAAGCCTTCAGTGCCCTTCAAAGGCCCTTTTAAGCGTCATAGAAGGCCATATTAAATTTTAGCCGGCAAAAAAAATTTACTTTTATGGAGAGCACGTCAATTATGAAATTAAATAAAATTATATAAATTTGCAACTGAAGGGCGAGTCCAAATTTTGCCTGTTCGGGCTTTATCAATGGACTGTGGCCCAGGGGAGTGGGTTGTGGCAGTGCCCGCCGGTATGTTTGATGCTTACTTTGTCTCATATAAGACGCAACTGATTAAAGTATTTTAAAATGCAATTTCGGTTCTGATGCCACTGACAGGAAGTTTCCACGTATGCTTGATGGTTTCTAGTAGTAGTTTTATTTTTTAGTTATATAATACTTCATTTATCTGGGAATTCTCCACCGCGGGTTTTATAAATTGAATTTCTCTTTAGCGAAATCGCAGATTTCATGCATGTCAGGTTATTTCATCTTCTATCCCGTGCTCCTCGTCTGATCAAGAAGGAAGAAAACAACCAGGCATGCCCTAAAACAATAAGTCAGACCAGCCATTCTATTAAACCCACCCATCCATTCTGGGGCAAATCACTTTTTTTGTGGCAACTTGACTCCGTGCCTAAATATTGTTTCCTGTCCTGAGTGAGGTGCATAGCAACCTCGTCGTATTGTCCGAGTCTGGATGGCCTGAAGCTTATTTTCCTGTTGTCTGGATGACCCTAACCTAATTGTCTTTCATCCTGTAAGGATCAGGGTATGTATTTCTAAACATGGCTAGATTTCAACTTGAAGTATACGGGTATGTCTGATACCTAAAGCTTGTCTTATTTACAAAGATCGGGGTTGGGGCACGCACTTCCTTTTCCATTGGTTGGCATGCATGTTATTACATATATAATATATAAACATTCTAAAATGTTGAATTCAAAGCGGCTTCGCACCTCGTCAAAAATACTTTCTATTTTGTTCCCCAATGTTGATTCTCGCCCTCCCTGAAGGGAGGCGATCGGTTCGTACCTCACCCTCTCGTCCGATAAAGTATACGACCACTTTGTTTGTTCCTGAAGAATATATAAAAGCCATATAAATTTGTCTGTCCGGCCAAATTGAAAACCTAGTGAAATGCGTGCGTTTGAGATATGTAAAACCCTAGGTTGTGGAGTTAAATAGGCATATTCTTTACCGGGTTCCCAAACTTTTCTTTTTTTAGTCAAATAGCTTATTAAACGCATTTCATGTAATTCCCTTCCAATAAGGCCAGGGGATTATAGCGGATTAGAGCTCCAATGAAAAGGTTAAAAAAAAAGGTCCGGTACTAAAAAAGGTGGTGGTTCGTAAGGGAATTATTGCTAAGCTAAGTAAGAATCTAACCTCTTACAACGGCAAAGGTAAATCATTCCCGAGTTACGAGGACTCGGAGGGACTCGACCAGCAGGGAGAGGGAATGTACAAAATGGTAGTATATATGTTGATATTGTGATTATTACCTTTGCTGATTTCCATCGGATAAGTCTCCATTTTTGGGGAGGCTTCAAATTTGAAGCCTTCAGTGCCCTTCAAAGGCCCTTTTAAGCGTCATAGAAGGCCATATTAAATTTTAGCCGGCAAAAAAAATTTACTTTTATGGAGAGCACGTCAATTATGAAATTAAATAAAATTATATAAATTTGCAACTGAAGGGCGAGTCCAAATTTTGCCTGTTCGGGCTTTATCAATGGACTGTGGCCCAGGGGAGTGGGTTGTGGCAGTGCCCGCCGGTATGTTTGATGCTTACTTTGTCTCATATAAGACGCAACTGATTAAATTATTTTAAAATGCAATTTCGGTTCTGATGCCACAGGAAGTTTCCACATATGTTGAATGGTTTCTTTGCTTGATGTTCTTTTAACACAGCGTGCACCTATTAATAAGATTTATATTAAACTTAGATTGACGAAGCATGTAAACTTTATTATTTAATTTCTTTCTCTAGATTAATGACGAAGAATTACATTTAAAAATATTTGATTTGATTGACTTTGAAATGGATTGATGCTGATTGTAATTTTTTATTACTTTAAGTCGAAATTTATTTTTTTGAATTTTCATTGCGTTTAACGCAAATATTTTAATTATTAATAATAAACACTGAATCCCTATGCTAAACACCACGAAGGTGGCTCATAAATGCCGTGACACTCTTCCTGATGTGCATAGACACAACGATTGTTACGCCAAGGAAAGTCTACACATTGGATAATGTGCATGCTTTTACGTAAAATAAATTTGAATATCATGCATTGCTAAGATGTCTAGCTACAAAAGATGAGATACATTTCGTATTTTATAATTGGAGACTTTCTTACCGCTTAAGAAATGGGCATCGAATGCTTAAATGAAGTTTTAGAAAGGCATTTTAAAATACGAAATGTATTTCATAATTTCCATTAGAAGTTTAGGTAGACGATAAAGGTGTGAACTAGTAAGAAGTTCGTTATGGTTGATGATTAGATATATGTATTTGAATGTAAAATATCACAATTAAACAGTGTGAATAGTGAATTGGAGGGCTCTATGTGACATGGTGGTGTGGCACCATGGTAGCTAGACCGTTAGTAGGTGACTCGTGAGTCGGTGAGTTTTAAGTGAGCATAATCTATTAATCAACATTAATGTTATCATTATCAAGGAACATCAACTCCTGTGACCTGTTGAATCTTGATCCTCAATTCCAATCCTCATCCAATGTTGCACTGCCTACACAATTAAATCAATGGCTAAGGGGGGTTTGTGATTAGTGAACTTTGTGCCACACTGCCATGGCCATGTGACCACGGATTACGGCCAGCTACCGCATTAATGAAATGGTAAATGTTTAATATGGATTATGGAAAATTTCATATTGGATTATGCGAATTTATGCCATTTTGGAATTATTCGCAGAGTCTAGACTCGCAGGTTGCACCTCGTTGCTCAATGGAGCTTGTCACGTAGATTCTAGACTCTTTTGAGTTCTTTGGTTCACCTTAGATTCTAGAATTCCTTGAATCCTAGACTGGACACCGATTGTTAGAAGTAACAACTCGCTTTGAGTAGGGGTAGGGGGTATACATGATGATGGAAATTTGATGGCCTGGATTCTTGATGTTAGAATTTTTCTTCATGTTGATGGTACCCTAGTGATGGTGATGTTAGCATATACATGTTCATGGTGTATTTGAATTTTGGTATAGGAGCTATGGGATATGGTTGATCTTGATATGCTCTCTTGTGGTTCCTTATTGATGAAAATGGTGCATTTCATCTCTATGCCACTTCATCATTAGTGAAGCGCCCTCATAGCCTTGTTTTGTCAAAGGTTGAGTTTCCTTTTATGATGGAGCACTTGGCTTGGTTGCATGATTTGGTCGTGTTTGGGAACTCCTCTATGACAACATCCTTGTGTTTTAATTAATTTGTCAATTAATAAAATTCCATTAATAGCGAGATTCAATATTTAATTTCAATCGAGTTTGATGATGATTTTCAATTGACAAATTGCTTTTCAAAATTTGAAATTATCATTTCCTTTTGTTTTAATCAAGTGACTTTGGTAAGCAAGGTTTAGTTTCAGATTTTTTCAAACAAAACAAATATTTATCTTTTCCTAACAATACATTTTCAAAAGTGTGCAACCTTTCCTTGCAACTTAGACCACCCTTGTGAGATTTTTAATTGCTAGGAACTAGATTCATAAGACAATTTCACATGGAATATTTCAGACAATGGGAGAAGAAGAATAGAGAAGATAAAATGTGGAAATCACTTTGTATATTATTCATCAATATCATAACAATATATTATACACCTTCCATGGAGAAAATCGAATGCCTTGGAGGCAATTCGGAAATAGAAAAAAAGAAAAGGCTAAGAAAAGACAAAAAAACCCCTAGGTGGCAAAGCAGTTTCCAAAACTGTACTAGAGGCTCACGAATTGGCTAAGTATGGTATGGTATGTGGAATACCTGGACAACATGGTTGTTGATCAGGGCAACATGCCAACTTTTTAGGGTGACTGATCTGGGATCTTTTTTGGGCTTACTTGGTTATCTGCTTCTTTCTGTTCCTGTGATGAGGAGATTGAAGACCTTTTTTGTTTCTTTATTGTAAAGCTGGAATGGTACTAAAGTTCTAAGATGTTTCAGTAGGTTTTATCCTTTATGGACAATGCTAGACTGTATATGCAGAACTGTATCTAGTTCTTTCACAACCGGATGTAACTTTGATTTTATACTTAAAATATCAAATTACAATTACAACTGAGTCCCCCATAGCTATGAGGAAAGTTACCTTGATTGAAATGCAAGTTTTAATCCCTAAAAAATAATACCTATTTTTACTTGATTATTTTTTATTTTCCCAAAACCACACTCATAATTAAGTTCTTCATTTCTACCAAAATCAAAGATGACCCTACACATGCCACCCCTAATTTCAAATTGATATTGAATCATTATCATTTCTTTAAAAAAAATCAAATACAAATACAATTTAAAAAAAAAATTGACATTAACAATGATTGTTTCTAAACATAATTCATCTATATAATTAAAAAGCAAATATCTTTTAATGGTTTAAATTTTTACACTCTACACATTAATGTATAATAATTTTTTCCATGGTCTTATTTCTTCAGTTCTCCAATTTTTCACGGTGTATGATTTTTCACTTCCTCATAATCATATCGGGATTTGCATGACTACCGCTTGCTAAAGAATGATGGTAAAGTGTCACAATTGTTTTTATCTAATTATTATTATTTATATATTTTATTAATTTATTATTATTTTTATTATTATTGATAATAATAATAATAGTTATTATTTCTCATTAAAATCAATTTTATTTTATTGTACTTTTAAAATAGTAAATAATAATTATTTGTTTTTAAATTTTATTTTTATGTTCAAAAAGTTTTAAAAGAGGCATTCCTAAATTATCATAATTGCGACAAGTTAAAAAGTTAAGAATATCACTATTATAACAAATATTGAAATTGCAATTTAATGTGGGTGTACACATGACATTCTAAGATAAAATAATTTTCATTGTCAACCCTCTTAGTGGCACAATACCACAAATTCATTCATTCCATAATCCGAAGAGGTGCATTCTACAACCCAATAGGGGGATGTGTAACTCCTTCCGTGCTCATCATGGAGCTGACATGCATCCTTTATAAAAAAATAAAAAAAATAATAAAAAAAACATGTCGGTTCAAATTAAATTTAAAACATTTAAACTGACATATATATAAAACTACACAAATTAGATAAGTGTTGCAATATTTTCACTATTTTCAATATAATAACTTCTTTCTTGATTTCCTAATGATTTAGATAAAACTTAATTAATTTTCTTTATACCAACCTCATATATTATTTATTTTCACTAAAAATATATATATTAATTTAAAAATAAATAGATCATAATATTATATTATCATAAAATACTAAAAATAATAATAATTATTTTCCTACACGATTTCAATGTAATAAGTTTTCTTTCAAACAAAGAAATATTTTTATATAAACCGAATTCATTGCAAGTAGCATGAGTGTATTTCGGCAACTTACATTTATATAATGTTAAATTATATCAACTAAAACTATAATTAATTATTTTTATTTATTACTTAGATAACTATCTTAGGTAGGATTCCTACCGATTAGAAATCATCATATAAGGTCCTTATAAGGTCCTTACAATCTTTACATGGTTAGCGCTTTCGGATAAGGTCCTTATATGGCAAAATCTCCAAAACAAATATAAGATTGGACCTGGATGGTGTGCTTTATGCAATTTGGAGAGTGAGACTAGATACCACTTTTTTCTAAACTGTCCTTATATGCAAAAATTGTGGGATCTTGCTTCAAGCACTGTAGAAAAACCCTTCACTCGGGTAGGCCCGAACCTGGAAGCAGTGTTGCACAATTGGCTTACAAATGGATGTTTAGATGATTTCAAAGCGTTGTCGATTATCTTCCTATGGGGTATCAGGCTCTCTAGGAACCTCGCTATCTTTCAAAATAAACTCATACTGCCTTATCACTGGGTTGCTGAGGGCCTTGCCATTGTTAATGCCCATCCATTGACTTGCACAGGAAAGAAGTCTGTCAGAAGAATCACTGAGGTATGCATTGACAAATCTTATAGTTGGGCTCTTTTTGACAGCACTTCGTAGGGACAACCTTCACTAGGGTGAGCTGGGGGTATCATATACACCTCAAAGACGTCCTATATTTTCTTCTTGGCGGATTTGGGCCCCAACACAAATAATCGAGCTAAACTGATGGCGATAAAACTTATTTTGAAGCTTGTGATATCTGAAGGAATAGATAATATCCAATTAAATGTTTTAGAATTTGAAGGCTAGGGACTAGAACTGGGCTCACAGAGGCAAACCACAACCAATCCCAACCCTCCCATTCAGCCGGATCTGATTCCTTCAGCTCCCGTTCCGCGCTGTTTTTCATGGCACCTCGACACTAAAATGTACCAACCACCGATCTCTGAAAACGATGGTATGTATGTTGGTTCATTCACTCATGGTCCGATCTCTTTCAGGTTTAATGGTTGTCCATTTCTTATCTAATCTAATGCTTCTTTTGTCTATTGATAAAATTGGCAGGAAACTGATCCTGTGGTCAAGGTGTAGGAGCCACCGCGTTGGCGTCTATCGTCTTTTCAGATGGATTTCTCCATTTGTAATGGGACATGTGCTGTGAAGAGGGAGAGAGACGACGATCATCCTGATAACAACGCTAACGACCACGAACTGGATAGAGCTTGCTCCAGAGCAAGCGATGAAGAAGAAGACGGGAGAACTAGTAGAAAAAAGGTCCATCTTTCCAAAGAATAGTCTGCTTATTTAGAAGAAAGCTTTAATGAGCACAATACCCTTAATTCGGTAAGCCTCCGTGTGCCTAATACCTCGTCTTTTGCATTCCCACAAGATAAAGACAATCTGTTACTCATAGCGTTTTCAATTGCAGAAGCAAAATCTGGCATTAGCCGAGCAGCTTAACCTTCGCCCGCGTCAAGTAGAAGTCTATGGTTCCATAACAGAAGAGCCAGGTTAGCCTCTTTTACCAATCAAGTCTGATGGATGGATTTGAAGTAAAGCTAGCAGTCGCTGGCTTTCCTTGATATTTTGTCATGTGTTTATTTCAAAATAGAGCACATGGCACAAGCTCAAGGTATAAACTAGCAACCACGAATCACCATGGACAAGATTTTTCTATTGGAAAGCTAGCGACTGCTAGCTTTCTTTCTAGCATAAGTATGTGTTATTATCCTAGAAGGAAATGCTTATGCTAGAAGGAAAGCTAGCAGTCGCTAGCTTTCCTTGATCTTGTCCCATGTGCTTATTTGAAAATAGAGTACATGATACAAGTTCAAAGTATAAGCTAGCAACCACCAATCACCAAGCCCAGGGTTTTTCTATTGGAAAGCTAGCGACTGCTAGCTTTCCTTCTAACATAAGCATGTGTGTCATGCTAAAAGGAAATGCATTTGCTAGAAGGAAAGGTAGCATTTGTTAAAAATAGAGTACATGGCACAAGCTCAAGGTATAAGCTAACAACCACCAATCACCATGGACAGGGTTTTTGTATTGGAAAGCTAGCGACTGTTAGCTTTCCTTCTTTCATAAGAATGTGTGTTTATGATAGAAGGAAATTCTTATGCTACAAGGAAAGCTAGCAGTCGCTAGCTTTCTTTGATCTGTTGCCATGTTCTTATTTCAAAATAGAGCACATGGCACAAGCTCAAAGTATAATATAGCAACCACCAATCACCATGGACATGATTTTTCTATTGGAAAGCTAGCGACTGCTAGCTTTCCTTCTAGCATAAGTATGTGTTATTATCCTAGAAGGAAATGCTTATGCTAGGAGGAAAGCTAGCAGTCGCTAGCTTTCCTTGATCTTGTGCCATTTGTTTATTTCAAAATAGAGCACATGGCGCAAGCTGAAGGTATAAGCTAGCAACCACCAATCACCACGGACAATGTTATCAATTGGAAAGCTAACGACTGCTAGCTTTCCTTCATGGCTAGAGTTTTTCTATTAGAAAGCTAGCAATTGTTATCTTTCCTTCTAGCATAAGCACATGTGTGCTTATGCTAGAAGGAAATACTTATGCTAGAAAGAAAGCTAGCAATCGCTAGCTTTCCTTTATCTTGTGCCATGTGCTTCTTTCAAAATCGAGCACATGGCATAAGCTCAATGTATAAGCTAACAACCACCAATCACCATGCCCAGGGTTTTTTTATTGGAAAGCTAGCGATTGCTAGCTTTCCAATAACATAAGCATGTGTGCTTATTCTATGTAATGGGAAGTTTTATTATGAGGTGAATGTGGAAGAAGACACTGAGTTTTTAAAGCTTGTCATTTATAAACACTTATTCTCTCATGTTGACATGTCCAAAAGTTATTCATCTGACAAGTTAAATGATGGTCTCTATGGGATAGGCTATTATGAATCTTTAGGAAATGTGAACTTAAAGAGATTCTTATTATTTTTCTATTGGAAAGCTAGCGACTGCTAGCTTTCCTTGTAGCATAAGCATGTGTGTAGTCGCTAGAAGAAAAATTCTTATGCTACAAGTAAAGCTAGCAGTCACTGGCTTTCCTTGATCTTTTGTCATGTGTTTATTTCAAAATAGAGCACATGGCACAAGCTCAAGGTATAAGCTAGCAACCACCAATCACCATGGACAAGATTTTTCTATTGGAAAGCTAGCGACTGCTAGCTTTCTTTCTAGCATAAGTATGTGTTATTATTCTAGAAGGAAATGCTTTTGCTAGAAGGAAAGCTAGCAGTCGCTAGCTTTCCTTGATCTTGTGCCATGTGCTTATTTGAAAATAGAGTACATGATACAAGTTAAAATTATAAGCTAGCAACCACCAATCACCATGCCCAGGGTTTTTCTATTGGAAAGCTAGCGACTGCTAGCTTTCTTTCTAACATAAGCATGTGTGTCATGCTAAAAGGAAATGCATTTGCTAGAAGGAAAGGTAGCATTCGTTAAAAATAGAGTACATGGCACAAGCTCAAGGTATAAGCTAACAACCACCAATCACTATGGACAGGGTTTTTGTATTGGAAAGCTAGCAACTGTTAGCTTTCCTTCTTGCATAAGCATGTGTGTTTATGATAGAAGGAAATTCTTATGCTACAAGGAAAGCTAGCAGTCGCCAGCTTTCTTTGATCTGTTGCCATGTTCTTATTTCAAAATAGAGGACATGACACAATCAAAGTATAATCTAGCAACCACCAATCACCATGGACAGGATTTTTCTATTGGAAAGCTAGCGACTGCTAGCTTTCCTTCTAGCATAAGTATGTGTTATTATCCTAGAAGGAAATGCTTATGCTAGGAGGAAAGCTAGCAGTCGCTAGCTTTCCTTGATCTTGTGCCATGTGTTTATTTCAAAATAGAGCACATGGCGCAAGCTGAAGGTATAAGCTAGCAACCACCAATCACCATGGACAGTGTTATCAATTGGAAAGCTAACGACTGCTAGCTTTCCTTCATGGCTAGAGTTTTTCTATTAGAATCCTAGCAATTGTTATCTTTCCTTCTAGCATAAGCACATGTGTGCTTATGCTTATGCTAGAAGGAAATGCTTATGCTAGAAAGAAAGCTAGCAGTCGCTAGCTTTCCTTTATCTTGTGCCATGTGCTTCTTTCAAAATAGAGCACATGGCACAAGCTCAAGGTATAAGCTAGCAACCACCAATCACCATGGCTAGGCTTTTTCTTTTGGAAAGCTATCGACTGACAACTTTCCTTCTAGCATAAGAATGTGTGGTTATGCCAGAAGGAAATGCGTATGCTAGCTTTCCTTGATCTTGTTCCGTGTTCTTCTTTCAAAATAGAGCACATGGCACAAGATCAACGTATAACCTATCAACCACCAATCACCATGCCCAGGGTTTTTTTATTGGAAAGCTAGCGATTGCTAGCTTTCCAATAACATAAGCATGTGTGCTTATTTTATGTAATGGGAAGTTTTATTATGAGGTGAATGTGGAAGAAGACGCTGAGTTTTTAAAGCTTGTCATTTATAAACACTTATTCTCTCATGTTGACATGTCCAAAAGTTATTCATCTAACGAGTTAAATGATGGTCTCTATGGGATAGGCTATTATGAATCTTTAGGAAATGTGAACTTAAAGAGTTTCTTATTATTTTTCTATTGGAAAGCTAGCGACTGCTAGCTTTCCTTGTAGCATAAGCATGTGTGCAGTCGCTAGAAGAAAAATTCTTATGCTACAAGTAAAGCTAGTAGTCGCTTATGCCAGAAGGAAATGCTTATGCTAGCTTTCCTTGATCTTGTTCCGTGTTCTTCTTTCAAAATAGAGCACATGGCACAAGATCAACGTATAACCTATCAACCACCAATCACCATGCCCAGGGTTTTTTTATTGGAAATCTAGTGATTTCTAGCTTTCCAATAACATAAGCATGTGTGCTTATGCTAGAAGGAAATGCTTATTCTAGAAGAAAAGATAGCAGTCGCTAGCTTTCCTTGATCCTGTGCCACGTGCTGATTTCAAAATAGAGTACATGACACAAGCTCTAGGTATAAGCTAGCAACCAACAATCACCATGCCCAAGGTTTTTCTATTGGAAAGCTAGCGACTACTAGCTTTCCTTCTAGTATAAGCATGTGTGCTTATGCTAGAAGGAAATGCTTATGTTAGAAGGAAAGCGAGCAGTCGCTAGCTTTCCTTGATCTTGTGCCATGTGCTTATTTCAAAATAGAGGACATGGCACAAGATTACGGTATAAGTTAGCAACCACCAATCACCATGGCTAGGGTTTTTCTATTGGAAAGCTAGCGATTGATAACTTTCCTTCTAGCATAAACATGTGTGCTTATGCTAGAAGGAAATGCTTATGTTAGAAAGAAAGCTAGCAGTTGCTAGCTTTTTTTGATCTTGTGCCATGTGTTTCTTTCAAAATAGAGCACATGGCATAAGCTCAAGGTATAAGCTAGCAACCACCAATCACCATGCCCAGGGTTTATCTATTAGAAATCTAGCAACTACTAGCTTTCATTCTAGCATAAATATGTGTGCTTATGCTATAAGGAAATGCTTAGGCTAGAATGAAAGCTAGGAGTCACTAGCTTTCCTTGATTTTGTGCCATGTACTTATTTCAAAATAGAGTACATGGCACAAGACCAAGGTATAACCTAGCAACCACCAATCACCATGCCCAGGGTTTTTCTTCTGGAAAGCTAATGAGTGCTAGCTTTTCTTCTAGCATAAGCATGTGTGCTTATGCTAGAAGGAAAGCTAGTAGTCGCTATGTATTAGTAGTCGCTAAGCTAGGAGTTGCTTATAATTCAAAAAACTTCTACTATGTATTAGTATACTAATAGTGGCATCAAGTAGCATTGCTTGGGATTTTGTATTACTCTAGTTCCATACAGATGTTATTCTTCACTAATCTACAATATAGGTTTAGATGACACCAAATAACTATTTTCGGGAGTACTTAAAATAGGGATGACTCCAATCAAGGATATTTGAATTTACTTTGAACAATTGATACAAAAAATAAATCTCAGTGAGCCATGATTATACAAACTTGCATGATCAATCATGGTTGGATTCCAACCTACTAAATAACTACCTTCAATACTATTACAGGTTCCATGATTATACAAACTTGCATGATCGATCATGGCTGGATTCCAACCTACTTAATAACTACCTTCGATACTATTACAAGTTCTTAAGTATGGAAAATTTTTAGACATTTTTACCAGTTTTTCTAAGAATAGTTTTGTGTTTGTATTAAGATTATATACATTGATAACCAATCTTGTTTTGATTACGCTTTGTAGCTCCATCATAATTTATATGTAAAGTCCCTTTTGGCGGTGGGGACTAAATGGTGGGGAACAATGTTTAATTTGCACAACAAAATGATTCCATACCCTTTTTAGCTATTACAAGTACATTATTTTTTTGTAGATTGTGTTTTGCCTAAAATATAAGAGCACACTTTACATGGTTTAACCTTAACTACAAATTATAATTCAATTGTGTGTTACAGAATTTGTAGGAGCGACAATGGAAAGTATAATTTTCACAAAAGGGGACTATGTTGACCTCCTGGTTAATGGTCAAGTTATTGGGCTAGGAAAGGTTGAATCTACAGAAGTTGGAACTTATTATGGTGGAGGAAGGGTTGTTGCAGGTTATGTTATGGTTTTGATAATTGATGTCACTCAACCACATTTGATTGTGGAATATGTTGATGAAGGGGACACACATCCATGGAGGACTACAGATTTGAGGCACACCATAGGTAAATCAAATACCAAAGCATGTGTTAAGAATTATTCATAGTTTATTGAATGTTTTTTTGAGAAAATACTAAGTTTGTTATGTTTGGTGTGCAGGTGCAAATGTTTGTTCAACATTTTCTATTGGAGACAAAGTAGATCTTTTACAACATGGAGTGAAGGTGGGTGAGGGCTCCATATTCAATACAGAGCTTGGGAATAAGGTTCATGGAAAGATTGTAAAGAAAGGATGCATAGTGGTTAGAATTGAGAAGGTGTTAAAAAATGATGCTCCTTTACCACATCCAACTGGATTTGAGGAAACACTAGGGGGTGCAATAGAATCTTATGAGATTTGGCTAGAAATAGATTTGAAACCTCATTGTGAAGATCAACCCATAAATATTCCACAAGATAGGGCTGCATTCACATGTACAAGGGTTTCTCTTACACATGGATGCATAGGAACAATTATGTGCATTGCCAAAGGAATGATAGTTAATGTCCATGAGGATGACATGGTTGTGGGTGAAACACTAGGTGAAGATAACTTTGGTGTTTTTGTGGAAGAGATACATGGGTATTGTGAAAGATGCAAGATTGGGGATAGGTCTATACATGGATTGGTTAGATGGCCAATACATAAATTGGTGGACAACATAGGTGAGATGTTAAGGGTCAAGACAAAGTACAAAGAGCCACCCATGGAAATGCTAATATGGGATGTTATAGAGGATACAAGTCCTCTATACCAATGGGATGGGGATCTTTATAATCAAAAAGATCAAGATGTCAATTTTCTTAATGCATCGAGGCCATATAAAAAGATTAAACGAGCTATGACAAGAGAAAAAGTTGCAAAACGTCAAACCAAGATGGATAAAGAGAAAGAAGTCCGACTTTTGGCTGCAGATGAATGTTGTAAACAAGATTGTCTTCAACATGTGGATAGGAATGCCATTGCAAATGCTAGAAGGGATATGGAATGCAAAGACAAAAATGGTATCAGGGAATTTGTATTGAATTCACTTGTTTCAAACACTATCATGTCAAAGAGCCATGGCCATGGCCTACCTCCTATTATTAGAAAAGTAAAGGACATGAGATTTGATGGTAATGTTATTTGTAAGAAAGCATGGTACAAGATACATAAGATTCCTCAAAGCACCTTCTATAGCTACCAACATAATTTTGAACAAGGACATATGGAATCCATTCATGGTAACACCAATACATGTAAAGCACGTGCACATACTGTGGCGGCCATAGAAATACTGCATAAAATTGTAATGGACAATTCAGATTTTTCGCCAAACCAAACACGTCAAGTCGAAGCAGATGGAACTTCTTCTCCTCTAAGATTGTTGCCTTCGACTTACACACAAAGCTCTTTGTTAAAAGAGATCAATGTGGGTTTGGAAAAGCTCAATTGTCCATTAATATCACAACCAACAATGAGCAAGATTTGGAACACTCATTTTCGAGACGTGGCATTCTCAAAGAACACCAACTTCAGTAAATGTGGTGAATGTATTGTGTTGAAAGCACAAATGAAGTCAGCAACTACAAAAGAGTTGGAAGAAACGGCACGCGCTAGATTGAACAAACATAACAAGATTGTTATGTGCGGAAGACATTGCTACTATGCCCACATAATCATGTCAGAGAGGTTTCCAAAGGAGTATTTGAGTATTATCCATGATAAAATGGATAAAACAAAGACTTCAATTCCAAGGCTACGCGTCAAATCAAAATCTATTGTAGGAATAAACTTGGGTTTGTCATTGACAGGTATGCTAACACATGGGCATAAGACAGGAGGTTTTGGTCATTTCTCCCTACCATTTGTACATATGGGATCACAATTTACCATTACATCACTTGCTAAGTGCTTAAGGGACCTTGAAGACCCACATCTTGATATGTATGGTGATCTTCTTTATGAGAGTGGAAGTTCAAGAAACCCACTTTCAAATGCATTACTTGACACCTCTATTTACTCAAAATGTAGAGTGTACAAGGATGAATTTTTATCTCATGGAAGATTAGAAAATCAAGATATCGATTTTAAACCTCTTCCTCCACATTTATTGTTACAATTGGATAATGCAGCAAGTGATAATAAAAATCGTTATCTTTTCATGTTTCTATCACTTCTCACTGCACTTGGTGTCTTCATCACTATTGAGGTTGGGTTCTTGCTCGTGGGACACACCCATGAAGACATAGACGGGACCTATGGGAGAATGTCTTCCAGCTTGAAAAGTAAAGATATATATTCTCTACCTGAGATGATGGATACATATCGCAAAATTGAAGAAAAAAGAGTGTTTCCACCTAAACTGATTGATAAGGTGTATGACTTCAAAAGCTTCCTTAATGGATACATCAAGGAAGGAAAAAATGCACTAGTTGGACATCTTAATGTTCAGTACTTCCAATTTCTTGTACTCAATGATGTTCCGGTATTAAGGTATAAAGAATCCATAAGAGATGTTGAGTGGTCAGAACCAGTTGATTTATGGAATACAGACGATGAAGGTCGATCTAAACTGCCCATAGGGAAGCCATCTTTCTTACATCCCAAAGAGAATGAAATCTATTTAAAAGAACTAAAAGAAGGAATAACATCATACATAAAAATGTGGAAAGACACAATGGGTGGTGAGGATTTGCCAATTGTTACATCAGAATGGAAAAATAAGGTAGAGTATTGGGAAAGAGTTCTTGATACTTTATATGAAGATTACAATGATCATGATTCATCTTCTGAGGATTTCTGGCCCAAGACAAGGCAAACTCCAGATGTTGGTCGTAATGCGCTTCATGCAATCTCAAATATTATGGATGGGGATTTTGATACTATGACAGGTGAACCCATGTATGTTGGACCCAAGTGCAATAATCCAAAGACAAAATTCAACCCTATTAATGATGTTGAGAAAGGAAAGATGTTGCTAGTTAGATCAGGAAACGAAGAAGAAGGGGAGATGATTTGGATGGCAAAAGCCACCTCAAATATATTTCAAGATGATGAAAGTGATACTCTTCATGTTAAAGTTGATTGGTGGAAGCCCGGTTCAGGGAAATACAATGGAAAAGTATTAGAAGAATATTGGGTACCAAATCCTGATGACATAGAGCTTGGATCTATTCCAATTGATACCATAGTTTGGGCATGGATGGCTAAGAAAGAAAATTGCAAGAAGGCCAAGATAAATAAACATGGTGTACAAGCTGTCCTTGACCTACTTGAACGAATAACATGAGATTAGGTGGAGATGATTCATGGATGTAATTTTGTTCTTTGGAGGACCAATTAATACATGAAGAAACATTTTTCAATTTTTCTTGTATATTGAATATTCTCTTCAAATTTATTTGAGGAGTTTTATATTATTTGGTACAAATATGAAAATTTTGTTTAAATTGCAATGTATTCATGTGACGATACTTCATGCAAATTACATGACACCATGAAATATTAAACTTTCAATGATTTGTTTATATTAACATAACTTCTCCCATAACTTGGATAATCAAGTCCAATAATGCACTTAAAATCAATATCTTCTAGTTTTGGCCTATTAAAACTATATTGGAGTTAATTAGCATTGTTTTCAATGTAATACGTTCAAACACCAAACAATATCTAACATGGAAATTACAAATTCCAATGCTTTGTCTAGATCGACATAACTTCTCACTCCATCAAACTTGGATAATCAAGTTCAATAATACATTTAAAAGCATCATCTTCTAGATACGATCTATTAAAACGATAATGTTTGGAGTTAATTAGCATTGTTTTCAATGTAATACGTTCAAACACCAAACAATATCTAACATGGAAATTACAAATTCCAATGCTTTGTCTAGATCGACATAACTTCTCACTCCATCAAACTTGGATAATCAAGTTCAATAATACATTTAAAAGCATCATCTTCTAGATACGATCTATTAAAACGATAATGTTGGGCTAGCTAATTCGTATTCTTTTCAATATAATACATTCAAACACTTCATGAATATATATTATAATAAAATAAATTAAACTGTACTACTTTGTTTCTATTCCAATTCATAACAAAATTATTTATTTTGATCATTAAAAAACACGCCTAGACTTATAAAATATTTTCTTTTGACATCTGTAAAATGTTTCCAATAAAAATTACCAATAAAAGTTCATAATAATTTGATTTTGATTGTTAAATGACACACAAATACTTATAAAATATTTTGATTGTTAAATGCACTACCAATAAAAATTCATAATAATTTGATTTTGATTGTTAAATGACACACAGATACTTATAAAAAAAATTGATTGTTAAATGCACTTTTAATAAGTTTAGTGGGTTTTCACTTTTGTATTTGTAAGAAACAAAAATGTACTTCAATGTTTCTATTCTAATTCATTGATTTCAAATGTACCACACTTCTCGATCCATCAAACTTGGTTAATGGAGTCCACTAAAGCACTTACAAGCAACATATTATAGACTGTCTATAAAAACTTTATTATGGGAATAGCTAATTAATGTTTTTTAATGTAATATGTTCAAACATTTCAAAAATAAATACTGGACATACAACATATTATAGACTTTGTCTATAAAAACTTTACTATGGGAGTAGCTAGTTAATGTTTTTTCAATGTTATATGTTCAAACATTTCAAAAATAAATACTGGACACTTGCAATAACTAGAATGGGTTTTCCCTCTTCCTTCATGTATTTGAAAAAAAACCAATTGTACTATAAAATTTATATTCTAATTAATAATTTTTTTTGACCTTAATTGGTATACTTAGACTTTATCCAATACAATATTTTCTCTTGTTGGCTCTAAAATAGTGCCAACCACATATCATAATATATAGTATTGAATAATGAATATTTCTTTAAATGTTAGATGATTATATTTATATTATAAAAAGGAATCTAGGCTTAACCAATCAACATAATCCAAAGTAATAATTGATAGTTAACAATGTCCAAAACATGTAGAAACTTGTGGGCTCATAATAATCCCATAAAATGAAGGGAAAAAGTGAAGTGCCTAAGTACCTATTGTGCTATATACTTGACAAAAATGTCCTAAGGCATACAATAGACAATACATATAAAGGGAAGAAAATAAAATAGAGTATGACCTAATTTTCCATGTTGTTGCTCGTAGATATGTTATTGATTATTTTTCTAGTCAATATTCTAAATATTATTAGGGGTAGTGTCATCATCCACAAGTACAATATTACAATGACTATAGGAGCTAATACGTCTTCATGGTATTAGAGGTTTCACCTAATTCCTAGACATTTCCAGTTCTCGTTGTCTCTTGAAGTTGAGCAAAACCCCCCATGTTCTAGCCACCCATTATCAAGATTGAGAATTACTAAGTTATTATGCCAATACATAAATTTGTTATAGTAACAAACACATTGAGTGTTATGTCATTAAATAGCTTTCTAGGTCACTTTAAAATGGCGACAATCTCTTACTAATATGGTAATTCAACACATGCACAATATATGCTTTATCAAATTATAAATAAAATGGTTAATACTTTCAACATACAAATAATGTCATTAGATAAATTAATAGGTAAGAAATATTAATACAAATTACAAATTATAATAATAAAATAATGTAAAGAATCTAAGTTTAAGCATAGGAAGATATGCTTCGAATTAATATAAATTTGATTTTATATAGCTTATAATGATAATATTGTAAAAAAAATGGTGAATATATAGATTGAAATGAGTGAATTAAGTAATTTTTAGGTTTTTCATTTTTTGAAAACTCAATCTTGTTGAAGTTCTAAATTCTAGATCCGTACTCGACAATACATATAAAGGGAAGAAAATAAAATAGAGTATGACCTAGTTTTCCATGTTGTTGCTTGTGTATATGTTACTAATTGTTTTTCTAGTCAATATTCTAAATATGATTAGGGGTAGTGTCCTCATCCACAGCTTCAATATTACAGTGACTATATGAGCTAATAATTTTTCATGGTATTAGAGGTTTCAGCCAATTCCTAGGCATTTCCAGTTCTTGTTGTTTCTTGAAGTTGAGAAAAAATCTCCATGTTCTAGCCACCCATTATCAAGATTGGGAATTAATAAGTTACTATGCCAATACATAAATTTGTTACAGTAACAAACACATTGACTGCTATATCATTAAATAACTTTGTAGGTCACTCTAAAATGGAGACAATCTCTTACTAATATGGTAATTCAACACATGCACAATATATGCTTTATCAAATTATAAATAAAATGGTTAATAATTTCAACATACAAATAATGCCATTAGATAACTTAATAGGTAAGAAATTTCTTGCAACATCTATTGTTCATGAGATGAGGTAAACCTTGATGAACTCAAATATTATTACAAATTAAAAAATTATAATAATAAAATAATGTAAGGAATCTAAGTTTAATATTAGGAAGATATGCTTCAACTTTATATAAATTTGATTTTATATAGCTTATATTGATAATATTATAAAAAAATGGTGAATATAAAGATTGAAATGAGTGAATTAAGTAATTTTTTGGTTTTTCATTTTTTGAAAACTCAATCTTGTTGAAGTTCTAAATTCTAGATCCCTTGTATAATTCCAAATTTAATGAAATATGTGTTATTAGGTCAAGGAGTCTGGCTTCCATAAATTCTCGCCTCAATTAAAGCATGGCCGAGATAAAGTAAAATGATCAATCTATAGAGTTGTTCAAGTAACTCAGCCCAAGCGAGGTTCTTCTCCGTCCGTGAAGCTTGATACTAAATCAAATCTCCCGCTCACACAAAAGGACATTGTGGATTGAAGAACTCAGATCAAAATATTGAAAGTTTAAGCAAGTTATTTCTGGAAGGCTCAAATGACTAAAGTTGTCAATTCAAGGGACATCCAAAAGAGATGCAATTAGTATGGGAATGAGGAACAAACGAATACGCCTGTGAGACATTGTTACGATCTTGTGGAGTCCTCTTTTAGTCGAAACACCATAAAGACAGATCTTAAGAAAATTAACTCCATATCCTGGCCTTGAGAGAGTTTGAAGTATAAGTCATATCCTCCTTGTCCCATAAGACCAATATGATTAAGAGATCACTACATTCTTAGAGGTTGAACTGAGGGGCAGGTTGTTATGCTTGAAGCTACTAATTTAAAAGTCATTCTGATCATGACAGGATTTTGTTTCGGAGATCTATGTTCGCCAGCAAATCGCCAATTGTTGTTGCTGCAACATCCTTCCCCAATTTTTTTGAAAATTTTTAGGGTCCCTCCTTCTACACATTTGTCACAATTATTTCTCTTTCTTTTTTGAAGCTTATCCTGCTCCACTGTCGCCCATCTCGAAACGTCCACTCACCAATGGGAGACACTCCTAAACTGACAGGTGGGTGAAAAAATGAAGATGGGTGTCTATTTTGGGGGGTCTCGTGAGAAAATAATTCTGTTTTTTTCATGTCTTCCAACTTCGGGTGAACAAAAGTGATATTTTTATTTAAAATTTCACTTTTCCGTAAAAAGAAAACTTTTGTAGAATTATGTTAGCTTTCTACTCATAATTTTTTCAATTTTTTTTATTAAGATTTGATATGTCGATTTCGCAAATGTTTGACAGTGTGTTCTTATAAAATGAAAAGACTACAAAAGAGTTATGATTTGTTGCACCACTAAAATCGTTGTTAGACTTGTGTTTTGCAAAAACTGAAAATGCTACGACAATCTACACACAATGTACTAACGCCTGACTATAAGTTTGCATCCAATGGACCTCTATACTAATTATTATATTTTTTTAAAGTCGATCACTGGGGAAACTCAGTCGATTTTCAACAACCTTTTTGTTGCACCACTTTTCTCTCGATCCGCTATAAAATCAAAAAATCTACGACCACCCTTTTGAAGTAGACACGTCAATGAATCGACCCACATTTTCTTCGATTTTTTTGGTGTTGTATTTACAAAGTTATGGATTTTTCTTTTCGCTGTTTTTTTAAAGAGCTGAATCATAACTCGACACATGTTACAAATATAAAACTTAAAAAATATCAGTTCTTATCTATATACAACAAAATTTATACCCTCGTAAAGTAGATTCAATGATGAATCTACTGGTATGAAGTCCGACATTCGTTTTGTTGTGTAAGAGGTGGTTTTCTCCTTCCGAAAATGGAGAAACCTGAAAATTTTGCAGAGATCTGAATCGGTCATGTTTCAGAGATTATTCGGCCGAAATAATTATTCGGCCGAATAATTATTCGGCCGAATAATTATTCGGCCGAATAACTGTTTTCCGTAACGGCGCCGTAACTTATGGCGAAGGTTATTCGGCCGAATAACTAAACGGGAAAAAAATTACGTCGGCCGGAAAAAAAATAAAAATAAAAATTTATACTCATATAAATAAACGTAAAGTTAATTTATTATTTTCGCATGTTTGAACTTCGCATTTTTTTGTCAAACTAATTTCGGAAGGAGGAGATAATTTTTGCAAAATGAGGTTTTTACAAGGTATGTTTCTTCTTCTTCTTTACAAAAGGCACATTGAAGGAGTTTTTTTTTCTAAGGCATATTTGCAAGGAGTTTTTCCAAACTATCTCTTTTCTTATTGCATTTTTACAAAGAAGACATTTTTTTCAAAATGAAGTTTTTACAAGCTATGTTTCTTCTTCTTCTTTACAAAAGGCACATTGAAGGAGTTTTTTTTTCTAAGGCATATTTGCAAGGAGTTTTTCCAAACTATCTCTTTTCTTATTGCATTTTTACAAAGAAGACATTTTTTGCAAAAGGAGGTTTTTACAAGCTATGTCTTCTTCTTTTTTACAAAAGGCACATTGAAGGAGTTTTTCCAATATATCTCTTTTTTATTGCATTTTTACAAAGAAGACATTTTTTGCAAAAGGAGGTTTTTACAAGGTATGTTTCTTCTTTTTTCCAAAGGCACATTGAAGAAAATTTTTTTCTAAGGCATATTTGCAAGAAGTTTTTTCCAAATATTTATTTTCTTGTTGTATATTTGCAAAGAAAACATTTTTTTGAAAAAGAGATTTTTACAAAGTATGTTTCTTCTTCTTTTTTCCAAAAGACACATTGAAAGTGTTTTTTTTAAGGGATATTTGCAAGGAGTTTTTTCAAAATATTTCTTTTCTTAGACATGTTTGCAAGGAGGTTCTTTGCAAGGATGTTTTTTTTTCAAAGTAGCTTTGCACTTTTTATTTAATTGAAAGAGGTTTTTTCAAATAGTTGTTTTGCTAAGTTATTTTGCAAATGATTTTTTTCCAAAGTAGTTTTGCACTTCTTATTTATTTGAAAGGAGTTTTTTCAAATAGTTATCTTATTTTGCAAAGGATTTTTTACAAGGTAATTTTGTACTTCTTATTTCTTTGAAATTGGGTTTTTTTCAAAGAGTTGTTTCTTTACAATGATTTTTTCCCAGATATATTTATAAATAAGTTTTTATTGAAAGTATTTTTTTCTAGTGGTTTTTTTCGTAGATATTTTTTCAAAAAAGTATTCTTGGAATGAATTTTACAACAAAGATTTATTTACAAGGTGTTTTATTTTCTTCCTTGGCACAAGGTGTTTTTATTATTTTCCAAAGAAGATTTTTGTTCAGAGAATTTTTTCAAAGGAAAGTTAATTCCAAAGAAATCTTCTTCAAAAGACTCTTACAAAATTTTTAAAAGGTAAAGTAAATTTCAGTTCATGTTTTTATAAATTCCGTAAATGTTTTTAAATCTTAATTTATTTGTTTTTACTATAAAGTAACATGATTCTTTAATTTATCGTCTATAGATTAAACAACCATGGGCAATAAGAGAAATCGTAAAAGAAAAGCTGATCGTAAACGTGATGATGATGATAATAGAGAGAAACAAAAACTCAGATATATTGCCAAAAAACAAAGGGTTGCTGAAACGGAAGAGAGAACTATTGAAGATATAAATACAGATTTACATGACAATGTTGAAGAAATGGAAATTGAAAATAGAATACAAGAAGAACAAATTGAAGTTGAAAAGAACATTGTAGAAGATGTAAATAGTGATTTACATGCTAATGTCGATGAAATCAATATTGAAGATCAAGTTCAAAATCCAGAAATTGAACCTGGTATGTATATATCATATATTTTCCAAATTCATTTTTTTATAATGAATTTTATTTTTTGATATATGTTAAATTAAATTTAACTTGATGTATAGGTATTTTTACTATTGATGATGAAATGTTAGAAGACATTGATTGCGACAAATATGGAGAAAAACTACCAATACATGTTGCACGATATCGTGCTACAAAATTTTATGATGAAGTTCTCAAGGATTACTCAATAGCAGGACAAGCACAAATTTTGAGATGTTTATTAGTGTCCAAGAAATTAGAAGGTGCTACATCGTTATTGGGTATTCACAAAGTAACAAAAGAGTCGAAATTGAAACAAAATGTGATGAAAAATATAGGCGATGCAATAAAAAAATTTGGAAAATCCAGGAAGAAAGATATCAGTGCTGCACGTAAAGCAATTCATACAGCAATTCTTTCAGCTAGTACTAAACAAAAGCGTTTGACAACAGAACTAGCAAAAGCAGTTGAAACATCAAGAAAAACATTATACAAACATAGCAAATTCAGAATGCAAATAGATGAAAATAATGAACTTGCTTGTTGGGCAATTATTTGTAGACAACCTTACAAAGATAGATTAGGATCAGGGGTTAAAGATATTGTACGAGAATATTGGTTGGAACATGCTCGAGTTTCACCAAATGCAAGAGATGTGATACGCAAAAGAATATCACGAAATGTATATGAAAGCCAACCAAAACATATAATGGACATGACACAAGTACAATTGTTCAATAAGTTCAAGGAAGATCATCGTGGAATTAATATATCAATCACTACATTTGTGCAACAAAAACTATGGTATGTTCAACCTATAACTATACGTGATACATGTTGTTTCCGTTATCATGTGCAATTTCAGTTATATTATGACACGTTTCTTGAATTTGGTAAAATGTTTTGGACAAATTCACCACCTCCGCCGACGATACGTGAATTCATATCTCAAATTTTATGTGAGAGAAATCACGATGAAGTATTTTATTCAAAGAAATGTGTCAATGGAAAACATTGTCATCATTGTGGAAATTTGGTGTTATTCCACAATAAATACCCTATCGATAATGATCAATCGTTGTCAAATGTAAATGTTGATTGGAAGAGATATGAATACATCAACTATAATACAAGTTCTAGTGATTCACATTCCAAAAGAATTGATTTGCTAGAAGACAAGATATGCGTCACATATTTTCTCAAAAAATTTGAAAGCGAAATTTATAAATACACCCAGCATTCACATAGAGCACGATGGCAAGATCTTCAATTCAAACAGTCTCGTGAAATTTTTCCACCCGGAACAATTTTGTCAGTGGTTGATTTTGCTGAAAACTATACATTTGCTGCACAAAAAGAAATACAGAGTGAATACTATCATTCTGACCAAGTTTCGATATTTGTCCATGTTGTATATAGACATTCTCAACAGGATGTCGATGGCATTGAAAGCACATGTGACAATCGAGATGTGATTAAAGAATATCACTTCTATATCAGCGATGATCGTACACACGACACACATTTTGTCCAACATTGTATAGAAAATATTTTCTATGACTCACTAAAAAAACGCGAAGTCAAATTCAATGAGCATTGGATATGGTCTGATGGATGTGCGGGTCAATTTAAATCTTCACGATCATTTTTTTGGTTATGTTGACTTCATAAAGCGCTGAACATAAAACATCGCTGGAATTTCTTTGAAACTGGGCATGGAAAAGGTGAGCATGATGGTGCAGGAGCATGCGTGAAAAGAGCACTTCGAAGATGGCAAATGAACTATTCTTCAGCACGGTTTCATTCAGCTGCAGAGGTTGTCCAATGGTGTCAATTAAATCTAAGCCATGATTATAATCAACAATCAAAAGACGTGCGTAGGTATGTCCACTATTTTTTTAATTTGTATTATTTCTTAAAATTTTAAAAAATGTATATACTAACATTTAAGTACACATGTACACTATTTATTGTGTAGGTTTTTTTGGCTTGTTGGGGTCCAAGATATAAATAGATCAATACCATATGACGCTAGCACCATACATGGAACTAGAGATCTTCACTCTATTCAAACAAAATCATTTCACAACGTGTTTGCATTTGACAGTAGAAAGCAATCATGCTTTTGTCATATTTGCATTGAAAATGTCGAGTCTACAGAAGTTTGTGAAAACATAACAAACAACTACGTAAAAGCTTGGAGACACACAGAGATTAATCCAAAAGGAAAAATACCTCTGGCAAGTGTTGAAGAATTAGAATCAGAAGAAATAGCAATATCGTCTGATGGCGATAGAATTTCAGATCTCGTAAGAGAAGGTAATAAACTTGTTTTTGACTTTTTAATCAATTGTTCATTCTAATCCATCGCCATAAGTAGTCAATTTAATTCATTTAAATACGCTAACAGCAATCATAACTTGCACAGGAGATGTTTTCGCTGTGATTGCACCTGTAGACAACAACGAAAATGTCAAATATTATTTGATGCGATGCACTGAAGGAAAAATGAAGTTATTGGAGGACTACAACGACAACGGATTTACATACGAAAGAGGATCCATCATTTTAAAAGGCTACTTTTTTCAGCAGACGCATATGACAAAAAATTATGTCTACTTTCAGGATTATGGGCCTGATGTTATATGTTGTCAATATAGTCATTTAGTATGTGCATCTCGAATAAAATTGATACAAGTTCCATCAAAAAAACAGTTAAAAACCAAAAAATGGAAACTATCCATATGTGACCATGAACGGATAGTTGAAGATGGTATTCCATTGCGATGTTTTTAACTACATATCAAAAATAAATTGATCTATATTTTTGTCCATGTCAATTGTTGTGTGCAATATATTTTTTGTCCAATTATCAAAATTGTTGTGCACAGTATATTTTTTCATTGAGATTTTATGAATATTTTCTTGAATGACAACAAACATAAAAGATTAAATGGTTGTACTTTAACATGCTTAAAAATGAATTCAAATATAATTTGAAAATTCAAAAGTACTTTATTCGGGTCCCCATATGTCTATTAGACCACTAAGGGATGAGATAACAGATGTGGCTATCCCCACTCCGCCCCGAATGTTTACTTTTGGTTGATTGATACTAACGAAAAAATACAAAAAGACTTATTAAATTTTGTAGTATTTTAATCCATCGAACATGTTTCTTTAATACATACTTCACCATAAATATGATCTTAAATAGATGTCTTAAAATTGTAACCAAGTTCTCCGTCCCAAATCTTTAATTTAAAATATCGCTTGTGCAAATTCACATAACTGAAATCATGGCAAATGGAGATAACGATCATTTGATTTTTAATCACAAGCAAGGATTCCAGGATTGTGAAGCTTATGCTAAATTAGAGAAATGATTATTTACAACAAATCAATGAAAATTCATCAAATTGTTGTTTAAAATCATTGCTCTAATTTAGCACAAACTTCACAATCCTGGAATCTTCGCTTATGATTAAAAAACAAAAAAACCGTTACCCCCATTTGCCATGATTTCAGCCGCATCAAATGTATCTGAACATTGAAAATAAAAATTAAATTAATTAAAAATCCATTAATTTTGCCCAACATTAATTCTTACCATAACATTCATTTTCAACATTGAATATTTCCTAACTTAGATTATCATTTTAAACATTTCCAACACCTCCCATTCATTCAACATTTCCTACCCTTGGGTTGCACCTATCAAGACATTTTAAACATTCATGCAAAACATATTATAATAACACTTATTATCAACATAATAAATTGGAAACATTCCTTCTTCCATAACACCTCCCATTCATTCTTTCCCAACATTTCTTTTTCTCTAACACCTCCCATTCATTTTTTCCCAACATTGATTCTTACCATAACATTCATTCTCAACATTCAACATTTCCCAACTTGAAATAGCATTTCAAACATTCCTAACACTTCCCATTCATTCTTTCCCAATATTCATTCTTCCATAACATTCGAAACATTCAACATTCATTCTCATCATTCAACATTTTCTAACTTCATAACATTCATTGTCATCATTCAACATTTCCTAACCTTGGATTGCACCTATAAAAACATTTTAAACATTCATGCGAAACATATTATAAATATTATCAAAACTTATGCAAAACATATTCTAAACATTTACCAAATGAGAAATAATGGACATGTACTCATGTATATAATCCAAAAAAGAGTTGATGAACTTGTGAATTCAATGTACATATATATATAATCAAAAAATAAATACCCTCCATGTTCAAAACAACACCAATATATAGATATCAACAAAAACTATAAAGTCTGAACCATTATCCATCTCGACCAATATCTTTCCACTATTTTCCACTAGGACCTTCCCTGGGACTCAACTCAACCTACAATACACAAAAAAACAAATTATAAATTTTTAGATCATAAATTATTTAAACAATTTTAAACTAAATTCAAAATATCAAGATATTAAACTCATCTACAAAACAATTCAATTATTAAAAAAATCGTACATCAAATTCTTTGAATGCATGTCCACTTTTTTCCCCTAGAGCCTTTCCTTTGGTTCCAAAGGATCTCAAAGAGCCAAGCTGCAACATGTACAAAAACAATTTTCAAATAAATCAAAAAAATATAAAACATTAAACTTATATCAAAGATCATTTCTATTTCAACAAAATTACCTCGATGCCAATATCTGCATTCATTAAAGACCCCACATCTTCGCCCCCAATTTCCAAATGGTCTCTTCCCTAAAATTTAAATTTTGTTAATAAATAAAACATAGTAGATACAAATAATAAATTAGGCAATTAACTTAAAACCAAAACAAAAAAAAATTAAAATCATTAGCTCACAAGAGATGGTAAACCATCTAAAAAGTTGGAATCTAAAGAAACCTGCATAAATAAGTCAAATTAACAATAAGATACATTGATAAATATTAAAATTCAAATAAACAAAAAAAATATCAAGTTCAATCATAAATATTATAATTAAAATACCTCTCCTAAGCGCTCTTCATTTTGACTAAGATGCTCTTGGTTTTGACTACTGGAGACTCGAAAATTATGTGCATTTAACATTCTCGAAAACTGCAAACAAAATACATTTGCTTAATATAATTATTCCCATGTACTAAAAAATTCAATTCAAAATGATTAATAAAAAATCAAATAGATTATCATAGCATAATCAACAAACCTCTCCCATGCTAGATGTGTCATTGGATAACACATCTGAAGCTATATCTCGACAAGACTTAGCATAAGCCCTGAGATCATCCATGCTCAATGCATCTACCTCGTCATTAGTCTTGTAAACAAAACTTTGACGAACAATAGCACGAGCCCTCTCTCACCCCAAACCAACTTCTACTCCAGCAAGAGCTGAAGCTAAACCATCACCTACCGATTCCCTTCCAATTGTCCCTAGTTGAGATGTTGTCTCCATCTCTGATCTTAAAGCCACAACCCTTGGTGGACGAGGTATCTCAGGTGGAGGTTGTATAGTGGTAGGGTCTCTGAGAGCGCCTTTTCGATTATATATTCTACCCTTTCCAACTCCATAAAAGTCAGAAGGAACATCAGTATAGTTAGGCTTCATACCTAAAAAAAACTCCGCATAAAAAAATCTTGCAAAATAATTAGGAACCTCATCGTTCCAAGGCAATCGACCATAAGCTGCAAGAAATCGATCATATATTAAATGTGCAATTTGAGGATGCTTGAAATATTGCACTTTCAACATTTTTCGCTTAAGGCCTTCCTTGAAATTGAACATTGAATTGGCTTGTTCTCTAGTGACTCTCTCCTTCACAACCTCCCAGTTGTCTGGACCCATAACTTGGTCCCTTCGCATCCGCATCAAATGAACAAAACCATTTGTAGTTGGTCCAAGTTCCTCATATGCATCAATGAATTTTTGCAAAGACGCCAAAAAAATCTCTAGACTTTGTCTACTCTCTGGAGGGAGATCCAAAGAACAAAGATCATTGTTCAACCTGTCATAGTGGGATCTACAACTTTCAAGAATAGTTTGTTGCACAACACCTTGCCATGGAAGCTCATCAGGTAAATCAGATGGATAAGTTGATATGGGTGTACACCCCTCAGCTAGTGGAACATATGTCGTCCTAGCTCTAGGAGGATCTTCAGGACCTTGCTCTCCACCCACACCTATTCCATCATCTACAATCCTATCTTGATCTTCCCCTCGCTCCATCGAATTACGCACATCTTCTGAACGTCGCTCTGCTTCAAATATAGCCATTATCAAGAATTAACCTTGTCCATATATTCAAAACACAAAAAAATACAATTTATATGTTATTAAACATTAATGTTCATACCAACAGAAGGTTGAGATCGACGATCTCCCACAGAAGATGAAGGAGATTCATTTGTACCCCTTCCAACTCGTTGATGATCAAATGATTGGGACCCATGCAATAAACTTGAACCTCTCGGTGAATTCGACAACCTTCGACTACCAACTGGAACACCAATTCCTGAGGATTGTGATGACCTCCTACGCTTTCCCCTCGAAGACTCTCTTTCCATTTGATATAACTTCTAAATTTACACAAACGTTAACATATTGAAATTGTACATGACTATTCTACAAACATCAAGCCAATATTTGATAAAAAACTTCAACAAAATGTAAGTTCCCCTCCTAACTCTAATTAATTAACTAAAATTCCTTACCATCACTAATATTGCAACATAAAGATATATCTAATAATCATTTCATTATCAAATATAAGTCATAACATGATTAATTGAAGTAGTATAGTAACCTTAAAAACTTTTAATCCAACAAATATGGTTGAATTATACATGTCAATGAACAAACATCTCACTAAACATATATATATATATTCTTATTAAAAGAATTCTAGCTCATATTTATAATAATACAATTTACACACATTGAAGTTGTACATGTTAACTTTACAAACTTAAAAACATATCTATTCAAGATCTGCATACAAAATGTAGAGCTGGCTAAAATAGTATAACATATATATACACTTATTAAGAGATTTCTAATTTATATTTATGATAAAACAACTTACACACATTCTACAAACTTAAAAACATATCTCTTAAAGATCTGCATACAAAATGTAGAGCCACCTAAAATATTATAACTTATTTTCTTTCGTGAGTTCCTCTTCTAGCTCTAAGAACACTATTGCAGCATAAACATAACATCAATAATCATCTCATAATCATTTAATTGTAATAGTACAATAACATTCTAAATTTTTCGTAAGTTCCTCTTCTAGCTCTGCTCATGAGTAGAGCTCTGCTCATGAGCAGAGCTCTGCTCATGAACAGAGCTCTGCTAATTAACAGAACTCTGCTCATGCCATGTTAGTAAGATAAGGTGATTCCACTGATAGCAGTAAGTAGTAAGCTATGAAATCAAACACGTGATATGATATGTTAGTTACAGTCATTGTGTAAGAAGTATAAAGCTTATAGCTATTGTCAAGCTTGTGTTATAGTAATAGTATAAGCTGATAACCAATGGTGATACGTCATCTTTACTTAGTATCTTTAACTATTAGTATAAGCCTAATTTACTCATACGTTATTTCCCTAAAAAATGCAGGTATAATAACTATAGTGCTTAAGAGAAAACAAGATAAGATTTATAGGCTAATTAGTACCTGTTCATATATAGCTCTAAGTATTTAGATCACGGCTAACAAGGATGAAATTTTATTAGGTCCAGTGGTCTGGTTAATCTTTAAAGAATTATATATTATTAAGGGCTCTTCATGGTTAGATACCTGCTAGAAGTAAGCTTCTATTTTTTATTCAAGAATACCACACAAAAAGTATGTATAACATGACTAGAGCTCCTAGAATTTATTGAACAATCATAAAAATAAGGGTGGTCAATGATATATCATCATATATAGAAAAGTTATGGCGTTGGCAATTATATTATCTGGTAAGGATTCAGCAGTAAATACAGTATCTAACACCATTAGAATTAATAACCCCATTGATACAAGACATTATAAGTTCAACTTTAGTTTGATCTCTAATCTTCATGAACCCAGATAAGATCTTATAATTAAGATGGATGATATATTAGTTACTAATGTATTTGAAATCATCTTGAAAATAAATGAGCAGGGTGTTTTTTAAACTCGTGTTGGAGCGGCTGCTAATTATATTCTATTTATACTGTTGTAAAATATTGCCTAAGCCTTGTTTCTTCTTTCAGAATGGTTAATTATTAACATTAACATAAGGTAGATGGCTAGATGATATAATCCTACTCAACTTGTAATAAAAGAGGCAACCAAGCATACATCTAGTTTTATCCTGTTCCAGTTCTGTGCATGAACAGAACTCTGCTCATGAGCAGAGTTCATGAACTCTGCCCATGAACAGAGTTCATGGGCAGAGTTCATGAACTCTGCCCATGAACAGAGTTCATGAGCAGAATTCATGAACGGAGTTCATGAACTCTGTTCATGCACATACAAACATCTCTAAAATCAAAATTAATCATAAAAACATTAAAACTTCTATTTTTAACCGCCAGAACAGAACTTTTTTAATTTTCTCCTATGCCACCAACTAAGGAGCAGACTATGTGTATCGAAGCATACCTGTATCCAAACGAAGCGATACGAAATCGTCGATCCACGACGCCACGCCTATTCGATCCACTACGCTCCAGAAACAACTAATTCCTTCACCAAGGGAAAAATAAAATTATCAACCATGACTTATAACATACACAGCCAGAATCAAAAAATAACAAGGGAAGAATAAACGCACCTTCAATGACGAAGTCTCGAGCCTGCACACAAATCCGCAACAGCGTCCACGCAGCAACACAACCGAACACACCTGCCACCCGAAACGTAACGGCCGACGAGCAACGTCCAACAACAAACAGTGGCAAGCAGCCAACAAGGCGACGAGCAACAGCAGGTCGCAGGGCAGCGGCGGATGGTGGAGAAGCAGCAGGGTGGCGACGAACTATCAAACGTCAAGGCGACTAGCAACAGCAGGTCGCGGGGCAGCAGCGGATGGTGGAGAAGCAGCAGGGTGGCGACGAACTATCAAACGTCAAGGCGACGAGCAACAGTAGGTCGCGGGGCAGCGGCGGATGGTGGAGAAGCAGCAGGGTGGTGAACGTTTCAGCCGCAATTCGTGGAGCATCAACAGGTCCAGGGGCAGCAGGCAGGTCGTCGAATAGCGGCGGGGGTGGCAACACAGCAACTGCGGGCCCGTTGGGGGGTCCAGAAATTTCCAGCAGGGAATGCCATATGGCAGTCAATGCTGTGTTTTTATGCAGAAAAATAGTTCGGCCGAACAATCATTCGGCCGAATAAATATTCGGCCGAATAATTATTCGGCCGAAAAAGTATTCGGCCGAATACTTATTCGGCTGAATATTTATTCGGCCGAATGATTGTTCGGCCGAATAATTGTTCGGCCGAATAAATTATTGCCCGAAATTTTTTTCCCGTCCGGCAACTGTTTGCACACATTCCGAGGATCTTCGTTAGACTGGACGGAGAACTGTTTGTGGTTATTCGGCCGAATAATGTTTATTATTCGGCCGAATAATGTTTATTATTCGGCCGAATAACTTCCGCTAAGACGATTTTGCACTCGTTTCTCACGAAAGTGTTACCCACCTTCACGTTTTCACCCAGGTAGGTGCTCTGCCCCTCCCCTCTGTGTTATTCGAGGTTCTCAGTTGAAATTACACTCTTTTTGGTAGCTTTTGTTGCTATATATATAGGTACCGAACGAACCTATACGCATTAAGCGATTAGTGTAAGTCGAAGCAATGAAGACGTGAATCCAGCCATGTGAACTAGAGCCGGGAAGGCCCTATCCTCACATGCGCATCTAGGCTTTTTCCAACTATTGCTTGCTCGGGGTCCTAAGTAAGTTTCTCCCACGCAGCTTTCCAATTGATAAGAAAAAGCACTACGTTTAATTAGTTACTCTAAATGTCTTAAAAAACTCCTTATTTGTGCTCCTGGCTCACCATAGGTTTAACATGCATAGAAGATCTACATGGAAGAAAGCCGCGCAAAAGGTAGAGTCAGATTCAGACGTAGAGATCCTACTGGATACCTCACTCGAGACCAAGTTTGCTGATACACAAGCTACCACCAATATACCTTTAGGGAGCTTTGCCCCAAAGTTTCAGTGGGGCAACTTGTATAGATTCATGATAGATCAAGAAAACTCTCAAAACTCTATAGAGGACGCTATGGTATATGCAAATATCGAAAGGTCCTACATCCATAAGGCAACAACTCGTCCTAAGTTATTCCCATGTTCTGAGGTGCTTGCCTGGTTGATCCCTCATGTCAAGACTAACACCAGGTTTATAAATGATAAGAATGGAATGAACCTAGCATCTTTTTCTCCTGAGCATCTCACGGCTACCTACAGATTTCCCCCAGCTAGGGCTTGGTTAGATAATGAAGGGATATCACAACACCCTGTGGATCTGCTGGACACCGCCAGGAAGATGATGATAGTTGACAGACAGATAAGAAAGAGGCAAAATAATGAGTATGAAAGAAACCTCCTGAAAACTCCTTATAGGCTCATTATTCTGATGTTGAGCCAGATCTTTGGGATGCCAAATGGCAATATCTTTAAACTCGGATGGGTACTAGTAATATTCCATATAGCTATGAATGGTACCATCTTTAATTAGGCGGATATAATTTCAGAAAGCTTGGTCTCATAGCTAACTGTTTCCCAAGGAGGAATGACTCAGAAGAAAGCAGAATTATTTATGTCCTCATACTTGATAGACTACCTACTAAGCAAACACACCTTCCCCTACTTGGGTTGCTCATGGAACAGAAGGGAGACACCTCTCTTCATGGCCTACCAACTCACGTGGGAAAGCAAATATGCGAATTATTACAAGTAGGTTTGCGAGAAATTCATCATGCTTTATATAAACTCATTTTTGTAGAGGAGACAGATTGTATGTCAGAGAATGCCATGCGCATTATCGAGGCATTCGGCAATTATTACCATGGTCTAGAAGGTACCTACATCTGAATGAGTGGAGGATTCATAGCCCCCTTTGTGATTCCCATATATGCTACAGATTTTGTGATACATAGGGAAGCCTTGAGGCAACTCTTCAGCATTGGTGGAATGAGTAGAGTCCTCACTAAAAGAAAGAAATTGATATATCCAAAAATGCCTTTCACCATAGGAGCATATAGCCTCCCAAGGGCCAAGGAAGGAGAAAACTATGTCCAGGATTTAGAAATCTTCCATTTTGGTACAAAGTTCTTCAGAAGGCATGACCCTTGTGGTAAAATTGCCCAACATATTATTGATGCCAAAACCAGCTTCGAGTACACTCATCATATGGACCTAGATGAAGAGTTCTTCTGTAGTGCTCGAAACTTAACAGCATTAGGCAAGGGCTACAAGAATGCTAAGAAAAGGAGCTCTGCCCCCAGGACTATACGCCTAATCCAAAAGGAACAGGAGGCATCAGTGTCCCAATTAGGGGATTTGATAGGTATGGAACAAGAAGAAGAGGACAAGATATTACAAGAACAAACTATCAAACGACAACAAGATCAGGAAGCAGTTAAGATTCAAAATGAGCAAGCTGCCAAATTGTGATAAGATGAGGATGTTGTTAGGATTCAAAATGAACAAGCTACCAAGTTTGTTCAAGAAGAAGTTGCTAGACTTAAGAGGGAGTAGGAAGAAAAGGTTTTACAAGAAGAGACAACAAGAATTCAGCAGGAGCAGGCTATTCAATTACAACAACAAGAAGAAGCTTCCAGAATCCAGAAGGAAGAGGATTTGAAGGCCCAAAGAGAAGAAGAAGAAATGATCGTCCAGGAACAGGCTGCTAAACAACAAGAAGAAGAAGAATGGAGGCTTTTGTTGGAAGAGGCAGATAGATTACAAGCAGAATTAACAGAGCTAGCTGAAAGACAAGAAGAGGAGTAGGCTGAGAGAACTCTTGAACAAAACCCATCCATACCATAGGACATGGACTTAGATATGCCAAAGATAGACCAACTAGGGATAGCTCATGAAGGGGTTGTTCCCACCGAAGAACTAGCACTGACCCCCTACAACCCCAGGAAGCAGCGCCAAGTGGCAAACTTGGATTTCGTCTATTTTCATGAACGGAAGAGGGCTATCATTGACAGAAGTAAGGAAAATGGAGATTGGGAAAGACTTATATGAGTTCATAGTATCAAAGACCTCTCTATTCCAGGGTACTGACATTGATCCTTCATTCCAGGCAGAATATACTGTAGCTTCAGCTCAAGCAAATAAAGCCAATGTTGATCGGTTAATTAATAAAGTAAAAAGTTACAGAGAGAAATGCTTCAAAATAAAAGCTGACAGGAAAAAAGAGGTGCTAGAAGCAAATGAAATGAAGAGGAAATACAAGGAGCTGGCAGAAGAAAGGTTAAAGACAACTTCAAAATCTCTGCGACTCGAAAATGAGAATAATTCACTAGAGATGCAGCTGTCCATCTCAGAAGACGAGCTAAAGAACTTAAAGACTCATATATCAGAGTTGGAGAAACTCGAAGCCAGCAAGGCTCAACAAACTCATATCTTCAAACCTTAGTTTGAAAGATTACTACAAGAAAAGGTAGAGTTAGTGAAACATATTAAGGAAATGACAGAAAACAAGTAGGATCTATCCACCTTCTGTAAGCAGGCCCGCGACATGCAAGAAAGGATACATCAATTGTTGGTATCCATTTCTGAAGAAATTTGCAGGATGAAAGAAATGATCACAAAGATGGCAAGTATTGAGGTTGAAGTACTTTGGATTAAAGACAGATTTGCTCAATATGTAGTCCAGATTAAGGAGCAATCGGAGTGGAGAAAAGGAAAATCAGGCTTTCCCTCAAATCTACGTCCCTTGACCGATGAGAAGCTGGATATGGATTTAGGAGTCTTGGAATTTTGCAGAGACTGTGGCGACAGATTAAGTATTGAAATCCGGAAGACAATAAAAAAATGCCATGTTATCTATTCCAAGATCCGAGAAACTCATGAGACATGTCAGATGCCTCTACCATAGAATATTTATGATTTTTCTGAGAGAGACCAATGCATAACGGAGTTAGGGAATAATCTAAATGCAGAGTTGGATTATTTAAAGAAGATAGATGCTATATCTGCAGAAGACCTTCATCAATTCATTGGGAAGATTCCTGTCCATACTCACTATCTTGAAATTTGTGTGCAGAGGACTGTAACATGGACAACAACCATCAAAACAGAATTATGCAGACACAGAATAGCCCAAAATGTGACAGTCTCATTGAGATGAAAAACCATTGTAAGGGAAATTGGACAGTGGGCAAGCTACATTGAACAAGAAGAAAAATCAGCACAATCAGGCGAGCCTGTTGGAGAAGAAGAGTTTGTTGTAGTGGGAGAATCAATAAAAGAGGAGCAACCAAATGAGCCGACAGAACCAGCTGGGCCTTAGCTTATTTTACTATACTTTGGGAAAATAGGCTGGAAAGTTTTCACATGTAAATACGTTAAAGGACAGTTGTCTTTTTTATTTTGTCTTTTGTGGAAGGTACCTATGAATTATTTAGTTTTGTAGTTAAACACTAAATGACAAATTAGAAACTTCTAGAACTTTAGGGTACACTTGTCAACTCAAGGAACAATTTGTAAAGCTATATATAGAGGAATAAGAGAAGGATAGAGGACTTTTGGCAGGTGAAATATTTTTCTAGCTTGTACATGGATTACTTTGCTACTTGCTGTAAGAGATAATTTTTTTCCTAGTGAAAGCCTGGGAGAAGACGTTTTTTCCTAGAAGATGTGTCAAATGTGTGATGGATTATTCTTGTGTCATCTACATATTATTGTGAGATCATTCCTTGCTATCTTGAATTGTTTCTGTGCAATGAATGTTCTTATGCTTTCCTGTGCAAAGATGTGTGTTTCTTAAATGAGTAGTGGATTGTACTAACTGAATTAAACTATCTTTAATGTCTGCTATATCCTACTATAGATGTATCTTATGATTAAATGGCTACCTGTATAATTTTTAAGGTGTTTCTTTCGGCACACTACTCATCTCTACAGTTTGCTCCTTGCAAGGATAGAATAGATTTGCTTACATAGTTTATATTAGTTTAGATTAATTGCATGCACTTAGCTTAGGGCACTTGCATAGCATATTTAAAATAAAATACATAAATGGTGGATTGGGCCGCGATTAGTGTTAACAACAAGAATCTTTAAATCTTACAGTAGTCGGAACTGTTAACCGGACATATTCCCCACACCAAACGGTAAGTGATCTAATTGGGCTTGCTTACTGAGGAGAATCCCTTGTTGATTGATGCTACGATTTTTTAGGGAACATAATTGTTGTGTCACCTTTGAACAGAGCATTCATTCCACTCAATACATTATGATTTGGGACTATAGTTGGACCTTAGGAGCTGTACTTGTTTCTTAGTTTACTCTGTCAATTGGTTAAGCTTCCAGTCATTATGGAACCCCTTGTGGTGCCTCCTGCATCGCACAGTCTATATTGAGTCTCTGCTACCTGAGTCTATCCATCTGCTCATGCTCTTGTTCAAAGGAAGTCCTGAAACCAGAGTCAGCCACTCCTCATATTTCTTGACTATTGCATGTCGGCCATCCTTATTGAGTCAGTTAGTTTCACCTGAGTTCTTCCAAATCTTTTAGCGTAGCTGGTACCTCGTGCTGGTTGATGGGGGATGCCTTAATTCCCTCCTTCCAATGAGTCTCATTCCATCGACTTCAACTCATTTATTCTGGGACTTGAGGCTTAGAGTTCGGTTGAGTACCTTGAGGCTTGCATTCATTAGTGGAAGGTTATCTCGCCATCGACAGTTTTGGGAATACATAAATGTCCCCTGATTGATGGATTCATCCTAGTGTTCAACTTCAACTCATCTATTCACACTCCGATGATTGTACTCTGTGCCTTGATGCCCATTTTCATTATTGGTGGTTTATCTCGTGTCTGTTAATGGTATACACCATTGACCGGTAATCAGACGATGTCACATCAGGTTCAACCTCAACTCCCTTATTCACTTGATGGGACTTGCACCGTCGAAGACTTGTATAGAAGACCCCAGGCGATAGTGGCATTCAGTATGCTACTTATGATTATGACTTTACATATGAGATATCACCTCTCAGATAGCAGCAGCTTGTACCTCTAGTTCGCACCAGTTGTTTCCTTTTCAACAGGAAACCATATCTTACTATAGAGGGATCATGGCTATGATCACTTATGACATGTATTCATTATGTACTACCTGTTCATGGCCATTGTATCAGATTGTTGTACTATACCAACATGTATTCAGGAATACTATTGTATTATGACGAGTGAGATGCTCCTTCCACTTGTGTCTCCATCACTCCACTTCTGAGATTTATAATGTATTTCATCCATCATAGCATCAGTCTCTGACTTCACACATTACGGGGCATCTGTTACAGTGCAATTTTCCACCTTGTGAGCATCAACACTCTTTGGTCTGCATGATCCATTTTACTGAATCAGATCCACTTTATATCCTTCAGACACTATTTTTCCCTATTTTTTCCCTTGTACACTAGTTGCATCACTACAGTGAGCGTACCCGCGAGTTGCATCACTATAGCCCACGGGTAGCATATAAAATGGTAAAAATCACTAGTTTATTACTTTTTACTCCCAAAAAGCGGTCATAGGGTGACCTTTGGCCTTCCATTTGCCCTGAAACGTCTCGATGTGTCCTTTCACGTAACTTTGGGAGGACTATATATTGAGCACATATGGCTTATGGACGGGAGGAGAAAGGAGAGCAAGAGAACTCTGGTGGATTTTTTCCCTATCTTGAGTCTACACTCATTGATCCTTGTAGTTGTGAACCCTTTATGTTCACCTTCCAAACTCCTCTCATAGTTTGAGTTTGCCATTCCATGGAGGATTGAAGTGGTGGAGGCACAAGTGGATTGACCCAGATCTTGGTTCAGATTGGTTGTTGGCAAGAGGTCGTATCACATTGTACTTCTTGTTGTTTATTAATAGAAATACTCATATTCTCATCCATTAATGTTGTGAATGTTGTTTATACTACATTGGGTTGCATTTACTTATAATATCGTGGACCATTGCTATTGATGATGTTAATGTTGTTTATATATTATATGTACTTGTTGTGTATTGGCTGTCAAGACTAATTTGCAAATTCAAGTGCATGGATTGAAAGCTCCAACGGGGATCTACATCAAACATTTGGATCGAGGTTGGTTATATTCTTCATTATCTTAGCATTGTCATTTACATAGCATAGTACAAAGAATTGAGTTAATTTCTAGTAGTCAACTATCTGTTGTGGTCTACGCCAAGACATAGGAAGTTATCTCCAAAACAATACCACACAGGGTTTGGCCGAAATATTCCACAATTGAGTAGTTCTGGGCGGCTCAAGAATTAGGATTATGCGCCAAGCGCTTAAGCACACCTTTCGGAACCCACAGAATATAATTGGGCTTCTCGATATGCAATGGAGTCTCGAGTGGAGGGGGCTCATTCCCTAAAGAAGGATGTGGAGCTCCATAATCATGAAAGCGAGTAGCAACACAAACCTCAGATTGAACCATGTTCACGCATCGAAAACCACCATCATGAGAAGAGGAAGTCAAAGTTTCATTGGTCCCATGATCGGCGGTGGAAGCATTAGAATCCATATTCTGATTATGAGGAAGGGGATTTGTCAACTCAGATGGGCTCTGTGTGATGTGCTTCGATGCTTCCTCCGTACGAGGACACAAATGTGTAAGGTGATCTTCTGAGCAAATTTTATAAGGAAACTTCACCTTACATCTAGACTTGCAATCCCCACCAACATTTTCGCCTTCCCGAGGAGGGTTAGCGTTCTCTTTTTTATTCCTGATGTTCCCACCCATATGGTTATTCTTCCCCTTCTTCTTCCCACCAAGTTGTTGGTTACTGGATGGGTTCGTTGATTGCACAGAATGTTTATTGGACGACTGGGTGCAAACGGACGAGGAAGGAGCCTATCTAGAAGTAGACTGGTTCATAAACATATTGTGCATCTGATTCGTAACCATGTCCACAGAGCGACTGCTTGCGGACCCAACATTGTCATCGACATGCGATCTAGGAACGGGCTTGGGCTCATGTTGCGATCATGGCGCTTCGGGTATAATGTCATGCAAAATCCCAAACTGAGCATAAACTAGGTCTAAATGCTAGGCTTTGAAGATGGTTTGGTCCTCAGTCATAATTCCAGACAATAAAACGTCCTTCGAAATATATGGGAGCAAAGACTTAAGGAACCATTCCAGGAGAAACTCTGGAGGAATCTTGGATTTCACTAACCTCTTCCATCGGCACCACTCTTGAATGTGATCAGAGATATGCGTGGCTTTATCCTGGCAGAAGGTAGATAAGATTTCGGTACCAGTATTGTAACGAACCGATGACTGAAAGTGATCTAGAAAAACCAAATCCAAATCATTGAAACTCCTATATGTGCCCCCAGGAAACTTGACATACCATTTCGCGGTAGACCCCGTGAAGGTGCATTGAAATATACTCAAATGGATATAATCGTGGTTTAAGGAATTCGAGGAGCACCATAAATAGAATGTGGTTACGTGATCACCTGGATCCTCACCCTTTTTCCCTTCAAATTTTGGAACATCGAAAGGGAGCATGGTGGGGATTGGACGCCATGTAGGGTCATGACACACTAGATTATTCATCAGATTCAAAAGGTCAGGAAAATTTAACCTAGCAAGGAAAGGGAGCTGAGGCTGCGAATCTTGATAATAAGCTCCCACAAGATACTGACTTTGTGAAGGTGAGACGGTGTTCATCGAAGTTGACAACTCGGGTGCCGACGAACTCTGATAGAAACTATGACCATGACCAGAAGGATGATATCCTCCTCCAAACTAACCCATATAAGGATAGGCAAGTATGTGCATGGAAGGGATTCCATAGGAGGGAATGGGATAATGGTTAGGACCCGTTGAATAACCATGAAAATTACCCCCATAAGAATGGAGTCCCATATAACTACTCGACATAGGAAAACTAGTCAAATAAGGTCCATAACAAAATGGCATGTTCCCACTCCATGGAACTGAGGAGTTAGAAGGAGGAGGATGTTGCGGGATCATATAAGCATTCGTCGTTTGAGGCATATATGTAGAGGAATTCGGGTTAACGGATGGAATATAAGTTGTAGATCCAATACCTATCCTGAAACCTCCACTCGAGAAAGGATTCACACTAACAGTAGGGTATGATGAAGGAGGAAGCCCTCCTCCAACATTCAGAGAAGATGGAGGGATGTGACCACCCCCAAACTGATAAGTGGTATAAGGGGGCCATAGTTCCCCCAATCCCAATGCTAGAGCTAGCATGAATACCAGACATAGAATGAAAACTTTTCAGAAAAGAATGCAAAGAATGCAGTGCAGATAACCCAACAAACCCCAAAAGTCTAGACTCATCTAAGCTAATGAGCTATGAAAAGAAAAATGGTTAAAAATGAAATTATCAAAAATAAAGAAAGAGGAGCTTCCAGTCACGAAAAGAGGCAAGGAACAGTCAGGACATAGGCCCAGAAAGACTCAGGAATACCCAGAACTCACCCAGCATCAACCAGTCATCAAGAACAAGGTTAAAACGGAGTTGTACATGACTGCTCAGTAAATAGTTGCATATGTACGTGGGCTGTTGAAGGAAAAATCGCGTATAGACAAGGGAAAAACGCAGCTGGCGAGCATACAGGGAAAGATAGGCGACCAAACAATGAGTGGAATGGCCCAAAAAAATCAATGTTTCTCTATAAGAACCTGACGACCTACCAATGACACGGAAACTCAAAAGAACAAAGACGCAAAAGGAAAATTGCCCAAAAACCCCAAAATGGATGCTTCTCGTTAGTGGAGTCGCCAATTTTGTTGCGGAGAAAAACTTCCTATGGCTTGGGGTAGACCACAACAGACAGATGACTTCCAGAAATCAATTCATTTCACAATGTATGCTATATAAATGTAAATGCTAAGAAATGGAATAAAATACCAACCTCAATCCAGATGTTTGGTGAAGATCCCCGTTGAGCTTTCGAATCACCACACTTGTACCTGTAGCTTAGTCTCAACAATAAACGCAAACAAGTTCATATGATATATGAAATACGTTGGCATAAACAATAGCAAAATCCATGATATATATAAGTAAATGTACCCAATGATAATAAACAATCATTCACAATACCAATTGGACGCGAAAATGAGTATTTCTATTAATATGGACAAGAAGTACAATATATAACCTCCTATCCGCAACTCATATGAACCAAGAACTGGGTCCCTCCACTTGTGCCTCCACCACTTCAATCCCTCATGCAATGGAAAACTCACGAGTAAATGAGCAAATCCTTCACAAGATCTGGAAGAGTTTGGTAGGTGAACATAAAAGGTTCACAACAACTAGGATCAATGGATGCAGAATCAAGCTATGACAAAATTCCAATAGAGTTTTGATGCTCTTTGTAAGATTTTCAATTACTAGGAACTAGATTCATAAGACAATTTCACCATGGAATATTTTAGACAATGAGAGCAGAAGAATAGAGAAGATAAATTGTGGAAATCACTTTGTATCTTATTCATTGATATGATAGCAATATATAATACATCCTCCATGGAGAAAATCGAATTCCTTTGAGGCAATATGGAAAAAGGAAAAAGAAAAGGCTTAGAAAAAACAAAAAAACCCCTAGGTGGCAAAAGAAGTTTCCAAAATTGTCCTAGAGGCTCATGAATTTAGTAAGTATGGTATGGAAACTCATTAGTTGTTAAGTTTAAGCTAATTTGACTAGCAAGATCACTGAAAGAAACACAATCACAAGATAGACAAAGATTTACCCTGGGAAACCCTTATGTGGTAGAAAACCCAACAAAGATTTCCTCAATATAGATGATCAACCAAATACAAGATGTAGACCAAGACTAGACCTCCTTCTTCCTCCTATGTAGACCTCTCTCTCACTTGTGCGCTACTCCCAAGTGGATGAATCGATGAGATAAGTGAGGAACATGCCTCCTCTACTTATACTTGTTTTTCGACTGACTTTTTACCCTATGGGGCCGACCTCTCCCAGGAGAGTCTAATAACCCTCAAATAACTAAATCAGGGCTGACCTCACATGGGAGATCTAATAACCCTAGTTACCACAAACTATCGGAGTAATAAACATCTCCGGAGACATAATCAAGTCCCATCGGAGGAATGAAACATCTCCAGAATAACAAAATACAAATATAATATTCTTAGAAGTTACAATATTTCAACACTCCCCCTTAATGAGAAGGATATTATAACATTATCTGTAGGAGCAATGAGTCATCGACTACATGATACATGATACAACTATAAATCATTGGAAGCTTTCTTTATACATCATCATCAGTAACTCAAACAGTTATTGGAACATAATAAATACTGGAATATCATCATCATCAGTATTGAGTCTTCATATTCTATAGCACTTGATCAATTACAACATTATCATCTGGATCTCTCAATCAACAGCCTCATCGTCTGGATCTACCGATCAACATCATCATCTAGATCCTCACAATCAATAGCATCGTCATCTAGATCATCACGATCAGCAGCATCATCATCTAGATCATCACGATCAGCATCATCATCATAAACTAGATCCTCTCGATCAACAACACAATAGAAACATACCCTACAACACACATGATCTATTTAAGACACCATATTAGGTCTAGGGACGATGCAATCCACTCGTCAACTTAGACAAAATCTAAGGGCCACTTCTCGGAGACATATGTCTATGGATCAATTCAGGGACCAAATTCTAGGGATGATACAATCCCCTCACTCTCGGAGACACCTGTCTGTGGATCAGTTTAGGACTGAAGTCCAAGGATGATACAATCCTCTCACTCTCGGAGACATCTATCTGCGAATCACTTTAGGACTGAAGTCCAAGGATGATACAATCCCCTCACTCTAAGAGACATCTATTTGCAGATCACTTTAGGACTAAAGTCCAGGGATGATACAATCCATTCACTCTCGGAGACATCTATCTGCAGATCTATTTAGCACTTAATTCCACGAATGATACAATCCACTCACTCTCAGAGACATCTATTTGTGGATCTATTTAGGACTGAAGTCCAGGGATGATACAATCCACTCACTCTCGAAGACATCTGTATGTGGATCTCTTTGTTGATTTACATGTAACTTCGGAATGTATTTCACATATATGTATATTGTATTCCTATAGAGATGTTATTATTCCTCTATACGGAAGTGTCGTCATTTATATTGTGAGTTTCGTAACTTATACTTGATGGGTTATTAGACCACCTTGTTGGGAGATCCTATAGGTCGGAGTTGCGTACCCATAATAGCCTGGGATGCTCTTTTGAGACATTGGTCTGGGAGGACATGTAATTTGTGCCCTGGGAGATCTTCAGGTCAGAGTTGTGTACCCGTAACATCCTGAGATGCTCTTGCGAGGTTTTGTCCTATGGCATGTAATTTGCTCCTGGCAGATCTGGACAGGATGAAAAAGGCCTCAGATGCTTCAGCCAGGTTTTGCCATGACCACATGTAATTTGCTCCTGGGAGATCTGGACAGGATGAAAAAGGCATCAGATGCTTCAGCCCGATTTTGTGGTGGACCACATGTAATGTGCTCCTGGGAGATCCGACAGGTAGAGCTGTGTGCTCGTAATAGATTGGGATGCTTCAGCCAGGTTTTGTGGTGAGATCACATGTAATGTGCTCCTGGGAGATCTGACAGGTAGAGTTGTGTGCTCGTAACAGCCTGGGATGCTTCAGCTAGGTTTTGTGATGGGTCACATGTAATGTGCTCTTGGGAGATCTGACAAGTAGAGCTGTGTGCTCGTAATAGCCTAGGATGATGCAGCCAGGTTTTGTGACGCACGTAATAAGTCCTGAGAATTCCACAGTATGGCCAGTGATGACGAAGACCTGCAGGTGGTGGGCCTACATCTAGTATGAAAAAGGACTGGCTCTGTAGAACTTCCTATGACGAGTAGATTCATAGATTGATTGAGATAGCAGCAGCAGTGATGATGATGATGACTCGATGATGATTATCCAATGACGATGATCCAGAGAAGATGACTTGTGCTAGAAGGCCTGTGTCGAGAAATAGCTTCCTAGTTAAGAAGGAGTGTTGATGTATATGTAACTTCGGAATTTATTTCACATATATGTATATTGTATTGCTATAGAGATGTTATTATTCCTCTATACGAAAGTGTCGTCATTTATATTGTGAGTGTTGTAACTTATACTTGATGGGTTATTAGACCACCTTGTTGGGGTCGGCCCTATATAAGTCATGTCGGTCAAAGGGTTATTAGACCACCCTATTGGGGGTCGACCATGTGGGTCAAAGGTTTATTAGACCACCCTAGTGGGGGTCGGCCCAGTCATCATTATGTTAAGTGGTTAAGTTGAGGCTGACCTAGTTGAGTAAAGGTCATGTCAAGTTAGTGTATAAATAGAGAGTGTGTCTCTCTCATTTTACACATTCTATTCTCTCACTCACACTGTGGAGAGTGGCGCACTTGTGGAGGAGGAGGATCTGCTGCTAGGAGAAGACTATCTCTTGTATTCTGGTTGTATCATTGCTCTATCTATCTCTGAGGAAGTTATTGGGGTTTTTCACCTTTATGGTTTTCCCCAAGTAAACTTTGTGTCTCTTCTGTGCTTGCATTATTGTGTCCATGAATGATATGCTGTAGATTTGTTGTACATGTTGTTCTCTCAGTTAAGATCCTAGATCAGATTGAAGTAAATTATGAAAATTTAACATGGCATCAGAGCTAGCCTGAAAGAAGGCATGATATGGCATGTATGACACTTGTTGCACTTACGATGGATGCTAGGGCTTGATATAGCAAAAACTAGTCATCGTAGAACTTTCGCTATAAATCCGTTTTGGCAAAGTTTTCGGATCTGGAACTTTTACAGGTCGAAGATCAGATCCTCATGTAACGTGTGTCCAAAGGAAAACCTCTAATACATTGTACTTTGGGATTTATGATTTGTACAATATAGGGTTTCTGCCTCTTCCAGATCTGAGTCAACACCAGGTGACCTTGGGAAAAAGGTCATAACTTGGGCTAGGAAGCTCCAAATGAAATTTCATCAAAAGTGACAGGTAGTACACAGACTGTACTATCTCAGGAAAATTTTGTAGAGGTCGAAGTTGAACCAGTGACACGTGGCACGCCATACAAGTCAGCTCTCCTGTATTATCCAATAAACAGGTCACGTTGCGACACTTGGCATAAATCTCTCTCACAGAATTCAATTGAGGTCAGACCTATCGGGAGGGAAAGATAACAGGTCGGGCTATCTCAAGAAAAATTTTCAGACCCTGTGTATCAAAAAGTTCGGAGTTACACCAGAAACAATCAGGTACATTGTTTTGTCCAAACAGAATTATTTTTTAGTACCTTCATGTTAGGATATTTAGACACTTAGGAGTTAGTTAAGATCAACTTGTGTAATATATCCATTAGGGATAGTGTGTTTCTTTAGTATGAATTAGTATGAATTTGTAAATACTTAATCCGACGGTCACGATATGTTCCCGACATAGAGTGATCCGACGGCTCAACTTCTCTTAGATCAAACCTAACCTTGATATGTGGCTTAACACCCGATTGGTCCATGATCTCTATTTAAAGAGCATGGAGGGTCATTGTTTAGTTGATCGATTATGAGAAGCTCATTTGTAACTTTCTTTCTTTGCATAATAAATTGTCCCATAGAAGCTATTTGACCGGGGCCGTGGAGTGTTTCCCTCAAGAGGGTTTAAACCACGTCAAAACATCGGTGTGTTGATCTATGATTTGTTTGTATGAAGTGGTTTCTCTTGGTGTTCAATCCTTTGGTAGTACCCTATGTACCCGAACATGGTATCAGAGCTTTTATGAAGTGCCGCTTCCGGTTACGATCTAGATCTTGAACTACTGTTGCCAAAACTCGAAAGGGTTTCTAGTTATGGTATTTTTGTGCATTTCTGGGCTATGGGAGGTGTTCCATTGCGTCCGGAGCGTCGTTTCCATTGAGAAATAGTTTTCGTTTTATCGAAAATGGTTCCCGGTTGCTCCAGAAACGCGTATTTCATCAGATATGAAGGTATAATGCTACAGTGACGCATTTTTTTAATTTAGTTTTTTAAAAAGAAAAAATCTCATATTTAATTTTTTTACTGTTATATTTTTTTGGGGTTTGGATTGTTGCTTTCCCGTCTGCGTATGCTCTTTGCCTTGCACCTTGAGCGATCTCGGCAAATCAGAAACATAAAGGGAAATGGTTTTTCTCGGTTGCGTATGCTCCTTGCCGTGCACCTTGCGCAATCTCGGCAAATCAGAAACAGAGAGAAAACATAGATTTTCCGGGCAAGCTAACAAGATCTAACTCCACAAGTGTGGAAAAGTTTTTTTTGTTTCGATTTGTGGTGTGTTTTGCAAGAAAAAGGGAAGCACACAAACTGAGCAAGAAGAGTAAAAAAAAAACCTCCTTCCTCATTCCCATATTTTACATACCTTTTAATCTAGCTCACTTGGTTCAAAGTTGTTTTATTCCTTAATAGGTCTTGAGTTCAAGTTTTAGGAAGTTACTTTTAAAATAAAAAGTGCATGCAATTTCTATTTTCAATTTATTTTATTGTAAAAGTGCATCTCACTTAAATAATAAAAAATAAAAATACAAGTGAGTCACTTAAGTTTTTTTTTATTGTTGCACTATTTAAAAGTAATATCATTGTAAAAGTGAAATCACTTATTTTACAAAAGTGGTTCACTTAAAGAAACTTTCTTGTAAAGTGATTGTCAAAAGGTTCATCTTGGGAAGAGGGGGGTTCTTTTTTTTGCTAGACATTCTCTAGCTGCCACGTCACTATTGGGGACCTCTTCAACAGTTTCTTTGTTCAAGCATAACTTCATCATACAGAGTTAGTTTTCAGTGCCGTTTTTTTTGAAACTGCCTATTTTTTCGAGATCTTCACATCCAGACTATTGGTTTCTACTTTTATAGCTATTAATTTACAAATATGGCCTCCCCTTGTGATATTCTACTTAACAGTTCCAACTATTTCTCATGGAAATATCGTATGGAGGATGTTCTATGAAGTAGGGGACTTTTCAGAATTACCTCAGGGAAAGAAAAAGAACTCACTGATGATGATAATAAAATTGATGATGATAATAAAATAAAATGGGCAAATAGATGTGATGAAGCTCGTGGATTGATTGGGATGTCAATCTCTACTGATTTGTGATTCCACATATCTGGAATTGATGAACCTAATGCTGCTTGGGACAAGTTGGAATCTGTGTTTGGTAAACACAATGAAATTCGAAGTCACCAACTCGAAAATGAGTTGATTTCTTTAAATCCATGTGAATTTTCATGCATTCAAGATTATTTATCTAAGTACAAAACTCTTAAACTCTTATGTGCAGAATGTAAGATTGAGAGGAAAGACAAACAATGCATTTATCATATTCTTTCCAAACTTGGACCTGCATATTCTGTTTTTGTATCTACATTTTACTCCATGAAAGCATCCTTGAATGCAGCTAGCTATCAAGAGCCTAGTCTTGAATCCTTTTGTGATTCCTTGATTAGAGAGCAAGATAAACTCATTCATCTTGGAATAATCAACAATGCAGATACATCTAGGAAAGCCTTATTGTCCCAACAGAAAGAAAAGTCCAAGCCTCCCAAGAAACAAAATTTTCGCAATAATAAGTCAAACAAGGGTCCAAAACCCTCTCAGTCAGCTCCTTCTTTAAAAAATGACAAAGGATCCAAGCCAAAAGGCAAGAAGACTGAGTGTCATTACAACTATTGCAGGAAAGATAATCATGATGAATCTAAGTGTTTCAAGAAGATGGCAGCCTTGGAAGCAGCAATGAAGAAGCACCACATCAACCTAGATTCGCCTTCAGAATCTGTCTCTCATGGACATGCACTTTGTGCTTCTGGTTATTCTTATAATGCATCTTCTTCTTCTACTTCAAATAAATGGCTCATTGATTCTGGAGCATCTTATCATATGGCTAAGGATCAAGCCATCTTTTCTACTATGCATGAATGTAACACCAAACAAATATTTGTTGGTGATGATAGATCTCTAAGTGTTGTAGGAGCTGGAACAGTTCTAGTAGATAATGGTCATTTTAGTGATGTACTATGTGTTCCAAGAATTTCCTGCAATTTGTTATCAGTCTATCAGATCACTCATTCTGGTGAAGGTAAAACTGTGACCTTTACACCTCACCAAGTTGTAATCAAGGATTTTAAAGATCTTCAATAGGTCCTAGCTACCGGAATTGTTGATGATATTACCAGGTTGTACAAGTTTAACAACTTTGGGTCATCACCTTTTCCTTCAGTTTTTTTTGCTCATAGTGATAACTTGAGCAAACTTTGGCATGAGCAATTTGGTCACTTAAATTATCGCTCATTGCAACAACTATGTAAAGAAAATATGGTGACAGGTCTTCCGATGGTATCTTGCAGGGATGGTGTTTGCTATAGTTGTGTACTCAGAAAACATCATCGGGACAGTTTTGACAAACGTGCCTCTTGGCATGCCTCGGTTCCTTTGGAGCTTGTGCATAGTGACTTGTGTTGTCCTCTTCCATCTGCTTCCTTTTCTGGTTTCAAATATTTCTTAACTTTCATTGATGATTACACCATACGCACTTGGGTTTATTTCCTAAAACTTAAGAGCGAAGTATTTAACATGTTCTTGGCCTACAAGGCCCTTGTTGAAAAACAATCTGGTCATCAAATTATTAAGTTAAGATCTGACAATGGAGGAGAATATGTTAACAAAAAGTTCACTACTTTCTACACTGAACAAGGCATCCAACAACAACACACTGTTCCATATACACCACAACAAAATGGTGTAGCTGAGCAGAAGAACCGCACTTTAAAAGAAATGGCTAATTGTATGATCCAATCTAAGGGACTAAGTCTTCAATTTTGGGTTGAAGCCATTAATTGTGCAAAATGCATAGTTAATCGCACCCCCACTAAAGCATTACAAGGTATAACACCAGAAGAAGCATGGAGTAAAACTAAACCTGATGTAAGTCACTTTTGTGTGTTTGGTAGTGAAGCATGGGCTCACATTCCGGATGAAAAAAGGAAAGCATTGCAGCCTAAAAGTGAAAAGTGCATATTTGTTGGATATTCTGAAGATGTAAGAGGTTATAGACTTGTTCAACCACATTCTCGTGATATAATCATTAGAAGAGATGTTAAATTTGATGAAAATTTCTTGGCCTGTGAGCCTAACTCGACGATTGTGCCATCTTTGGCCTACGAGCCTGATTCGGCATTTGTGCCTTCTTCTTCTTCTTCCAACTTCCTTGACAGATTTTCCAACTCCAGTTTCTGATAATGATAGTGAGGATGAAAATCCACCTCTGCCTGCTCATGTTCCTCCAGTTGCACCAGCACAAGTGCTTCCTCGATGGGTCTGTTCAACATGTGAAGTAGCTCATGATCTTGCCGGTGATCCTAGAGATCAACGTCGAACATGTTCTTAGTTTCAGTGAGCCTCTTCTATTTTGGCTCAAGTTTTCGAGAATCATGATCCAGAAACTTTTGCAGAAGCTTCAAGGAATCTAGATTGGGATGCAGCCATGGATGAAGAATATTGTTCCTTAATGGCGAACGATACTTGGGATCTTGTACCTCTTCCAAAAGGAAGAAAACTTGTCAGATGTAAATGGGTCTACAGAACTAAGTATGCATCAGATGGAAGTGTTGAAAGACTTAAGGCAAGGTTAGTTTCCAAAGGTTTTTCCCAAGTTGAAGGGATTGACTACAATGAAACCTTTGCTCCCGTCGCAAAAATGAACTCCATCCGCCTTGTTCTTTCCCTTGCAACCTTACACAACTGGGAAGTCCATCAAATGGATGTCAAGTCTACCTTCTTACATGGTGATTTACAGGAGAAAATTTACATGGAACAACCTCCTGGCTATGTTCAGAATAACTCTAGCCTTGTCTACCGCCTTAAGAAATCCTTATATGGCCTTAAGCAAGCTCATAGAGCTTGGTATGCCAAAATGGATAACTTTCTCCTTGATACTGGTTTTTCTAGATGTCATTTTGACCCCAATGTCTATACCAAGAAAGTAGAAAACCATCTCATCATACTTGTTCTATATGTTGATGACCTTATTCTTACTGGTAGTGACCCTAAGCTTATAACCCATGTGAAATCCAGTCTTAAACAAAATTTTGAAATGTCAGACTTAGGACATTTGCATTATTTTCTTGATCTCCAAGTCCTTCAAACCAAAGAATGAATCTTTCTTTCTCAGTCTAAGTATACTTGTGACCTTTTTCGTTGCTTTCACATAGAAGATTGTACACCAGCCCCTTCCCCCTTCCATTCTGGAGTCAAACTTTCTGTTACTTGTACTTCACCTAAAGTCGATGCCACCTTGTAATGTCAGCTTGTTGGTAGTCTCTTATACTTGACTCATTCCCGTCCTGACCTTTCCTTTGATGTTGTTCGTCTTTCCTGTTATATGTAGACACCTCATGAAAGTCACTGGAAAGCAGCTAAAAGAATACTTCGATATATTCGAGGTACAATTCAATTTGGGATTCATTACAGTACAGGGGGGAAACCTTTGTTGGTTGGTTTCACTGATTCAGATTGGGCCGGCGATCCTGATGATCGAAAGTCTACTGCAGGTTATGTTTTCAGTCTAGGATCTGGACCTATAACTTGGGCTTGTAATAAACAACAAGCTCTTTCTCTTTCTTCAGCAGAAGCAGAATATCGAGCCGTAGTTAATGCCAGTCAGGAAGCTTTATGGCTTTGACAGATCCTTTCAGATTTTGGATTCGAGTAGTAGTAGCCTACTCCACTTTGGTGCGACAATCAAAGTGCCATCAAACTTGCCAAAGATCCAGTTCTACATCAACGCAGCAAACACATTGAGCTACATATGCACTTCATCAGAAATCTTGTTCATGATCGTGTTCTTGAAGTGCTCGTTTTCCCTACAGATGATCAAGTTGCAGACATCTTCACAAAATCTCTTATAGAAGCGAAGTTTTCTAAACTTCGATCTATGTTAGGAGTTTAGGAACTTGTCATTAAGGGGGGATAGACTCTAATGCCTCCTTCCTTCTCCTAATAGTGTCACTTTTGTAAATCCTTCAATCCTATCCCAAGTTGTTCTTAAGGGGAATGTTAGGATATTTAGACACTTAGGAGTTAGTTAAGATCAGCTTGCGTAATATATCTGTTAGGGATAGTGTGTTTCTTTAGTATGCATTAGTCTGCATTTGTAAATACTTAATCCGACAATCACGATATGTTCCCGACATAGAGTGATCCGACGGCTCAACTTCTCTTAGATCAAACCTAACCTTGATCCGTGGCTTAACACCTGATTGGTCCATGATCTCTATTTAAAGAGCATGGAGGGTCATTGTTTAGTTGATCGATTATGAGAAGCTCATTTGTAACTTTCTTTCTTTGCATAATAAATTGTCCCGTAGAAGCTATTTGGCCGGGGCCGTGGAGTGTTTCCCTCAAGAGGGTTTAAACCACGTCAAAACATCGGTGTGTTGATCTGTGATCTGTTTATGTGAAGTGGTTTCTCTTGGTGTTCGGTCCTTTGGTAGTACCCTGTGTACCCGAACACTTCATTCATGGCTTCTGGAATTTAGGGCTTCGGAGAAAGTTGGAATTTTTGTAATCGAAGACCAAGGATGGATGATACTCATCAAAATCGAAATTTATAGACCAAGATCAGATTTTTTGGTTGGGCAGAAGGTAGGGCTTGATCAAACCCCAGTTCGGGACTTTGATCAGAAAGATGGAAAATCAAGGCTTTTGCAAAAATTGGAATTTTGGAAATCTGTGACCGCGGCTGGAAGCTCCTCAGAAAAATCGAATCTTAGAGTTTTGAATCAAATATTTTGGTTGGGTTAAGCTCCGGGAAACTCAAACCCTAATTTAGGGTCCTCCCTAGTGAATCCAGAAATCTAAAAGGCAATTTTGAGGGGTGAAACTTTGCAGTTTTCAAATTCTGAATATACCAACTTGATCATCTCATCAAGGTGCATATTTCTATCCTTTTAGAAGTTTAAAATTTAAAGTTTGAATTTTTGGGGTTTCTTTGACAAACCCTACTCCAGCTCCAGGTCTAGTTCTTGCAAATCAAGTGGATTGGATTAATCCTAGAAGAAGATGGATTGGTCACCTGCATAAGTGAACAAGTTCCTGTCTCAAAGGGAGACGAGGCTAAGGCCTTCCATAAGAAGATTACAAACAATCTTGACAGGTATGGCTTACAGGTATGTTTCATGGTTAAGTTTATCATATGTTTGTCTTCATATCATTACAGTACAATCTTAATTAATTACTGGACTTGTCGTATCACCTTAATAGAAGATATTCATTGATTAAGGTTTTGCCACTTATGATTGTACTAATGCATTATGGTGTTGTATGAGGTTTATGTTGTCTGCTAACATAAAAGGTATACCAAGAAAGACAAATCATGTTCTACTTCAAGAACATATGATCATGGTGACATGAGGACAAAAATTCATCCATTTTCATGGATCACATAGAAGATCTACTTACAAGGTATGTATAACTTGGTTCTACAATGAGACATGCAGGTTACTAGCACAAGTCACTAAATAGAACCAGAAGACATTATGCGGGTATGTTAGACATAACTAGCTAGCATGCTAATCCAGGTATGTTTTTCCTATATCAAGCTAGAATCCTACCTTGTGTTAGGATCTTATACTGTTGTGTTGTTGATAATGATTATTCATGAAGTCATAGGTTTGAATAGTCATGGTTGTATGCATATTATGTTTCTTACCGTAATTGATGATATGACTAACCAGAAGAATCATGAAGGTATAGGTTTGAATAATCATGGGTTTTATGCATATTATATCTCTTATCTTGATTGATGATTCAACTAACCAGAAGAGTCCTATGATCAAATAAGAATATGTATGAGTAAAAGAAGACTTCCCTGAAGCCTTGAATACTAATGTTTATTATCTGTGAATGATCATGAATATACATGTTTAAGATTATTGTGTTTTGATAGTATTAAGATTATACTAATAAATGTGTGATTATGTATGAGACCTCAAGGATAACACAATGATGATACTAATAAGCATGCATCGTGATTAAGGATGGATGTAAGTTCAAGGACAGGTAATCCGGGAAGCAAAGATCAAGAAGGAGCACACTCCAGTTGTTCCTGCAAGAAAGCAAAGGAGCACACTTCAGTAGTTTCTGCAAGGATGCAGATATTCAGAGAGAGTTGACCACTTCTCACAATCCACATAAGAATGGAGTTGCAGAAAAGAAGCAAAGACTGAGAGGGAGTCAACCCAACAAACAAACAAAGATAAGTATTTGAATTGTCATTACTTGCATATTTTATTGTTTAAATAATACTGTTCAATAATGTATATACTAATGTTCCTAGAATTAGGTTGTGTATTATGCATATTAGAATAGTTGCATTGATGAACAGTATACTACTAATATGCATGGGTAAGTGGTCTATGGCACTGTACAACATTCCATTTCTACTTATCTAGAATGAAACCTCTTTGCTGACATGTTGGGAGTTGTGCACACTCTTAACAAGGTTCTGATAGAGATTGGAAGGCATCTAGAAAGTTACGGGATATGGATAAATGTTGTATTGAAGCATTGGCTAAGATAATTGCATGACTATATGAAATATTTATTTATGTGTAAGAATTTGTTCTGAAAACTATGAGATGTTTTCTAATCATGCAATTTAACTTGTTGTGTAGGAAAGATCGTATGCCATCACATACAAAAGAAGAACTACAACATTTGTTCAGCAACAAAATTATCTATTGAAGATATTGAAGTTCCTAGGATATGGGAAGAATGCCATGATCTGTCGATCATGAAGAATGATGTTTGGGATGTAGTCCCAAGACCTGAAGGGAAGTTTGTTATGAATTCCATATGGATCTATCAAGATCAAGCATGCTGCAGATGGCAGCATAGAGAAATATAAAAGTGATGAAATAGAAGATACACCATATGGATTTCAAGACAACTTTCTTGAATGGTGTAGTTGAAGAAGAAGTGTATGTGGAGCATCCACTTGGTTCTGAGACACATGACAGGAAATCTTATATGTGCAGAACTTGGTATGGTAGGATAGGCAGCTTTCTATCCAGTTTGGTCTTTACCAAGAGTAAACGGGTTCCAACCTTTACTACAAGGTTGAGGAAGGCAATCCAGTGATACTACTATGTGGATGACCTGTTTGTATCAGGTGAGGATAGATTGATTGCCGACACACAGCGGAAGCTTGCTGCCGAGTTCAAGTTGAGGAACTTGGGGATGATGCACTATTTGTTTTTGGCATGGAGGTGTGGCAGAGTGATGGAATCTTCCTTGGACAAGGGAAGTATGCAGTAGAGATCCTGAAGAGGTTCAGGATGATGGACTCGAAGGCTATGGCCACACCTATGGCATCGAATCTGAAGCATCTATGTGATGCTTCATCTGAGCCGTTTGATATCACTATGTATCATCAGATGATTGGGTCCTTGATGTACCTAGACCAGATATTTGCTTTGTGGTGAACACATTGAGCTAGTTCCTGACGGATCCGAGGAGTGTTCACCTGGTTGCTGTAAAGCATGTTCTGAGGTACCTGAAGGGTACAGTGGATTATGGGCTCAAGTATGAAGTGAATCGAAAGTTTAACCTGCAGGGTTATGTTGATTTAGATTGGGCTGGCAGTGTTGTAGATAGGAAGAGCACATCTGGGTGCTGCTTCAGTATGGAATCAGGTGTGATCTCTTGGTTTAGCAGGAAGCAGTCCTGCGTAGCACTGAGTACAGCTGAGGCAGAGTATGTTGCAGCCTGTTCAGCTAGTTGTGAGGCAGTATGGCTATGGAAGCTACTGTCTGAGTTATTTGATCTCTCGTTAGATGCTACTGGTATCTTCTGTGATAGCCTGAGTTGTGTGAAGCTGTCCGAGAACCCAGTGTTTCATGACAGGTTGAAACACATAGAGATCAAATATCGCTATATCAGGGATATGGTGCAGAGAGGAGCTGTGAAGCTCCTATATATTGTGATGGACGAGCAGATTGTAGATGTGCTGACGAAGCCACTAGCCAGGGTGAAGTTCGAGTACTTCAGGGAGAGGCTTGGTGTTCTTCAGATTGATGACACTTCGAGGAAGAAGTGATGGACACATTTGCTGAAGCCATTCCAAGCATGTTAGAAGGAGAATTCTTCACATGGCTGTGGATGTAAGCGTTGGATGATGAGCATTAGGATGATGTTCTAGTTTCTGCTTTATATGATCAGTTGGATCATTTATATGTATATGTATGTGTGCATCATGTTGGATGCTGGATATGATCAGTTGGATCATTTATATGTATGTGCGCATCATGTTGGATGCTAGATATGATCGGTTGGATCATTTGTATGTATTGTGTATATGCATCATGTTGGATGCTTGGACCATGTATCTGTATATGTATCGGGTGGATACATTGTATGATCAGGTAGATCATGTATATTGATTTGTTTAAGGTATGATCAGGTAGATCATGTATGTTGATGGATACATTATGTGGATCATGTATCTATGTATCAGGTGGATACACTATGTATGATGATATGTATCAGGTAGATACTTGGTGTGCATCAAATGGATGCATTGTATGATCAGGGCGATTGCGTATGATGAGCTTATCCAGATGACATGCAGCAAGATGTTGCAGTAATGATGATTAGGATGATCATGTGTACATCAGGATGATGTATGGTGAGTATCAGGATGATACTTTGTGGTCATGGATCAGGTTGTGCAAATGAGCATGTATGGGAGATCCTATAGGTCAGAGTTGCGTACCCATAACAGCCTGGGATGCTCTTTCGAGACATTGCTCTGGAAGGACATGTACTTTGTGCCCTGGGAGATCTTCAGGTCGGAGTTGTGTACCCGTAACATCCTGAAATGCTCTTGCGAGGTTTTGTCCTATGGCATGTAATTTGCTCCTGGGAGATCTGGACAGGATGAAAAAGGCCTCAGATGCTTCAGCCAGGTTTTTCCATGACCACATGTAATTTGCTCCTGGGAGATCTGGACAGGATAAAAAAGGCCTCAGATGCTTTAGCCAGGTTTTGTGGTGGACCACATGTAATGTGCTCCTGGTAGATCCGACAGGTAGAGCTGTGTGCTCGTAATAGCCTGGGATGCTTCAGCTAGGTTTTGTGGTGAGATCACATGTAATGTGCTCCTAGGAGATCCGACAGGTAGAGTTGTGTGCTCGTAGCAGCCTAGGATGCTTCAACCAGGTTTTGTAATGGGTCATATGTAATGTGCTCCTGGGAGATCCGACAAGTAGATTTGTGTGCTCATAATAGCCTGGGATGCTGCAGCCAGGTTTTGTGACGCACGTAATAAGTCCTGAGAATTCCATAGTATGGCCAGTGATGACGAAGACATGCAAGTGGTGGGCCTACATCCAGTATGAAAAAGGACTGGCTCTATAGAACTTCCTATGACGAGTAGATTCAGAGATTGATTGAGATAGCAATAGCAGTGACGATGATGATGACTCAATGACGATTATCCAGTGACGATGATCCAGAGAAGATGACTTGTGCTAGGAGGCCTGTGTCGAGAAATAGCTTCCTAGTTAAGAGGGAGTGTTGATGTATATGTAACTTCAGAATTTATTTCACATATATGTATATTGTATTCCTATAGAGATGTTATTATTCCTCTATACAAAAGTGTCGTCATTTATATTGTGAGTGTCGTAACTTATACTTGATGGGTTATTAGACCACCTTATTGGGGTCGGCCCTATATAAGTCATGTGGGTCAAAGCGTTATTAGACCACCCTATTGGGGGTCGGCCATGTGGGTCAAAGGGTTATTAGACCACCCTAGTGGGGGTTGGCCCAGTCAGCATTATGTTAAGTGGTTAAGTTGAGGCCGACATAGTTGAGTAAAGGTCAAGTCAAGTTAGTGTATAAATAGAGAGTGTGTCTCTCTCATTTTACACATTCTATTCTCTCACTCACACTGTGGAGAGTGGCGCACTTGTGGAGGAGGAGGCTCTGCTACTAGGAGAAGACTATCTCTTGTATTTTGGTTGTATCATTGCTCTATCTATCTCTGAGGAAGTTATTGGGGTTTTTCACCTTTATGGTTTTCCCCAAGTAAACTTTGTGTCTCTTCTGTGCTTGCATTATTGTGTCCATGAAGGATATGTTGTATATTTGTTGTACATGTTGTTCTCTCAGTTAATATCCTAGATCATATTGAAGTAAATTCTCAAAATTTAACACTCTTTAGGAGTGAAGTCCAGGGATGATACAATCCTCTCACTCTCGGAGACATCTGTCTGTGGATCACTTTATGACTGAAGTCCAAGGATGATACAATCCTCTCACTCTCAGAGACATCTGTCTGTGGATCACTTTAGGACTGAAGTCCAGGTATGATACAATCCACTCACTCTCAGAGACATCTGTCTGCGGATCACTTTAGGACTGAAGTCCAGAGATGATACAATCCCCTCATCGTCCACTTAGACAAAGTCTAAGGACCATCTCATCGACCTTATCGTCAGAATAGGAAACCTCATCATTAACCTCATCGTTGGAATAGGTAGCCTCATCATCGATACAGTAACCTCATCAATACAGGTATCCTCATCATCGATACAGTATCCTCATCATCGATACAGTATCCTCATCATCGATATAGTATCCTCATCAATACAGGTATCCTCATTATCGACCTTTCCGTCAATATAGGCAATCTTATCATTGATATAGGTATCCTCATCGATACCAGTATTCAAATATCATCATTGACCATATCACCCCCCCTTTCGAGGAGGGTCTTTCTGAACTACACCAAGCTTGTCTCGGAAATACTCAAACTTTACTCGAGACAGAGGTTTGGTCAACACATCAGCAACTTGTTCATCAGTGCCTACATACTCGAGCTTGATAGCTCCTTTTTGCACCATATCCCGTATATAGAAATATCGGATCTCTATGTGCTTTGACTTGTCATGGAATACTAGATTCTCTATCATCTTAATACAACTCTGGTTGTCACAGAGGATCACAATGGGTTCCATCTCTAAGTCAAACAGTCTTGATAGTAACTTTGGAAGCCATACTACTTCATAACTAGTAGAGTAGGCAGCTATATATTCTGCTTCAGCTGTGCTGAGAGCCACACTTGACTGCTTCCTTCTATACCACGAGATCATGGCAGATCCCAGACAATAACATCCACCCGATGTACTCTTTCTGTTTGATATGCTTCCTACCCAATCAGCATTTGTGTATCCATATAATCTGAAGTCATGATCTCCACGATAATATAGACCAAAGTCTATCGTACCCTTTAGGTACCTCATCACATGCTTTGCAGCAATCAGGTGAACTCGTCTAGGTTCCACTAGATATTGACTTAGGGTGTTCACCGCAAAGCATATGTTTGGCCTGGTATTCGTCAGATACATTAATGACCCAATAATCTATCTATACAGAGTTACATCCACTAACTCTGAGGAGTCATCAACTAATAGCTTCAAGTTGGAATCCATGGGAGTCACCATGGCTTTGCATTCCAACATATTCAATCTTTTCAACATTCCCACAACATACTTACCTTGGTTGAGAAAGATTCCATTTGGTCCTTTCCATACTTCCATACCTAGGAAATAGTGCATCAATCCGAGATCTTTCATCTCAAAGTCTGATGAGAGCTTCTTCTTACACTCGATAATATGTTTCTCATTTCCAGTCAGAAATAGATCATCCACATATAGCAACAATATGACAGGTTCATCATTCATAACCTTGAGATAAATATTGGGATTAGGTTTACTTTTGGTAAAGCCCAATCTTGTCAAGAAACTGTCAATTCTTCCATACCAAGCTCTGGGAGCTTGCTTCAACCCATGCAAAGCCTTCTTCAATTTGCATACATGGGTTCTTCCATCTTCCACCTCAAATCTTTGTGGTTGTTCTATGTACACTTATTCCTCAATCACACCATTCATGAAGGTTGTCTTTACATCCATCTGGTGTAGTTCCCATTTCATCATGGATGCAAGTGCCATGATGGTTCTAATGGAAGTGTACCTTGCAACTGGTGCAAATGTTTCTTCATACTCAATTCTCTCTTTCTGAGAGAATCCTCTGGCCACAAATCTTGCTTTATATTTTTCAATGCTACCATCCGTAGCATGCTTTATCTTGTATATCCATTTGGAGGATACCACACTTTTGTATTTTGGCTTGGGAACTATATCCCAAACATCACTCTTCATTATTGACTAGTATTCCTCTGTCATTGCCTCTACCCACTCTTTCTTATGAACTACCTCTTCATAACTAGCAGGTTCTTGATCTACAAGATCACACATCAAAGCCATATAGTTTGAGAAAGGATTTGGTTTCTTGCTCACTCTAGTGGAGCCTTCAGGAGCTCCATACTTTTCTGCTCCTGGTACAATATCCCTTGCCCATGCTGGCTTTCTTTTCATTGAAATATTTGAAAGGGGGGGTTCTTGTGGTTCTATCATATCATGGTCTTCAGGTGTTACATATTTAGGGATGGGTACAGCCTCTTCAGTTCTGGGAGGTGCATCTTCTTCATATACTTCTTCATACTGGCACTTCCTAGATCTCTTGAGAGCTGCTTCTTCATCAAATGTCACATCCCTACTTATTTCCATATGATGAAAACCTGGGATGTAAATATTCCCTTCTTCCAAGAGGAATCTAACTTGGTCCTCTTTTATTTTGGAATGTGAATGTACACTAGGCATCCAAATATCTTGAGGTGACTTACCTCGGGCTTCTTTCCTGTGAACACTTCTTCTGGAGTCTTGAAATCAAGAGCACTGTGAGATAGTCTATTTTGCACATAGACTGTTGTCCTAGTTGCTTCAGCCCATAGATACATAGGTAGGTCTTGATCATGTATCATTGTCTTTACAGCTTCCATGATGGCTCTATTCTTTCTTTCCGCAACACCATTTTGTTGGGGATTGTAGGGAGTGGTTAGCTCCCTCTTGATTCCAGCTTCCTTACAGAAATATTCAAAGTCCTTTAAAGTATATTCTCCGCCATTATCTATACTAAGTATTTTGATTTTCTTTTTTGAATGATTCTCTATCAAGGCTTTGAACTCCTTGAACTTTCCAAAGAATTCATTCTTTCCTTTTAGAAAGTATATCCAAGTCTTCCTTGAATAGTCATCAATAAATGTGAGATAGTATTCATATCCACTTAGAGATGTGGAGGGCATTGGTCCACATACATCTGAATGAATTAACTTCAAGGTACTCTTAGTCTTTGTTTCACTCTTTGGAAATGGGTTCTTGATATTCTTCCCTTTTGCACATCCTTTGCATGTGCCATCATGATCAATCTTCAAGTCTGGCAGACCTATAACTACCTTGCTTACATGAGGTAGTGCTTTGTAGTTAATGTGAGAAAGCCTCCTATGCCATATCTCATTTGGGCTAGTGGCTTCATGTATAAGGGCAGCTTCTGGATGGCCTTTGAGCTTGTACAGACCTCCTTCTTCTTCACTAATGACAATGGCATCCTTAATAGATTTACCTTTGGACCACATTAGTACTTGTCCATCAGTAAATGCAACCCTATAACCTTTCTTGTCCAATGCTGAGATGGAAAGCAAGTTCTTCTTCAATACTGGTACATACAATATTTCCTTCATCTTCATGGGGGTTCCATAATCAAGCTTGTAGTTTGCTTCACCAATTTCCTTGATGGGATATTGATAGTCATCTCCCAATGACACTTTCTATGGAGAAGTCTTCTCTTCTAATTTTGAAAGTGTTTTCTTTTGTCCAGTCATATGTTTTGAGGCACCACTATCAATAAGTCATGTATCTTCTCTAGGTGTTATAGATCCAGAGAGTGTAGAGAATAGAACATACTCTTCTGCATCTTCTTCTTCTTTTCTTCTAGATCTTCTCTTGAATAAGGGCATTTCTTCCTCTTCTTCTTCTCTTCTAGATCTTTTCTTGTGAGGCCTTTCTTTCTCTTCTTCTTCTTATTCACTATCATCTTTTGCAAGATGTGCTTGATGTCTTTTATGGTGAAGATCTTTATTCTTCTTTGAAGGACAATGTCTAGCAATGTGTCCTATTTTGTGACAATTGAAACATTGGAAGGAAGAGTGTTTTCTTCTTCCTTTCTTCTGAAATCTTTATGGAGGTTGAGACTCCTTGTGACTATCCTTCTTGAAGTAGGATTGACTCCTTCTTCTCTTGGTGTGTGTAGCCAAGGCTTGGTCATATTCTTTGAGCAAGGCTTCTTTGTTGGAAACCCTAGATTCTTCTTGAATGCAATCCTCCCAAACCACATCAAACTTCATACTTTCTTTTCTGGCACAAATGGTTTGGATGAATGACTCCCAAGATCTAGTGAGACCATTTAGAGCATTCATGACTAGTTCATCTTCATCAAGGGTGTCTCCAATAGCATCTAGTTGTTCCTTGAACTAGGAAATCCTTGAGAAATAGTCTTGAATAGAGTCTCCTTTATTCATCTTGGTGCTCTTCAATTGTGCTCTCAGGTTCATCTTCCTATTGATGTTCTTTCCCTCATACATTCTAGAAAGGGCATCATACATTTCCTTTGGAGTCTTCTTGGATGCCACTTGGGGAATCAAGTGGTATTTGATAGAATCAGTAATGATTCTCTTTTCCCTAATCAAATCCTTCCTATGCTAGCTCTGATACCATGTTAATTTTAAGCTAATTTGACTAGCAAGATCACTGAAAGACAATCACAAGATAGACAAAGATCTACCCTGGGAAACCCTCATGGGGTAGAAAACCTAGCAAAGCTTTCCTCAATATAGATGATCAACCAAATACAATATGTAGACCAAGACTAGACCAACTTCTTCCTCCTATGCAGACCTCTCTCTCACTTGTGCGCTACTCCCAAGTGGATGAATCGATGAGATAAGTGAGGAACATGCCTCCTCTACTTATACTTGTTTTCCGACTGAATTTTTACCCTATGGGGATGACCTCTCCCATGAGAGTCTAATAACCCTCAAATAACTAATTCAAGGCCGACCTCACATGGGAGATCTAATAACCCTAGTTACCACAAACTCTCTGAGGAATAAACATCTCTGGATACATAATAAAGTCCCATCGGAGGAATGAAACATCTCTGGAATAATCAAATACAAATACAATATTCTTAGAAGTTACAATATTTCGACATGAGTGAGGTAAATAGGATGTATTGATGACTTTAGAAGGTTATATATGATCTAGAGGTCAAATTGGTGAAGTGGCAAAAGATTCCAAGTCAACTAGCTTTATCTTTTCCACTAGAAAGTAGAAAAAAACAGGACAAAGCTAACTAAATCATGATAGTGTCTTTCTAATTCAGAAATGGAATAAAATAAGACATAATCCAATGAAATCTTATCCAAAATCTATTGAAATTCGCTTTTGTGAATGAGGATAGCATGTGGTCCACTAAAAGACAAAACTGGCCTATTTTACCTAGTCAAAACTTAGGAAATTAATCATAAATGATTAATTAATTTTATCCTAAGTCTATAATGACATAGTGGGTTTTTTAAATGTTCCAACACCCCCCCTTAAGCCTATCTTTATGTGATGGGATTTATAAAAATATCATAAATATAGGGCCCAAGAAACAAGGCTTATCGTCACCCCAATACAAAAATAACTAGTCCATGTAAACCGAGGAAACAGGGAAAACCTCATGGGAACAAAACCCTCCCTAAAAAATGGACATGCTTGATGTCTTCATATTGTCTATTTGATGGACAATCCACTCGAGTGGACGCGAGTCGGATCTCCCTAGCTCAAAGTGAGTCTAGAACAGATAGTACATACTACAAACTACTTTCCTAGATCTACTTAAGGATCAAGTGACTAGATGTATTACCTTAACTTCGCAATCCTTTCTCCTGGATGTTGTTCCATGCCTCACGATCATCAAATATCAGCTACAAGACCTGTCAAGACACATAGAACAATACAAACGAGTAAAGAGCATCTATACAATAAGAGATGTAAGTAAACAGTTAAGCAGGTAAACTACACAATATCATCACACATAAACAATATTGGTTGAAAGCATTTATATTACTGTAAATATAGGGAAAGTACATAGGATAGAATGACTACAACCAAAGCTTAACGTAGTATCCCTTCTCCATCCAAGCCAATTTCCATATCCTACCAAAGATGTATGAGTCTCTCAATGGATGAGTTAGAAATATCTCCAGGATTGATTTCACTACCATGTAGACACTATAGACTTTCGTCCTTTGGAGAGGGGTAGAGCTTCACTTATATAGGTCTAATTGGATAGGATATGGATACGGTAGGTTGAGATATGGTAGGAGAGAGATAGGGGATCCCGCCAAGAGGTTAGGAACCGAGTTCCAACTCCCCCAAGAGGTCAGGGATAAGGATCCAAGTCAGCAGGCTTCGAGAATGAGCTCGAAGGGCCTATTTTTGTGCATTAACTGACTTCGTCGCACCCTGCAGTAGAGAAAGATGCAATGTCGCAGGTTGCATGTGTGTAGCCTGCGATGAGCTCTCAAAACCTAGCATAAATGCAAAGGTATCCTTTCCAGGTAAATGACTTAGCCAATGAAACTTCAGGGATGTATACACTGAATCTCAAGATGGTAGGATTTTAGGTGTAACACTGTCATGTTTCTCATTTGAATAAGTTGAATGAGCTGAGTGAGGTGAATGGGTTGCTTCTAAGTAACATACTTGATGAATATTTTGTGGATGTCATGATCATGCATCAATGCATCAATGTTGTGTAGGCAAGAACCAAGTGTAGAGGCTCTATGAAGCTCATATTCTGATGATGGAGGAGCATCAAATGAAATTTTCTTGATGTTGTAACATATATAATCATATCTCAAAACATAATCAATGATGGAAATAAGATCTATGCATACTCCTTCCCAAGGAGAACCAATGAACCCAACATGATCAATTTCTTTTGCAACTGTAATGTGGTGCACTAGTTCTTGTACTTTCTTCTCAACTTGATGTAGAACCTTTCTGGTATTTAAAATGAGATCATGCAGCTTTGAAATATCAAAATGTGAGTCATCTGGAGCAACAACCAATAAATATGTGGAGTCTCCATGATGGAACAAAATTTAAGTAGGAAAATTTTGAGAAACTAGATCACCTTGACAGCTGAGTGAGCCCGGAGAGTGTGAGGACTTGAATTTTGAACCGTGAGTGATGGGGTCAGTACCAGATGTGTGTAATATGAATCCAAATAATTCCAAAACATGTTTTTCCAACCAATGAAAGATATGCAAGAAAAAATTGCAACAGAGGCAAGTGACACAGTGTAGGAAAACATAGAATTGTGTAGTTTCTTAACTAGATAACTTCGGGGTTGTGGGGTCTTTTGTGCATCCAATGGATGGAAAAATGTGGTGGGAGATGTAATTAACTGCATACCAGAATGTAAATCATCTTCTAAATCAGAATCTAAAACATTTGAATAGTGGTGGAAATACGTTTCATAAGACAAGTCAGAAGCTAGTAAAAAATGACTAGTTTTGAGAGTAGACTTCGATGAACAGACTGAAGATTATTCCAAGGAAGAGGTGGAGGTTTTTTATTCTGATATATCAGAGTGTGGATCAATATCAGAGACATCAGAATTATATTTCACTCTATCACTTAAAGCATAAACATTATTACCTTTGGGAGAGGCTTGGATACAGAGTTCTTGTTCTACAGCAAGCTTGCCTTGTTCTTTCTTTGCAAAGTCAGGAACATCTATGTTATGTTCTTCAAGCATTTTGGACATGATGTCTAACTTCTTCTAGTATCAATATTTCTCAGGATGAGTTCCTTTGAAGCAATAAGAACACTTGGGCTTCTCCTTCTTCATCTTCTTGGATTTGGAATCTCTATCAGAATCCTCTTCATCTGACAATATCTTTTGTTTGGATTTGTTATTCTTGAAACTCTTTGCTCCATGAGCAAAAAGTGAAAGGTATTTGGAGGTTGATTGATCCCTCATTTGGACTAGATTGTCCTTCTCTTGAGTGATCAAATCAATTAATGCATCCAACTTTGGAATCTTCCACTTGGGAACTACAAGTCTTGTAGAATGAAAAGTAGACACAAATACTGAGTATTCTGAACTCATTTTTGACAGAATGGTGAGAATTAATTGCTCATCCTTCTTCTTTATGCCACATTGCTTGAGTTTAAGCACTAGGTTCTTGAATTTTGAGATGAATTCCTCCATAGAATTGAAATTACTTGGACTAAGAGAGATCAACTCAATCTCCAACAAATGGCCTTTGAGCTCGTCCTGTTTTCCAAAGAGAAATTCTAGCTTTGTCCACACTTCATTTGGAGTGGATAGAGAATCAATATGGAATAGAATATCTGGAGATACAAAGATACAAAGTAACCCATAAGCTTCATCAAGCCTATTAAACCATTTGTATTTTAATGCAACAACTCCTGGCTCAGTTTCAAGCCCCATAGTGACTTTATACAATCCTTTGCTCCGGAGCTGGATGATCATATGCACTTTCCAGTCAAGGAAATTGAAGGGAGTGAGAGTCACAGCTTTGGCTTGATTTTACTCCATACTGATGTTCTCCTGGTGATGGAAATAACTACAAAAAACACTCTTGGAAATTGCTTTGAATCAAGCTATCTCTGATACCATGTGAGATTTTCAACTACTAGGAACTAGATTCATAAGACGATTTCACCATGGAATATTTTAGACAATGAGAGAAGAAGAATAGAGAAGATAAATTGTGGAAATCACTCTATATATTATTCATTGATATGATAACAATATATAATACATCCTCCATGGAGAAAATCGAATTCCTTTGAGGAAATATGGAAAGAGCAAAAATAAAAGGCTTAGAAAAGACAAAAAAAAACCTAGGTGGCAAAAGCAGTTTCCAAAATTGTCCTAGAGGCTCACGAATTTAGAAAGTATGGTATGGAAGCGCATGAGTGAGGTAAATAGGATGTATTAATGGCTTTATAAGGTTAGATTTGATGTGGAGGTCGAATTGGTCAGGTGGCAAAAGATTCCAAGTCAACTAGCTTTATCTTTTCCACAAGAAAGTAGAAAATACAGCGGAAAGCTAACTAAATCAGGATAGTGTCTTTCTAATTTAGAAATGGAATAAAATCAGACATAATCCAAGGAAATCTTATCCAGAATCTATCCAAATTCATTTTTGTGAATGAGGATAGCATGTGGTCCACTGAAAGAATAAACTGGCCTATTCTACCTAGTCAAAACTCAGGAAATTAATCATAAATTATCAATTAATTTTATCCTAAGTCCAGAATGACATAGTGGGATTTTTAAATGTTCCAACACTCTTCTCTTTCTCCTCTCCTTCCATGCATAATGTCTCAATATATAACCCTCCAAAGGCAAGTGAAAGGTCGGATCGAGTCGTTTAGAGATACATGGAGGGCCAAAGGTCACAATGGCCTCTTTTTGGAGTGAAAAGGGGAGATTTTACTCTCTTTTACCAATTAACTCGATGTAGATGGGATATAATGGTGCATCCTGTGTATGCGCAAGTTGCATTGAAGAAACTCACGTATAGGAGTAAAAAATAGGGAAACAAGGGTTCCAAGAGGGAAAAAATGTGGTTATGAGTCAATAAATGGATAATGGAGGCCAAGGAGTGCTAATGCTCACGAGGTGGCAAAATGTGGTGTAACAGGTCTCCTCCAACAAAGGAATCAACTACAAATTGTGCATCCTTCTCTTCCCATTTAACCACCTCACTATGATCTGAGAGTCCCCAAATATATATATTGTCTTTATTTCATGTTCCACTTCTAGCCATAATAATAATCTATGAGCGCACATTTCCGCATAATTGTTTGTTCCATTCTCAATTCTAGCTTTGAAGTTGTACCAATGTTTCTTAGATAGCTAAAGTAAACCACCTGCTTTGCATCACCTCAGACCCCCCTGTGCATCTCTATCAAAATAATCCCAAGGATAATTCTGGTCTATCTCTTCCACCACCACATGTCTGATTAGATTTTCAAAGTTATCCCGAGGAAAATAACTAAGTATTCCTAAAATTTGATAAGCACACTGAATAGGATGACAAAAATATCTTCAAAATAGCTAGCATTCATTGCTAACCAAATCCCCCAAGCTACAATCAAAGGTAAGGATCTAATCTCGTTTAGCGAAATCATTTAAACACCATTCCTTTATGCAATTATCAATTGAATAAGCATTCCAAATATTTTTCATTTTTAACCTCTTTTCAATTTCATTCCAGACTTGTTTTGTGTACAGACATTCAACAACTAAATGAAAATTTGTTTCTTCCCCTTTGTTGAAAAGATAGCACCTCCCCGGCCCTACTCTATTTTTTCTTTGAATTATCTCCCAAGTAAGTGCCTTATTTGATAACATGAACCACATGAAAATATTTGATTTCTGTAGGCACTTAAATCTCCATACCACTTTCCACCACTAATATGGTTCATTACTCACCATATCTTTGAGCAAAACCCTATAACCAAATTTTTGGGCATATTCCCCTGTAGGAGAATGCATCCAAACAAGAGTATATCTGCTTACTTGTATTCTGATACTGCTATTTTTTACATTTGAAATGAATTTATTACAGGTTGCATAGTCATCCCCATGAAAACCTACTATTGCAGCTGTCATCCAGACTTGGCCTCTAAAGGATGATGCTCCATGATCAACAATATTGTTTAAATATAGAAAACCTTTTTTCCATTTAGATAACCTGTCACATGATCTGGAAATTTATAACATGAATTACATCCTAACCATAGGTATTCTACCAAATGAATAGAAGAGCCATTTCCCACCTTCCACGATAATCCCGAAGCAATCAAATCAAAGGAATGGATGACTAATTTCCAGCACAAAGATAGATTCTGTAGGGATTTTATTGGATGGAGAATCCAATCTATAATTGAGGGAGGATAGATATATTTGTATTTCACTATTCGAACCCACATATGTGTTCCATGTATCAAACGACAAAATTTTTTCCCAGCCAAATCTTTTGAGAATAAAACAAGTATTTTAAAACCCCAAACTCCATTTCTTTTTGGTAAGGCCAAAGAGTGCCAATTGATACATACCATTCCATGATTTTCCATGCTAGATGACCATAGGAACCTGTAACATAACTTCCTTAAATTTTCTATCAACCAATATGGATCCAAAAATTCATCCAGAAAACTAGAATTGCTTCTAATATAGATTTTACCGATACAAATTTTCCACCTTTTGATAACCACCTATGGGTCCAGTTTTCTATATGAATTTCACACTTTGAAATAAGCTAGTCCCAGTCCTTATTTAAATCAGAAGTTGGTTTTAATATGAAGCCCAAATACTTTAATCCATCTTCAATGGTGAAACATTATAAGGAAACAAAATTCTAATATCTACCATCTCCCGATCTTCAAATCCTTCCCTTAACAGTGGCGATTTTGAAATATTTACATTCATTCCCCATACCTAACAAAACTTGGTTATGGACTCATATATTTTATCTAGGTCTCTTTTTGTGCCATCGGAGAAAATAAGCATATCGTATACAAAAATTATATGAGTTATATGCACATTACCTCCATACTGAATACCTTTTAGACCACCAACATTCCTAACATGAAGTAGTATCATGCTAAGTCCTTCAACCACAATAAGAAATAATAACAGGGCTAAAGGGAATCCTTTCCTAATTCCCCGAACATGCCTGAAGAAATCTGATGCAGAGCCATTAGTTAAAATAGCAAAAGAGACAGAGGACATACAACCCATCACCCAGGAAATAAACGAAACTTTGAAACCCATATTTGATAGCACTACCCTTAGCTATGTCCAGTTCACTCAATCATAGGCCTTTGACAGGTCTAATTTTATAACCACCACTTTTCATTTTTTACTCTTTATAGTATGCAATACGTCTTCTGCAGCTCCAATGGCTTCAAGGATCTGTCTACCAGGGAGGAACCCAAACTTCTCATCAGATATGTAATTTATCAAAACACTATGTATCCTTGTAGAGATAACTTTTGCAATAATATTGTAGACACAATTACAAAGTGAAATAGGTATGAAATCCTCAAAACCAACTGGGAAGTTATTTTTTGGTATTAGAGATATAAAGTTTGAGTTAAATATTGTTGGACCTTTCCCTGAGAGTCTCAATTCTTCAATAACCTTAAGTAAATCAAGAGCCATAACATAAAATAACTCTAAGCAAAATTCAATCGGAAACCCATCGAGTCCAGGGATTTTATCCTTTTTTAACAGGGCCACAATATCTTTTAGTTCATTCAGAGACACTTCTTCCATCAGCATTATGTTATCTTCTTCAATCACGGAAGAGGGAAACAACTGGGCCACCTACACTTGCTCAGCTAGCGAAACATTTTCAGCTTCCTTAAAAAGAGATGTAAAATGGTTTATACCATCCTGTGAGATATCCTCAAAACCTTCAACTTCTTCTCCCGAATCCGATGATATTTTCCAAATTGAGTTTATGGTTTTCCTATAATTTGCATAATGATGGAAAAATTTAGAATTTTCATCTCCACTAGAAATCCATATAGCCCTACTTTGAAGTCTTAGTTCTGCTTCCCGATCAACCAAAATTTTTCTTCTGCCATCTTCCAAATAAAAAAATTTCTCTTTTGATTCCTCATATATAAATCCAAGACTGATCTCATTGTATTTTTCCATCAACTATTGCTCAATTTCCTTTAGATTATTTTCCTCTTTTCCTTTTTTATTTATCGACCATTGTATAGCCATTTTTTTTGCCCCTTTAATATTTTTTGAAAAAAGACTAGAGGGTGATTTCGTAGAGGCATCATCATGTACTATCCAATTATCTTTCAGCAATTTTACAAAACCTTCATCCTTAAGCCAATTTGAATTAAACTTAAATGGACAAGGAGGTTTCTTGCAACCATCTTTAACTTCAAACAAAATAGGAAAATGATTGGACTCACCTCCAATTCCCACCCATTTCTTATGCCGGTACTATTTCCCCATCAAGTCTTCTGATACAAGAAACTTGTCCAATCGCTTACCTATTCTGACATTCCCAGTTCTCTTTTTTTCCCAAGTCGACTTCAACTTGACCGGTTCAATATCTAGTAGTCTCACTTCCTCCAGTTTCCTTGTAAAATACTCTGACAGGTTGTCTACTTGTGCAGATGGACCCCAAACTTCAGAAAAACCCATAGAAAATTTAAATCTCCACCCATTATCAGATTATAAAATCCTTTACATATTTTTGAGAACATATTATCCCAAAATTTAACTCTGTCAAAGTAAGGACCATAGATATTAACAAAGCATAATTTTACACCCAACTCCAATGAAGAGAGAGAAATCCCTATTCTAGAATCCATATGCGCCTAAGCATTTTCGCATCAATAAACTCAAACCTCCAGCCTACTAAGAGCTTTTGTAAATATTTTACTACACCTTCACCTTCACACATTAATTCTTGAAAACAAACAACATCAGGGTTATGTAAATCCATTAATCTCCTTAATGCTACCTTTTTGGGTTGGTTGAATTATTTACTATTATACATATATATGAAAAGAAAAGGATAGCTCTATGTAAATATATGTATATGTATATATTTATTTCAAATATGGGATTAAAATTAAATAAACTTCCACCTTAAAATAATTTTATTTTAAGTATTGGAAGAATATGATCCTACCTTTTATATGTATAGATTCTAAAGTTTATTAAAATGATTTGACTTATTTTTAGCAATTTTTATCAATTCTTAAAAACTGGACGTAAAGAAGATATTTCCTTCATATTTTACTAAATGCATAAAATAAGAAATGACTAATAATTTCGAGAATTAAGGAAATGTGTAAAACAAGAAATTATATACAATTTCCATAATTATAGAAATGTGTAAAAGAAGTAAAATAGGAATTTACCAACAATTTTCAGAATTAGTTAAACCAATTACCTACAAGAAACTTATTATCGGAATTTAATTCAATTGAAATTCTAACTAATGGTTATTAAGTTCTCGAGGATTAAATTAAGAAGGGGGATTTATTATTTCAACCCCGATTTCCCAAAAATATAAATTCCCAATCATTTAAACGCATAAACTCCATAAAATGCATATTATAAAATTTAATAGGTTGAAGAAATAATTAATCAAGGTAAATTAAACTTACCCAAAAATTTAAATCTATTTAAATTTCATTTGCACCAGAAATATAATTTATTATGCACAGAAGAAAAATTTAAATCCATTTAAATTTCATTTGCACCAGAAATATGCACACATAATTTTTCAAAGCATACTTGCACGTATATCAAAAAACGAATTCTAAAACATGATTTATCACCATATAATTCTCTGAAATTATTATTTAACACAGAATTTGTAAAAAAGTAGAATTCTGCATATACTTATCTGGAATTATGTCTTAAAACAAGCAACTAACTGCATGTGAGCCAGGCTCCACCCAACATTAGAACTTGTCCAACCTGTATTATTTCAACTCCCAAGTCCACCCCCAAGCTGAGATCCAAACATTAACCAGAGATAACTCACCAACCCCCTCAGCTCACTCACATGGACAAAATAGAAACAACAGGGAAGCATGAAATAATCACAACCAGGCACAAACAAAACAACAATTTTTAAACCAATTCCTTGTCAATTCTGCAATTAACCCACAAGAGCTCCTTCAGAGACACACAGTGATACACTTCAGTGCAAGCGTCGGTCCACTTGAGGTTTCATGCACAAATTGCCAATTTACTCGTTAATTCAACCAAAGGAAATACAATGCCAGTACAGGCTGTAAAACATAGTTTTAGGTTGAAAAACAAAGTTTTCTTCCACCTCTATGAATTCAAAGACACACACTGATACTCTTCAATGTGAGTGTCTGAATTTCACTCACGGATTTAGCACCACCATAATTTCCCAGAAAACCGTATTAGCCAAAAAGAGTTTAAACCCCCCAATTCGAAAATCACCCTTTCTTTTTCCCCCATAATTCATTAAAAATGAGTGTCATCCTTTGGGTTCCCACATGGTTATCCCAAAGGAACCATGTTACCTTCTCCCTAGAATTAAAATCAATTAAGTTCTCCCAAAGTTTAATTAATAATATTTAATTATTAAGCACTCCCCCATTTGAGTTTGGCTTAGGAACATGGGTTTTGATATTTTAACATAAGGTTTAGAAAACAACTAAACAAGGAAACAAGGTACACAGGTAAACTTTACTCCCTCCCAAACCTAGGTTAATATCTGGATCTCCTCCAAACTCAAACCTCCAACCTACTAAAGTCTAAGAGTTTATGTAAATATTTTATTACACCTTCACCTTCACACATTAATTCTTGAAAAAAAACATGACACTTTGTAAATCCATTGATCTCGTTAATGCTATTTTATTGGGTTGGTTGACTTATTTACTATTATACATATATAAAAAGAAAGAGATAGCTCTATGTAAATATATGTATATGTATATATATATTTTAAATATTAAATTAAAACCAAATAAACTTTCACCTTAAGTATTGGAAGAATATGATCCTACGTTTTATATGTATACATTCTAAAGTTTATTCATATGATTTGACTTACTGCTACAAAAAACTTCATAATTAATAAGTTTATGAAGTAAAATCCACCTTGTTTCTTCATAATTATTAAGAAGTTAAATCTACTTTGTTTTTTTAACATTAAAAATTATATTTATATTTATATATATATAATTAAACATAGAGAATAAGTTATATTTTTTTTAAAGGTGATAAATCATAACAAATATGATATATTATTTAAATAATAATAATTTAAATATTTTATAATTGGAACTCTTTTAGTATATATATATATATATATATATATATATATATATATATATATATATATATAAAAAAAGAGAATAAGTTAGATTTTTTTTAAAGACCTCGTAAGTTATAAAAAAAAATATGATATATTATTTAAATAATGATAGTTTAAATATTTTATAATTGGGATATATATATATATATAAACAAACAAACAAACAAACAAACAGAAAAAATAAGTTAGATTCTTTTTAGGGTGATAAGTCATAAAAAAATATGATATATTATTTAAATAATAATAATTTAAATATTTTATAATTGAGATTCTTTTAGTTATATTTTATATTTTATTTTTTAAATCAAATTTCAAAAACATTATTAAAATTTATATAGAATTGTTGAGATTTCATAATCTCTATTCACGAGTTTTTCAAAAACTAAATTTATTTTTACATTTAAAAATACACCTTCAATAATAAAAAATTATAATTTGAATAAAAAATATATAACTTAATTTAAACTTCACTCAACATTTGACCTTTTTGAACGTTGACCATTGACCAATGAGAGTAAGCTTTTTGTTTTTCCGTGCATTTCCAATGAAGTCGTGAGAAGAGGTGGGCCGTGGGTAGGTGTTCCTCTCAGCGAATTGATTGAAAACATAGACTTGTTTTACTCGCAAAGTACATTATAACATTTATCTGTTGCCCTCATGCCTGGAATTTCAAATCCCCGTTGCGTGTGAAATGGAAATTTGTTGAAGGTTTGTATTTTCACTGTCCATCACATTACGTTTTAACCAAATTTATAGAGTGTCAATATTTTATATTAAATTTGATTAATTTTTTAAAATGTTATATTAACCATTTTTCTAACTGCTAAATTCAATTGATTTAGTTTAGATATTTCAAATAGAAAGCTACAAAACTTCCCTCTCGAACATGAAGAGAGACCTATATTTCACAGTCATCTCATCTAATAAAATACCAAATCTATCTATTTCTCATTATATCTAACAAACTACCTACCTTGTAAAGAGGCAACGACTCTTAAAAATCTATTATTTATTGATCCTTCTCCTAAATAAAATAAGCCTAGGAGACTCATTATCCTAATTCTGCCCCAAATTGATGTTCACCCAAAAACAATCAAATAAAATATGCCTTCAAACATTAAAAAATACAAAAAAAATTAAAAAACAAAAAACAAAGTCTTATCATGTATCCCTGAACAAGAGCTCAAGGACTCATTCCATGGCCAAGGCTACGGGTTGGAGGTCAAACCCATTCACCCTCCCTTCCTGTATTGAATCCCTATTTAAATGTGCTGCAAGTTGGACGAGCTTTTGTCCAGGGAGCAGACCTCATTATCCCAACCAATAATCCATTAAATTATATTTTAAAAATTACAATATTAAAATTATATAAATAATTATAATGTTAATATATATTGAAAAGATTATTGAAATATATTAGAAAGATTACTCTATAACTTATTGAAGTTGGCCATATCCTACTTTTCTTTTCGCTCGAATGGGGTGACTTTCGGAACTAGCTCTCTACGAGTCCTATGAGTCCCAGGTGTTCGGTTTCTGAGTACAGCTTAAAATTGGAAATGAGTATGCTCCTTCTTGGTTCCCGCAAATGATGTCCCACAGTCCCATTTTCCAAAATTGACAGCGATGATTTCGCATGTTGTGAAGTGTGAATTCATGGTATTTGACCTGTGTGCGCAACCGAGAGTGAAAATAAATGAACTAACCTGCTCCTTTATCCTAGAGAAACAAGAGAATGTGTACTGCGAGTCCAGCGGTCATCCTTCCACAGTTCCACATAACCGGTCCCATTCTCCGAAGTTTAATGCCAGATTTAATGAACGTGATTCATGAATCACTTTCTAAAACCAACTTAACCACCAGGTTACCAACTCACAACTCATAACTCAGCGAGAGGGTACTATAAAATATGACAAGTAAATAAACTCAATTCACGTCAAATCTACGGGTTTCAATTTTGCATACCAGTCAAGGGTGACGTTTACATTTTGAGATTACCTGTTAAATAGGTGACGTTTACATTTTGAGATTACCTGTTAAATACGTTCTGAATTGCTTAATACGTTCTGTGCAACGTCAAATTCCTCGAAGTGATAGCCGTCATAAAAGTTATTACGCCGATAGGCGTTGATATCTTCGATTTCTTGGGGATGGAGAACTAAGGATAGATTTGCTAGATCGAAGGTAAGGACGCCAAGTGTGTGATCCAGATCTTTTTGATGGTCATCGTTTTTTGTTAGCCTTAACTAATAATTAACTGTGGCATAATGGAGAATGTTTCGTAGTTTTTACGTGGATTTAGGAATGCCTAGTGGTAGTTACGTGTGAGATCAAGCGTTGAGTTGTGATAACCGCAGTTGTGATAACCGTTTTACCACACGGCATCCGATCGAGGATCACCATCGAGGATGGCAGTTAACCTCAAGAGGCCGCCCGTAAGATCAGAGGCAGGGACGACAGCATTACCACATTGGCTTTCTTTTGCAGGTTTTCAGATACGAAGTATACAGGCAAAGATCTGGAAAGCTGCAAGCAACAATCTAGTTCAGAGGTAGGCCCTTTCTTTCTCGACTGCGCTGCCATTATCTTCTCTGTATATGCTGAGAGCAACCGTTTCTGTGCAGAGCATTCAATTTATCATGTTTGCATAAACTAATGTTGCAGATTGTTTTGTAAAATATAGTTATGGTTTTTTTGTTTCAAGTTAATGTTTTACGCTGCTGTCCTTTGCTTATGATTTCTTTCTTTGTTCTTTGACAGGCTACAGGATGAGGTCTGAGCTACTCAAGGAGTGACTGAGGGGCCATGCAAAACGGTAAGAGATAGGTCCTTTCTTTCTCGACTGCGCTGCAATTATCTTTCCTGTATATGATGAGAGCAACCGTTTCTGTGCAGAGCATTCAATTTATCCTGTTTGCATAAACTAATGTTGCAAATTGTTTTGTAAAATATAGTTATGGTTTTTTGTTTCAAGTTAATGTTTTGCTCTGTTGTCCTTTGCTTATGATTTCTTTGACAGGCTCCAGGATGAGGTCTGAGCTACTCAAGGAGTGGCTGCGGGGCCATGCAAAACGGTAAGCGATACTCCTTTCAAACTGAAATCATTCCGAGTTGGGAGAAAAAGATTCAAGGACGGCCAAGGTTGTATCTGCTTGCCGAATGGCACGTTTATCTCGGGGTTCTCTTTTGTGCGCAAGAGTTCCTTTCCATGCTTATAAAAATGAAATTTGCAGTGCTAGGGTTACCAATCCTTTTCTGGGCGTAGTGTAAAGGGTATAATTGCTTTCTTTTCTTTTATTAAGAATGTCCTCAACAGGGTTCGAACCCTGGTACAAACTCTGAATTCGACCTGTTGTTTACAAATTTCTTTTCAGGGCGGTTGAGCCCAATATAACAATTCAGACTTTATGCGGATCCTAAATTTGTCAATTCTGAAACTGGTCTGTTCGGCATTGTTTCTATGGAATCTCTAAGTTTAAACTGGCACCTTTTTCTGATGCTCAAAACACATCCTTCATTTGTAAATTTGGTTGGATAGTTTTATATTTTGTATTGTTCCAAATCACCTGTGTGCGAGCATGTATTTTATTCATCTGTTCAATTTCAAAGCTAGCATAGGACTCTCTTCACAAATGAAAACTATTGGATCTATTGTTTAATGCGACTTCATTGGTAATTTTAATTTGATAAGGAAAACGATAATTCTATAAATATCAATCATAGTTTTCTTCCTTCTAATTAGTGTTTCATAGTTTTAAAATCGTTTCATTTGGAATTGTATTCATAGTTTTCAAATTGTTTCATTTGGAATTGTTTCATAGTTTTAAAATCGTTTCATTTGGAATTGTATTCTGTTAACCGACGGTTATATATTACATTCCCAGTGTTTATTTTCTTTTTATGTGCATTAATGTTGCAAATTGCTTCATTTAATGTTACAGTATGGATTTATCTTTGTGAATGATGTCAAAGACATCATGATAACATTCATTCATTGCTTTTTGTTTTAAAAAATAATAAATAACTTACTCTAAAAATTCACGAGGTTTTAAAAAATTATTTAAATATCTTTTACTTATGTATATTCATATAATATAATAATTTTTATTTCATAAGATTACAAACTTATTAATATATATTCATATAATATAATAATTTTTATTTCATAAGATTATAAACTTATTAATGTTCAATTTCTAATCAAAGTTAAGAATAATTCGTACATATTCAAGAATATATAATTATTAATGTTAAACAATATATTCAATAATAAATAATTATTAATGTTTAATATCTAAAAATAATTTTTGATATTTATAAAATAATATATTTATAATTTAAGAATAATTCGTACAGATTCAGGCATATATAGTTATTAATGTTAAAGAATATATTCAATAATAAAATAATTCGTACATATTCAAGAATATATAATTATTAATGTTAAAGAATATATTCAATAATAAATAATTATTAATGTTTAATATCTAAAAATAATTTTTGATATTTATAAAATAATATAAGAATAATTCGTACATATTCAAGAATATATAATTATTAATGTTTGGTATTTATTAAATAATTTATGATATTTATAAAATAATATGATATTTATAATTTAAGATTATTTTTAATAATATTCAATATTTATATAAAGTTAACATTAATTTTTGGTATTTAGAAAAAAAAATGTGTTCATGATTATTTTTAAATAAGATTTTATTATATCTTTTATTGGATTTATTAAGACATTTGACAATTATCTATATTAGATAATTGTTTTAGTAAGGAAAGTGGCAAACAAAATAACCATGTTCATAAACTTTCTCTATATTTATATGATTAATTTATGTATTTTTCTTTTATGATTTTCAATAATATATTTAAAAATGCTATATTTATTCAAACTACATTGTGAGATAAGTTTTTTTTATAGTTCTAACATATAACAATTAAATATTAATACTTCATAATTTAAAAATATATATATTTCTGGTATTAAGTTAATTTTTAATTAATTGGTTTAGTATGGAAGGTTACAAAGAAAAATATATGTGTTGCATGCATGCTTAGAAAAATATCAAGACATCTTAACAAGAATCTCCAATGCTGTGGGTTCAATTATGTGTTGTGTCACATAATATTGATATTCATAATATGTATATACTTTTACCAATTCAATTATGTGTTGCATTGCATAATATTGATATTCATAATATGTTTGTACATTTTTACCAATTCAATTAATGTGTTGTGTTGCATAATATTGATATTCATAATATGTTGAAAGAATGAAAGTTCTAATGCACTGCTATTAGATTGTTATTTTTTATTTATAAGAACTTACTATATTAATTGGTTTAGTATGGAAGGTGAGAAGTACATTAATATTGATATTCATAATATGTATATACTTTTACCAATTCAATTACGTGTTGCATCGCATAATATTGATATTCATAATATGTTTATACACTTTTACCAATTCAATTATGTGTTGCGTTGCATAATATTGATATTCATAATATGTTTATACACTTTTACAAATTCAATTGCATAATATTGATATTCATAATATGTTGAAAAAATGAAAGTTCTAATGCATTGATAAAAATAAAAGTTTAATTAGTTAATAATATATAAACTAATAATAAAAAAATCCAATTTTATAATTAATTTAAATATCATTATAGATACAATAAAGAAAAGTATATATATTTTATAATAAATATCAAGAAATATTATATTATAAGGTTTCACAAGCAAGAATATTAACAAAGACTATATTAACATTGAAAAGGGGAAGTTTCATTGAAAATGAAATATAATTAGTAAAATCTAAGCATTCATGCTTGCTAAAATAAGCATTTATATTTTACTTTCTCTATTGCATTTCTTACAAATACACCATCACAAGAAACATTAGAAGAATGAAATATTCTTGACTTATTCTCCTCTCTTTCAGTAGTATTACAATGTAAAATTTGACGTTCATTAAGGTTTGTGTCGCATTGTGATGCTTATCAAGGCTTGTGTTGCATTGTGACATTCATCAAGGGTTATGTCACATTGCGACAATGCTTGTCACAATGTGGTGTTTATCAAGGGTTGTGTTGCATTGTGGCGTTCATCAAGGGTTACGTTGCAATGTGGCAATGCCCAATATGTGACACATACGTTGGCACAACCCAAGATGTGACATATTCACAATGTGAAATTTGACGTTCATTAAGGTTTGCATTGTTCCGTTCATCAAGAGTTATGTTGTATTGTGACAATGGCCAAGATGTGAAATTTGACGTTCATCAAGGTTTATGTCACATTGTGATGTTTATCAAGGGAAACAATGCCCATGATGTGAAATTTGATGCCAACAATTCCCAAGATGTGACACATTAATAATGTGACATTCGAAATTCGTCAAACACTATCTCACATTGTGATGTATATCAAGTGTTATGTTGCATTGCGACATTCAACAAGGGTTATGTCACATTGCGACATTGAACAAGGGTTATATGTTCATCAACGGTTAGATGCGACATATTCACAACGTGAAATTTGGTGTTCATCAAGGTTTATGTTGCATTGTGATGTTTATCAAGGGTTACGTTGCATTGTGGTGTTCATCAAGGGTTATGTCGTGTTGCAACAATGCTCAATATGTGACACATATGGCGACACAACCCAAGATGAGACATATTCACAATGTGAAATTTGGTGTTCATCAAGGTTTATGTCGCATTGTGATGTTTATCAAGAGTTACGTTGCATTGTGGCGTTCATCAAGGGTTATGTCGCATTGCGACAATGCTCAGTATGTGACACAACCTAAGATGTGACATATTCACAGTGTGAAATTTGACGTTCATTAAGGTTTGTGTCGCATTGTGATGCTTATCAAGGCTTATGTTGCATTGTGGCGTTCATCAAAAATTATGTTGCATTGCGACAATGCCCAAGATACAAAATTTGATGTTCATTAAGATTTATGTCGTGTTGTGATGTTTATCAAGGGCTGCATTACATTGTAGCGTTCATCAAGGGTTATGTTGCATTGCGACAATGCCCAATATGTGACACATATGGAGACACAAACCGAGATGTGACATATTCACAATGTGAAATTTGATGTTCATTAAGGTTTGTGTCGCATTGTGATGCTTATTAATGCTTATGTTCCATTCTGGTGTTCACAAGGGTTATGTTGCATTGTGACAATGCCCAAGATGAGAAATTTGACATTCATCAAGGTTTATGTCTTATTATGGTGTTTATCAAGGGTTATGTTGCATTGTGGCATTCATCAAGGGTTATGTCACATTGCGACAATGCCCAATATGTGACACATATGCCGACACAACCCAAGATGCGACATATTCCTAATGTGAAATTCGACATTCATTAAGGTTTGCATTGTGGCGTTCATCAAGAGTTATGTCACATTGCGACAATGCCCAAGCTGTGAAATTTGACGTTGATCAAGGTTTATGTTGCATTGTGGCATTCATCAATGGTTAGATGCGACATATTCACAATGCAAAATTTGACGTTCATCAAGGGCCATGTTGGATTGACATTCCTTCATGGTCATGTGATCCAGGAGGATCTAAGAAGGCAAAATTTTGAAGTCCGCCAATCTCAGCAAAACTAGCACTATATCGAAGGGCTCGTCGAGACGATTCCAACGACGTTCGTTTCACCTCAAACGAACTCCGTATGAGAAAGTTATCGCGTTCTGTTCCATAAGGTCAACATGCAAATTTGGCAAAAAGAGGTGCCACGTGGCACCACTGACAAGGTGACACGTGGCATCCGTACTGTACAAACATGATGATGTGGCACCACTCAAAGGATGACACATGGCATCCATACAGTACAGACCAATCACAAGGTGACATGTGGCATGATGACATGGCATGCTAAATGGCATGATGATGCGGTATGATGACATGGCATGCTGATGTGGCATGATGACATGGCATGATAATGTGTCATGATGATGTGGCATTCTGACATGGCATGATGATGTGGCATGATGACATGGCATGCTGATGTGGCATGATGACATGGCATGATGATGTGGCATGGTGACATGGCATGATGAAGTGGCATGATGACTAGCATGCATGCATTTGTGCTTGAAATGAGTTTTAGGAAATTCATGCATTTACTCATGAGAAATTGTAAAATGATTAATATTTGAAGTGAGTGGAAAAATTACTCACATATTACTCATTTATTTTATTCCTTGAGTTGTTATGAAGTTAATGCATGGTTGTAACCAAAAACAAACATGCCATATTTGTAAAGAAGTTGTAACAAGTTGGTTTATGGTTGAAAAAACCAACATGCTATTTAAAAGAAGGATTTTGGTATGTAATGGATTATTGTTGGATTTTGTAAATGTCATTATGGGGAAGTAACTAAATGTGAAAACCCATGGACATGTGGGCATGAACCATATTTTTGGTTTATGTTCTTAAAAGCCCAACCACATGGAAACCAACTTAGGGAAGTTGTAACCAAGGCCAAGATAGGCAAATTAGTTGCAACCAAAGGAATCCATGAGAGTCATGTGAAGAAGGGAAAGCCAACCTATATAAACCCATTCATTTTCCATTTCCCACTCATGCTTTGGAGTAGAGACTTTGTAGCTAAAGGAGAGAAGGGAGACTGTGTAGCTCTGCAGGAGGAAGGTACGAGTGTTTATACTCGTTTTACACCGTCTTTAGGATTCGGAGTTGCTGGAAGCAGTCTTGTTGTGTTTTGGGCAGCGGTTCTCTTCCTGGCCATTGTCGCCAAGGTATCATTGTATTATTGCCATGTATTTTGCCTTTATGCTGAGATTATAGATTGGCCCTCCTATTGAGAAGCAGGCCCGGAGACGTAGTCCATCCTGGACGAACTCCGTTATCAACTTGTTGTCTTTATGTATGTATTGTCTATGATGTTTGGTTCTCTTCTTATGGATTTGTGAGCTTCATTCATGCTCTTTATGCAATTCATGTTAACGTCATAGAGTAGCAAAGATCTTGTTTCCGGATCATGTGGTATCAGAGCAGGTTTATTTGACGTTGGATTGTGAGTGTGGATGCTCACGAGAGATAAACTGCAAGCTGGTGAGGGTACATTAGAGCCTTACAATTCCGAGATCGGACGTGCACACCGAAGGAGGAAGATGGATGCTAATGATGCCCGCATCGAGATGGAGGCAAACTTTCACAAGGTCTTCTATATGATGGCCGACAAGGTAGACAAGTTGTTTGCAGACTATGAAGAACGCATGGCAAAAGAAAGAAAAGGCAGTGAAGTAAAGAAGGAAGACAAAGAAGTGAAGGACGAAGGCAACGCTTCAGTTAACCAAGGGGAAGGTGGCGAAGAGCCTCCTGAGCCTCTCTCTTCACCTTCAGCTTCAAGCACAAGTTCAAGTGCTTCTTCCTCATCTCATTCTCAACATTCCAAGGTTCCTCACAAAGAGCCTCAAAAGAAGCCCTTATTGAAGCTCGATGTGAAGTTTGATTTGCCCATGTTCAATGGGGAAGCGAATGCAGAGAAGTTAAACAATTGGATAAGGAAAATTGAGGTCTATTGCCGAGTCCAACAGATCGAAGAAGAAGATGTGAAGATTCAGTTGGCTTCACTTCGGCTGACAGGCACCGCACTTGTATGGTGGGAAAGCAAGGTTCAACAAGGTAGCAAACAAATGGGTAATCTTCTCTCATCGTGGTCTGCTTTTATTTCTGCTTTACGTAAGCAATTTTATCCGTTGGGTTATGTTCAGAAGGCAATGATGGATTGGCAAAGTTTTAGACAAGGCAAGGGTCAGAGTGTTCAGAGTTTTACTGAAGAATTTAGAAAGAAAGCTTTAGAATTGAATATTGCTTTAGATTCTCCTGACACTCTTTTGAAGTACATTGGTGCTCTTCATCATTATCTACGCCATACTTTGCTGTTGTTGAATCCTACTAGTGTGGATGAAGCAAGTGTTCAGGCTACTCATCTTGAGAGCAGGGGGAATCATTTGCAAGAAGACCATCAGAAGAAGCCTTTCAAGCACAACAACAACCACAAGTTCAAGGAAAAAGACAAGAGCAAGAAGACAGCTACTGCCAAGAAGGAAGGAGGAAAGCTCCATTGCAACCATTGTGACACTGATGGGCATGATGAAGAAAGTTGTTCGAAGTTGCATCCTGAACAGAGGCCAAAGCATTTTGGAGGGAAAAAGAAGAAAAAGACCGTTGCAACAGCGCAACAAGATTTGGGTTCCGACTCAGGTGATGAAACCAGGATTACAGCCGTGGGAATGCAAGGTAACAAAACTCCTCATACTGGTTCAAGTTCTACTCATGTTTCTAAAGAAAATGATAAAAGAAGAAGTGAGTTGTTTCACATCAGAGTTGTGTCTAAGCATACAAAGATTGAAACATTATTTGATCCAGGTTCTCAAGTAAATTTGATCTCAGAATCAGTTGTTAAGAAGTTGGGCATACAGACTAAACCTCACCCCAAGCCTTATCCTCTTGGATGGGTATGTGATAATGCTAAGCTACAGGTGACTAAGCAATGCAGGTTAAGGTTTGCAATTGCTTCGAAGTTGATCGATGAGGTGGACTTAGATGTTATTCCTCTTGACATCTGCGGTATCGTATTGGGAAGCCCATACTTGTATGATCGACAAGCAGTATTCTTTCGTCATGAGAACAAGTACCATCTCACCAAAAATGGGGTGGAGTACATTGTGAGAGCTCACAGTATGAAGGCTAACACCACTCTTGTTAGTGCAGGACAGATGAAGAGACTCATCAACACTAATAAGAGATACATGCTCATGGTTGTGAGAGCAAAAGATGCCGAAACATCCGATGCTTTCAAAGGTTGTGATCCTTTTCATAAGAAGGCTATGATTGATATTGTGGCTAACTATGATGAAATATTTCAGGAACCTATAGGTTTGCCTCCCAAAAGGGAGATTCAACATGATATTCATCTCCAGCAGGATGCCCCTCTTCCTAATGTGGGCATGTACAGGTTGTCTGCAGTTATCAAGTACAAGAAGGGTACTAGTAATAAAGTGGCAGATATGCTTTCTAGACCTTCTATTGTTGCATCTATTGTCTTGAAAAATGCTTCTTTATCCCATGAAAGTTATATTGAGCAGTATGCTACTGATGATGATTTCAAGGAGATTTATGAGAAGCTAACCAATGGCCCACAGGTGGAAGACTACTATTTGCAGGGAAAGTTGCTCTATCATTTGGGCAAGTTATGTGTTCCTATTAGTAAAAGAGTCCATGTAATACGAGAAGCTCATACTTCTCTTGTATCAGGGCATTTTGGGGTAGGTAAGACTTTCGCTCATTTGCAAAGACTTGTGTATTGGCCTCGCATGAAAGACATTGTAAGAAAATATGTAAAGGGGTGTGTGATGTGCTCTACTTGTAAGCCCACTAATAGAAAATTGGGGCTGTACTCACCACTTCCTATTCCTTCCCATCCTTGGGAAAGCATTTCCATGGATTTTGTGGGGGGTTTGCCTATGTCTAGGAGGGGTCATGACTACTTGTATGTGGTCGTGGATAGGTTTAGCAAGATGTGTATTCTTATGCCATGTAAAAAGCAGGTCACTGTAGAGCAGGCTGCTTCTCTTTTCTTTCAGCATGTATGGGTTCACTTTGGACTTCCTACGTCCATTATCTCGGATCGGGACTCCCGATTCCTTGGAGAATTTTGGACAAAGTTATGGTGTATGATGGACACCAAGCTGAAGAGGAGCACCGCTTTCCATCCACAGACTGACGGACAGACAGAGGTAGTCAACAGGACAGTTGTCCATTTGCTTTGGGGCTATTGCAACAAGCATCCTAAGTTATGGGATGAACAGATCCAGTATGTGCAGCATGCCTACAACAGGGCTATGCATTCTTCCACTCAGAGCTCGCCATTTGAGACATGCTTTGGGTACTTGCCAAAGACTCCATTGGACTTGACTTATGGGAGAGAGGTTGATTCAAGCACTTCCAAGGATGAAGACAAAGCCCGCAGGTTCATTCAGAGAGTTCAACAGGTACATCAAGCAGTGCAAGAGCAGTTGGAGAAGAGCCAAGCCCAGTACAAGGCTCGCCATGACAAGCATAGAGTTGATCATCAGTTTCAGGTGGGAGATCAAGTGTGGCTTCACATCAGTAAGGAGAGGATGAAAGGAGAAGGCAAGAAGCTCAAGCCCATTAGATATGGTCCCTTCACCATCTTGGAGAAGATTGGGACAAATGCTTTTCGCTTAGAGCTACCGCCATACATGCAGATCTACTCAGTGGTGAATGTGGAGAACTTGAAACTCTATGAGCCTTCCATGATCATGGATGAAAGGGAGAATGTCTCATTGCCATCAGTTGATGAATTTGCTCCTGAGTACATGGATGAGCTAAAGGAAGATGTCATCTTGGACAGAAGGACAAGGACTTCTCGCAGAGGTGATGTTGATTATCTTCGAGTGGGCATCAGAGGCACTCATCCAAGCAAAGCCAAGTGGATTGAGAAGGAGAAAGTGAGGGAGCGATTCCCTCACCTATCTGTTGATTAGTAAAGGCTTTTGGAGGCCAAAAGCTTCTCAGTGGGGAGGAATGATCCAGGAGGATCTAAGAAGGCAAAATTTTGAAGTCCTCCAATCTCAGCAAAACTAGCACTATATCGAAGGGCTCGTCGAGACGATTCCAACGGCGTTCGTTTCACCTCAAACGGACTCCGTATGAGAAAGTTATCGCGTTCTGTTCCATAAGGTCAACATGCAAATTTGGCAAAAAGAGGTGCCACGTGGCACCAATGACAAGGTGACACGTGGCATCCGTACTGTACAAACATGATGATGTGGCACCACTCAGAGGATGACACATGGCATCCATACAGTACAGACCAATCACAAGGTGACATGTGGCATGATGACATGGCATGCTAAATGGCATGATGACATGGCATGCTGATGTGGCATGATGACATGGCATGATAATGTGTCATGATGATGTGGCATTCTGACATGGCATGATGATGTGGCATGATGACATGGCATGCTGATGTGGCATGGTGACATGGCATGGTGACATGGCATGATGAAGTGGCATGATGACTAGCATGCATGCATTTGTGCTTGAAATGAGTTTTAGGAAATTCATGCATTTACTCATGAGAAATTGTAAAATGATTAATATTTGAAGTGAGTGGAAAAATTACTCACATATTACTCATTTATTTTATTCCTTGAGTTGTTATGAAGTTAATGCATGGTTGTAACCAAAAACAAACATGCCATATTTGTAAAGAAGTTGTAACAAGTTGGTTTATGGTTGAAAAAACCAACATGCTATTTAAAAGAAGGATTTTGGTATGTAATGGATTATTGTTGGATTTTGTAAATGTCATTATGGGGAAGTAACTAAATGTGAAAACCCATGGACATGTGGGCATGAACCATATTTTTGGTTTATGTTCTTAAAAGCCCAACCACATGGAAACCAACTTAGGGAAGTTGTAACCAAGGCCAAGATAGGCAAATTAGTTGCAACCAAAGGAATCCATGAGAGTCATGTGAAGAAGGGAAAGCCAATCTATATAAACCCATTCATTTGCCATTTCCCACTCATGCTTTGGAGTAGAGACTTTGTAGCTAAAGGAGAGAAGGGAGATTGTGTAGCTCTGCAGGAGGAAGGTACGAGTGTTTATACTCGTTTTACACCGTCTTCAGGCTTCGGAGTTGCTGGAAGCAGTCTTGTTGTGTTTTAGGCAGCGGTTCTCTTCCTGGCCATTGTCGCCAAGGTATCATTGTATTATTGCCATGTATTTTGACTTTATGCTGAGATTATAGATCGGCCTTCCTATTGAGAAGCAGGCCCGGAGACGTAGTCCATCCTGGACGAACTCCGTTATCAACTTGTTGTCTTTATGTGTGTATTGTCTATGATGTTTGGTTCTCTTCTTATAGATTTGTGAGCTTCATTCATGCTCTTTATGCAATTCATGTTAACGTCATAGAGTATCAAAGATCTTGTTTCCGGATCATCATGTTTCATTATGATTATGTTACGTAATATCATATTGTGACATTCATCAAAGTATTATCATTATATTTAAAAATGATATTATTATTTAATTAATATCATTATAATAAATATTATATTTTTAAATATAATATTATCATTTTACAATTAATTATTATATTTTAAAATAATTTTTTTTATGTTTTTATCATTTATGAATAATATTTATTAAAATATAATTAAATAATAGCTTTTATAATATAATATAATATTATAAATAATTAAATTATTTTATTTTATTAAAACTTATTAAAACAAAATTATTAACATGTCAAATATATCATAATGTCAATAAATATCTCCAAAATATATCATAGTGTTACACATATCTCTAATATTAATAAATTGATCATGTTAATTAATTATTTAAATAACAAATAATTATATAATATATTATTGATTATTTAATTAATTAATATTATTATTAAATAAATAACAATATTAATTAATTAATTAAATAGTATTATCATTCACTAAATTGTTTTATAATTATTTTGTTTAATTACTTTTTATAAAATAATAGTAGTGTTTAATTAAACGATATTATTAATCAAACAATTAAAACATGGATTTCATTAAAATAATTAAATAATAGTAATATATTAATATTATTAATTAAATAATCGTTAATTAACTAATTAAATAATAATATTATTAACTAAATAACTATAATATGAATTAAATTATTTTATAATTATTATGTTTAATTAATTATTATAAAATAATAATATTGTTTAATTAACAATGTTATTAATCAAACAATTAAATTATGTATTTCATTAAAATTATTAAACAATATTATTCTATTAATATTTCATAGATATGTGTATACGTACACCTGTTACTAGCAACAACCACATTAATAATATTATTAATGTGTTTAATACGTGGATAGGCGTAAATTGGGCACATACTTTTCATATTAATGTTTTTTTCCTATAGTATGTGTCTCATTTATATTTTATTATTGATTGGTCTAATAAAAATGTTTATCCACTTTATTCACTAAGTGATGATTTAGAGTGAGAATGTTCGAAGTTTGAGTAAGAGAGGTCAGGAAGGAAGATGAGACATAGATTGGGCGAAATAGTTGTCCAACCCGAGCTCTCTATTTATTGCTCTGAGCCGCTGACGAGTAATCAATATATATATATATATATGCAACCGGGAACCTCCAAACGGATTGAAGCCGAGGGAAGGAAGAGATCGCTCTATTTTCCCTTGTGGGACTCACCTGAGGAATGAAGGGGAGGTTTAATTAAAATAAACCCATAATAAACTCATTATAAATGAAAAGAATTATAAAGTAATTAGAATGAAACTACCAAGTGTTTATACCTTCTTCCTGAAACCGGCGAGGCACTAATACTATCTTATTGGGTACTTCTAAACTAATCTTTGATATCTCAAACAGAGGGTGAGGGCCAGTAAAACCTTTTACCATTTATAATTAAAGATGAGAGAGTCTACACCCATACAAGACGATCATAAACTTTTGAAGATGATCTAAAAATTTTAAAAGAAGGAAAGATATATCTATCGAGACAATCTGGTTACCTTAAATACCTTTTATATACAACATCGTCTTGAAACTAGCTTATAAAAGAAAAAAAAGGAAAGCCAATGTCCAGAAGGACAAAGAGAGGGATATACTATTGGAACGAAATAAAAAGTAAACTTCTCCACCATCAGAGAGTAGTTACACACTATGGAAAGAAATAGAACTGGAGCTTAGCTTAGCTTATAAATACCGAGGAGAGTAATCACAATTAAAGTTATAAGGGGGACCATAATTTATCGATCGAGTGTTGAACTGCCCATCACATGTATCCATCCGGATGTGGTTGTTTGATTTGCAGTATTAGATTGTTTTAGCAAAATCTGAACTGTGTAGAGCGTTCTTCCTCTATATCATAAATTCCAAATCATAAGTGTTCAAGCCTCACATACGTTTTTGCATCTGCCTAATGTTAGGTCTGCTCCATCTTCTATGAATTTACCTTGACCTGAAAATGAAGAAAGAAGAAGCATGCACATTTATGTTTTCATAGGGAGAGAGAAAAAAAAAATTGTTGCAGATTTGATCTTTAGAAAATGAAAGGAAGAATACCCGATGTTATGTTCTTAAGATCGAGGCTTCAGATCGAGGTTTGTTCACTACCCAAAGAATTAAGAAGCCATGGATAGAGATGGATCCATGGTATTGCACCCAAATACACTGGTACCCGCGCTACCATTACACTAACATAGAGAAAATAACATCTCATATGATAAATTTCACCCAAGGGAAGGGCAGCAGGGGCTATCATATAAAGATCTCATAAAACACATTACCATGAACCTGCTAGGCACACTATTTAAAAGAACTACAACCACTGGTACTAACACTGGCATCCAAGGGAAGGCACCACAACAAATACCAAGGCTGCAAAACATGGTAGGGATGAAATGAAATGGGACTAGGAGTTAATGTAGGAAGAGTTATTAGAAGGATGGGAAAATAAACAAATGGCAGGATGGTTAAAGAACCGGCGGGAATGGATTTACTTAAGTGCTTTGTTGGGCTCCAGAATTGTCTTGTATAATGATGTTATTTAAATTAATTTCCCATCATATCCACCATAATTTAGTACATCTATGTTCAATAAGGCTATCTCTACTTTATTTTATTACTGAAAACTCTTAAACGTAAAGAAAGCCTGATCTACTTCTTTTTGATGTATTATGGTCCATACAACCCTTATTTCAGTACTTCATATGACCTTTCATTCAGCCTTCTCCGAGCCCGAAGTTTTGTACTGGGTTTAATGATATGTTTCTTATTGGTTTATTAAGTTTGGCTTTCCCTTGTCTTTTGGCTCTTGTTGATCTCGTGATATATTCATCGTTCGATTCTTTCAAGTCCTCTTGATCCTGCAAATGCAAATCAAAAACCATGATGATGATCTTTGGAATATTTTAAATCTCAAATAAATGAATAACTGAAAAGATATTATATTAGCATATTCATTATCTTTTTAAAATTATTTCAAATTAAAATCATATATTAATAAAGGTCATTCACATCACACATGCCACTTATATAATAATTAAGCCATGGTGGAAAAATGCATTGACTTCTTCCATAATTCCTCATGTGATATGTTTTTTATGCCATGGTTTGTTTTATTAATCATATGTCATGATTTTATGATTTCTAACATAATGTATTTGTGTACCCAGGATATAAGGAGAATGCGTTCAAGCTTAGACGAACTAACGTAAGTGTTTTAGAAGGCAAGTTCACATGCAAAGATGGAAAATCATGATTCTACAACAAATAAATTCAATCCAATCAGCAACTCAGCACCCAACCATCAATGTGGCCAACAACCCAGCGGAAATTCAACCCATAAATTGGATTTATGAACTAATTTTTGTTATGGGCCATTAGGATGCTCATTCAGACCGTCATTCACACCTCCAAAATCGTTGGTTCGAGTACTTAGAGGCATTAATGGAAAAAACATAAAATGTAGGTGTTGATTGTGGTGGTTCTCTCATGCTTCTCCACCTATCAGATCTCACCCAGAACCGTTCAGATGTGAGCAACTTGCAAAATCATAAATTCTATCAAAAACGTGTTTTCAACAGACAACAAATTTTAGGCTATATTTGCAGGCAAACGAAGGTGAAATTGGAAATTCTGAAACATGGGTTTTGTGCAGAATAAGCCCATTTAGGTCATAAAGAGGAGCTTTGTGAAAATTCAAAGCCATTTGCGAGCAGTTCGTGGTTCTCTGAAATCGACTTGCACAGAAAATGTTGTTGGCCGTTTTCTAAATTTAGAAATTTGTTTTAATAGTTCAAGAGCTTGGGGATTCGATTCTATCCTTCCCTACTGGCATTTTTATGTATCAATAAATCCCATTGGGCTGAGAAATGAAGATAATTTTTCTCTGTGTTCTTATAATGGAGGTTTTGCTTTGTTCCTGGTTCAAATCCGTTTTTATGCTTTTGGTGACTGAGTAATCCATGAAGCTTTGGAGACTGCTACCTAGGAGGGCCCCTCAACGACAATGGATTTCATTTTGTTTTGCTTTCATTGTTATTGTTCAGCTAAGTCATTATATCCATCTTTGTTATTATTGTAAAAGTGTTATTTATATTGCATTGTGTGACTATGATAGTACTTCATTGTTTATATATATAACATGAAACATTGTGCTTCTGTTGTGTGCATTTCAAGTCCATGTAAATCGCTTGTGTGTGTCTAAATGAGATCTCTGTCCATTGCATAACATTTTTTAGTTTAGCTAGGGTTCGGAATTCCATTTGCTTCTCAAGTAATTAGACTTGCTTTCCATTGGTTTGTGGTAGGAATAGTTCATCATTTATCATAGCATTCATTTGAAGCATCATTTACATTTTTGTTTCATTAAGTCACTGCGAAGTAGAAGGTAGCTTTTGATTTGAGTACAAGTAGTTTAGTTTGATACAATAAATTAATTATCATGCTTTGATTAAGAAATTGTTTAGCTGAGATTTCCTTTTGAAATAGAGTAGTTTGCATTATCTTTAGATGTTTGAATAAATGGTTTAGCTTGCAATTGAGTTTATTGTAGAAGTAGGGCAGTGTTGTTTTTTTTTTTTTATATTCATATAAGTTTGATTTCAAGTTTAAGATTTGTTTCCATTCACTGCTGAAATAGAGTAGTTTTCAATTTGACCATTAGTTGTAATCCAAAAAGCAAGTAGTATAGTTATCTTTTTTATCATGATATAGATAGTTTATGAATTGTTTCTATTTTCTTTCATACTTAAGATTTAGATGAGTTTTAACTTGTTTTACAATGTTTCCATAGACCTTGTTTATTTTAGTTTGCCTTATTTCTGAAGTAGTCCAGTATTTCTTTTCAAGTTTTCTTTCAAATTTATAATTAGTCTTTCGTTCTTGTTTTGCATAGCATCCTGTTATCTCAGACTTTATTAGTTTTCTTCTTTCCAGTCATTTCATTCTAACATACACGATAGGCTAGGAATTAGTTCCAATCCAGGTTTACTAAGTTCATTTGCATTAGTTTTCAGAGTTTGATGATTATAAGTTCACATATAGCTTAGCTAGAGTATAGGTTTACTTTTCAAGTTATAGATCCGTTTTATCACATTTTCGTACTTGTCTTAGATCATAGTTTGATTTGTAGTAAGATCTATTGTAGTTCATGTTTCATAAATTAGTTGAAATAATTTGATATCAATAGGCATGTGCATAAGTTAGATCAACATTTTAAAGAAGTCATCAGAAGTTGAGTAACTTAGATTTTGTACTTCTCAAGATTGCCAAAATAGTGTTTCATTTAAAATATAATAGTGAGTTGTCATTTTCTTATGGGTCAACAGTAAGTTACAATGTTTAATATTTCTTGTAATTAGTCTATCTTTAGTTTTCACATCTTTGTAGAAGTCAAGTTAGATTTATTTCCATTTTGCATTTCTTTAGCTTTCATAAGTCATTTAGATCCAGTAGTTCTTCAAGATGATTGGAACTAGGTAGCTTGCTTATCATTCATTGTTGTTAGTGCATGCATAAATCTTAGATCAGTATTTCATCTTGTTTCATAGTCTTATAGGTTGTTGAAGTTGAATCTCATAGGTTGCTTAACTAGTTTGTTTTCTTAAGAATAGTAAGTTTCTTGCTTTTCAAAGTTAGTTGGCAAACTGAGTTGTTTCCTAGATTAGGACTTTGTTAGTGTTTACTTTTTTAGAATAGCTTGTTTTTATTAAGTCTTATTTTAGTACTGTCTTTTGTTTCAATTCTTGTCCATATAGTAGAGTAGTATAGATTGATACTATTTTGATCTGTTTGTTATGTTAGATCTAATCGGTTTGATAGTTTATACTTTTAAGTGTGACTTAGTTTTCCATTTTGAATTAGATTTCACTTTCTACTTTAAGTAAATTACCAACTTCTGGATAAGTTAGGCTAGGGTAGTTTAGGCTTTCATTCCTGCACATATAGTGTTTGCATCTCACAAGCTACCTTCCCGAGTTGACAATTAACTGTTGAAATAGATAGCATATATTTTACCCAACATTTTTGCATTGTTGCCGGGGAGGTGCTAAAGGGGTTCGAATCTAGCTAGATAGAATGCTTTTACATTACACAACAAGGGAGAGGGGAGAACGGTAATACGAGAGGTAAGAACCTGCGCATCCACTATAGTGGGGTGCCCCAAATCCTTGTTGTTCTTTCACATAAGTGTTTTTACTTTATGTAAAGTTGGTTTATTTTCGCCAACGAGCTTTTCTTTCAGCAAGTTTGGGTATGTTTACTTTCCGCAGTTTAATTTTATATAGGTTTTTTATTTTGTGTGGTGTGTTTAATTTGCAAATTTGTTTTAGTAGTAGATAGTCTTTTAAAAATACATAAAAAAGAATTTTGGTGTTGTAAGTGCCACCCATCCTACTAACAAACTAACAGGAACATTTGAAAGAGGAGTCTTAAGATAACACATGAAAAAATATTTATATTGTGGGAAGATATGAAAGGAGAGAAGGATGAAGAATTTGTTACCTTTGAATTCCCTATTAGAAATCTGGAAGGAGTGGCAGAAATGCAAAGCATTCCCCCATCCATTCTACCAAATTTTCACAGACTAGAGAACGAAGACCTTGATGAATTCTTATTTCAATTCAAAGTACTTTGTAGAGGATATGATGTTCAAAGTCTTAAAAATTTTCCTCTTAACTTGAAAGGAGCATCCCTCCGATGGTTCATGAGCCTAGGTGGGAACTGCATTCAAACTTGGAAAGACATGAAACATGTATTCCTGAAAAGATACCAAGATTATTGTAGGGTCAATGAAGATGTATTCCAAATTACATAGGGAGAAGAAGAAACTTTGGAAAATTATGTCGAACGCTTTCAATACATCCTTCAAAGATCAAAACTAAGACAATTGGGGAAAGACACCTTGAAAAGACTTTTACTCAAAGGAATAAAAAATGAATATTTAGAAATCTTAAGTCTGATGGGAACATGTGATGTATTTTAGTTACCATATGATGATGTTAGTGAGTTATGTAAAAGGTATCCAAGAGTAAAATTCAAGATTGGTAAGAATATACCCTCTTCTCAGTTTTTGAAATCTGCTGGAGGAATTGGAATTACAAAAGCTGAAACTGGTAATTTATTTGAAATATTTAAAACTAATATTATCAGCTCTCTAATTCCACAAATGTATATTTTGCAGGTTGGGAAAAATGAGGAATTTGAAGAAGCATTTTTCCATCAGTTCCAAAAGAAACATCTCACAAAGGATTGTCCTTTGAATAGTCTCAGAATGTGTGGCTTATGTAGCTTAAATCATTCCATGGGTAGTTTCTCTTCCTTGCCCAGGATGGAAACAACATGCCAAGGAGATCTAGAAATTGCAACAAGTTCACCTTATAAAATGGGACCACAACCATGGCCTACATATATGGTTCATAGCTCCATCCCTCCATTACCCTACTCTCATAATCAATTAGTGAATACTCCGACACCATGGCATATGTTGCAGCCTTAGCTTAACCCGTACCAACCTTGTTCACAAAGCCTTTATGGCCCATCTTATGATCATATGGATACAACACTACCTATTCCTCTATACTCTCCACAAGCTTTTCAACAATATCCTATTTACCTAACAAGATCGGATAGACAAGCCAATCAACTACACCTGCCACAACCACCTTCTCATAAAACTCCTCTATGTCGTACGCACATTCCTATTCAATCCATTCCACATTATAACAACAATAAAGCAGTACAATATGCTTATAGTGTTGGAATGCAACATTTACCCACCTTTCCTACCTCATCGATATTACTGCAGGAGATTCATATGAGGTCTGGAGAGGTTATAGATATAGGAGTTGTAGAAACTATGGTAGAAAAGGAAGTTTCTACTTGGCCTTATCCACAAGAAGACAAGGTCAATATGGCATGCATCACATTTGATGAGAGACAACCATTAGAGCCTGAATATTCCCCATCACCAAACTCAGATTCTTTATGCATTCTAGAGTTTGATGAAAGATCTCGTGACATGAGAAATGAAGAAGAGAGCCCAGAATACAAGGATTACATTGAGACCTGGTTCCACGAGGTAACCAAGCCACAGTAGCATTCTCTCCTTCAACGATTCTTGCTACTAAATCAAACAGGTCGGTTGGTTCTTCATATCGAGGTAATCACTGCAATAATTTTCTTGTATGTGGATAAAGGTATGTTTTTTATCTTGCTTCACACATGGTTGCATTGGAAAAGTTCCTACACTTGAATAAAGATTTTTTCTTTCTTTTAGATAGCATAGGATAGTATGTATATAAATAAAAAGTTGTATGTGGTTAGCTAGCTTCAGATATGCATACAAATTCACTTTCTGTTTTTCTTTAAAATAAAGATCATGTTAATGACTAAACCAAAACAATCTTACATCATTATTCATTTTCATACATGCATATTTCTTGTTATACCAGTTACTCAATACCAACTTTAAACATCATGGGGATTTGTCATAAATTGAGGTCTCTCTAAAACCTAGAGGTCACTCGTACATCCTAACTTCATTATCAGGTTTTGTTATTTAAGCATCTCTACTACACAGTAGCATAAGGGTGAATGAAATTCCTAGTTTGTGGGGAACACTACTATAAATCTATATGAAGGAGGTGAGCTTTGTGACTATAGACACCTTTCATTCATTATCTTATGGCTCCATCCAATTCATATTAATCAACTCAACCATCTATGTCTTTGATTTGGTTAGGTCACTTGCAGTATCCAATATATTGGGAGAATATATTTATTTGACTCAAAAAACGTTTTAAGTAAATTATCCTCCAACCCATATACCATCCCATCCTATAGCATGATTTTCAGAGCTGCTCCCCCATTCACTCCTTCATAGGCAAATTTAATTGTCGAAAATCTATAAGGAGTGGAAACACTGGGACAAGAGCCTTTGATGCAAAACGCGTTTAAGAGGTTGACCTGCCGAAGTACTGAACAGGCTTGCTGGCAGCGGGTACCGATCTGTGGTATGACTAGGTAAACCCGACGGGGTACTGAACAGGCCTGACTGAAAGAGGGGAATCTACCTAGAGAGGATAATTTATGCAAAGTATATGGTTCTTCTATGCCTCAATGTATGGAACTATTTGTGAGTTTAGCTAGAAAGGAGTATATTATTGGGTCTAGGAAATGTCCCCCTTTGGCCATCCTTATTACATCATTTTTACCTGATTTCATCCTACTTTTATAAGCTATATCCATGTCTTTTTCCAGACCAATCAATAATATTGACAGGTATAATTTGTTATTGCTTTATTTATTTTATGCCTAAGATTGTTAAATATTATGGATCTTAGTCCTTGGTTTATACTGATCTATGTGATTTCATTTAGCCAAGGTCTAAAGCACAGGTGTCTCATCCAAGTGGCGCCAACTGTTGCTTTTCAAGGCACCAACTACTCATACTCCAAGGGACAGCGCACCCTCCACGCAAGATGTAACCGATCCTCACTGTAACAGATTCCACTGAAACAAAGCCTAGCTGTGACAGACATGTTGCATTCTAGTTGCTAAGTCTTTGAATCCATTAATTATTAGAGCAACAACATCCTTCATGATTAACAACCTTGTTTAATACGGCTGTATCAGTTAGCTATAACTTCGTAGCATGAAGATCATAGATCTTCATTGCTGCACGAATATAGTGAATCTGAAACTGTATTTTCCTTGTATAAATTCCAAAAGGATCTCGTAGCCTGGGGTTGGACAATTACCACTTTGTGTAAGCTGTAACAGAGCACTGAGACTCACAATCTTCCATCATTAATATGATAGCGGAGTTCTTCATTTCTGTGTTTTAATCAGCTGTGACAGCCAAGCTCAATTCAAATTATCTTTTAGTTATTTATGCTTTCTAGGATTTCCAGTAATTATCAGTTAGAGTTCAAGCTTGTGTTTTAATTATGGTTGCTGTTGTATCTTCAATTGCATTCATAGATTAGACAGATAATGGTAGAGTTACAGTAGTCACTAGATAGATAATTTTGGTAAAGATTGAATGCTGTAGTTTGATAATTATAGGATTCAACTTCTTGCAAAAGTAATCTAGTCCACTTCATTATTAGATCATTAACTTGCTAGGTTGATTTATGTAGGAATGTTGTTTCACTTTGGATCCTTAGATGTATGAATTAGATTAGTTTTCTTATGGAATGAGTTGGATGAGAATATAGGTAGGGTCATTATCTACATTCAGTAAATCAACTGCTTGATCTTTTTATGCATAGACTGTGCTTATTGCCTTTGAAATAAAAGATCTTCATGGGTTTGACAATTTATACTCACCATCCTGTGTGCTAGCTTTAATTAACTGACATATAGGGTGACCAACATTTTGGCGCCATTGCCGAGGATGGTAATAGATAGAGAGAGTTAGTAGTTGGTTTCATTTGATTTTATTTTAGTTCAATTATTTACAACATGCATGAATACAAGAAAAACAAATCGGGAACCCCCTTTGAATACTAACATTGTAGGTGAAAGAGGTCGAGGTTGTAATGCAGGTCAAGGAAGACAAACATACACTAATGAGATAATTGCTAAAGCTGATTCTTCCACTAGACCACTGCGGAACTCTACAGGCAGGGGAAATTTTGTTCCTCCCAATCTTGAACACTCAGCATCCACAGTGGAGAATACAATGGGACCTTCAACTCTGGTTGCAGAAAGTAAACCTCCTGAAGATAAGGGAAGCATTGTAGGTGCACCAGATAGAGAGGAGATCTATCATATCGATGGAACCAGAGTTACTAAGGAAGTGTGGTGGAGACTCACAGAATAGCAGAGGAAGAAATAAGGTGAGGAGAAGAGAGGAGAAGAGAGGAAGAAGCTAAAGTAGAGGAAGAATGCATAAAGGAAGCTGTTAATTTCTAGACCAGAACCATGGCTAGTAGGGAACAGGGAGGTGAGAATGAACACGAGGATCACTGGGAGGAAGAAGGAGAAAATAATCATCCTAGTAATATTGTGGCTACATTAGAATGCCCTATCCTTCAGACACCTAGAGCAGCTCCTATGAAGAATATCTCACCATCAGTTCTCCCGAATTTTCATGGAAAGTCCTCTGAGGATCCTGATGAGTTTCTTTTTGAGTTTGATATCCTTTGTCGCAACTATGATTATACCTCTAGTGCTCAGAAGCTGAAGTTATTCCCAGCCACCTTGAAGGGAAATGCTCTGTGCTGGTTCATGAGTCTAGGTCGTGAGACCATTACTACTTGGGACCAAATGAAAAACACCTTTCTTTCTAAGTATCAAGAATATTGCAGAACTAGAGATAGAAAGGAAGAGTTGTTTAATATCGTTCAGAAGGATGAAGAGAGTTTGGAAGACTTTGTGGAAAGATTGTTGTACAATTTACAAAGATCTGGTCATGCTGAGATTGGCAAGGATGTTCTCAAGATTATCTTACTAAGAGGAATTAGAGAAGATTGCCTTGATATGTTGAATCTGCTGGGAAAAGGGGATATCTTGAAGGAACCTTTTGAAAAGATTGTTGAATTATGTCTAAGGTATTCTAGGAGATCTTCCAGAACCAACAAATGAGACAAAGATCGAGACCAAGATGTCTTCACTAGGACTCAGAATTTAGCTAGTGGAGGGGCCACTTGAGCAGAAATAGGCAACTTACTGGAGAACTTTAAAATAGACATGATGAGCTCCATTTCCTCAGATTTGGATGTCATGAGGGAAAAACATAAACAAGTGGTAGAAGATCTTACACTTGGTGTATTTTGTCCTAAATGTAGGAAGAAGCATCCACTGAAGGAATGCCCATTGGACAAAGAAGAGGTATGTAGGATATGTGAACTCGAGCATGATACTAAGGAGTGTCCATCATGACCTAAGGTCAAAGCAGTCCTGCAGGCATCTATTCTAAATGTAGAGCCAGCATACTTTATGGCACAGAAGAAACCATGGTAGCCTAGAAACCAAGGTATGAATGCAGATCCAACATTTTTTCTACATAATATGAATGGAATGAACAATATGCACAATATGAATACACAATTCCCTTCACATTATTCCAGCAACTAGTGTCATCCATCCCAGAATCCAATGCAAAATCCTAATTCATCGACACCATGGCCACAGCAGTCGAACCAATCTCCCTGGAATTCCAACTGGAGAAACCCTTACCAAGGAAATAAATTTCCTCATCACAAGACTCATTATCAACGGTACCCTCCTCAACAGTATCAGCATCAGCAGTATCAGCAACCACAGCTCCCTTTCCAAAGTAATGCCGCACCTATGAATGCACCACTTCGACCACAGCTACTTACACAACCTAACCCAAACCATAATAATAAAGTAGTCCATCAATTTGAGACTTCCAACATGCCTGTGTATTCCATTACTCAAATTCCATGCAATTATATACAATTACGAACAGGGAAGGTAGTGGAGCCTATTATCACTGAGGATGTGTCACCCCCAGTGATTAAAACTGGAGTAAATCAACACTATGAGAACATGGTTAATTCAGCAAGCCCTATTATTGAGGATGCTGATACTCCAACTGAAGCAACAGCTAAAACTTAGGAAGCAACACACGATGTGTCACAGCCTACACAGTTGAATAGAGAACCACCATAACCTGAATGATTGCAACTGCAGAAAATAGTGGAACAACCTCGATTTGATCTCGTTGGAGAGTTGAAAATTTTGTATGTTTAAATTCCACTGTTACAGGCCCTCCATGATGTGCCCATTTATGCTAAGATGGTTAAAGATTTGTGTGTCAATAAACCAGGAAGAAGGCCCAGGGATCCCCCCACTCTCCACGTGTTTGGAAAGCTTTCAGAATTGATAATGGGGAAGGCCCCTGTGGCAAAATACGATGACATTGGGAACTCGACTGTTACAGTTCACATAGGGAACACACAAATTCCAAATGTCTTGGTGGATTTAGGTGCAGCTATTAACGTTATGACCATAGAAACTGTGAATAAATTGGGACTCACTAATCTTTGGCCAACCCCTATAGTTTTGGAACTTGCTGATAGATCAACGATCAAGCCTGAAGGGTTCCTAGATGACCTTGTGATCTCAGTCGACCCATGGGAACACCCTACAGATTTCTTGGTGTTACAGCTGAAATCCCAGTTGGGGGGACACCCACTAATCCTAGGAAGACCGTGGTTGGCCACAACAGATGCCTATATCAGCTATCGGTCAGGATCTATGACCATTTCAGATGGAACGAAGATCAAGAGCCTAACCCTGTACCCTCCAGCTCGACCAAGCACAGAAGCTGAGACTCCATTATGGGCAGATTTGGAGGAGGAAGAGGGTATGCAGCCACTACTAACCATAGGGAGAGCCTTAATGTTTAAAGATAAAACATAGGATGATGCAATTAATAGTTTCATCAATGAGCCCACGTCAGTCAATCAAAGTGTCTATCAGATCTTGGATAGTACTCTAGCTACAACAGAACAAGAAAAGATTACAGAATAAACTCTAATCGGCGATGACAGTATAATTCCAATACTTAAGAATTTGAAGAGTTTTCCAGTAGAAATTGGGCCAGGAAAAACATTGAATATTAATCCTAATCTAGCACCTAATGAGTTGGAACAGCTAGTCACTCTGCTGAAACAACGTAAGGGAGCCTTCACTTGGGAGTACATAGACATGAAAGGAATTCCTTCTCATCTGTGCACCCATCACATTTATATTAAGAGCGATTCCAGGCCTGTATGTCAACCACAACGAAGGATGAACTTGAACCTGAGGGACATAGAGAAAGAAGAAATCCCAAAACTTTTGGAAGCAGGATTTATATATCCCATTTCAGACAGTGAGTGGGTTTCTCCACTTCTGATTGTGCCAAAGAAAAATTGGAAATGGAGGATTTGCGTGGATTACAGAGAATTGAACAAGGAAACATAGAAGGACCATTTCCCCTTACCTTTCATCGATTAGGTCCTTGATACTTGTCTGGGAAAAAGTATTTCTCCTTTCTAGATGGCTTTAGTGGCTATAACAAGATTCAAATTGCTCTAGAAGATCAAGACAAAACCACTTTCACTTGCCCCTGGGGGACCTTTTCATATCGAGTACTTCCTTTTGGTTTGTTCAATGCACCAGCTACATTTCAGAGAGTAGTGATTGGAATCTTTTCAGAAATGGTGAATGATTGCATGGAAATATTTATAGATGACTTTACTCCGTATGGTGATAGTTATGAAGAAGCATTGAAGAACTTGGAAAAGGTCTTGAAACGCTGTGAACAAAGCCAACTATCTTTAAGCACTAAAAAGTGCCACATGATGATGAGTGAAGGCATAGTGCTGGGGCACTTCATCTCTTCTGATGGTATCCAGGTAGATCCATCCAAAATTAAGGTAATTGAAAATATACCAACTCTTGGGACACAGAAGGATGTACGTAGCTTCTTAGGGAATGCTAGCTATTACAGAAGGTTCATAGAAAATTTTTCCAAACTAGCTTCTCCTTTGTTCACTCTGTTGATGAAGGATGCACAGTTTGTCTGGAATGATGCATGCCAAACATCATTTACTGAGCTCAAGAAGAGGTTGCCTACAACACCCATCTTATGAGGACCCAATTGGGCCCTGCCTTTTCACATTTCTTCAGATGCTTCAGACACTGCCATTGGAGCAGTTTTGGGACAGCAAGAAGGTAGTGCTCCTTATGCCATTTACTATATTAGTGAAAATTTGTCTCCTACTGAACTAAATTATACTGTCACAGAAAAAGAATTTCTTGCCATTGTTTATGCCATCAACAAATTTAGACATTATATTACTGGATATTCTACTTTTGCTGCTATCAAGTATTTAATGAATAAACCAATCACAAATGCTAGAGTTACTAGATGGTTGTTACTGTTACAAGAATTTGATATCACAATTATTGATAGACAAGGAAAGGAAAATTTTGTTGCATATTTTTTTATCTCGACTTACTAACAGTGATGACAATTTACCAGTCGAAGATTCCTTCCCTGACAAACATTTGTTTGCAGTCTTAGATCATTCCCCATGGTATGCAGATATTGCTAAATTTTTGGCTGCAGGTAAGCTTCCAGTACATCTGTCAAAGAGAGAAAAAAGGAATATCATACAACAAAGTGCTAGGTACTGCTGGATTGATGGCCATCTTTTCTACACAGGGTTTGATTTAGAAATCAGAAGATGTGTTAGAGAAGATGAAATCTTTAGCATTCTTAAAGCTTGCCATGATGAGCCCTGTGCAGGACATTTTGCTGACAAGAGGACAAGTCATAAAGTTTTGAGAATGGACTACTTCTGACCTACATTGTTCAGAGATGCAAAGAAGTATGTTCAGGCATGTGATAGCTGCCAAAGGATGGACGAACCAAACAAATTAGATGAGATGCATTTACAGCCACAGCTTGTGGTTGAACCATTTGATAGGTGGGCTCTAGATTTTGTAGGGCCTATCAACCCTCCCTCAAAGCAGAAAGTTCATATCTTGATTTGCACTGACAACCTGACCAAATGGGTAGAAGTTGTAGCCTTGGTCAAGGCCAATGATCAGGCTGTGATTGATTTCCTATATGAAGATATTTTTACTCGGTTTGGAGTACCTAAGGAGATCATTACAGACGGTGGACCACAGTTTGTATCTCACAAGCTAGACGCACTGTTCCAAAAATTTCATATTCAACACAAAATAACCTCACCATATCATCCACAGGTCAATAGGAAAGTGGAGAGCACAAACAAGGTTATCGAGGCTATTCTGACAAAAATAGTGAAGAGCCATCGTAAATATTGGGTTGAAAGGCTTTTAGAGGCACTGTGGGCCTATCGTACCTCTTGGTGTAACACCACTGGTTTTTCCCCATATGAACTAGTGTATGGCAAGAACACTATTTTTCCAATTGAGTTTGAAATCAGAACCTTGAAAACAGCTATGGAAGCAAACCTGGATTTATCAGAGGCACAGAGGAATCAATTGAATCAGCTCAATGAATTGGATGAGAAGCACACAGCTGCCGTACATCATACAGCTTTAATCCAACAACAACGCTCTAGATGGCATGACAAATTTATAAAAAAAGGGGTCTTCCAGGAAGGAGACTGGGCCCTGTTGTATGATCATGATTTAAGAGGAACTTTAAAGGCAAATTGTGCACCCGTTGGTTGGGACCCTATCAGATAGATCGGGTATTCAATAATGGGACAGTCCGGTTGATCACCATTGACGAGAACAAAGTACCATTATTCGCAAATGGTCATCGGCTACGACTGTATAACAAGCTGATCTCAAGGGATGCTTTTATTTCACAAGTTGTAGCTGATCCAGAGTATCAATTAATGCCAGGGCAGGGATCTTCCTTAAACCCTATGAATTCCTTAAAGTTGCAATTTCCACACATATTTTTGTACATAAATAATTGGTTTTTCTTTCATTCTGTATTTTATCTATTTTTATTTTTGCACTTAATCGGTTTGTTTTGAAGAACTATGTGCAGGAACTAATTGGAGGAGCAGCGGCTGTGACTAGGCCAGATGACTGCAGACACCCCATATCTGTTCCTGATCTAATAAAGCTCTTTTGAAAAGATGGATAATTCGTAATCTTCCACATATAGCTAAAATTTGCTTCTACTTCACTCTGACGCAGCTGTGACTCCGCCACTTTTGCCCGCTCTACCAAATTTCACAGCTGTGACTCCGCCATTTTTCCTTTGCTTCACTTTTCCATGGCTGTGACATCACCATTTTTCCTTTGCTTCACTTTTCCATGGCTGTGACTCTGCCACTCTTGCTCATTTAGCCAAATTCCACAGCTGGGACTCCGCTATTTTCACTTACCTTTCTAAGTTGGTAGCTGCTACTGTGCTACCTTTGTCCATTCCGCTAAACCTAGCAGTTGTGACTCCACTATCCTTGATTATCTTGCTAAATCTAGCGGCTGCAACTATGTTCTTTACAATTCATTCTCGCTCCTTCTGTACAGCTACGACTTCGCCATTTTCGCTTATTTTGCTAAATTTCGTAGCTGTTACTCCGCCAGTTTGTCTACTCTCCAATTCATGATGCCAATAATGATGTGATTAGGCATCAGTTTTGTCGCTGGATCCACAAGGTCCAATTATGGTTCGCCACAAAGGAGAATTTCGGGTGCCTTGAGTAGCTGTCACCCCAAGTGGCAGTGGCCACATCACTTCAGCACAAGTGCATTCATAACCGCGAGGATGACGATCGGTTGTAATAATTAATCCATGGATCAAACTCATAAATGCAAGGTACAGATCGCATCTTTTACATGATTTGGCAAAAAATTAAATATGGTAATAACGATTATGTCCTGTCACAACCCTCGATTGACGAACCCATGCGAATTACACTTTAGGGACTATGTTAAGGCCATAACCATAATTATTTTCTTCCACCTTACCCGATTTTGCACTTGTTACTCTTATTTGCCAACTTCATCGTTTCAACAGAATGGTCATACTGGTGTAGAATTGCCTAAAACCTGATTTTTGAACCCCGACGATCCTTTGCATGTTCATAAAGCTTCAACTTTCGCGTCCATACTGGAGATTGTTGTGTTTGTTCTAAACTTTGAAGGGGGATTAAAATGGGAAACCCAGTCCGACATGAGCTAGTAAATATAGAAGCTGTACGTGCCAATGCAGCAGTCCTTAATATTTTTATAGCAGCAGGTTGGATGACATACTTTGAATGGTTGAACGGTTTCCACACAGAAACCGCATTGCAATTTGCCCTCAATCTGACTGATACTCAATCCGAGGTCAGGGGACTGCGTGTGGATGTTAGAGAAGAAATAATAGCCGAGGTTACTGGCTTACCCATGGTTGGAAAGAAGTTATTTGGACGAAAGGCACATAATGCAAATGTGATGAGGGAATTTTTGGCAGTTGGCGAGTGGGTTATTCCAAAGCACCGTGTGCTGGATCTAGCATATTTACCACCACCCTGGAATCAAGTGGCAATATTTGTGAAAAGATATATTTCATGTGGAGGTAGGTACCATGTTGTTTCCTTCTTTGAATTTCCCTTACTGTGTCATTTACGCCATGGTAATTTAGTAAATATACCATTCTATCTACTCAAAGCCCTACAAACCATGGCTGGATATGCAAGAACCGCCCAACACCCAGTTTCCTCCCTTACTAATCATGGCTTAATTAAATTACTGGTCCTAAGATCCATTGTAAATCATAATTTAACCTAGGAGCAATTTTTGGCTGGAGATGCACCAATGATACAACCTGTATTAGAAATGGAAGGTGTTGGTGAAGATAGTGAGGATCGACATTCCTCAAACCCAATTGGGGGGGAGGCTGGAGCATTAGAGAACCAGGCCAATGAGGAAGGGGAAGTAAACAAAGGGAAGGTAGTAGTAACATAAAACCCTATAGCTGAGGAAATTGTGATGGAAACCATGGAGCAAGAGGCAGAAAAATTCGAACCTGTAATTACAGAAGAAGATACTCAATTAAAAGAAGCTGAAACTGGAGCAGCTGTTAAAGCTGCAACAGTAGAAGCTGCAATTACAGAAACAAGAATTCAGGAGGAAGGATATCAGACAGTAGGAGGAGGGACTGTGGAAATTTTGGAGGTTGCGTCCTCTCCAGAGATAAGGGGTACTATTATTGAAGAAGAAGAGATCAAGGTAAAAACCCCTGTGTCAAAGAAATGAAGAGTAGGATTAGGAAATAGGGGTCAGACACCCAATGCAGCAAAGAAAAGGAGGATCAGAACTGTCAAAGTGTCAGTAGCGGTAAGCAGTGAGGAACACCTAGTGGGAATGGTGAAGAAAAGAAGGACTCGATCAATAGCGGCAACAAAAGCAGCTATGACAGCAGCAGTAGCAGAAGTAGCTGCAATAGCAGCAGAGTTAGCAGAGACAGTGGATGCAATGGGTAATATTGAGGCACCCTTAGTAGAGACAACATAAGAAATTGAGACAGTGGATGCAGTTGGGGGTAATATTGAAGTACCCTTAGCAGGGACAGCAGGAGCAATTAGAGAGAATAGGGAGTCACTTGTGTTAGAGAAAACGCCTGTATTAGGGGTGGATATAGAGACTCCCATTTTGAACCTTAAATCATCTGCTGCTATGCAGGAACCTTCCAAGGAAGAACCTCAAATCGAAAATATCCTGCTTGAAAATGAATTATTGAAAGAGGAGGTGCAGATATTGCGAAATGAGCTGGAAAGATGGAAAGGAGTAGCCCGAAAACAAGTAGAGAAAAATTTGAACACATTACCAAATGCTGCAAATTTATTTGAAAATCCATCTTTTGCATTTGAAAATGAGAAGTATGGGGAGAGTGTTTGTCGAGAGTGTGGAGATATATTTTCTGCAGCAGGACACAGAGTTGTTGTGTTGGGACTTGCATCACAAAAGCATGTACATATAGAGGAGGTGGAAGAAGGAATGCCAGAAATCAAATTGATAGGGGAAAATGAGCCAAGAATTGAAAAGATCCTTGATTTGAATTTAGGAGATGAAACAGTATAGTCCCAACCATCAGGGGATACCAAACTTCTTTAGGATCAGTCTCATCATTCAGAAAAATATGATATAAATCAGACACAATCTCAGCAATTCAAAGAAATTGAGGAACAGGGGATTGTTACACAAGAATCAGTACCCTTGAAAATGTTTAGTAAAGCTGCAACTCAGATAGCAACATTTGATATGAAAGACCAGGAGGAAAACATTGTTACATAAGAACCATTGTTTCCAAAATAATTTGCTACAGTAGCAACACAAATTGAGATGGCTGAGATTGAAATGGAGAACGAGGATGCTGTCACACAAGAACTAGCGGTCCTAAGAATATTGAATGAGACTGTAACATAGACCGAGGAAGCTAAGGTGGATATGGAAATAAAGAATGCTGTTACACAAAAACCAGCATCCCTAAAACCCATGGCTGAGACTGCACTACATGCACAGACCACTGCAACCCCACTAGAGGATAAAACTGTCACAGTGCCAAAGAAAGATAAGGAAGTCATTCATCTAGATTCTGATGATGAAAAGGAGGTAGAAGACAGAAAGATTCAATGGCTGGAGAAGAAGGTTCTTTGGTTAAATCTCGAGTTGGATAAATGGCTCAAGTCGATTGAACAGTTCAGAACAGGTATGATCTCTCTCCAGGAACATAGGAATGTCATTAAGGGATTGAGAGAAAAGTGGGCTGAGGATTTATTCTTCCAGAGACTCCGGTCAGATAAAATTCAAGAAAAATTGGAAGGATTAAAGAAAGTTAAGTCCCTGCAACAAGAAAAAGACAAAATGTACACTCTTTCCATAGAATTTTTGAGTTGCAGGGCTCCATCCCCCTCTTACTCTGTCTTTCTCCATGAGTAGACAACCTTATTCCAATTAAGAGCTCTTAAGGATGGGAGATCATTTGATTTGGCAACAGCTACTCAGTTTTTGGAGACTTTCCTGAAGAGTGATTTCAAGGATGAACATTTGTTATGTGAATTGTACTTACATGACAGGGCTTGTTATATTGACTTTCCATCTAATCCCTTACCTCTTCTAGCGGATGTTCAGCTGAGGGAATTTTCCTCTTTTGTCATTAACCATGTAAGATGGCGAGATTATTTCCAAACCATCCTTAGGAATGAGGAGAATTCTACTCTCTGGATTAGTGTTAACACCTAAAAAGTGCTCACTAGCTCATTCCCTTACTCACATGACCCATTTGTCCACTTTTCCACCATCTGAGCCTCTGAAACCAACAAAAGGTCACCAAAAGACCTTAGTACACCCCTTTTTCCATTAAAAAAGATTATTTTTCCAAGAAAATCATAAAAAACCCTCAAAAAGGGTCCAAATTCCCAAAAATATTAAAAAGGGAATTAAAATATTATTTTTATTCAAAAAAGGAAAAAGGAGGGAAAAGTACCTAAACCATGTTGGTCAATACCATTTGGTTTCCACAAAACCACAAATGGTATTCCCCACCACCAAAACCTATAAAAAGGTGGTAGGGGCTCCTCATTTCACATCCTTCCATTATCTCATCCTTATGCTGCTGAAATCTCCCCTGAGCACTTTTAGCCATTGAAGCAACCTTGGAGAAAGAGACCTATTGGAGTTTGGAGCTACTCATCTTGGGAGTTGCTCAACATCAACCTTCACCATTGAAGGTAATATCGCAAGCACTTGCTTGCCCCCCACTTTTCAATACAAAAAATTATTTCTTATGTTTCTTGTTCTTGATTTTTGAAATATTTGAATTATTTGATTAGATTCTTGCTTAGATCCATGAAAAGTATTGTTTATTTAGTTTATTGTTTTTATTTCTATTGAAACTGCTGCTACTAGTTAGCAGGTGCCCATAGCACTAAGCTTGGTTGCAAAACCTAGCAAACAGTGTTTGGCGACTCCGCTTTGGTTTGAACTTTAGATCTCTAGCTTTGCCATTAAATCTTAGTTTTTATGAATTTTTAACCTTTAGATCCATAGATCTACCATCTTAGACAGCAGATCCATTGCTGTTCTGAGATTTGGCCCCATAAACAGCCTGAAATTTTCAATTTTCGGGTTCGTTTCTCGGTTTCCGTGCACGGCTTCCGCCTCGCGGATTTTTTACAGACAGTCGCGCGGTCCATCGCGACTTTTCAGCCTTTTTCCGCGCGGTCCATCGCGGATTTTTTACAGACAGTCGCGCGGTCCATCGCGACTTTTCTGTATTTTTCCGCGCTGCTCATCGCGGCTGTACGGCCAAAACCTGCGCGGCTCATCGCGGTTGTGCGGCCAAAACCTGCGCGGCTCATCGCGACTGTGCGGCCAAAACCCGCGCGGTCCATCGCGACTCTGCGGCCAAAACCCGCGCGGTCCATCGCGACTGTGCTGCCAAAACCCGCGCGGCCCATCGCGGCTGTTCGTCCAAAACCTGCGCGGCTGAATTTTTTTCATTCGGCCATCCCGATTTTGAAAAATATTTTTTACTGTACTTTCTGCCCATAGCACATTTTTTTTTTTACAGTACTAAATTCTGCATAGTTTACAGATTTGAAAATTTTTTTTACTATTTAAAAGTGCATACCTAGAAATCCTTTTAAAAGTTTTCAAGAAAGTGAAAGAAAGACTCATTATTGCATTTTCATCTAGATTCAAATTTTTTCCTGTTTACTTCTTTAAAATCTTGCCCTTAGCAATTTTTCTCAAAACAAAGAAATCCATTATTTCTTTTAAAAAGAAGTCTATTATTTGCTTTCATAAATCCAAGAAATCCTTTATTTTTTGAGTTATTTTTTGAAAAGCATTTAAATTCCTTTTTAGTGAAAAAGTCATAAATATTTGCTTTTTATTTTCGAAAAATCCTTTATTTTTTGAAAATTTCTTGTAAAAGCATTTAATTTTTTCAAGTTCAGTTTACAACACCTCACGTGCACTCACACGATCACTTAATTGAACTAAGCCTTAAAACGTACCTTAATTTGAACACACTTTTAACCCCACTTGGGGAACACTAAAAGAATTCTTGTAGCTAGGTAGTATTGGGGGGATAGGTGTTCCAATAACACCCCTCAGTTCTTACATCTGAGACATAGAAGTTGTCCAATTAGGGAGCTAAAATCTCTTAGTACTTTTTGGCGCGGTCACAACCGGTTTGTGGGAAGGCCTCTCCCCTAGGAGGGTTGAAGTCGCGAGGATGGTTCCGGAAGCCTGAGTGGGATACCGAAACCCATTCAGTAACCGAAGGGCTACCATTCGCAGTTCTCGGGATATCCCTGTATTGGGATATTGCGATCAAAGGACCAAACGGCAGATTTACCTTTTCTCGACGCGTCATGAACGGAGTATCCTAGTAGCCTGTCTTTTTAGGATTGATTACCCGGTGTCCCTCCCGGTAGGGGGATATCTAGCCGTTGTCTCAACATTCATATTGTCTGACTTGGATTTCATCACCTTGCAGAGGATATCGTCTGTTTGAGTCACAATACTTTTAGATTAGGTGTTTGCATGATCTTTACCACCTTTTGAGTCTAGTTACACCTATTTTTTCTAGGAGCCGCTTGCATGTTGGTATTCTGACCAGTTGTTGCATTCCTCCACTTATTGTAGCACAGCTGCTAGAATAAGCGCATTTTTTGAGGATTGATTTTTTTGGCCTGTGAGCCTTCTTTTTTCACTCCCCTTTTTGCACCCTTGGTTGCATTAGGGTTTTGAGTCTTTTACATACATATCACCACCTGATACTTAAAACAAATTTTTACATAAAAAACATATTCTCACCATTGAGAATTCTAGACGTTCTCGTCGTCTACAGGGCGAACTCCCAGAGTTTAGTCCACTTGGCTCTCCACGTCACGGACGCAGAGCATTATCCCTTGATTCGACACAACGTCAATCAATTAGACGGTCATCCGATTCTGACATACCCCACTTCACCTTTGATTTGGAGGTAGAATCCGAAAACCCCACCGAGTTACCACCAACCACAAGTATGTCTGGAACACCAGTTGATCCACTATATACATTAACCATAGGTCAGACATCCGCAGACCCTTCTACGGTAGTACCATCAACGGCAACAACCACCCCCTTGGGTATGCCCAATATGGGTAACACTCCACATTCAGGAATGCCTAGCACAGGGCCACCACCTGTCATGGGCATGCCCAGCATGGGGGTCATACCCCCTTCGGTTTCCACAAACCCTATCCCAGGAATCCCTAGTGCGATTCCTAACCCAAGTGTAACTCCTGTTGCACTTGGGAGTGCTATCCCAGGAATCCCTAGTGCGATTCCTAACCCAAGTGTAACTCATGTTGCACTTGGCAGTGCTATACCAGGAATCCCTAGTGTCATTCCTAACCCAAGTGTAACCCAAGTTGCACTTGGGAGCGCTAACCCATATCAGGCCACACCTTTTGGAGGACACATACCCTCCATACCTAGCATACCTATAGGCGCTACTGGACCCCTACACCATACCACAATGGCTAGGTAGGTCCCGATTCCGGTCACCACATCCGCTAGTCTACCATACATGGCAAGTCTCAACCTGCCAGATTTAGCTAGGCTTACAAATGACCCCATCAGACATGATCCTGCTTGGCCCCATATGCCCACTAAGATTCCTTCTGACATCCCTAAGTTTGAGGGAAAGGCTGGAGAAGACCCCCAAAATCACATCATGTCCTTCCATTTATGGTGTTCCTCCAACTCCATAGTGGATGACTCAATCCGCCTACGGCTTTTACAACGCACCTTCACTGGCTCCGCAGCCAAATGGTACATCGAGCAACCCCATGGGACGCATTCCACATTTACCTCCCTTGCCTCGACCTTTCTACAATTCTTCCAGCTACCTGTCCGCTACGATGCGGGCGTCGAGATCCTACTGTCTTGCAGACAGAACACGGCCACGCATATCACTGACCATATTCATGATTGGCGTCGGCGCCGAAGCCTATGCAAGATAAAATTAGACGACCGAATCTTTTTAGACTGGTTCCTTAAATCCCTCCTTCCTCTCATTGCGAAGGATGTAGCATCTGAAAGACCCCAGTCTGAGGAGGAGGCCATCCTTAAGGCCCAACAGTTTGATCTTCTCTATGCCCAGTCAGGTTACCTATACACGATCATACCTGACGCCCCACGAGGTGACTCTGCACGCGGTGACACACCGGGGGCATCACATGCCGCTGATGGCATTATTGGCCAAATTACACCGCAAGCAAAACCTTTCAGTATGGTGAGTACCATGCCCGCCCCAGACCTTTCTAGGGCTACATCTAGTTCCGGGGCAACAACTTCTTATGCTCCAACAAACCAGACCCATCACGTTCATGGACCCTCTTGTCCACAACATTGTTATGGCCAAGCGCCATCAGCATATGTACCCCCTACATACTATGCTCAACCTACGGTACAAAACCCCATGCAGTTCCAACAACAGCCCATGCATTACCCACAACCGGTTGCACCGGCTAACCTCACACCTCCACCAGCTCAGGGGTACCAACAACCCCAGCAGGCAACTGGACCACCTCCAGCTCCACCTGCGTACTATCCACCGCAACCTGCTCCCGCACCTGCGGCTCCTCAGAATCCCCCCAATGCTCAAGGGCATGTGTACACACAACAACATCAGCCCCAATACCAAAATAACCAACGCAACCAGGGTGGGAAACCAAACCGCGGAAGAGGACGCAACCGTGGAAACAATCAAAACCGTAACCAAGCTCCACAACCTACCCATCCTCCGCAAGAAAATAACGCGGCGCCCGCTCATCAGAATCCGGATCAGAATCCTAAGCAGCCTAGAAATAATAACCTCAGAACAAACCACCCTTGTGCTATTTGCGGTGTCTATGGCCACTATACCCACGCTTTCCCACATCTGGAGCGAGCTCGACAACTATGGACAAATGACGCCCATCGTCAAGGGCAGGCGGCTCCTCAGCCACCACCCAACCCCCCACCACCCCCACAACAACCTTTGGTCCTCCAAAACCCTTTTCCAACACAGGGAGTGGTAAACACTCAGCCGTTAGCCCCCCAACAGGGCAACGTGCAACCACAACAAATAACTTATACGGCTCCGGACCAACCCATGTTTGATTCAGGAACCCACCACTTATTGATGATGTCCACCGCTGACGTCAATATCCAAACCCGTCGGAATCAATACGGACCGACTTCTGAAGCCCCCCCCGCCGAAAAGGATACTAATGCTAATCCCACTGATCAGACATTGCGTATACCTCAGGTTCCACTTGATGGCGCTTCTAAAGCACCTCGCTTCCCCCTTCGCCGAATCAACAACAACCCCAATGCACGGGCTGCGTCCAATTACAACATTGTAGATGACTTAGATCAATCTCCCGCAGCCATGTCTGCGTTAGAAGTCTTAAAAACCTGTCCTACTCAGCGCAAGACTTTACTTTCCGCCATTGGGGCGATTGACCCAAATGATTCGAACTTGATGACCTTTGATTTAGACCAATCTGAACCACGACTGCCTTCTACCATAGCAGTCCAAGTTTCCGTTTCTATTCGGAATCTTGTCATCCATCGATGTATCATCGACGAAGGTGCCTCCACATGCGTCATGTCCACTTTTGTTTGGCAAAAGTTGGGATCCCCTGCTCTCCAGCAATCCACCACTGCATTGCGGGCCTACGACGGCCGGTCAGCTCAACCTCAAGGTTTATTACCCAAGGTACCCGTCCAATTAGGTGGGAAGACTGTGCTCATCGACATAGAAGTCATTAACGCCCAGCTTGACTATAAGCTTTTACTTGGCCGCAGTTACATGTACGCCATGAAAGCGGTCGCCTCCTCCGTCTTCCGCACCATGATGTTCCCCCACGAGGGCCGCGTGGTCAAAATTGACCAACTCACCTACTATGATCCCAACGCCCCTGCAGCACTGGAGAATGTTCTCCCCATGATTGAACAACCCGCTTCTAGTACAGTTACCTCCTTTGTGTCTTCTGTGGCACCCGGACTTTATTCGGATACACCCATGACCTCTACATTCCAGGCCATCCCACCACCGTCACCGGAGACCCAAGTCGCAAACCTCTGTACTGTTTCGCAGAATACGCAAACATCCGGCGGTCAGCCACCATTGATCCCTAGTCACATCGGTGTTACACCTATCCACACAATCCCCTTTCTATTTCCTCCTTCGGGTGTAGTAAGCGCCCCGTTTATGGCTACCCTTAGTCTCCCCGGGTTAACATTAGGATTACCCGTGTGGTATATTACGCCTCCCGTTCCTCCACCGACACCAAATGTCATCCTACAACTAGTGCAACCCATTGTTACTTCTACCCAACCACCTCCCGGTATCACGACTCCTTCGTCGTCGACGAATCCCCCTCCATTCGTCAGGCCCACTGGGGGCAGAGGCCCACAACCATACACTGCGGTTCCCCCACCCAAGGCAGTTAAACCTCCCCCCATATTTCGTGCTCCTCCAAAATGCTCGCTGTGTGATGAGTTAGGCCATCCAACCCATCAGTGCCCACAGTTACCTGCATTGCAGGAACACATGCAAATGTTGGACGACGACCCCAACATCCCGGTGGTCAAACTAGATCCAAACCCTATGCCTCGTGATAAATCACTGCGTACCAACCACCCATGTGCGATATGCGGTATTTATGGCCACTACTCGCATAACTGTCCTGACATCCCAGACTACAGAGCAACTCTCTACGAGATGAACAATTTGGACCTAGAGACGGCACCCTCTACTATCGAGGAGATCTACCCTCCCGCATCATCCTCATCCGGAGAGATTAACACCATCTATATGATCTCTTCGACTACCACTACCTCATCACTCGATTTGACCACTCAAAGGTCCCGCAATGATGAAGAGGTTCTCGAGACTCCTACTACCTTTGATTACCCCGGGGAAGACATGCACCATCGTCCATACTTCCTCCTGGAAGAGACTTCATCCACCACCGCTACCCAATCCGCGGTTGAGTCCAAGGATTTCCTTCCTACTAAAATCGACTGGTTAACGGATCCCATGGCCGATATTTCTCCCGTCATCCACATTGACATCTCTGACCCACTTGGTGCCCTTCATACCATCACATTAGGAACCTCCCACAGTGAGCATGAGATCGGAGAATACCAACAACTGTTCCAAGAATTCACTGATGTCTTTACTTCGTCAGATACCGAAATGCCTGGCCTTGACCCCGCCATTTATATGATCTCCACTGGATACCCCTCTGTCCGGTCGGCCCCTTCCATTGATCCCTTTGACACACAGGTTGAACCCTTTCAAATCAACCAGGAAACCACATGTCCACAACATGGGGGCATGCCCAAAACCTTGCCTACTCATCATCACCGTGATCCTCGTCGGAGATACTGGGGGCATCCACCCCACAAAGGGAATCCCCCATCATCATATCATCACTTCAGTATGCCACCACGACCCACAGCCTCATGGTATAACACCCCGCCAGCAGTTGCTCAATGCCCTATTGATCTCTCTATGAGACAACATCTGCACCACATTGACACCTCTGAGTTAGGGGGCATAATAGATTACCTCGACCCCGGGATAGGGGGCATGATCAATCATTTTGAACCTTCCCCATCATCTCTATCTCAACACCTCAATGAGCCCATCGTTCAAACCAACACATATGTGATCCACAATCACAAACCCCATGCACATAGCATGGGGGCAGGTCATTAACCCTGCTCACTTTTTCATATTCGTGATCTCAACCATTTTTGAGGTCATGTGTCACTTGTATATTTCAGTTGATTTGATACACCTAGTATTTTTCCCCCACGGGTCATCATTTCTCCCCACCACTGCATCCTTCGCTTGGTGGGATCACCTTTATTTGTAGCCATTTTTTAACCTAGTTCTTTCCTTTAACCATTCCGGAGTCCTTATGACCTCCGTTTTTCGCACCATTTGCACTGCCGGATTCAGTTTTCCGCGCTCGTGATGATGCTTGAGACCATTTCTCGCTCTCACCCTTAGATTTTCTGGGCATTTTTTCCACGCCCCCCCCGTCGCCTCGGTTTGCGTGCCACATCGACCGTTCTCCGTTTTCGATGTGTCTTATATCGCCGGATTCAGTTTTCCGCGCTCGTGATGATGCTTGAGACCATTTCTCGCTCTCACCCTTAGATTTTCCGGGCATTTTTTCCACGCCGCCCCGTCGCCTCGGTTTGCGTGCCACATCGGCCGTTGTCCATTTTCGATGTGTCTTATATCGCCGGATTCAGTTTTCCGTGCTCTTAATGATGCTAGAGATCATTTCTCGCTCTCACCTTTAGATTTTCTGGGCATTTTTTCCATGCCCCCTCGTCACCTCGGTTTGCGTGCCACATCGGTCGTTCTCCGTTTTCGACAATCCTTATGTCACCGGATCCAATTTTCCGCACAGATGACGATGCTTGAGACCTTTTCTCGCCCTCATCAATCCATTTTTGTTCGGTATAATTTTATCCCTTTTTCGGGCCGAGCAACCCCTCTTACGAAAAAGGCACTTAGGGAGTTTCTGTTAAGCTCTTTTCTGACTCCTAAAACAATAAAAAGATCGCCGAGCAATCTTGCTTCCTTTCATGCTCGCTAAACGTATCTGAAAGGGCGTCTACCTGGTATAAGTTTACCCCTTTTCCGGACCTCGTAGACTAATTACGAAAAAGGTATACTCTAGTCACATCGGCTAGAAGAGTTCTCCATCCGCATCATTTTATGCTTTTTTGGGCCTTGGAGACTAAACCACGAAAAAGAACACCAATAGAGTCCACTTACCGCTTTCAGACTCTCTAAACATGATAGCAACCATGAGCATGCGCCATCCTGGGCTCACAAAATCCACAAGACAGTACCATTTCAGAGCACACTTTTATCCCTTCTTGGAGCTCATTAAAAACTACGAAGAAGGAAGAAGGGTGCCTCTTGGCGCCACGACAGATCATATCTACTCACATAGCAGCTTCCCCATTCTGGTCGCCTTTGTTCAGAGTATTCTGCAGTATGTCACCCGGAAACTCCCTCGACAGCTACCATCAGCTTCACCCCCCCAGAGTCAGTACATACCCTTCAGTCCCTAAAAGATGATCCCCACACCTACAAGTCAGTTCCCTACGCTGCCAGGTCAACCACGTCATCTTGCTCTGAACAAAGGAAGTTTGAGTCTACCCATTTTTGACCCAGTTATTTCCCATCCCCACAAGTATGTCAGTCCTACCAGCAGTACTACATCACTTCAGTTTACACCTCGCGCTCCCAGCAAGGAAACATCATTGCCTTGTTAGTTGCTGGTCTCCCTCTGTCGACGACAACCACATTGATTCCAGAGGATAGACCTAGAGGTCCCTGTGTCTTGGACTCATTACCATCTATAATGAGTGCCTACGAATCATTTTGAGAGGAATCCTCAGTGCCTCTCCTAATGGTTGTTTCTCACATGCTCGACTTCAACACCTTGATCGCATCGTTGAGACTCGCACAGGGTATTGGTCCGTTCAGTTATTAGTCGAAGACCCCGGATACCACCTGACTCCTTCACATTTGAGAGTCTACCTATGGATACAACCAGTTACATTTTTTCTATAGATATCCGGGTTGCGTATGGCGACAGTATTCAGATGTACCCCAGTTTCATACTCCCTTGAGTATACAGGTACATTATTTCTTAGAGATGACTCATAGTCTTTGAGTCCCTGCAGATGTTGGACACCTTCAGTTTCAGCAGTTCCACAGTTATTCCAGTGTATCAGTTATTGAGATCAGTCATGATCATGAGTATATCCCACAATCATGTCCCCTCTGGACCATTATGATGTACCAGTATATTTCTTTACGTATTAGATCCCCCTTCTTGGGACTAATTGTTTTGTATATGTCTTGATACGAGCATGGGAATGCCCGCCTCGTCCTTTATCAGAGATTATACCTCATTCATATTGAGGCCATGTAATATTTTTTGTTTTTGCAGCTTCCAAGGGCCGTGGCTCCAGTCTCCAACCGGTCTCTTCTCTCCCCTAAACCCCAGAAAAAAGGACAAAAGAACTATGATGTCTATCGGCCATACGATGAGCTCCTGCCCTCACACATCAGGGGGCAATCTGTTAACACCTAAAAAGTGCTCACTAGCTCATTCCCTTACTCACATGACCCATTTGTCCACTTTTCCACCATCTGAGCCTCTGAAACCAACAAAAGGTCACCAAAAGACCTTAGTACACCCCTTTTTCCATTAAAAAAGATTATTTTTCCAAGAAAATCATAAAAAACCCTCAAAAAGGGTCCAAATTCCCAAAAATATTAAAAAGGGAATTAAAATATTATTTTTATTCAAAAAAGGAAAAAGGAGGGAAAAGTACCTAAACCATGTTGGTCAATACCATTTGGTTTCCACAAAACCACAAATGGTATTCCTCACCACCAAAACCTATAAAAAGGTGGTAGGGGCTCCTCATTTCACATCCTTCCATTATCTCATCCTTATGCTGCTGAAATCTCCCCTGAGCACTTTTAGCCATTGAAGCAACCTTGGAGAAAGAGACCTATTGGAGTTTGGAGCTACTCATCTTGGGAGTTGCTCAACATCAACCTTCACCATTGAAGGTAATATCGCAAGCACTTGCTTGCCCCCCACTTTTCAATACAAAAAATTATTTCTTATGTTTCTTGTTCTTGATTTTTGAAATATTTGAATTATTTGATTAGATTCTTGCTTAGATCCATGAAAAGTATTGTTTATTTAGTTTATTGTTTTTATTTCTATTGAAACTGCTGCTACTAGTTAGCAGGTGCCCATAGCACTAAGCTTGGTTGCAAAACCGAGCAAACAATTAGGGGGGAACCTCAAAATCCACCAGTATTCATGGAAAATCATGCTAAATCTCTCAGGGTTCCTTCAATTGCCTGATATTTTGAGAGCCTGCGAGATAAGATCCTTACCACATGTGTCCTAATGATTCTTAATATGCAGCAGGATGCCCTGGAAGGTAGTGAATATAGATGGCTGTACTCTTCCTCATCTCTGAAAGAAATGGATCCATATGGCTTTGAAAATTTCAGGCAAGCTTTGACAAGGATTCCTAGATATGTGTAGTGCATGAAAATGTGTGGATCTTGGTGGATTGGTTTAAGAGTCAAATTCCCTCTCATTTGGTTTCCTATGAGAAATTCTTACAGAAACAACTATGCTTTGACATTAGAAGAAGAAGAGTAGTGGTGGGAGCATTGGATATCTTGCTATGGGTGTTAAATTTTCAGAATTTACTTCAATGTAATCTAGGATCTTAACTGAGAGAACAACATGTACAGCATATCTACAACATATCAATCATGGACACAATAATGCAAGCACAGAAGAGACACAGATTTTACTTGCAGAAAACCATAAAGGTGAAAAACCCCAATAACTTCCTCAGAGATAGATAGAGGAATGATACAACCAAAATACAAGAGATAATCTTCTCCTAGCAGCAGAGCCTCCTCCTCCACAAGTGCGCCACTCTCCATAGTGTGAGTGAGAGAATAGAATGATAAAATAGAGATCTCTCAATCTCTATTTATACTAGACTTGACTTGCCTAATAACCTTTACTAGGTCGTCCTTAACTTAACCACATAACATAATGCTGACTGGGCCAACCCCCACTAGGGTGGTCTAATAACCTTTTGACCCACATGACTTATATAAGGCCGACCCCAACAAGGTGGTCTAATAACCCATCAAGTATAAGTTACGACACTTGCAATATAAATTACTACACTTCCATATAGAGGAATAATAACATCTCTATAGGAATACAACCACTTCAGTATAGAGGAATAATACCATCTCTATAGGAGTACAATATACATATATGAAATACATTCCGAAGTTACATATACATCAACACTCCCTCTTCACTAGGAAGGTATTTCTCAACACAGGTCTGCTAGCATAAGTCTTCCTCTATGGATCATCATCGGCGAATCATCATCATCGAATCATTGTCATCGTCACTGCTGCCGCTATCTCAATCAATCTCTAAATATACTCGTCATTGGAAATTCTACAGAGCCAGTCCTTTTTCATACTGGATGTAGGCCCACCACCTGCAAGTCTTCATCGTCACTGGCCATACTATGCAATTCGTAGGACTTATTATGTGCGTCACAAAACATTAAAAGAGTCTCTTGACTAGCAAGAACCCTAAGGAGCATCTGAGGCCTTTTTCATCCTGTCTAGATCTCCAGGACTTATTACATGTGACCCCACCACAAAACCCCGAAAGAGAATCCCAGGACTGATTAGGAGCACAAGGCTCAACCTATTAGATCTCCCAGGGCACAAATTACATGTGGTTACCACAAAACCTCGAAAGAGCATCCCAGGACTGATTACGAGCACAGGCTCAACCTATAAAATATACCAGGGCACAAATTACATGTGGTCATGGAAAAACCTCGAAAGAGCATCCCAGCACTGATTACGAGCACATGGCTCAATGTATCGGATCTCCCAGGGCATAGATTACATGCCATAGGACAAAACCTCGAAAGTGCATTTGCCAGATATCCCAGGGTACAAATTACATGCCATAGGAAAAACCTCGAAAGACTATCTGCAAATCTCCCAGGGCACAACTTATATGTCCTCCCAAGCAAAACCTCGAAAGAGCATTTGCCAGATATCCCAGGGTACAAATTACATGCCATAGGAAAAACCTCGAAAGAATATCTGCAAATCTCCCACGGCACAAATTACATGCTTATCTGCACAACCTATTCCATGAACACAGAGTATCAACCTGATACTCACGATACATCATCCTGATGTACACATGATCATCCTGATCATCATCACTACAACATTCTGCTACAAGTCATATGGAGCAACATCCTGAAGCTCATCATCCATGATCATCCTGATCATATCATGCATCTACCTGATGCATACCAAGTATCTATCTGATACATATCATCATACATGATCCACATGATCATACAGTGTATCCACCTGATACAAATACAAATACATGATCCACCTGATCATCCCTGATACATATCAACATACATGGTCCAAGCATCCAAAACGATGCATATACAAAATACATACAAATGATCCAACCGATCATATCCAGCATCCAACATGATGCGTACATATAAATGATCCAACTGATCATATCCAACATCCAACATAATGCGTACATACATATAAATGATCAAACTGATCATATCCATCATCCAACATGATGCATACATACATATACATATAAATGATCCAACTGATCATATCCAGCATCATCCTGATGCATATACATAGCAATAACTGGAGCATCGTCCTCATGCTCATCATCCATGATCCTCCTGATCATGATAGCATCGTCCTCTTCAGATCATCTCATCGTCCATGATGCACAGCCCAGATGCACATCATCCAACACTTACACCACCGACATGGGAGAACACATCTACCACCATTCAGAGAAGGCTCCATCCCTTACTTTTTCACCATGTGAGAACACATCTACCACCATGTAAAAAATGGCTTCAGCCCTTACATCTACACCATGGGATAAAATATCTACCACCATGTGAGAATGGCTTAGCAATTACATCAAGACCATAGGAGAACACATCAACCATGTCAGAAAAGCTCATGTGCATCTGCATCTTCTAGACTCATCAAGCCTCGATCTGAAGTGCACCAAGCCTCTCTCTGAAGTACTCAAACTGTACTTTGGCCAACAGCTTGGTCAATACATCTGCAACCTGCTCATCTGTCGCAACATACTCTGCTTCAACTATACTCAATGCTACGCAGGACTACTTCCTGCTAAACCAAGAGATCACACTTGATTCCATACTGAAGCAGCACCCAAAAGTGCTCTTCCTATCTGCAGCACTGCTTGCCCAATCTGAATCAACATAACCCTTGTTAACACCTAAAAAGTGCTCACTAGCTCATTCCCTTACTCACATGACCCATTTGTCCACTTTTCCACCATCTGAGCCCCTGAAACCAACAAAAGGTCACCAAAAGACCTCAGTACACCCCTTTTTCCATTAAAAAAGATTATTTTTCCAAGAAAATCATACAAAACCCTCAAAAAGGGTCCAAATTCCCAAAAATATTAAAAAGGGAATTAAAATATTATTTTTATTCAAAAAAGGAAAAAGGAGGGAAAAGTACCTAAACCATGTTGGTCAATACCATTTGGTTTCCACAAAACCACAAATGGTATTCCTCACCACCAAAACCTATAAAAAGGTGGTAGGGGCTCCTCATTTCATATCCTTCCATTATCTCATCCTTATGCTGCTGAAATCTCCCCTGAGCACTTTTAGCCATTGAAGCAACCTTGGAGAAAGAGACCTATTGGAGTTTGGAGCTACTCATCTTGGGAGTTGCTCAACATCAACCTTCACCATTGAAGGTAATATCGCAAGCACTTGCTTGCCCCCCACTTTTCAATACAAAAAATTATTTATTATGTTTCTTGTTCTTGATTTTGAAATGTTTACATTATTTGCTTAGATTCTTGCTTAGATCCATAAAAAGTATTGTTTATTTAGTTTATTGTTTTTATTTCTATTGAAACTGCTACTACTAGTTAGTAGGTGCCCATAGCACTAAGCCTGGTTGCAAAACCGGGCCAACAGTTTTTGGCGACTCCGCTTTGGTTTGAACTTTAGATCTCTAGTTTTGCCTTTAAATCTTAGTTTATTTTTAGTTTTTAACCTTTAGATCCATAGATCTGCCATCTTAGACAGCAGATCCATTGCTGTTCTGAGATTTTGCCCCATAAACAGCCCTAAATTTTCAATTTTCGGGTTCATTTCTCGGTTTCCGTGCACGGCTTTCGCCTCGCGGTTTTTTGCCAGACAGTCGCGCGGTCCATCGCGACTTTTCTGCGTTTTTCCGCGCGGTCCATCGCGGCCTTTTTCCAGACAGTCGCGCGGTCCATCGCGACTTTTCTGTGTTTTTCCGCGCTGCACACCGCGGCTTCGTGGCCTATTTCCGCGCTGTCCATCGCGACTGTGCGGTCAAAACCCGCGCGGCTCATCGCGACTGTGCGGCCTAAACCCACGCGGTCCATCGCGACTGTGCGTCCAAAACCCGCGCGGTCCATTGCGACTGTGCGGCCAAAACCCGCGCGGCCCATCGCGGCTGTTCGTCCAAAACCCGCGTGGCTGAATTTTTTCATTCGGCCATCCCGATTTTGAAAAATATTTTTTACTGTACTTTCTGCCCACAGCACATTTTTTACAGTATTTGCATTCTGCATATTTTACAACTTTAAAAAAAAAAAATAAAAAAAAATAAAAAATTTTACTATTTAAAAGTGCATATTTAGAAATCTTTTTCAAAATTTTCAAGAAAGTGAAAGAAAGACTCATTTTGCATTTTCATCTAGATTCAAATTTTTTCTTGTTTACTTCTTTAAAATCTTGCCCTTAGCAATTTTTCTTGAAACGAAGAAATCCATTTATTTCTTTTAAGAAGGAGTTTATTATTTGCTTTCATAAATCCAAGAAATCCTTTATTTTTTGAAGTTATTTTCTGAAAAGCATATTAATTCCTTTTAGTGAAAAAAGTCTTAAATATTTGCTTTTTATTTTCGAAAAATCCTTTATTTTTTGAAAATTTCCCTTAAAGCATTTAATTTTTTTCAAAGTTCAGTTTACAACACCTCACGTGCACTCACACGATCACTTAATTGAACTAAGCCTTAAAACGTACCTTAATTTGAACACACTTTTAACCCCACTTGGGGAACACTAAAAGAATTCTTGTAGCTAGGTAGTATTGGGGGGATAGGTGTTCCAATAACACCCCTCAGTTCATACATCTGAGACATAGAAGTTGTCCAATTAGGGAGCTAAAATCTCTTAGTGCTTTTTGGCGCGGTCACAACCGGTTTGTGGGAAGGCCTCTCCCTTAGGAGGGTTGAAGTCGCGAGGATGGTTCCGGAAGCCTGAGTGGGATACCGAAACCCATTCAGTAACCGAAGGGCTACCATTCGCAGTTCTCGGGATATCCCTGTATTGGGATATTGCGATCAAAGGACCAAACAGCAGATTTACCTTTTCTCGACGCGTCATGAACTGAGTATCCTAGTAGCCTGTCTTTTTAGGATTGATTACCCGGTGTCCCTCCCGGTAGGGGGATATCTAGCCGTTGTCTCTACATTCATATTGTCTGACTTGGATTTCATCACCTTGCAGAGGATATCGTCTGTTTGAGTCACAATACTTTTAGATTAGGTGTTTGCATGATCTTTACCACCTTTTGAGTCTAGTTACACCTATTTTTTCTAGGAGCCGCTTGCATGTTGGTATTCTGACCGGTTGTTGCATTCCTCCACTTATTGTAGCACAGCTGCTAGGATAAGTGCATTTTTTGAGGATTGATTTTTTGGCCTGTGAGCCTTCTTTTTTCACTCCCCTTCTTGCACCCTTGGTTGCATTAGGGTTTTGAGTCTTTTACATACATATCACCACCTGATACTTAAAACACATTTTTTACATAAAAAAAAACATATTCTCACCATTGAGAATTCTAGACGTTCTCGTCGTCTACAGGGCGAACTCCCAGAGTTTAGTCCACTTGGCTCTCCACGTCACGGACGCAGAGCATTGTCCCTTGATTCGACACATCGTCAATCACTTAGACGGTCATCCGATTCTGACATACCCCACTTCACCTTTGATTTGGAGGTAGAATCCGAAAACCCCACCGAGTTACCACCAACCACAATTATGTCTGGAACACCAGTTGATCCACTATATACATTAACCATAGGTCAGACATCCGCAGACCCTTCTGCGGTAGTACCATCAACGGCAACAGCCACCCCCTTGGGTATGCCCAATATGGGTAACACTCCACATTCAGGAATGCCTAGCACAGGACCACCACCTGTCATGGGCATGCCCAACATGGGGGTCATACCCCCTTCGGTTTCCACAAACCCTATCCCAGGAATCCCTAGTGCGATTCCTAACCCAAGTGTAACTCATGTTGCACTTGGCAGTGCCATACCAGGAATCCCTAGTGCGATTCCTAACCCAAATGTAACCCAAGTTGCACTTGGGAGCGCTAACCCATATCAGGCCACACCTTTTGGAGGGCACATACCCTCCATACCTAGCATACCTATAGGCGCTACTGGACCCCTACACCATACTACAATGGCTAGGCAGGCCCCGGTTCCGGTCACCACATCCGCTAGTCTACCATACATGGCAAGTCTCAACCTCCCAGATTTAGCTAGGCTCACAAATGACCCAATCAGGCATGATCCTGCTTGGCCCCATATGCCCACTAAGCTTCCCTCTGACATCCCTAAGTTTGAGGGTAAAGCCGGAGAAGACCCCCAAAACCACATCATGTCATTCCATCTATGGTGTTCCTCCAACTCCATAGTGGATGACTCAATCCGCCTACGGCTTTTACAACACACCTTCACTGGCTCCGCAGCCAAATGGTATATCGAGCAACCCCATGAGACGCATTCCACATTTACCTCCCTTGCCTCGACCTTTCTACAATTCTTCCAGCTACCTGTACGCTACGATGCGGGCGTCGAGATCCTACTGTCTTGCAGACAGAACACGGCCACGCATATCACTGACCATATTCATGATTGGCGTCGGCGCCGAAGCCTATGCAAGATCAAATTAGACGACCGAATCTTTTTAGACTGGTTCCTTAAATCCCTCCTTCCTCTCATTGCGAAGGATGTAGCATCTGAAAGACCCCAGTCTGAGGAGGAGGCCATCCTTAAGGCCCAACAGTTTGATCTTATCTATGCCCAGTCAGGTTGCCTATACACGATCATACCTGACGCCCCACGAGGTGACTCTGCACGCGGTGACACACCGGGGGCATCACATGCCGCTGATGGCATTATTGGCCAAATTACACCGCAAGCAAAACCTTTCATTATGGTGAGCACCATGCCCGCCCCAGACCTTTCTAGGGCTACATCTAGTTCCGGGGCGACAACTTCGTATGCTCCAACAAACCAGACCCATCACGTTCATGGACCCTCTTGTCCACAACATTGTTATGGCCAAGCGCCATCGGCATATGTACCCCCTACATACTATGCTCAACCTACGGTACAAAACCCCATGCAGTTCCAACAACAGCCCATGCATTACCCACAACCGGTTGCACCGGCTAACCTCACACCTCCACCAGCTCAGGGGTACCAACAACCCTAGCAGGCAACTGGACCACCTCCAGCTCCACCTGCATACTATCCACCGCAACCTGCTCCCGCACCTGCGGCTCCTCAGAATCCCCCTAATGCTCAAGGACATGTGTACGCACAACAACATCAGCCCCAATATCAAAATAACCAACGCAACCAGGGTGGGAAACCCAACCGCGGAAGAGGACGCAACCGTGGAAACAATCAAAACCGTAACCAAGCTCCACAACCTACCCATCCTCCGCAAGACAATAACGCGGTGCCCACTCATCAGAATCCTGATCGGCCACCTAAGCAACCCAAAAATGCTAATTTACGAACAAACCATCCTTGTTCCATTTGCGGTGTCTATGGCCACTATACCCACGCTTGCCCACATCTCGAGCGAGCTCGACAACTATGGACAAATGACGCCCATCGTCAAGGGCAGGCGGCTCCTCAGCCACCACCCAACCCCCCACCACCTCCACAACAACCTCTGGTCCTCCAAAACCCCTTTCCAACACAAGGAGTGGTGAACACTCAGCCGTTAGCCCCCCAACAGGGCAACGGACAACCACAACAAATTACTTACACAGCTCCTGACCAACCAATGTTTGATTCAGGCACCCACCACTTATTGATGATGTCCACCGCTGACGTCAATATCCAAACCCGTCGGAATCAATACGGACCGACTCCTGAAGCCCCCCCCCGCCGAAAAGGATACTAATGCTAATCCCACTGATCAGACATTGCATATACCTCAGCTTCCACTCGATGGCGCTTCTAAAGCACCTCGCTTCCCCCTTCGCCGAATCAACAACAACCCCAATGCACGGGCTGCGTCCAATTACAACATCGTAGATGACCTAGCTCAATCTCCCGTAGCCATGTCTGCGTTAGAAGTCTTAAAAACTTGTCCTACTCAGCGCAAGACTTTACTTTCCGCCATTGGGGCGATTGACCCAAATGATTCGAACTTGATGACCTTTGATTTAGACCAATCTGAACCACGGCTGCCTTCCACCATAGCAGTCCAAGTTTCTGTTTCCATTCGGAATCTTGTCATCCATCGATGTATCATTGACGAGGGTGCCTCCACATGCGTCATGTCCACTTTTGTTTGGAAAAAGTTGGGATCCCCTGCTCTCCAGCAATCCACCACTGCATTGCGGGCCTACGACGGCAGGTCAGCTCAACCTCAAGGTTTATTACCCAAGGTACCCGTCCAATTAGGTGGGAAAACTGTGCTCATCGACATAGAGGTCATTAACGCCCAGCTCGACTATAACCTTTTACTTGGCCGCAGTTACATGTACGCCATGAAAGCAGTCGCCTCCTCCGTTTTCCGCACCATGATGTTCCCCCACGAGGGACGCGTGGTCAAAATTGACCAACTCACCTACTATGATCCCAACGCCCCTGCAGCACCGGAGAATGTTCTTCCCATGATTGAACAACCCGCTTCTAGTGCAGTTACCTCCTTTGTGTCTTCTGTGGCACCCGGACTTTATTCGGATACACCAATGACCTCTACATTCCAGGCCATCCCACCACCGTCACCGGAGACCCAAGTCGCAAACCTCTGTACTGTTTCGCAGAATACGCAAACATCCGGCGGTCAACCACCATTGATCCCCAGTCACATTGGTGTCACACCCATCCACACCATCCCCTTCCTATTTCCTCCCTCGGGCGTAGTAAGCGCCCCGGTTATGGCTACCCTTAGCCTACCCGGGCTAACATTGGGATTACCCGTGTGGTATATTCCACCTCCCGTTCGACTACCGACACCAGACGTCATCCTCCAACCGGTACAACCTATTGTTACCACAAATCAGCCTCCTCCTGGTGTCGCGATCCCTTCGTCGTCAACGACACCTCCTCCTAACCTCAATATTCCTTCGTCGTCAATGAAACCTCCTCCTGGTCTCACGATTGCTTCGACGTCAAAGGATCCCCCTCTCCTTGCTAAGCCCACTGGGGGCAGAGGTCCACAACCATACACTGCTATACCACCTCCTAAGGCAGCCAAACCCCCACCGGTGTTTCGAGCTCCCCCCAAATGTTCGTTATGCGATGAAATTGGCCATCCAACTCATCAATGCCCACATTTACCGGCACTCCAAGAGCATATGAATATGTTGGACGATGACATCGGCATCCCAGTAGTCAGATTAGAGCCACCTCTACAGCCTCGCGACAAATCACTGCGCACTAACCATCCTTGTGCTATATGCAGTGTTTACGGCCACTACTCTCACCATTGCCCTGATCTACCTGACTATAGAGCAACGTTATACGAGTTAAACAATGCCGACTTAGAGATATCTCCTCCCCTCATCGAGGAGATCCACCCCCCACCATCATCCTCGTCAGAAGAAGTCAATACGATATATATGATTTCAACAACCTTCAAACCAGAACCCCTTGATTTATGGTCTGACTACTTCAATACTGATGAGCAGATTTTGGAGACACTCACTGCACCCGACTACCCTTGGGATGATATGCATCATTGCTCATACTTCCTCCCAGAAACATCTACCTCCATCGCATCCAACCAGCTATCAGTCGAGTCGAAAGACTTCATACCCGCTAAGGTCGATTGGTTAAAGGACCCTATCCCAGCACCGGATGCCTTTGAAGAAGGGAACATGTCAAACATTTCCCCCACTATACAGATAGACATTTCCACAACACCAGGGAAACCTGAGCTCATCTCGCTGGGCGCATCTTGCACTCAAGCAGAAACTCAGGCGTACAAAAAGCTCTTTCAAGAGTTCCGTGATGTCTTCGCCTGGTCCTATACCGAGATGCCTGGTCTCGACCCCACCATTATTGAACACCACATCGATACATGGCCGGAAGTACCCCCTGTTCGTCAGAAACAGCGACCTATTCACCCTGCCAAGCTCCCCGCTGTTAAGGCTGAAGTCGAGAAACTTCGAAAAGCAGGGTTCATCTACCCTATTCCGTACACCACATGGGTGTCGAACCCCGTTCCTGTCAACAAAAAGCAAGGCACCCTTAGAGTATGCACTGATTTCCGCGATCTAAACCACGCTTGTCCAAAAGACAATTTCCCCACACCATTCATTGACCAACTCATTGATGAGTGTGCGGGCCATGAGGTCCTATCCTTCATGGACGGGTTTTCCGGATATAACCAGATTCACATCCGCAAGGAGGATCAGTACAAAACCGCCTTTACCACCCCATGGGGCACCTTTGCCTATCGCGTCATGCCATTTGGCCTTAAAAATGCTGGTGCCACTTTCCAGCGAGCCATGACCTATTGCTTTCACGACTTGGTCCATATCCTACGAGTCTATCTTGACGACCTCACAGCTCGTTCCCGAAAACGATCAGACCACCTTAACGACCTCCGGCAAGTTTTCCTGCGTTGTCGCAAATATAAAATCCGCTTGAACCCACACAAGTGTGTCTTTTGCGTCCCGGCGGGCCGGTTGTTGGGTTTCATTGTTTCCCAAGATGGAATCACTGTCGATCCCCTGAAAGTCAAAGCCATTTTAGAACTTCCCCCTCCTCGCACGCTTCGACAGCTTCAGAGCTTGCAAGGGCGGTCCAATTTTCTTAGGCGCTTCGTCCCTGATTATGCCACCAAAGTCCACGGGTTCTTACGCTTACTTCGTACCCACATACCCTTTGTTTGGGACGAGCAAGCAGACACGGCATTCGAAGCCCTCAAGAAAGCTCTCACACAAGCCCCCTTGATATCCCCACCGGATTTCTCCCAAGACTTCACCCTTTACGTCTCGGCATCTGAACATGCCGTGTCCGGAGTTTTGGTACAAGAAGATGCTTCCCACAAAGAGCATGTGATTTATTACGTCAGCCAGACCTTATCTGGCCCACCTCTACGTTACCCATACGAGGAAAGATTAGCACTAGCTGTAGTCTTTTCCGTACAAAAACTGCGACACTATATTTTGCTTAGTCACACCACGGTTGTCGCCGACTCCAACCCCATGGTCTACCTCCTCACCCGGCGACTCCTTCAGGGTCGTGTCGCTAAATGGGTCATTATCCTCCAGGAATATGACCTTACTTTCAAGACTCCCAAAAGCACCAAAGCCCTCGCACTTGCTCACCTCATTACAGATCTCCCATCCTCTTCAACATCACCCGTCATCCAAACGGACCTGATTGACGAGCAGATCTTCGTCATTTCGTCTGACGACCCTTGGTACGGAGACATTTTGACCTACCTTCGTACGCAAAAATTCCGACCACACATCGATCGTGATCGACGCCGTCGCATACGACACCACGCCCCCCGATACCTACTTATTGGGGATGTACTTTATCGACGCGGCGTTGATACTATCTTACACCGCTGCCTATCCCATAGTGAGGCAGAACAAGTCCTCAATGATTGTCATAGCGGTGCCTGTGGAGGCCATTTCTCCGGTATGGCTACCGCCCAGAAAATCATTCGGGCAGGTTATTTTTGGCCATCATTGTTTACTGATTGCATCACTGCAGTCAAGCATTGCCAGAACTGCCAGCTATTTGCCCCCAAAGCAAGAACCCCTCCTGCCCCCCTTCATCCAGTCATTACTGTTGGACCATTCTGCAAATGGGCCATAGACTTCCTCGACTGCAACCCCCCGTCAGCCGGCGGTCACAAACACATCATTGTGGCTGTAGATTATTTCACCAAGTGGGCCGAAGCCATGCCGACCTATAATTGCAAAGCCGACACTGCAGCACGGTTTTTCTTCAACCATGTTATCGCTCGTTTCGGAGTACCACAACAGCTAGTCTCTGACCACGGCTCTCACTTCGAAGATGCCGTCTGGAAGGAATTATCAACCATGTTGAAATTTGAACACCATTTCTCTTCCGCTTACTACCCCCAAGGAAATGGCCAAGTCGAAGCGATCAATAAAATCTTGAAGACCATTCTCCAACGCACTGTAGACAAGCATAAATCCAATTGGCATCACATGCTTTTCCCGGCACTCTGGGCCTACCGCACATCAACCAAAACCGCCACCGGTTTTACCCCTTTCCATTTAGTTCACGGTGTCGAATCTGTCCTCCCTATTGAGTGCCAGATCCCAGCTCTACACATCGCCGTTGAGCTCCTACCGGATACTTCCCCGATCGAGCAACGTTTACTGCTCCTAGAGCAGGCCGATGAAGATCGGCGCACAGCCATTCAAAACATGGAAGCTGCTAAACAACGATCGAAACTAAGTTATGACAAACGCGTCCACCCAAGAACCTTTTCAGAGGGAGACCTTGTCCTCGCTTACGACCAAGCTCATGATAAAACCGGAAAGGGAAAGTTCGTGTCTATGTGGCAAGGCCCCTACATCATACACACCTTCCTCGGGCAGGGGGCATACATTCTGACCGATTCAGAAGGGAACACCTTACGCAACCCACGCAACGGGTTGTACCTTAAAAGATTTTACCCATAGAAAATCTCATGGACACCATCGTCCATTCTAGTATAGGCATACATTTTTCGTTCACAAATTTTTTTCAAAAAACCTAAATATTTGTTTTCTCTGCATGACCACAGATGGAGCCTTTTCCACTCTGCCATGTCGGTTTCGCTGATGGTGCAAGCCGTTGGTCTCCCAATCTCGCCTCCGCAGCTTGGGTTATATACTCCCCTTCACATGAGTTAATTCACATTGATGGAGTATGTTTAGGTGCCGCCACCAATAATCAAGCTGAATACGATGCCGTGACCGGTCTCCTGGCCGCTGCTCTCCAGATGAGCGTACGTCACCTCAACGTTTTCTTGGACTCACAGCTCCTAGTTTCCCAGCTCAACAATGATTACCAGGTACGCGATCCGTGTCTTTTCAGAAAATTCCTGCGCACTAAACAAATGGTTAGACAGTTTGAATCCATTACATTCACACATGTCCCAAGACACCTCAATAGTGTAGCAGATAATATGGCCAACAGTGTCCTCGACTGGCACACCAATCACATCATGTCATATCCATAAACGAAAAATGCATCCATGTGCAAAACATGTGCCTCCACGGGCATATACAAAAAACCAATATTGCATCCACGTGCATAACATGTGCCTCCACGGGCATAAAACAAACAAACCAAATAATGCATCCATGTGCATAACATGTGCCTCCACGGGCATATATATAAATCAACAAACACACTGCATCCACGTGCATAACATGTGCCTCCACGGGCATATACAAAAGACAAATGTGCATCCACGTGCATACATGACAATATATCCAAAATATATATCCACATATATATACAAATCAAATGGTGAACATGTCATAAGTGCCCTCAGCACCCGATATACAAAAAATACATCTGTCATACAAAAAATGCTCCCCCATATGCTCATGAGCATTTGGGGGCAAGTACAATGTTGGCTACTCATCTGGATCCTCAGGATCCTCGGGCTCCTCCTCCGGCTCCTCCTCCGACTCCACCTCCGCCGGCCCAGCTGGGTCAGGACGACCCCGAACTCGCCGCTCTGCTGGCCCTGCTGGATCATCCCTCAAACGTATCCTCCCCTGAGCCGGCCCTGCCGGAGCATCTCCTCCACCACCCCCGTGCCTCGCCGCAAGCACAGCTGTCCTCAACAGGAGCGACTGCCACTCAGGTGGCGCACCAAGACATCCCTGCAAAACATCCCGATCCAGATCCCTCCAACCATCCTCAGGGAACCTAGCTAGGATCCGGGCAAAGGTACGTCGGACACCATCTATGGCGTCACCATCAGGGCCAACCCCTCGCCCACGAGCTGCATATCCTCCACCACGCGGAGGACGTACAGGTACAGGGGGACGAACGACCACCATCGCCCGCCCCTGCCGAGCCACATAGTCAGGTGGTGGCACTGGACCCACATCTGCACAAAGCAAGTAAACCATTAGATACTATATAACAAAATCACCATAAACCAAACAACATATGATACAACATCAAATAAAACACAAAACATACCGTCCAAGCCCCAGGCCTGTCCTGGAGCACGAGGCATCTCTGCGTCACCTCTGTAATCCATGCCGGCGTAGGGATAGTCCTCGATCACCAGAGGCATCTGCTCCCACTGCTGATAAAAGTCCTCTGTGAAGTAGCCACGGATACCACCGCCAGCACGGGGCATCATCTGCCCCCACCTCATCATACGAGGCTCGCTCGGAAGACCAGCACGAACGGGTACATGTGGCCGCAAGGTCGGCACCCGCTCGAAGAAAAAACAGCATAAAAAAGAGGCGTAACAAAACTCGCCTCCCTCTCTCACGGCCTTGTCCAGATCTCTCCGGACACCGTCCAAGAACATCTGCGCCCAGGCGTAATACGTACCCCGTAGAACGGAATCCACCATCATCGTCTGCCCCCCAGACATACGATGTGGGGCAGCAGCACCCAAAACCCTCAGAACACAGGCACCAACAGCCCGCATATCCCACTCACGTAGGAACTTCAGACTAATAGAGCTGCTTACCAAAACAGCGTCATCCACACAGAAGGTCTGTAAGAGGTCCTCCATATCCACACCAGGAGGCAACCTCGGGGAAATATCACCCACCTCACCCAAGCGAGGCAACCCAGTCAAAAAATACACATCAGTGAGAGTAATCTCTAACCTCTCACCACCAATAATGAAGGCACCCTCTGCGGGCACCCACCATTGCACGAGCTTGTTCAGGAGTCTCCTCACTGAACGGATAGGGGGAATCTGAGCGAACTTCAAAAGCCCGCTCATCGCTAGGGTCTGTCTCACCCCTCCATCATTCTCAATCCTCAGCATCAGCTCACCATCAATCTCTCTCTCCCGCCACACGGACTGAGCTCTCCGCAACATCCTGCCAAGAAAACACAGGAAATTTTTAGCCCCAGCATAAAAAATTTTAAAAAAATCCCATCGTGGCTTTTACACAAAAAGCCGCGATGCCCATCGCGGCTTTTCAACAAAAAGCCGCGATGACCATCGCGGGATCCATGAAAAAACCCGCAATGAACATTGCGAGTTTTGACCAGACAGTCGCGATGAACATCGCGACTGTCACCCATGAACACGCGATGAACATCGCGTCTGTGAGCCTGAAACCCGCGCGGTTCATCGCGGGTTCAGCCCCAAAACCCGCGCGGTTCCACGTTGGAGAGTCAACGTGGAGTTTCGCGGCCTTCGGGGGCCCACCGCCAAACAAAAAAGACATAATTGACAAGGTTAAGGCGAATAGAGTTACCTGCAACTCGCTAAATCGAAAACCAACAGTGAAATCTCCCGGAAATCAAGAAAAAGCTCTGACAGCTCTATCAACCTCACACGTAACAATGACAAGTCATATTGGGCCCCACGTCCTATTTATAGAAATTCCACAAATTTCAAACAACCATTGCGGTGTCATACGAAGTCCATTTCTCAAACCGTTGGGATCAGCACAGTGAGAACGTCATAGAGGTTCCTTCCGTTTCCCGTTTTCACGGGGTCCATTTTTTGACCATTTTTTTAGCCTCCCTCGTCGCCTCGGTTTGCATGCCACATCGGCCGTTCTCCGTTTTCGATGTGTCTTATATAGCCGGATTCAGTTTTCCGCGCTCGTGATGATGCTCGAGATCATTTCTCACTCTCACCTTTAGATTTTTCGGGCATTTTTTCCACGCCCCCTCGTCGCCTCGGTTTGCGTGCCACATCGGCCGTTCTCCGTTTTAGACGTGCCTTATATAGCCGGATTCACTTTTCCGCGCTCGTGATGATGCTTGAGATCATTTCTCGCTCTCACATTTAGATTTTCCGGGCATTTTTTCCACGCCCCCTCGTCACCTTAGTTTGCGTGCCACATCGGCCGTTCTCCGTTTTCGATGTGTCTTATATCGCCGGATTCAGTTTTCCGTGCTCGTGATGATGCTTGAGATCATTTCTCGCTCTCACCTTTAGATTTTTCGGGCATTTTTTCCACGCCCCCTCATCGCCTCGGTTTGCGTGCCACATCGGTCGTTCTCGGTTTTAGACGTGCCTTATATAGCCGGATTCAGTTTTCCGCGCTCATGATGATGCTTGAGATCATTTCTCGCTCTCACCTTTATATTTTTCGGCCATTTTTTCCACGCCCCCTCATCACCTCGGTTTGCGTGCCACATCGGTCGTTCTCCGTTTTTCGACAATCCTTATGTCGCCGGATTCAGTTTTTCGCGCTCGTGATGATGCTTGAGATCATTTCTCGCTCTCACCTTTAGATTTTTCGAGCATTTTTTCTTTTGCCCCCCTCGTCACCTCGGTTTGCGTGCCACATCGGTCGTTCTCCGTTTTCGATGTGCCTTATATCGCCGGATTCAGTTTTCCGCGCTCGTGATGATGCTAGAGATCATTTCTCGCTCTCAACTTTATAGTTTTCGGGCATTTTTTCCATGCCCCCTCGTCACCTCAGTTTGCGTGCCACACCGGCCGTTCTCCTTTTTCGACAATCCTTATGTCACCGGATCCAGTTTTCCGCACCGATGACGATGCTTGAGACCTTTTCTCGCCCTCATCAATCCATTTTTGTTCGGTATAAGTTTATCCCTTTTTCGGGCCGAGCAACCCCTTTTACGAAAAAGGCACTTAGGGAGTTTCTGTTAAGCTCTTTTCTGACTCCTAAAACAATGAAAAGATCGTCGAGCAATCTTGCTTCCTTTCATGCTCGTTAAACGTATCTGAAAGGGCGTCTACCTGGTATAAGTTTACCCCTTTTCCGGACCTTGTAGACTAATTACGAAAAAGGTATACTCTAGTCACATCGACTAGAAGAGTTCTCCATCCGCATCATTTTATGCTTTTTCGGGCCTTGGAGACTAAACTTACGAAAAAGAAACACCAATAGAGTCCACTTACCGTTTTCAGACTCTCTAAACATGAAAGCAACCATGATCACGAGCCGTCTCGGGCTCACAAAATCCACAGGATCGCACCATTTCAGAGCACACTTTTATCCCTTCTTGGAGCTCATTAAAACTACGAAGAAGGAACCAATGGTGCCTCTTGGCGCCACGACAGATCACATCTACTCATATGGTAGCTTCCCCATTCGGGTCGCCTTTGTTCAGAGTATTCTGCAGTATGTCACCTTCATAATTCCTCGATGACACCCCTCAGCTCGTCCTCCCCCCCCAGAGTCAATATATACCATTCAGTCAAAGCAATGATCCCCACACCTACAAGTCAGTTTCCTACGCTGCCAGGTCAACCATGTCATCATGCTCTGAACAGAGGAAGTTTGAGTCTACCCATTTTTTGACCCAGTTATTTCCCATCCCCACAACTATGTCAGTCCTACCAGCAGTACTACATCACTTCAGTTCTACACCTCGTAATCCTATCAAGGAAACATCGTTGCCTTGTTAGTTGCTGGTCTCCCTCTGTCGACGACAACCACATTGATTCCAGAGGATAGACCTAGAGGTCCCTGTGTCTTGGACTCATTACCATTTATGATGAGTGCCTACGAATCATTTCGAGAGGAATCCTTACTGCCTCTCCAAATGGTTGTTTCTCACATGCTCGACTTCAACACCTTGATCGCATCGTTGAGACTCGCACAGGGTATTAGTCCATTCAGTTATTAGTCGAAGACCCCGGATACCTCCTGACTTCTCCACATTTGAGAGTCCTCCTATGGATAACACCAGTTGCACTTTTCCTATAGATATCCGGGTTGCGTATGGCGACAGTATTCAGATGTACCCCAGTTTTATACTCCCTCGAGTATACAGATACGAATACTCCCGAGAGATGGCTCACAGTCATTGAGTCCATATGGTTGTTGGACACCTTCAGTTTCAGCAGTTCAACAGTTATTCCAGTGTATCAGTTATTGAGATCAGCCATGATCATGAGTATATCCCACAATAATGTCCCCTCTGGACCATTATGATGTACCACTATATTTCTTTCCGTATTAGATCCCCCTTCTTGGGACTAATTGTTTTGTATATGTCTTGATACGAGCATGGGAATGCTCGCCTCGTCCTTTATCAGAGATTATACCTCATTCATATTGAGGCCATGTAATATTTTTTGTTTTTGCAGCTTCCAAGGGCCGTGGCTCCACTCTCCAACCGGTCTCTTCTCTCCCCTAAACCCCAGAAAAAGGACAAAAGAACTATGATGTCTATCGGCCATACGAGGAGCTCCTGCCCTCACACATCAGGGGGCAATCTGTTAACACCTAAAAAGTGCTCACTAGCTCATTCCCTTACTCACATGACCCATTTGTCCACTTTTCCACCATCTGAGCCCCTGAAACCAACAAAAGGTCACCAAAAGACCTCAGTACACCCCTTTTTCCATTAAAAAAGATTATTTTTCCAAGAAAATCATAAAAAACCCTCAAAAAGGGTCCAAATTCCCAAAAATATTAAAAAGGGAATTAAAATATTATTTTTATTCAAAAAAGGAAAAAGGAGGGAAAAGTACCTAAACCATGTTGGTCAATACCATTTGGTTTCCACAAAACCACAAATGGTATTCCTTACCACCAAAACCTATAAAAAGGTGGTAGGGGCTCCTCATTTCATATCCTTCCATTATCTCATCCTTATGCTGCTGAAATCTCCCCTAAGCACTTTTAGCCATTGAAGCAACCTTGGAGAAAGAGACCTATTGGAGTTTGGAGCTACTCATCTTGGGAGTTGCTCAACATCAACCTTCACCATTGAAGGTAATATCGCAAGCACTTGCTTGCCCCCCACTTTTCAATACAAAAAATTATTTATTATGTTTCTTGTTCTTGATTTTGAAATGTTTACATTATTTGCTTAGATTCTTGCTTAGATCCATAAAAAGTATTGTTTATTTAGTTTATTGTTTTTATTTCTATTGAAACTGCTACTACTAGTTAGTAGGTGCCCATAGCACTAAGCCTGGTTGCAAAACCGGGCCAACAACCCTGCAGGTTAAACTTTTGATTCGCATCATACTTGAGCCCATAATCAACTGTACCCTTCAGGTACCTCAGAATATGCTTTACAGTAACCAGGTGAACATCTCTCGGATCCGTCAGGAACTGGCTCAATGTGTTCACCGCAAAGCAAATATATGGTGTCGTGTTCGTCAGGTACATAGAGGACCCAATCATCTGATGATACATTGTGACATCAATCGGATCAGATGAAGCATCACACAGAAGCTTCAGGTTCGATGCCATAGGTGTGGCCATAGCCTTGCAGTCCATCATCCCGAGCCTCTTCAGGATCTCTATTGCATACTTCCCTTGTCCAAGGAAGATTCCATCTACACTCTGCCACACCTCCATGCCAAAAACAAATAGTGCATCATCCCCAAGTTCTTCATCTCGAACTTGGAAGCAAGCTTTCGTTGCGTGTCGGCAATCAATCTGTCATCTCCTATTACAAACAGGTCATCTACATACATGAGTAAAATCACAATATTACCTTTCTTAACCTTGTAGTAAAGGTTGGAATCCGCTTTACTCTTGGTAAAGTCCAAACTGGATAGAAAGCTATCTATCCTACCATACCAAGTTCTACACATATATGACTCCCTGTCATGTGTCTCAGAACCAAGTGGCTGCTCCACATACACTTCTTCTTCAACTACACCATTCAAGAAAGCTGTCTTGAAATCCATCTGGTGTATCTTCCACTTCATCACTGCAGCCAGAGCAAGTACTGATCTAATGGAAGTGTATCTGGCTACAGGAGCAAAAGTCTCTATGCTACCACCTGCAGCATGCTTGATCTTGTAGATCCTCTTGGAAGTCACTATAGACTACCCTTTGGGACTGCATCCCAAAAATCTTCATGATCGACTGGTACTCCTCGATCATGTCATTCTTCCCAAATCCTGGGAACTTCAATATCTTCAATATTTTCAATAGATAACTTTGTTGCTGAACAAATGTTGTAGTCCTTCTTTTGTAGGTGATGGTATACGATCTTTCCTACACAACAAGTTAAATTGCATGATTAGAAAACATCTCATAGTTTTCAAAACAAATTCTTACACATAAAGAAATATGTCATACAGTCATGCAATTATCTTAGCCAATGCTTCAATACAACATTTATCCATATTCCGTAACTTTCTAGATGCCTTCCAATCTCTACCAGAACATTGTTAAGAGTGTGCACAACTCCTAACATGTCAGCAAAGAGGTTTCATTCTATATAAGTAGCAATGGAATGTTGTACAGTGCCATAGGCCACTTACCCATGTATATTAGTAGTATATTGTTCATCAACGCAACTATTCTAATATGCATAATACACAACCTAATTCTAGGAACATAAGCATATACATCATTGAATAACATTATGTAAGAAATGAAAATTCAAATACTTATCTTTGTTTGGTTGTTGGGTGGACTCCCTCTGAATCTTTGCAACTCCATTCTGATGAGGATTGTGAGAAGTGGTCAACTCCCTCTGAATATCTGCATCCTTGCAGAAACTACTGAAGTGTGCTCCTTTGCTTTCTTGCAGGAACAACTAGAGTGTTCTCCCTCTTGATGTTTGCTTCCTGGATTACCTGTCCTTGAACTTATATCCATCCTTAATCACTATGCATGCTTATTAGTATCATGATTGTGTTATCCTTGTAATCTCAATACTATCAAAACACAATAATATTAAGCATGTATAGTCATGATCATTTCAAATAGAAATAATAAGCATTAGTATTTATAGTTTCAGGGAAGTCTTCTTTTACTCATGCATATTCTTAATTGATCACAAGACCCTTCTGATTAGTTAAATCATCAATGCATAATCCCATGATTACTCAAACCTATACCTTCATGATTCTTTTGGTTAGTCATATCATCAATTATGGTAAGAAACATAATATGCATACAACCATGACTATTCAAACTTATGAATTCATGAATAATCATTATCAACAACACAACAGTATAAGATCCTAACATAAGGTAGGATTCTAGTTTGATATAGGAAAAACATACCTGGATTAGCATGCTAGCTAGTTATGTCTAACATACCGGCATAATGTCTTCTGGTTCTCTTTAGTCACTTGTGCTAGTAACCAGCATGTCTCATAAATTAACCATTGTAGAACCAAGTTATACATACCTCGAAAGTAGATCTTCTATGTGATCCATGACAATGGATGAATCTTTGTCTTCATGTCACCATGATCATATGTTCTTTAAGTAGAACATGAGTTGACTTTCTTGGTGTACCTTTTCTGTTATCGAACAACATAAACCTCATATAACATCACAATGCATTAGTACAATCATAAGTGTCAAAACCTTAATCAATGAATATTTTCTATTAAGGTGATCTGACAAGTCTAGTAATTAATCAAGATTGTACTGTAATGATATGAAGACAAACATATCATAAACTTAACCATGAACATAATTCGAAACATACCTATCAAGATTGTTTGTAATCTTCTTATGGAAGGCCTTAGCCTCATCTCCCTCTGAGACATGAAGTTCTTCACTTATGCAGGTGACCAATCCATCCTCTTCTATAATTAAACCAATCCACTTGATTTGCAGGAACTGGATCTGGAGCTGTAATAGGGTTTGTCAGAGAAACCACAAAAATTCCAACTTTGAATTTCAAACTTTTGAAAGGATAGAAATATGCGCCTTGATGAGTTGATCAAGCTGGTATATTCAGAATTTGAAAACTGCAAAGTTTCACTCAATTTTTCCTTTGAAACTTCCGAATTCACTAGACGTGACCCCGAACTAGGGTTTGATGAAGCCCACTCTTCTGCCCAATCAAAAGGTTTGATCCAAAGCTCCAAGCTTCTATTTTTTTGAGGAGCTTCCAGCCGTGGTCACATATTTCAAAAATTCTCATTTTTGCAAAAGCCCTAATTTTCCACTTTTCCAATCAAAGTCTCGAACTAGGGTCCGATCAAGCCCAGTCTTCTACCCAACCAAAAATTCTGATCTTTGTCTCTAAATTTCTATTTTGATGAGTGGCATTCAGCCGTAGTCTCCGATTACAAAAATTCCAACTTTCTTCGAAACCCTAAATTCCCGAAGCCATGAATGAAGGTGCTCAAAAATCATTCTGTTATGACAGAAATATGTACCTTATTGATTCTGGTGTAACTCCAAAAATTTTGCTCCACAGGGTCTGAAACATTTTATTGAGATAGCTCGACCTGTCATCTTTCCATCCCAATAGGTCTAACTTCAATTGGATTCTCTGAGAGAGAGTTATGCCAAGTGTTGAAATGTGACCCGTTTATGGGATAAAACTGGAGAGCGAGCTTGTATGGCGTGCCACATGTCACTAGTTCAATTTCAACCTTTGAAAACGTTTCTTGAGATATTAAAGTCTGTGTACTACCTGTCACTTTTTACGAAATTTCATTTGGAGCTTCGTACCCCAAGTTATGACCTTTTTTCCAAGGTCACCTGTTTTTGACTCAAATCTAGAAGAGGCAGAAACCCTATATTGTACAGACAATAAATCACAAAGGACAGCGAATTAGAGGTTTTCCTTTGCACAAAAGATACGTGGGGATCTGATCTTCGACCTGTAAAAGTTTCAGATTCGAAAACTTCTCCAAAATGGATTTATAGCGAAAGTGCTACGATGACTGGTTTTTGCTATATCAAGCCCTAGCATTGTAAGTGCAACAAGTGTCATACATGCCATATCATGCCTTCTTTCAGGCTAGCTCTGATACCATGTTAAATTTTTAGAATTTACTTCAATCTGATCTAGGATCTTAACTTAGAGGACAACATGTACATCATATCTACAGCATATCAATCATGGACACAATAATGCAAGCACACAAGAGACACATATTTTACTTGGGGAATACCATAAAGGTGAAAAACCCCAATAACTTCATTAGAGATAGATAGAGCAATGATACAACCAGAATACAAGAGATAATCTTCTCCTAGCAACAGAGCCTCCTCCTCCACAAGTGTGCCACTCTCCATAGTGTGAGTGAGAGAATAGAATGACAAAATAGAGATCTCCCGATCTCTATTTATACTAGACTTGACTTGCCTAATAACCTTTACTAGGTCGGCCTTAACTTGACCACATAACATAATGCTGACTGGGCTAACCCCCACTAGGGTGGTCTAATAACCCATCAAGTATAAGTTACGACACTTACAATATAAATGACGACACTTCCGTATAGAGGAATAATAACATCTCTATAGGAATACAACCACTTTCGTATAGAGGAATAATACCATCTCTATAGGAGTAAAATATACATATATGAAATACATTCCGAAGTTACATATACATCAACAATGGGTTTGTCCCTCGAGGGGAGGCACCAGAACTTGCCTATAATCTTACAAATCTCCACAGATTCCACTCAAACTCAAATTCGGACTAGGGGAGGTTGTTGCATGAGGACATGCAATCAGATAGTTGGGGGGAGATGTTGGGTGTAGGAAATGTCCCTTTTTGGCCATCCTTATTACATCATTTTTCCCTGAGTTCATCCTACTTTTATAAGCTATATCCATGTCTTTTTCCAGACCAATCAATAATATTGACATGTATATTTTGTTATTGCTTTATTTATTTTATGCCTAAGATTGTTAAAGATTATGGATCTTAGTCCTTGGTTTATACTGATCTGTGTGATTTCATTTAGCCAAGGTCTAAAGCACAGGTGTATCAACCAAGTGGTACCAGCTGTCACTCTTCAAGGCACCAACTACTCATACTCCAAGGGACAATGCACCCTCCATGCAAGCTGTAATAGATCCTCACCATAATGGATTACACTGAAACAGAGCCTAGCTGCGACAGATGGGTTGCATTCTAGTTGCTAAGTCTGTTGATCCATTAATTATCAGAGAAACAACATCCTTCATGATTAACAACCTCGTTTAATATGGCTGTATCAATTAGATGTAATTCCGTAGCATGAAGATCATAGATCTTCATTGTTGCATGAATATAATGGATCTGATACTGTATTTTCCTTGTATAAATTCCAGAAGGCTCTCGCAACCTGGGGTTTGACAATTACAACTTTGTGTAAGCTGTAACAGAGCACTGAGACTCACAATCTTCCATCATTAATATGAGAGCAGAGTTCTTTATTTCTGTGTTTTAATCAGCTATGACAACCAAGCTCAATTCGAATTATCTTTTAGTTATTTATGCTTTCTAGGATTTCCAGTAATTATCAGTTAGAGTTCAAGCTTGTGTTTTTATTCTGGTTGCTATTGTATCTTCAACTGCATTCACAGATTAGATAGATAATGGTAGAGTTACAGTAGCCACTGGATAGATCATTTTGGTAAAGATTGAATGTTGTAGTTTGATAATTATAGGATTTAACTTATTGCAAAATTAATCTAGTCCACTTCATTATTAGATCATTAACCTGCTAGGTTGATTTCTGTAGGAAGGTTGTTTCACTTTGGATCCTTAGATGTATGAATTAGATTAGTTTTCTTATGGAATGAGTTGGCTGAGCATATAGGTAGGGTCATTATCTACATTCAGTAAATCAACTGCTTGATCTGTTTATACATAGACTCTGCTCATTGCCTTTGAAATAAAAGACCTTCCTGGGTTTGACAATTTATATTGACCATCCTAGGTGTTAGCTTTAATTAATTGAAATATAGGGTGGCCAACATATACATGGTTAAGTTATGGGAAATGAACTTCATCTATCTGCCATTTGAGAATGTTTGTAAGTTGCACTTAAGACCCTGTCATCTACTTCATACTATACATAAGATGTCACTATCCTAGAAGTGGGACCCATAAACTTAGGAATCTAATGAACTCAAATGCAAACTTTGTCCATAATTACTTAAATAACAATAAACCTTTGAGAAGTAGCAGGGATGACTAGTCTCCTATAGGCTTTACGAACTATATATACCCTCATGTTTTCTATTTTTAACCCAGTCTTAATTCATTCAAGGCACGAGGACGTGCCATACCTTCGGTCTGGGGGAGAGAGTCTCAATTTATATGGTCTTTATAAGCATGAATTATTACTAGTCGGTGGAATTATATTAAGAAATCTTAAATAATATGAAGTTGTTTTGGTCTTCTCATAACATAACATTAATAAAAAAAATTCTAAGTTCTGGTTTTTTATGTCGTAATAAAGTTGGCTTAGTTTTGTTGAAAGATTGCCTATAAACTATTTGATGATCAAACAGAGTTTTTGAATAAATGAAAGACCACTTCCAGTTCATTCATAGCACACGGATGTGCCATACCTTTGTTCTGGGGGACTGTTGGGTTCCGACATTATCTTGTATAATGATGTTATTTACATTAATTTCCCATCATATCTACCCTAATTTAGTACATCTATGTTCAGTAAGGCTATCTCTACTTTATTTTATTACTGAAAACTCTTAAATGTAAAGAAAGCCTGATCTACTTCTTTTTGATGTATTATGGTCCATACAACCCTCATTTCGTTACTTCATATGACCTTTCAATCAGCCTTCTCCTGGTCTGAAGTTTTGCACTAGGTTGAATGACATGTATCTTATTGGTTTATTAAGTTTGGATTTCCTTTGTTTTTTGGCACTTGTTGATCTTGTGATATATTCATCGTTTGATTCTTTCGAGTCCTCTTGATCCTGCAAGTGCAAATAAAAAACCATGATGATGATCTTTAGAATATTTTAAATCTCAAATAAATGAATAACTGAAAAAGATATTGTATTATCATATTCATTATATTTTTAAAATTATATCAAATTAAAATCATATATTAATAAAGGTCATTCACAACATACAAGCCACTTATATAATAATTAAGCCATGGTGGAAAAATGCATTGACTTATTCCATAACTCCTCACGTGATATGTTTTTTATACCATGGTTTGTTTTATTAATCATATGTCATGATTTTATGATTTCTAACATAATGTATTTGTGAACCCGGGATATAAGGAGAATGCGTTCAAGCTTAGACGAACCAACGTAAGAGTTTTAGAAGGCAATCTCACATGCAAAGAAGGAAAATCATGATTCTACAACAAATAAAGCCCAGCCAATCAACAACTCAACACCCAACCATCAAAGTGGCCAACAACCCAGCGAAAATTCAGCCCATAAATCAGATTTATGAACTAATTTTCATTACGGGCCATTCGGACACTCATTCAGACCGTCATTCACACCTCTGAAATCATTGGTTTGGGTACTTAGAGGTATTAATGGAAAAAACAGAAAACGTAGGTGTTGTTCGTGGTGGTCTGCTCATGCTTCTCCACCTATCAGATCTCGCACAAGATCGTTCAAATGTGAGCAGCTTGCAAAATCATAAATTCTGTCAAAAACGTGTTTTCAACTGACAGCAAATTTCGGGCAAATGAAGGAGAAATTGGAAATTTGGGAACATGGGTTTTGTGTGGAATAGGCCCATTTAGGTTAGAGTGAGAGTGAGGAATTTTGTCAAAATTCAAAGTTGTTCAGGAGCAGTTAGTGGTTCTCTGAAACCGACTTGCTGAGAAAACGTGGTTGCTCGTTTTCTAAATTTAGAAATTTGTTTTAACAGCTGAGGAGCTTGGGGATTCAGTTCTATCCTTCCCCACTGGCGTTTTTATGAATAAATAGATCCCATTGGGCTAAGAAATGAAGGGAATTTTACTCTGTGTTTTTATAATGGAAGTTTTGCTCTGTTCCTGGTTCAAATCCATTTTTATGCTTTTGGTGACTAAGTAATCCGTGAAGCTTTGGCCACTACTACCTGGGAGGGCCCCTCAACAGTAGTTGATTTCATTTTGTTTTGCTTTCATTGTTATTGTTCAGCTAAGTCATTATATCCATCTTTGTTATTACTGTAGAAGTTTTATTTATATTGCATTGTGTGACTGTGATAGTACTTCATTGTTTATATATATAACATGAAACATTGTGCTTTTGTTGTGTGCATTTCAAGTCCATGTAAATCACTTGTGTGTGTCGAAATGAGATCTCTATCCATTGCATAACGTTTTCAGTTTAGCTAGGGTTTGGAATTCCATTTGTTTCTCAAGCATTTAGACTTGCTTTCCATTGGTTTGTTGCACGAAAAGTTCATCATTTATCATAGGATTCATTTGAAGCATCATTTACATTTCTGTTTCATTAAGTCACTCCGCAGTAGATGGTAGCTTTTGATTTGAGTACAAGTAGTTTAGTTTGATACAATAAATTAATTATCATGCTTTGATTAAGAAATTGTTTAGCTTAGATTTCCTTTTGAAATAGAGTAGTTTGCATTATCTTTAGATGTTTGAATACATGGTTTAGCTTGCAATTCAGTTTACTGTAGAAGTAGGGTAGTGTTGTTTTTCTTTTTTATATTCATATAAGTTTGATTACAAGTTTAAGATTTGTTTCCATTCACTGTATAAATAGAATAGTTTTCAATTTGACCATTAGTTGTAATCCAAAAAGCAAGTAGTATAGTTATATTTTTTATCATGATATAGATAGTTTATGAATTGTTTCCATTTGCTTTCATACTTAAGATTTAGATGAGTTTTAACCTGTTTTACAATGTTTCCATAGATATTGTTTATTTCAGTTTGCCTTATTTCTGAAGTAGTCTAGTATTTCTTTGTCAGTTTTCTTTCAAATTTATAATTAGCCTTTCATTCTTGTTTTGCATAGCATCCTATTATCTCATACTTTATTAGTTTTCTTCTTTCAAGTCATTTCATTATGTTAGTTTTTCATAATTTACTTCAATCTGATCTAGGATCTTAACTGAGAGAACAACATGTATAGCATATCTACAGCATATCAATCATGGACACAATAATGCAAGCACACAAGAGACATAGAGTTTACTTGTGAAAAACCATAAAGGTCAAAAACCCCAATAACTTCCTCAGAGATAGATAGAGCAATGATACAACCCAAGCATAAGAGATAGACATCTCCTAGTAGCAGCTTCTCCTCCTCCACAAGTGCGCCACTCTCCAATGAGTGTAAGAGAGAAATAGAATGATCAAATAGAGTGCCTCCCGCACTCTATTTATACTTGACTTGACTTGCCTAATAACCTTTACTAGGTCGGACTTAACTCAACCACATAACATAATGCTGACTGGGCTGACACCCAATAGGGTGGTCTAATAACCCTTCAACCCACATGATTTATACAGGGCCGACCCCAACAAGGTGGTCTAATAACCCATCAAGTATAAGTTATGACACTTACAATATAAATAACGACACTTACGTATAGAGGAATAATAACATCTCTATAGGAATACAAACACTTCCGTATAGAGGAATAATACCATCTATATAGGAGTACAATATTCATATATGAAATACATTCCGAAGTTACATATACATCAACACTCCCTCATAACTAGGAAGGTATTTCTCGACATAGGTCTTCTAGCACAAGTCTTCTTATCTGGATCATCGTCACTGGATAATGGTCATTGAGCCATTGTCATCATCACTACTGCTGCTATCTCAATCAATCTCTGAATCTACTCGTCATAGGAAGTTCTACAGAGCCAGTCCTTTTTCATACTAGATGCAGGCCCACCACCTGTAGGTGTTCATCATCACTGTCCATACTGTGGAATCCTCGGGACTTATTACGTGTGTCAAAAAACCTTAAAAGAGTCTCTTGACTAACAAGAACCATAAAGAGCATCTGAGGCCTTTTTCATCCTGTCTAGATCTACAGGACTTATTACATGTGATTGTCACAAAACCTTAAAAGAGTCTCTTGACTAGCAAGAACCCTAAAGAGCATCTGAGGCCTTTTTCATCCTATCCGGATCTCCAGGACTTATTACATGTGACCCCCACCACAAAAACTTGAAAGAGTGTCTTTCCAAGCAAGAGCCCTAAAGAGCATCTGAGGCCTTTTTCATCCTATCCAGATCTCCAGAACTTATTACATGTGGTCACCACAAAACCTTAAAAGAGTGTCTTGCCAAGCAAGAACCCTAAAGAGCATCTGAGGCCTTTTTCATCCTATCCAGATCTCCAGGACTTATTACATGTGGTCATGGCAATGCCTCGAAAGAGCATCTAAGGCCTTTTTCATCATGTCTAGATCTCCCAGGTCTACTTACATGCCATTCCAAAGCAATGCCCCGAAGGAGCATCTGAGGCCTTTTTCATCCTATCTAGATCTCCTAGGTCTACTTACATGCTCATCTACACAACTTGTCCACGGCCACTAAGTATCAACCTGATACTCACCATACATCATCCTGATGTACACATGATCATCCTGATCATCAACACTGCATCGTCCTAATGCATGCCATCTGGAGAAACATCCTGAAGCTCATCATCCATGATCATTCTGATAATACAATGCATCTACCTAATGCATACCAAGTATATACCTGATACATATCATCATACATGATCCACCTGATCATACAATGTATCCTCCTGATACATACATAGATACATGATCCACCTGATCACACAATGTATCTAGCTGATACATATCAACATACATGATCTACCTGATCATACAACGTATCCACCTGATACATATACAGATACATGGTCCAAGCATCCAACATTATGCATATACAAATACATACAAATTATCCAATTGATCATATCCAGCATCCAACATGATGTGTACATACATAAATGATCCAACTAATTATATGCAGCATCCAACATGATGCATACAAATATAGAGCAGTAACTAGAGCATTGCCCTAATGCTCATCATCCAGTTCTTACATCCACAACCATGTGAAGGATCCTCCTTCCAACATGCTTGGAATGGCTTCAGCAAATGTGTCCATCACTTCTTCCTCGAAGTGTCGTCAATCTAAAGAACACCAAGCCTCTCTCTGAAGCACTCAAACTTCACTCTCTCTAGTGGCTTCGTCAGTACATCTGCAATCTACTCATCCGTCGCAACATACAGGAGCTTCACTGCTCCTCTCTGCACCATATCCATGATATAGTGATATTTGATCTCAATGTGTTTCGACCTATCGTGGAACACCGGATTCTCAGACAGCTTCACACAACTCTGGTTGTCACAAAAGATACCAGTAGCCTCTAGCGGGAGATCAAATAACTCAAATAGTAGCTTCCAAAGCCATACTTCCACACAACTAGCTGAACAAGATACAACATACTCTGCTTCAGCTGTACTCAGTGCTACGTAGGACTACTTTCTGCTAAACCAAGAGATCACACATGATCCCATACTGAAGTAGCACCTAGAAGTGCTCTTCTTGTCTGCATCACTGCCTGCTCAATATGAATCAACATAACCCTGCAGGTTAAACTTTTGATTCACATCATACTTGAGCCCATAATCAACCGTACCCTGCAGGTACCTTAGAATATGCTTTACTGCAACTAGGTGAACACTCCTTAGATCCGTTAGGAATTGGCTCAATGTGTTCACCGCAAAGCAAATATCTTGTCTCGTGTTTGTCAGTTACATTAAGGACCCAATCATATGACAATACACAATGACATCAACAGGATTAGATGAAGTATCACACATAAGCTTCAGGTTCGATGCCATAGGTGTGGCCATGGCCTTGTAGTCCATCATCCCAAACCTCTTCACGATCTCTACTACATACTTCCCTTATCCAAGGAATATTCCATCTGTACTCTGCCACACCTCCATTGCTAGAAAATAGTGCATCATCCCCAAGTTCTTTATCTCGAACTCGGCAGCAAGATTCCGCTGCGTGTTGGCAATCAATCTATCCTCACTTGTAACAAACAGGTTATCCACATACAAAAGTAGTATCACTGGATTGCCTTCCTCAACCTTGTAGTAAAGGTTGGAATCCGCTTTACTCTTGGTAAAGCCCAAGCTATATAGAAAGTTGTCTATCCTACCATACCAAGTTCTACACATATATGACTTCCTGTAATGTGTCTTAAAACCAAGTGGCTGCTCCACATACACTTCCTCTTAAACTACACCATTCAAGAAAGTTTTCTTGACATCCATGTGGTGTATCTTCCATTTCATCATTTTAGCCAAAGCAAGTACTGATCTGATGGAATTTTTCCTGGCTATAGGTGTAGAAGTCTCTTCATACTCAATCCCTTTTTCTGGGAGAAGCCACGAGCTAAAAACCTCGTTTTGTATTTCTCCATGCTGCCATCTGCAACATGCTTGATCTTATAGATCCATTTGGAAGTCACAACAGACTTCCCTTCAGGTCTTGGGACTGCATCCCAAAAATCATTCTTCATGATCGACTGATCATGGCATTCTTCCATTACTTCATCCCAGATCATGGGAACTTCAATATCTTCAATAGATATGTTTGTTGTTGGAACAAATGTTGTAGTCCTTCTTTTGTAGGTGATGGTATACGATCTTTCCTACAAAACAAGTTAAATTGCATGATTAGAAACATCTCATAGTTTTCAGAACAAATTCTTACACATAAAGAAATATGTCATACAGTCATGCAATTATTTTAGCCAATGCTTCAATACAACATTTATCCATATCACGTAACCTTCTAGATGCCTTCCAATCTCTACCAGAACATTGTTAAGAGTTTACACTACCCCCAACATGTCAGTAAAGAGGTTTCATTCTAGATAAGTAGCAATGGAATGTTGTACAGTGCCATAAGCCACTTACCCATTACATGCATATTAGTAGTGTGATGTTCATTAATGCAATTATTCTAATAAACCAAAATACACAGCCTAATTCTAGGAACATCAGTATATACATCATTGAACAATATTATTTAAACAATGAAATATGCAAGAAATGATAATTCAAATACTTATCTTTGTTTGTTTGTTGGGTTGATTCCCTCTCAGTCTTTGCTTCCTTTCTGCAACTCCATTCTGATGTGGATTGTGAGAAGTGGTTGAATCCCTATGAATATATGCATCCTTGCAAAAACTACTGGAGTGTGCTCCCTCTTGATCTTTGTTTCCTGGATTACCTGTCGTTAGAATTATATCCATCCTCGATCATTATGCATGCTTCCAAGTATCATTATTGTGATATCCTCGGAATCTCATACATAATCATACATTTATTAGTATATTCTTAATACTATCAAAACACAATAATCTTAAGCATGTATAGTCATGATCATTTCAAACAGAAATAATAAGCATTAGTATTCAAGGACTCTTATGGTTAGTCATATCATAAATTAAGGTAAGAACCATAATATGCCTAAACCCATGATTACTCAAATCTATACTTTCATGACTCTTCTGGTTAGTCATATCATCAATTAAGGTAAGAAACATAATATGCCTAAACCCATGATTATTCAAACCTATGAATAATGATTATCAATCATGCCATGTATACTTATATAAGAGATCCTATCACAAGGTAGGATTCTAACTTGATATAGGAAAAACATACCTGTATTAGTATGTTAGCTAGTTATGTCTAACATACCCACATGATGTGTTCTTGTTCTCTTCAATGACTTGTGCTAGTAACCTGCATATCTCATAGGCTAACCATTATAGAACCAAGTTATACATACCTCGTAAATAGATCTTCTAAGATTTATCTTTATCTTCATGTCATCATGATCATATGTTCTTGAACTAGAACATGATTTGTCTTTCTTGGTGTACCTTTCATGTTAGTGGATAACATAAACCTCATACAACACCATAATGCATTAGTACAATCATAAGTGTCAACACCCTAATCAATGAATATCTTCTATCATTCATTCATAATTTTATTTAGGTGATACGACATGTCTAAATTTAATCAAGATTGTACCTGTAATAATATGAAGACAAACATACCATAAACTTAATCATGAACAAATCTCGAAACATACCTGGATAAGTCATACCTGTTGAGATTGCTTGTAATCTTATTATGTAAGGCCTTAGCCTCATCTCCCTCTGAAACATGAACTTCTTCACTTATGCAGGTGACCAATCCACTTGATTTGTAGGAATTGGATTTGGAGCTAGATTAGGGTTTGTCAAAGAAACCCTAAAATTCAAACTTTGAATTTCAAACTTCTGAAAGGATAGAAAGATATGAGGTGATGAGCTGATCAAGCCAGTATACTCAGAATTTGAAAACTGCAAAGTTTCACCCCTCAGATTTTCCTTTGAAACTTCCGGATTCACTAGACATGACCCTGAACTAGGGTTTGATAAATCCCACCCTTCTGCCCAATCAACAGGTTCAATCCAAAGCTCTAATATTCTATTTTTCTGAGGAGCTTCCAGTCGTGGTCACAGATTTCAAAAATTTCCTTTTTTGCAGAAGCCCTAATTTTCCACTTTTCCGATCAAAGTCCCGACCTAGGGTTTGATCAAGCCCGACCTTCTGCCCGACAAAAAAATTTGATCTTGGTCTCTAAATTTCAATTTTTATGAGTATCATTCAGCCGTGGTCTCTCATTACAAAAATTCCAACTTTCTCCGAAACCCGAATTCCCGGAGCCATGAATGAAGGTGCTCAAAATCCAATTCTGTTTTGACAGAAGTATGCACCTGATTGTTTCTGGTGTAACTCCGAAATTATGAATCCACAGGGTCTGAAACTTCTACTTGTGGTATCCCAGCCTTTCATCTTTTCAACCCCACACATAGGTCTGACCTCAATTGGATTCTCTGAGAGAGAGTTATGCCAAGTGTTGCGACGTGACCTATTTATGGGATAAAATAGGATAGCAAACTTGTACGGCATTCCATGTGTCACTGTTTCAGTTTCAGCCTTTGAAAAAATGACATGAGAAAGTACAGTCTGTGCACTACCTATCACTTTTTATGAAATTTCATTTGGAGCTTCCTAGCCCAAGTTATGACCTTTTTTCCTATGTCACCTATTTATGACTTAGATCTGGAAGAGGCAGAAACCCTAGATTGTACAGATCCTAAAACACAAAGTACAACGAATTAGAAGTTGAACTTTGTACAAAAGGTACATGGGGATCTGATCTTCGACTTGTAAAATTTTTGGATCCAAAAAATTTGCCAAAATGTATTTATAGCGAAAGTGCTACGATGACTGTTTTTTGCTACATCAAGCCCTAACATCGCAAGTGCAACAAGTGTCATACATGCCATACCATGCCTTCTTTCAGGCTAGCTCTGATACCATGTTAGTTTTTTAGAATTTACCTCAATCTAATCTAGGATCTTAACTGAGAGAATAACATGTACATCATATCAGTCATGGACACAATAATGCAAGCACATAAGAGACACAGAGTTTACTTGGGGAAAACCATAAATGTGAAAAACCCCAATAACTTCCTCAGAGATAGATAGAGCAATGATACAACCCAAGAATAAGAGATAGACATCTCCTAGCAGAAGCTTCTCCTCCTCCACAAGTTCTCCACTCTCCGAAGAGTGTAAGAGAGAAATAGAATGATCAAATAGAGTGCCTCCTGCACTCTATTTATACTTGACTTGAGTTGCTTAATGACCTTTACTAGGCCGGCCTTAACTTAACCACATAACATAATGCTGATTGGGATGACACCCAATAGGGTGGTCTAATAACCCTTTGACCCACATGGCCAACCCCCAATAGGGTGGTCTAATAACCCTTCGACCCACATGACTCATACAGGGCCGACCCCAACAAGGTGGTCTAATAACCCATCAAGTATAAGTTACGACACTTACAATATAAATGACGACACTTCCATATAGAGGAATAATAGCATATCTATAGGAATACAAACACTTCCGTATAGAGGAATAATATCATCTCTATAGGAGTACAATATATATATATGAAATACATTCCGAAGTTACATATACATCAACACATTCTAATGGACAGGATAGACTAGGAACTAGTTCCAATCCAAATTTACTAAGTTCATTTGCATTAGTTTTCAGAGTTTGATGATTACAAGTTCACATATAGCTTAGTTAGAGTATAGGTTTACTTTTCAAGTTATAGATCAGTTTTATAGCATTTTCATAGTTGTCTTAAATCATAGTTTAATTTGCAGTAAGATCTCTTGTAGTTCATGTTTCATAAATTAGTTGAAATAATTTGATATTAATAGGCATGTGCATAAATTAGATCAACATTTTAAAGAAGTCATCCGAAGTTGAGTAACTTAGATTTTGTACTTCTCAAGATTTCAAAAATAGTGTTTCATTTCAAATATCATAGTTAGTTGTCATTTTCTTATGGGTCAACAGTAAGTTACAATGTTTAATATTTCTTGTAATTAGTCTATCTTTAGTTTTCACATCTTTGTAGAAGTCAAGTTAGATTTATTTCCATTTTGCATTTCTTTAGCTTTCGTAAGTCATTTAGATCCAGTCGTTCTTCAAGATGATTGGAAGTAGGTAGTTTGATTATCATTCATTGTTGTTAGTGCATGCATAAATCTTAGATCAATATTTCATCTTGTTTCATAGTCTTATAGGTTGTTGAAGTTGAATCTCATAGGTTGCTTAACTAGTTTGTTTTCTTAAGAATAGTAAGTTTCTTGCTTTTCATAGTTAGTTGGTAAACTGAGTTGTTTCCTAGATTAGGACTTTGTCAGTCTTTGCTTTTTTAGAATAACTTTTTTTTATTAAGTTTTGTTTTAGTACTGTCTTTTGTTTCAATTATTGTCCATAGAGTAGATTAGTATAGATTGATACTATTTTGATCTGTTTGTTAGGTTAGATCTAATTGGTTTGACAATTTATACTTTTAAGTATGACTTAGTTTAAATTACCAGCTTTAGGATAAGTTAGGCTAGGGTAGTTTAGGCTTTTAGTCCTGCACATATAGTGTTTGTATCTCACAAGCTACCTTCCTAGGTTGACAATTAAGTGTTGAATTAGATAGCATATATTTTACCCAACATGCTTCTTGATCGCTTGATGAACATGGACGCTAATTTCTTAGCTTATTTGTCTTGCAGCAATATTTCTTGAGATTTCCTCCACTTTTTTCAGGATATCGTCATCCTTCTATATGCATATGGTGCAAACAGTGACTTTTTGAATTACTATGGACTTCTTTCCAAATATCAGGCCCAACCACCCTCGGATTTTGTGGTGTTTCTTTCCATTGATCTTGGTAGTATTTTATTTCCATCGCCTCATCCTACCATCAAAACACAATCAACATATGTAATATCCCGAATTTTGCACTAACTAGTTTTGTTGTTCTATTGGGCCACGGCCCCAACACATATGTTTTATTTTGAGTATTGGACATGAGACCTAACACCTATGATTTATTCTTTTATATATTAACATATTGGGCATGGACCCTCATTGACTTCTTTATTTGAGTGTATACTGGGCGAGAAGGCCCCAATGTTTTAATGATGTTCTTCAGCTTTGATATGGGTACAAACCCTAATACACTGAGATGATCTTTTGTTACTTACTGTGCAGAGGTATGATTTTATATGATTTGAATTATGAGTGTGTTGAGCATGGACTCAGAAACACACATATAACCTATGTACTGGGCATAAGCCCCGAGGTACCTAGAAGAATGTTTATGTACTGGGAGTAAGCCCCGAGGTAAATTGAGTGTTGGGCCTAAGCCCTGGAGCACTCCAAGATTGATAAACGAATACCGTATCTGAGGCCACTTGAGTATTCTAGATGTGCCTCACAACCACATTCTAGCACTGGTGTTGAGCAGGAAGCTATGGAATTGCACTAGCGTAATGCCCATGTGAAAGTGTTGAGTTAAAAGGCTCTAAAGAGCACTCAGGGATACAAAATATCAAAGTATTGAGTCTGAAAGACTCTGAATAGCACTTCTACTTTCATCATATTTATTTAATTTGATTAAATGATTCATCTTTTATCTATCATCAAATACTACAGGAACTACCATGTTAAACGAGGGAATCTGACATGCAAGAGAGAGACTAGAGGTTCCTATCCAAGGTTACCGAAAGACCGTCCAAAAGAATTGGACCTTGTCCTTAAAAGTTAAAAGAAGTATCATGTAAGGATAGATATTTAAACAAAAGATAATTACTGCCACTTAAAGCATGGATTGACTAATAGTAGTCTTCTACGAATAACATGCATAAAGGCCTCAAGATTATTATTATTATTATTATTATTACTAAGAGTTTTAATAAATAATGAGGCTCTTGGGAGGGATGCCACCAAACTTTAGAGAAAATATAGAGTTTGACATGCCCAAAAACCTTGATGTGACCTTACATAAAGCAATACTGTGTTATGAACACGGACAAGCAAGGAATGAAAACATCAATAGAAACAGAGATAGGTTTAGAACCTTCTCGGACAACCACAGACCAGGTTTTAGACCTCCACCTTACTGGAAACATAACAACAATTTTCCACCCAATAGAGGCTTCAACCGATCTCAACCACGACCAAGTGCACCCCCACCACCTGTCAACAGACCATCTTTCAACAAAGGGACAAAAGATGTCCCACACTCTCTTGTTAGAAATGCCAAGGGCCCCACTACTACAGAGACTGCCCCAGCAAAACGGATGGAGTTTTACACAATGTCCAAGCAGAACCTACCATAGGATACATGGCAAAGACACCCAGGATTGATGCCGCTCTTGATGGTCGACAGGTGGATCACCAGGCCACTATGGTTGAAATTAAGGGTAAGATCTAAAACACAACCGTTTCAGTTTTAATAGACCCCGACGCATGCCGAAGTTACATCTACCCTAAGATAGTAGACACTTGTAAGTTGAACCAAGAGCATCACGAGAGATCGTGGCTAGTACAACTAGCCATCGGTACCAAATGAAAGGTCTCCGAGTTAGTTAAAACTTGTGAGATAGACTTAAACGGTTTCCCAACTAGGTTAGAATTAAACATTCTACCCATAGGGTCGTACGATATACTCATCGGCATCGATTGGTTAGAAGAACACCATGTCCTACTGGACTACTTAAACAAATCCTTACTTTGTAGGGATGACCAAGGGAATCAGAAGATGATTCAAGGTATCCCTAAGAAAGTGTCGGTACTACAGATCTCCACCTTACAAGCAAAGAAATGTATCAGAAAAGGTTGCAAACTCTTTTCCGTCAATATACAAAACATAGAAACTGATAGGGAATAGAAGATCGAAGACTTACCAGTCCTCATAGAGTTCAAAGATGTACTTCCAGAAGAAATACTGGGATTACCACCCAAACGAGACTTAGACTTTTCAATCGAACTAACACTCGGGTTAGTACCAGCTTCTAAATCCCCGTACTGCATGAGCACACTAGAATTGGTGGAGCTCAAGCTTCAGTTACAAGAGTGAATAGTCAAAGGGTACATTCGACCAAGTGTGTCCCCTTGTGGTGTACCGATACTCTTCATCGAGAAGAAAGACATAACGATGCGGATGTGCATCGATTACCGCCAACTCAACAAGATGACCATTAAGAACCGCTACCCACTCCCTAGGATCGACGACTTGTTTGACCAAGTCGGAGGAGCAAAGATCTTCTCAAAGATTGACTTACGATCGGTATACCATCAGTTGAGGATCCGTGATGAGTATATCAACAAGACCGTGTTTCAGACCTGTTACGATCACTATGACTACGTAGTGATGCCCTTTGGGTTGTGTTAGGAACCCATGTCAACCCTTCTCTTTACTTTGTTAGTATATTGTTGTTGGACGCATATGCTTTGTAAGTCATCCTGTAGTATTTGTTGATCCATAGTTTATGTTAGCCCATGGTATTGACCCATAGTATTGGACGCATATGCTTTGTAAGTCGTCCCGTAGTATTATATGTCCCATGGTTTTGACTCATAGTATTGGGCATAGACTTAGTATATAAGTGCGCGTTGAGGTCATTGAAGGCACTGTGAAGTTAATTGTATTTAGCTTTCCCCCTCGAAGTGGCTCGTGATCAATAAAAAAGTGATTTTGAGTTCTATTATTTCTGATATCTCATGTATTTTCATTAATTAATTATTGCAGGTTCTTCACATCTGATATCAGAGCACTTTCTTGGGCTCGTTGGGTGGAATTTCTACCAATTTTTTTTTTTCGTATCTGTTGCAAGTTTGGATATGGGAATAATCCCTATCCGCTTAAGTGTGGGAAGTACTTGGCCATAATCCCTAAAACTCATTGTGAGGATTACCACAGGAACCCCAAAGTAGATGGCCCATTGAGAGGACCTGCCAATGAAAAGGTCAATGACACCTACCCGATTGACTAGTTCTCACCCACGAGGTAAACCAAGAGATGTCATTTTTGGCAAAGCGGTTATTAGTTTTACCAGAATCGTGGTGTGAGGGGTACTACGCCAATACGCAAGCTGTCAGACAACATTGGTGGCCAAGTGAATCCCCTGAACCGATAGGAAGCCGCACATACCTGGGGTCCATATCTATTTTCAGCTGAACTGTTGCCGATCACTTCTGCTCCAGATCCAACCATTTCAGATCTATTCTGAAAGTTGTTCCAGATCCAGTCCCTGTTTCATATCCAACCATTTTTCGATCCCTTCCGCACCGTTGCAGATCCATCTGTTGCGGATTCCTTTCGCGCCGCCGTTGCCGATCCATTTCTGAAATTTAAAAATATATATATATATATATATATAATTCTATTTTTCGGGCATATCTCCTTTGTTTCAACTCTGTTTTCCCTGAAGCTTCACTGAAATCCCTGCAATCCCATTTTGCATATTTCATTCCTGAAGACCCTATCCCAAATTCCACTTCCCAAGACCATAAATCCCACATTTGTCTATTTTTAGGGTTTTCCATAACTCCTTCAATTTTCACCCAAACGCATTCAAATTTTTCCATCGTGTTCCTTTCCTAATTCTGCTTCTTTGTCCCTCTCTACCAAATTTTCTCATTCTTTCACCCTGCTTCTGAAATCCCCATTTTTTGCCTCCCTATCCATCAAAAAGTGTCCAAATCCTAGTCAAACCCCAATTACCAATCCGAGTTTTTCCCAAATCCAAACTTTCCTTTACTAATTAAGCTTTTGTTTGTGTTTTTCTATCCATTTCCTTAAAAAAAAAATAAAAAAAAATCCTGGTTGTGGTTGTCACCTGCACAGGAGCAAAAACCATGGAGGAAGTACTTGCAACCATCCAAACCAAACTCCAAGATCTGGATGAAAAATTTCTCATCCTCCATCTTCAGCATTCAACCATGAACAATAACCGACAACCAGAATCTTTTGTAGCCACCAGGTTCTCTTCTTCCAGCAATTTTCATGGGCCGAAGCTTGATTTTCCTCGCTTCAATGGTACTGATCCGAATGGATGGATATACCAAGAAGAACAATATTTCAGTTTGCATAATACTTTTGATGTCCAGAAAGTTTCACTTGCATCCTTTCATTTGGAACAGGAATCCCTTCAAAGGTACCATTGGTACATCAAAGCTCATCCCGAGCCAAACTGGAGAGATTTTTGCCAACTCCTTTTGCCACAATTTGGTCCTAGTGCTTTTGACGACTTCACAGGAGCACTCACTAAACTTCACCAAACTGGCACACTGAGAGAGTATCAGACAGAATTTGAGAAACTATCCAATCACACAGAAGGATTGTCTGATGAATTCTACAGGAGTTGTTTTATCAGTGGTCTCAAGGATGAAATCTGCTCAGAGGTCAAAATGTTATGTCCCAACACAATGATGGAAGTCCTAGGGTTGGCTAAGCTGGCCGAGGACAAGATCGCAACTCAGCAATGCTCCAAACCCACCTTTGTTCCCTTCAGAAATATGGGTTCCCAATGACATCCCATCATGCCTGCTCCTCGACCAACTCCCATCAAGCATTTGTCTGAAACAAAGATGCATGCACGCTGAGAAAAAGGGCTTTGTTATAATTGTGATGAGAAATTCACTCGAGGACATAGATGTGTTCAACAAAAGAGCTATCTCTTGGATGTGGATTCTCCATCTGCCTATGAACTTGATGAAGAAGCTCTAGATACAGTAGATGATCAGGTTGACAGTCAGCACCCGCCTGTTGACACCCCATCTTAGGACGACCCACCCGAGATCTCTCTCCATGATGTAACCAGCATCACCACCCCACAAACAATGCAGGTTAGGGGATACTTCAAGAAGCTCCCTCTTACCATACTCATTGATTCTGGTAGCACTCATAACTTCATTGACCCTCGGATTGCCAAACATGCTGATTGTTTTGTCCGTCCTTGCTCTCACTTTGAAGTTATGGTTGCCATTGGGGGAACCTTACCTTGCAAGGGGAAGTGTCACAATGTGCGTATCTCTATGGAAGATTATAACCTACACTCTGACATGTTTGCCTTGTCCTTATGCGGATGTGATGTGGTTTTGGGTGTTCAATGGTTACGCACACTTGGCCCCATCTTATGGGATTTTGATGAGCTTTGGATGCAGTTTTCAGTCAATGGGGCACAACACAAATTTATGGGCTTACAACCAGGGTCTCTCTACATCATCAGTTCACATCGCCTGGAAACAATCCTTAAGAAAAATTCACATGGTGTCATCACTCAGCTCCATTCCATTCAGATGCACCCACCAATAGTCTCCACTACTTCCTTGGATAGATATGCAGGTGTCTTTGTTGAACCAATGAGCTTGTTGCCTTCAAGAGACCTTTCCGGTAAGAATTTAGCTGCATCTACCTCTCAGTAGGAAATGATGGCTATTTTGCATGCAGTATAGAATTGGTAGCCATACCTATTAGGGAATTATTTCTGCATCAAGATTGATCTCGAGGGTCTGCAAAATTTCCTGGAACAATGGGTTTCCTCCCCAACACACCTAAAATGGGTTATCTAACTCATGAGTTATCCCTATGCGATCACTTACAATAAGGGTATGGACAATATGGTGGCAGATGCTCCTTCTCGCACAATTGATGACCCAGTTTATCTTACAGCTATTTCTCTGCTTGTTCCAAATTGGTTGTAATATGTTCAACAGGGCTATCTCTTCTATGAACTCCATGCTTCTTCATCAGCACGGCACTCCAAGTTCTTCAAAATGTATGACCGGGAACAATGTAACTTCTTTTGGCAGGGACTAAAAATGACAATTCAACAGATGGTGGCTGAGTGTGATACTTTCTAGGTCAACAAGGGTGAAACGACACTCCTTTCGGGACTGCTCAAACCTTTTCCCATCCTTACACAGATTTGGCCAACTATTTCTATGGATTTCTTAGAAGTAATCTAGTGGTACAATACCGCATCTACAAGGACACCATATGAAGCAGTCTATGGACAGACACCACCAGTTCTTCTTCCATACACCTTTAGCAGCTCCCCAGTTCAAGCAATTGACTTAGTTCTTCGAAACCGTGATCAAATTCTTCTCATTCTGCAGGACAATCTTCACATGGCTAGAATTCGACTGCAACAACAAGTCGATCAACACCATTCTAAGCGCACTTTTCACGTAGCTGATATGGTTCTTCTTCGTCTATAGCCTTCCAACAATCCTCCTTGAAACTCCAAATGCGTTAGTGTCCCGAAATGCAACCCGAGGATGCTACCGGGGAACCACTCATTCAGATTCTGCATCAATTTCCCTAACCAAAGCTTTGAGGACAAAGATTTTTTTATGGGAGAGAGGATCTTAGGAACCCATGTCAACCCTTCTCTTTACTTTGTTAGTATATTGTTGTTGGACGCATATGCTTTGTAAGTCGTCCCATAGTATTTGTTGATCCATAGTTTATGTTAGCCCATGGTATTAACCCATAGTTTATGTTATCCCTTTCTCAAAAGAGGTTGCCCCCTCAAAGTGGCCTGCGATCAATAAAAAAGTGATTATGAGTTCTATTATTTCTGATATCTCGTGTATTTGCATTAATTAATTATTGCAGGTTCTTCACAAGTTGACGAACGCACTGGCCAACTTTATGTGTATGATGAACAACATCTTTAGCAAATACCTTGATAAGTTCGTTCTAGTCTTTATTAAAGACATTTTGATCTACTCCAACAACGAAGTAGAACATGAGGAGCATCTCCGAATTGTTTTGCGAATGCTAAGGGAACACCAACGTTACGCCAAGTTTAGTAAGTGCAATTTCTACAGACCCTAGATTCAATACTTAGGACATATCATTTCTAAGAAGGGAATAGTTGTCGACCCCGAAAAGGTCAAAGCTATCGAAGAATGGCCCACACCTATGTACATATTTGATATAAGATCATTTTTAGGTTTAGCCGGCTACTATCGAAAGTTCATTGAAAACTTCTCGCGGATTGCATGTCCCATGACTGCCTTGCAGAAGAAGGCAAACACGTTTATCTGGACGGATAAGTGCGAAGAGAGCTTTCAAAAGATGAAACAACTATTGATTAGCGCACCAATCTTACGAGTTGTAGACCCCAATGGGGAATTCGTTGTTTACACAGATGCAAGCAAGGAAGGACTTGGGGGAGTCCTTATGCAAGACAATTTTTCCATATGCTACAAATCAAGGAAATTAAAAGAACATGATCAAAACTACCTTACGCATGACCTCGAACTAGCCACCATCATCCATGCTCTGAAGATGTGGTGACATTATATGACGGGAAATAAATTCCTATTGATGACTGATAACATGAGTTTGAAATACCTTTTGACCAACCCGACCTAAATGCTAGGCAGGCCAGGGGGTTAGCCTTCCTTAGTGAATACCATTTCGAACTAAAGAATATAAAGGCAAAGAAAACAAGATTGCGGATGCATTGAGCCATTGAGCACATATGCTTTATGAAGTCACAGTGAGTCAAACCGACCTAGACTTACACCACAAGATTCGAATGGCATGTAAGAATGACCATTACTACACAGAAATCCTTGCAAGGATCTAGGAAGACAGATTAGTCTAGCAACAAAAGGAATATAAGATAGATTAGTCACGACTACTATGGTCAAAAGAAAGAATCTACGTCCCAAAGAGTGGAGACATTAGATCAAACATTCCCATCGAGTTTCACCAGAAACCCTATTCAGGGCATCCCAGATATCAAAAGATGATATCAGCAATAAAGAAACATTACTTTTGGCCTAAGTTGAAAGCATACATCACCATGTTCATCACGAAATGTCATGAGTGCCAACTAGTCAAAGCAGAACAGTAACACCCCTCTGGATTACTTCAACCTTTACCCATTCTGGAATGGAAATGGGAGGTAATAAGTATGGACTTCATTACAGTCTTACTCAAGAGTAAGAAACTGAACGACTCCATCTTTGTAGTGGTAGACAAGATATCTAAAGCAACTCACTTCATACCGGTAAAATCTACCTACAAGGTAGTTCACATCGCGGAAATATTCTTAAAGGAGAACTTTTGATTCCACGGGATACCCAAGGCAATCATTTCTAATAGAGAAACGAAGTTCACTAGCAACTTCTGGAGAGCATTGTTCTCCGGTTTGAAAACCCACTTACAATTCAGTACCGGGTACCATCCCAAGACTGACGGACAAACAGAATGAGTAAACCAAATCCTCGAGGACATGTTGAGGATGTATGTCATGAAAAAACCCCACCAAGTGGGAAGATTATTTACACCTCGCAGATTTTTCATACAACAACGATTATCAAACGTCGGCCAAAATGAGTCCTTTCGAGGTACTCTACGGCAGGAAATGTTGTACACCCGTGACTTGGGACAGTCCAGTAGGAAGACTTATGTTAGGAATCGACCTACTAAAAGACTTGGAACAACTAGTCTCCAACGTAAAACTGAAGTTGAAAGAAGCACAAGACCGCCAAAAGAGTTATGCGGAAAAGAAAAGAAAAGACAAAGACTACCAAGTCGGTGAACATGTGTTTCTAAAAATAAAGACAAAATGAAGCTCATTGAGCTTAGGACGTTGCAGGAAACTAGCCCCAAGATTTTGTGGACATTTTGAAATACTGGCCAAGAAGGGCCTAGTGGCTTATGAGTTAGCCTTACCAGCATATATAAAAGTTCATAATGTTTTTCATGCTTCATTGTAAAATAAATGTCTATACGATACTAAATATATTATTGACTGGTCCTTATTATAGGTGGAGCCCAAAGGGGAGTTCATGCCAGAACCACTCCACATTCTAGACAAGAGAGAGGTGTAGCTTAGGAGGAGAACCATTACTCAACTCAAAGTGCAATGGAGGCACTTTGGACCAGATGAGGTTACTTGGGTGGATGAGACCACCATGAAAGTGGCATACCCAACCTTGTTTCGTGACCTCATTCCTAGTCCCTAGAAACATCGGGAGAATTTTGTTTCAAAGCAGGGAGGGATGTAATATCTAGAATTTTGCACTAACTATTTTTGGTGTTATATTGAGCCATGTCCCCAGCACATATGTTTTATTTTGAGTATTGGTCATGAGCCCTAGCACCTATGATTTATTCTTTTATATATTAACATATTGGGCATGGACCCTCACTGACTTATTTATTTGAGTGTATACTAGGCGAGAAGGCCCTAATGTTTTAATGATGTTCTTTAGCTTTGATATGGGTACAAACCCTAAAACACTAAGATGATTTTTTGTTACTTACTGTGCAGAGCTATGATTTTACATGATTTTGATTATGAGTGTGTTGAGCGTGGACTCAGAGAGACATATATACGCTACGTACTGGGCATAAGCCCCGAGTTACCTAGAAGAATGTTTATGTACTAGTAGTAAGCCCTGAGGTACATTGAGTGTTGGGCCTAAGCCCTGGAGCACTCCAAGATTGATAAACGAATACTGGATCTGAGGCCACTTGAATATTCTAGATGTGCCTCACAACCACATTCTAGCACTGGTGTTGAGCAGGAAGCTCTGGAATTGCACTACCGTAACGCCCATGTGAAAGTGTTGAGTTAAAAGGCTCTGAAGAGCACTCGGGGTTATTAAATATCAAAGTGTTGAGTCTGAAAGAATATGAATAGCACTTCTACTTTCATTGCATTTATTTTATTTGATTAAATGATTCATGTTTTATCTATCATCAAATACTGCTGGAACTACCATGTTAAACGAGGGAATCTGACGTGCAAGAGAGAGACTAGAGGTTCCTATCCAAGCTTACCGAAAGACCATCCAAAAGAATTGGACCTTGTCTTTAAAAGTTAAAAGAAGTATCATGTACGGATACATATTTCAACAAAAGATAATTACCACCACTTAAAACATGGATTGACTAATAGTAGTCTTCTACGAATAACATGCATAAAGGCCTCAAGATTATCATTAGTATTATTATTACTAAGAGTTTTAATAGATAATGTTGTTATTATTTATTTTATATTGTATAGTTGTGCATCATTTAATATTATTAATGATGTATTAATAGTTAAGTTAAATTATAAAAAGATTAAAGATTAAAATCACTTATAGTTAAAAGCAAGTGATAAGTCCTAGTTCAGGAGGAGAAAATATTTTAGTAAATAATATCTTTTAAATATTATATTATTTAATTTAAAGAAACTAATTATTCCAACAGTCATAATTCAAGACTCCCCTACATAAAGAGGGAAGATCCCAAGTTTTGGGGATCATCTATCTTTTTTTATTATCATCCTCTTATGGTAATTAGAGAGAAGTTTTTCTGCTCCAAGAAAACTGAAACAACCTTATATAATAATTCCATATCTGAACCAGCAGTGAACCTAGGGGCTCTATCACCCATTGAATGTTGCAGCCAGCTCGGGGGGATCCAGTTAGAACCAGGAACGGTCTAAGTTTCATGGTTTGGAGGAACATGGTAGCCCCAAAGTTATCCAACTAAGGAAATCATCCTAACAGGTTAGCTAACTACAACAGGTTCTGCATTAATTATTGTTTGAGTGTGCAGGCTTCTACAGGAGAGGATCATGTACCAAGCAACCAGACTTCTCCAGGAAAGGATCAAGTGCCAAGGTAGCCAAGTATGTATTATTAATTGTCTCCATTTTCATGTTATAGTAGACATAGGATTTTAGATTAGAATTATTACTTCAGCATTGTTCTCATTACAAATATTATCAAGCTTAGAGGTTTTACCAAGAAACCAGTGGAAGGTCTAGCAGGTCTCGCCAAGCTAGCCCATGCTAGCCAACACCCCATCAACAATCTTAGGAACCCTACTATGGATTTCTGGAAGACTTCCTATTGTTTTCCCATATTTAACTACCAGGTTAGGGCTATTATATTTTTAAATGATTATGTTTTCTGTCTGAATCGTCTTACCAATTCGTAGTGCAGGGATTACTTCTGATTTTTTTTTTAAACTCTTTTATTGTTATTCTATTTTTGCTTAGTAATCATTAGATAGAAATTACCATAACATCAAATCGAACATCGAATCTCCTAGTCACAGTACACATCTATCGTAGATTAAACATTAAATAGTAACTATTATTTTTCTGTTCTTTCAAACCAAGGTATATTTCTACCTTACCAACATCTCTACGATTGCAACCAAACAGTCAACCATTAAATCAAAAACGACAACAGATTTCTCTCATGGATCGAACTCCATTATCAAACCAATGTTTCCATATTATTAAACTATATTACTTTTAATCCATAGAAATATAAGTCAAGAGATCGAACCTCACTAAAGGCCATACAATTTTTACATTAGCCAAATAGCATAGAAATTTCACACAGAACATTTTACACATGCAAGCAAGCGTTTTCGCTACCAATGATCAAATACATACAGACTTCCTTTAAACATGAAATGCAGGGCAAGGGATCGAATCCCTCCATCCTTCCATTTAAAGTAACTACCAAAAAGAAAACGCAGCATGAAGAACCAAAGTGAAAACCCATAGGCATGTAAGAAGATAAGACAAGGATTGCGTTCCACCTACTAAACACATTTTGTTCTGGCAGCTACTCTAAAACAAATATTTGAAAATCCATTTAACAAATAGACTCCCATGATAGTCACATGAAGGTTCAATAACCCTTAACCATTATTTCATACAAAGAAAACACAGAGATCAGTTACAGGTTCAAGTCCAATAGAAAAACGGAGAGGCCAAACTTTCCCGATTTCTCAGGTAGAGGCAATCTCTACTCATGATAAATTCAAGCCATGGAAAGATCATGATTTCCTATTTTACAAATACTCAACCAACAACTTTCAGAATAGAGGCAACGATAGAAAACATAGAAATCGAGAACTACTACTCTTACCATAAGAAAACGCAGAGACTAAATAATGTGCAAATCGATTATAGAATAATGTAGTAAATCCATTTCCTCTATTCACAGGTCCAAGGATTCTTTTACAAACAAAATACGCAAACATGTAAACCCCAGTTTTATATTGGGTATTATTATTACAACTTCTACAAGGTTCAACATTGAGCCAAATGGCCAAACCTTACACTGAAACCCTCGAGGGCCATTAAAAACCAATAGATACATTTCACAATGGTCTAGGAAACGACGACCTCAACGAACCCAAAACTCGTTGCAGTAAACCCACATTGGGCTCACAGAATTCCTCATTGCAAACACCAATAGTGAACTCTGAACTTACCATTTGCAATGCCATCAATGTCGAGTATTGGTCACGTAGAAGAGAAATGCCAACCGACACCTGCTAAACAAACAATCGATACAAAGTCAAAACCATAAGTTTTATATCACAATCTGTCTAAATGAAATAACATGAAATGTACTATGAATCGGGGATGAATTACCTTCGTATTTCATTCGCCATCTCTGCATACAAAACCCATATGGTGTGCTGATGATGAGCCAAGCTTAGGTCAGTACACGAAACCCTCAAATGCATCCACAACAAAACCAATGAAATGAACCACGAGAAGGAACCTTCGTTGGTGTAGAACCCAAGGGAAAACCCTCATCATAGCGGGCAGCATTGGTCTTGTGCCAACGAAGAGATGCATTCAATTCTACCACCAAACCCCAAATATTTCGATATTGACCCTAATCTCTATAGTAGTAGAGTCATTCTTGATCAACAAAGTTTTATAAATGCACAAGTATTGCAAAGACCACAAACATTACATAGTGCCACAACACATTACCATGTCAACAAATATTATAACTTAAACAAGTATTGCAAACAACCTTCACATATTTTAAGGTGCCAATATTTAACTATCACACACTTTGGACTTGAGTAATTGTTGGGAATGTGAAGTAAGCACCCTAGGTAGATGACTTCATAGGTACACCTGTAAACCAATACAATTGAATGCATTAGCAAAACTCGCTAAGTAAGTCAGAATTTTCCATTTCTTACACTCTACCTCTCAGCAGCCCTGCCGAGGTACTTTGCTCCTTGAAAGACCAAGCATCACATCATGGGCATCAACCGCCACCGATATGTTAAGATTTAATATGCTAAGACAGAAAATAGTAGCATTACATTCCATTTCACAATAATAGCATATATAGGATCACTGAAGAAACAACAAGCATAGCATAAACACAAGAGACACAGATTTATCCTGGGAAACCCTCATGGGGTAGAAAACCCAGTAAAGCTTCTTCAATATAGATGACCAACAATATACAAATATGCAAACCCTTAGCATAAGCTCCTCCTCCATCATAGCATACCTCTCCTCCACAAGTGCGCTACTCTCAAGTGAGTGAGTGTGTATCAAATGAGGAATACACCTCCTCTATTTATACACTACTCCGACTTGACTTTTACACAGAACATGTAGGCTCGCATTTAACCAATGGGTTAAATACCCCACTACAACTGATTGGGACGACCCCTCTAGTGGTGGTCTAATAACCCTTTGACCCACATAGCACATACAGGGCCGACTGCCACTAGGGAAGTCTAATAACCCAAGTTACCACATTCCGACGGAGGAATAAACATCTACGGATATACAATAAGATCTTCACGGAGGAATGAAACATCTCTGGAATAATAAAGTACAAATATAATATTCTTTGAAGTTACAATATCTCAACACTCCCCCTTAACAAGAAGGATATTATAGCAACATCTGCAGGAGCAAGGAGTCATCAACATGATACATCTATAAATCATTGGAAGCTTTCTCAACATCATCAGTAACTCAAGCAGTTACTGGAACATCTTCAATACTTGAACATCAACATCTTCAGTGCTGAGTCATTATCTTCTGCAGCACTCAAACAGCTACAATACCATCAACATCTAGATTCTCACGATCATCAGCATCGTCATCATACGATTATCAGCATCAGGATCATCTCGATCTACAGCATCTGGATCATCTCGATCTACAACATCTGGATCATCACGGTCTATAGCATCCGGATCATCTCGATCTACAACATCTGGATCATCACGATCTACAACATCTGGATCATCTCGATCTACATCATCTGGATCATCTCGATTTACAACATCTGGATCATCTCGATCTACAACATCTGGATCATCTCGATCTACAGCATCTGGATCATCTCGATCTACAGCATCTGGATCATCTTGATCTACAGCATCTGGATCATCACGATCTACAGCATCTGGATCATCTCCATCTACAGCATCTGGATCATCTCGATCTACAGCATCTGGATCATCTCGATCTACAACATTATCATCTAGATCAATACAATCAGCAGCATTGTCTTCTAGATTAATACGATCAGCATCATCGTCATCTAGATCAATAGCATTAGTGTCCACACCAATACAAGTATACACATAATCAATACAAGTATCCACACAATACAAGTATACACATCATCAATACATGTATCCACACAATACATCTATCATCAAAAGCATGTATTCTCACTAATACATCTATCATCAAAAACATGTATTCGCACTAATACATCTATCATCAAAAGCATGTATTCTCACTAATACATCTATCATCAAAAGCATGTATTCTCACTAATACATCTATCATCAAAAGCATGTATTCTCACTAATACATAGCAGCATATCCTACAACACACACAATCATATTACAGGATGATCAATCCCACTCTCTTTCGGACATAGGTCCATGGATGATACAATTGAGTCATGTACCTTTTGAACCGAGGTCCAAGGATGATCTAGTCCTACCATGTACCTTTTGAACCGAGGTCTAGGGACGATCCAGTCCTATCATGTACCTTTTGAACCGAGGTCCAAGGACAATCCAGCCCTATCATGTACCTTTTGAACCGAGGTCCAGGGACGATCTAGTCCTATCATGTACCTTTTGAACCGAAGTCCAGGGACGATCCAGTCCTATCATGTACCTTTTGAATCGAAGTCCAGGGATGATCCAGTCCTATCATGTACCTTTTGAACCAAGGTCCAGGGACGATCTAGTCCTATCATGTACCTTTTGAACCGAAGCTCAGGGACGATCCAGTCCTATCATGTACCTTTTGAACAGAAGCTCAGGGACGATCCAGTCCTATCATTCAATTCTCAGAGACCTCATGTCTACGGTTCAATTCATAGTACTAAAGTCCGAGGACGATCCAATCCCCTTACCTGTTCATTCAGGATTTTGTTCTCGGAGACATCATGTCTACGGCTCAATTCAAAGGACTAAAGTCCGAGGACGATCCAATCCCCTTACTTGTTCATTCAGGATTTTGTTCTCGGAGACATCATGTCTACGGCTCAATTCAAAGGACTAAAGTCTGAGGACAATCCAATCCCCTTACCTGTTCATTCAGGATTTTGTTCTCGGAGACATCATGTCTACGGCTCAATTCAAAGGACTAAAGTCCGAGGACGATCCAATCCCCTTACCTGTTCATTCAGGATTTTTTTCTCAGAGACATCATGTCTACGGCTCAATTCAAAGGACTAAAGTCCGAGGACAATCCAATCCCCTTACCTGCTCATTTAGGATTTTGTTCTCGGAGACATCATATCTACGGCTCAATTCAAAGGACTAAAGTCCGAGGACGATCCAATCCCCTTACCTGTTCATTCAGGATTTTGTTCTCGGAGACATCATGTCTACAGCTCAATTCAAAGGACTAAAGTTCGAGGATGATCCAATCCCCTTACCTGTTCATTTAGGATTTTGTTCTTAGAGACATACGTCTACGGCTCTCTTTAGGACTGAAGTCCAGGGATGATCCAATCCCCTCAAGTCCACCAAGGACTTCATTCTCGAAGACATATGTCTACGGCTCTCTTTAGGATTGAAGTCTAGGGATGATCCAATCCCCTCAATTCCACCAAGTACTTCATTCTTGAAGACATACGTCTACGGCTCTCTTTAGGACTGAATTCAAGGGATGATCCAATCCCCTCAAGTCCACCAAGGACTTCATTCTCGAAGACATACGTCTACGGCTCTCTTTAGGACTGAATTTCAGGGATGATCCAATCCTCACATGTCCACCAAGGACTTCATTCTCGAAGAAATATGTCTACGGATCCTTTTAGAACATATGTTCAAGGATGATGCAATCCCTATTCTGTCCACCAAGGGCTTCATTTTCGGAGACATCATGTCTACCACTCTCTTCAGGATGATGCAATCCTATTCTGTCCACCAAGGACTTCATTTTCGGAGACGTACATCTACGGATCTCTTTAGAACATGTGTTCAAGGATGATGAAATCCCCTTGTCACCTTAGACCCTGTCTAAGGACCATCGACCAACCTTTCTGTTGGCATTACTAATATAGGTATCCTCATCATCGACCTCACTGTCGATGCAGGCAATCTCATCATGAGTTATCACATCACTCCCCCTTTCGAGGAGGGTCCTTCTGAACTATATTAATTTTGTCTCAGGAAACTTTACTTGAGGTAGAGGTTTGGTTAGTACATCGGATCGGTAGAAGTTTGGTTAGTACATTGGTAACTTGTTACAAATTCGAACTTTTAGTTCCTTTCTGCACCATATCTTGGAACACTAGATTCTCTGCCATCTTGATACAACTCTGTTTGTCACATAGGATCATAGTTGGGTTTATCTCTAATTCAAACAATACTGAAGCCATACTGCTTCATAACTTAGCAGAGCAAGCAACCATATATTCTGCTTGTGCTAACAGCCACAATAGATTGTTTCCTGCTAAACCACAAGATCATGGCCGATCCCAGACAATAACATCCTCTCGATGTGCTCTTCCTGTCTGATACACTTCCTTCCCAATCAACATCTGTGTAGCCATCTGAAGTCATGATCTCCAAGATAATATAGATCAAATTCTATTGTATCCTTTAGGTATCGTATCACATGATTTGCATCTTATCAAGTGAACACATCTAGTTTCCACTAGATATTGACTCAAGGTGTTCACAACAAAGCATATATCTGGCCTAGTATTCGTTAGACACATCAATGACTCAATATTTTGTCTGTACAGAGTTCTATCCACTAACTCTGATGAGTCATCTGCTAACACATCAAGTCCTTTTAATATTTCTCAGCATACTTTCCTTGGTTGAGAAAGTTTCCTTCTGAGCCTTGCCATACTTCCAGACCTAGGAAGTAATGCATCAATCTGAGATATTTCATTTTCATTTCTGCAGCCATCTTCTTCTTTCATTTCATGATCTGTTTCTCATTCTTTGTCAGAAAGAGATCATCGTTATACAATAATGGTATGATATGTTCATCATCCACAACGTTAAGGTAAAGGTTAGGATCAACTTTACTTTTGGTAAAGCCCAAGCTTATCAAGAAACTGTCAATCATCATTCACACTCTGCATTGAATGATCTTCTGCATATCTATCTGTGCCATCTCTCGTTAGATGGGTCTACTGATATGAGCCTCAATATCATTTGAACTCTGTGGTGAGTTCCTTCTTGCATCCATGTCATCTGTGTATAGAAACAATATTCAACCTTGTAGCAAAGGTTGAGATCCTCATCACCCATGGTGATCATTAAGCTCATCAATTGATTATCGATCCTGGGTACCCATATAGAACCTGATTCACACTTCTTCTTTAATTACATCATTAAGAGAATGGTCTTATCTATCCACTTGGAGCAAACATCTTGTTATGATTCTCTTCCTCTTTCTAAGAGAATCTTCTAGCCATGATCCTTCTATATTTTGTTTGATTTGTAAATCTTCTTGTTGAACATCCATCACTTGTTCGATGTTCATCATTCTTCATGATCTTTCCTACAAAGCAAAATTAGTACATGATTATTAATACTTTATAATCATGAAGTCATGTTGACATGATAACCTATTATGCATACAGATATCATTTACATAGTTATGCAACTATCTTGACCAATACTTTGGCACAACACTTTCCCATATCCTGTATGCATACAGTGGCTATCTAGATTCCTTCCATCTCTACCAGAACATACTATCGAGAGTGTGCACAGCTATCAGCATGTCAGCAAAGAGGCTTCATTCTAGATAAGCAACAATTGAATGTTTGTCCAACTTACCAATCATATGCATATTAGTAGTATATTGTTCAATGCTCTATGAATGTTTACATACAAGCAATATCATTTACTATTTCAAATAACAACTCAAATACTTATCTTTTATGTTTGTGTGGTTGCCTCCCGCTTGATCTTCTATATGTCTTTTGAACTTCTATTCTTTCTGTACCACTGTGCATGCTCAAGTGTGCACTAGTGTCATCCTCATGATCTCATACACAAACATACATTCATTAGTATATTATACAAACATTCTAATTCTAAATAATCTTGAATATGTATAGTCATGATCATTAGTATTCAGGGTTTCAAGGAAGTCTTCTTTTACTCATGCATATTCTTGTTTGATCATAGTACTCTTCTGGTTAATTAAATCATCAAGACAAGAGACATAATATGCATAAACCCTTGATTACTAACTTTATGAATAAGCATAACAAATCATACCAAGTATACTTATATAAGAGATACTAACACAAGGTAAGATTCTAACTTGACATAGGAAAACATACCTGGATTAGTATACCTGCTTAGTTATGTACAACATACCTAAACAATCTCTTCAATGATTTAGAGATCCTGAGCTAGAACCTTCATGTCTCATAGGTTAAACATAATATAACAAAGTCATACATACCTCGTAAGTGGATGAGTCTTTGTCTTCATGTTGTCATGGTCATGGAACTTGATTTGTCTTTTGTGATGTACCTGTATCTTGTTAGCAGACAACATCAACCTCACACAACACCATAATGCATTAGTACAATCATATAGCCCTAATCAATTAATGTCATCGATCATTCACATGCATTCATACTATTACTAGGGTGATAAGACAAATAACATTAATCAAGATTGTACTAATAAATAACATGAAGACAAACACATTATGAACTTAATCAAGAATCAGATTTCAAGACATACCTGAACCTCCTTAAGTCATACTTGTCGAGACTTCTTGTAGTCTTCTTATGAAAGGCCTTAGCCTCAACTCCCCCTGAAACTTGATCTAGAGCTTGATTAGGGTTTGTTAGAGAAACCCTAAAAATTCAATCTTTGACTTTCACACTTCTGAATGGATGGAGGAATGTGTCTTGCTGAGCTGATCAAACTAGCATTCTTCAATTTTGAAATCTCCAAAATTTGACCCCTCAAAATTGCCTTCGAAACTTCTGGATCTTCTGGATAGGAACCCAAACTAGGGTTTGATGAATCCCACCCTTCTGTGCAATCAAAAGATTCTATCCAAGGCTCTAAACTCTTATTTTTCTGAGGAGCTTCCAGCCATGGTTACAGACTTCAAAAATTCCAACTTTTGCTGAAGCCCTAATTTTCCATCTTTCCGATCAAAATCCCGAACTGGGGTTTGATCAAGCCCGGTCTTCTACCCAACCAAAAAATTTGATCTTGGTCTCTAAATTTCGATTTTCTTGAGTAGCATTCAGCCGTGGATTCCGATTCCAAAGATTCAAACTTTCTCCGAAACCCTAAATTCTGGAAGCCATGAATAAAGGTGCTCCAAAAATAATTTTGTTTCGACAGAAATATGTACCTGATTGTTTCTACTATAACTCCGAAATTTTCACTCCACAGGGTGTGAAAACATTTTTTGCAGTAGCCTGACCTGTCATCTTTCCATCCTGATAGGTCTGACCTCAATTGGATTTTCTGAGAGAGATTTATGCCAAGTGTTGCAACGTGACCTGTTTTGGGATAATACAGAAGAGTGAACTTGTACAGCGTGCCACGTGTCACTGTCTGAATTTTGGCCTCTGAAAACGTTTCCTGAGATAGTAAATTCTGTGTACTACCTGTCACTTTTTATGAAATTTCATTTGGAGCTTCCTATCCCAAGTTATGCCAAGTGTCGCAACGTGACCTGTTTATGGGAATAAATAGGAGAGCGAACTTGTACGGCATGCCATGTGTCACTGGTTCAACTTCGGCCTCTGACAACGTTTCCTGAGATAGTACAGTCTGTGTACTACCTATAACATTTTACGAAATTTCATTTCGAGCTTCCTAGCCCAAGTTATGACCTTTTTTCCTAGGTCACCTGATTTTGACTGAGATCTGGAAGAGGCATAAACCCTAACTTGTACTGATCATAACTTACAAAGTAAAATGAATCTGAGGGTGCCCTTTGGACACAAGATACCTGGAGATGTTATCTTCAGCCTGTAAAGGTTTCAGATCCTGAACCTTCTCCAAAATGGATTTATGGCGAAAGTTCCACGATGACTGGTTTTTGCTATATAAAACCCTAACCTTCAAATTGTCGTAAGTAAAGCAAGTGTCGTAAGTGCCATACCTTGTCTTCCTTCAGGTTAGCTCTGATACCATGTTAAGATTTAATATGCTAAGACAGAAAATAGCAGCATTACATTCCATTTCACAATAATAGCATATATAGGATCACTGAAGAAACAACAAGCATAGCATAAACACAAGAGACACAGAGTTATCCTGGGAAACCCTCATGGGGTAGAAAACCCAGTAAAGCTTCCTCAATATAGATGACCAGCAATATACAAATATGCAAACCCTAAGCATAAGCTCCTCCTCCATCATAGCATACCTCTCCTCCACAAGTGCGCTACTCTCAACTGAGTGAGTGTGTATCAAATGAGGAATACACCTCCTCTATTTATACACTACTCCGACTTGACTTTTACACAGAACATGTAGGCTCGCATTTAACCAATGGGTTAAATACCCCACTACAACTGACTGGGCCGACCCCTCTAGTGGTGGTCTAATAACCCTTTGACCCACATAACACATACAGGGCCGACCGCCACTAGAGAAGTCTAATAACCCAAGTTACCACATTCCGACGAAGGAATAAACATCTCTGGATATACAATAAGATCTTCACAGAGGAATGAAACATCTCCGGAATAATAAAGTACAAATATAATATTCTTTGAAGTTACAATATTGCAAACAACCTTCACATATTTTAAGGTGCCAATCTTTAACTATCACACACTTTGTACTTGAGTAATTGTTGGGAATGTGAAGTAAGCACCCTAGGTAGATGACTTCATAGGTACACCTGTAAACCAATACAATTGAATGCATTAGCAAAACTCGCTAAGTAAGTCAGAAGTTTCCATTTCTTACACTCTACCTCTCGGCAGCCCTGCCGAGGTACTTTGCTTCTTGAAAGACCAAGCATCACATCATGGGCATCAACCACCACCGATATGGGTCCATTCCACCTGAATTATCAGTTAGACTTTAATAAATATGCACACAAACTCTTAAAACTGTAAGAAGGAGATTTGCATTATTATACTCTAAACATTTGTACACTTGTGACATATTTACACTTCTATTCATTACAACGCTTCCTCAAAGTTGTAGGATTCACAACCAGTAATACCATGATACTTATGAAACTGAGACTCTTCAAAATGTTGCAAAAGAAGTATCGGTGTAGTATATTCTTAGCAGTGTTGAAGTTAATTTACAATCATCATCTCTTAACTAGTTTATTACAATAATAGAAATTTTTTAAATTTTTACTATTTTAGGGACATTACAAGTGGTATCAAAGCCCAACTACAAAACTAAGTGACCTGATTGGGCTCATTACAAACAGAACATCCGCTGCAGATACACAGTAAATAGAAACGCACATTCAGAAGTTTTATTTTGTTTATGTGAAAATGAACTAACAGATTTTATGTTCTTAACACTTATATAACATTGCATGTAGAGTCATTGTCTGAAAATGAATGCAGAAGGGGGCAACAACATACATGGGAATCTGAACTCTCCACCATGAAAGCAAGAAATTGTGGTGGAACTCAACTCGGATTTAAGGAAATCCATGCAAAACCTACAGGCAGAATTCCAATGTTTCAGAGATGACGACATGCAAGAAAGACGAGAACAATAAGTTATAAATATGGCTGTGAAGAACCTGCAATAATTAATTAATGAAAATACACGAGATATCGGAAATAAAAGAACTCATAATCACTTTTATATTGATCACAGACCACTTCAAGGGCAAAACCTCCTTTGAGCAAGCTCAATACAACTAACTTCACGCTGCCTTCAATGACCTCAACACACACTTATATACTAAGTCTAAGCCCAATACTATGAGTCGAAACCATGGGACATATAATACTATAGGACGACTTACAAAGCATATGCGTTCAATACTATGGGTCAATACCATAGGCTAATATAAACTATGGATCAACAAATACTACGGGATGACTTACAAAGCATATGCGTCCAACAACAATATACTAACCAAGTAAAGAGAAGGGTTGACACGGGTTCCTAACATCCCCTCTCCCTTAGAAAAATATTTGTCCTCAAAGCTTTGGTTGGGAAAAATTGATGCAAAATATGAAGGATTGGTTCCCCAGTAGCATCCTCGGGTTGCATTTCGGGCCACTGACGCCTTTGTAGTTTCAGGGAGGATTGCTTGGAATGTTGTAGACGAAGAAGAACCATATCAGCTGCGTGAAAAGTGCGCTCAGAACGGTGTTGATCGGCTTGTTGTTTCAGTCGAATTTTGGCCATGTGAAGATTGTCCTACAGAATGAGAAGAATCTGATCGCAGTTTCGAAGAACCGAGTCAATTTCCTGAACTGGGGAGCTGCTAAGGGTGTATGGAAGAATAACTGGCAGTGTCTGTCCATAGACTACTTCATATGGTGTCCTTTTAGATGTGGTATTGTACCACCCGAGCGCTTCTAGGAAATCCATTGAAATAGTTGGCCAAATCTGTGTAGGGATGGGCAAGGGTTTGAGCAGTCTCGAAAGGAGTGTTGTTTCACCCTTGTTGACCTGGAAAGTATCACAATCAACCACCATCTGTTGAATTGGCATTTTCAGTCCCTGCCAAAAGAATTTACATTGTTCTCGGTCATACATTTTGAAGAACCCAGAGTGCCTTGTTGATGAAGAAGCATGGAGTTCATAGAAGAGACATCCTTGTTGAACATATTGCAACCAATTTGGAACAAGCAGAGAAATAGCTGTAAGAGAAACTGGGTCATCAATTGTGCGAGAAGGAGCATCTGCCACCATATTGTACTTACCCTTCTTGTAAGTGATCGCATAGGGATAACCCATGAGTTGGATAACCCATTTCAGGTGTGTTGGGGAGGAGACCAATTGTTCTAGGAAATTTTCCAGACTCTAGAGATCAGTCTTGATGCAGAAATAATTCCCTAATAGGTATGGTTGCCACTTCTATACTGCATGCAAAATAGCCATCATTTCCTGCTGAGAGGTAGATGCGGCTAAATTCTTACCGGAAAGGTCACTTGAAAGTAGCAAACTCATTGGTTCAGCAAAGAAACCTGCATATCTATCCAAGGAAGTAGTGGACATCGTTGATGGGTGCATTTGAATGGAATGGAGCTGAGCGATGACACCATGTGAATTCTTCTTAAAGTTTTTTTCCAGGCGATGTGAATTGATGATGCGGAGAGACCCTGGTTGTAAGCCCATAAATTTGTGTTGTGCCCCATTGACTGAAAAATGCATCGAAAGTTCATCAAAATCCCATAAGATGGGGCCAAGTGTGTGTAACCATTGAACACCCAAAACCACATCACATCTGCCTAAGGACAAGGCAAACATGTCAAAGCGCAGGTTATAATCTTCCATATAGATACACACATTGTGACACTTCCCCTTGTAAGGTAAGCTGCCCCCATTAGCAACCATGACTTCAAAGTTGGAGAAAGGATGGACAAAACAATCATCCTATTTGGCAATCTGAGGGTCAATGAAGTTATGAGTGCTACCAGAATCAATGATTATGGTAAGAGGGAGCTTCTTGAAGTATCCCTTGACCCGCATTGTTTGTGGGGCGGTGACGTCGGTTACAACATGGCGAGAGATCTCGGGTGGGTCGTCCTAAGATGGGGTGTCCACAGGCGGGTGTTGAATGTCGACCTGATCATCTACTGTATATGGAGCTTCTTCACCAAGTTCAGAGGCAGGCGGAGAATCCACATCCAAGATATAGAGCTTTTGTTGAACACATCTATGTCCCCGAGTGAATTTCTCATCACAATTATAACAAAGCCCTTTTTCTCGGCGTGCCTACATCTCTGTTTCAGACAAATGTTTGATAGGAGTTGGTCGAGGAGCAGGTGTGATGGGAGGTCGTTGGGAACCCATATTTCTGAAGGGAACAAAGGTGTGTTTGGAGCATTGTTGAGCTGCGATCTTGTCCTCAACCAGCTTAGCCAACCCTAGGACTTCCATCATTGTGTTGGGACAAAACATTTTGACCTCTGAGCGGATTTCATCCTTGAGACCACTGATAAAATAACTCCTGTAGAATTCATCAAACAGTCCTTCTGTGTGATTGGCTAGTTTCTCAAATTTTGTTTGATACTCTCTCACTGTGCCAATTTGGTGAAGTTTAGTGAGTGCTCCTATGAAATTATCAAAAGCACTAGGACCAAATTGTGGCAAAAGGAGTTGGCAAAAATCTGTCTGGTTTGGTTCGAGATGAGCTTTGATGTACCAACGGTACCATTGAAGGGATTCCTGTTCCAAATGAAAGGATGCAAGTGGAACTTTCTAGGCATCAAAATTATTATGCAGACTGAAATATTGTTCTGCTCAGTATATCCATCTAGTCGGATCAGTACCATTGAAGCGAGGAAAAACAAGCTTCGGCCCATGAAAATTGTTGGAAGAAGAGAACCTAGTGGCTGCAAAAGATTCTGGCTGTCTAGTATTGTTCATGGTTGAATGCTGAAGATGGAGGTTGAGAAATTTTTCATCCAAATCTTGGAGTTTGGTTTGGATGGCTGCAAGTGCTTCCTCCATGGTTTTTACTCCCACATGGGTGACAACCATAACCAAGAGTTTTTTTTTTTTGTGGGAATGGATAGAAAAGCACACACAAAAGCTTATTCAGTAAAGTGAAATTTGGATTTGGGAAAAACTCGGATGGGTAATTGGGGTTTGACTAGGTTTTCGACACTTTCTGATGGACAGCTAAGCAAAAAATGGGGATTTCAGAAGCGGGGTGAAAGAATGAGAAAATTTGTCAAAGAGGGACAAAGAAGCAAAAATAGGGAATGGACACGGTGGCAAAATTTGAGGGTGATTGGGTGAAAATCGAAGGAGTTATGGCAAACCCTAAAAATACACAAATGTGGGTTTTCTTGCTTTGGGAAGAGGAATTTGGGATAGGGTCCTCAGGAATGAAATATGAAGAATGGGATTACAGGGGTGTCTGGGAAGTTTCAAGAGAAACGGAGTTAAAGTAAGGGAGATATGGCGAAAAAATGGATTTTTTTTCTTTCAGAAATGGATCTACAACGGTGCGGAATGGATCAGAAATAGATGGATCCGCAATGGTACGGAAGGGATCAGCAAGACATGGATCTGAAATGATGTGGAATGGATAAACAATGGCTGGATCTGAAACAGCTAGAGCTGGGACGACTATCATAATGGATCTGAAATGGCTCAGAATGGATCTAAAACGGCACGGAAGTGATCAGCAACAGTTCAGCTGAAAAATAGATATGGACCCCAGGTATGTGCAGCTTCCTATCGGTTCAAGACATTCACTCGGCCACCAAATGTGTCTGACGGCTTGCGTATTGGGGCAGTACCCCTCACTCCATGGCTCAGGTAAAACTGATAACTGCTTTGCGACAAACGACAGCTCTTGGTTTACCTCACGGGTGGGAACTAGTCAATCAAGTAGGGGTCGTTTCCCTTTTCGCCGATAGCTCCTCTCAATGGGCCAGCTACTTCGGGGTTCCTATGGTACCATTCACAATGAGTTTTAGGGCTTATTCCCAAGTAATTCCCAAAGTTAAGTGGATAGGGATTATTCCCATATTCGAAGCTGCGACAGATGTGAAAAAAATTGTGAAAGAAATTTCACCTAGCGAACCCAAGAAAGTGCTCTGATACCAGATGTGAAGAAGCTACAATAATTAATTAATGCAAATACACGAGATATCCGAAATAACAGAACTCATAATCACTTTTATATTGATCACAGGCCACTTCAAGGGGGCAACCTCCTTTGAGCAAGCTCAATACAATTAACTTCATGATGCCTTTAATGACCTCAACAGACACTTATATACTAAGTCTATGCCCAATACTATGAGTCGAAACCATGGGACATTGTTATAGCTTAAAATGACACCTCTCCGTCCGTGACGACACTTGCTTCCCTTGGTCGCATGACGACACTTCTTGAGATCAAGTTCAGTCACACAACAGGACATTTGTGGATGGAGGAGTCATTTGGGACACTAAAAATGGTTGAAATTACCTCATTCTTGACCCATTTGATGTATATGACCCTTAGGAACATTTTTCCAGACCAAACCATCTCCTGAAAATGAGTAGAAAAGCCTGTTTTTGGCTATTTTTCAATATGAGCGCGACTCCACTATTGAAATAGTAGCGTGTGTATGCAACTTTGTCTCATTTAAAGTAGCGCCCAATGCCATATGTACGCGACTTTGTATACTGTAGAGTAGCGTACACCCCTGTTTTGGTCAAAATCTCGAAATTCGAGTAAGTTAAGTTGGTTGGGAAACCTCTTGAGTAGTTATAACTTCTTTTCCCCTTCCTCATTGATTATATAAGGAGGGTAGAAGGGTCATGGGAGGGACTAAGCCCAATTACAAAGTTATGCTGGAGGAATGGAGACCCTCATCCCCCTCTCTTGTGCTTCAGTTTTGGTAAACCCTAGTACAATTGCTTAGAGGCTAGGATCCTTGGAGAATGGAAGCAGGAGACCTTGAATCTAGGTTTCGTGAAGTGCTAAGCTTGAAGGAAGGTATAATTTTATGTACTTGCTTTCATTCATCAATAAAGATCTGACATTCTTCTCTTTCCAAATATGACCTATTAATGTGTCTTAAGATTTGATTACTGTTTGATTATAGTTTGATGTCTCTTTCAATTATAGATATCAGTATTATATATGTAGTCAAATGTATTTGAGAAAGGTATCGAGTTGTTTTGCAGGTCTGGGCATTGCAACATTGGATAAGCATTGAAGAGCGAGGGAGGCAAAGCTAGGATCAACCTTCTGAATAAGGTGCCTACATATCTAAACCCTAACCTCTTCATTTATTTGTTGTACTTGCAGAATGCTTGTAAGTCTATCTTTATCACCGTAAGTTGGTAGTTTCTCCCCTGAACTATAGGTGCATTTTCCCCACAACAGAATGGCGACTCTGCTGGGGAAAGCCTAACTGCTTAGGGGTATCCAAGGTCATTTCTTCAGTCTTGTTTGATGGTCTTTTTTCATTTTCTTGATTAGGATCAGTTAGTAGGCTCTGTTTGACCCTCCTTGGCTTCTTATAGACCCTTCCCAACCCTTGCAAATCTTTGTGGACCCAGTTTGGGGGTTTTAAGCCCATTTTTCAAACTTTTTCCATCTGTACACTACTGTTTGTACCACACAGTAGCGCCCATATGGTACTTTTCTTCTACACAGTAGCGCCCATTTTTCTATGGGCGCTAGTTTCCTTCATACACAGTAGCGCTCAAAATCTGGGTTTGATTTTTTTGATTTTTTGGGTTGTGGACCCAAATCTGGGGGCTGTGGCTGCATGTTTTGGGGTCCCTGATGACCCTAGGTCTGATTTAAACAGCTGTAAGTGGTCTCCCATCCTTGTACTGATCCTACTTTCATGATTTGAACCTCTTTTGATCAACTTGGGCTTGTTTGGAAAGTTTTGGGGTTTGTTGACCTAAGTTGGGGGGTTGTGGACCTGTTTGGTGTTTTGTACCCTAATTTGAGTCTGACTGAACTTGCTTGCCCCATTTTCCACTGGATTTGGAACCTCTTGAGTCTTTTTGACCCTGTTTGTATCTATTTGAGTGAAATTTCTCTTTTAGGTTGGTTTCTTATCCTCCCTTATGCTTTTAGTTTTTCTTTTGTAGTGAAAGCTCAAGTGTTTTGTCTATTGTTCAAGACCTTGTTTGCATTGTTTATGTGTAGACCTGACTTTACCAAACCATACTTCTTCGTAGGTCATTTGCTTCATTTGGGTCTAAAAGTAGTTTTTGTACTCTTTTCCCAATGGTGGCATGCTTACATCAATAAGAATTTGAAAGTCATATTTGGTAGCTTTTACTGTTTCATAAAGAGAACCTGAAAGTTTCTTTGCTTTGCTTTGATAGTAGGTTAGTTTCAGTTTTGTTTCTTACCTTTGAAAAGAATAAAGAATTTTGATTTATTTTCTGAATAGAGTACCTTGCAAGTGGCTTAAAAGATTTTAGAGTGCTTTGCATAAAAAAGAACAACTTTTCTTTTGCATACCTAGTTGCTTGAGTAGCTGCATTCTTAGGTTTTGAGTTTATTTTTGTACATTTAGACTTTATTTTTACCTTTTTTGCATTCGAAAGATTAAAAATTGCATTTGCATATGCATTCTAGATTAGAATTTTAAGACTTGCATTGAAAAGAAAAAGATTTGTTTGGTGGTAAATATTTCATTTTCAGTACTCTATCTCTACTATAACCACTCTCACACACCCACTACCTTTTTTGAGTAAGTAAGTAACCTTTAAAATGAACCCTAATAAAATGAACTAGCAACATTTTCTTTTCTAGGTTACACTACACCAACTAGTTTTGGTTAGGATCTTGGGTTTAAAACACCTTAAACCACCCAAGATCACACATTGCGCAAAAATCGTAGTAAGACTATCATCAGGTAAACCCACCTCACTCAAAACTTGCCTGGGATATATGCAGTAGGTCATTGCGAGATCAGCTTGTGGGAATACCCCTCCTACTTTCTATTCGAGCATACGCCAGGATCGGATTGCGTATTGGGGACTCTTTCGAGTTTCGGGCTTAGCTACCCTGCCCACGCTTTCTGATTTGACCGGTGACTGTTCCCCCAGGAGTTTTCGATTTTGTGGTATCCTTAGTATCTGACTCTAGGTTCATACACAAGTGACAGCAGAGGGTATATCTGCTGTACCTAAGACAGACGTGGGAGGAAATCCCTTGCAGGTCTTTGGGAGGGCGTTTGGGTGATTCCAGCGCTTGCACCATTAGTCATTGTATTGTGGACCCCGGGTAACTGTCTTTCTTCCTTCGTTGATCTGTTATGGGACCTCATCATCCCAGACTCTTCTCTGGAAGGCATCTATTTGCCTGGTTTGATTTACCTAGGACCTTTTTTAGTGGTGTGCTCTTTGTGCTACTTGTTTTAGTTTTCCTTAGAGAACTTCTTGTTCATTCGAGCAGGAAACTATGTCTAGCATTCCGGCGAGTGCCAATCAAGGTACCCCTATTCCGGGGGATCCTTGTGCTGTTCCATTCATTGGAAACATTGGTACTCCCTTAATGGCTACTCTGAATCTTCCTGGATTCACTATTGGGCTGCCGGTTTGGTTGTTTTCCACTCCGAATGCCTTGCATGCTCCTGACACTTCTTTTGTGAGCACCTCAAATCAAGAGCATCAGAACCCTGGGCCTTCTTTGCCAGTAACATCTTCTCCTCCTCCTTCTACCTCATGTGACGAAAGTAGCAATACTAGTAGCCAGCAGTCTAAAAGGAATAGACGGAGGAAGAATGGGGAGAATATGCCAAAACAAGGGGGCAGCAACCCAACCTCTATAAGTCATGCTGGGGGCAAGCACCCTACCTCTGCAAATCATGCAGGGGGCACCTACCCAGCCTCTAGAGGTCATGCTGGGAGAAAACTTTTAGTCACTGAAAATCATACTGAAAGTTTGTCTTCAACCACTGTCAGTCATGTTGAGGACACGTCATTGATCACTGCTAGTCATATTAATGACAAGTCACCAGTTCTTGTGAGTCATACTGGAGACACTAGATTAGCCACTGCAAGTCATGCTGAGGGAGTTGACATTGTCGACAAACCCAACAAACAGAAGCTTAAGTTCCCTTGTAAGTTTTGCGAGGGAGATCACCTTACTTACTTGTGCCTTGTACTTCCAGAAGTGCAAAAAGTGTGGTCCTTAGTTTAAAAGTCTTCTGCTTCTGAGCAACCAGCCTCTGTGAGTCATGCTGGGGGCAAGCTATCATCCAATGCTAGTCATGCTGAGAGTACTGACGTTGTAAAGGAGTCTAAACCTATAGGACGGAAACCAAAGTTCCCTTGTAAACTTTGTAAGGGAGATCACCTTACTCACCGATGCCCTGCCATTCCAGATGCACGAAGAGTGTGGTCCATGTCTGAAGGAACCTCTGTTCCTGAGTTGTCTATAGATTCCCTACAGTCAGATCAACCTTTGGTTGATAAAGCGGTTGAACCAATGCAATCTTTGGTCGACCCCACTCTTCCTTCGGAGAGTGAAGTGATTGAATCGATGCAATATTTGACCGATCCCATCAGTCCTTCAGAGATTGATGCACCTACTGCTGAAGTCCTTTGCATTACTAGTTTGGATATTCCTGAAAAAGGGGGTACTTCATCTGTGCCATGAGAACCCCTACCAAGCCCTAGGATTGTTTCCTTTGATTGGAATAGTCTAGCCGAGCCTCGTCTTCCTTCTTCGACACCTTTCCAGATTAAGGTTGATATTGGGAACCATACAGTTAATCGATGCATTGTTGATGAAGGTGCTTCTATTAGTATCTTATCCGCTTATGCTTGGAGAGATTTGGGTTTCCCTAATGTTATTCCAGTTGTTAATTGGCCATTGACTTTCGATAAAAGACCTAGTGAACCATTTGGATTCCTCCGTCAGGCACCTGTTACTTTGGGTGGAAAAACAGTCCTAGTTGATTTTATGGTTTTAAAGGACCCTATGGACTTTGATATGATCCTCGAGCGTGATTACGTTTATTCTATGCATGCTGTGGTGTCTACTCTTTTTCGTGTGATGCATTTCCCTCTTAACGAAAACATTGTCACCATTGACTAGCTTGCATTCGTTGATCCTCCTTATTACCCAATTGTAGACCAATCAGATCCCTCGTCATTAGGCACTACTATGTCACATGGGAATTATGTGGCATATTGTTCCTTGAGTTCAAATGCTACTGAGAAGAAGTCTCTGAATTCATGCTTACCTTCTCGGGACTTGGTCCCAGCTTTTGACCAAGTGACACCTCCATCTGAATGTTTAGATATGTATTCTATATGGGATGACATGCTTCCTTCCGATGAAGTTTTCCTAGAGTCTATAGTACAGTCTGCCATTCATTTGGATGTTGATCCAGTCGCGGTTATGTCCAGCCCCGGTTTGACCTTAAAGTCTAATCTTCCTACTGTTGAGTCTTTGGACTCTCATATAGATCCGCAAATCGGTGTTCCTGCTGAGTTTGATTCTGCTTCTAGAATTTTCAACTCCCGTGATCATGAATTTGTTTCTACAGATTCCATCATGTCCTTCAACTTTGATCTTCATCCTGAAGTTGATCTTGTTGATTGCAAGTCCTCGGGCTTGGGTACCATAGAGTCTTCATTTGAAAACTCTGCCTTGTTTATGCCTGTTGTTGATGATAGGGAAGTTGAAAGTATTTCTACCACAATGACTTGTATCGGGTCTTTCCTTACATATGTTTTAGATATGATCCCGGTACTAATGTTTCTTGGAGACAGGATTCTTAGCTGGATGTATACTTGCTTATTGGTCATTTTCGACACCTTGTGCGACCATGTCAGGTATATTCGGAACCTTGCATATAGGTTTAGGCTTCCCTCTTGTTATGTTGCATTTGAACCTTTTGCCATCCGAATTCGCCATAGGGTCGAACATGTTGGATATTGGTGTGTTAGCCATCTCTTTATGCATTGTGCACCAGTTCTACAGCAGAGCCTACCTAACATGGGTTACCCTAGTCAGCACCCTTATGCCATTCTGGTGCCCATGCTGAGTTTTTCTCATAGGCTTGGGAGCCTTTTTAGATTTACCATGACTTTGAGAAGAAGCCTCATATCTTTCTTCCTCATATATTTCTGGCCATCCCTGATAAGACTCCCATCTTTTTTTTCAAATTGCATATGCATCTGTTATGATCCCGCTTGCGCTAATGAGCTCGATGCCAGCTTCCACACTTTTAGCTTGTTGTATAAGCCTCCATCTCTGATCTCATTTCCACTAAGCCCTGTTTCCTTTTGCCTTTGCAATTTGACACCTTTTACCTAGAGGAGACACACCCTGAGTGTACTTATCTTGCTCATGTTCCTTGCATTAGGCATAGCTTTGTTCCATGCACTTGGAGCTAGTTTCGCATGTCCCTGACACTCGTCTCCTCCCATTACGAGGATTTCTTCCACCTTTCCTTCGAGCTCGTTAAAAACAGTAAGGAGGCTACGAGCATTTCTTTCACCTTCCCTTCGAGCTCGTTAAAAACAGTAAGGAAGTTATGAGCATTTTCCTATCTCCTTTGAGCTCGTTAAAAACAGTAAGGAGGTCATGAGTTTACTTTTTCGGACTCGTTAAACCTTTACGAAAAAGATCCCTATGGAGTTCTTTTAAGCCCTTTTCAGACTCCTTAAATAGGAAAAGTTTGCCGAGCATAGTTGTCTTTTCGGGCTCGTTAAAATAACTGAACCGACATCCACTTAGGTATAGAATTACCCCTTTTTCGGGTCTTGGTGGATAATTTACGAAAAAGGTATACTCTAGGTATACTCTTGTATGCGCTAGAAGAGTTCTTCTTCCATCATTTTACACTTTTTCGGGGAAGGAGACTAACTTTACGAGAAAGGACCTTTGGAGTCGTCTTTAGGGTTTTCAGACTCTCAAAATGTGAAAACACCAAGCGAGCATTCACCTACTCGGGCTCGATATAAAATCCACGGATAGGTGTATAGAGGACTGTTTAAGTTTTTCAACTCTATAAGCAAGAAAACACCACCGAGCATAGACCAATCCGGGCTCGATATAAAATCCACGGATAGGTGTATGGAGTTTTCTTCTAGGTTTTTCAGACTCCTTAAATATGAAAATACCGTCGAGCATGCTTTAGTTCTTTGTCAAGCTCGTTAAAAAATGAAAAAGGAAAGGGAAGGGAAGAATGTTAAATATCTTTCAATATGATGGAAGCAAGTCAACTATTTCCTTGAACAAAGCACCTGTTTTGAGTCTATCAAACAAGTTGGGTTCTAGTATTTGGCCTTAGGGTAAACCTGATCTCAGAGTTCCTACTCCTCCATTTGGTTAGTCTTCCAATCATTTGGAGAATCTGTTAATGTCTCCTACATTGCAGATTTGTATCGTGGTCTCTTTGTGTTAAAAGCTTCCTTAGTCACTCTTATGTCGTGCTCACTGTTCAAGGATATAACCTGTGTCGGCCATTCTGCAGTTTCCTTGACCTCATGTGTCGGCCATTCCTTGGTGTCAGTATGTTTCATCATGTGTTTAGTCCTACTCCAAATCAGCTCATACCTTTTGAGTGTCCCTCGTGTTGGATGATGGAGGATGCATTAAGGCCTCCCTTCCAACGGACTTCTTCCCATCGACTTCAGCTCATTGTGCTCTGGGAATGAAGTTTAGAGTTTCAGTTAGTACCTTGGGGATTGCAGTCATTAGTGGCAGTTTCCCTCGCTATTGGATAGATGGGAATACATCAATGTCTCCTATCCGATGGATTCTTCAAGTGTTCGACGGCAAGACCACTTATTCGCACTTGTTTGAATGTACTAGGTACCTTGGGTTCCATTTTCATTATTGGTGGACACCCTTGCAATTGTTAATGGTATACATCAATGACCGGTAATCAAACGATACCTCCCATGTTCGACATCAACTCATTTATTTGCATGGATAAGTTTGTACCTTGGGTTGTTTTTGGATGAAGACCTTGGGATCCTCGATAGTATCAACTCATTTATGTTATCGCCCAAGTTGTGCAAGATTGAGCCACACTCTTTTTTGGCTCTTGATGAGACATAGATCCAGCTTGTTCTCTATGGATATGTTCTCCAGTTTTGACATAGATCCACCTTGTATTTATGTGGCTATGTTTACAATTATGTTCCTCATGGATCCACGCTTGTATTTTAGTGGCCATGATATATGCATCAGTATTTTGGATCAGTATTGTATCCTCTTGGAGATCATGTTCCACCATTTGAACATGGATAGTTACCCCATGGATAAGTTTGTCTGACTTTACCTTTGCTTTTAGGTACTTCATTTGAGCCTATGATTCTTGGTTTCTCCATTCCTCCACGATTCAACTCTTTTTTATTTATAATGTATTTCGGCCATCGTTTCCCACACTCCCTCTGACCTCATACATTAGGGGGCATCTGTTATAGCTTAAAATGACACCTCTCCGTCTGTGATGACACTTGCTTCCCTTGGTCGCATGACGACACTTCTTGAGATCAAGTTCAGTCACACAACAGGACATTTGTGGATGGAGGAGTCATTTAGGACACTAAAAATGGTTGAAATTACCTCATTCTTGACCCATTTGATGTATATGACCCTTAGGAACATTTTTCCAGACCAAACCATCTCCTGAAAATGAGCAGAAAAGCCTGTTTTTGGCCATTTTTCAATATGAGCGCGACTCCACTGTTGAAATAGTAGCATGTGTACGCAACTTTGTCTCATTTAAAGTAGCGCCCAATGCCATATGTACGCGACTTTGTATACTGTAGAGTAGCGTACACCCTTGTTTTGGTCAAAATCTCGAAATTCGAGTAAGTTAAGTTGGTTGGGAAACGTCTTGAGCGGTTATAACTTCTTTTCCCCTTCCTCATTGATTATATAAGGAGGGTAGAAGGGTCATGAGAGGGACTAAGCCCAATTACAAAGTTATGCTGGAGGAATGGAGACCCTCATCCCCCTCTCTTGTGCTTCAGTTTTGGTAAACCCTAGTACAATTGCTTAGAGGCTAGGATCCTTGGAGAACGGAAGCAGGAGACCTTGAATCTAGGTTTCGTGAAGTGCCAAGCTTGAAGGAAGGTATAATTTTATGTACTTGCTTTCATTCATCAATAAAGATCAGACATTCTTCTCTTTCCAAATATGACCTATTAATGTGTCTTAAGATTTGATTACTGTTTGATTATAGTTTGATGTCTCTTTCAATTATAGATATCAGTATTATATATGTAGTCAAATGTATTTGAGAAAGGTATCGAGTTGTTTTGCAGGTCTGGGCATTGCAACATTGGATAAGCATTGAAGAGCGAGGGAGGCAAAGCTAGGATCAACCTTCTGAATAAGGTGCCTATATATCTAAACCCTAATCTCTTCATTTATTTGTTGTACTTGCAGAATGCTTGTAAGTCTATCTTTATCACCATAAGTTGGTAGTTTCTCCCTTGAACTATAGGTGCATTTTCCCCACAACAGACATATAACACTACGGGACGACTTACAAAGCATATGCGTCCAATACTACAGGTCAATACCATGGGCTAATACAAATTTTGGATCAACAAATACTACGCGATGACTTACAAAGCATATGCATCCAACAACAATATACTAAGAAAGTAAAGAGAAGGGTTGACATGGGTTCCTAACAGAGGCTTTGCTTTAGACTCTAACAGAGGAAAAACCCCACAGACAACCAACACTCTTAGTCAATACCTTTAAAAAGGGAAATAGTTACACAAAGAGGACTGCCATCCCTAAGGGAGAAGAGCAGGAAGAACACATACCTAAATCAATGGAAGAGGACTGTAAGAGCTCTTCCAACAACAAAGGTTCACCACCTCCTTGCAAGAAAAGGAGGAAAAGTGATCGACAACTTACAAGGAGAATTCAGAAAGATAAAATCCCCAACGTATGATGGAGAGATTAAATTTGGGGAGAAGGCTGAGGAGTGGCTGCTAGGAATGAATAAGTACTTCAAAGTTCATAATTATTCCAGTGAAATGCAAGCCCAACTATCCATATACAACCTGAATGGTAAAGTAGCCAGATGGCGGCGAGACATGAAATACACCAAAGGACAAGAACTGAGAGACATAACATGGGATACTTTCAGCAGAATATTTGAGGACAAATATATGTGTGAAAGATTCTTTGACAAGAAAATTAAGGAATTTCATGAGTTGAAAATGGGCTCCCTAACCATGCAGGCATTCATAAACAAATTTTTAGACTCGTTGTACTATGTTCCATACATCAAAGACAAAAAATTCAAAATACAACAGTTCTTGGGAGGGCTACCACCAAACTTTAGAGAAAAAATAGAGTTTGACATTCCCAAACCCTTTATGTGACCTTACATAAAGCAAGACTATGTTATGAACACGGACAAGCAAGGAATGACAACATCAACAGAAACAACGATAGGTTCAGAACATTCTCAGACAACTGCAGAACATATTTTAGATCTCCACCTTACTGGAAACATAACAACAGTTTTCTGCCAAATAGAGGCTTCAACCGACCTCAAGCACGACCAAGTGCACCCCCACCACCTGTCAACAGGCCAACTTTCAACAAAGGAACAAAATTTGTCCCACCAACTGTATCTTGTTGTAAATGCCAAGGGCCCCACTACTACAGAGACTTCCTTAGCAAAACAAATGGAGTTTTACACAACGTCCAAGAAGAACCTATCGTAGGAGACGTGGCAAAGACCCCCAGGATTTATTCCGCTCTTGATGGCCGACAAGCAGATCACCAAGCCACTATGGTTGAAATTGAGGGTAAGATCTCAAACACAACCATTTCAGTTTTAATAGACCTCGACGCATGTTGAAGTTACATCTCCCCTAAGATAGTAGAAACTTGTAAGTTGAATCGAGAGCATCACGAGAGACCGTGGCTGGTACAACTAGCGACCGGTACCAAATGAAATGTCTCCGAGTTAGTTAAAACTTGTGAGATAGACTTAAATGGTTTCCCAACTAGGTTAGAATTAAACATTCTACCCCTAGGGTCGTACGATGTACTCATTGACATGAAATGGTTAGAAGAACACCATCTCCTACTGGACTGCTTAAACAAATCCTTACTCTGTAGGGATAACCGAGAGAACCAGAAGACGATTCAGGGTATCCCTAAGAAAGTGTCGGTACAACAGATCTGTGCCTTACAAGTAAAGAAATGTATCAGAAAAGGTTGCAAACTCTTTTCTGTAAATATCCAAAACATATAAACTGATAGGGAACAAAAGATTGAAGACTTCCCAATCCTCATAGAGTTCAAAGATGTATTTCCCGAAGAAATACCAGGATTACCACCTAAACGAGACTTAGAATTTTCCATCGAACTAACACCCGGGTCAGTAGCATCTTCTAAAGCCCTATACCGCATGAGCACAACAAAATTGGTGGATCTCAAGCTTCAGTTACAAGTGTTAATAGACAAAGGGTACATTCGACCAAGTGTGTCTCCTTGGGGCTCACTGATACTCTTCGTCAAGAAGAAAGACGGAACGATGCGGATGTGCATCAATTACCGCCAACTCAACAAGATGACCATTAAGAACAACTACCCACTCCCTATATTCGACGACTTGTTTGACCAAGTCGGAGGAGTGAAGATCTTCTCAAAGATCGACTTACGATCCGGATACCATCAGGTGAGGATCCGTGATGAGGATATCAACAAGACCACGTTTCGGACCCGTTATGGCCATTACGGGTTCATAGCGATGCCCTTTGGGTTGACGAACGTACCGGCCAACTTTATGTGTATGATGAACATCATCTTTAGCAAATACCTCGATAAGTTCATTCTAGTATTTATTGACGACATTTTGATCTACTCCAAGAACGAAGTAGAACATGAGGAGCACCTCCGAATTGTTTTGCGAATACTAAGGGAACACCAACTTTACGCCAAGTTTAGTAAGTGCGATTTATACAAACCCCAGATTCAATACTTAGGACATATCATTTCCAAGAAGGGAATAACAATCGACCCCAAAAAGGTCAAAGCTATCGAAGAATGGCCCAGACCTACGTGCATATTCGATATAAGATCGTTTTTAGGTTTAGCCGGCTACTACCGAAAGTTCATTGAAAACTTCTCGCAGATTGCATGTCCCATGACTACCTTGCAGAAGAAGGCAAACAAGTTTATCTAGACGGATAAGTGCAAAGAGAGATTTCAAAAGCTAAAACAACTATTGATTAGCGCACCAATATTACAAGTTGCAGACCCCGATGGAGACTTCGTTGTTTGCACGGATGCAAGCAAGGAAGGAATTGGGGGAGTCCTTATGCAAGACAATTTTTCCATATGCTACGACTCGAGGAAATTAAAAGAACATGAGCAGAAATACCCTCTGCATGACCTCGAACTAGCCGTTATCATCCATGCTCTGAAGATGTGGGGTGAAAACATGAAGTTGGGAAACAATTTTGGCTTGTTATTGACAAAAAAAACTGCTATTTTTTATGTTTTTCAACTTCGACCTCTTCAAAACCATATCTCCCTTAGAAATTTCAACTTGAAGTAAACACAAAGGTTTTACAAAATTGAATTATCTTTCTACTTGTATTTTTGTAAATTTTTTTTATGGACATATCGTGGGACAAATTTGTTGTCAACCAACAGCATATACTTGAAAATTTTAGGTATGGATAATGAGTGACCTGTGTTGACCATGCTTGTTTGATATATGATTATTCATTTTAGGGAAAAAAATTGTATGCTCATAATCTACACACACTAAACTTGATCCTGGACTATATTTCGAGTTTTTTAAGACTTGGGAACTATTTTTTAATATTTATCGAAACAGCGTATGTTCAGAAAATGGTGCATTATCGACACATGTTTTTGTCTTCACATTTTATTTCAAATGTTACTCTTATCAAACAAGCTAAAACCAACCCATTGAAGAGGACACTTCAAGGAACATCCTTGTATTTTTTTAAAAAAATTTGGCTTCATCATTGTGATGATATTGAATTTTCATTGTGACTGATTTTTCAGTCACTTAATTTTTTAATGATAAAGTTTAGTAAAAAAATAGAAAAAATAGTAATCCTAAATGAAATTGAAAAAAACTTATATTACTAGAAAGTAGATTGAATGGTGAATCTACTGGTATAAACTCTGACATGTAATTCTCATGTTTTGCAGTGGTCTGACCTTGTTAAAGTGACACATTTCTGAATTCTGCAGAAATGGTGCTGGAATTGTTCACCAGAAACTCTCGGGCTAGAAAATGTCTTCCAAAATCTCGGCCTAGAGTTTAGTTCAAACTCTCATCCGAGAGTTATTTTTAAAATACAGCGTGGCAATTGGTTCAAACTCTCGGCCTAGAGTTTTTTTAAACTCTCGACCCAGAGTTTGAACTCTCAAAACTCTCGGCCTAGAGTTTGAGTTTGACTTTTTTCGCGTGATCATCCGCCCGTGCTTCATTGTTTTCACTCTGTTTGTCACCAAAGTGTTTCCCAGGTTCGCAATTTCACTCTGTGGCAACTTTATCTGATGGGAAAGAAATTCCTATTGATGAATGATAACATGAGTTTGAAATACCTTTTCGACCAACCTGACCTAAATTCTAGGTAGGCTAGGTGGTTAGCCTTCCTTAGTGAATACCATTTCGAACTAAAGCATATAAAAGTCTAGGAAAACAAGATTGCTGATGCCTTGAGCCATCGAGCACATATGCTTTACGAAGTCACGGTGAGTTAAACCAACTCAGGCTTACACCACAAGATTCGAACATTATGTAAGAGTGACCGTTACTACACGAAAATCCTTGCAAAGATCCAGGAAGACAGATTATTCCAACAACAAAAGGAATATAAGATAGACGAGTTAGGACTACTGTGGTCGAAAGAAAGACTCTATGTCCCGGAGAGTGGAGACATTAGATCAAACATTCTCATCGAGTTTCACCAAAAACCCTATTCAGGGAATCCCCGATATCAAAAGATGATATCGGCAGTAAAGAAACATTACTTTTGGCCTAAGTTGAAAGCTGACATCGCCATGTTCATCGCAAAATGTCAGGAGTTCCAACTAGTCAAAGAAGAACACCAACACCCCTCTGGATTACTTCAACCTTTTCCCATTCCGGAATGGAAATGGGAGGTAATAAGTATGGACTTCATTACAGGCTTACCCAAGACTAAGAAACTGAATGGCTCCATCTTTGTGGTGGTAGACAAGCTATCTAAAGCAGCTCACTTCATACCGGTAAAATCTACCTACAAGGCATTTCACATCTCGGAAATATTCCTAAAGGAGATCTATCGATTGCATAGGATACCCAAGGAAATCATTTTCGATCAAGACACGAAGTTCACCAGCAACTTTTGGAGAGCAACGTTCTTCAGTTTGGAAACCCACTTACAATTCAGTACCATGTACCATCCCCAGACCAATGGACAAATAGACCAAGTAAACCAAATCCTCAAGGACATGTTGAGGATGTATGTAATGAACAACCCCACCAAGTGGGAAGATTATTTGCACCTCGCAGATTTGTCATACAACAACGGTTATCAAACCTCAGCCAAAATGAGTCCTTTTGAGGTACTCTACAGCAGGAAATGTCGGACACCCGTGACTTGGGACAGTCAAGTAGACAGACTTATGTTAGGAACCGACCTACTAAAAGACTTTGAACAACTAGTCTCCAAGGTACAACTGAACTTGAAAGAAGCACAAGACCGCCAAAATAGTTATGCGGACAAGAAAAGAAAAGACAAAGACTACCAAGTCGGTGAACATGTGTTTCTAAAAAAAAAGCAAAAAGAAGCTCGTTGAGCTTAGGACGTTGTGGGAAACTAGCCCCAAGATTTTGTGGACATTTTAAAATACTGGCCAAGAAGGGCCCAATGACTTATGAGTTAGCCTTACCAGCACATATAAAAGTTCATAGTGTTTTTCATGCTTCATTATTAAATAAATATGTATACGATACTAAACATGTTATTGATTGGTCCTTATTACAGGTGGAGCCCGAAGAGCAGTTCACGCTAGAACCACTACACATTCTGGAAAAGAGAGAGGTACAACTTAGGAGGAGGACCATTACTCAGCTGAAAGTGCAATGGAGGAACTTTGGACCAAATGAGGCTACTTGGGAGGATGAGACCACCATGAAAGAGGCATACGTCACGTTGTTTCATGACCTCATTCCTAGTCCCTATGAACACCGGGACTATGTTGTTTCTAAGCGAGGAAGGATGTAATATATGAAATTTTGCACTAACTATTTTTGTTGTTATATTGGGCCATGGCCCCAACACATAGGTTTTATTTTGAGTATTGAGCATGATCCCTAGAACCTATGATTTATTCTTTTATATATTAACATATCGAGCATGGACCCTATCTAACTTCTTTATTTGAGTGTATACTGGGCGAGAAGGCCCCAATGTTTTAATGATGTTATTCAGCTTTGATATGGGTACAAACCCTAATACACTGAGATGATATTTTGTTACTCACTATGCAGAGCTATGATTTTACATGATTTGAATTATGAGTGTGTTGAGCGTGGACTCAGAAAAACGTATATAACCTACATATTAGCCATAAGCCCCAAGGTACCTAGAAGAATGTTTATGTACTGGGAGTAAGCCCTGAGGTACATTGAGTGTTGGTCCTATGCCCTAGAGCAGTCCAAGATTGATAAACGAATACCGGATCTAAGGCCACTTAAATATTCTAGATGTGCCTCACAACCACATTCTAGCACTGGTGTTGAGCAGGAAGGTCTGGAATTGCACTAGCGTAATGCCCATGTGAAAGTGTTGAGTTAAAAGGCTTTGAAGAGAACTCGGGGTTATTAAATATCAAAGTGTTGAGTCTGAAAGACTATGAATATCACTTCTACTTTCATCACATTTATTTAATTTGATTAAATGATTCATCTTTTATCTATCATCAAATACTGCGGGAACTACCATGTTAAACGAGGGAATCCAACATGCAAGAGAGAGACTAGAGGTTCCTATCCAAGTTTAGAGAAAGACCGTCCAAAAGAATTGGACCTTGTCCTTAAAAGTTAAAACAAGTATCATGTAAGGATACATATTTAAACAAAAAATAATTACCACCACTTAAAGCATGGATTGACTAATAGTAGTCTTCTACGAATAACATGCATAAACGCTTCAAGATTATTATTATCATTATCATTATTATTAAGAGTTTTAATAAATAATGTTGTTATTATTTATTTTATATTGTATAGTTTATGCATCATTTAATATTATTAATGATGTATTAATAGTTAAGTTAAATTATAACAAGATTAAAGATTAAAAACACTTATAGTTAAAAGCAAGTGATAAGCCCTAGTTCAAGAGGACAAATAATTTAAGTAAATAATATCTTTTAAATATTATATTATTTAATTTAAAGAAACTAATTATTCCAACAATCATAATTCAAGACTCCCCTACATAAAGAGGACAGATCCCAAGTTTTGGGGATCATCTATATTTTTCATTATCATCCTCTTATGGTAATAAGAGAGAAGTTTTTCTGCTCCAAGAAAACTGAAGCAGCCTTATATAATAATTCCAGATCTGAACTAGCAATGAACCTAGGGCCTCTATCTCTCATTGCATGTTGGAACCAGCTCAGGGGGATCCAGTTACACCCAGGAACGGTCTAAGGGCATGGTTGGGAGGAACATGGTAGCCCCAAAGTTATCCAGCTAAGGAAATCGTCCTAACAGGTTAGCTAACTACAACAGGTTTTGGATTAATTATTGTTTGAGTGTGTAGGCTTCTATAGGAAAGGATCAAGGACCAAGCAACCAGACTTCTACAGGAAAGGATCAAGTGCCAAGGCAGCTAGGTATGTAGTATTAATTGTCTCCATTTTCCCGTTATAGTATACATAGGCTTTTAGATTATAATTATTGCTTCAGTGTTGTTCTCATTACAAATACTATCAAGCTTAGAGGTGTTACCCAGAAACCAGTGGAAGGTCTAGCAGGTCTAGCCAAGCTAGCATGTGCTAGACAACACCCCATCAGCAAACTTAGGAACCCTACTATGGATTTCCGGAAGACTTCCCATTGTTTTCCCATATTTAACTACCAGGTTATAGTTATTATATTTTTAAATGATTATGTTTTTTGTCTGAATCGTCTTACCAATTCATAGTGCAAGGATTGCTTCTGCTTTTTTTTAAAACTCTTTTATTGTTATTATCTTTATGCTTAATAATCATTAGATAGACATTACCATAGCATCAAATCGAACATCGAATCTCCTAGTCACACTACACATCAATCATAGATTAAACATTAAACAGTAACGATTATTTTTATGTTCTTTCAAACCAAGGTATATTTCTACCTTACCAACATCTCTACAATTGCAACCAAACAGTCAACCATTAAATTGAAAACGACAACAGATTTGTGTCATGGATCGAACTCCATTATCAAACCAATGTTTCCATATTATTAAACTATATTACTTTTAATCCATAGATATAGAAGTCAAGATATCGAACCTCACTAAAGGCCATACTATTTTAACATTAGCCAAACAACATATAAATCTCACACATAAACTTTTACACATCCAACCAAGCGTTTTCGCTACCAATGATCAAATACACACAGCCATCCTTTAAACATGAAATACAGGGCAAGGGATCGAATCCCTCCATCCTTCCATTTAAAGTAACTATCAGAAAGAAAACACAACATGAAGAACCAAAGTGAAAACCCACAGGCATGTAAGAAGATCAAACAAGGATTTCGTTCCACCTACTAAACACATTTTGTTCTGGAAGCTACTCTAAAACTAAGATTTGCAAATCCATTCAACAGATAGAGCCACGATAGTCATTAGATAGACATTACCATAGCATCAAATCGAACATCGAATCTCCTAGTCACACTACACATCAATCGTAGATTAAACATGAAAGAGTAACAATTATTTTTCTGTTCTTTCAAACCAAGGTATATTTCTACCTTACCAACATCTCTACAATTGCATCCAAACAGTCAACCATTAAATCGAAAACGACAACAGATTTGTGTCATGGATCGAACTCCATTATCAAACCAATGTTTCCATATTATTAAACTATATTACTTTTAATGCATAGAAATAGAAGTCAAGATATCGAACCTCACTAAAGGCCATACTATTTTAACATTAGCCAAACAACATAGAAATTTCACACAGAAACTTTTACACATCCAACCAAGCGTTTTCGATACCAATGATCAAATACACACAGCCATCCTTTAAACATGAAATACAGGGCAAGGGATCGAATCCCTCCATCCTTCCATTTAAAGTAACTATCAGAAAGAAAATGCAGCATGAAGAACCAAAGTGAAAACCCACAGGCATATAAGAAGATCAAACAAGGATTTCGTTCCACCTACTAAACACATTTTGTTCTGGAAGCTACTCTAAAACTAAGATTTTCAAATCCATTCAACAGATAGAACCACGATAGTCACATGAAGGTTCAATAACCCTTAACCATTATTTCATACAGAGAAAACACAGAGATCAGTTACAGGATCAAGTCTCATAGAAAAACGCAGAGGCCAAACTTTCCCTATTTCTCAGACAAAGAAAATCTCTGCTCATGATAAATGCAAGCCATGGCAAGATCACGATTTCCTATTTTACAAATACTCAACCAACAACTTTCAGAATAGAGGCAACAATAGCAGACACAGAAATTGAAAACTACTACTCTTACCATAAGAAAACGCAGAGACTAGATAATGTGCAAATCAATTATAGAATAATGCAGTAAAGTCATTTCCTCTATTTACAGGTCCAAGGATTCTTTTACAAACAAAATACACAAACATGTAAACCCCAATTTTATATTGGGTATTATTATTACAACTTCTACAAGGTTCAACATTGAACCGAATGGCGAAAACTTACACTAAAACCCTCCAGGGCCATTAAAAACCAACAGATACATTTCACAATGGGCTAGCCAATGACGACCTCAAGGAACCCAAAACTCGTTTCAGTAAACCCAAATCGGGCTCACGAAATTCTTCATAGCAAACACCAACATTGCACTCCACAGAGGCAAGAGGAGGAGTTAAGAAATGGTGAACTTTGAACTTACCATTTGCAACGCCATCAATGTCGAGTACTGGCCACGTAGAAGATAAACGCCAACCAACACCTACTAAACAAACAAGCCATACAAAGTCAGAACCCTGAGTTTTATATCACAACCTATCTAGATGAAATAGCAGGAAATGTAGTATGACTCACGGAGGAATTACCTTCGTATTTCAGTCGCCATCTCTACATACAAAACCCGTATGGTGTGCTGACCATGAACGAAGCTCAGGTCAGTACACGAAACCCTCAAATGCATCCACAACAAAACAAGTGAAATGAACCACGAGAAGGAGCCTTGGCTGGTGTAGAACCCAAGGGAAAGCCCTTAGCATAGCTCACAATGTTGGTCTTGTGCCAATGCAGAGATGCATTCAATTCTACCACCAAACCCCAAAATTTTTTATATTGACCCTAATCTCTATAGTAGTAGAGTCATTCTTGGTCAACAAAGTTTTATAAATGCACAAGTATTGCGAAGACCACAAACATTACATAGTGCCACAATACATTACCAAGTAAACAAATATTATAAGTTAAACAAGTATTGCAAACAACCTTCAAGGCTTTTAAGGTGCCAATCTTTAACCATAACAGACTTTGGACTTAAGTAATTGTTGGGAATGTGAAGTAAGCACCCTAGGTAGATGCCTTCATAGGTACACGTGGAAATCAACACAATTCAATGCATTAGCGAAACTCGCTAAGTAAGTCAGCAGTTTCCATTTCTTACACCCTACCTCTCAGCAGCCGTACCAGGGTACTTTGCCCCTTCAAATACCAAGCATCACATCATGGGCCTCAACCACCAACAATAGGGGTCCATTCCAACTGAATTATCAGTTAGACTTTAATAAATATGCACACAAAATCTTAAAACTATAAGAAGGAGATTTGCATTATTATACTCTAAACATTTGTACAGTTGTGATATATTTACACTTCTATTCATTACAACGCTTCCGCAAAGCTCTACGATTCACAACTAGTAAGACCATGACACTTATGAAACTGAGATTCTTCAAAATGTCGCAAAAGAAGTATCGGTGTATTATATTCTTAGCAATGTTGAAGTTAATTTACAATCATCATCTCTTAACTAGTTTATTACAGTAACGGAAAATTTTTAAATTTTTACTATTTTAGGGACATTACAACATATCGTGAGAGCTTTAAAAAAATTATAAAAATTTAATAAAATTCTAACTTAAGATCAAATTCAGAACTATTTTGGCGGTCATAGATTGCTTTTTGCAATTTGGTGAAACACTTGTAGTATAACCAACTCTTAATTTGGTTAAATAGTTTTAAAATTTTGATCCGGTGTATAACTAAAAATTGTGACTCCCCTCATATTTTATGCTCGTTCTTTGCGATCTGATAGCTTTCTTTTGAGATTGGTTTGATGGTGATATCATGAAAATCTCTGCGTGGAACAAAATCGAGTTGGTTCCCTCCTTTTTCTATAGTTCGGTGGATATGTGATCTAGTTGCATGAAAATTTGTGGAAGGCAAACAATTTATTGAACTAATGGCATGGATGCTCAATGCTTTGTGGCAAAGTGGAAAGGTTGAAACCCAACACATATCCCCTCGGCATGGATTTTCTATCTGTATATGGCGAAGATTTTGGTTTAAATCTTTTAATCTACTACAATCCAATTGTGCCTCTTTAAGTTGACGCGTCTTGGTGAAGGAATCGATTTGCCAATTTTTGGCAGACAAGCGTGTCCTTATTTGTTTTCAATCGGGGCCATACTCCTTCATTATTTGATGGTTTTTTCTATACTAATATCTATGACCATGAATGTGCTGGAAAAGTATCCGTGATTTGATGCATTGAAAATATTTCCTTCTACGATTTAATGGGATGAACTTGATTTGGTGATATCTTTAAACCTCATGATCTGTAGCTGTAAATCTAAATGATTCGTTATTGAAGGGAACATAAACAAGTCAACTACTCAAACAAATATTCTTGTAGCGTACCATCTGACCACATCTCTGGCGGTGTCTTCATTACAACGTGGCATCTTTCTGCCACGATCACATGGTGATTTAGGGTTTTAAGCTCTTCATGTCTAATATAAGCGGGAAAAGGTGCCTGGAAATATGGTTTGGTTGAAAAATGTGTGTCCAAAAGTTAAAGATGGCTTCTTAGTGAGATAGACCAATGAAAGTTTTTTAATTGTAGTTGGTACATTTTATTACTTATAAAAAAGGTGGAAAAGTGAAAAAGGTGAATAGTGTATGGGAACATTTTGTAAAGGGTTTGGACATTGAAAGGATATAGTGAAGAGATTTATAGTCTAACTTATCTCTTTTATTCTGATTTGTTGTTTACAGGGAAAGGTTGCTTAGCAAGTGAATTCCTCTAATAGATTTTTGGAGTTTGAATCTATTCCTATGGTTGATAAGGATGTGGATGGTTGTTGGAAACGAAGGGGTTATGGAGAAATTTTTCCGATATCTAAAGGTATTTTTTAATGTATCTTTGACTTTTGGAATAAGAAGATGTTTTATTTTTTATTTTTTTAGATGGTAGGTAACATTGCTCGTAGGATATTTGTAGTTGGTCAAATGTTGTCTCTACCTCAACCAACCATGTTTCGTGATATCAACATGTAACAAGTGTTATCATGACCTTAATTTAAATCACAGAATTGACAATGGATCCAACATTCTATCTTTTGGAGAATAGGAGCACCTAATTCTATTAGGTGTTAGCTATTTGTAGGAAAGTTTAGCTGGTAGATTGTCATTTAGCTTTTCTAGATTAGACCCACCAAAATATTATTTTCTCTAAATATACTTGGTTTCCTTACTATTAGATGTTTAGATGGGGGTTTTCCTCATTTTGGTGGGTAACAAAAATTTCATGTGATTAGTTTTTGATTGGTGCTATAGCAGTCCTCTAATTAAAAATAATTGTTTATCATAGGTTAACTTATTAGTTTAAATGAAGAAATCACCTTTTAAAGGAAAAAAGGTTTCATAATAAGCCAAGCACAACATCTTTATGCTCATCACTTGTAAGTGTATTATCATTTGTCTTTGTAGTTGGAAGACTTTTGGTTAGTTCTTGCATTTTTCTACTAAAAAAATAGCTATAAAACTTGATAAATAGTGGTTATTCTCATCTATTCAACTTGGCTTGATCCCACAGTAAGCCAACTTAACTTGGAAAGGAAATTCTTCATCAAATTTCCAATACTATTTGAGTTTGACCAATTTTAACAAGGGTTGACTAGGTTTGTTTGATCTTTTCCAAGTTTCCAACCAAAGTTCTTACATTAAGGCTTTAAGTTTGTCTCCTTTTATGGAATTAACTATTTATGTAAGTTCTTATTACATTGCAACTTTGTTTGTTACCTTAGGTTAAAATCCTTTATATGTGATTACTCGAAGGTTATAAGAATTTAACCCTTTGAAAGATGTTAAAGATAAGCATAACATGTTTGCAAGAGAAATAGACAGTATCAAGGTATTTCTTAATTGGAGCTATAACCTCAAGGTGATTACTAGTGTTTGTTTCTTACCTAGGTATGTGACCATTTTCCAGAATGTGGCAAGATGGTGTTAACTGTTGGAAATTTTATTCTCATATCAATCAATAAGGAATTCTATTTAATGGTGCTAGCTCAATGGTAGAGCACATGTTTTATAGGCAGTAGGTTGGTGGTTTGATTCCTCCGTGCCCTATATATACTCTGAAACCACTAAAAAGAGATAGCTGACTAAAAAAAGTCCAAAATTTGCATATAAATGACCACCAATACAACATGATAGATAAGTGACCAAAATATGCATATAAATGACCACTTTTGAGTTGGAGATCGCTAGTAACAAATTAACGGTAATTTATCACGTGACAAAAAATGTGGTCATAAATTTGGTCATTAATTGTCACAATTAATGACCAAATATATGACCAAATTAATGACCAAATATACGACCAAATATATGACCACAAGATAAGCTAAAAATGACCAAGCTAAATATGACCACATTTTCGGTTGCGTGATAAATGACCGCTAATTTGCTATGAGTGGTCACCAACTCAAAAGTGGCTATTTATATGCGGATTTTGGTTGTTTTTTGGGTCATTTACCTCTCATTTTTTAATAGTGTTCGCTTCCGAATCTAATGATCCTCAACAAGAAAATATTGAATGGAACTAAGAGGAAGGTGCTTTTGAGGATACTGTAAATGTGATTTCTTCCCTTGCATCCGAATGGTATGATGATATTAAATTCTTTTGTACACACGAGTTTGCTCCTAAAACTTTAGACTTCAAGAAACACAGATATTTGAGATTGAAGGCTGCACCTTATCAATTAATCGATAATGTTTTGTTTAGGAGGAATTATGATGGATTTTTTATCATATGTCTTGATAAAGAACAGACTGATAATATTTTGTTACAATTGCATGCAAGACTTGCTCGAGGACATTATGCAGGAGAAACTACAGGTCATAAAATATTGCAGGTTGGTTATTATTGGCCAAATTTGTTTAAAGATGTAAATACATTTTCAATAAAGTGTGAATATTGTCAAGAGAGTGCTGGTAAAATCAAGAAGTCATCCTTCCCCCTTCAACCAGTCATTGTGCAATTTCCCTTTCAGCAATGGGGCTTAGAATTTGTCAATCCTATCACCCCTACTTCTTCATTACAACATCAATATATCCTGACGGCAACTGATTTCTTTACCATATGGGTAGAAGAAATCCCCCTTAGGGTTGCAAACAAAAATCAAGTGATATATTTTCTTGAAATTAACATTGTCACTAGGTTTGGGGTATCTAAAACTTTAGTGTTTGATAACGCATCCTATTTATCATCTATTGATCTCACTCAATATGCCCTGGAGAAAGGAATCAAGCTCAAATAATTTGTCAATTATTACCCATGGGGGAATAGGATGGATGAGTCTTCTAATAAGAATATGGTAAATATCTTGAAGAATACTATGGCCACACATCATAAGAATTGGCATACTCAACTCTATAATGCTCTCTAGGAAGATCGAGTAACTCCAAATGCTGCCATTGGTAATTCCCTTGACTGTTTGGTTTATAGTAAGGAAGTTATTTTTCCTTCGAATATTTTACTTAATTCATTACAGTTGTCCCAATCATTACAACAGATCATGACTCTCCCCCTCTTCAGAACATAATTGATTCATTGCTTCAATTTGAAGAAGAGAGGGAGAAACCCAAAAACAAATTATACCAACACAACCAATTGGTTAAAAGATGGTTTGATAAGAAATCATCAACCAAGAGAGATTTTCAAGTAGGAGATTTGGTATTAAAATGGGACAAACAACACAAATACAAAAATGATTACACTAAGTTTCAAAGCTTGTGGCTAGGGCCATTTCTTATCACAGAAAAACTAGGCCTTGGTACTGTCCGATTAAATACACAGGAGGGTTTTCCTGAAACTTATCTAGTAAACATTCATCTTTTGAAGAAATATTTTGTTTGAGGTAAGCATTTTCTTATCTGTACATAAGATTGGGTTTCTTTCTTTTATTTCTTTTGAATTTCTTTTTCTAAATTTTTCCTCGCAAGGTGTGTCAATAATGAAGCATTTTGGCCAAAGCTCATTGATCAGTTTATCTCAGATCAATTGAATTGGAAGGATTTGGAATGGCCATGTATTAACACCCAAAAAGTGCTCACTAACTCATCCCTTTGGACATACACCTTTGTTGACCAAATTTCCTACCAACCCCAATAAAACCCCATAAAACCCCATAAAACCCAAATGGATATTAAAAATACCCAAAAATTCCCTCAAAAACATACTAAAACCCCAAAAGAGGGTCAAAATCAAACAAATAGGGAATAAAACCCAAAAGAAAATTAAAAAAAAAGAGAAAATAGGGCAAAAACCCTACAAAAGCCCTAAAACCCTAATCCAAGTTTATAAAAATGGGTGGAGGCCCCTCATTTCAGAATCCTCAATCACTGTACCCTCATGTTGCTGAATTTTCTCAAAGCCTCAAGCCATCCATCTTTGTGCCTTTTGTCATCCCTTGAGATAAAAGTTTTAGCCACTTTCCAAGCATTGGAGAGAAGAGTACCAAACTAAGGAGCTCTAGAGCACACCACCAGAACTCCACCAGCCTCATCTTTGAGGTAAATATATTTATTGCAAGCCCTTTGCTTTCCCGTAGTAAAAAAAAGATTCTTTATTTTACAGTTTTTGCAAGTGTCTCATTTGTTGTTCCAAGTTATATTTTATTTCATGCACATGTTTAAGTTCAGATTTACTATTTAATGTCATTTGCTTCCATCATTTATATTTAGTTTACTGTTAATTACTTCTACACTGCTGTTAAGGATTCCATAATCCTTAACAGGTTCTCACTTGCACAGGCAAGGGCTAAAACCCCAGCCACAATTTGGCAACTCCGCTATCTGAACCCCTCTCCGACAAGTTAAGTTTTATTGATATTTCCGTTTGCAGTCTCGTTTTATGTTTTAACTTGCTTAGTTTATTAGTTTTTCGGGTTTTCCTATACGATTGCAACCAGTTTGCAATCGGGCAGAAAATCGCTTGTTTTTCACTGATAACTGCGGTCCAAACCGCAGCTCTTCCTCACCTTCGCGCGGTTTGCACATCGGCTCCTTAGCCTTTTACTGCGACCCAAAATGGAAGTTTTCGTTATCTGTTAGCGGTCCCCACCGTGTCTTTTCCTCACCTTTGTGCGGTCTGCACATTGGCTTCTTAGCCTCTTGCTGCAACTTAAAACGCGACTGAGGCTTACCTATTTGCGGTCTCAACCACAGTTATTTGCCACTTTCACGCGGAATGCACCACTTAAATCCCCTCACTTTCCCGCAGATCACACCGCGGCTTGCACCAATCTTCCCGTAGCCTCGTGCCCACACTAGAGCGGCGCCGCTCACTACCGCGACCTTTACGCAGTCCACGCTGCAGGCCTGACCAGCCACCAGTGCGGTTTCCACCGCAGTAACCCCAACATGAATTGTGCTGCAAAATGCAGCATTCCTTGCTACTTGTGTGCTGCCACACCCTGCCTACACCGCAACAAATCTCCACAAACATGTTAAATTTTCAGAATTTACTTCAATCTGATCTAGGATCTTAACTGAGAGAACAACATGTACAACATATCTACATCATATCAATCATGGAGATAATAATGCAAGAACACAAGAGACACAAAGATTTAATTGGGGAAAACCATAAAGGTGAAAAACCCCAATAACTTCCTCAGAGATAGATAGAGCAATGATACAACCAACCATAAGAGATAGACACAACCTAGCAGTAGATCCTCCTCCTCCATAAGTGCGCCACTCCTCCTTGAGTGCATGTGTGAGAAGTGAGTGATCAAATAGAGTGCCTCCCGCACTCTATTTATACTTGACTTGACTTGCCTTTTTACCTAACTCATGTAGGCTCGAACTTAACCACATAACATAATGCTGACTGGGCCGACCCCCAATAGGGTGGTCTAATAACCCTTTGACCCACATGACTTATACAGGGTTGACCCCAACAAGGTGGTCTAATAACCCATCAAGTATAAGTTACGACATTTACAATATAAATGACGACACTTCCTTATAGAGGAATAATACCATCTCTATAGGAGTACATACAACATATATGAAATACATTCCGAAGTTACATATACATCAACAAAAGAGTGCGTTGCACACCGCATCATCCGACCCATAACTTGCGCTGCAAACCGTGACTTTCTCGTTGGTACCTGCACTACACCGTGCCCAAATTCCTGAAAATTGGGATGTACACCGCAGCTTTTGGAACCATAGCCGCGCTGCACACCTCATCGAGCAGGCCTTTAGCTGCATTTTGATTTCCACATTTTTCTCAATTTTAGTTGTTTAAAAAAAAAAAAAATTGTTTTTAAGTCTTGGAATCAACATTCAATTTTCAGCATTGTTTCCATTTTTCTATCATTCAAAAGCCATCTTTTTATTTGCTAGTTAACTGCCAACATTATCATTGCACACACTCTGACACCTAACTCAAGTGAGGCTTAACAAACTACTTAACACAACCAACTTTTAACCCCACTTGGGGAACACAGAATAATTTGGTAGCTAGGTAGGGCAAGGGGGATAGGTATCCAAATAACACCCCTTTGCCGCTTACATCTGAGACATAGTTGTTGTCATCTAGGGTGTTGTTGATGCCTCGGATATCGTAGCATCAATCAGAAAGGGATTCTCCCCGAGAGATGGTCCCAATTAGACTATCTCCCGTTTGGTGTAGGGAATCCGTCCGGTTAGCGGTTCCGGCAACCGTGAGTTTAGAGTTTAAATCTGATTCTACCAGTTATGGCCCGATCCACCTTTCTTTTGGATTTTATGTCTTTTAAATGAGATGCAAATGCCTAGTAATATTTGATCTAGATACAACTAAAACAGATCTAAGTCTAGAAAGTGAAATACATCTACCTATCCTTGCAGGGAACACGTTTTAAGGATGAGCAATGGTCTGTAACAGATAACACTAAGAAAGAACAGGTAGTTGTTAATTCTTACAGGTAAAGCTACAGCCAAGTAAAAGGATCTTAGAAGATGGCTTCTAGTTTAATGTAAAACGCATCTATTGCTCATGAAACAGAGAAAGAAGCAATAAAATGTCTAATCTAAATGGAAAGAACGGATAAACAGATCTAAATGTAACAAACTAAAATTAAATTTAAAGATCCCTGCAAGGAGCAAATTAAAGGCATGAACAATGACCGATAGGGATTATCTTGAAGAAAGAACAGTTAGCCATTTAATCTAAAAGATAACTCTACAGCAATGGTAAAGATATCAGCATCTAGCTCCTGATTTGATATGAAACGCATTCATTGTTCATGCAATGGAGAAAATCGCTTTCACAGGAAGGAGCAAAAATCATTAATACAAAGAAATAATTCAAATAGTAGGAATGATCTCACATTACAGTATGGAAGTCATTAGAGTACTCCAACAGACATCCATCCATAATTCTTATGCAAACGTCCATCTCCCATGGCTTTTATTAGAAAATTCAATTTTACAGAAACGATACAAGATAGCTCGTAAAGGTTTCAAAATTTCCTTCCCTGCCAAAAGTCCTTCTCTATTCTTCCTAGCTTCTATTTATAATTACAAATCTTCCCTTTGGGCTGCCACCTAGCACCTTCCACTTGTCATCTATAGAAAATTCTCTCCTAAAATAGACAAAAATGAGATTCCCTTTCATTTACAGAAATTATTTAAAAGAAAATAGGGACAGCTGTCCCACAGTTTACCCGCTTTACACATTTGAGAGTCAAATACAAAATAACAGAAATAATGCTTTGAAATCAGCGATTTCAATCCTGTGCGTGAGTTTCTGCTGGCAGAGGATCGCCCAAGTTAATTGCTGCTGACGCTGCCTGGGAAGAGACACTCGAGCCTATTGCTGATGTTGCTTTTGCTTGGGAAGAAGGGATTGAGCTTACTGGAACTTCTGCCACTGCTGGGGAAAAGGAAATCGAGCCTATCGTGGTTGCTGGAGTGGATACTGGGAGAGAAGATTCTGGTTCTGCTTTTGCTCCTACTACTACTGCAGCTTTCTTTTCCTCTTACGCTATGTAGCTGTACCACATACCTGTGTCCCTTATGACTATGTTTGCTGTAGCAGGAAACAAGATTTTCTGAGAAGTTACATTCTTCCCGAGTTCTGTTCTAATGCTTTGAACTTCTGCTACTGCAGCTTGATGCACTTCCTTCAGCAGATGGTTGTGGAGGGATGACAATCTGACATAATGTTGAAGGTCATCAATAGCCAGAACATCAATCCTTTTCACATACTCGGTTTGAACGCCTAGCTCTTCCTTTAGCTGAGACAAACGTTGCTCCTTTTCCGGAAAGTCCTCCAGGGTCTGAGGGAAACTCAATGTGCATTTATCATGTACCCCTTGGAGCCTTTGGTACAGATTGCTAATTATCTGTTGTTCTTTGCACACTGGTTATTAGCTTACTGGCACAGTTCCTGCCAAACTCCAAGAGGGCTATGTCCTCATTAAAACTGTCCACAGATTTAAATGGGAGGTGTGTGGGGAAACCCCCTTTTCCTTCTCTCCACACCATCTGACTGATGATATTTTCTTTGACACGGGTATTCTTTGCTTTGAGCCTATGAGCTTCCGCATTAATTTCTTTTAACCTGACCACCATGGCCTTGAGCTTGCAAACCTCATCAGTGATTAGCTCCTGAGTGTCATACACCTGCTTCATGATGTTGCATGACAGCTCATGGAAAGGAGACATATCAATTGTTCTACCCTCGGCTTGCACTAATTGCTCGGATAATGTATGCTTGTCTGCTTCTAGCTGAGATGCCTTTTCTTCCGCTCCATTCTTCTATGCTTCCACAATCATCATTTGGAGTGTTAGCTGGTCCTTTTCCTCCTCCAACTGGCTGTACTTGTTTGACAGCTCCCTATGCTCAGCGTACAAGCAATTATACTTGTTCAATACCAGATCTCTTTGGGCTTGCTCATTAGCCACAGTTTGTTGTAGCGAACGAGCTCTCTTCTTTTTCAAAAGATTTTCTCTAACTATCACACCCACATTGTCCAGTGATGCTCTTGCTGTTTCCACAACTGCGGATGCCATAGCAAAGGGATCCTTATCTGTATTTTTTATTACAGTGACCTCTCGGTGGGTAACAATGTCTTCATGGAAGGGACTTTTGACCCTCTCTTCTGATTTGAGGACCATTGCTTTCATCTTCTTGTCGTAGACAAACTCATTCCACCTGGACACTGTATGCTTTCCCGATGGTGTGTACGGGACAATTGGTCGGTTTATGATGTCTATGTCTTCTTCAGCAGGTGGGGTCCGGACTTCCTGAGCTGGATCCATGCCCTTCTTTTTGGTACCAGATCCTCCTGCTTGAGATGTGTCTATATCCATGTCTTGGACACCGGACCCACTGGCTTGACCATCTTCCCTTGCTTTCAACTCTTCTTCTGCTTTCCTCTCTGCCTCAGCTTGCTCAGCTTCAGCCTCTTTCTGCTTTTGGGCTCCCTCAGCCTCTTTCCGCGGGCTTTCATTTTCAGCTTCTTGCTGCATTCTCTCCACTTCAGCTTCCTGCTGCTTTCTTGCCATTTCAGCCTCCTACTGCCACCTGGCTTCCTCAGCTTCCCGCTGCAGTCTGGCTTCCTCAGCTTCCTGGAGTAACCTTGCTTCTTCTCTTAATCTGAGCTCTTCCTGAGCTCGGGCACCCTCAGCTTCTTTCTCCTTTTGCTGGCTAGTCTTCTGGGCCTTGGTTGAGCTAGAGCTTGCTCCAGTGCTTTAGCGACAGACCCATAGCTCAGCCATGTTGCTGATACCTCTGAATGCCTCTTCCTCCGCATCAGGATTGTGAGAGTACTCGAAGTGAGCATAAATCTCCTTATAGTGCTCAGCAACTCTTCCCTTTCTGTCATTCCTGTGGAAGATCACCTCACCGAAGTGGAAGGCTTTCAGCTCTTGAATAAATTCATCGGCCGAGGCAACCCCCGAGAACTTGTAAGCACCTATACAGAAAGGTAGAGGGGGAAAGGAAGCCTTATGCTGTTTGTGGAGCATTGCTCCAATTCCATCCAGGAAGAGTTGCCTTACTGCTTCTTTGAGAACCACATAATTCGTGGCATACTGCGGCAAGATGTATGGGGGCTTAGTCCCTCCAAACATTCTGAGGTAGGTACCTTGTTCTGAAAAGTAAAAATCCCCGTAATCCTCAAGGACTTCCACAGCGTTCTCTGACAGGCAGTTGGGCTCCTCCCTGAACAATTTCTCATATAGGGGCATGATGAACCCCTCACAGATGAGTTTGTAACTAGGCTTGTAATTTTGAGCCCACAACATCCTGAAAGTTATATAGACCGGGGTAGTGGCCTTATCCCATGTGCAGCCCGATTTGGGGAAGACTATCTTGGCCAAAATACAATCAATTAGATATGAAGACATGAAAAATTCAGCCTTCTTCAAGGCTAGTCCTTCTTTAGCAGCAACTATCATCGAGGCCAAACTATCTGATAGGAGAGTGGCCCAGTCAAACACAGTTCCGTTGAATGCCACGTAGTGGATAATAGGGACCCACGGAATCTTATACACTGTGCCATCGGGCATGCCGAAGATTCTGCACAACATTAAAGCGATCAATCTGAAAGGAGCTCTCAGATTCTGCACGTCATATTCATCACTTCCTTTCTTTCTCAAATGTTTGCCTGCCATTAGCAGCTTCTTGGCCATCTCGACGTTGTTCATCTGGCTCAACCATTCATCAGTCAAAGCTTGTTGGACACAGGGAAATTTGTAGGCTGCCGCAAGATACGCAGGTTGAAATGAGGCAATAGCCACTTTCCCGCTATCATTTATCACTCTCCATTCAGCATCGGCATGTTGGAGTATCCATCCGATCACTTCAGCATAGGGGAACAGCTCAGGGCGGGTAGCGGCTCTAGTTATTCCTGAGGCTCTGATATTGAGATAAATCGGCCCTTCCTCTAGCAACATATCTGGGATCTCTTGGTCCTGGATCATTCTGTAGATGTCACCCCATCTGATTTCAGGAGGGACACCGGTGGTGCACCTAGTATCCTAGAGTGAAGTTTCAGTTTTAAGTGGCGCAGGCTTCTTCTCTTTCATCTTAGCCTTCTTCTTACTGGCTTTCGGCATCTTGACTTATCCCTGATAGCACCCATAGACAAGTCATCATGAATTTGAGCAACATACTGTAAGATTTTAACAGGGAGCATCATTGTTTTAATATGTCAATGAGATAGGTACAATGAAGCTGTATATTTAGGAAGCAAAACACGATTTCAACATGAAACATAAATTGAAACATTTGAATCTTTTAAAAGGATGAGTTTGGGATGCTCCTAAGAGGATAGGTTATGTCGCGGCAACAATTTGCTCTCGACCCGGCCCTAGGAGAAAAGGTGATCTTCGTTTTATCAGGAACATAATTATAAAATTTTTTAGCCATCCTAATTCTTTAAAGGGGTCGGTTTGGAATGTTCCTGATAGAATAAGCGTATTGCGAAAGCAACCGGCTTTCGGTTTAGCTCTAGGGAAAAGGGTAACTTTTGTCTTGGTTGCTGTTCGAAAGGCTAATGGTGGGGAAGACAGCCAAATCGATCCAGAAAACGTCCTCAAATACGCACACATTTTATAAACAAACTTGGTGTTGAGGAGTTTCGAGGCATAAGATTGGCGACTTTGAAAAGGTTGAATCACCAGTTACGGGAGCATAGGTGGTAGTACCCCATTTGGGATTCCTTCCAGTTTTACTTTGTCCCTAACCTACTTCTGTTAAGTATGGAATAAAGCCGAAGACCTCTAATGCTGCCAGGAGCTAAGCGAAGCAAAAGACCACTAGCAGGAAAAAGCAACAAGTTTAACCGGGGAGGAGCTCCTGCGTTGACACATAAGCGAGGGGTTTCAGCCCAAACACCGTCATTATTCATAACACTTGACAGGGTGTCTTTATGGCTGGTCTGATCAGGGGCGATGGCGACTGTCTCGAGTTTTAAATTGAGTAGAGGTTACGCCGGGACTAAGGTTTATGGTAAAGCCCGGGTGACTATGGCTTTGCCTTTTGGCTGGGGACACAGAAAGTCTATGGGGCTTCGGCAGGAACTTGGGAAAACAATAAATTTGTCCATCCAAATTATCATTTTTACTTAATCAATATATCAACGACAGGAAATACGAATTTAGACCGCACTTTGACGGGCAAAAACAACCCATGACGGGCATTTTGCCCGTCGACATTCAACCCAAGCCTATCGTTTTCAAAAGAAAGATAACCCAATAGCAATATGACGAGTAGAAGGGACAAATTTAAGGTTAAGATCCTACCTGGCACCGACGGGAAACGCTAACTGAGGTGGCCGTGAACGTGGTTGAGCAATCCGAGCTGGAGCAGTTTGCGCGGTGTCCAACAAACCATCCAATGGAGAATTAACAATGCGTTGGCTCGTACCCCTCACCGCTTATTTAAATAGGAAAGGCACGTGCGAGCATTTAGTTTGGTGGGTGGCGCAATTAGTCGCGGTTTAAATACCGGTACGTCGGTGGTCAAATCGGGTCGTCTCGGTTTGCGTGCATTACCGCCACTTGCGGGACAAAATCGTGACTCTCTCCCGTCGTTGCGGAAGGATATAGTTGAAGCTTCCGCGGTTCCGGGAGGCAACGGTGAAACTTTTCCGCAAAAATAATCATGAAATGCGAAGCTTTTGAAAAGGGCTCCCGCGGTAGTGGAGAGGAACTTTTAAAAGATCCCAATGTTTCTATGAACGCTTCCGCAGAAGGCTTCCAAAAAATTCAGAAGTTTTCTAAGTAATGGCCGGGCCTCGAGAGAGTTTCGAAAATCCTTTTCCCTTAGCCTCCTCCATTTCGAACGGGACTGGTGAATGCCTCCACCGTTGTGGGTGGCTTCTTTGAAAGGTTCCGCAAAGATTTGGTGTTTCGGCGTTTCGGGAAGGTTTTGCGACGGTTTCCGCAACTGCGGAAGCAAAAAGGCTTCCGCGAGTTTTAAAGAAAATTTCTGAGTTCCGTTTCGGAAATTTTATGCGAACGGCTTCCACAAGTGCGGGCGGTTCTGTAAAATTATTCCACCGTTTCGGGAGGGATTCACCATAAGCTTCCGCAATTGTTTAACGAAGACTTTTCAAAACTTTTCGGGAGGTTTGGACGAACGGTTCCCGCCGTTTCAGGAGTAAATCTTGAATTCTTCCGCTGTTTCGAAAAAAAATTTCCAATGGCTCCCACAACTTATGGGCAAAATTCTAAGTTCCTTTTCGGAAAGATATCGTGGCGGCTTCCGCAAGTTTCGGGCGGTTTCGTTGAATTCTCCCGCCGTTTCGGGAGGGAAAACCGAATCTCTCCACCAACAAAAAAACAAAAGTTTTCTAAGTCCCTTTTCGGGAGCTAAATGCGAATGATTCCCGCTGTTTCTGGAGAACAACTCGAATGCTTCCACGGTTGCGGAAGGTTTGAGCGAAGAACCCCGCCATTTCGGGAAGGATCGCCCAATGGTTTCCAAGATTTTCCAATCGAACTTCTAAGTCTTCTTTCGGGAGTTTTGTAAAAGACTTCCGCCGTTTCGGGAGAGAAGACTGAAAGGCTCCGAAGAACTTCCTTCTTACGTCCCGCAACACGTTCAAAATATTCTAAGTCATATTTTTGAGAAGCTTATGCATTTGGATTCCGCAACTGCGGAGACGTAGCCCGAGAGACTCCAAAATGTCGGGGAAAATTCTAAGTTCCCTTTTGGTTCCTTGGGGGAAAAAATGGAAAGGTTTATGGCAAGATGTTCAGTTGGGAAACAAGATTTTATGTTGAAAAACACAGATAACAGCTGGGATGGCTTCTTAAGGCAAACTTTCTACTCAGAATGAAAGGAGGGGCCCCAACATGTACAAAATTTTTTTGGGGGGGGGTTGCTGCAACAACAATGGCGAGTCGCTGGCGAACACAGATCTCTAAAAAATTCCTCTTCATAGTCTGAAACTTCATCGAAGACATCCATCTTAGGTGCACTACTCAGCTGATCATTTTAAATTCATGTGGGGGGGGAGGAGGCACTTTACCTGCTAGCCATTGGGGAAAGGGGAGCTTTCCCCGAGACATCTTCACCACTCTCAAAAGGCCAATATATGAGATTTATTTTAGGAGGGTCATCTTTCAGATGGTCAGTACTGCCGGACTCCACAGGATCTGCAACACTTTCTCATGGACATTATTGCTCTTGTTCCTCATTCCCATGCTGCTTGCATCCTTTTGGATGTTTGTACTTTGGACAGCTTAGCTGTTTGAGCCTTCCATGGATATTTTCTTTTGGACATGATCTTTGATTTAGGCTCCTCTCCATAGTGCCCTTTTGTGTGAGTTAGAAATTTTATTGATTTGATCAAACTTCACGGACGGAGAGGAGCCCGTTTTGGGCTGGTCCTTTTGGAAAACCTTCTTGATTTTACATGTCTTTTGCTTTTGTCTCAGCCGTGCTTTAATTGAGGTGAGAATCTCTGGAAAACAGACTCTAGAGTACATGCCATTTTGGCTGTTAGATTTGCAGCATGGAGTCATTTCAATAGCCTATGCCCTCGAGGTGTGCTACTTTCCATGGGTCCAACTCTAATAACCTTCTTGAGATTCCTTTAAAGTGTGAGAGTGGGTGGAGCCCAACAAAAGTAGTGAAGATGGTCATAGGCCTCTGCTATTAAACAGGATTAGTGTGACTAGCAGGGTAGGCTTCCTTCCTTCTGAACATTTCAGCGAGAACACAACAGACAGAACTCATTCGAGCACAGTTCCGGACTCATGGGTTGCGAGGTTTCTTTGAGAGAGCTATCCTCGACGGGGAACTTGACCAGAAGGGCTTTCAGCAAATAAAAACTTGTAGCAAAGGTTCAAACGATAATGAAAGAAATAAAATGGCCAAAAAATAAAGCGAATAAAGGCTAAAGCAAAAAAAAAAAAAACAAAAGAAACTTTTATTTATGTACAGAAAGTCTCAGCGAGACTATGCGAAGTATTGCTTCATGGCGAGGCTGTTGAGAGGAAGGGTTACTTCTTCTCCCTCGAGATTTGTCAATTTATAAGTGGATGGGCCTAATTTTGCGGAAATTTGGTACGGAACTACCCATAGATGTTGGAATTTCGTATGCATTCCTTTGCCTTTGTGATTATGGTCCCATTTCAGGACTAAATCCCCAACTTCAAAATCTCTTTTACCGGATTTCCTTTTATCGAACCATCTCTTAACTATGTCCTAGTGTTGTTGGAATCGATCTTTAGCTTTGTGTCGGGCTTCTTCAAGTCGAAGCAGGGTGTTGATCCTGGATTGTAAGGCTTGGCTACTAGAACCCCGAGAGGCTTGGGACAATTGCAAGGATGGTAGTAAGATGTTTGGGGGAAGGATGGCTTCCTTGCCATGGACAAGAGTGAAAGGGGAAACACCTAAAGCGTTCGTTGGGGTCACCCTATCTGCCCAAAAGGCGTTTGGGAGAGCTGCATGCCAACTTCTCTGGTTTTCTATCACAGTTTTCTTAAGGATTCGAATCAGATTCTTGTTTGAGGATTCAGCTAATCCGTTCCCCTGGGGATAATAATTGGCTGAATAATGCAACTTAATTCCCCATTCATAAACAAATTCATTTATCTTGCAAGATGAAAAATAAGTAGCATTATAAAAAACAAGGGAAATTGGAACCCCAAACCTGGTCATGATGTTCTCCTTCAAGAAGTTGATGACCGCATCTTCGTTGATCTTGTGCACAGGGATAGCCTCCGTCCACCTAGTGAAGTAGTCGGTAGCCGTCAGGATGTATCGATGTTGCAATGAAGAATTTGGATTTATTTCTCCAATAACATCTATACCCCATTGCTCAAAAGGCTCAGAGATGATGACCGGCTGTAATGGTCCTGCTGCCTTAGGTAACTTCCCAGCGCTTCTTTGGCATACATCACAGTTCTGTGCATATGTGTGGGCGTCTCGGAACAGAGTGGGCCAATAATAAACAGCTCTCAGTATCTTGTGTGTTGTTGTCTCACCTGAATAATGTCCGCCTGCGGGGCCATCATGTAATTCTTTGACAACTTTGTTTGCATCTTCCTTTTCCAAACATCTAAGGAGAACTCCATCATAATTCTTCCTGAAAAGAATCCCATTAATGATTTGATAAGGTGCCGATTTCAAGCGGAGTGCCCTTCTTTGCTTGGAGTTCCAGTGTTCAAGTAAATATCCCTGCTGTAGATAGTGCACCAGATCCCTATACCATGACTGGGGAGCTGTGAAGATATGACACACCTCAACCGAATTTAACTCTGCCTCATTCTTCCAATGTTGTTCTTCATCAGTTGAGTTTCCCGCAAGTAATTTGCACAGGCCTTGTCCTCTGATGATCGTGGCTGGTTTAAATTCCAAATCATATTCCTGGAGAGCTGTGACCCAGTTCCCTCTTCTTTCTACCAATTCCTTTTGAACGAAAAGGGATCTAACAGCTGGATGGGGGACTATGAATTTAGTTCTGTTCTTCAGAATGTATGGCCTAAACTGCTTGACTGCTTTGAAGAATGCATATGCATGCTTGTCAACCACGGGGTAATTCAGTTCATCCCCTTGCAGACTAATGCTCATAAACGAAATTGGGTATTCATCCCCCAACTCCACCTTTTGCGTGAGTACAGCTGCGAGAGAGTCATCCGAAGAAAAGGTATACAAAATGAAATCCTTATCAAAATCCGGGCTTCTTAAGGAAGGAGCCTTAGCTACAACTGCCTTGATATCTCTAAATGCGTCCTTCTCCAAATCTGTCCACTTGAATTGTATGCTTTGTTTAACCATCTGTTGCAATGGCTTAACTATTTGTGCGAAATCCGGCACAAATCTGTGGACAAAATTGATGGTGCCCATAAAAGACTGCATAGATTTCTTGTTGTGAGGCATTGGAATCTTATTAATAGCTTGGACTCTTTCTTGATCAATTGACACTCCCCCTTTGGAGATGATATGACCCAAGAGCTTACCTTCGGGAACAGTGAACACGCTCTTCTTGGGATTCAAAGAAATACCATATTTTCGGTAGCGATAAAAAATATGCTTTAAATGCACGACATGATCTTCCGTTTTCTATGAAAAGACTGTCACATCATCCAAGTATACAACCACGCATTGCCCACCCAATCCTCGGAAGGCAATATCCATCGCCCTTTGGAATGTAGCTCCTGCATTTATCAGACCAAATGGCATTCTTCTTTAGGCGAAAGTTCCCCACTTAGTTCTGAAAGTAGTCTTAAGGCGATCTTCTTCGGCTACTAACACTTGATTGTAGCTAGAGAAACCATCGAGAAGAGAAAACAATTCGGATCCTGACACCATTTGTAGGATTTGCTCCATTGAAGGTACGGGGTAGTTGTCTTTATCCGAGGCTTTGTTTAAATTTCTGAAATCTACACATAGCCTTATCTCTCCCGACTTCTTCCTTACGGGAACCAAGTTTGCAACCCACTCAGAATGCCAAACTTTGAAAATTATCTTAGCGTCCAGGAGCTTATTTAATTCCTTTTGGATCAGCGGTTCTAGAGTGGGATTCATTCTTCTTAAATGCTGCTGAAATGGTTTGACGCCCGCTTTCATTGGTATAACATGCTGAATAATGCGGACGTCATATGTTTTCAGATCTTCATAGGTCCATGCAAAAACATCCTTGTATTGTTTGAACAATTTAATGAACCTGTCTCTTTCTCCTGGTGAACAATATTTGCCAAGATTGACAAATCTTGGTTCTACCTCGGTACCCAAATTAACTAACTCATGTTGCATTGATGAGCTGTTAGTTTTGGTATTGGCTAGCCTTTTGAACTTATTTTGAAGATCGAACAACATTTCGAGGGACCTTACCCCCTTGGGCATGAAATTTCCTTTCTCCTCATCCTTCTTCATCAAATCAGCATCATATTCTTCCTCATCTATTGCAGCTCCTTGAAAGCTATCTTCGTTTGTTAGGAAGCTGATAACTTGTTCATCATCATCGAAGACTCTGATGTTTGTGATGTTATCGGGAATGGAAGGCCTGAAAATCAATTCAATTGAGCATTTATTATTTGATGGCACCAATCTAGAAGCAGATGTTGCTAACAAATCAGCAGTAGAATTTTGCAATCTAGGAATTGATTTTATATTGAAAGCGTCAAAATGCATAATTAAATCCCATACCTCAGCCTGATAACCCTTCAAATGAGGTGAGAGAAAATGAATAGTGTCCCTTACCTGTCTTACAACTATCTCGGAGTCACCAAAGACCTTCAGTTACTTAACACTTAAGCCAATGGCCTTCTTTAATCCATGTACCAAAGCTTCATATTCAGCGGTGTTATTAGTACAATCGAATTCTAATCTACATGACAAAAAAAACTTGTTTTCTTTTGGATCCATTAGAACACAACCGGCTCCGGATCCTTCTAGAGTTTTAGAACCATCAAAGTATAATGTCCAAAAAGTATCTTTAGATTCAACTAAGTTAGTTTCTTTGTGATCTATGTCAGTAACTAAATTGACTATGTTACAATCAACATCATCAGTCCGAGAGAAATGAAGGAGATCGGACTGTTTATCTGATTCATGGCTAATGGTTTCAAATTGATAATTACCCGGATCCATCTCTAAGAAGTAATTCCCCAGAACCGAGGATGAGAAAGCTACGGCCTCATTCTTTTCTTATAACTGAGTCACATTTTGCTTCATATGAGGTTCCCTAAGAACTTTAATCTGATTCTGTCTGTTCTGATAAGGCAGCCATAGATGAGACCAATCAGTAGCAAAGTAGCCACTTAGCTTGGTCGACCAATCCCTACTTAAAATCAGTCCATAGGCTTCAGGAATATCGACCACCATTATGTCAATGAACTGACAGACTCTAGGGTCAGCTGATAGTCTAATTAAAACATCTTTCATCTCCCAAATAACCTTAACAGCAGTCCTATCTAATTGGATAATTTGGGCTGGAGATGGAACAGGCTGCCCATTAATCCTTTTACAAATTGACAATGGCATAACGTTTGAGGATGCTCCAGAATCTACCAAACAGTTGTGAACATTATGGTTAAAAATTTCAAAAGTCAATAAGAATGGCAGTGTTTGAGATTTAGACTTTCCACTGATGCTAGCCTCATTAATTTCGGGACTGTTTTGAGAATCTGTTAATGGAGTGCTGGTCTGAGGTTGCAAAACATGCAGCAGTTTGTCTCGTTGATGGGGCAGGCTGCACATGTCAAATATTGACATGTTTGCCTTGACCTTCTTGATATCTTCAATAATATCGTATCCTATATCAGATTTGTTCCCAATTCGACTTGGCTAATCTGTTTTGCTCATTGTGACCTTAGGTGGCTGAACTATGGTGTTAGCGCTTGGCTGTTTGGTCACTGTTTGGCTAACTTTGGGTTGCTGTGGGATAATTGTTATGTGCCTCCTAGGCGTCTCTTTTGAGACTTTAGGCTTATGAGGAGCTGTGCTTGGCACGGGATCGACAATAGGACCTTTGCTACGAGTAGCAACATTTACGGTGGAGGGAGAGCTATCTATATGATCTTCTTCTATTAACTCAGTCATGGGTACCCAATCCCACAACACCATAGTAGTGTTCGGGGTTGGTTCCTCTAGCTCAGGGCTTGACCCTTCTGGAGGATCATCTTGGTCTGGGATCTGAGAATCTAACATTTGGTTCATGACTAAGCTCATGGAATTAATCCATTGCGGGCAACTCTTTTCCGAATGCGGTTCTTGGTGAAAAGTACAGAAATTTTCCATCCCAATCTCGTTCAAGTTTAAAACAGGGGCAGCGTTCATTGGTGGATGAGTCTGTTCCCCGTCTTCCCTTCTTTTATAAAATGGCTTGAAAGGTTTCCTAGATGTGCTAGTAGCCTTGTCTTTCTCGAGATCTACGATTTTGTTAGATAATTTCTGCATCATCTTGACTACATTTTCCATGTCTGTAGATGGCTCTTCTTTCCCTCTAGTGAGTAGCAGAGGTTTTTTGCTAGCTGCTAGTTTTGGTTCTACATCTAAGGCATGTTTAGCAATGCTATCATCCTCTTCCTCTACCTTTCTAGCTTCCTCAAAGTTCTCTATCAGGGTAGTTTTCTTGGATAGTTTTACGAACATTGTTATTGGTCCTTCAAGAGCTGTTGTGTAGTATTCAATCAGAGACTCCTCTGCTAGTTTATTAGCTTCGCTGAAGTTATTTAACAGCGTTGTGAATCTTTGATTAAAGTCTTGAACCTTTTCCTTCTTTTCCATTCTCATGGATAAGAGTTCTTTCATAAGTGTGGCCACAGTCTTTTGGTTTCCGTATTTCTTTAGAAAACATTTCTCGAATTCGTCCCAACTAGAGATTGAGCTAGGTTGTAGGCTAAAGTACCATGATGATACTTTTGGCTCGAATGTATATGGAAACAACCTGCAGATGACGTCTTCATGTTGTACGTTCAAAAGGTTCAGAGCTAAGTAAAAACTCTTGAGGTGATCTTCCGCCGAAATGGCTTTCCCTGGGTCGTACTTAGGTAAGACCTTTTCTGGGTTTTTAGGAAGATTATGGAATGGTCTAGCTAGGTTCAGTGCTCCCCTTGCTCTCCAAGCAGGTACAACCATGTTTGGATGTGGAGACCCGGGTGGAGAATTGTATGGTGAATTCTGAGGAGTACTCTTTGGAGTAATTGGTTCTTCAAGGTTTTCTTGGTCTAAAAATCGTTCTGATTTTTCAAGATCTTCCTTGTTAAGAGTGTCTGAGATTTCTTCCAAAGTCAGATTTACCAGTTCTTCAAAACTTTGAACGAGAATTGAATCACGGGTGTATTGTGGCTCTTTTCTAGGGGTAGTTTTCTTAGGGAGGAAATTGACAGCGTTTAAACCACCTAGCTGTCTAACGTAGGATCTGGTATGTCTTCTCAAATCCTCTATTTCTGTAAAAGGGACAGCGTATAAAGATTCTTGAGGCTCAGGGTCAGAAATGAGGCGTTCTTGATCTGTTAATCCAAGATCTGGGCTGTTTGAAATGCTGTCTTTAAGTGGGTTTTCAGTGTCTTCTATGGCAGTGGGAGATTTTCCCTTATCAGCCATGCACTTTCAGCCCTCGTTCTAGCACCAAAAACTATTGATGCCTCGGATATCGTAGCATCAATCAGAAAGGGATTCTCCCCGAGAGATGGTCCCAATTAGACTATCTCCCGTTTGGTGTAGGGAATCCGTCCGGTTAGCGGTTCCGGCAACCGTGGGTTTAGATTTTAAATCTGATTCTACCGGTTATGGCCCGATCCACCTTTCTTTTGGATTTTATGTCTTTTAAATGAGATGCAAATGCCTAGTAATATTTGATCTAGATACAACTAAAATAGATCTAAGTCTAGAAAGTGAAATAAATATACCTATCCTTGCAGGGAACACGTTTTAAGGATGAGCAATGGTCTGTAACAGATAACACTAAGAAAGAACAGGTAGCTGTTAATTCTTATAGGTAATGCTACAGCCAGGTAAAAGGATCTTAGAAGATGGCTTCTAGTTTAATGTAAAACGCATCTATTGCTCATGAAACAGAGAAAGAAGCAATAAAATGTCTAATCTAAATGGAAAGAACAGATAAACAGATCTAAATGTAACAAACTGAAATTAAATTTAAAGATCCCTGCAAGGAGCAAATTAAAGGCATGAATAATGACCGATAGGGATTATCTTGAAGAAAGAACAATTAGCCATTTAATCTAAAAGATAACTCTACAGCAATGGTAAAGATATCAGCATCTAGCTCCTGATTTGATATGAAACGCATTCATTGTTCATGCAATGGAGAAAATCGCTTTCACAGGAAGGAGCAAAAATCATTAATACAAAGAAATAATTCAAATAGTAGGAATGATCTCACATTATAGTACGGAGGTCATTAGAGTAGTCCAACAGACATCCATCCATCATTCTTATGCAAACGTCCATCTCCCGTGGCTTTTATTAGAAAATTCAATTTTACAGAAACGATACAAGATAGCTCGTAAAGGTTTCAAAAGTTCCTTCCCTGCCAAAAGTCCTTCTCTACTCTTCCTAGCTTCTATTTATAATTACAAATCTGGCCTTTGGGCTGCCACCTAGCACCTTCCACTTGTCATCTACAAAAAATTCTCTCCTAAAATAGACAAAAATGAGATTCCCTTTCATTTACAGAAATTATTTAAAAGAAAATAGGGACAACTGTCCCACAGTTTACCCGCTTTACACATTTGAGAGTCAAATACAAAATAACAGAAATAATGCTTTGAAATCAGCAATTTCAATCCTGTGCGTGAGTTTCTGCTGGCAGAGGATCGCCCAAGTTAATTGCTGCTGACGCTTCCTGGGAAGAGACACTCGAGCCTATTGGTGATGTTGCTTTTGCTTGGGAAGAAGGGATTGAGCTTACTGGAACTTTTTCCACTGCTGGGGAAAAGGGAATCGAGCCTATCGTGGTTGCTGGAGTGGCCGCTGGGAGAGAAGATTCTGGATCTGCTGATGCTCCTACTACTGCTGCAGCTTTCTTTTCCTCCTCCACTATGTAGCTGCACCACATACCTGTGTCCCTTATGACTATGTTTGCTGTAGCAGGAAACAAGATTTTCTGAGAAGTTACATTCTTCCCGAGTTCTGTTCTAATGCTTTGAACTTCTGCTACTGCAGCTTGATGCACTTCCTTCAGCAGATGGTTGTGGAGGGATGACAATCCAACATAATGTTGAAGGTCATCAATAGCCAGAACATCAATCCTTTTCACATACTCGGTTTGAACGCCTAGCTCTTCCTTTAGCTGAGACAAATGCTGCCCCTTTTCCGGAAAGTCCTCCAGGGTCTGAGCGAAACTCAATGTGCATTTATCATGTACCCCTTGGAGCCTTTGGTACAGATTGCTAATTTTATCTGTTGTTCTTTGCACACTGGTTATTAGCTTACTGGCACAGTTCCTGCCAAACTCCAAGAGGGCTATGTCCTCATTAAAACTATCCACATATTTAAATAGGAGGTGTGTGGGGAAACCCCCTTTTCCTTCTCTCCACGCCATCTGACTGATGATGTTTGCTTTGACACGGGTATTCTTTGCTTTGAGCCTATGAGCTTCCGCATTAATTTCTTTTAACCTGACCACCATGGCCTTGAGCTTGCAAACCTCATCAGTGATTAGCTCCTGAGTGTCATACACCTGCTTCAGGATGTTGCATGACAGCTCATGGAAAGGAGACATATCCATTGTTCTACCCTCGGCTTGCACTAACTGCTCGGCTAATGTCCGCTTGTCTGCTTCTAGCTGAGATGCCTTTTCTTCCGCTCCATTCTTCTCTGCTTCCACAATCATCATTTGGAGTGTTAGCTGGTCCTTTTCCTCCTCCAGCTGGTTGTACTTGTTTGACAGCTCCCTATGCTCAGCGTACAAGCAATTATACTTGTTCACTACCAGATCTCTTTGGGCTTGCTCATTAGCCACAGTCTGTTGTAGAGAACGAGCTCTCTTCTTTGTCAAAAGATTTTCTCTAACTATCACACCCACATTGTCCAGTGATGCTCTTGCTGTTTCCACAACTGTGGATGCCATAGCAAAGGGATCCTTATCTGTATTTTTCATTACAGTGACCTCTCGGTGGGTAACGATGTCTTCATGGAAGGGACTTTTGACCCTCTCTTCTGATTTGAGGACCATTTCTTTCCTCTTCTTGTCGTAGACAAACTCATTCCACCTGGATACTGTGCGCTTTCCCGATGGTGTGTACAGGACAATTGGTCGGTTTATGATGTCTATGTCTTCTTCAGCAAATGGGGTCCGGACTTCCTCAGCTGGATCCATGCCCTTCTTTTGGGTACCAGAGCCTCCTACATGAAATGTGTCTATATCCATGTCTTGGACACCGGACCCACTGGCTTGAGCATCTTCCCTTGCTTTCAACTCTTCTTCTGCTTTCCTCTCTTCCTCAGCTTGCTCAGCTTCAACCTCTTTCTGCTTTTGGGCTTCCTCAGCCTCTTTCCGCAGGATTTGATTTTCAGCTTCTTGCTGCATTCTCGCCACTTCAGCTTCCTACTGCTTTCTTGCCATTTCAGCCTCCTGCTGCCACGTGGCTTCCTCAGCTTCCCGCTGCAGTCTGGCTTCCTCAGCTTCCTGGAGTAACCTTGCTTCTTCTCTTAATCTGAGCTCTTCCTGAGCTCGGGCATCCTCAGCTTCTTTATCCTTTTGCTGGCTAGTCTTCTGGGCCTTGGTTGAGCTAGAGCTTGCTCCAATGCTTTGGCGAAAGACCCGTAGCTCAGCCATGTTGCTGATACCTCTGAATGCCTCTTCCTACACATCAGGATAGTGAGAGTACTCGAAGTGAGCATAAATCTCGTTACAGTGCTCAGCAACTCTTCCCTTTCTGTCATTCCTGTGGAAGATCACCTCACCGAAGTGGAAGGCTTTCAGCTCTTGAATAAATTCATCGGCCGAGGCAACCCCCGAGAACTTGTAAGCACCTATATAGAAAGGTAGAGGGGGAAAGGAAGCCTTATGCTGTTTGTGGAGCATTGCTCCAATTCCATCCAGGAAGAGTTGTCTTACTGCTTCTTTGAGGACCACCTAATCCGTGGCATACTGCGGCAAGATGTATGGGGGCTTAGTCCCTCCAAACATTCTGAGGTAGGTACCTTGTTCTGAAAAGTAAAAATCCCCGTAATCCTCAAGGACTTACACAGCATCCTCTGACAAGCAGTTGGGATCCTCCCTGAACAATTTCTCATATAGGGGCATGATTAACCCCTCACAGATGAGTTTGTAACTAGGCTTGTAATTCTGAGCCCACAAGATCCTGAAAGTGATATAGACCGGGGTAGTGGCCTTATCCCATTGCAGCCCAATTTGGGGAATTCTATCTTGGCCAAAATACAATCAATTAGATATGAAGACATGAAAAATTCAGCCTTCTTCAAGGCTAGTCCTTCTTTAGCAGCAACTATCATCGAGGCCAAACTATCTAATAGGAGAGTGGCCCAGTCAAACACACTTCCCTTGAATGCCACGTAGTGGATAATAGGGACCCACTGAATCTTATACACTGTGCCATCGGGCATGCCAAAGATTCTGCACAGCATTAAAGCGATCAATCTGAAAGGAGCTCTCAGATTCTGCACATCATATTCATCACTTCCTTTCTTTCTCAAATGTTTTCCTGCCATTAGCAGCTTCTAGGCCATCTCGATGTTGTTCATCTGGCTCAACCATTCATCAGTCAGAGCTTGTTGGACACGGGGAAATTTGTAGGCTGCCGCAAGATACACGGGTTGAAATGAGGCAATAGCCACTTTCCCGCTATCATTTATCACTCTCCCTTCAGCATCGGCATGTTGGAGTATCCATCCGATCACTTCAGCATACGGGAACAACTCAGCGCGGGTAGCGGCTCTAGTTATGCCTGAGGCTCAGATATTGAGATAAATCGGCCCTTCCTCTAGCAACATATCTGGGATCTCTTGGTCCCGGATCATTCTGTAGATGTCACCCCATCTGATTTCAGGAGGGACACCGGTGGTGCACCTGGTATCCTGGTGTGAAGTTTCAGTTTTAAGTGGTGCAGGCTTCTTCTCTGTCATCTTAGCCTTCTTCTTACTGGCTTTCGGCATCTTGACTTATCCCTGATAGCACCCATAGACAAGTCATCATGAATTTGAGCAACATACTGTGAGATTTTAACAGGGAGCATCATTGTTTTAATATGTCAATGAGATAGGTACAATGAAGCTGTATATTTAGGAATCAAAACACGATTTCAACATGAAACATAAATTGAAACATTTGAATCTTTTAAAAGGATGAGTTTGGGATGCTCCTGAGAGGATAGGTTATGTCGCGGCAACAATTTGCTCTCGGCCCGTCCCTAGGAGAAAAGGTGATCTTCGTTTTATCAGGAAATAATTATAAAATGTTTTAGCCATCCTAATTCTTTAAAGGGGCCGGTTTGGAATGTTCCTGATAGAATAAGCGTATTGCGGAAGCAACCGGCTTTCGGTTTAGCTCTGGGGAAAAGTGTAACTTTTGTCTTGACTGCTGTTCGAAAGGCTAATGGCGGGGAAGATAGCCAAATCGATCCAAAAAACGTCCTCAAATACACACGCATTTTATAAAGAAACTTGGTGTTGAGGAGTTCCGAGGCATAGGATTGGCGACTTTGAAAAGGTTGAATCACCAGTTACGGGAGCAGAGGTGGTAGTACCCCGTTTGGGATTCCTTCCAGTTTTACTTTGTCCCTAACCTACTTCTGTTAAGTATGAAATAAAGCCGAAGACCTCTAATGCTGCCAGGAGCTAAGCGAAGCAAAAGACCACTAGCAGGAAAAAGCAACAAGTTTAACCGGAGAGGAGCTCCTGCGTTGACACATAAGCGAGGGGTTTCAGCCAAAACGCCATCGTTATTCATAACACTTGACGGGGTGTCTTTACGGCTGGTCTGATCAGGGGCGATGGCGACTGTCTCGAGTTTTAAATTGAGTAGAGGTTACGCCGGGATTGAGGTTTATGGTAAAGCCCGAGTGACTACGGCTTTGCCTTTCGGCTGGGGACACAGAAAGTCTATGGGGTTTCGGCAGGAACTTGGGAAAACAATAAATTTGTCCGTCCAAATTATCATTTTTACTTAATCAATATATCAACGACAGGAAATACGAATTTAGACCGCACTTTGACGGGCAAAAACAACCCATGGCAGGCATTTTTCCTGTCGACATTCAACCCAAGCCTATCATTTTCAAAAGAAATATAACCCAATAGAAATATGACAAGTAGAAGGGACAAATTTAAGGTTAAGATCCTACCTGGCACCAACGGGAAACGCTAACTGAGGTGGCCCTGAACGTGGTTGAGCAATCCGAGCTGGAGCAGTTTGCGTAGCATCCAACAAACTATCCAATGGAGAATTAACAATGCGTTGGCTCATACCCCCCACCACTTATTTAAATAGGACAGGCACGTGCGAGCATTTAGTTTGGTGGGTGGCGCAAATAGTCGCGGTTTAAATACCGGTACGTCGACGGTCAAATCGGGTCATCTCGGTTTGTGTGCATAACCGCCACTTGTAGGACAAAATCGTGACTCTCTCCCGCCGTTGCGGAAGGATATAGCGGAAGCTTCCGCAGTTCCGGGAGGCAACAGTGAAACTTTTCCGCAAAAATAATCGTGAAATGCGAAGCTTTTGAAAAGGGCTCCCACGGTAGCGGAGAGGAACTTTAAAAGATCCCAACATTTCGGAAGGTTTCGGTGAACGCTTCTGTAGAAGGCTTCCGAAAACTTGAAAAGTTTTCTAAGTAATGGCAGGGCCTCGAGAGATTTTCGGAAAGCCTTTGCCCTTAGCCTCCTCCGTTTCGAATGGGACTGGTGAATGCCTCCGTCGTTGCGGGTGGCTTCTTTGAAAGGTTCCGCAAAGATTTGGTGTTTCGGCGTTTTGGGAAGGTTTTGCGACGGTTTCCGCAACTGCGGAAGCAAAAAGGCTTCCGCAAGTTTTAAAGAAAATTTCTGAGTTCCGTTTCGGAAAGTTTATGCAAACGGATTCCGCAAGTGCGGGCGGTTCTGTAAAATTCTTCTGCCGTTTCGGGAGGGATTCACCATAAGCTTCCGCAATTGTTTAACGAAGACTTTTCAAAACTTTTCAGGAGGTTTGGACTAACGGTTCCCGCTGTTTCGGGAGTGTTGATGTATATGTAACTTCGGAATGTATTTCATCTGTGTATTATATATATTTTTATTGTACCCTTATAAGAGATGTGTTATTCCTCTATAAGGAAGTGTCGTCATGTGGATTGACAAGTGTCGCAAGTGTGTGTACTTGCCGATGGGTTATTAGACCACCTTATGGGGTCAGCCCTAATTAATATATAATATAATGTGGATGTATCTAAGTAGACAAGTTGGCCCCAGTAGGTCACTGGGGAAAATGTGAGTATAAATAGAGATAGGAGATCTCTATTTTACTCACTCGGAAAAGTAACTATCTCTCTCTCTGAAAAGTGGCGCACTAGTGAGGAGGAGGAGGATCATCTGCTAGGAGACTATCTCAGTATTATTTGGTTGTATTTTGGTTGAGCCATTGCTCTCTCTATCTCTGAGGAAGTTGTGGGGTTTTTCACCTTAGGGTTTTCCCCACGGAAACTCTGTGTCTCTTGTCTCTATGCTTTTGATTCTTGTGATGCTTGTGATTCTTGTCATATTATGATTGTCATGCATTGATATACTGTAGATGTTATTCTCTCAGCAAAGATCCTATAGTATTGTGATTTAATACTCAAAATTTAACATGGTATCAGAGCTTAACTGAGAAGAAGACATTTTGCAGTGACGGAAGCTTGTATTCCTTGTTTATTGGGTTTCTCTCCACGGATTTTTGAAATTCAGTATAGTAGATTGGATCTACTCATCAAGGCGCATCTATCTGTCCAATCAGAATTCAGTTCCGAGCATTTTCAGATTTAGCCCTAAAAATTAGGGTTTCCACAAAAATAGAAATTTCTGGAAACTGAAGGCACAGCTGGAAGCTCCTTGCAAAAATCGAAGGTTAGAGCTTTGGATCGAGATTTTTGGCTGAGTAGATCTCCGGTAAACTCAAACCCTAATTCAGGGCTCTCCCTAGTGAACCCGGGAGGACAAAAAGGCAATTTTGAAGAGCAAGACTTTGCTGATCTCAAATTCTGAATGTACTAGGCTGATCAGCTCTCCAAGGTGCATCTTTCTATCCTTCCAAAATTTTGAAATTCACATTTTGAATTTTTAGGGTTTCTCTGACAAACCCGAATCTGGGACCAGATCCAGTTTTCAGCACTTCAAGTGGTAAGTCCTAAATCTTTTATATTTCCATTTGAAGTACTCTTAAAGATGTCCCTCCAAACCAAGCTTGAGGATAAGCTTGAAGGGGCTGATAACTTTCAAGCCTGGAAGTATAGGATTGGGCTAATCCTTGAAGAGAATGAGTTGGACTGATATGTGAAAGAAGACATCCCTATCCCAGAGGATGAAGAGGCCAAGGCATTTCACAAGAAGAACTTGGTCAAGGCAAAGAGAATCATTGTTGATTCTATCAAAGACCATCTCATACCCCATGTGTCTTCTCTCAAGACACCCAAGGAGATGTTTGAATCCTTGACCAAGCTATTTGAAGGAAAGAACATAAATCGAAAGATGACCCTGCAGAACCAATTGAAAGCAGTAAAGTTTCAGAATGGAGAAACCATTCAATCTTATTTTTCAAGGGTCTCTCAGATCAAGGAATGACTAGAAGCAGTGGATGAAATGGTGGAGAATGGTGAAGTGGTGATGACCACTCTAAATGGCCTACCCAGGTCATGGGATTCTTTTATTCAAGGAATTTGTGCAAGGAAGAAGTTGATCTCTTTCAACAGATCGAGGGAAGAATGCTCTCAAGAAGAAGCTAGGCTTATAGCTCGTGAGGAAAAGATGGGAGGAGAAGATCAAGCTCTTGCAGCTCACACCAAAAGAAGAAAAACCAAGAACGATCACTCTCACCACAAAAGATCTCATCAAAGGAGTAAGAAGGACCTAAGATGCTTTACATGCAATGAGAAGGGTCACTATGCTTTAGATTGTCCCAAGAAAAAAAGGGATAATAACAACAACTTCAGTAAGAAGAAGAAGGGCATCAAAAGAAGATTTCATGCTCATGTTGCCGAATATGATGAACCCCCAAAGAAGAAGGCTAGGGCAGAAAGTGATAGTGATGATGTCTCATTAAGTGAAGAAGAGTATGTCCTAATCTCTGCTCTCACAGGTACAATCTCCCATGGTTGTAATGATTGGTTAATTGATAGTGGGGCATCCAAACACATGACTGGATTCAAAGAATCTTTTGTGAACCTATCTGAACATGAATCACCCCATAAGGTGAAACTTGGGGATGATTATCAATACCCAATCAAAGGAAGTGGTGAAGCCTCCTACAACCTAGATTCTAGAAAATCTCTTAAGATGAAGGAAGTCCTCTTTGTACCTGGGCTCAAGAAGAACTTACTCTCCATCTCTGCATTGGATGCAAAAGGTATGAGGGTTGCATTTGTAGATGGCCAAGTCCTGATGTGGCCAAAGGGAAAGACAATAGATGATGCAGTAGTGATTGGAGAGCAAGAGGGAGGACTGTATAAATTGAAGGGACAACCTGAACATGCCACAGTGCATGAATCCATGGAGCCAAGTAAGCTTTGGCATAGAAGACTTGCTCATATGCACTATAGGGCACTTCCAATTGCAAGCAAGGCAGTAGAGGGTCTTCCTGAAATCATGACCAAACATGAAGGTGTTTGCAAAGGATGTGCAAAAGGTAAGAACACTAAGAAGGCTTTCCCAAGCAGTGAAAGCAAGGCAAAAGACATTCTGGAAATCATCCACTCAGATGTATGTGGCCCTATGTCTTCTAGTTCCCTGAGTGGGTATGTTTACTATGTATCATTTATTGATGACTTCTCCAGGAAGACTTGGGTATACTTCTTGAAGGGCAAAGATGAAGTGCTTGATAAATTCAAGGAATTCAAAACCTTGATGGAAAATCAAACTGACAAGAAGATCAAAACTTTCAGATCCGACAATGGTGGAGAATTCACCTCAAATGACTTCAAGAAGCTTTGCAGTGATTCAGGGATTAAGAGGGAGTTGACTGCTCCTTATAATCCTCAACAGAATGGGGTTGCAGAAAGGAAGAACAGAACTATCATGGAAGCAGCAAGGGCAATGTTGCATGACCAAGATCTTCCTATGCATCTATGGGTAGAAGCAGCTAGAACAGCTGTATATGTGCAAAACAGAACACCCCACAAGATATTGGACAACAAGACACCAGAAGAGGTCTTTTCTGGTAAGAAACCTGAAGTCAGCCATCTCAAAATATTTGGTTGTCCAGTATATACTCATGTCCCAAAAGAGAAGAGGACTAAACTAGATCCTTCACGAAAGAAGGGCATCTTTGTGGGTTATAGTGAAAGCTCGAAGGCTTACAGAATATACTTTCTAGGGTTCAAGAAGAATGATGTTAGCAGGGATGTAACATTTGATGAAAACTCAGCATTCATCAAATCAAGGAAGGCACCTACCGAAGTTTATGAAGAACCTAAGGAAATAAGATTTCAGGATACTACCATGACTGAAGCAGTTCCAGAAACTGTTTGTGAGTTTGAGGATCCACAAGAACCGGTAGATCCACCCCGTGAGAATAACTCTCACAAGAGGAAACCTGTATGGGCTAGAGATCTCATTCAGGATGCAGAAAGATTTGGCATTCCAGAAGAAGAACACGGAGCAAAGAAGAGAACCAGATCACACACCAGTTATGTTGCTTTACTCTGTGACATTATGAACAAAGAACCTTCCAGTTATGAAGAGGCAGCGGAAAAGAAAGAATGGAAGGATGCTATGGTTGAGGAATACCAATCAATAATGAAGAATCATGTTTGGGATGTTGTCCCAAGACCTAAAGAGAAGTCTGTTGTGACTTCCAAGTGGATCTACAAAATCAAGCATGCTGCAGATGGCAGTGTGGAAAAATACAAAGCAAGATTCGTAGCTCGTGGTTTCTCTCAAAAAGAAGGAATAGATTATGAAGAAACCTTTGCACCTGTAGCCAGGTACACTTCCATCAGAACAGTGCTTGCCCTGGCTACAACAATGAAATGGAAAATACACCAGATGGATGTCAAGACTGCTTTCCTGAATGGTGTAGTAGAAGAGGAAGTATATGTGGAACATCCACTCGGTTTTGAAATACATGATAGGGAATCATATGTATGCAGATTGAAGAAAGCCTTATATGGCTTGAAGCAAGATCCCAGAACCTGGTATGGTAGGATGGACAGTTTCCTATCTAGTTTGGGATTTACCAAGAGCAAAGCGGATTCCAACCTTTACTACAAGGTTGAGGAAGGGAATCCTGTGATTCTACTACTGTATGTGGATGACCTATTTGTGACAAGAGATGACAGACTGATTACAGATACTAAAAGGAAGCTTGCAGCTGAATTCGACATGAAAAATTTGGGAATGATGCACTATTTCCTAGGTATGGAGGTGTGGCAGAAAGAAGGTGGGATCTTCCTTGGTCAAGGGAAGTACACAGTAGATATCCTGAAGAGATTCAGGATGATGGATTGCAAGGCCATGGCCACACCTATGGCATTGAATCTAAAGCTTCTATGTGATGCTTCATCTGAGTCGGTTGATATCACTATGTATTGTCAGATGATTGGGTCCTTGATGTACCTGACGAACACGAGACCAGACATTTGCTTTGCTGTGAACACATTGAGCCAGTTCCTGACGGATCCGAGGAGTGTTCACCTGGTTGTTGTAAAGCATGTTATGAGGTACTTGAAGGGTACAGTGGATTATGGGCTCAAGTATGAAGCGAATCAAAAGTTTAACCTGCAGGGTTATGTTGATTCAGATTGGGCGGGTAGTGTTGCAGATAGGAAGAGAACATCTGGGTGTTGCTTCAGTATGGGATCAGGTGTGATCTCTTGGTTTAGCAGGAAGCAGTCTTGTGTAGCACTGAGTACAGCTGAGGCAGAGTATGTTGCAGCCTGTTCAGCTAGTTGTGAGGCAGTATGGCTACAGAAGCTACTGTCTGAGTTATTTGATATCCCATTGGAGGCTACTGGTATCTTCTGTGATAACCAGAGTTGTGTGAAGCTGTCCGAGAACTCAGTGTTTCATGACAGGTCGAAACACATAGAGATCAAATATCACTATATCAGGGATATGGTGCAGAGAGGAGCTGTGAAGCTCCTGTATGTTGCGACGGATGAGCAGATTGTAGATGTGCTGACGAAGCCACTAGCCAAAGTGAAGTTTGAGTACTTCAGAGAGAGGCTTGGCGTTCTTCATATCGAGGACACTTCGAGGAAGAAGTGATGGACACATTTGCTGAAGCCATTCCAAGCATGTTGGAAGGAGGATCCTTCACATGGCTGTGGATGTAAGCGCTGGATGATGAGCATCAGGATGATGTTCTGGTTTTTGCTTGATATGATCAGTTGGATCATTTATGTATGTATGCATCATGTTAGATGCTGGATATGATCAATTGGATCATGTGTATGTATTTTGTATATGCATCCTGTTGGATGCTTGGACCATGTATCTGTATATGTATCAGGTGGATACATTGTATGATCAGGTGGATCATGTATGGTGATATGTATCATGTATTTGTATTTGTATCAGGTGGATACATTGATGATCAGGAGGATCATGTATGATGATATGTATCAGGTAGATACTTGGTATGCATCAGGTAGATGCATTGATGATCAGGAGGATCATGTATGATGATATGTATCAGGTAGATACTTGGTATGCATCAGGAAGATGCATTGATGATTAGGTGGATCAGGTATGATGACATGCAGCAGGATGTTGCAGTGATGATCAGGATGATCATAGATGAGGAGCTTCAGGATGTTGCTCGAGATGACATGCAGCAGGATGTTGCAGTGATGATCAGGATGATCATAGATGACGAGCTTCAGAATGTTGCTCCAGATGACATGCAGCAGGATGTTGCAGTGATGATCAGGATGATCATAGATGACGAGCTTCAGGATGTTGCTCCAGATGACATGCATCAGGATGTTGCAGTGATGATCAAGATGATCATAGATGACGAGCTTCAGGATGTTGCTCCAGATGACATGCAGCAGGACGTTGCAGTGATGATGATCAGGATGATCATGGATACATCAGGATGATGTATAGTGAGTATCAGGGTGATACTCTGTGGCCGTGGATCAGGCTGTGCAGATGAGCATGTAATCCAGTGCCCTGGTAGATTTGCAGATGGTCTTTCGAGGTTTTGCCTATGGCATGTAATATCGGTGCCCTGGGACATCTGGCAAATGCTCTTTCGAGGTTTTGCTCTGGGAGGACATGTAATTCGGTGCCCTGGGAGATTTGCAGATAGTCTTTCGAGGTTTTGCCTATGGCATGTAATAGCGCCCTGGGATATCTGGCAGATGCTCTTGCGAGGTTTTGTCCTATGGCATGTAATAGCGCCCTGGGAGATCCGATAGGTTGGGATGTGTGCCCGTAATCAGTCCTAGGATGCTCTTGCGAGGTTTTGCCATGGCCACATATAATAGCGCCCTGGGAGATCCTACAGGTCGGAGTTGTGTACCCGTAACATCCTGGGATGCTCTTTCGAGGTTTTGTGGTGGGGTCACATGTAATAGCGCCCTGGGAGATCCTATAGGTAGAGCTGTGTGCTCGTAACAGCCTGGGATGCTCTTTCGAGGTTTTGTGAGGCACCTAATAAGTCCTGAGGATTCCACATTATGGCCAGTGATGACGAAGACCTGCAGGTGGTGGGCCTACATCCAGTATGAAAAAGGACTGGCTCTGTATAACTTCCTATGACGAGTAGAGTTGGAGATTGGTTGATATAGTAGCAGCAGTGACGATGATGATGACGATGCATCGATGATGATGATCTAGAGAAGAAGACTTGTCTAGCAGATCTGTGTCGAGAAATACCTTCCTAGTTAAGAGGGAGTGTTGATGTATATGTAACTTCGGAATGTATTTCATCTGTGTATTATATATATATTTATTGTACCCTTATAAGAGATGTGTTATTCCTCTATAAGGAAGTGTCGCCATGTGGATTGACAAGTGTCGCAAGTGTGTGTGCTTGCCGATGGGTTATTAGACCACCTTATGGGGTCGACCCTAATTAATATATAATATAATGTGGATGTATCTAAGTAAACAAGTCGGCCCCAATAGGTCACTAGGCAAAAAGGTGAGTATAAATAGAGATAGGAGATCTCTATTTTACTCACTCGAAAAAGTAACTATCTCTCTCTCTGAAAAGTGGCGCACTAGTGAGGAGGAGGAGGATCATCTGCTAGGAGACTATCTCAGTATTATTTGGTTGTATTTTGGTTGAGCCATTGCTCTCTCTATCTCTGAGGAAGTTGTGGGGTTTTTCACCTTAGGGTTTTCCCCACGGAAACTCTGTGTCTCTTGTCTCTATGCTTTTGATTCTTGTGATGCTTGTGATGCTTGTCATATTATGATTGTCATGCATTGATATACTGTAGATGTTATTCTCTCAGCAAAGATCCTATAGTATTGTGATTTAATACTCAAAATTTAACAGGGAGCAAATCTTGAATTCTTCCGCTGTTTCGGAAAATTTTTTCCAATGGCTCCCGCAACTTATGGGCAAAATTCTAAGTTCCTTTTTGGAAAGATATCGTGGCGGCTTCTGCAAGTTTCGGGAGGTTTCATTGAATTCTCCCGCCGTTTCGGGAGGGAAAACCGAATCTCTCCACCAACAAAAAACCAAAAGTTTTCTAAGTCCCTTTTCGGGAGCTAAATGCGAATGATTCCCACCATTTCGGGAGAACAACTCGAATGCTTCCGCGGTTGCGGAAGGTTTGAGCGAAGAACCCCGCCGTTTCGGGAAGGATCGCCCAATGGTTTCCGCGATTTTCCAATCGAAACTTCTAAGTCTTCTTTCGGGAGTTTTGTAAAAGACTTCCGCCGTTTAGGGAGAGAAGACTGAAAGGCTCCGAAGAACTTCCTTCTTACGTCCCGCAACACGCTCAAAATATTCTAAGTCATATTTTCGAGAAGCTTATGCGTTTGGCTTCCGCAACTGCGGAGAGGTAGCCCGAGAGACTCCAAAATGTTGGGGAAAATTCTAAGTTCCCTTTTGGTTCCTTGGGGGAAAAAATGGAAAGGTTTATGGCAAGATGTTCAGTTGGGAAACAAGATTTTATGTTGAAAAACACAGATAACAACTGGGATGGCTTCTTACGGAAAAATTTCTACTCAAAATGAAAGGAGGGGCCCCAACATGTACAAATTTTTTTTGGGGGGGGGGTTGCTGCAACAACAATGGCGAGTCGCTGGCGAACACAGATCTCTGAAAAATTCCTCTTCATAGTCTGAAACTTCATCGAAGACATCCATCTTAGGTGCACTACTCAGCTGAGCATTTTAAATTCATGTGGGGGGGGAGGAGGCACTTTACCTGCTAGCCATTGGGGAAAGGAGAGCTTTGCCCGAGACATCTTCACCACTCTCAAAAGGCCAATATATGAGATTTATTTTAGGAGGGTCATCTTTCAGATGGTCACTACTGCCGGACTCCACAGGATCTGCAACACTTTCTCATGGACATTATTGCTCTTGTTCCTCATTCCCATGCTGCTTGCATCCTTTTGGATGTTTGTACTTTGGACAGCTTAGCTGTTTGAGCCTTCCGGGGATATTTTCTTTTGGACATGATCTTTGATTTAGGCTCCTCAATCCATAGTGCCCTTTTGTATGAGTTAAAAATTTTATTGATTTGATCAAACTTCACGGACGGAGAGGAGCCCATTTTGGGCTGGGCCTTTTGGACAACCTTCTTGATTTTACATGTCTTTTGCTTTTTGTCTCAGCCGTGCTTTAATTGAGGCGAGAATCTCTGGAAAACAGACTCTGGAGTACATGCCATTTTGGCTGTTAGATTTGTAGCATGGAGTCATTTCAATACCCTATGCCCTCGAGGTGTGCTACTTTCCATGGGTCCAACTCTAATAACCTTCTTGAGATGCCTTTAAAGTGTGAGAGTGGGTGGAGCCCAACGAAAGTAGTGAAGATGGTCATAGGCCTCTGCTATTAAACAGGATTAGTGTGACTAGCAGGGTAGGCTTCCTTCCTTCTAAACATTTCAGCGAGAACACAACAGACAGAATTCATTCGAGCACAGTTTTGGACTCAGGGGTTGCAAGGTTTCTTTGAGAGAGCTATCCTCGATGGGGAACTCGACCAGAAGGGCTTTCAGCAAACAAAAACTTGTAGCAAAGGTTCAAACGATAATGAAAGAAATAAAATGGCCGAAAAATAAAGCGACTAAAGGCTAAATCAAAAAAAAAAAAAAAAAAAAAACTTTTATTTATGTACAGAAAGTCTCAGCGAGACTATGCGAAGTATTGCTTCAGGGCGAGGCTGTTGAGAGGAAGGGTTAATTCTTCTCCCTCGAGATTTGTCAATTTATAAGTGGATGGGCCTAATTTTGCGTAAATTTCGTACGGACCTACCCATAGATGTTGGAATTTCGTATGCATTCCTTTGCCTTCGTGATTATGGTCCCATTTCAGGACTAAATCCCCAACTTCAAAATCTCTTTTACCGGATTTCCTTTTATCGAACCATCTCTTAACTATGTCTTAGTGTTGTTGGAATCGATATTTAGCTTTGTGTCGGGCTTCTTCAAGTCGAAGCAGGGTGTTGATCCTGGATTGTAAGGCTTGGCTACCAGAACCCCGAGAGGCTTGGGACAATTGCAAGGATGTTAGTAAGATGTTTGGGGGAAGGATGGCTTCCTTTCCATAGACAAGAGTGAAAGGGGAAACACCTAAAGAGTTCTTTGGGGTCACCCTATCTGCCCATAAGGCGTTTGGGAGAGCTGCGTGCCAACTTCTCTGGTTTTCTATCACAGTTTTCTTAAGGATTCAAATCAGATTCTTGTTTGAGGATTCAGCTAATCCGTTCCCCTGGGGATAATAATTGGATGAATAATGCAACTTAATTCCCCATTCATAAACAAATTCATTTATCTTGCAAGATGAAAAATAAGTAGCATTATCAAAAACAAGGGAAATTGGAACCCCAAACCTGGTCATGATGTTCTCCTTCAAGAAGCTGATGACCGCATCTTCGTTGATCTTGTGCATAGGGATAGCCTCCGTCCACCTAGTGAAGTATTCGGTAGCCGTCAGGATGTATCGATGTTGCAATGAAGAATTTGGATTTATTTCTCCAATAACATCTATACCCCATTGCTCAAAAGGCTCAGAGATGATGACCGGCTGTAATGGTCCTGCTGCCTTAGGTAACTTCCCAGCGCTTCTTTGGCATACATCACAGTTCTGTGCATATGTGTGGGCGTCTCGGAATAGAGTGGGCCAATAATAACCAGCTCTCAGTATCTTGTGTGCTGTTGTCTCACCTGAATAATGTCCGCCTGCGGGGCCATCATGTAATTCTTTGACAACTTTGTTTGCATCTTCCTTTTCCAAACATCTAAGGAGAACTCCATCATAATTCTTCCTAAAAAGAATCCCATCAATGATTTGATAAGGTGCCTATTTCAAGCGGAGTGCCCTTCTTTTCTTGGAGTTCCAGTGTTGAGGTAAATATCCCTGCTGTAGATAGTGCACCAGATCCCTATACCATGACTGGGGAGCTGTGAAGATATGACACACATCAACCGAATTTAACTCTGCCTCATTCTTCCAATGTTGTTCTTCATCAGTTGAGTTTCCCGCAAGTAATTTGCACAGGCCTTGTCCTCTGATGATCGTGGCTGGTTTAAATTCCAAATCATATTCCTGGAGAGTTGTGATCCAGTTCCCTTTTCTTTCTCCCAATTCCTTTTGAACGAAAAGGGATCTAACAGCTGGATGGGGGACTATGAATTTCGTTCTGTTCTTCAGAATGTATGGCCTAAACTGCTTGACTGCTTTGAAGACCGCATATGCATGCTTGTCAACCACGGGGTAATTCAGTTCATCCCCTTGTAGACCAGTGCTCATAAACGAAATTGGGTATTCATCCCCCAACTCCACCTTTTGCGTGAGTACAGCTGCGAGAGAGTCATCCGAAGAAAAGGTATACAAAATGAAATCCTTATCAAAATCCGGGCTTCTTAAGGAAGGAGCCTTAGCTACAGCTCCCTTGATATCTCTAAATGCGTCCTTCTCCAAATCTGTCCACTTGAATTGTATGCTTTGTTTTACCATCTGTTGCAATGGCTTAACTATTTGTGCGAAATCCAGCACAAATTTGCGGACAAAATTGATGGTGCCCATAAAAGACTGCATAGATTTCTTGTTGTGAGGCATTGGAATCTTATTAATAGCTTGGACTCTTTCTTGATCAATTGACACTCCCCCTTTGGAGATGATATGACCCAAGAGCTTACCTTCGGGAACAGCGAACACGCTCTTCTTGGGATTCAAAGAAATACCATATTTTCGGAAGCGATCAAAAATATGCTTTAAATGCACGACATGATCTTCCCTTTTCTTTGAAAAGACTGTCACATCATCCAAGTATACAACCACGCATTGCCGACCCAATCCTCAGAAGGCAATATCCATCACCCTTTGGAATGTAGCTCCTGCATTTATCAGACCAAATGGCATTCTTCTGTAGGCGAAAGTTCCCCACTTAGTTCTGAAAGAAGTCTTAAGGTGATCTTCTTCGGCTATTAACACTTGATTGTAGCTAGAGAAACCATTGAGAAGAGAAAACAATTCGGATCCTAACACCATTTGTAGGATTTGCTCCATTGAAGGTACTGGGTAGTTGTCTTTATCTGAGGCTTTGTTTAAATTTCTGAAATCTACACATAGCCTTATCTCTCCCGATTTCTTCCTTACGGGAACCAAGTTTGCAACCCACTCAGAATGCCAAACTTTGAAAATTATCTTAGCGTCCAGGAGCTTCTTTAATTCCTTTTGGATCAGCGGTTCTAGAGTGGGATGCATTCTTCTTAACTGCTGCTGAAATGGTTTGACGCCCGCTTTCATTGGTATAACATGCTGAATAATGCGGACGTCATATGTTTTCAGATCTTCATAGGTCCATGCAAAAACATCCTTGTATTGTTTGAACAATTTAATGAACCTGTCTCTTTCTCCTGGTGAACAACATTTGCCAAGATTGACAAATCTTGGTTCTGCCTCGGTACCCAAATTAACTAACTCATGTTGCATCGATGAGCTGTTAGTTTTGGTATTGGCTGGCCTTTTGAACTTATTTTGAAGATTGAACAACATTTCAAGGGACCTTACCCCCTTGGGCATGAAATTTCCTTTCTCCTCATCCTTCTTCATCAAATCAGCATCATGTTCTTCCTCATCTATTGCATCTCCTTGAAATCTATCTTCGTTTGTTAGGAAGCTGATAACTTGTTCGTCATCATCAAAGACTCTAATGTTTGTGATGTTATCGGGAACGGAAGGCCTGAAAATCAATTCAATTGAGCATTTATTATTTGATGGCACCAATCTAGAAGCAGATGTTGCTAACAAATCAGCAGCAGAATTTTGCAATCTAGGAATTGATTTTATATTGAAAGCATCAAAATGCATAATTAAATCCCATACCTCAGCCTAATAACCCTTCAAATGAGGTGAGAGACAATGAATGGTGTCCCTTACCTGTCTTACAACTATCTCGGAGTCACCAAAGACCTTCAGGTACTTAACATTTAAGCCAATGGCCTTCTTTAATCCATGTACCAAAGCTTCATATTCAGCGGTGTTATTAGTACAATCGAATTCTAATATACAGGACAAAAAAAACTTGTTTTCTTTTGGATCCATTAGAACACAACCGGCTACGGATCCTTCTAGAGTTTTAGAACCATCAAAGTATAATGTCCAAAAAGTATCTTTAGATTCAACTAAGTTAGTTTCTTTGTGATCTATGTCAGTAACTAAATTGACTATGTTACAATCAACATCATCAGTCTGAGAGAAATGAAGGAGATCAGACTGTTTATCTGATTCATGGCTAATGGTTTCAGATTGATAATTACCCGGATCCATCTCTAAGAAGTAATTCCCCAGAACCGAGGATGAGAAAGATACGGCCTCATTCTTTTCTTCTAACTGAGTCACGTTTTACTTCATATGAGGTTCCCTAAGAACTTTAATCTGATTCTGTCTGTTCTGATAAGGCAGCCATAGATGAGACCAATCAGTAGCAAAGTAGCCACTTAGCTTGGTTGACCAATCCCTACTTAAAATCAGTCCATAGGCTTCAGGAATATCGACCACCATTATGTCAATGAACTGACAGACTCTAGGGTCAGCTGATAGTCTAATTAAAACATCTTTCATCTCCCCAATAACCTTAACAGCAGTCCTATCTAATTGGATAATTTTGGCTGGAGATGTAACAGGCTGCCCATTAATCCTTTTACAAATTGACAATGGCATAACGTTTGAGGATGCTCCAGAATCTACCAAACAGTTGTGAACATTATGGTTAAAAATTTCAAAAGTCAATAAGAATGGAAGTGTTTGAGATTTAGACTTTCCACCGATGCTAGCCTCATTAATTTCGGGACTGTTTTGAGAATCTGTTAATGGAGTGTTGGTCTGAGGTTGCAAAACATGCAGCAGTTTGACTCGTTGATGGGGTAGGCTGCACATGTCAAATATTGACACGTTTGCTTTGACCTTCTTGATATCTTCAATAATATCGTATCCTATATCAGATTCGTTCCCAATTCGACTTGGCTGATCTGTTTTGCTCATTGTGACCTTAGGTGGCTGAACTATGGTGTCAGCGCTTGGCTGTTTGGTCACTGTTTGGCTAACTTTGGGTTGCTGTGGGATAACTGTTATGTGCCTCCTAGGCGGCTCTTTTGAGACTTTAGGCTTATGAGGAGCTGTGCTTGGCACGGGATCGGCAATAGGACCTTTTCTACGAGTAGCAACATTTACGGTGGAGGGAGAGCTATCTATATGATCTTCTTCTATTACCTCAGTCATGGGTACCCAATCCCACAACACCATAGTAGTGTCTGGGGTTGGTTCCTCTAGCTCAGGGCTTGACCCTTCTGGAGGATCATCTTGGTCTGGGATCTGAGAATCTAACATTTGGTTCATGACTAAGCTCATGGAATTAATCCATTGCGGGCAACTCTTTTCCGAATGCGGTTCTTGGTGAAAAGTGCAGAAATTTTCCATCCCAATCTCGTTCAAGTTTAAAACAGGGGCAGCGTTCATTGTTGGATGAGTCTGTTCCCCGTCTTCCCTTCTTTTATAAAATGGCTTGAAAGGTTTCCTAGATGTGCTAGCAGCCTTGTCTTTCTCGAGATCTATGATTTTGTTAGATAATTTCCACATCATCTTGACTACATTTTCCATGTCTGTAGATGGCTCTTCTTTCCCTCTAGTGAGCAGCAGAGGTTTTTTGCTAGCTGCTGGTTTTGGTTCTACATCTAAGGCATGTTTAGCAATGCTATCAGCCTCTTCCTCTACCTTTCTAGATTCCTCAAAGTTCTCTATCAGGGTAGTTTTCTTGGATCGTTTTACGAACATTGCTATTGGTCCTTCAAGAGCTGTTGTGTAGTATTCAATCAGAGACTCCTCTGTTGGTTTATTAGCTTCGCTGAAGTTATTTAACAGCGTTGTGAATCTTTGATTAAAGTCTTGAACCTTTTCCTTCTTTTCCATTCTCATGGATAAGAGTTCTTTCATAAGTGTGGCCACAGTCTTTTGGTTTCCGTATTTCTTTAGAAAACATTTCTCGAATTCGTCCCAACTAGAGATTGAGCTGGGTTGTAGGCTAAAGTACCATGACAATACTTTTGGCTCGAATGTATATGGAAACAACCTGCAGACGACATCTTCATGTTGTACGTTCAAAAGGTTCAGAGCTAAGTAAAAACTCTTTAGGTGATCTTCCGCCGAAATGGCTTTCCCTAGGTCGTACTTAGGTAAGACCTTTTCTGGGTTTTTAAGAAGATTATTGAATGGTCTAGCTAGGTTCAGTGCTCCCCTTGCTCTCCAAGCAGGTACAGCCATGTTTGGATGTGGAGACCCGGGTGGAGAATTGTATGGTGAATTCTGAGGAGTACTCTTTGGAGTAATTGGTTCTTCAAGGTTTTCTTGGTCTAAAAATCGTTCTGAGTTTTCAAGATCTGCCTTGTTAAGAGTGTCTGAGATTTCTTCCAAAGTCAGATTTACCAGTTCTTCAAAACTTTGAGCGAGAATTGAATCACGGGTGTATTGTGGCTCTTTTCTAGGGGTAGTTTTCTTAGGGAGGAAATTGACAGCGTTTAAACCACCTAGCTGTCTAACGTAGGATCTGGTATGTCTTCTCAAATCCTCTATTTCTTTAAAAGGGACAGCGTATAAAGCTTCTTGAGGCTCAGGGTCAGAAATGAGGCGTTCTTGATCTGTTAATCCAAGATCTGGGCTGTTTGAAATGCTGTCTTTAAGCGGGTTTTCAGTGTCTTCTATGGCAGTGGGAGATTTTCCCTTATCAGCCATGCACTTTCAGCCCTCCTTCTAGCGCCAAAAACAGTTGATGCCTCGGATATCGTAGCATCAATCAGAAAGGGATTCTCCCCGAGAGATGGTCCCAATTAGACTATCTCCCGTTTGGTGTAGGGAATCCGTCCGGTTAGCAGTTCCGACAACCATGGGTTTAGAGTTTAAATCCGATTCTACCGGTTATGGCCCGATCCACCTTTCTTTTGGATTTTATGTCTTTTAAATGAGATGCAAATGCCTAGTAATATTTGATCTAGATACAACTAAAACAGATCTAAGTCTAGAAAGTGAAATAAATCTACCTATCCTTGCAGGGAACACGTTTTAAGGATGAGCAATGGTCTGTAACAGATAACACTAAGAAAGAACAGGTAGTTGTTAATTCTTACAGGTAAAGCTACAGCCAGGTAAAAGGATCTTAGAAGATGGCTTCTAGTTTAATGTAAAACGCATCTATTGCTCATGAAACAGAGAAAGAAGCAATAAAATGTCTAATCTAAATGGAAAGAACGGATAAACAGATCTAAATGTAACAAACTGAAATTAAATTTAAAGATCCCTGCAAGGAGCAAATTAAAGGCATGAACAATGACCGATAGGGATTATCTTGAAGAAAGAACAGTTAGCCATTTAATCTAAAAGATAACTCTACAGCAATGGTAAAGATATCAACATCTAGCTCCTGATTTGATATGAAACGCATTCATTGTTCATGCAATGGAGAAAATCGCTTTCACAGGAAGGAGCAAAAATCATTAATACAAAGAAATAATTCAAATAGTAGGAATGATCTCACATTACAGTACGGAATTCATTAGAGTAGTCCAACAGACATCCATCCATCATTCTTATGCAAACGTCCATCTCCCGTGGCTTTTATTAGAAAATTCAATTTTACAGAAACGATACCAGATAGCTCGTAAAGGTTTCAAAATTTCCTTCCCTGCCAAAAGTCCTTGTCTATTCTTCCTAGCTTCTATTTATAATTACAAATCTGCCCTTTGGGCTGCCACCTAGCACCTTCCACTTGTCATCTACAGAAAATTCTCTCCTAAAATAGACAAAAATGAGATTCCCTTTCATTTACAGAAATTATTTAAAAGAAAATAGGGACAGCTGTCCCACAGTTTACCCGCTTTACACATTTGAGAGTCAAATACAAAATAACAGAAATAATGCTTTGAAATCAACGATTTCAATCCTGTGCGTGAGTTTCTGCTGGCAGAGGATTGCCCAAGTTAATTGCTGCTGACGCTGCATGGGAAGAGACACTCGAGCCTATTGCTGATGTTGCTTTTGCTTGGGAAGAAGGAATTGAGCTTACTGGAACTTCTGCCACTGCTGGGGAAAAGGGAATCGAGCCTATCGTGGTTGCTGGAGTGGCTGCTGGGAGAGAAGATTCTGGATCTGCTGATGCTCCTACTACTGCTGCAGCTTTCTTTTCCTCTTCCACTATGTAGCTGTACCAGATACCTGTGTCCCTTATGACTATGTTTGCTGCATCAGGAAATAAGATTTTCTGAGAAGTTACATTCTTCCCGAGTTCTGTTCTAATGCTTTGAACTTCTGCTACTGGAGCTTGATGCACTTCCTTCAGCAGATGGTTATGGAGGGATGACAATCCAACATAATGTTGAAGGTCATCAATAGCCAGAACATCAATCCTTTTCACATACTCGGTTTGAACGCCTAGCTCTTCCTTTAGCTGAGACAAACGTTGCTCCTTTTTCGGAAAGTGCTCCAGGGTCTGAGGGAAACTCAATGTGCATTTATCATGTACCCCTTGGAGACTTTGGTACAGATTGCTAATTTTATCTGTTGTTCTTTGCACACTGGTTATCAGCTTACTGCCACAGTTCCTGCTAAACTCCAAGAGGGCTATGTCCTCATTAAAACTTTCCACAGATTTAAATGAGAGGTGTGTGGGGAAACCCCCTTTTCCTTCTCTCCACGCCATCTGACTGATGATATTTGCTTTGACACGGGTATTCTTTTCTTTGAGCCTATGAGCTTCCGCATTAATTTCTTTTAACCTAACCACCATGGCCTTGAGCTTGCAAACCTCATCAGTGATTAGCTCCTGAGTGTCCTGAGTGTCATACACCTATCCATTGTTCTACCCTCGGCTTGCACTAATTGCTTGGCTAATGTCCGCTTGTTTGCTTCTAGCTGAGATGCCTTTTCTTCCGCTCCATTCTTCTCTACTTCCACAATCATCATTTGGAGTGTTAGCTGGTCCTTTTCCTCCTCCAGCTGGCTGTACTTGTTTGACAGCTCCCTATGCTCAGCGTACAAGCAATTATACTTGTTCACTACCAGATCTCTTTGGGCTTGCTCATTAGCCACAGTCTGTTGTAGCGAATGAGCTCTCTTCTTTGTCAAAATATTTTCTCTAACTATCACACCCACATTGTCCAGTGATGCTCTTGTTGTTTCCACAACTGCGGATGCCATAGCAAAGGGATCCTTATCTGTATTTTTCATTACAGTGACCTCTCGGTGGGTAACGATGTCTTCATGGAAGGGACTTTTGACCCTCTCTTCTGATTTGAGGACCATTGCTTTCCTCTTCTTGTCGTAGACAAACTCATTCCACCTGGACACTGTACGCTTTTCCGATGGTGTGTACGGGACAATTGGTCGGTTTATGATGTCTATGTCTTCTTCAGTCGGTGGGGTCCGGACTTCCTGAGCTGGATCCATGCCCTTCTTTTGGGTACCAGAGCGTCCTGCTTGAGATGTGTCTATATCCATGTCTTGGACATCGGACCCACTGGCTTGAGCATCTTCCCTTGCTTTCAACTCTTCTTCTGCTTTCCTCTCTGCCTCAGTTTGCTCAGCTTCAGCCTCTTTCTGCTTTTGGGCTTCCTCAGCCTCTTTCCGCAGGCTTTCATTTTCAGCTTCTTGCTGCATTCTCGCCACTTCAGCTTCCTGCTGCTTTCTTACCATTTTAGCCTCCTGCTGCCACCTAGCTTCCTCAGCTTCCTGGAGTAACCTTGCTTCTTCTGTTAATCTGAGCTCTTCCTGAGCTCGGGCATCCTCAGCTTATTTCTCCTTTTGCTGGCTGGTCTTCTGGGCCTTGGTTGAGCTAGAGCTTGCTCCAGTGCTTTGGCGACAGACCCGTAGCTCAACCATGTTGCTGATACCTCTGAATGCCTCTTCCTCCGCATCAGGATAGTGAGTGTACTCGAAGTGAGCATAAATCTCCTTACAGTGCTCAGCAACTCTTCCCTTTCTATCATTCCTGTGGAAGATCACCTCACCGAAGTGGAAGGCTTTCAGCTCTTGAATAAATTCATCGGCCGAGGCAACCCCCAAGAACTTGTAAGCACCTTTACAGAAAGGTAGAGAGGGAAAGGAAGCCTTATGCTGTTTGTGGAGCATTGCTCCAATTCCATCCAGGAAGAGTTGTCTTACTGCTTCTTTGAGGACCACATAATCCGTGGCATACTGCGGCAAGATGTATGGGGGCTTACTCCCTCCAAACATTCTGAGGTAGGTACCTTGTTCTGAAAAGTAAAAATCCCCGTAATCCTCAAGGACTTCCACAACATTCTCTGACAGGTACTTGGGCTCCCTGAACAATTTCTCATATAGGGGCATGATGAACCCCTCACATATGAGTTTGTAACTAGGCTTGTAATTCTGATCCCACAAGATCCTGAAAGTGATATAGACCGGGGTAGTGGCCTTATCCCATGTGCAGCCCAATTTGGGGAAGTCTATCTTGGCCAAAATACAATCAATTAGATATGAAGACATGAAAAATTCAGCCTTCTTCAAGGCTAGTCCTTCTTTAGCAGCAACTATCATCGAGGCCAAACTATCTAATAGGAGAGTGGCCCAGTCAAACACAGTTCCCTTGAATGCCACGTAGTGGATAATAGGGACCCACTGAATCTTATACATTGTGCCATCGGGCATGCCGAAGATTCTGCACAGCATTAAAGCGATCAATCTGAAAGGAGCTCTCAGATTCTGCACGTCATATTCATCACTTCCTTTGTTTCTCAAATGTTTGCCTGCCATCAGCAGCTTCTTGGCCATCTCGACGTTGTTCATCTGGCTCAACCATTCATCAGTCAGAGCTTGTTGGACATGGGGAAATTTGTAGGCTGCCGCAAGATACATGGGTTGAAATGAGGCAATAGCCACTTTCCCGCTATCATTTATCACTCTCCCTTCAGCATCGGCATGTTGGAGTATCCATCCGATCACTTTAGCACATGGGAACAGCTCAGGGCGGGTAGCAGCTCTAGTTATGCCTGAGGCTCTTATATTGAGATAAATCGGCCCTTCCTCTAGCAACATATCTGGGATCTCTTGGTCCCGGATCATTCTGTAGATGTCACCCCATCTGATTTCAGGAGGGACACCGGTGGTGCACCTAGTATCCTGGAGTGAAGTTTCAGTTTTAAGTGGCACAGGCTTCTTCTCTGTCATCTTAGCCTTCTTCTTACTGGCTTTCGGCATCTTGACTTATCCCTGCTAGCACCCATAGACAAGTCATCATGAATTTGAGCAACATACTGTGAGATTTTAACAGGGAGCATCATTGTTTTAATATGTCAATGAGATAGGTACAATGAAGCTGTATATTTAGGAAGAAAAACACGATTTCAACATGAAACATAAATTGAAAGATTTGAATCTTTTAAAAGGATGAGTTTGGGATGCTCCTGAGAGGATAGGTTATGTCGCGGCAACATATTGCTCTCGGCCCGGCCCTAGGAGAAAAGGTGATCTTCATTTTATCAGGAACATAATTATAAAAAAATTTAGCCATCCTAATTCTTTAAAGGGGCCGGTTTGGAATGTTCCTGATAGAATAAGCGTATTGCGGAAGCAACCGGCTTTCGGTTTAGCTCTGGGGAAAAGGGTAACTTTTGTCTTGGCTGCTGTTCAAAAGGCTAATGGCAGGGAAGACATCCAAATCGATCCAAAAAATGTCCTCAAATACGCACGCATTTTATAAAGAAACTTGGTGTTGAGGAGTTCCAAGGCATAAGATTGGCGACTTTGAAAAGGTTGAATCACCAGTTATGGGAGCATAGGTGGTAGTACCCCGTTTGGGATTCCTTCCAGTTTTACTTTGTCCCTAACCTACTTCTGTTAAGTATGAAATAAAGCTGAAGACCTCTAATGCTGACCTCTAATGCTGCCAGGAGCTAAGCGAAGCAAAAGACCACTAGCAGGAAAAAGCAACAAGTTTAACCGGGGAGGAGCTCCTGCGTTGACACATAAGAGAGGGGTTTCAGCCCAAACGTCGTCGTTATTCATAACACTTGACGGGGTGTCTTTACGGCTGGTCTGATCAGGGGTGATGGCGACTGTCTCGAGTTTTAAATTGAGTAGAGGTTACGCCAGGACTGAGGTTTATGGTAAAGCCCGGGTGACTACGGCTTTGCGTTTCGGCTGGGGACATGGAAAGTCTATGGGGCTTCGGCAGGAACTTGGGAAAACAATAAATTTGTCCATCCAAATTATCATTTTTACTTAATCAATATATCAACGATGGGAAATACGAATTTAGACCGCACTTTGATGGGCAAAAACAACCCATGACGGGCATTTTGCCCGTCGACATTCAATCCAAGCCTATCGTTTTCAAAAGAAAGATAACCCAATAGCAATATGACAAGTAGAAGGGACAAATTTAAGGTTAAGATCCTACCTGGCACCGACGGGAAACGCTAACTGAGGTGGCCGTGAGCGTGGTTGAGCAATCCGAGCTGGAGCAGTTTGCGCGGCGTCCAACAAACCATCCAATGGAGAATTAACAATACGTTGGCTCATACCCCCCACCGCTTATTTAAATAGGACAGGCACGTGCGAGCATTTAGTTTGGTGGGTGGCGCAATTAGTCGTGGTTTAAATACCGGTACGTCGGCGGTCAAATCGGGCCGTCTCAGTTTGCGTGCATAACCGCCACTTGCGGGACAAAATCATGACTCTCTCCCGCCGTTGCGGAAGGATATACTGGAAGCTTCCGCAGTTCCAGGAGGCAACGGTTAAACTTTTCCGCAAAAATAATCGTGAAATGCGAAGCTTTTGAAAAGGGCTCCCGCGGTAGTGGAGAGGAACTTTTAAAAGATCCCAACATTTCGAAAGGTTTCGGTGAACGCTTCCGCAGAAGGCTTCCGAAAACTTCAAAAGTTTTCTAAGTAATGGTCGGGGCTCGAGAGAGTTTCGGAAAGCCTTTGCCCTTATCCTCCTCCGTTTCGAACGGGACTGGTGAATGCCTCCGCCGTTGCGGGTGGCTTCTTTGAAAGGTTTCGCAAAGATTTGGTGTTTCGGCGTTTCGGGAAGGTTTTGCGACGGTTTCCGCAACTACGGAAGCAAAAAGGCTTCTGCGAGTTTTAAAGAAAATTTATGAGTTCCGTTTCGAAAAGTTTATGCGAACGGCTTCCGCAAATGTGGGCGGTTCTGTAAAATTCTTCCGCAGTTTCGGGAGGGATTCACCATAAGCTTCCGCAATTGTTTAATGAAGACTTTTCAAAACTTTTCGGGAGGTTTGGACGAACGGTTCCCGCCGTTTCGGGAGCAAATATTGAATTCTTCTGCTGTTTCGAAAAAAATTTGCCAATGGCTCCCGCAACTTATGGGAAAAATTCTAAGTTCCTTTTCGGAAAGATATCGTGGCGGCTTCCGCAAGTTTCGGGCAGCTTCGTTGAATTCTCCCGCCGTTTCGGGAGGGAAAACTGAATCTCTCCACCAACAAAAAACCAAAAGTTTTCTAAGTCCCTTTTTGGGAGCTAAATGCGAATGATTCCTGCCATTTTAGGAGAACAACTCGAATGCTTCCACGGTTGCAGAAGGTTTGAGCGAAGAACCCCGCCGTTTTGGGAAGGATCGCCCAATGGTTTCCGCGATTTTCCAATCAAAACTTCTAAGTCTTCTTTCGTGAGTTTTGTAAAAGACTTCCGCCGTTTTGGGAGAGAAGACTGAAAGGCTCCGAAGAACTTCCTTCTTACGTCCCGCAACACGCTCAAAATATTCTAAATCATATTTTCGAGAAGCTTATGCGTTTGACTTCCGTAACTACGGAGAGCTAGCCCGAGAGAATCCAAAATGTCGGGGAAAATTCTAAGTTCCCTTTTGGTTCCTTGGGGGAAAAAATGGAAAGGTTTATGGCAAGATGTTCAGTTGGGAAACAAGATTTTATGTTGAAAAACACAGACAACAGCTGGGATGGCTTCTTAAGGAAAACTTTCTACTCAGAATGAAAGGAGGGGCCCCAACATGTACAAAATTTTGGGGGGGGGTTGCTGCAACAACAGGTGCCAAAATCCCTTAGTATTTGTTGACACGGTTTAAAACCAATTCATTGGGAAGGCCTCTCCCTTAGGAGGGTTGAAGTAGCCAGATTGGTTCCGGAAGCCTGAGTGGAATACCGCAATCCATTCAATAACCGAAGGATACCTTTCATAGTTCTCGTTGTACCACCCTTATGGGAGTACAACGGTGATAGAACAAAATTGCAGATTCACACAACCGAACGTCTCTTGACTAGGGTATCTTAGTTTCCTTTCTTTTAGGATTGTCTACCCGGTGTCCCTCTCGGTAGGGGGATATCTAACCTTTGATTCCACTTTTCATATTGTCTGACCGGGATTTCATCACCTTGCAGAGGATACGCTGAGTCCGTGCAGCGACCGTATCAGCTTGGATGTTAATAGTCGAATCCGACTCTCATATTGAATGATAAATAGGAATAATATATTTGATGATGATAAATTACAATAAGATCGCCTTTTATAGGGCTTGATTTTAGCATAGTGAAGGGTTACACCCTTTCACTAGTAACCTAATAATCTATTAATTTATAAATAATAATGTTAAATAAATATTCACAGCATTGCCTTCCCCTTAGGAAAGCTTTGTCCTCAAAGCTTAGATTATTTTTGTCGTCTTTTATTCTGGCTCTGTGTCAAACTAATGACATGAACCATGCAATTTTGATTATTTCAATTATTTCATTTTGTTTCTTTTGCTTCGGAGTCTCTATTGAATTGATTTTTGATGAAGTTTCGTTTATTTTTTTTCTACTTGCTTGATGGTTGCTTTTAACTACTTTTGTTGTCAACTGAACATGCTCAACATACATTATGACCTTAATTATTTGCGTGTTGTTATCCCCAACACATTTTGTGTCAATTTCCTTGAACGGGCTCTTTGTGCTTATAATGCTCATAAGAACTCTGGTCTTATCTTGTGTCTGATAGATATTATAGTTGCTTCCCTTGATGTCCTTTATAGCCGTCTTTGTGATGATATATGTCCTTCATGTGTTTGTGATCATGACATTTTTGTCCCAGCATTGATCATCTTTATTGTTAGCAACATTGGCTTGTCTCTTATCACAATTTTGGTCAGGATCATCCTTCTCCTTGTCAATTATTTCGTTGTCAATTCCCTTATTACTAGGGTATGTTATATCTTTGTATTTCCTGTTATATTGATTGATGCCATTACTCTCATTGGGGATGACATACTGGCCTACTCTATCTTCCTTTTTTTCATCAACTTGGGTGGCTTCTTCTACGTGATTCTCACCTCTAACTTCATTTTCTTTAAATGTTTCATCCATAGTTTTCTTTATTTCATCTATGTCTTTAAGGATTTCCTCAAGGAGATCTATGAATTCGTCACTCTTACTATAAGATGCCATGGATGTTTGTAGAAGGCTATTTTGGCCCTTTAAGGTGAAATTTTGAATAATAATATATTAATTAATTAATATTATTATTTTTTTTTATTTTTTCATAAACTATATAATATTTTGTATATAGTTTTTTTTCTAAATTTAAAATATACACACTATAATAAGAATGTTTTATTATTATTAATAGGTTTAATATATTTTTTTTCAAATACAAATACTAAAATTATTATAATATTATACTTATAATAATCTTTAATATATGTTTTTTTCCTTGGATTTTAGGGTTTCAAACCCTAATTGCATGCACGTGCAAGTCGGTGGAAACAGTGTGGCTTGAAGCTCATAGGGGAGACTACTTGGACATGTGGGCACGAGGAGCTGGAGCAGCGGAATGGAACGTCGAATATGTGAGTTGCGAGGACGAGCGGATATGTGAGTTGAGAGGGTGTGGAGGGAATTTGAAATGAGGGTGCAGAGTTGGAGTAGGTGGGGAATGGTGTGGAGAGGATGAAGCCGGGTAGAGGGAGGGCGTGGGTGATTAGAGTAGGAGGCTACTACAGAGAGGAGCGCGGGCGATTGGAGTAGGGTTGCAGGAGCGTGGAATGGAGGGCTTGGTGCAGTGTGGAGCAATGGTCGAGAGCGAGGGCGCAAGGGAGAGAGGGAGGGTTGTAATGTGAAGCAAGGGAAAGAGGGAGGGCACAAGGGAGGGAGGCGTATGAAGGTTGGAGGAAAGGTGGGGTTCGTTGGTGGCGAGTGCGTGGGTCAGAAGGGAATTGGAGGAATGCGGGGGGGATGGAGGAGTATGGAGTGTGGAGGGGGAGTGTTGGAGGGAAGAATGTAGAGGGGCAGCATGGAAGACAGTTCCACGACGCAGGTGGTGGACGATGTGTAGTAGAGAGATGACGATGTGCGGAAGTGATGGTGGAAGGAGAAGACAGGGAGTTGAGGGTGTGATGTGCGATGAAGAATGAACCGATAGTTGGATGAAGAATACTGGAGTGCAACGAATGGAATGAAGAGAGAGGGTAGATTCTGAAAAGAGTATAATGAGGAGCTGAATCCAAGCTCACCCAAGGAGTGAGACCGCTCTGATACCAAATGCCGCAACCATATCTGGTTGGATGTTAATAGTCGAATCCGACTCTCATATTGAATGATAAATAGGAATAATTTATTTGACGATGATAAATTACAATAAGATCGCCTTTTATAGGGCTTGATCAAGCATGGTGAAGGGTTATGCCCTTTCACTAGTAACCTAATAATCTATTAATTTATAAATAATAATATTAAATAAATATTCATAGCAGTACGAATTAGCATACCTTCCAGATTAGGTGTTTGCATGCTCCCTTACCTCCCCTGAGTCTAGTGAGTACACCTCTTTCTCTTTTTAGGATCCTTTGTCTGTTGGCATTCTGACCATTTTTTACCACTCCGTGTGATTGCAGCACAGCTATTGTAGCACGCATTCTGAGCATTGTTGTTGGCTTGAGCGCCGTTCTTTTTTTTACACTCTCCTTTTGCACACATGGTTGCACTAGGATTTTTTGAGCTTTTCACTCATCACACCTCACTCGAAATACCCTCATCATCATCATAGAGTCCCAAAGACAGTCCCGATGCCAATAGGGCCAATCCCCATAGCATGGTCTACTTGGCTCTCCCCGTCACAGACTTAGAGCCTCACTCCCTGGTCCAGACGCCCCTTATTCCACATCTGATTCAGAACCAGAACACACCACATAGTCGGATCCATCTATCCCCTTAGACGGCATGGCGTCCAACCCCTTTTTCGGTGGGATTGTTGGCGGAGGACCCACCACTCATCCAACTACCACCTCAACAGTTACACCATCTACAGGCCCTATGCCTACCATCAACGCCACCACATCCATCCCAGTGGGTAGTGTCTTAGTTACTAGTACAAATCCAGCAATGACTAGAGTCATGCTTGGGGACAACACCTCCACCATGGCTGCTATGGCCCACACCGTTTCCCCACACATTGGGGGCAGCACCTCCACCATGGCTGTTATGGCCCACACCATTGCCCCACACATTGGGTGCAGCACCTCCACTATGGCCACTATGGCCCACACCATTGCCCCACACATTGGGGGCAGTGGCCATACCATCACCACCATGGAAAACACACTTCCCCCACCACCTCCAATGCACCTTCCCACTAGTTTTCCATTCATGGCCAGTTTGAACCTCCCCAACTTGGCCAAATTGACTAATGATCCAATATGACATGATCCTACGTGGCCTCCTATGCCCACCAAACTCCCCTTAGACATACCCAAATTCAAGGGAAAGGGAGGAGAAGACCCTCAAAATCATATCATGTCTTTCCACCTATGGTGTTCCTCTAACTCCATCGTGGACGACTCTATTTGCCTTCGACTACTACAAAGAACCCTTACTGGAGTTGCAGCCAAGTGGTATTTTGACCAACCTCATGGGACCCACCCTACATTCACATCCCTTGCCTCCACTTTCCTCCAATTCTTCCATCTACCCATTCGGTACGATGCCGATGTAGAGATCCTCTTATCTTGCAGACAGAACACCTCCACACACATCACGGACCACATCCATGAATGGCGTAAATGACGTATGTTACGCAAGATCAAGTTTGATGACCGTATTTTTTTAGACTGGTTCCTCAAATCTCTCATACCAACCATGAGGAAGGATGTGGCATCTGAGCGACCCCAGTCTGAGGAAGAAGCAATTGTCAAAGCTCAACTATTTGACCTCATCTATGCCTAGTCCAGTTATCTATATTCTATCTTACCTGATGCCCCCCATGCCGACTCATCCCAGAGCGATGTGCCCGGGGCACCCCGTGCGGCTGATGGTATCATCGGGCATGTGGCATCATGCCCTCAACCGTACATAGCTATGCCTGTTATTAGTGGACCTGACCTCTCTTGCACCACGTCCCATTCTGGAGCGACTAATGCATATGTCCTGGTCATTAGACCTCCTCATATCCATGGATCATCATGCCCACCGCAGTGTTATGGCCATGCACCCCCACCTTATAATTCTCCTATGGGACAACCTACTTTTTATCAACACCCAGCTCCAACCACCCATTCACACCCCCAAGTCCAGCAAGCTTACTTACCCTAGTTAATCATCCACAACCATCCCCACCAGCTCTAGCCCAACCTCAAGAAAATCCCAGTTACTACCCAACACTAACACCTTCATCACCTGCCCAACCACAGAATCTCCCCAATCCCCAAGGGCAATTTTACGCCCAACAACACCCACAGCAAAATCATCCTGCTCAACACAACCAGCAAGGCCAACATAATAGGGGCAGAGGATGGAACAGGAGGAATAACCAACCTCAGAACCAGGGCAGTCAACAACTGAATCCCCCCAATAACAACAACGCTGTCCCACTTGACCAAAACCCCGACAGACCACCTCCTCAGGGCAAGAATCCCAACCTACGAATGAATCATCCTTGTTCCATATGTGGGGTATATGGCCACTATATGCACAATTGTCCGCATTTAGATCATGCCCGTCAACTCTGGACGGACAACACCCAACGCCAAGGACAGGTTGCTCCCCCAACATAACCCAACCCCAGCAACCCCCCATGGTGCTACAAAATCCCTTGCCCGTGCAAGGAGTAGTAAACACTCAACCACTACACCCTCCTCAAGAAACTGTACAACTAGCTCCGCAAATCACATATGCTACACAGGCAAACCAACCCACGGATTCGGGTACTCACCATCTCCTCATGATGTCATCAACCAACATCAACCTTCAAATGCGTCGAAATCAATACGAACCTAATCCCGAAACCCCCCCATTGATACTTCTACCCCCACAGATCAACCCTTACGCATACCCCCACCACATGGCGATGGGACCCCTAAAGCCCCTCGTTTCCCACTACGACAGATCAACAACAATCATAACGCTCATGTCGCAGCAAATTATAATATGGTAGAAGATTTGGTGCAATCCCCTGCGGCTATGTCTGCATTAGAAGTCCTAAAAAACTGTCCTGTATAGAGGAAACTGTTGTTGTCCGCCATCAGCGCGATATACCCTAACGACTCTCCACTAATGGCATTTGACTTAGACCAAGCTGAACCAAGTTTGCCTTCAACATTAGCCTTCCAAGTCTCTGTATCAGTTTGAAACTTAGTCATCCATCGATGAAGGTGCCTCCACTTGCGTTATGTTGACATTTTTTTGGCAGAAGCTTGGATCTCCCCCTTTACAACCATCAACAACCACATTAAGAGCTTACGATGGTCGTGCAGCCCAACTATAGGGCCTTTTGACCAACGTTCCCATCCAGTTAGCCGGCAAAACGGTCTTAATCGATATCAAGGTTATCAATACACAACTTGATTATAACCTCTTACTTGGTCATAGTTACATGTATGCTATGAAGGCCATCACTTCATCCGTATTTCACATCATGATGTTCCCACATGAGGGACATGTGGTCCAGATTGACCAAATAACATACTATGATCCCAACGCCCCCGCTGCTCCCGAGAATGTTCTCCCCATGATCGAGCAACCTATGCACAATGCTCCTACATCGTTAGTCTCCACAATCGGACCCAGATTATACTTGGAGACACCCATGACTTCCACATTCCAATCCATTCCACCCCCTCTAAAGATAACTAAGATATCGGATCTTTGCACAATTTCCTCCAACCACACAGGGCCAACCAGCAACCGTCTTTACTACCGCAACCACCATTGGTACCAAATTACATTGGGGCGACACCTATCCATATGATCCCATTTTTATTTCCACCATCTGGAGTGATAAATTCACCTATGATGGCCACTTTGAACCTCCCTGGTTTAACCCTAGGACTTCCCATGTGTTACTTACCCGCCCCTAATCCTACACCAACACCGCAGGTCGTTCTTCAACCAGTTCAACCTATTAACACTTCCAACCACCCACCACTAGGAGTGGTGAACATGCCCAATGATCCCCCTTCTAGTCCAGCATCCACATCTGGTACACAACCTCCACCACCACTACCAAAAAACACCAGGGGCAGAGGCCCGCAAAACTATACCACCCTACCGACAAGAAAACGAGTGGCACCCCAACCACCCCCCTGAGCACCCCCTAAGTCCTCCTTGTGTGACGATATTGGCCATGCTACTCACAACTATCCGCAGTTACACAATCTCCAAAAACACATGCAGACCTTAGACGACGACCCCAACATCCCTGTGGTCGTACTAAACCCCCCAGCCCATCAGTGCAACAAGGAATTACGTACTAATCACGCTTGCGCCATCTACGAGATATATGGTCACTACTCACACCACTATCCCGACCTCCTAGATTACAGAGTAGCCCTCTATGAGTTGAATAATGATGGCCTAGAGATATCCCCTCCTACCATTGAATAAATTCACCCTCCAACACCTTCCCCCTCGGAAGAAGTCAACACCATATACATGATCTCTACGGTCGATAGGGACGACTCTCCTTCAACATCCACCCTTCATTCATATGACTTGATCACTCATCACTTCTGCACTAATGAGGAGATCCTCGAAGCCCTTACGGAACCAGACTACCCATGGGACAACATGCACCATCGATCATATTTCATCCCTGGTAAGTCCACCCCTATCGCATCCAACCAACTGGCAATTGAAACAAAAGACTTCCTCCCCGAGAAGGTCGATTGGTTCAAGAATCTTATTCCTGCTCCTGATGCCTTCAAGGAAGGAAACATGGAAAATATTTCTCCCATCACACAGGTAGACATTGCTCACCCTAGTGGCCAACCCAAGATCATCACCTTAGGGGCCACTTGTACAGAATAGGAAATCGAGGAAGCCAAAAAACCTTTTCAAGAGTTCCGTGATGTCTTTGCTTGGTCCTATACCGAGATGCCCGGCCTAGATTCTACTATCGTAGAACACCACATCAACACATGGCCTGAGGTCCCACCTGTCCGCTAGGAGTAGAGACCAATTCACCCCTCCAAACTCCCTGCAGCCAAAATTGAAATTGAGAAGCTCCGGAAAGCCAGATTCATCTATCCTATCGCTTACACCACCTGGGTGTCCAACCCTGTACCTGTCAACAAAAAAAAGGGAACTCTCCGTGTTTGCACAGATTTTCAAGATCTCAATCAAGCATGTCCCAAAGACAACTTTCCCACATCTTTCATCGACTAGCTCGTTGATGCTTATGCCGTACATGAAGTCCTCTCCTTTATGGATGGATTTTCTGGGTACAACCAAATACATATTCGGAAAGAAGACCAATATAAAACTGCACTCACCACACCATGGAGCACCTTTTCCTACCGGGTCATGCCATTTGGTCTAAAAAATGCGAGTGCCACTTTCCAACGAGCCATGACATACTGCTTTCACGACCTAACCCATATCATCCTAGTTTACTTAGATGACCTTACCGCTCACTCCAAAGAACGATCTAACCACCTAAATGGCCTCCGGTAAGTTTTTCTTCGGTGCCATAAATACAAAATCCGCTTGAGCCCTCTTAAGTGTGTCTTTTTCCTCCCTTCAGGATGGTTGTTAGGATTTATCGTGTCATAGAAAGGGATAACAGTTGACCCCTTAAAAGTCCAGGCCATCTTGGACCTACCCCCCCCTCACACCTTACATCAGTTACAAAGTCTACAAGGGAGAGCCAACTTTCTCCGCCACTTTGTTCCTGAATATGCCATGATGGTCCATGGCTTCCTCCGATTAATCTGCACCCGCAACCCCTTTGTCTGGGACGAGCAAGCTCAAGCAGCCTTTACAGCCCTCAAAACAGCGCTAATTAATTCCCCTTTGATCTCCCGATCGGATTTCTCCAAGGATTTTATCCTATATGTTTTGGCATCCGAATACATCGTCTCTAGGGTTCTCGTCCAAGAAGATAGTGCATGGAAAGAACACGTAATATACTATGTGAGTCAAACCTTGTCTGGCCCACAGTTATGTTACCCTCCTGAAGAGAAGTTGGCCCTAGTTGTCGTCTTCTCCGTACAAAATATTTGTCACTACATATTTCTAAGCACAACTACTGTGGTGGCTGACTCTAATCCTATGGTTTACCTACTGAGTCATCGTCTACTTCAAGGCCGTGTGGCAAAGTGGGTCATTATTCTCCAAGAATATGACCTCACATTTACAACACCAAAGAGCATCAAGGCCCTTGCTTTGGCACAACTTATGACAGACTTGCCATCATCATCCATTTCAGCTCCCATTCAGACCAATCTCTCGGATGATCATTTATTTATCATTTCTTCAGATGACCCTTGGTACGGCGATATCTTGGTGTACCTTCTCACTCAAAAATTTCGCTCGAATCTCGACCACGATGAGCGTAGATGCATACGTCATCATGCTTCACGTTACCTTCTCCTAGGAGATGTGTTATACCGTCATGGTATTGACACCATTTTACGTCGTTACCTCACCCACGATGAGGACGAACAAGTCATTAATGATTGCCACAACAGAGCTTGTGGTGGACTTTTTTCAGGGATGGCCACCGCCCAGAAAGTCATCCATGTTGGATATTTTGTCCCTCCCTATTCACTGACTGTATCACCACAGTAAAACATTGTCACAACTTCCAGCTCTTTGCACCCAAGGCAAGGACCCTACCCACCCCCCTCCACCCAGTCGTCACTGTTGTCCCCTTTTGCAAATGGGCCATCGATTTCATGGAATGCAAACCAAACTCGACATGTGGCCATAAGTACATCATTTTTGCTGTGGATTAATTCACCAAATGGGCTGAAGCCATGCCCACATTCAATTGTAAAGCCGACACCGCAGCTCGTTTCTTCTTTAATCATGTCATTACTCGGTTCTGTGTCCCCCAACAACTGGTGTCTGACCATGGCAGCCACTTTGAAGATGCCATCTGGAAGGAATTGTCTATCCTTCTTAAATTCAAGCATCAATACTCTTCCCCTTTTACCCTCAAGGGAATGGTCAGGTCAAGGCCATCAATAAAATACTAAAGACCATTCTTCAACGTACCGTAGATCGGCATAAGTCCAATTGGCACCATATGTTATTTCCAGCACTTTGGGCTTATTGCACTTCCACTAAGACCACCACAGGGTTCAACCCTTTTCACTTGGTCCACTTCATCGAATCGGTTCTTCCCATAGAGTGCCAGATTCCCTCCCTACACATAGCCGTAGAACTCCTTCCCAGTACCTCCCCACTTGAGCAATGCCTAATCCTTTTGGAATAGGCTAACGAGGATCATCGGACGGCCCTTCAAACCATCGAAGCTACAAAAAAATGCTCCAAAGCAGGTTATGATAAGCATGTTCACCCACGCAATTTCAAGGAAGGAGACCTTGTCGTAGTCTATGACCAAGCATACGATAAGACCAAGAAAGGAAAATTTGAATCCATGTGGCAAGGACCATACATCATGCATACCTGTTCGGGACATGGGGCATACATCCTCACCGATTCTAAAGGGACCCTTTTGCGCAACCCTCGAATTGGGTTGTACCTTAAAAATTTCTACCAATAACACCTTTTTGAGGACCCACCAGTTCCCTTTTGTACAGTTTCATTCCCTTTTTGTTTCCTACCCTTTTTTATCTATGAAATTACATTTTGCTTACCCTGCATGATCACAAATGGTGTCCCCCCCACTACAATACGTTGGTTTCGCTGATGGTGCAAGTCGCTGGTCCCCGAACCTTGCCTTTGCAGCTTGGGTCTAATATTCTCCCTCACATGAGCTCATCCACCTTGATGGAGTGTGCATAGGCACTGCTACCAACAACCAGGATGAGTACAATGCCGTGGCCGGTCTACTCACCACTGCCCTCCATATGGGAATAAGTCACCTCCATGTGTTTCTTGACTCCCAACTGCTTATCACTCAACTCAACAACTATTACCAGGTATGGGATCCCTACCTTTTTAGAAAGTTCCTGTGCACTAAACAAATGGTTAGATAGTTTGAATCCATTACATTCACTCATGTCCCACGCAATCAAAATAGTAGACCAAATGGCTAATAATATTCTAGACTGGCGCACGAATCACCCTATGTAGGGAACCAATCATGCATACCATCCACATGTCCATAACAATATCATTTAAATATATCAAAAAGAAAATAAACCATAAGTGCATCCACGTGCTTAACCATAAATTGCATCCATGTGCATATAACACAAACATCATGCTAGGTGCATCCATGTGCATAGAATGCAAAACATCATTACAAAAGGCACCCAATTGCCATCTATCTATCTATCTATCTATCTATATATATATATATATATATATATATATATATATATATATATATATATATATATATATATATCTATATATATATATATATATATATATATATATATATATATCATCATCATGAAAATGTCATAAGTACCCACTGTACGAAAATATACATATAAACACAAGCAAGGAGCCCCAACAACATCCTCGGTAAATATCATAAGCCGTATATACAAAAACCCCACATGATCATCACAGTGGGGGAAGCCCTGTCAACTACCTAGTCAGACTCCTCCTGGTAGTCCTCATCATCATCATCACCTATGAACCCACTTGCCTCAGCAGCAGCAGCCGCAACTTCCCGTGCTGCCTCCTCATCCTCTCCCAGCTCCTCCTTAGGAAGCCCCTCCTCAAGATCCTCCTCCTTGGGATCCTCATCCTCCCCATCCTCCCCAAGATAAGGTACATCTCCTCGAGAAATGCTCTCATGGTCTGTGCAGCCATCGCAATGCACCGCATAATAGGCCTCCACTCCCATGGAGCATCATAACAAATATCGATCAGCTCCTTATCCAAATACTACCAACCATCACTCACGATCCCCTCTAGGAGTTGATCAATCGCCTGCCTCAAAACATCCAGAGTAATAGTAGCACTCCGACGATGACCTTTTCCATGCCGGACTAGGTCCAACCCCTCCACATGCCCTCGCCGTAGCCTATAACCTGGCGGTGGTAATGGTCCCACATCTACCAAACAAAAACACCAAAAGGTCAATACAAGTCCAACAACTACAAAATCATATCATACACAAAACCTATCAAACTGAAATAAAACAAACATACTGTCTGGGCCCCAAGCCTAGCTAGGAGGTCTTGGCGTCTCGAGATCCCCACGAAAGTCCATCCCGGCATTGGGATAATCCTCGATAGATATCTGTATCTGCATGCATTGTAGAAACAACTCCTCGGTGAAAAAACGGACCACAAGCCCTCCACCCCTACGAGTCATCATCTCGCCCCATCACCGCATCCACAGCTCGGTCGGGGGCACCTCTCGTATCGCTCGGTGAGGTCGAAGCGTCGGAACCCGCTCAAAGAAAAAGGCACACAGAAAAGATAGGAAACAAAACTCCTTCCCCAGGTGCCGGACCTTGCTCAACTCTCGCTGAACAACGGTCAAATACATCTGCCCCCAGGCATAGTATGTCTCGTTAAGGACACTCTCGATCAATAACATCTGCCCTCCCATGACCCAATTAGGGCCGTGGGAACCCAAAACCCCTACCACTGCCGTTGCAATAGCCTGCATAACCGGGCTCTCTATGTCACATAACATGAGTGAAGACCCACTCACCACCGCCACAGGTAAATATTATCTCTCCAGTAAAGTCTCCATGGATATATTCGCCGACCTCCTCAGCTGAGTCTCAGCAACCATACCTAACTGGAGCAACCCAGTCAGGAAACATACATCAGCTAGGGTCAGATCTAGCCGCTCGCCCTCGATCATGAAAGCCTCGATCTCAGAATTCCATAACTCAACTAACTTGTTCAGCAATAGAGGTCCTAAACGCATATATGGGATCTGTGCAAACTTCAAGAGCCTGCTATCAGCTAGTGCCTCCCGAACTCCCCGATCTATGTAGATGCTCCTCCGGATGTTGGGAGGAATCTCCCACTCTCGCCATCCAACCTCCGGTATCCTTTCAATGACAGCAGTAAAACTCATTAGATCCCCATCTACAAAAAAAAAAACACAACCCTTTGGAGCGCGCTTTCTCCTTTGAAACACGCACTCCAGAATGCATACATAAAACATTCGCTTGCTCTTCACACCATGCTTTTCTCCTGAAAAGCCTCAGTCCACACCGCAGATCGGACCACCCCCTAGTTGTGCCCTGAAGCACGTTTTCCCAATTGAAAGTCGCGCTTCAGAGCACAACCATCATGGGTCCACCCGTGAAGCACACCATAGTGTTTTGGATACCCCAGCACGGCCTAAACCACACCTTTGGCAAATAAAACCATGCTTTGTAGCATAACTATCCCCTCCATTGTCGTGGTCCAGACAACACCAAACCATCCAGAACCCGCGATATGCTACATAGGTTCCCATTTATGGCCAGTACGACCCCCTGGAGACCCAAAAAAATACAAAAACTCGTAAATGACAAAGCTAAGGGCATGGGCTCTTACCTATAACTCCCGGAATGCAAATCTACCGATGAAATCTCCCACAAACTCAACTTTTACCTCCAACCTCCTCTATTGCTCTGTCAAACTCACCACACACAAATGACACCTATTATGGGGACCACTTGCTATTTATAGTCATTGACCTTATTTTCCTTTCACCATTACGGGATCATCCGAGGCCCATTTCTAAAACCATTGATGCCAATGCATTCAGCATAGCTAGAACTTCACGATTGTCCAGTTACTTTAAATTTTTCACCAGCACCCTGTTAGGGTCTATTTTAATGTCCCTCATTGCCTCAGTTTGCGTGCCACTTTGGTCATTGTCCGTTTCTGGCGTTCTTTATATCGCCGGATTTAGTTGTTCGCACTCGTGATGATGCTTGAGATTATTTCTCGCTCTCACCTCAAAATCTTTTGGTCATTTTTCACATGTCCCTCGTCACCTCAGTTTGTGTACCACTTCGGCCATTGTTTGTTTTAGATGTTCTTTATATCACCGGATTTAGTTTTCTGCACTCGTGATGATGCTTGAGATCATTTCTCTCTCTTACCCCTAAATGTTTTCGACATTTTTTACATGTCCCTCGTCACCTCGATTTGCGTGCCACTTCGGTCGTTGTCCGTTTCTAACGTTCTTTGTATCGCCGGATTTAGTTTTCCGCGCTCGTGATGATGCTTGAGATCATTTCTTGCTTTTACCCCTAAATTTTTCTAGCATTTTTTACATGTCCCTCGTCGCCTCGGTTTGCGTGCCACTTCGGTTGTTGTTTGTTTTCGACATTCTTTATATTGCCGGATTCAGTTTTCCAAGCTCGTGATGATGCTTGAGATCATTTCTTGCTCTTACCCCTAAATTTTTTTGACATTTTTTACATGCCCCTCATTGCCTCGGTTCACGTGCCACATCGATCACTGCCGAATCCTTACGAGTTCGTGAATAACAACCTATCCATGAGCCATCCACTTCATCCATACTGCAATTATGACGTTGTTTTGCTGTCATTCACCAACCCGCAAGGAGGCCCCATCAGTGTTCCCACCCTATCACTCTACTGGATACCCATATTTATCCCTTGATCGAACACTTCCTCCTTGCCTCACCATCACTTTTGTTTGGTATAAGTTTATCCCTTTTTCAGGCTGAGCAAATCCTTTACGAAAAAGGCACTTAGGGAGTTTCTGTTAAGCTCTTTTATGACTCCTAAAACAATGAAAAGATTGCCGAGCAATCTTGCTTCCTTTCATGCTCTCTAAAAGTATCTGAAAGGGCATCTACCTGGTATAAATTTACCCCTTTTCCGACCTTGTAGACTAATTACGAAAAATGAATACTCTAGTTACACTGGCTAGAAGAGTTCTTCACTGCATCCTTTTACACCTTTTCAGGCATTGAAGACTAACACATGAAAAAAGCACCCCCTTGGAGTCCTCTTACTGCTTTCAGACTCACTAAAAGTGAAAGCAACCATGAGCAATCACCGTCCTGGGCTCGTACAAATCCAAAAGACAGTACATGTTCACCATTTCAGAGTTTTCTTATCGCTTTCAGACTCCTTAAAATTGAAAGCACTTACGAGCATTAACTATCCTAGGCTTGCACAAATCCACACGACAGTACCATTTTGTTTTTTTTTAGCATACTTTCACCCCTTATTCGAGTCCCTTAAACCATGAAGAAGGCCCCAACAATGCCTCTTGGTGCCACAACAAAGTACATATAATCACACTATTACGGCAGCTTCCCCGGGTTGGTCGCCTTTCTTCAAAGCACTCTACAAAATGTCACCTTGAGAGTTTATGGATATGATCCATAACTATGTCCCCTCGAGTCTTTCCTGCTGCAGTATTTACCCCTGATCCCTTAAGTTATGATCCCCATACCTAAAAGTTAGTTTCATAAGCTGCCAGGTCATCCATGTCATCATGCTCTGGATAAAGGAAGTTTGAGTCATCCCACTCCATGACCCCAGTTATTAACCATTCCCACAGTGTGTCAGTTCCGCCATTAGTACTATCACATCTCGGTTGTACACCTCACGCTCCTATCAAGGAAACATTATTGCCTTGGTAGTTGCAAGGTCTCCCTATGTCGATGCCAACTAATATAATCCATAGGATAGACTCAGAGGTCCATGTGCCTTGGACTCATCGCCATCAGTAGTGAGTGCCTACAGATCATCTTGAAAAGAGTCCTTAGTGCCTCTCCAGATGATTGTTTCTCACATGCTCGATGTCAACACCTTAATTGCATCTTTGAGATTCGTACAGGGTATCGGTCATTTCAGTTATTAGTAGAAGACCCCGGATATTACCTGAATCCAGCACATCTGTGAGTCTACTAGAGGAAACAACCAGTCATATGTTCCTATAGATATCCGGGCTACGCATAGAGACAGTTTCATGAAAGTACCCCAGTAGCATGCTTCTTTGACTCACAGTTATTAGACACCTTCAGATTCAACATTTTTATCAGTCATTCTGGTACCACAATAAGAGTGACGGATGTTTTCCAGTATATCAATTTTTTCACATCAATCATGGTTAGGCCATGGGTATGTCCCAAATTTGCATCCCCTCTGGACCAATATGATGTACACAATAGTTTTCTCATGTATTGTTCTGGTCCCCCTTCATGGACCCCATTATTATATTTTGACAACGAGCATGGGTATACCCGCCTCGTCCATATGTTGAGATACTCATCAGTAAGACATGTATTTTTAGTTCTTGGCATTCAGTACAGACCCCGTGTTCCGGTCTCCAACAAGTTCATGCTCTTCTCTATCCCAATGCTCATCACCCAGGAAAACCACAGTACTTATGATGTCCATCGGCCATACGATGATCTCTAGCCCTCACACATCAGGGGGCAATCTATTAACAGCCAAAAAGTGCTCACTAACTCATCCCTTTGGACATACACCTCTGTTGACCAAATTTCCTACCAACCTCGCCTCCAAAACCCCATAAAACCCAAATGGATATTAAAAATACCCAAAAATTCCCTCAAAAACATACTAAAACCCCAAAAGAGGGTCAAAACCAAACAAATAGGGAATAAAACCCAAAAGAAAGAAAAAAAGAAGAAGAGAAAATAGGGCAAAAACCCTAAAAATCCCTAAAACCCTAATCCAAGTTTATAAAAAGGGGTGGAGGCCCCTCATTTCAGAATCCCCAATCACTCTACCCTCATGCTGTTGAATTTTCTCAAAGCCTTAAGCCATCCATCTTTGTGCCTTTTGGCCTCCCTTGAGATAAAAATTTTAGGCACCTTCCAAGCATTCAAGAGAAGAGTACCAAACTAAGGAGCTCCGAAGCACACTACTAGAACTCCACCAGCATCATCTTTGAGGTAAATATATTTATTACAAGCCCTTTGCTTGCCCGTGATAAAAAAAAAAAAGATTCTTTATTTTAGAGTTTTCGCAAGTGTATCGTTTGTTGTTCCAAGTTATATTTTATTTCATGCACATGTTTAAGTTCAGCTTTACTGTTTAATGTCATTTGCTTCCATCATTTATATTTAGCTTACTGTTAACTACTTCCACACTGCTGTTAAGGATTCCATAATCCTTAACAGGTGCTCACTTGCACAGGAAGGGGCTAAAACCCAAGCCACACCATGACATATTGCACTTTACTTGGTCTATACCTCAAAGTGTTCTCCCTGTAAAATCTAGCAAGCAATTCATGCATATTATGAATTTATCATTTCTTGGTTGAACCAGAATTTTAGAAATATCTCATTTGATGAATAAGCCATAGGAGTAATTGGTTTTCCTATCATATGTTCCATTAGTGGTAGGCAGTAAATTCTTATAAACTGGTGTCTCTTTTCACTATTTTGATTCCCATCTTAGTCATCTTGGACTTCAATAAAATTCACCTAAATAACTGTGAATTGCAATATATAGGGTCTTATTACAAGCTGGCCTACGATGATCATAGATATTTGGTGGAATGTCATCTCCATATCTAGTCACCAAGCTAGGGAGATGACTTTCAACTATTTGCTGGAAGTTGGAAGATCCTATCAAAGGTCGATCCATTCATGATACGAAGATATTAGTGAATGGCGCTACTAAAATTTTGTTACCAAGCCAAGGTAGTGTCCTTCAATTTACAATTTAATCATTTTTTCTTTTCTTTTTGCAAATATATTTGTTGACTCAAGGACAGGGGGTCTTATTGCAAGCCATCCTAACCACAATCATGGGTTCTATTCTGGACTGAAATTACTATTATGTGGTCACCAAACCATGGTAATTACTTTTGGTGAAAATCTAAAAGATAAGGAGTCTCTTGACATAGCTAGCTTGTTCAGTTTCTGGGAAGGATTTGTGAATGGAATCGCCAAAACCTTATCACCAATTGAGGGAAATGGTCTTGGTTCAAAAAATTCAGTTTTTATTTCTTTAAAAAATAAATAAAAACAGAGAATTTTTAAGTGGATAAACAAATAAATAAATAAACTCAGCAAATACATGAATAAATTAATAATTATTCAGGATGACTAGTGATTTGGGGAATTGAAAATAGTGAAAAGTTTCTTCTAAGGTTTATCTTAAATTTCCCTCTCATGCTTGCATATTAGTGCATAGAACACCATTTTCCCCAAGGTTACTTTTCAATTGGGTATTGTCACGTTTGGTTTTGATTAAGGAAGGGTAAATTATGTTATAAATTAACTCTGTGTATTCTGTTGTATTTTATAAAGAATTTTTTTAGTTACACACTAAAATATATTCTCATGATGTCATGGTCCTTCCTGACCTTTGAAGATTATCTTTATAGATACAACTACTTCTGCCATCGAGTAACCATTTGTTCCTCACACAATAGATCCCATTTTCTTTATGAAATGGGAGCCCCAATTTAGTGTTGATTTAGGTGATTTAGATGTTTATTTCCGTTATTATGAGATTCCAAGGGTTTCAATAAATTATTTCTGGTCAATTATCTTTTGCTTCCAACATTAAAACATTTGACTAAAAACCATTGTTTTGTTTTTCCACAGAATTTTGTTTATATTTTCTCCATGGAAATTGCGGAATGCAGATTGCGCAAATGCCGATTTCAATATTTTAATTTTTGCATCAGCATTTCTGCATTCCGCATTGTAGGTTGAGGAAGTCGGAAATTTAAATGATATTATTAGAACACCGCTATTTCAGATTCCGGAAGTGTTTTGGGCATTTCGGATTGTGGAAACCTTAAATCATCCAAAATCATTTCCGAAGTCCCACATTTCCGTGTTTTTGGATTTTCGATTGCGGATTGCGCAAATGATAATTTTCTAAAACTATTCCTGCATTTACGCATTTCAAGCTTTCCGATTGCGGAAACGATAAATTTTCTGGAATTGGTTTTTGACTTTTCGCTTCTACATTTTTGCATTTTCAGCTTTTCGATTGCGGGTTGCAGGTAACATTTCAACTTCTCGACTTCTTAATATTGGTTCCTCTTTTCGGTGTTCCCACATCGGATTGTAGATTGCAAGAGGATGAAATTGTTAAATTTTCGAAAATCATTTCCGCATTTCCTCTTCCACATTTTCTTCATAGATTTTAATCTTGAGCGTTTGTGTGTTTTAGATCTACATTTCTATTTTAATCTTATAAATGACGTGTTTTTGGTTTAAATACTCCAAATTAATTGCACGATTTTATGCTTCGATTTTACCTTCCGCAAACAATTGTCACTGTGAATTTTACCCTGTTGTAGATCCTGGTTTTCTTCATCAATTTAAAAAAAAAAACTGTTTCATGATCCCAAATATTTCCTCTCAAATCAATTTTCTAAAGAACACACAAAGAGCAATTATGTGCATGAAACAGATCCCAATGATTTTATTTATGAAGGTGCAAGTTCATCTCAAGATGTTTTAAATAGGGTTGCCACTCAAGAAGAAAATGAATTCATTGATCAGTACTAGCAAGAGCTTAAAATGAAGGTGAATGTCTTTTTATGAGAATGGTCAAAGGGAAATAAGAGGGAGATCAAATATTTCCTTTGCAAAGATCAACTACAGCTTGAACATGATCAATATCGGGATATTGATGATTTTTTGGATGTTTTTTCCAAGTGGAAATCTTCCCTTGGTAAATCTTACAAAAATATTCAGAAATCCCTGATTTCATGGGAGTTAGTTTCTTTGTAACTTATTGTATCTATTATTTAAAGATACTTGGATCTCATGTAAAAGGGGGGAGAACCGCTGGAGAAAAGAACTAGAGATATAGTGTTGCACATGGAGTATTGTAATTTGGTACAGGCTTTAATGAAATTCATTTATTGTTCTCTTATATTTTCTTTTTGGGGATCTATTTATCAAGTTTTCTTGATGAACATTGGTTTTCTTGCATTGATTCAATGATTCACTTTTATTTGGTTATAAAATCATAATCATAATCATATGTATTTAATTTCTCATTTATTATTCATATGAAGATAAAGTAATAGGAAATTATTTTCTTTGTTTCATATAATCTTATTCAATATTTTGTAACTGCAAAATTGTTTTTTTCCTAAATGTTAATTTGTTAATTAACATATCCTTTTTCAGAATAGTCTTATGATATAAATCTTTGAATGAGAGAAAAATTAGTTTTCACTTTTTTTCCCTTTATCTAAGAAGGTACTATTAGGTCTCATTTAAATTGTCATTGGTAAGAATGGTAAGTACTATAAAAACCTAGATCTGATTGCTTTGAAAATTCACAGCTAAGTTTTATGTTTTTAACTAAATTTAGGTGGATTATATTTTATCTCTTTCTTTTTATTTATTTTTCTTTTATTATCTTGCAATAAGATTTTAGATCTTCCCTTAAGGAAGAAAAATCCATTTGAATTACTCTCTGAGTGCCAACGGAGACCTGATATCCATAAGAGTTAGCCATACCAAAAAATTTAAGGATAGAATAATACTTGCATAGGATTATTTGAATCTTTCATCTTGGGATATCTCTTTTGTATTTCTTCTTGGGACACTTCCAACATATCCTAGGCTTCAACACAATCCAAGGTTCACTTCAATCTCAAGTTGACCTTAATCCAAGGTTGACTTGAATCCAAGGTTGACTTTAGTCCATTGTTGACTTTAGACTAAGGTTGACTTCAATCCAAGATTGGCCCTATCCAAATTTTCCCTCACTCAATGTTGACTTCAATCCATATTCAAATTCAATGAATAATTTCCTTTTAAGCAAGGCTTAAAATTCAATCCAAGGTTTACCTCAATCAATAGTTTGATTGAATCTAGGGTTGAGCTCAATCCATAGTTGACTTTTAAGACTGGTGACTTCAATCCAAGGTTGACTTCAATCCATTGTTGACTTCAATCCAAGGTTGAATTCAAGTCATATTTGACATAAATCCATAATAGACTTTAAAGCAAGTTTGAGTTTAATTGAAAGTTGACTTCAATCGAAGGTTAACTTCAATATAAGGTTGAGTTTAGTCCAATGTTGACTTTGATCCAAAGTTGACATCAAGCGAAGGTTGAATTCAATCCAAGGGTGAATTCAATCCATACTAGGCCTTGATCCAATATTGATTGCAATCAAAGGTTGAATTCAATACATTACTAAATTTTAAGCAAGGTTGACTTCAGTCCAAGGTTTAATTAAATCAATGGTTGGCTTTAGTCCATGCTTAACTTCAATCCATAGTTGACCTTTAATCAAGGTTGCCTTCAATCCATAGTTGACATTTAAGGAACGTTGAATTCAATCCAATGTTGGCTTTAATCCAACACTAACTTCAATTCATAGTTGAATTTTAAGCAAGGTTGTCTTCAATCCAAGGTTAACCTCAATCCATGGTTTTCTTCAATCCACAACCACATTTTTTAAAAGTACTTGATTGACTTTGAATCATGGTTGACTTCAATCCATAATTGACTTTTAAGCATGGTTGACATCAATTTATAGTTGACTTTTAAGCAAGGTCCACTTCAATCCAAGGCTTACTTCAATCCATGGTTCACTTCAATCCATAGTTAAAATTCAATCTAAGGGTGACCTTAATCTAAGGTTGGATTTTAAGCAAGCTTGACTTCAATCCAAGGTTGAATTCAATCAATGGTTGAATTCAAACCAAGGTTGACTTCAATCCAAGGTTGACTCCATTCCAAGTTTGACTTCAATCCATAGTTTACTTTTAAGAAAGGTTAACTTCAATCTAAGGTTGAATTCAATCCATGTTTGACATCAAACTAATGGTGACTTTAATCCAAGGTTGAATTCAATCCAATGGTGACCTCAATCCAAGGTTGACTTCAATCGGTAATTGACTTCAATCGAAGGTTGACTTCAATCGGTAGTTGAATTCAATCGAAGGTTTAATTCTATCCAAGTTTAACATAACCAGAAGAACATTGACTTCAATCCATAGCGCATCAAGGTTAATATACCCAGGAGAAGGTTGACGTTGAGCATGGTTGACATAACTAGCAGAACATTGACGCTGGCCATGGCTAACATAATCACAAGAACGTTGATTTTGACCATGGTTGATAGAAAAGAAAAACATGACCAATCATTCTTTCACCATATTAAGAAACCACAACCACATTTTTAAAAGTAGATGGTTGACTTTGAACCATGGTTGACTTCAATCAATAGTTGACTTTTATGCAAGGTTCAATTCAATCCATACTTGACTTCAAACCATAATCGACTTTTAAGTAAGGTTGATCTTGAATCATGGTTGGCTTTAATCAATAGATAATAATAGTTCATGGTTCACTTCATTCCATGGTTGACTTCAAGGTTATCTTCAATCCAAGGTTGACTTCAATCCATGGTTGAATTCAATGAAACATTGACTTCAATCTATGGTTGTCTTTGATACAAGGTTGACTTCAAGGTTATCTTCAATCCAAGGTTGACTTGAATCCATGGTTGAATTCAATCCAAAGTTGACTTCAATCTATGGATGTAAATTCAATACAAGGTTGATTTTAATCCATGGTTTACTTTAATCCATGGTTAACTTCAATCCAATGTTGTCTTTAATCCATGATTGTCTTCAACACAAGGTTGAGTTCAATCCATGGTCAAAGTCATCATCTGATTGTCTTCAATCCATGGTTGTATTCAATCCAAGGTTGAATTCAAGGTTGACTTCAATCCAAGGTTAACTTCAATCCATGGTTGACTTCAATCCAAGTGTGGCTTCAATCCCATTATGACTTCATTCCAAGGGTGACTTCAATCCAAGGTTGACTTCAATCGATAGTTGACTTCAATACATAGTTGACTTTAATCCAATGTTCACTTCAATTCAAGGTTGACCAATCCATATTCAACTTCATTCCAAAGTTAACTTCTAAGCAAGGTTGACCTCAATATAAGGTTCTCTTTTATCCAAGGTTGAATTCAACCCATGGTTGACTTCAATCTAAGATTGATACTTCAATCAATAGTTGACTTCAATCCAAGGCTAACTATCCATTGTTGACTTTAGTCCATAGGTAACTTGAAACCATAGCATACTTTTAAGCAAGGTTGAGTTTGAACCATGGTTTACTTCAATGAATATATAATAAGAGTTCATGGTTGAATTCAATCCAAGGTTGACTTCAAGGTTGACTTGAATCCATGTTTGTGTTCAATCCAACTTTGACTTTAATCCATGGTTGAGTTCTAGCCATGGTTGACTTCAATCCATAGCTGACTTCAATTCGTTGGTGACTTAGATATATAGTTTGCTTCTATCCATGGTTGACTTTAATCGATAGTTGACTTATATCCATGGTTGACTTAAATAGAATGTCGACTTCAAGGTTTCCTTTAATCCAAGGTTGACTTTTATGGAAGGTTTACTTTAATCCAAGGTTGATTGCAATCCATGGCTGACTTGAATCTAATGGTTGAATTCAATCAATGATCGGCTTTAATCCATGGTTGACTTCAATCCACAACCACATATTTAAAATTGGTTGATTGACTTTGAACCATGGTTGACTTCAATCCATAGCTAACTTTAAAGGGAGATCGAATTCAATCCAAAGTTGACTTGAATCCATGATTGACTATGGTTAACTCAAGTAATATTGTTATTGATATTAATTAATACAATCGAATTAATTAGTTAATTCTTTAACTAACATAAACATAAACATTAATGTCAATATTATTATTAATATTAATGTTAGGAAACATTAATGTCAATATTAATATTAATATTAATATGATTAATATTATTAATGTTAATATTAATATTAATATGATTAATATTATCAATATTAATATTAATATTCTTATTTTCTTCAAATAGAGAATAGTGTTTCATATTGATATTATTAAACATTATAATAATATTTATAATATTTATAATAATATTTTAATATTTTAATATTAATATTATAATATTATTTATAATACTATATTAATAATATTCTAATATTATTTTAAGATTAAAAAAAATTATATATTAATTATGGAGAAAATTAAATATTAATATTATAATCTTAATGTTAATAATATTATTAATGTTATTAAACATTATAATATTATTTTAATAATATTTACAATATTATAATATTATTTTAATATTTTTTTTGTTAATATTATAATATTATTTATAATACTATATTAATAATATTCTAATATTATTTTAAAATAATTTAATTATTTTAAGATTTAAAAAAATTATATATTAATTAAGGAAAAATTTATTATAGTATAATTTATTTATTAATTAAAAGCTAAGACATTTCTATAAACTTTGAATAGTAAAATATATTATATAATTTAATAATTTCATAGTTTTTAATAAGGATACATTTTCAACCCAAATAGAGATTAATTTTAAATCTTATTCGAGTATTGAAATTTTGGAGGCACATTTTAAAACTTAATAAATAATATAAATTTATAATACGACTTAAAAATTAAAATATTAATAATATATTCTTTAAAATTACATCTCTACGGGGACACTTAGAAACAATCCATGTTTCTAAAAATCGAATTCCAATACACATATATTTTACAAACATTTTATTACTTAATAAAAAATATAAATTTATAATATTATTTAAAATTTTGAAAAATATATGTTTAAAAATATATATCAATTTAAATAATCTATAGTTTTAGAAAATCACACTTTAGAAAGTGTAATTTTTTATTATATTCAATATTAGTACAACCATTTAATTTGTGATTTGTGAACATAATAGATTATAAGTTAAGTGTCACTAACAAGTTATGTGTTACTTATTCTTGATATTCATTGTTGTGTACTACATACTACCCATTATCCACATATCAATTATAATTTATTCATGCATCAACTACTAGTTTTATATTTATTTATTTCTAAATTGGAACAACTTTCATAAAATCAATCTAGAAATTTACATTCATCTTATCCGCGTGCAATCTAGGAAAAGCAATAAGCTCTAATGGAGCCCAAATTCTAAATTATAAACACCTATTCGTGTAACAAGGAAATGTCTTTGATTACATCCTAGACTAGGAAATGCCTAAGAGTTTTTATTTCACCTAAAAAAGTTTAGAATATATATATATATATATATATATATATATATATATATGCAAAATTATGAATATAGTTGGCATGAAAATCATTATTATTATAATAATAATCATGTTGATATGTTTATATCTTAGAATTTAGGGTAGACTACCATTTACGCTTTTCCTAGAATGTATGAGGAGTTGATTAATGTAGTGTATAAATGAACTTGATGGATTAGTTCAAAATTCCAACTAAATAATTACAAAATAAAAATAAATTAAATAGTGAATTTAATTAAAGTAGAGTTCAACAATGTTTTTTTAATAGGCTAAAAAAGATGCCATTATTTGGATTATTTAATAAGAAAGAGTGAATTGATCTATGAATATCAGTTTCCATTTCATTTGAATGAGAATGTAGTCAAAGGCTAGTGACACATCTAAATTAATGGCTTAAATCTAAATTAATGGTTTAGTTAAAAGCTAGGTGTATAACAAATCATTTAGTTAGGTCGTTGTGTGTAGCTAACCCCGGTTGGACGAGGTCACAAGAAAGTTACGAGTCTAAATGAAAGGTTTAGTTAAAGGCTACCTGCATAACAAATTGTTTAGTTAGGTCGTTATTGGCGGTTGGAACTGTTAAAAATACTTTTTGTACATCTGTGAGAATGCACATGGTTGCCCTGTTTGGCGGCATGAGCTAACGAAGCCTATATCTGCAACAGGGTTGCTACGAGCGCGTAGGATAAAAGACAGAGAGAGGGTTATATACACAGGACAGAGAGAGGGTTATATACAAGGACGTCATCCTCCTCTTTATATAATATAGATTTATATTTAATACTTTGATGGTACTCTCTTTTGTCAACAGTTCTTTATGAACATGATGTGTTGTGCTTGCAACTTGCAAGTGCGGAGGGCTATGGCTACTTATAGGTGGCGGGTGTGCAAATGCTCCTATTCACCTCAACAAAAGAGTGGATATTCAGATTATTTATTGGCTTGGTTAAAAAACAGGTAAATTATAAATCTCTGGTACTGTAATTCTGATAATTTAGATAGTTTTGGAATCGAGAGTATTGAGTTGTAATTACTCTTTAACCCTATTTTTATTTTTACGCAGTTAGGCGTCTGTAATGAGAATTGCCCCCGGAGGGGGATCGCGGCCTTCTAATGTCTAATTAACAACGGTCGACCTAGATTTCATATCAAGCGGATATTCGATCAATAGATTCGTCGGTCACATGGTTTCGAATGCTGTGATTGAATTGGCGATTGAAGAAATCGCTAATCCATGAGTTACTTGGATTAACGTTAATGGGGCGGTTTAGTTAGTGATTGGGATCAACTGCAATGAAGCGCTCCAGTGACGCGTCAATCCAATCACTCAGCCACGTTTGGGATCCGATGCTTGGCATTCTCTAACGTTTGGGATCCGATGCTTGGCATTCTGTAGAGTTTTCATAATTAACAGTTGGGAATGGATCGTCGAATGGTTTATGGAAGGGTTTTATTTAATAGCTGCACCCTCTCCAACGGTACTTGGTATCAGAGGGAAGGAGTTTCCAGAGCCTTTTCTTGAATTGGTTGTTTAATTCATTTATTTCGCGGCTGTTTCATGAATATGGTCTCAATTTTTCAATAACATAGTCTTCGGGGGAATGACATTGAGAGCGATGTGGGTGAGAAAGTCGGTCGTTCCAGGGGCGGTGGGATTTGCATCAAAAAAATGATTCTGAAAAGGGGTTCCATACTTCTAAGGGTTTTTAATTATGGGAAGTATTGTGGAGCAATGCCTCTGATACGACCTATGACGTGCTGAACGTTTGTTGTCACTTTTTGCTTCAATTCTACGCTATTTCAACCATCATCTGCTGCAACTGGTGCTGATTTCATTCGAGGTGGTCTTTTCCAAGACCACAACAAAAGCTCATAGATTTCTAGATGGTACTGAATATGCTGACTCTACTTATGAGGCATACACAATTTCAATTATCTCAACATCTACACAAAATTATATTAAAGTTTCAAACAACAATTCGCACTTCACACTTTTATATAAGCATATTGTATCTTATTCTTCTAAATGCAATGACTCTTTTATATAAGCATGTTGTATGTTATTAATATTTCTACATTCACCTTCTGTGCAACAATGGATTGTGCAGCTGCGCACATGGTAGAAACAAAAGGACCTTCAACACCAAAAGGTGCAGAATGGCACAGTCTCATTAAAGTGTATTATTTCATTCACATTGTAAGCTACAAAAGAATCAAAGTTCAAGTCAATGTCCAAAAGAACAAGGTAAGAGAAACTCAAAAGTCATGTTGAATTCTTGCATGACCTATATTTCCTATCCAGTGAATAAAACTTAGCAGGATCTTAGTTATTTTGGAATATGTCTTTAGCAAATAAGATTTTGTTGGGGACTCTTCCCCAATTTGTAACATATATGATATGAAGCCTGACAATGCTAACTGAACTATAAATTGTTTTCCAATACCCATCGAAGATGAAAGCTTGTAAGTAGTTTATACATGTACTGACTAAATAGTTTCTCACTAACCAATTTTGTATATCTTCACTTTCAAGTCCGCAACAGATTCAGGTGAGAACCTATTAATAATAACTGGATTCAAACTCTCTTTGAAATAGAGGACATTGGCAGATCATGATCACGACCATATTTAGCACGATTGAATTCATATACTTCCCCCAATGTACTATACCTCAAATCATCGATTCCCCTGGTGGAGGATGATTTGATGTATAGTACACTGGGGAAGTATATGAATTCAATTGTGCTGTATATGGTCGTGATCATGATCTCCCAATGTCCTATTTCAAAGAGAGTTTGAATCCAGTTATTATTGGTCGGTACCCACTTGAATTTGTTGGAGACTTCTAACAGACTTCCCACCTGAATTTTGTATATCTTCAGTTTTGTATATCTTAAGACTGAAGATATACAAAATTTGTCAGTGAGAAATTCTATTTATAAAACACTTCCAAGGTGCGATATTCTGCGAGTATTCAGAAAAAAAATTACTGTTTAGTTAGCATTGTTAGGCTTCATATCATATATGTTACAGATTGGGGTGCGAGTCCCAACGAAATCTTTTCTAAAGAAACAAGAAAGATATTCCAAAATAACTTCGAGCCTACTAAGTTTATTCATTGGATATGAAATATAGGTCATAAGAATTCAGCATGAATTTTGAGTTTCTCTTACCTTGTTCTTTTGGACACTCACTTGAACTTTGATTCTTTTGTACCTTACAATGTGAATGGAATGATACAGTTCAATGAGACTGCCATTAAGGATTACACGTAATTTGGAAAGTTTCTTGACACCTTTTGGTGTTGAAGGTCCTTTTGCTTCTGCCATGTGTGTAGCACAGAAGGTGAATGTACAAATATTAATGAGATACAACATGCTTATCTAAAACAATCATTCCATTTAGAAAAATTGTGTTTAATTGTGAAGTGTGAATTCTTATTAGAAACTTTAATATCATTTTGTGAATATCATTGTGTGTCCCTCATAAGCATAGTCAACATATTCAGCACCATCTAGAAATCGTACTCAGGGATGAGCTTTTGTTGTGGTCTTGGAAAATTTCACCTAGAACGAAATCAGCACGAGATGCAGCAGACGAGGGTTGAAATCTAGTAGAATTGACGGAAAAAGTGACAACAAATGTTGAACAGATCATAGGTCATATCAAAGGCATTGCTTCACAATGCTTCAAAGTCATTCCCTGACAGCCATATTCATCAAACAACCACAAAGTTGTTAAAGATTCTAATCATAGTTTGTTAGTTTACATAATTATTTAGTTACAGGACAATAAATAATTATTGAGTTACAGGATAGTTATGGTGTTTTTTAATATATATGTATATCTATATACATATTGAATATAACTTAATTGCTCATTAATATTTGTGATGAATCTACAATAATTAATTAATGCAAATACACAAGATATCATAAATAACAAAACAGAATCACTTTTATATTGATCACGGGCCACTTCGAGGGGGCAACCTCCTTTGAGAAAGCTCAATACAATTAACTTCACGGTGCCTTCAATGACCTCAACACACACTTATATACTAAGTCTATGCCCAATACTATGAGTCAAAACCATGGGACATATAATACTATGGGTCAATACTATGGGATAATATAAACTACGGATCAACAAATACTACAGGACGACTTACAAAGCATATGCGTCCAACAACAATATACTAACATAGTAAAGAGAAGGGTTGACATAGGTTCCTAACATCCCCTCTCCCTTAGAAAAAGCTTTGTCCTCAAAGCTTTGGTTGGAGAAATTGCTGCAGAATTTGAAGGAGTGGTTCCCCGGTAGCATCCTCGGTTTGCATTTCGGGCCAGTGACGCCTTTGGAGTGTCAAGGAGGATTGCTTGGAAGGCTATGGATGAAGAAGAACCCTGTCAGCTGCGTGTAAAATGCGCTCAGAACGGTGCTGATCAGCTTGTTGTTTTCGGCGAATTCTGGCCATGTGAAGATTGTCCTGCAGAATGAGAAGAATCTGATCACGGTTTCGAATAATTGAGTCAATTTCCTGAACTAGGGAGCTTCTAAGGGTGTATGGAAGAAGAACTGGTGGTGTTTGTCCATAGACTGCTTCATATGGTGTCCTTTGAGATGTGGTATTGTACCACCAGAGTGCTGTTAGGAAATCCATAGAAATAGTTGGCCAAAGCTGTGTAGGAATGGGCAAGGGTTTGATCAATCCCGAAAGGAGTGTCGGTTCCCCCTTGTTGACTTGGAAAGTATCATCGTTAGCCACCATCTGTTGATTGTCATTTTTAGTCCCGGCCAAAAGAAGTTACATTGTTCCTGGTCATACATTTTGCAGAACCCAGAGTGCCCTGTTGATGAAGAAGCATGGAGTTCATAGAAGAGATAGCCCTGTTGAACATATTGCAACCAATTTGGAACAAGCAGAGAAAGAGCTGTAAGAGAAACTCGGTCATCAATTGTGCGAGAAGGAGCATCTTCCACCATATTGTCCTTACCCTTCTTGTAAGTGATCACATAGGGATAACCCATGAGTTGGATAACCCATTGCAGGTGTGTTGGGGAGGAGACCCATTGTTCCAGAAAATTTTTCAGACTCGGGAGATCAGTCTTGATGCAGACATAATTTCCTAATAGGTATGGCTGCCACTTCTGTACTACATGCAAAATAGCCATCATTTCCTGCTGAGAGGTAGATGTGGCTACATTCTTACCGGAATGGTCTCTTGAAGGCAGCAAGCTCATTGGTTCAACAAAGATACCTGCATATCTATCCAAGGGAGTAGTGGAGACTGTTGATGGGTGCATCTGAATGGAATTAAGCTGAGCGATGACACCATGTGAATTCTTCTTAAGGATTTTTTCCAGGCGATGTGAACTGATGATGCAGAGAGACCCTGGTTGTAAGCCCCTAAATTTGTGTTGTGCCCCATTGACTTTAAACTGCATCCAAAGTTCAGCAAAATCCCATAAGATGGGGCCAAGTGTGCGTAACCATTGAACGCCCAAAACCACATCACATCCGCCTAAGGGCAAGGAAAACATGTCAGAGCGTAGGTTATAATATTACATAGAGATACGCACATTGTGACACTTCCCCTTGCAAGGTAAGGTGCCCCCATTGGCAACCATGACTTCAAAGTTGGAGCAAGGATGGACAAAACAATCAGCCTGTTTGGCAATTCGAGGGTCAATGAAGTTATGAGTGCTACCAGAATCAATGAGTATGGTAAGAGGGAGCTTCTTGAAGTATCCCCTAACCCGCATTGTTTGTGGGTTGGTGACGCCAGTTACAGCATGGAGAGAGATCTCGGGTGGGTCGTCCTGAGATGGGGTGTCAATAGGTGGGTGTTGCATGTCGACCGGATCATCTACTGTATCTGTAGCTTCTTCAGCAAGTCTAAGGCAGGTGGAGAATCCACATCCAAGAGATAGAGCTTTTGTTGAACACATCTATGTCCCCGAGTGAATTTCTCATCACAATTATAGCAAATCCCTTTTTCTCGGTGTGCCTGCATTTCTATTTCAGACAGATGCTTGATAGGAGTTGGTTGAGGAGTAGGCGTGATGGGAGGTCGTTGGGAACCCATATTTCTGAAGGGAACAAATGTGGGTTTGGAGCGTTGTTGAGCTGCGATCTTGTCCTCGGCCAACTTAGACAACCCTAGGACTTCCATCATTGTGTTGGGACAAAACATTTTGACCTCTGAGCGGATTTCATCCTTGAGACCACTGATAAAACAACTCCTGTAGAATTCATCAGACAATCCTTCTGTGTGATTGGCTAGTTTCTCAAATTCCATCTGATACTCTCTCACTGTGCTAGTTTGGTGAAGTTTAGTGAGTGCTCCTGTGAAGTCGTTAAAAGCACTAGGACCAAATCGTGGCAAAATGAGTTGGCAAAAATCTGTCCAGTTTGGCTCGGGATAAGCTTTGATGTACCAACGGTACCATTGAAGGGCTTCCTGTTCCAAATGAAAGGATGCAAGTGGAACTTTCTGAACATCAAAAGTATTATGCAGACTGAAATATTGTTCTGCTCGGTATATCCATCCAGTCGGATCAGTACCATTGAAGCGAGGAAAATCAAGCTTCGGCCCACGACAATTGCTAGAAGCAGAGAACCCGGTGGCTGCAAAAGATTCTCGCTGTCTGGTATTGTTCATGGCTGAATGCTGCAGATGGAGGCTGAGAAATTTTTCATCCAGATCTTTGAGTTTGGTTTGGATGGCTGCCAGTGCTTCCTCCATGGTGTGTGCTCCTGCACAGGTGACAACCATAACCAGGTTTTTTTTTTTTTTTTTAAGGTTGACTGGGTAGGAAAACAAAAACAGAACTACTTCAGTAAGGGAGAAGTTGGATTTGAGAAAAAATCAGAAGGATAATTGGGGTTTGACTAGGTTTTGAACACTTTTGGATAGACACGGAAGCAAAAATGAGGATTTCAGAAGCGAGGTGAAAGAATGGGAAAATTTGGCAGAGGGGAACAAAGAAGCAGAATTCAGAAAGGAACTCTGTGGTAAAATTTGAAGGTGATTGGGTGAAATCTGAGGAAGTTATGGCAAACCCTAAAAATAGGAAAATGTGAGATTTCGGGCTGTAGGAAGGGGAATTGAGGATAAGGCCCTCAGGAATGAAATATGCAGAATGGAATGACAGGGGTTCCCTGAAAATTTCAAGGGAAACAGAGGTAAAACAAGGGAGATATGGAGGAAAAACTAGAGCGGCTACGGCTCTGATTTTTTTTTTTTCTACACACTGGAGCGGCTACGGCTCAGAAGGAATCTGGAACAACGCCGAACGGCTTGCAAAATGGATCTGAAACGATGCAGCAGTGATCGACAATAGTTCAGCTGAAAGTAGATATGGACCCAAGGTATGTGCGGCTTCCTAACAGTTCAGGGTTTTCACTCAGCCACCAATGTTGTTTGACGGCTTGCATATTGGGACAGTACCCCTCACTCCACAACTCAGGTAAAACTGATAACCGCTTTGCCACAAACGACAGCTCTTGGTTTACCTCACGGGTGGGAACTAGTCAATCAGGTAGGGGTCGTTGCCCTTTTCGCTGGTAGGTCCTCTCAATGGGCCAGCTACTTCAGGGTTCCTGTGGTACTCCTTACATTGAGTTTTAGGGCTTATGCCCAAGTACTTCCCACAGTTAAGCGGATAGGGATTATTCCCAAATCCGAACCTGCAACAGAAAAAATTTGGGCAGAAATTCCACCCAATGTTCAAAAACTGGATCTATATTGTTCAGAATCACTATTATAGCATGTTTCCGGAACTGGAACAACCACTGTGCTTCTACCCATGAAATCGGAATAGAAATCTGGGCACTCGGTCAAAAGATTTTCTCGCCGCAATTTCCGCGGCCGTCACCGAAATTCTGAAAAATTGCTTATTTTAAATCCGCGATATCTCCACTTTTAGAACTCCAAATGAGATGATTTTTTTTTGAAACTGCGTATTTGTGAAAGAGGAATTTAGATATGCAATCGGTTGCTTCTGATTTTGTGCAAAAAGTTTCAGAAATTGATCTGAAAGTCGCCACCCAAAAAAAGAAAAAAAAAATTCCACTTGTACCAAGGAAAATGCTCTGATACCAGATGTGATGAACCTGCAATAATTAATTAATGCAAATACACAAGATATCAGAAATAACAAAACAGAATCACTTTTATATTGATCACGGGCCACTTCGAGGGGGCAACCTCCTTTGAGCAAGCTCAATACAATTAACTTCACGGTGCCTTCAATGACCTCAACACACACTTATATACTAAGTCTATGCCCAATACTATGAGTCAAAACCATAGGACATATAATACTACAGGACGACTTACAAAGCATATGCGTCCAATACTATGGGTCAATACTATGGGATAATATAAACTACAGATCAACAAATACTACGGGACGACTTACAAAGCATATGCGTCCAACAACAATATACTAACATAGTAAAGAGAAGGGTTGACATAGGTTCCTAACAATATTATGCCTTTTGTGCCATTGTTAGTCTTAATGTGTTTTTTTATCTTCTTATATATTTTTATAAAGTGATGTCTAAGAGTGGTATCAGAGTGGCATGAAGATCTTTGAAATTGTAATGGCCAAATAATTCAGCCAAAGAAGAGGATCTCATACCTATGAATTGAAGCAATTTATATGAGAAAGCTTATGGTCTTGTTGTTTTGTCTCTCCCCATATTTGAACCTGCGTGGAAACAAAGCAAAGAATTAAGTGGAATCCATCGCGCGATAATGAAGAACTGAGACAATAGAAAAATCCAAATTGAAGGAGAGATCTAGCCGCCCGACAACATAAAATCTGCATGAGAAGACCTATCCACTTGATGAATGCATGTTTTGGAATGAGAGAGTCTCGCATTTGTTTGTTATTTGACAAAAGGTTGTTTAAGTTACTAAAAGAAGATTATGTGGATTGGTGAAAGAGATTTTATATCTATATATTTTTAGCACAAAGAAAAGTGAGCAGAGTTATAAAGATGTTTTGAAAATATATATATATATATATATTTATATATATTCGTGAAAATAATTTTTTTTTAAGAATAAAAGACATAACTGTAATGAGTAATTAAATTATTTTCAATATACACAAATGTATATATATATATTACAAAAATACCATAATTCTTATGTAACTTTAGGTAAACTAATAAATTATGATTAGAGTCTTTAACATCCCTGTTAAGATTTAATATGCTAAGACAGAAAATAGCAGCATTACATTCCATTTCACAATAATAGCATATACAGGATCACTGAAGAAACAACAAGCATAGCATAAACACAAGAGACACAGATTTATCCTGGGAAACCCTCATGGGGTAGAAAACCCAGTAAAGCTTCCTCAATATAGATGACCAACAATATACAAAGATGCAAACCAAAGACATGATCTCCTCCTCCACTATAGCAGACCTCTCCTCCACAAGTGCGCCTCTCTCAAGTGTGTGAGTGTGTCAAATGAGGAACACACCTCCTCTATTTATACACTACTCTGACATATCTTTTACACAAGTACACGTAGGCTCGTATTTAACCAATGGGTTAAATACCCCAGTACAACTGACTGGGCCGACCCCTCTATGGTGGTCTAATAACCCTTTGACCCACATGACACATACAGGGCCGACCCCCACTAGAGAAGTCTAATAACCCGAGTTACCACATTCCGACGGAGGAATAAACATCTCCGGATATACAATAAGATCTTCATGGAGGAATGAAACATCTCCAGAATAATAAAGTACAAATATAATATTCTTTGAAGTTACAATATCTCAACACTCCCCCTTAACGAGAAGGATATTATAACAGCATCTACACGAGCAAGGAGTCATCAACATCATACATGATACATCTATAAATCATTGGAAGCTTTCTCAACATCATCAGTAACTCAAGCAGTTACTGGAACATCTTCAATACTGGAACATCAACATCTTCAGTACTGAGTCTTTATCTTCTGCAGCACTCGAACAACTACAGCAACATCAACATCTGGATCCTCGCGATCATCAGCATCATCATCTCACGATCATCAGCATCGTCATCACACGATCATCACCATCGTCATCAGCATCACGATCATCAGCATCGTCATCACACGATCATCAGCATCGTCATCACACGATCATCAGCATCGTCATCACATGATCATCAGCATCGTCATCACATGATCATCAGCATCGTCATCACACGATCAACAGCATCGTCATCTAGATCATCACGATCAGCATCATCGTCATCTAGATCATCACGATCAGCAGCATCGTCATTTAGATCATCACGATCAACAGCATCGTCATCTAGATCATCACGATCAACAATATCATCAATACAAGTATACACATCATCAATACAAGTACCCTCATCAATACAAGTATACACATCATCAATACAAGTACCCTCATCAATACAAGTATACACATCATCAATACAAGTATCCTCATCAATACAAGTATACATATCATCAATACAAGTATCCTCATCAATACAAGTATACATATCATCAATACAAGTATCCTCATCAATACAAGTATACACAATAGCAGCATACCCTGCAACACACAAGATCCAATTACGGGATGATCAATCCCTCTCACTTTAGGACATAGGTCCAAGGATGATACAATCTTGATCCGCTTACGGGATGATCAGTCCCTCTCGGTTTAAGACAACTCTCATGTCTATGGATGATGCAATCCAGATCAACTTACAGGATGATCAATCCTTATCACTTTAAGACACCTCACCATGTCTAGGGACGAGGCAATCCCAATCTATTTACAGGATGATTAGTCCTTATCACTTTAAGACATCTCACCATGTCTAGGGACGAGGCAATCCCAATCTATTTACAGGATGATTAGTCCTTATCACTTTAAGACATCTCACCATGTCTAGGGACGAGGCAATCCCAATCTATTAATTACAGGATGATTAGTCCTTATCACTTTAAGACATCTCACCATGTCTAGGGACGAGGAAATCCCAATCTATTTACAGGATGATTAGTCCTTATCACTTTAAGACATCTCACCATGTCTAGGGACGAGGCAATCCCAATCTATTTACAGGATGATTAGTCCACTCAATCTCATTTAGGACTATCCTTCCTTTCAAATTACTAGATTTACTGTCCAAGGATGATTTAATCCATTCAATTCATTTAGGACTATCCTTCCTTTCGAAATTACTGGATTTACTGTCCAAGGATGATTTAATCCACTCAATGCATTTAGGACTATCCTTCCTTTCGGAATTACTGGATTTACTGTCCAAGGATGATTTAATCCACTCAATTCATTTGGGACTATCCTTCCTTTCGGAATTACTGGATTTACTGTCCAAGGATGATTTAATCCACTCAATTCATTTAGGACTATCCTTCCTTTCGGAATTACTGGATTTACTGTCCAAGGATGATTTAATCCACTCAATTCATTTAGGACTATCCTTCCTTTCGGAATTACTGGATTTACTGTCCAAGGATGATTTAATCCACTCAATTCATTTAGGACTATCCTTCCTTTCGGAATTACTGGATTTACTGTCCAAGGATGATTTAATCCACTCAATTCATTTAGGACTATCCTTCCTTTCGGAATTACTGGATTTACTGTCCAAGGATGTTTTAATCCACTCAATTCATTTAGGACTATCCTTCCTTTCGGAATTACTGGATTTATTGTCCAAGGATGATTTAATCCACAACCGTACATTTAGGACCACGTCCAAGGATGACTCAATCCTCCACCGTACATTTAGGACCACGTCCAAGGATGACTTAATCCTCAACAGTACATTTAGGACCACGTCCAAGGATGACTTAATCCTCAACCGTACATTTAGGACCACGTCCAAGGATGACTTAATCCTCAACCGTACATTTAGGACCACGTCCAAGGATGACTTAATCCTCCACCGTACATTTAGGACCACGTCCAAGGATGACTTAATCCTCCACCGTACATTTAGGACTACGTCCAAGGATGACTTAATCCTCAACTGTCCACCAAGGACTTCATTCTCGAAGACATACGTCTACGGCTCTTCTTTAGGACTGAAGTCCAGGGATGATCCAATCCCCTCACATGTTCACCAAGAACTTCATTCACGAAGACATACGTCTACGGCTCTTATTTCGGACTGAATTCCAGGGGTGATCCAATCCCCTCACATGTTCACCAAGAACTTCATTCTCGAAGACATACGTCTACGGCTCTTCTTTCGGACTGAAGTCCAGGGATGATCCAATCCTCTCATGTCCACCAAGGACTTCATTTTCGAAGACATACATCTACGGCTCTCTTTAGAACAAGTGTTCAAGGATGATACAATCCCTCTTCTTTCTCAGAGACACTTGTCTACGGCTCACTTTAGAACTTGTGTTCAAGGATGATGCAATCCTCACATGTATTCTCATCAATTACTATCGATCCTGGGAACCCATACAGAACCTGATTCACACTTCTTCTTTAATTACACCATTAAGAGAATGGTCTTATCTAGCCACTTGGAGCAAACATCTCATCATGATTCTCTTCTTCTTTCTAAGAGAATCTTCTAGCCACAAGCCTTCTATACTATGTTTGATTTGAAAATCTTTTTTTTTGTTTAACATCCATCGCTTGTTCAGTGTTCATCATTCATCATGATCTTTCCTACAAATCAAAATTAAGTACATGATTAGTAATACTTCATAATCATCAAATCACATTAACATGATAACCTATTATGCATACAGATATCATTTACATAGTTATGCAACTATTTTGACCAATACTTTGGCACAACACTTTCCCATATCCTGTATGCATACAGTGGCTATCTATATGCCTTCCATCTCTACCAGAACATACTATCGAGAGTGTGCACAGCTCTCAGCATGTCAGCAAAGAGGTTTCATTCTAGACAAGCAACAACGGGATGTTTGTCCAACTTACCAATCATATGCATATTAGTAGTATACTGTTCAATGCTCTATGAATGTTTACACTCAGCATGATATATTCTAGGAATAAAATATGCATACAACCTATTACAGGCAATATCATTACTATTTCAAATAACAACTCAAATAATTATCTTTTATGTTTGTGTGGTTGCCTTCCGCTTGCTCTTCTATATGTCTTTTGAACTTCTATTCATTCTGTACCACTGTGCATGCTCAAGTGTGCACTAGTGTCATCCTCATGATCTCATACACAGACATACATTCATTAGTATATTCTCAATATTATCAAAACATTCTAGTTCTAAATAATCTTTGAAAATGTATAGTCATGATTATAGATAATATTCAAGGTTTCAAGGAAGTCTTCTTTTACTTCTGCATATTCATGTTTGATCATAGTACTCTTCTGGTTAATTAGATCATCAAGATAAGAGACATAATATGCATAAACCCTTGATTACTAACTTTATGAATAAGCATAACCAATCATACCAAGTATACTTATATAAGGGATCCTAAGGTAAGATTCTAACTTGTCATAGGAAAACATACCTGGATTAGTATACCTGCTTAGTTATGTACAACATACATAAACAATCTCTTCAATGATTTAGAGATCCTGAGCTAGAACCTGCATGTCTCATAGGTTAAGCATAATATAACAAATTCATACATACCTCGTAAGTAGAACAAAGATTATGGATGAGTCTTTGTCTTCATGTGGAACTTGATTTGTCTTTCGTGATGTACCTGAATCTTGTTAGCAGACAACATCAACCTCACACAACACCATAATGCATTAGTACAATCATATAGCCCTAATCAATGAATGTCTTCAATCATTCACATTCATTCATACTGTTACTAGGGTGATAAGATAAGTCTAACATTAATCAAGATTGTACTAACAAATAATATAAAGACAAACACATTATGAATTTAATCAGGAATCAGATTTCAAGACATACCTGAACCTACTTGAGTCATACCTGTCGAGACTTCTTGTAGTCTTCTTATGTAAGGCCTTAGCCTCAACTCCCCGTGAAACTTGATCTGGAGCTTGATTAGGGTTTGCTAGAGAAACCCTAAAAATTCAATCTTTGACTTTCACACTTCTGAATGGATGGAAGGATGTGTCTTGCTAAGCTGATCGAACTAGCATACTTCAATTTTGAAATCTCCAAAATTTGACCCCTCAAAATTGCCTTCGAAACTTCTGGATCTTCTGGACAGGAACCCGAACTAGGGTTTGATGAAGCCCACCTTTCTGTCCAATCAAAAGGTTCGATCCAAGGCTCTAAACTCTTATTTTTCTGAGGAGCTTCCAGCCGTGGTTACAGACTTCAAATATTCCAACTTTTGTTGAAGCCCTAATTTTCCATCTTTCTGATCAAAATCCCGAGCTAGGGTTTAATCAAGCCCGGTCTTCTACCCAACCAAAAAATTCGATCTTGGTCTCTAAATTTTGATTTTCCTGAGTAGCATTCAGCCGTGGACTCCGATTCCAACAATTCTAACTTTCTCCGAAACCCTAAATTCCGGAAGCCATGAATAAAGGTGCTCCAAAAATAATTTTGTTTTGACAGAAATATGCACTTGATTGTTTCTGCTATAACTCTAAAATTTTTCCTCCACAAGGTCTGAAAACCTTTTCTGCAGTAGCCTGACCTGTCATCTTTCCATCCTGACAGGTCTGACCTCAATTGGATTTTCTGAGAGAGAGTTATGCCAAGTGTCGCAACGTGACCTGTTTATGGGATAAAACAGGAGAGCGAACTTGTACGGTGTTCCACGTGTCACTGGTTCACCTTCGGCCTCTGAAAATGTTTCCTGAGATATTACAGTCTGTGTACTACCTGTCACTTTTTACGAAATTTCATTTGGAGCTTCCTATCCCAAATTATGCCAAGTGTCGTAACGTGACCTGTTTATGTGATAAAACAAGAGATCGAACTTGTACGGCATTCCACGTGTCACTGGTTCACCTTCGGCCTCTAAAAACGTTTTCTGAGATATTACATTCTGTGTACTACCTGTCATTTTTTACGAAATTTCATTTGGAGCTTCCTAGCCCAAGTTATGACCTTTTTGCCAAGGTCACATGATTTTGACTGAGATCTGGAAGAGGCCGAATCCCTAACTTGTACTGATCATAACTTACAAAGTTCAACGAATATGAGGGTGCCCTTTGGACACAAGGTACCTGGGGATGTTATGTTCGACCTGTAAACTTTTCAGACCTTGAAACTTCACAGAAATTGATTTATAGCGAAAGTTCCACGATGACTGGTTTTTGCTATGTAAAACCCTAACCTTCAAATTGTCGTAAGTAAAGCAAGTGTCGTAAGTGCCATACCTTGCCTTCCTTCAGGTTAGCTCTGATACCATGTTAAGATTTAATATGCTAAGACAGAAAATAGCAGCATTACATTCCATTTCACAATAATAGCATATACAGGATCACTGAAGAAACAACAAGCATAGCATAAACACAAGAGACACAGATTTATCCTGGGAAACCCTCATGGGGTAGAAAACCCAATAAAGCTTCCTCAATATAGATGACCAGCAATATACAAAGATGCAAACCAAAGACATGATCTCCTCCTCCACTATAGTAGACCTCTTCTCCACAAGTGCGCCTCTCTCAAGTGTGTGAGTGTGTCAAATGAGGAACACACCTCCTCTATTTATACACTACTCTGACATATCTTTTACACAAGTACACGTAGGCTCGTATTTAACCAATGGGTTAAATACCCCAGTACAACTGACTGGGCCGACCCCTCTATGGTGGTCTAATAACCCTTTGACCCACATGACACATACAGGGCCGACCCCCACTAGAGAAGTCTAATAACCCGAGTTACCACATTCCGACGGAGGAATAAACATCTCCGGATATACAATAAGATCTTCACGGAGGAATGAAACATCTCCGGAATAATAAAGTACAAATATAATATTCTTTGAAGTTACAATATCTCAACAATCCCCTTAATCATAAGTTTGATAGTGCCTAAAAAATTGACACTACTTGACAATCAACAAAGTGTCAAGCAAATTCAGAGAGTAGAAAACTCAATAAGGTTAGCTGAAAATGGCTGAAAATCTCTTTGAAACAAAATCTAAGAGAAGATGAAGACTTCTACTAAGTTGCATGGTTTCAAGTTGACCATAAACTAAGCACATAAACAATTGTATATGTTCTCTAAAAATGTAAACAAGCATAACCCCATGTCTTCTACTTAATTGGTTGTTTAAGGATGACCATAAACCATATGATGAACAATGTTGCATATTGTAAATTTTTATGAGTTTTGTAGCTTGCTGGTTTATGTCATTGTTTCACTGGTTTTCATTCCCAGCTGGTTTTTCCATACGGTTGAAATTACTTATGAAAATTGCAAACAATTAAACACGCTAAAAAATCACTTTAACAGGCAGCCGGTTTTTCCATACGGTTGAAATTACTTATGAAAATTGCAGACAATTAAACATGTTGAAAAATCACTTTAACATGCAGAAAAATAATTTTAACATGCACACTATTAAAAAATTCAGACTTAGGATTTTCGACCAATAGTCGTGGAAAAACCCACCCCCATAGGGAAAACTAGTTAGAGAGAGAGAGATTTTATTTCTTTAGTAAAATTATAAGACAACATTACAGTGAAAATGTAAACTTATCTCCACCATTAAATGCACTTGAAGACTGCCTCATAAAGTGTGTTGAAGCTTCCTTGAAAAATGTGCAAATAATCACCTCAAAATCCGTGGTGAGAAAAAGGATAGAAATCTGTACCCTCGATTTCTCTATTGTCCTTTACCTCGATTTTTGTGCTATACTAACCCTCGATTTCTATGTAGAAATATTTCTCGAAATCCGTGCCAAATAATAGCCTCGATTTCTGTGCCTATCCATACCTTGAACTGTGTGGAGGAAGGTACAGTACCGTACTGTATGGTCTCAGTTTTTGTGTAGCCTATCCCTATCTTGAAACTCATGCCAAGAATCTCGGTTTCACTGCCCAAATACTCCTCCTCGAAAATAGTGCCAATGTCCTTGGGATTTGTGCCAGAAAACTCCTCGAGATTTGTGTTGATTGCCTCGAAACATGTGCCAAGAAAATACTTAGAAACTCATGCCAAGTTTGCTACTAAAAGATTCACCTCAGGATGCGTGCCAACTGAAGAAAAATGATGCTAGGAATCCGTATTGTTCATTAAATGCCCAGCAGGTGCCTCGATACTCGTGCCCTCTCCAAGCTCTCTTTCTTGTCTCTTCTCTTCACTTCAATCAGCAAAAGTACGAATGAATGCCTCCCTCATTACTTTTTGATCAAAACCTAGATTTTTTTTAATCCAATGGATGAGATTGATTAATATTAACGGTGGAAATTAAATGCTCCATTTACTTCTCATAAATAATTAATTTCCCTCACCCACTTAAATTTATCAAAAAGTGACTTTGAGTTTAGAAAGTCTCATTAAATTCTATTCTTAAGTCATTTAATGTGAGGGTCACATTTTCCTCCCCTCCTAAGTGACTTAGGCATAAAGTCACTAGGGGAACACTTCCCTAGGTACAAAAACTAACACTCCCTCTTATCGAGCAAGGTGTTTTGCACCAATCCCAACTTGTCTATAAAGAAAACAAACTTGCCCCTCCCCAAAGATTTCTTCAGGATATCTGCTACCTACTCATCGGTGGAAATATACTGCAACTCAATTGCTCCTCTCTGGACGTAGTCATGGATGAAATGGTACCTGATCTCAATGTGCTTTGACCTGTCATGGAACACCGGATTCTCAGAGAGATGAATGGAACTCTGATTGTCACAATAGATCACGATAGGTGTAAGCTATTGATCAAATAAATCTACCAACAACTTGCGAAGCCACAGTACCTCACAAGTAGCCCGATTGGCTGCCATATACTCAGCCTCGGTAGAACTCAATGCAACGGACTTCTGTTTCCGACTCAACCACGACACTGCTGCCAAGCCCAAATTGAAACAACAACTGGAAGTGCTCTTCTGATCCCTCAAACAACCTGCCCATTCTGAATCTGTGAAACCAACCAAGCTGACTCCACCTGACCCCCTGTAGTCCAAACCATAGTCCACTATACCTACTAGGTATCTCAGCACATGTTTGCGACAGTCCAATGAACACTCCTAGGCTCCACCATGAACTCGCTAAGAGTGTTCACCGCAAAACACAAATCTATCCTAGTGTTGACCACATACATCAACGATCCAATGAGCTAACAGTAAAGTGTAGGATCCACCAAGTTACCCTCAGAAGCATGAAGTTGCTTCTAGTTGGTGATCATAGGTGTAGACATCGTCCTGCAATCCTCCATCCGAAATCTCCTCAGAATATCAACTGCATACTTCCCTTGTCCTAGGAAGATATCTCCAGGCTCATCCCAAACCTCCATCCCCAGATAATAATGCATCAACCGAATGTCAGTCATCTCGTACTCTGCAACAAGGTCTCTCTTGCAATGTGCAATGAGATGCTCATCCCCTCTGATAAATAAGTCATCAACATATAACAAAAGAATGAGAGGATCTCCACCAACCACAATGTATTATAGGTTGGGATCAACCTCACTCTTCTGAAAACCCATTGATGTCAAGTATGTATCGATCTTGGAGTACCAAGATCTAGGAGCTTGCTTCAGTCCATACAAGGCTTTCCTCAGCCTACACACATGAGAATATCTCCCATGAATCTCAAATCCCTATGGCTGCTCTAAGTACACCTCCTCCTGCAGAAGACCATTGAGAAATGCGGTCTTCACATCTATCTGGTGGATCTTCCAACCCATCTCTGCTGCTATATAAATTACTACTCTGATGGAAGAATACCGAGCAACTGGCGCAAAAGTCTCATCATAGTCAACAAACTCAACCTGTGAAAACCCCCGTGCCACAAACCGAGCCTTGTACTTCTCCACAGTACCATCTGCAGCATGCTTTATCTTGTAAAGCCACTTGGAAGTAACACTGACTTCCCCTCTGGTCTTGGCACTATCTCCCAAGCATCATTTTTCATGATGGAATGGTACTCTTCCATCATGGCATCTCTCCATACCTGATGCTGAGAAGCCTCCTCAAATGTGGAAGGCTTAGAGTCACGAAGACTCACAACAAGAGCCATCCCCAATCTTTCTGGCATCACTACTGTCCTGATCTCCTCCTGGGGTCTACCAAATGCCTCTGCCTCCTTCGAGGTGTCTTGAAGCCACTTAGGCTTCCTCTTCCTTCAAGGCTCCTCCCATACTGGTCTATCCTCATTTGAGGAACTCCCAGAAGCAGAAGGTCCAAAACCTCGAGGACTAGTGACTGATGAACTAGTCCCTGAAGAACCTGTAACCTGCGAACTAGAACTTGAACCTGTCCCTGAAGTACTTGTCACCTGAACCACTTAACCTAGAGGACCTGTGCCTATACTCTGTGATCCAGTCACTCCGGAAACCTGTGGACCTGAAACTTGTATCGAAGAAGCCTGTGTCAACTGAGATGTGGGAGCTGGTGGCTCCCTTTGCTCTAACTCTATGGACTTTCTGAAAGCTCTCTCCTCATCAAACTTCACTTCCCGCCTCACTACAACTCTCTTATGGCCAAGAAGATAAATCCAGTAAGCCTTCGAAGTCTCATCATATCCCACAAAGATGTCTCTCTCTATAGTGGGATCAAACTTCGTCCTCTTCTCAGAAGGGACATGAGAGTAAGTCAAAGAACCAAATATGCGAAAGTGGCTAACCTCAGGCTTCTTTCCTCTGTACATCTCCTCATGAGTCTCCCTCCCCAATGCATGGTGAGGACTCATGTTTTGCAGATAAACTATAGTACTGCATGCCTCTTCCCATAGAAAGAACGGTAACCCCTGATCATGGAGAATCACTCTTGCTGGTCCCACAATCGACCTGTTCTTCCTCTCTGCTACTCCATTTTGCTCAGGAGTGTAGGGAATTGTTAGCTATCTCTGTATACCCTCCTGTCTTCAAAAATCATCGAACTCCTTAGAGGTATACTCACCCCCATTGTCCAATCTCAACATCCAACTCTTCCTCCCTGTCTGCTTCTCCACAAGGGCTTTGAACCCTTGGAAGACACTCAATACTAAGGGTGACTTCTTGCTCCTCAAGAAGTAGATCCAAGTATTCCTAGAGTACTCATCAATGAAGATGATGTAGTACTCAAAACCGGTCAAAGAGACTGATGACATAGGACCACAACTATCAGAATGGATCAAGTCAAGCACTCCTACTGCTTTGGTGTCACTGCTTGGAAAAGAAGTCTTGGTGTACTTTCCCAAAGCACACCCCCTGCACACATCACTCTGCTCAGTGCTGAACTCAGGTAAACATGTAACCATGCTCCTCAACAATCTCAGAGCTGGGTGATGTAAGTGGTCCATCCTCTGATGCCATAGCTCACATAGCTCACTGCTGCTACTATGTGCTAGAGCGTGCTGTGGCTGAAACAAGAGCTTGTACAACTTTCCACATCTAACCCCAATGTCCATGGAGGTAGATACTCCTGTAGTCCTGGGAATACCTATACTCTCCCATCTGAGAAACACACCCCAAGACCCCTGTTCTCAATAGTGGAAACTGATACAAGGTTCTTCTTCAGCCCAGGGACATATAACACATCCCTCAAATTCATGGGACTCATGGACTCCCTCTGAAATTTAATAGTCCCCCGACCAACTACTCTAACAATGGTGTCATCACCTAGTACAAACTCCACATCTGTACTTGTCTCTGATAGCTCGGAGAACATATCTCGAGCACCTGTCATGTGGCTCGAGGCTCCACTTTCAATATACCAAGTACCCGTGGTGGATGGACTAGTCTGATGGCCTACCAACAGTGAATGCTCCATCTCCATATCCACATCAGTGTTGGTAACTGAAGAGGCTCTCTCTCTCTCAATCTGTTTAGTACACAAGGAAAAATCCCTTTGAAATCTATCACCAAAGTCATCAACCTCCACTGAAGCTGCACTCTGTTGTCCCTTCTTCTTCTTCTTCTTTGGACACTATGAAGCATAGTGCCCAAATGTCTGACAACCATAACACTTGATTTTACTCAATTCCTTCTTCTGCCCACCGTGCTGCTGCTGCTTGGCCCCACCCTTCTTGGGACCCTTCTTCTTCTTCCCCTTTGTTGTCAAAGCCACGTTCTCCTCATCTGCCCCACCCTGTGATGAAATTCCCTGTACGAGATCTCTCCTGGTCTCCTCCTGCACAAAGTCATCTCACAGTCTCTCCCAAGAAGGTAGGTTCTCTCTGCCCACTATAGCCTGCAAAAATGCACCCCAAGGATTTGAAGCCCCATTCACTCTTGTACGCACAAGCTTAGTAGCAGTGACCACCTCCCCAACTGCTGCTAGATCATCTCTAACTGCAGATATCCTGGTAAGGTAAGCTGTCACTCCCTCTCCTCCATTCATCTTTATACCCTTGAGTTTCTCCTTGAGAACTATCTTCCAATTCTCATTTGTACTCTCATACAAACTAGTCAAAGCACTCCACATCAAATCTGCCCTAGCTTTTCCTGAAATGTGAGGGATGATATGGTCTTTAACTGCATCAAGGATTATTCTTCTAGCTTTACAGTCCTTCTTGTTGAAGGAAGATAATGTTGCTGCATCTGTAGCAGCAGGAATCTGAACAAGGTTTGCTATAGTGTTTCCAACAACCTCCTCCCATAGTTCATTCTCCTCTAATAGCAACAGAATCCTAGCCTTCCATGGCACAAAATTACGTGTCCCATCTAGCCTATCCTCCAACCTAATTCTTATAGCCATTTTTCAGCCAACCCAACAAAGTGCTAATCACTAATAGAAGAAAAGTACTGAAATTACTGAGTTCTGGATATTTCTATGTGTCTACAAAATATTACTATTTTCTGTCCCCAAGCTCTGATACCATGTAAATTTTTCTGAGTTTTGCAGCTTGTTGGTTTATGTCATTGTTTCAGTGGTTTTCATTCCCAACCAGTTTTGCAGAGGCTGGAAATTACTTATGAAAATTGCAAACAATTAAACACACTAAAAAATCACTTTAATAGGCAGAAAAATAATTCTAACATGCACACCATTAAAAAATTCAGACTGAGGATTTTGGCCCATAGCCCTGGAAAATATAAACTTATCTCCACCATTAAATGCACTTGGAGACTGCCTTGTAAAGTGTGTTGAAGCTGCCTTGAAAATTGTGCAAATAATCATCTTGAAATCCATGCTGAGAGAAAGGAAAAAAATTCGTACCCTCGATTTATGTGTTGTCCTTTACCTCGATTTATGTGCTGTACTAACCCTCAATCTCTGTGTAGAAATATTTCTCGAAATCTATCCCAAATAACAGCCTGAATTTCTGTGGTTGTCCGTACCTCAAAATGTGTGTAGGAAGGTACAGTACTGTACTGTACGGTCTCAGTTTTTGTGCAGCCTGTCCCTATATTGAAACCCATGCCCAGAATCTCAGTTTCAATGCCCAAATACTCCTCGAAAATAGTGCCAATGTCCTTGGGATTTGTGCCAAAAAAATCCTCGAGATTTTTGCTGGTTACCTCGAAACTTGTGCCCAAAAAGTACTTAGAAACTCATGCCCAGTTGTTAGTATATTCCTATACTCCATCCTAGTCCCACCAATATTTTGATCATTTACATTTTCAGTCATGCATGCAGTTTTAGGGTTTGCATGCATCATTTAGGGTTTGCATGCATTTGAATGCATTCCAGTCATCAGTCCCAGCACCTAGCCCTCAGTTAGCTAGCCCCCGGAGCTTCCTTCCACTCAGTTTCATCCCTCCTAGCCTATCATGTGCCCTCCTTTCACCTATGGCATGAGAAGGGCACCTTTCTCACCTACCAGTCCATTTTACTTCAGTTATCCACCAATCTTTCATTGATTTAAGGACAGACTGATTCCTCACTATTGTTATCACTCTAATTGACCTCCGATGAGACATGACTACCTGTTTTGACTCCAATTAGCTCCTCATGCACCCTTCACTGAGCCTCCTTCATTCAGTTAGTGTCTCCATGTGCTAGTTACATATAGTTACACCTACCACACTTACTTAGACTCAGTTTGACTCATGATTGACAGTTACTTGTGCATTGATGATTCCACTGATGATGAGATAGACTACTAGTTGTGCTCTGATGACACTCCAGTGATCTTTTGATCACTCTATGAAGGCTAATTCGAATTGCCACCTTGGCATTTGAATCCTCATGCATTGTACTACTTATTTGTCCATATTGTGATTAATTAACTAGTGTGTGTGAAGTACTTTTGCTTCTATCCGAGTTCTACTGTATTATTATTCCGTTGTTCATTATACTGCATTGATCACTCTTCTTCTATTTTCTTGCTTAATCATAATTACTCTTGTGAGGTATACATCATCTCTTAGATCTGCTGTGAGGATTTTCACATGGTATCAGAGCATGTTGAGAGTATTGTTTATCTCCATTCGTGAGAGTTTTTTGCAAGTTATTATCAAGATTTCAAGTGCAACAGTTGCAGCAGTTTCTGCATTTTTGCAGCAGTAGCAGTTGCAGATATTCTCTGTTGTTTTTGTAGGTCTTCTACAACTTCAATGTATTCAGAAGAAATCCCTCCTCTTTCTCCATTCAACTATGATCTTCTTTCTCTATTCAACTATGATGAATGGAAACCGAATATAATAGCACATTTGAAGATAAATGGTCTCTTTTATCATTGTTTTGAAAGAGAGTTCGAATCCTCTGAAGAAGAGATTGACTGGTTAAATAATAGTGACAGAGCTTGTGCAGCCATGACATATTCTATTCCTTTTTACATGACACACCAATTCGTTGATATTGAAACTCCAAAAGAGCTATGGGCCCACCTTGATGAAAGTTTTGGCATACAGAATGAAGGAATTGGTCCAAGCCCCTTCAAGATCAAGCAAAGTGATGCAGTCACCCTCCTTGATGATCTCATTGATCATGAACCAGTATCAAACACATCTCATATTGAAGTTCTCCACAAATAACTTGCAAATTCTACACTCATGCTCCAAATTTCTTCTCTTTCTGTGCCAACTCACACTCTAGATATTGTAGAAGGTCCTAAATCCTCTCTTGCACCAGAGTCTATTGGTTTGCATCATGATCACATGATTATTTTGGAGGTAAAATTAGCTATTGGAGGTAATGCATTCGCCCTCCTCAAGCAATCACCTCTTATTTACTACTATATGATCATTATTCCATGCTTTCATAAGGTTATTGAAGAATATGGCCATTGCCACCCGCTTGGGATAATTTCTCATGCATCCACTGGTTTTGATCTCACCTCTTATGGTTCAAAGGAGATCTCAAGAAACCATTGCCATTCGCTTGAGATAATCTCTTATGCATTTACTGGTTTTGTTCTCACCTCTTATGGTTCAAAGGAGATCTCAAGAAACCATGATTCAAGTCTTGGATCTAATTTGGATCCTAAGCAAACACTATTTGAGATTATTTCTCATGCATATGATGGTTTTGATCTCACCCCTGATGGTTCAAAGGAGATCTCAAGAAACTATTCATCAAGTCTTAAATCTAATTTGGATTTCAAGCAATCATTATTATTTGATGGTTCTTTTTGGCATAATCTCACCCATGATGGTTTGAAGGAGAAGACAAAAGACTATCTGCATATTCATGTTTTTGATCCTACCTCAACTGATTCGAATTAGAGGTTCAAGGATCATCCTCATACTTTTGGATTTGTTCTCATCACATTCGATCTAAAAAGCAAGTACAAGCATATGCTTTTTGAGCATGATCCACTTCTTCCCAAGAAGAAGATACCTCCAGACATATGACCAAGCATCACACCTGCTTGAGTTTGGAGCATTTATCTTTTGTGTGTGCTTTACAGTCTGTTTTGAGGGGGGGGGGGTATTTTTCCCATGAAATTTTCCCCACTTCCTTGGGTTATTGAATTTTATTATTCATTGTATTGGGTGACCTTTGGTCTTAGTTACCAGGGCCTAGGATGGATTAAGGAGGGGTGTTAGGATATTCCTATCCTCCATCCTAGTCCCACCAATATCTTGATCATTTACATTTTCAGTCATGGATGCACTTTTAGGGTTTGCATGCATTCCAGTCATGAGTCCCGGCACCTAGCCCTCAATTAGCTAGCGCCCGGAGCTTCCTTCCACTCAGTTTCATCCCTCCTAGCCTGTCATGCACCCTCCTTTAACCTACTGCATGAGAAGGGCGCCTTTCTCACCTACCAATCCAGATTACTTTAGTTATCCACCAGTCTTTCCTTGATTTAAGGCCAGACCGACTCCTCGTTGTTTTTATCACTCCGATTGACCTCCGATGAGACATGACTACCTGTTCTGACTCTAGTTAGCTCCTCATGCGCCCTCCACTGAGCCTCCTTCATTTAGTTAGTGTCTCCATGTTCTAGTTACGTTTAGTTACACCTACCACACTTAGTTAGACTCAGTTTGACTCACGGTTGACAGTTACTTGTGCATTGATGATTCCATCGATGATGAGATAGACTACTAGTTGTGCTCCGATGACACTCTAGTGATATTTTGATCTCTCCATGAAGGCTAATTCGAATTTCCACCTTGGCATTCGAATCCTCATGCATTGTACTACTTATTTGATCATATTGTGATTAATTAGCTAGTGTGTGTGAAGTATTTTTGCTTCTATCCGAGTTCTACTATATTATTATTCTGTTGCTCATTATACTGCATTGATCACTCTTCTTCTATTTTCTTGCTTAATCATAATTACTCTTGTGAGGTAAACATCATCTCTTAGATCTGCTGTGAGGATTTTCACACTAGTTTGCTACTAAAAGATTCACCTCGGGATGTGTGCCAACTGAAGAAAAATGCTGCTAGGAATCTGTATTGTTCATTAAATGCCCAGCAGGTGCCTCGATACTCGTGCCCTCTCCAAGCTCTCTCTCTTGGCTCTTCTCTTCACTTCAATCAACAAAAGTGAGAATGAATGCCTCCCTCATTCCTTTTTGATCAAACCCTAGGGTTGTTTTAATCCAATGGATGAGATTGAATAAGACTAACGGTGGAAATTAGATGCTCCATTTACTTCTCATAAATAATTAATTTCCCTCACCCACTTAAATTTATCAAAAAGTGACTTTGATTTTATAAAGTCTCATTAAATGCTATTCTTAAGTCATTTAATGTGAGGGTCACCTTTTTCCCCCCTTCTATGTGACTTAGGCATAAATTCACTAGGGGAACACTTCCCTAGGTACAAAAACTAACACATACTTGTTTCCCATTTGGTCACAAGTTCACAACAAAAAATTTGGAGCCTAACTTCAATTTGTAAATTCTATTCCCCCGTGTCAGGGACAAGTTATCAACTGCATTAACATCATTCGACTGCATTAGATTCATTCGAGTGTTGAAATGTCTCAACATAAACAACTTCAAAATGATTACTTGGTCTCTCATTCACAAACTACTGAAATTTCTAAGAAGGTTGAGAATGGCTTTTCCTTTGTTGCAAGTCTTCTTTTCAACGTTTTATAATAATCCAACTAGATAATAGAAAATTTAAACTCAACAAAAAGGTGTTGGGTTGAACCAATAATGCACCCAAATACAATCATACATCACTTCAATAGAATAATGATACTCACAAACACAGTATTAAGCACCAAAAAGCTTGCAAAAACAAAAAATGCAAGTAAAAATATTCTGAATAGGCATAGGTTCAGAAAAAAGGCCTTGAATTGTTCTTAAAATCGGGATGTTGGAAAATCTGTTTTAATTTCTATGACAATTCTATGACAATGGTTGCAATATTCAATTTGAGCTTCTAGACAGTTGTGACTCCTTTAACTTGACAGATCCAACTAGCAACACATAAAATCATGGATCTTGTGGTCTCTTCATTGTCGAGCATGAATCCCATTCCCTCTACTATGATCACCGGCACATCAAGCATCATACGGACCTCTTGTTGGGTTTATTCCTTACATCCCTTGTTTCATTGCACAGTACCGAAACGCTTCTCCTTAGGTTCTATCTCCTTCAAATAGTGAATGCAGGCCTTTCTACATTCGCGTGACGGATTCTCCTTGCTCCACGCAAATTCCCTCTATGTAATTTGCATTCATCATTTCTCCAACGCTGACTAGGCAAGTGGCTTCACGTCATAAAAAAGTCAAATATTAATAAAAAATTCTCACCAACGAGAGATTGCAAACAAAAAGTTGGCTCCCTCTTCATAGACAACAAATAGAACCGTGGATCTAGTGGTCTCTTCAACGTCCAACCTCACTCCCTCTACTATGATGACGGGCATATAAGCATCATGCAGACCTCTTGTTAGGTTTCTTCCTTACATACCTTATTGCAGTGCGCACTACCGGAATGATTCTCCTTATAAGTCTCCTTATATTCGTTAAACAACCAATTCAAGAAAATCCTCTAAAAAATCCTTCATTGTGATACCTATGATATCCCTCCTTTACATCCTTTCTAATTTATGTAAATGTAAACATTAATGTACTTGTTTGCTTGTGAGGAGCTCAAGGCCAAGGCCCCACGAGTAAACCTTGTGAGCTAAGTGATTTATTTCCTAGTTGTATTTGGGAATACTAGACTTAGGAGACTCAGCTCTTGATGCAACCTAGCTTCTAGGGCACAAATCCTCTTAGGAAGAAGAGGTGAATGGCTTGGAAGCCATGTCTTGATGACATATGTTATCTTGTTGTCGCAAGCACTTGAGTGAATGGTAACATTCACCGAAGGTTACTTGAGTTGTTTGGGTTTCAGTTAGTCCTTGAAGGGGACACCGAAGTTAACCTTAACCACCGAGAGGCAGTAAAAGTCTCCTAAGACCTAAAACTTAACACTAAACTAATCTTTGCCAAAAGCTATTAAGTAAAACTAAAAAAATCCTACGGATGTCCTTGCTAGTCCCGGCAGAGGATGTCATGGGTTCTCTTCTTTAAAACTTACTATCTACTTATTAGCATAAGCTAAGCTATTTATCACCTAAAGGACTAAGTGATGGTTACTTAGTGCCTCATAAAGATAGAAGAAATAAACACATACACACATATATATACTGATTTGTAATAGATATGCATGATGCTTATATAGATTATTTATAATAATGATTCATAATTATTTTATAAACCAAAAGCATTGTACATATGTATTAGTGAAATATTATTTATATTAATACTTTGTAATTCTTTTAGAGTACTTTTGAATGCATTAAATTCATAATACTATTATATATGGGAATACCTACATAGTTGGTATTCTATAAGAAAGGTAAAATATTACAAATTGTTATCATCTCTTTTATTAATAGTGTTAATAGGGTTTAAAGACCAAACGGTATTTAATTACATTATTTGTAATGGTACATACATTAAGAGGGTAATGAAATGTACTTATAAACAAAATATTATGAAATATTATTATGAATAATATTTTTTAATTATACATGGTAATGTATTAATCAAATAATGACATATATATATCAATAATGTATTAATGTATGCAAATGACTATTAATATATATATATATATATATATATAATCGAAATGAAATTTAAGACTAATACATTACAAAATATTTTTAATGCTTTTAAAAGAGGATGATTCACTTATACTTTATATTATTTATAATAATGTTTTTATTTTTCTTTATATGAAGTTTTATGAAATATTATACATAGTAATACATTATAATGATAATGCATTATAAAGAAATACATTTATAATGAGAATGTTATTTACTGGCTGGTAATTACCTCTTCTTTATGGCTACCTTCTTTATGGTTGCTTGGATATTCTTATTGTTTAAGAGGGGGTACTTCTTTTAAGGGGCATTGAAGATTGCATGCTAATTTACTATTTCATGTTTCTTTTACTGTGGTGTGGGATTACTTATTCCATTGCTTCTTAGGGAAGAACGCACTGGTGCATGGGGGATTGATCCCTATTATTTTCATTTAAAATATAGTTATTTGCAATCTTGTATTAGATAGGCTGGATATCTCATGCCGAGAGTTTTATTCATTTATTTATTGCATGTATGCTCCTTTGCATACATTATATATTGAATGCTAATGATTGTGATAATGTGCAGAGGTTTGGGGGAACTTCCGTCCAAATGAAGTGGATGCTGGTCCAAATGAAAGATCTGTTTTCATTTTCCTATATTTGCAGGTTGAATATATGGAGGATGGTCGCAGCCTGAGATTTGGGGAAAGGGTTCTCCATTTTGTGTTATATATATTTGTTTTTCCTTTTTCTTGCTGCGTTGAAGCTAGGGAATGAAAACCCTGTGTTATATATATTTGTTTTGCCTCTTTCCTTACTGCGCAGAGGCTAGCACTGGGTTGGTATTGGTCTTACATATTAGTGTTTCACATATTTTGTTTACATGAGCAGTTTGATTGCTTGCTTGTAACCACGACGCAGAATATGAGAGATGGGACGACTTAGTAGAAGCCGATCCCCATAGTTACATTGATTTACATATTATAATTATGTTAATTGCTTAGACCACTGTGCATCACGATTTAGGGTTTTCCTGTAGCAGATAGGAACACTGCTATGATGTTTATGCTTTATATAATTCTGGTTTGGGGAAATTTTCGGGTAGCATGCAATGTTTTATATCCTGTAGACCTGAACTATGATTTATGTTGTATATGCTTTATGCAAATCGCTGTGGGGGATTTCTGGAAACGGCTCAAAAGAATTTCTATTTGTATTGGTTATACTATTTTTTTTTCTCCAGATCAATAATCAAGGTATCAGCAATCAAGGTATTAGTCATTTTTAGTGTAGGTGGTTGTGTTAGTAATAATAATAATAATAATAATTCACCAATCATTCCCTTGCTCAATTGGAAAGTCATATTTATTAATAATATACATTATATACACTGATCCATGTATATCAACAACTTTTAAATATGTTTCCATGATTGATATACATCAATCTAAGTATACAAGCCATATTATTAATAAATATGACTTCCTAGTTATTTATTTCTGCTATATGAAGATGAAAAAGGGCACACATATTTTTATTTCCTTGTTGGATGAGGGATTGGTTGGCATTACCCTCTCCCTAACCAACGATTGAAACCAATTAGACTAGGTCATTGATGTTCTGCGTAAAAAGACTATATTGTGGGATTTTGTATGAGTTTGTTGTTGTCACGTACTTCTTGGCCCGTCTTGGTAGGGGTTGGGGTTTGAAAGATGCTTGGTGCTTAAAAGGATTTATTATGGTCTCTTTTGGTAGGTTCTCTCCACACAAAATTTATCTTGTACACATTGTCATGGAAGTCTAGAATAGCATGACATGGAAGAGATAGGCGTAATTTATCAACTTTCCCTGCCTACAAGAGTGAGGAGGAAATTTGACATAAAAGGGTTATCTGGCCTAGAAGAGATAGGAAAGTACTTGGGACAATAAAGTTCGATTATTAAAGAATGAGTTCCCTAAGTGTGAGGAAGGAGACGGGGAATTTGAGGCAAGGAGAGAAATCGGGCTTGCTCATATGCAGAAATTCTTCTCAGTGAAAGGGGAATTGGAAAGTGTTTGGGTAGGAGTTTGATTCATTTGTGCAACAGTTAGATCCACCACCCATTCAAACAGTTGCTTATTCAAACAATGGACAATGGTTACAACGGTAATTTCGAATATACTTTCATTCTTCTTTCTTGTGAGGACAAAGTCACTTATAGGATATTTCCTATTTTGTTCATTCCTTCAAGTGCTCCTTTACATGGATATGCTAATTCCAAGTGCCAATTTGTTAGGGTTTTGTTATATCTTATTCCGTCCAGCATTACATAGAAATGCCAATTCCAAGTGCCAATTTGTTAGGGTTTTGTTATATCTTATTCCGTCCAGCATTACATAGAAATGCCAATTCCAAAGGCCAATTTGTTAGGGTTTTGTTATATCTTATTCCGTCCAGCATTATAGTGTCCTGAATTGCAATACCAATCACCAACTTGATTGGCTTCTCCAACTAGGGTCATTTCTACCTGTTGCTTATTCGGTTTCTCTTTCCCATCCCAATTATTCAGATACGCACTGCAATCGATTTTTTTTCCATGTTTCTTACTTTCCTCTCTTCCGTCGGCTATCTATGGTTCCTTCCTTCACTGCTATTTATTTAACTATATAATTAGCTTCTAAGATAGGGTAAAGGAAATAAATCGCACATAGGATAGAGGCTTTATCTCTCTCTCCACCGAAAATCAACTGACCACGCTTCAAATTTGAAGCCTTCAATGCCCTTGAATCAACTCACCACGATTCAAATTTGAAGCCTTCAATGCCCTTTATAGAAGGCTATAACAATTTTTTCAGTGCAAAAAAAATAGTTTTGTAATGACTTTTCTTTAATGAAATTGACCATTATTTCACAACTTTTCAATTGAAATGATACTCCAATTTTTTCCTCTTAATGTTGAGAATTGAAGATTAAGAAAAATAAAGGCACCAATTAAATAGAAATTTCCACACATTCCATGAGTATTATTTATAAAAATTTAAATCACTATGAAACTTTAAATTTTTTAAAATTAGGTTTAAATATTATTTCCATGTTACATGTAGCTTATTCCATATAGTTGTTCAATGCAACTCCAACACATCCATAACAGGTAGCTTAATTTTCATTCTCTTGGATAATTTTTAAGTGAGATCTAAATTCATAATGTATGGATAAATGCGCACAACAAACTTAATACTCTATTAAAGTCAATAGTGAAAGATGAGTATAACTATTTTTTATTCAAATATAAGTTCTTTATAAAAAAATTAAATGAAAATAATTTTTTTAATGTTGATTAATTTGTTTCAATACAACAATAGTTGATTTTTTTTATATCATGTGACTTTGCAATGGGTTTTTTGTATCTCCTAGTAACAATACAATTACACTAGCACTAATTAAGCATATGTAGGATATTATTAATAATGAGTTTGATACGATCTAATACTTTTAAATGTTTATTTTCTAGCATGGATACATTTGGGAAGAAGACATAAATTCTCATTTCCTACGATCATAGGATGATTGCATTTTCATTATTAATAATAGAATCCCATTTCTTGAATTCACGGATGGGAATTTTCTTTACCACTGTAGGCCAGAAGCCATTAGGATATTGTGCGAGCCTTCGAAATTCTTCTCCATGACCATGTTTGCAAATCCATATGTGGTTTATTGTATGCAACAATTATCACTTGTTGGATGGGACGTGTGCTATAATGTAATGTGGTTGTGATACTAGCCATGGATTCATGATTTAATCAACTATGGATAGTTTGATAGTCTAGAGGCTTGGAGCATAATTTAATGAGACACATAATTTAATGAGACTATACATCACGATATTAATGGAGGAGAATGGTACAACAATATTTCCAATCTATGAGAAGAGAGTGCGTGACACATGGAATTCATAGTTACACACTCTTTGGTACAGATCTATGCTACAATTTTTTGTTGGATAACTTGTCCAAAATGAAGGCATGTGAATGGAAAAACTTCTCAAAATAAGTGTTAGTTTTTCAGAAATTTCAATCTGATCTAGGATCTTAACTAAGAGAATAACATGTATTGCATATCTACAGCATATCTATAGCATATCAATCATGGACACAATAATGCAAGTACACGAGAGACATAGAGTTCACCGGGGGAAACCAAGAAGGTGAAAAACCCCGCAACTTCCTCAGAGATAGATAGAGCTATGATACAACCAAAGTACAAGAGATAGTCTTCTCCTAGAAGAGGATCCTCCTCCTCACAAGTGCGCCACTTTCTGAGAGAGATAGAAGTGAGTAATGAGTGATCAAATAGAGATCTCCCGATCTCTATTTATACTTGTCATGTCTTGCCCAATAAAATAATGGGGACGACTTGTCTAGCTTAGCCTAATAACCCATGGTTAACTTAATCTGGGCCGACCCCACACTTGGTGGTCTAATAACACATTTACCCACATGATTCATACACGGCCGACCCCATCAACGTGGTCTAATAACCCATCAAGTATAAGTTATGACACTTACAATATAAATGACGACACTTCCGTATAGAGGAATAATAACATCTCTATAGGAATACAAACATTTCTGTATAGAGGAATAATAACATCTCTATAGGAATACAATACACATGGGTAAAATACATTCCGAAGTTACATATACATCAACACTCCCTCTTAACTAGGAAGGTATTTCTCGACACATATCTGCTAGCACAAGTCTTCTTCTCTGGATCATCATCAGTGAATCATCGTCATCGTCACGGTTGCTACTATCTCAATCAATCTATGAATCTACTCGTCATAGGAAGTTCTACAGAGACAGTCCTTTTTCATACTAGATGTAGGCCCACCACATACAGGTCTTCATCATCACTGGCCATACTATGGAATTCTTAGGACTTATTACGTGCGTCACAAAACCTCGAAAGAGCATCCTAGGCTATTACGAACACACAACTCTACCTGTCGGATCTCCCAGGGTTGTATTATATGTGACCAAGCAAAACCTAGAAAGAGCATCTCAAGACTGATTACGTGCCTAGCACAACCTCCAACATCTCCCAGGGAGAAATTATATGCCATGGACAAACCCTAGCAAGAGCATTTTCCAGATCTCCCAGGTAGCTATTATATGCCAGTGGCAAAACCTAGCAAGAGCATCTGCAAATCTCCCAGGGTGCTATTATATGTCCCTCCAAGCAAAACCTCAAAATAGCATTTTTCGGATCTCCCAAGGAGCTATTATATGCGAGCGGTAAAACCTAGCAAGAGCATCTGCAAATCTCCCAGGGTGCTATTATATGCTTATCTACACAACCTGTCCACAACCACAGAGTATCAACGTAATACTCATCATACATCATCCTGATGTCCATGATCATTCTCATCATAATCTCTACATCATCCTGATGCAAGTCATCGAGAGCATCGTCCTAATACTCATCACACATGATCATCCTGATCATATTATGTATCCACCTGATACATATCATGCATCCACCTGATGCATATCACATACATGATCCACCTGATCATACAATGTACCGACCTGATACATAGCATGCATCTACCTAATGCATATCATATACATGATCCACCTGATCACACAATGTATCCACCTAATACATATCATGCATCTACCTGATGCATATCATATACATGATCCAATTGATCATATACAAAGCAGTAACTGGAGCATCGTCCTGATGCTCATCACACAGTGCTTACATCCACAGCCATGGGAGGATCCTCCTACCACCATGCTTGGAATGGATTCTACAAATGTGTCCATCACTTCTTCCTTGAAATGTCATCAATCTGAAGAACACCAAGCCTCCCTCTGAAGTACTCAAACTTCACTCTGGCTAGTGGTTTCACCAACACATCTACAACTTGCTCATCCGTCGCAACATACAGGAGCTTCAGTGCTCTTCTCTGCACCATATCCCTGATATAGTGATATTTGATCTCAATGTGTTTCGACCTGTCGTGGAACACCGGGTTCTTAGACAGCTTCACACAACTCTGGTTATCACAGAAGATACCAGTAGCATCCAGTGGGAGATCAAATAATTCAGACAGTAGCTTCCTCAGCCATACTGCCTCACAACTAGCCGAACAAGCTACAACATACTCTGCCTCGGCCGTACTCAGTGCTACGCAGGACTACTTCCTGCTAAACCAAAAGATCACACCTGATACCATACTGAAGCAGCACCCAGATGTGCTCTTCCTATCTGCAACACTGCCTGCCCAATCTGAATCAACATAACCCTCCAGGTTAAACTTTTGATTCGCATCATACTTGAGCCCATAATCAACCTTACCCTTCAGGTACCTCAGAATATGCTTTACAACAACCAGGTGAACACTCCTCGGATCTGTCAGGAACTGGCTCAATGTGTTCACCATAAAGCAAATATCTGGTCTCGTATTCGTGAGGTACATCAAGGACCCAATCATCTGACGATACACTGTGACATCAACCGGATCAGATGAAGCATCACAGAGAAGCTTCAGGTTTGATTCCATAAATGTGACCATGTCCTTGCAGTCCATCATCCCGAACCTCTTCAGGATCTCTACTGCATACTTCCCTTGTCCAAGGAAGATTCCATCTGCACTCTGCCACACCTCCATGCCTAGAAAGTAGTGCATCATCTCCAAGTTCTTCATCTCGAACTCGGCAGCAAGCTTCCGATGCGTGTCGGCAATCAATCTATCCTCACATGTAACAAACAAGTCATCCAAATACAAAAGTAGTATCACTGGATTTCCTTCGTCAACCTTGTAGTAAAGGTTGGAGTCCGATTTACTCTTAGTAAAGCCCAAACTGGATAGTAAGCTGTCTACTCTATCATACCAAGTCCTGGGTGCCTGTTTCAAACCATACAGATCTTTCTTCATTTTGCACACATGAGTCCCTCTGTCATGTGTCTCAAAACCGAGTGGCTGCTCGACATACACTTCCTCTTCGACTACACCATTCAAGAAAGGTGTCTTGACATCCATCTGGTGTATCTTCCATTTCATGAGTGCAGCGAGAGCAAGTACTGATCTGATGGAAGTGTGCCTGGCTATAGGTGTAGAAGTCTCTTCATACTCAATCCCTCTTTCTGGGAGAAGCCACGAGCTACAAACCTCGCTTGTATTGCAGCATGCTTGATCTTATAGATTCATTTCGAAGTCACAACAGACTTCCCTTCAGGTCTTGGGATTGCATCCCAAACATCATTCTTCATGATCGACTGGTACTCCTCGATCATGGCATTCTTCCCGAATCCTGGGAACTTCAATATATTCAGTATCTTTAATCGATAACTTTGTTGCTGAAACAAATGTTGTAGTCCTTCTTTTGTAGGTGCTCGTATACGATCTTTCCTACAAAACAAGTTAAATTGCATGATTAGAAACTTCTCATAGTTTTCAAAACAAATTCTTACACATAAAGAAATATGTCATACAGTCATGCAATTATTTTAGCCAATGATTCAATACAACACTCATCCATATCCTGTAACTTTCTAGATGCCTTCCAATCTCTACCAGAACGGTGTTAAGAGTTTTGCACAACTCTCAACATGTCAGCAAAGAGGTTTCATTCTAGATAAGTAGCAATGGAATGTAGTACAGTGCCATATGCCACTTACCCATTACATGCATATTAGTAGTATGTTGTTCATTAATGCAATTATTCTAATATGCCAAAATGCATAGCCTAATTCTAGGAACATCAGTATACACATCATTGAACAATATTATTTAAACAATCAAATATGCAAGAAATGATATTTCAAATACTTACCTTTGTTTGTTTGTTGGGTTGACTCCCTCTCAATCTTTGCTTCCTTTCTACAATTCCATTCTGATGTGAAAAGTGGTCAAATCCCTCTGAATGTCTTCATCCTTGCAGAAACTACTGGAGTGTGCTCCCTCTTGATCTTTGCTTCCTGGATGACCTATTCTTGAACTTATATCCATCCTCGATCACTATGCATGTTTACTAGTATCATCATTGTGTTACCATTGAGATCTCATACATAATCATACATTCATTAGTATAATCTCAATACTATCAAAACATAATAATCTTAAACATGTATAGCTATGATCATTTCAAACACAGATAATAAGAATTAGCATTCAATGTTTGAGGGAAGACTTCTCTTACTCATGCATATTCATATTTGAACAAAGGACTTTTCTAGTTAGTCACATCATTAATCAAGGTAAGAGACATAATATGCATAAACCTTTGATTACTTACATTTCTAACTTCATGAATAATCATTATCAACCATACAACAGTATAAGATCCTAACACAAGGTAGGATTCTAGCTTGATATAGGAAAAACATACCTAGATTAATATGTTAGTTGGTTATGTCTAACATACCCACATGATGTCTTCTTATTCTCTTAAATGACTTGTGCTAGTAACTTGCATATCTCATAGGTTAATCATTATGGAACCAAGTTATACACACCTCGTAAGTAGATCTTCTATGTGATCCATGATAATGGATGAATCTTTGTCTTCATGTCACCATGGTCATATGTTCTTGAACTAGAACATGATTTGTCTTTCTTGATGTACCTTTCATGTTAGCAGAAAACGTCAACCTCATGCAACACCACAAAGCATTAGTACAATCATAAGTGTCAAAACCCCAATCAATGAATATCTACATTCATAATTTTATTAAGGTGATACGACAAGTCTAAAGTAAAGCAATATTATACTAACCTTAATGAAAACAAACATACCATAAACTTAATCATGAACATATCTCGAAACATACCTGGATAAGTCATACGTGTCGAGATTGCTTGTAATTTTCTTATGTAAGGTCTTAGCCTCATCTCCCTCTGAAAGAGGAACTTCTTCACTTATGCAGGTGACAATACCATTCTCTTCTAGGATTAACCCAATTCACTTGATTTGCAGAAACTGGATCTGGAGCTGGATTAGGGTTTGTCAGAGAAACCCTAAAAATTAAAACTTTGAATTTCAAACTTCTGAAAGGATAGAAGGAAGCACCTTGATGAGCTGATCAAGTTGGTACACTCATAATTTGAAAGCTACAAAGTTTCACCCCTCAAAATTACCTTTGAAACTTCTGAATCTTCTAGACAGGATCCCAAACTAGGGTTTGATAAATCCCACCCTTCTGCCCAACCAAAAGGTTCAATCCAAAGCTCTAAACTTTGATTTTTTTAGCAGCTTCCACCCATGGTCACAAACTTCAGAAATTCCAACTTTTGCAGAAGCCCTAATTTTCCACCTTTCTGATCAAGGTCCCGAACTAGGGAAAGTTCAGCCTTCTACCCAACCAAAAAATTTGATCTTGGTCTCTAAATTTTGATTTGGATGAGTACCATTCAGCCGTGGTCTCTATTTACGAAAATACGAACTTTCTACGAAACCCTAATTCCCGGAGCCATGAATAAAGGTGCTCAAAATCGAATTCTGTTTTGATAGAAATATGCACCTGATTGTTTCTGGTGTAACTCCGAAATTACAAATCCACAGGATCTGAAACTTCTACCTATGGTATCCTGACCTGTCATATTTCCAACCCCACAGGTATGACCTTAATTGGATTCTCTCAGAGAGAGTTATGCCAAGTGTCGCAATGTGACCTATTTATGGGATAAAATAGGAGAATGAACTTGTACAGAGTGCCATGTGTCACTCGTTCACTTTCGGCCTCTGAACCTTCGGCCTATGAAATTAAAGTCCATTACCTACCTGTCACATTTTACATAATTTCATTTGGAGCTTCCTAGCCCAAGTTATGACCTTTTTTCCTAGGTCACCTATTTATGACTCAGATCTGGAAAAGGCAGAAACCCTAGATTGTACAGATCATAAAACACAACGTACAATGAATTAGAAGTTGTGATTCAGACACAAGGTACAAGGGGATCTTATCTTTGACCTGTAAGAGTTTCAGATCCTCAAACCTCATCAAAATGTATTTATAGAGAAAGTGCTATGATGACTGGTGTTTGCTATATCAAGCCCTAGCATCGCAAGTGCAATAAGTGTCATACATGCCATACCATGCCTTTTTTCAGGATAGCTCTGATACCATGTTAGTTTTTCAGAAATTTCAATCTGATCTAGGATATTAATTGAGAGAATAACATGTACAACATATCTATAGCATATCAATCATGGACACAATAATTCAAGTACACAAGAGACACAGAGTTTCACCGGGGAAAACCAAGAAGGTGAAAAACCCCGCAACTTCCTTAGAGAAAGATAGAGCAAATATCCAACCAATGTACAAGAGATAGTCTTCCCCTAGCAGATGATCGTCCCCCTCACAAATGCGCCACTTTCTGAGATAGATAGAAGTGAGTAATGAGTGATCAAATAGAGATCTCTCGATCTCTATTTATACTTGTCCTGTCCTGCCCAATAAACTAATGGGGCTGACTTGTCTAGCTTAGCCTAATAACCCATGGTTAACTTAATCCGGGCCGACCCCACACTTGGTGGTCTAATAAACCATTTACCCACATGACTCATACAGGGACGACCCCATCAAGGTGGTATAATAACCCATCAAGTATAAGTTACGACACTTACAATATAAATGACGACACTTTCGTATAGAGGAATAATAACATCTCTATAGGAATACAATACACATGGGTAAAATACATTCCGAAGTTACATATACATCAACAATAAGGTGATTTGATAGTTCTTTCTCCTATCCACTCTTTTTCACAAGGCTATAATTAGTAATCACTTGGGACACATGATGCAACCCTAAGAACCAAGCATTAATTGAAAATCACCTCTAGTAAGGTGGTAGCCTCAAAACAAACAAAAAAATAAAATTACAATCTGTTGTGGTAATCTAGCAGCCTAGTAGCAAATCAATGCATTAATTATGGTTGTGTTTTGGTGGGCTATCATAGTTGAAATCCACCGACAACATGCCTTAAACTCTTAATGTAGCTTGCTATCTATTCCTCCTTAAATCCCGACTATTCTATGTGTACGGTGAATAATTATTGTATTTATAGACAATGGAATAACATAATCTAGAATTAAATTGTGCATCAAATGATTACAAATTAGCACTATAATTGATTCATCATCTTCTGCACTCTAGTTTACAATTAATGTAGGTGAATTATTGGAATTAGGGATCTAGATTTATAACTGTGGTCAATCAAATGGTTATTGGAATTTCTAAATGTGATTATCAAAGTGGATTTCGAACTATGGTTAATCAAATGGTTATTGGATTTTGGAAATGTGATTATGAAAGTTAAAAGTTTGGAATATAGGTGGTTTTAAAATTTAAAATTTTGTTTATCATTATTCTAATTTCCAAACCCATAGGTCGTGCTTAGGTTGTTCCTACTTCCACTATTACCATTGATTCTAGAGATTATTTCAAATTCATAATTATACCTTGTTTGCGTTTTAGTACATGCTAGAGTCATGGTAGCTTGATAGGGGAGGGATCTCATGCTAGGGATGAGGTAGCCACGGGATTCAATCGAGACTCGATAGAGTTAGTTGGTTAGGTAGGAGAACAAACATAATTTTCAAGGCTCATGTTGGAGCAAGTGCCTTGATCACATTCTGATCAATACTTACTTTATCATTGAGAAGTGAGACATGGATATTTATGTTGGTAAGCAAGTTGGTGGGTCACTTCCTCTTTTTTTGGGCTTTAGGATGGTTGATATGGATACTTGACCGAAAGAGTTCATCCATTTGTCTTGAATGGCTCCATTGGTATTTATACAAAGACGAATGTATTTCTCAAAGGCCCCCAAAAGTCATGAAAGGAAAACTTGCCTAATGATTGGATATCACCATCGGTGTTTACAAGAATCATGATGGACTAAGCTTTTCATTTGGCATGCAAATTAAGATTCAAGGGGAAGAGGTACCTTAAACTATTCATATCGAAATCAAAAATTTGAATTGGAGTAACTCTTCACTCTTGCTCAGTGTGCTTCCACTATTAAGTTCAAGCCTTGTTCAGGTTGTTTCCATTATCACCATCAACCCCTTCTTAGGATAATTCCAACCTTTCTTGCCCTATTCATTCATAAGGTATATCATACCCTCTTTAGATTCCGTGGGATTTTCCTTAGCAAAATGACACATCTACCCCAACACCACTAGTCCACCACCAACCTGCATGTAAGTGCACATTTCCACTAGAGACATAAAATAAACCTTCCCTAATGATTATTTCCTCAAGAGGATTATGTCTCTCCCGTGGTTTGTAGAGAGGAGAGACATAAAGAGATTCCTTCCCTCAATGGAGCTAAATACTAGTTTTTTTGTTCCTCGTGAATGATTTTTCAGGTATGTGCATCATGAAAATAGATTTTATCTTTTGTATTTATTGATCTTTATATTTATTGGACATTGTATATAATGTATTTCATTTTCATCCAACCTTGATTTTTATGTTACAATTTTTTTATTAGCTTCTTTCTTAATCTCAATTGGTTATACATGTTTTTTCAACTGATTTTTTTTATATTACTAGATATTTTTTATGTTTCTATAATTTTCTCTATATGGATTATTGGGTTATTTGGATTAGACATTACTTATTAAAAACCATAGAATAGAACTATGCAAATTTTGTCATTATATTGATGAATTTACATTGTTTTTAATATAAATTGAAATTTTGATATATTACTATAATATAAATTGAAATTTTGATATATTACTACATTTTCAAATAAAAAGATTCAATATATCATAACCTTTCAAAGTGAAATAAGACCCTACCATTGAAATGTGATCCATGCAACCTAAAACCTATGCAAGTTCCAACAAATCCATTTTTTTCTCTTGTGGTAAACTTGAATTTATTGCTATAATAATCCTTATTCATCACATTCATTTTTGTTAAATTACCATGCATCTTTTCAACAGCTACCAATCTAGATTCTAGTGTGAAGGACATATTTCTTTTGAACTGAGGTCAAGGAAGATACGAAGAAAAGGGTAGGTACGAAGTACATTTATTTATTGAACATTGCACACAGCTGTGCGAGGCATAAATATTCTCATTTCGATTGACTTCCTCATGGAGTCGTGAGTCACGGCTGTAACAAGTAAAGCAGTAAATACATTCCTACGTAGCAATTTGTATGGTTTTTATTTATTCATTGCATGCAGTGGCCCTCACGCAAATTGATTGACTTCGTTAAAATATAACAATAGTCCTAACTATTAACCACTGAATTCGTTCTTACATTAGCTCCCACTTGACCACATAATTTTTTTTTACTGGATGGAAAGCACAGGGGCTTCACTCAATAAACCGCTATCATAACACATTCATTCGTAGCATATGAAACAATACCCCTAATTTCACTAAATATTGGAAAATACCTTCCAAAATAGTTTTATTTTACCCCCTCCCAATATGCCTTTGCAATTTTAAAAAACCCTTATTTTCATTAGATATTGTATGTATCATTTTTTTCATTAATATTTTTTATACCCCTTTATATTTCTACCTATTATATTGATATGATACCCCTCTTATGACCCCACATGCATTCTACAATGCACCTTGCTTCTTTCAATGTATGTTGTATATTCACATTACTTCACCCAAAATGAAATTACTCAACCACATATCATTATGATTTGCAACATCTAATGGTCTAATGAAGAGATAGGAGATCACTTCTTGTATGTCACTAGAGCCAATGCACATAGTACAACATTTAGATTTCATGTTGCAGTTCCCCAATCACTGACTAATCCTATTGTGGGCTAGGTATCCAAGACCCCAGGGCCTATAACAAGCTCGAGGAGGTTGAACAAACCTCCCAAGGCATGTAATAGGCACGAGTGGTTGAGTGATCAAGCCCCCAAGGCCTATCAAGGGCCCATAACAGGCCCTAGAGGCTTAGATCCTCTCAAGGATTTTGGTAACAACTCGTGAGTGATATTAGTAACAACTGGCTGTCAATCACCACTGTCTCTCGACTATGATCAACTGGAAACCCTCTTCACCATGGAACCCCTCACCTCAAGCATACCTCAAGACGTGATTTCCCTGCATATTGGTAAGCCTGAGCCTTGCCTCAACCTGATTTCTCATCCGTCCATGATCCCGCCATCTCCATTTGGCGGATATTTATTAGCCCTCCCATATAAAAAAGACCCCAACATATTTTTGTATTGTTACATTAAATAAAAAAACATTTTCCCCTTACTATACAAGCAATATAATTTTTAGGTTTTCATGATTATTTAATATCGCAATATGAATGAACGTGATATTATATTTCCTTCTAGTGAAGCCCCCGTGATGTAAAGCAGTAAAAAAGATCCATATATAGTATTCATTATTTTTTCTTTCCATTCAGATGCTCTTTCCAGGTTCACTTTCGAATAGAAGGGGATGTCTCGTGAATTTTATGGAACAAGTTGCTGCTTTTCTATTCACATAAAAGTTTATAATTACAATGGAACCCAAAAGTATCTATTTAAACATTTCTAGATACTAAAACCTTAACTTAGCTCATGCTTTATGCCTTATGCTTTATGTCTTATGCTTTATGCAACCTTTAATTAATCTTAGCTTTACTTCTAATAATATAACTGACAAAAGCAAGAGGTAATTACTTTTTCTAACATTCCCCCTTAATTACAACCGCTAAACATATGATATAATTGTTTCTAAAATATGTTGCTTGCAAGGGATTTCATAAAAAAAGAATGGGTGTTGGTCTATGTCTCAGCTAGGCTTATAAAACATCTTCATCTTGACTTTCTTTACTGCAATGTGCTAATGCAACTTCTTCTTGCACTTGTTGCTCCCAACTTTGAATCTTTCAATGCTTTTCTTCTTCTTTGTGCTCCAAAATTTAACCTTTTGCTGAGGTTTACCGAAGACTATGGACTCCTTCTCTTGAATCCACATCCTTCCTTCCTTATCGCCCCCTAAAACAATATAAGGTTTTCTTAGCACCCCTTAATGCAAGATCTTCATGAGATCTTCGTTTTTCATTCAATCCTAGCATATAGACCTTTACTATCATGCAAGGGTTTCAAACTTCATATGGCATCAGTATTCAAAAATAAAATAGAGCTGCTGCACAAATATATTAAAAATATATTCTTCTTTTCAAAAAAAAACTTTTCGAAATTCTTTTGAAGACCTTTCCATACTTTCTTACTTTTCATATAATTCAAAAATTAAAAAATTAAAATCCTTTAAGCGTGACATCCATTCACCCTATTTAATAAAATACTTTTTGAATCTTTATAAGGTGGACAAAAAAGCTAACTAAAGAGGCTTCCTTTCTCTTTTCCTTCACGGCTGGTCTTCACTCCATCATTTTTCTTGTAATAGATTGTTGAACGGGTGGCTAGCTTCTCATGTGATTCGCAAGAAAAACATACCTTCAAACCCTCAACGGGTTTGACTTTCACTTCCCCGGATTTCTTCAATGGTGACTTTCCCTTTCTTCAAGGCTCAGTGTGCCTCCTCGACGTCAATCCACAATCGTTTCTTCATACAGGCTCACTACTAGCCTTGCCTTTCTCTAACTCACGGATTCTTCACTTGTAGATGTGAATCTCCTTAATGTAGAAAATAGCTTCACTGCAGACTCTCATGGCGGATTCTCTCACGCCTTCACTTCGTTAATGCTGGTTTTTCCTCATGCTCCTTCTCTCCTCTCATGGATTGGGATGGCTCCTCCTTCAACAAAGATCTCTTTCCTGCGGGAAGAATTGGCTTTCTACTCATGTGGATAGGGACGGCTCCTTAAGACTGTTGTCTCGGGATTAGATCCCGTCTTCACAATTTATTCACACGAGCTTTCTCTTGCAACTTTCTTCACATGGACAATGATTGTCTTCCTTCTATCATCATGGATCAGATCCTCTTCACGTGGAATTGCATAGTGATCCTCTCATTCATGGCTTGTTCACCGAGGTATTTCTCCACAATAGATATCTCTCACGCGAATCGGATTCTGTCTTTACAAACCTGTCACGACTACAGAATTTGCAAGCACATCTTCTCTTGAACAGATAGACAGTAAATCCTTCAACACAAAACTTTTGTGGATTGACTGCCCTCTTCACACTCTCCAATGCAAGTTGGAGTTTCTTCACGAATTTGCTTCATATCTGTGGATCTAAAATCTTTCTCCGGTCGATTTCCATCTTGTGCTTCAGACTTGAACCCAGATCTCTGTCCAATTTCTTGGATCAATTCTCTCACTTGACTGGTGAAAGATCTTGGCTTGGATCGAATGATCTATGCCTTCTTCTCTATGGAATAATACTTTGTTGCTATGGAAGAATACAACAGGCTTGGATCTGCTCGTGGATCAATATGCTCTCCAAGAGACTTAATCAAGCTATGATACGATGGTGAATTTTATGGAACACACTGATGCTTTTCTACTCACATAAAATTTCATAATTACAATGGACCCCGAAGGTCTATATTTAAACACTTCTAGATAATAAAACCTTAACCTAGCTCATGCTTTATACCTTATGCTTTATGCTTTATTATTTATGCAGAGGCTTTAACTAAACTTAGCTTTACTTATAATAATATAACTGACAAAAGCCAGAGGAAATTACTTTTTCTAACAATGTCAACTTATGGATGGATCCCTCGGTGGCAATGATCAAATTTAAATGGATACTTCTAATTTCATGTTGAAGGATATATATTCATCCAACTCTTTCATGATCAAAATTTAAAAAAATATTTATTAAAAAATGAAGGAAATGAAAGACTGTGATATATAAAGATGAATAAAGTCTTCAAGGGGAATGTGTAATATCCCCATTCAAATAATTGCATAGTAAGACAATTCCATCAATCCTACTAGTTTTCTAGGTTGGATGAGTGTTAACACCTAAAAAGTGCTCACTAGCTCATTCCCTTACTCACATGACCCATTTGTCCACTTTTCCACCATCTGAGCCTCTGAAACCAACAAAAGGTCACCAAAAGACCTTAGTACACCCCTTTTTCCATTAAAAAAGATTATTTTTCCAAGAAAATCATAAAAAACCCTCAAAAAGGGTCCAAATTCCCAAAAATATTAAAAAGGGAATTAAAATATTATTTTTATTCAAAAAAGGAAAAAGGAGGGAAAATTACCTAAACTATGTTGGTCAATACCATTGGTTTCCACAAAACCACAAATGGTATCTCCCACCACCAAAACCTATAAAAAGGTGGTAGGGGCTCCTCATTTCACATCCTTCCATTATCTCATCCTTATGCTGCTGAAATCTCCCCTGAGCACTTTTAGCCATTGAAGCAACCTTGGAGAAAGAGACCTATTGGAGTTTGGAGCTACTCATCTTGGGAGTTGCTCAACATCAACCTTCACCATTGAAGGTAATATCGCAAGCACTTGCTTGCCCCCCACTTTTCAATACAAAAAATTATTTATTATGTTTCTTGTTCTTGATTTTGAAATGTTTACATTATTTGATTAGATTCTTGTTTAGATCCATGAAAAGTATTGTTTATTTAGTTTATTGTTTTTATTTCTATTGAAACTGCTACTACTAGTTAGTAGGTGCCCATAGCACTAAGCCTGGTTGTAAAACCGGGCCAACAGTTTTTGGCGACTCCGCTTTGGTTTGAACTTTAGATCTCTAGCTTTGCCATTAAATCTTAGTTTTTATGAGTTTTTAACCATTAGATCCATAGATCTGCCATCTTAGACAGCAGATCCATTGCTGTTCTGAGATTTGGCCCCAAAAAACAGCCCTAAATTTTAAATTTTCGAGTTCGTTTCTCGTTTTCCGTGCACGGCTTCCGCCTCGCGGCTTTTTTCCAGACAGTCGCGCGGTCCATCGCGACTTTTCTGCATTTTTCCGCGCGGTCCATCGCGCCCTTTTTCCAGACAGTCGCGCGGTCCATCGCGACTTTTCTGTGTTTTTCCGCGCTGCACACCGCGGCTTCGCGGCCTTTTTCCGCGCTGTCCATCGCGACTGTGCGCCCAAAACCTGCGCGGTCCATCGCGACTGTGCGCCCAAAACCTGCGCGGTCCATCGCGACTGTGCGCCCAAAACCTGCGCGGTCCATCGCGACTGTGCGTCCAAAACCCGCGCGGTCCATCGCGACTGTTCGGCCCAAAACCCGCGCGGCCCATCGCGGCTGTTCGTCCAAAACCCGCGCGGCTGAATTTTTTCATTCGGCCATCCCGATTTTGAAAAATATTTTTTACTGTACTTTCTGCCCATAGCACATTTTTTACAGTATCAAATTCTGCATATTTTCCAGATTTAGAAAAATTTTTTTTACTATTTAAAAGTGCATACATAGAAATCTTTTTAAAAATTTTCAAGAAAGTGAAAGAAAGATTCATTTTGCATTCTTTATCTAGATTCAAATTTTTTCTTGTTTACTTCTTTAGAATCTTGCCCTTAGCAAATTTTATTGAAACGAAGAAATCCATTTATTTCTTTTAGAAGTTTATTATTTGCTTTCATAAATCCAAAAACTCCATTATTTTTTGAGTTATTTTTGAAAAAGCAAATTAATTGCTTTTAGTGAAAAAAGTCTTAAATATTTGCTTATTATTTTTCGAAAAGTCCTTTATTTTTTGAAAAATTTCCCTTAAAGCATTTAATTTTTTCAAGTTCAGTTTACAACACCTCACGTGCACTCACACGATCACTTAAATTGAACTAAGACTTAAAACTTACCCTAATTTGAACACACTCTTAACCCCACTTGGGGAACACGAAAAGAATTCTTGTAGCTAGGTAGTATTGGGGGGATAGGTGTTCCAATAACACCCCTCAGTTCATACATCTGAGACATAGAAGTTGTCCAATTAGGGAGCTAAAATCTCTTAGTACTTTTTGGCGCGGTCACAACCGGTTTGTGGGAAGGCCTCTCCCCTAGGAGGGTTGAAGTCGCGAGGATGGTTCCGGAAGCCTGAGTGGGATACCGAAACCCATTCAGTAACCGAAGGGCTACCATTCGCAGTTCTCGGGATATCCCTGTATTGGGATATTGCGATCAAAGGACCAAACGGCAGATTTACCTTTTCTCGACGCGTCATGAACGGAGTATCCTAGTAGCCTGTCTTTTTAGGATTGATTACCCGGTGTCCCTCCCGGTAGGGGGATATCTAGCCGTTGTCTCTACATTCATATTGTCTGACTTGGATTTCATCACCTTGCAGGGGATATCGTCTGTTTGAGTCACAATACTTTTAGATTAGGTGTTTGCATGATCTTTACCACCTTTTGAGTCTAGTTACACCTATTTTTTCTAGGAGCCGCTTGCATATTGGTATTCTGACCGGTTGTTGCATTCCTCCACTTATTGTAGCACAGCTGCTAGAATAAGTGCATTTTTTGAGGATCGATTTTTTGGCCTGGGAGCCTTCTTTTTTTTTTTTTTTTTTTTTTTTTTTTTTTTTTTTCACTCCCCTTTTTGCACCCTTGGTTGCATTAGGGTTTTGAGTCTTTTACATACATATATCACCACCTGATACTTAAAACAATATTTTATATAAAAAACATATTCTCACCATTGAGAATTCTAGACGTTCTCGTCGTCTACAGGGCGAACTCCCAGAGTTTAGTCCACTTGGCTCTCCACGTCACGGACGCAGAGCATTATCCCTTGATTCGACACATCGTCGATCATCTAGACGGTCATCCGATTCTGACATACCCCACTTCACCTTTGATTTGGAGGTAGAATCCGAAAACCCCACAGAGTTACCACCGACCACAATTATGTCTGGAACACCAGATGATCCACAATTTACATTAACCATAGGTCAGACATCCGCAAACCCTCCTGCGGGAGTACCATCCATGGCAACATCCACCCCCTTGGGTATGCCCAATATGGGTACCACTCCACATTCAGGAATGCCTAGCACAGGGCCACCACCTGTCATGGGCATGCCCAACATCGGGGTCATACCCCCTTCGGTTTCCACAAACCCTATCCCAGGAATCCCTAGTGCGATTCCTAACCCAAGTGTAACCCATGTTGCACTTGGGAGTGCTATACCAGGAATCCCTTGTGCGATTCCTAACCCAAGTATAACCCATGTTGCACTTGGGAGCGCTAACCCATATCAGGCCACACCTATTGGAGGGCACATACCCTCCATACCTAGCATACCTATAGGCGCTACTGGACCCCTACACCATACCACAATGGCTAGGCAGGTCCCGGTTCCGGTCACCACATCTGCTAGTCTACCATACATGGCAAGTCTGAACCTGCCAGATTTAGCTAGGTTCACAAATGACCCCATCAGACATGATCCTGCTTGGCCCCATATGCCCACTAAGCTTCCCTCTGACATCCCTAAGTTTGAGGGAAAGGCTGGAGAAGACCCCCAAAATCACATCATGTCCTTCCATTTATGGTGTTCCTCCAACTCCATAGTGGATGACTCAATCCGCCTACGGCTTTTACAACGCACCTTCACTGGCTCCGCAGCCAAATGGTATATCGAGCAGCCCCATGGGACGCATGCCACATTTACCTCCCTTGCCTCGACTTTCCTACAATTCTTCCTGTTACCTGTCCGTTACGATGCGGGCGTCGAGATCCTACTGTCTTGCAAACAGAACACGGCCACGCATATCACTGACCATATCCATGATTGGCGTCGGCGCCGAAGCCTATGCAAGATCAAATTAGACGACAGAATCTTTTTAGACTGGTTCCTTAAATCCCTCCTTCCTCTCATTGCGAAGGATGTAGCATCTGAAAGACCCCAGTCTGAGGAAGAGGCCATCCTCAAGGCCCAACAGTTTGATCTCATCTACGCCCAATCGGGTTACTTATACACGATCATACCAGATGCCCCACGAGGTGACTCTGCACGCGGTGACACACCGGGGGCATCACATGCCGCTGATGGCATTATTGGCCAAATTACACCGCAAGCAAAACCTTTCAGTATGGTGAGCACCATGCCCGCCCCAGACCTTTCTAGGGCTACATCTAGTTCCGGAGCGACGACTTCCTATGCTCCAATAAACCAGACCCATCATGTTCATGGACCCTCTTGTCCACAACATTGTTATGGCCAAGCGCCATCAGCATATGTACCTCCTACATACTATGCTCAACCTACGGTACAAAACCCCATGCAGTTTCCACAACAGCCCATGCATTACCCACAACCGGTTGCACCGGCTAACCTCACACCTCCACCAGCGCAGGGGTACCAACAACCCCAACAGGCAACTGGACCACCTCCAGCTCCACCTGCATACTATCCACCGCAACCTGCTCCCGCACCTGCGGCTCCTCAGAATCCCCCCAATGCTCAAGGGCATGTGTACGCACAACAACAGCAGCCCCAATATCAAAATAACCAACGCAACCAGGGTGGACAACCCAACCGCGGAAGAGGACGCAACCGTGGAAACAATCAAAACCGCAACCAAGCTCCACAGCCTACCCAGCCCCCGCAAAACAATAACGCGGCGCCCGCTCATCAGAATCCTGATCGGCCACCTAAGCAACCTAAAAATGCTAATTTACGGACGAACCATCCTTGTTCCATTTGCGGTGTCTATGGACACTATACCCACGCTTGCCCACATCTCGAGCGAGCTCGACAACTATGGACAAATGACGCCCATCGTCAAGGGCAGGCGGCTCCTCAGCCACCACCCAACCCCCCACCACCTCAACATCAACCTTTGGTGCTGCAAAACCCCTTTCCAAACCAGGGTGTAGTGAACACTCAGCCGTTAGCCCCCCCTCAGGGAAACGTGCCACCACAGCAGATCACTTATACAGCCCCTGATCAACCCATGTTCGATTCAGGTACTCACCATTTGTTGATGATGTCGACTGCCGATGCTAACCTCCAAACTCGTTGGAACCAATATGGCTCCACCTCTGAAGCCCCACCCGCCGACAAGAACACTAACGTTAATCCCATAGATCAAACGTTACGTATACCTCCGGCTTCACTTGATGGCGCTTCCAAAGCACCTCGCTTCCCACTTTGTCGCATCAACAGTAATCCCAATGCTCGCGCTGCGTCGAATTACAACATCGTAGACGAATTAGCCCAGTCTCCTGCAGCCATGTCTGCTTTAGAAGTTTTGCAAAACTGTCCTTCGCAGCCCAAAACTTTGCTCTCTGCCATTGGCGCCATTGACCCCAATGATTCACAGTTGATCGCATTCGATTCAGACCAGTCTGAACCCCGCCTGCCTTCCTCTTTAGCATTCCAAGTTTCCGTTTCTGTTCGGAATCTTGTCATCCATCGGTGCATTATCGATGAAGGGGCCTCCACATGCATCATGTCCACATTTGTTTGGCAGAAGTTGGGATCCCCTACTCTCCAGCAGTCCACCACTGCATTACGAGCTTATGACGGCCGTTCGGCTCAACCCCTAGGTCTTTTAGCCAATGTCCCTGTCCAGCTGGCGGGTAAAACCGTGCTCATTGACATTGAGGTCATCAATGCCCCACTAGACTATAACCTTTTACTTGGTCGCAACTACATGTACGCCATGAAAGCGGTTGCCTCATCCGTTTTTCGTACCATGATGTTCCCCCATGAGGGACGCGTGGTCAAGGTCGACCAGCTCACCTATTACGATCCCAAGGCCCCTACCACACCTAAAAATGGTCTCACCATGGTTGAACAACCTGTTTGTGGTGCAACTACCTCATTCATTTCCTCAGTAGGACCCAGACTTTACTCCGAGGCGTCGATAACCTCTACATTCCAGGCCATTCCACCACCGTCACCGGAGACCCAGGTCGCTAACCTCTGCACTCTTTCACAAACACCCGGTAATCAACCCTCCTTGTTACCCAAACCACCATTGGTCCCTAGTCACATCGGTGTTACACCTATCCACACAATCCCCTTTCTATTTCCTCCTTCGGGTGTAGTAAGCGCCCCGGTTATGGCTACCCTTAGTCTCCCCGGGTTAACATTGGGATTACCCGTGTGGTATATTACGCCTCCCGTTCCTCCACCGACACCAAATGTCATCCTACAACCGGTGCAACCCATTGTTACTTCTACCCAACCACCTCCCGGTATCACGACTCCTTCGTCGTCGACGAATCCCCCTCCATTCGTCAGGCCCACTGGGGGCAGAGGCCCACAACCATACACTGCGGTTCCCCCACCCAAGGCAGTTAAACCTCCCCCCATATTTCGTGCTCCTCCAAAATGCTCGCTGTGTGATGAGTTAGGCCATCCAACCCATCAGTGCCCACAGTTACCTGCATTGCAGGAACACATGCAAATGTTGGACGACGACCCCAACATCCCGGTGGTCAAACTAGATCCAAACCCTATGCCTCGTGATAAATCACTGCGTACCAACCACCCATGTGCGATATGCGGTATTTATGGCCACTGCTCGCATAACTGTCCTGACATCCCAGACTACAGAGCAGCTCTCTACGAGATGAACAATTTGGACCTAGAGACGGCACCCTCTACTATCGAGGAGATCTACCCTCCCGCATCATCCTCATCCGGAGAGATTAACACCATCTATATGATCTCTTCGACTACCACTACCTCATCACTCGATTTGACCACTCAAAGGTCCGGCAATGATGAAGAGGTTCTCGAGACTCCTACTACCTTTGATTATCCCGGGGAAGACATGCACCATCGTCCATACTTCCTCCTGGAAGAGACTTCATCCACCACCGCTACCCAATCCGCGGTTGAGTCCAAGGATTTCCTTCCTACTAAAATCGACTGGTTAACGGATCCCATGGCCGATATTTCTCCCGTCATCCACATTGACATCTCTGACCCACTTGGTGCCCTTCATACCATCACATTAGGAACCTCCCACAGTGAGCATGAGATCGGAGAATACCAACAACTGTTCCAAGAATTCACTGATGTCTTTACTTCGTCAGATACCGAAATGCCTGGCCTTGACCCCGCCATTTATATGATCTCCACTGGATACCCCTTTGTCCGGTCGGCCCCTTCCATTGATCCCTTTGACACACAGGTTGAACCCTTTCAAATCAACCAGGAAACCACATGTCCACAACATGGGGGCATGCCCAAAACCTTGCCTACTCATCATCACCGTGATCCTCGTCGGAGATACTGGGGGCATCCACCCCACAAAGGGAATCCCCCATCATCATATCATCACTTCAGTATGCCACCACGACCCACAGCCTCATGGTATAACACCCCGCCAGCAGTTGCTCAATGCCCTATTGATCTCTCTATGAGACAACATCTGCACCACATTGACACCTCTGAGTTAGGGGGCATAATAGATTACCTCGACCCCGGGATAGGGGGCATGATCAATCATTTTGAACCTTCCCCATCATCTCTATCTCAACACCTCAATGAGCCCATCGTTCAAACCAACACATATGTGATCCACAATCACAAACCCCATGCACATAGCATGGGGGCAGGTCATTAACCCTGCTCACTTTTTCATATTCGTGATCTCAACCATTTTTGAGGTCATGTGTCACTTGTATATTTCAGTTGATTTGATACACCTAGTATTTTTCCCCCACGGGTCATCATTTCTCCCCACCACTGCATCCTTCGCTTGGTGGGATCACCTTTATTTGTAGCCATTTTTTAACCTAGTTCTTTCCTTTAACCATTCCGGAGTCCTTATGACCTCCGTTTTTCGCACCATTTGCACTGCCGGATTCAGTTTTCCGCGCTCGTGATGATGCTTGAGATCATTTCTCGCTCTCACCTTTAGATTTTCTGGGCGTTTTTTCCACGCCCCCTCGTCACCTCGGTTTGCGTGCCACATCGGCCGTTCTCCGTTTTCGATGTGTCTTATATCGCCGGATTCAGTTTTCCGCGCTCGTAATGATGCTTGAGATCATTTCTCGCTCTCACCTTGAGATTTTCCGGGCGTTTTTTCCACGCCCCCTCGTCACCTCGGTTTGCGTGCCACATCGGCCGTTCTCCGTTTTAGACGTGCCTTATATAGCCGGATTCAGTTTTCCGCGCTCGTGATGATGCTTGAGATCATTTCTCGCTCTCACCTTTAGATTTTCTGGGCGTTTTTTCCACGCCCCCTCGTCACCTCGGTTTGCGTGCCACATCGGCCGTTCTCCGTTTTCGATGTGTCTTATATCGCCGGATTCAGTTTTCCGCGCTCGTAATGATGCTTGAGATCATTTCTCGCTCTCACCTTTATATTTTTCGGGCATTTTTTCCACGCCCCCTCATCACCTCGGTTTGCGTGCCACATCGGCCGTTCTCCGTTTTCGACAATCCTTAAGTCACCGGATCCAGTTTTCCGCACAGATGACGATGCTTGAGACCTTTTCTCGCCCTCATCAATCCATTTTTGTTCGGTATAATTTTATCCCTTTTTCAGGCCGAGCAACCCCTCTTACGAAAAAGGCACTTAGGGAGTTTCTGTTAAGCTCTTTTCTGACTCCTAAAACAATGAAAAGATCGCCGAGCAATCTTGCTTCCTTTCATGCTCGCTAAACGTATCTGAAAGGGCGTCTACCTGGTATAAGTTTACCCCTTTTCCGGACCTCGTAGACTAATTACGAAAAAGGTATACTCTAGTCACATCGGCTAGAAGAGTTCTCCATCCGCATCATTTTATGCTTTTTTGGGCCTTGGAGACTAAACCACGAAAAAGAACACCAATAGAGTCCACTTACCGCTTTCAGACTCTCTAAACATGATAGCAACCATGAGCATGCGCCGTCCTGGGCTCACAAAATCCACAAGACAGTACCATTTCAGAGCACACTTTTATCCCTTCTTGGAGCTCATTAAAACTACGAAGAAGGAAGAAGGGTGCCTCTTGGCACCACGACAGATCATATCTCCTCACATAGCAGCTTCCCCATTCTGGTCGCCTTTGTTCAGAGTATTCTGCAGTATGTCACCCGGAAACTCCCTCGACAGCTACCATCAGCTTCACCCCCCCAGAGTCAAGTACATACCCTTCAGTCCCTAAAAGATGATCCCCACACCTACAAGTCAGTTCCCTACGCTGCCAGGTCAACCACGTCATCTTGCTCTGAACAAAGGAAGTTTGAGTCTACCCATTTTTGACCCAGTTATTTCCCATCCCCACAAGTATGTCAGTCCTACCAGCAGTACTACATCACTTCAGTTTACACCTCGCGCTCCCAGCAAGGAAACATCATTGCCTTGTTAGTTGCTGGTCTCCCTCTGTCGACGACAACCACATTGATTCCAGAGGATAGACCTAGAGGCCCCTGTGTCTTGGACTCATTACCATTTATGATGAGTGCCTACGAATCATTTCGAGAGGAATCCTCAGTGCCTCTCCCAATGGTTGTTTCTCACATGCTCGACTTCAACACCTTGATCGCATCGTTGAGACTCGCACAGGGTATTAGTCCGTTCAGTTATTAGTCGAAGACCCCGGATACCTCCTGACTCCTCCACATTTGAGAGTCTTCCTATGGATAACACCAGTTACACTTTTTCTATAGATATCCGGGCTGCGCATGGCGACAGTATTCAGATTTACCCAGGTTCCATACTCCCTTGAGTATACAGTTACAATACTGCCTAGAGATGGCTCACAGTCATTGAGTCCATACAGATGTTGGACACCTTCAGTTTCAGCAGTTCAACAGTTATCCCAGTGTATCAGTTATTGAGATCAGCCATGATCATGAGTATATCCCACAATAATGTCCCCTTTGGACCATTATGATGTACCAGTATATTTCTTTACGTATTAGATCCCCCTTCTTGGGACTAATTGTTTTGTATATGTCTTGATACGAGCATGGGAATGCCCGCCTCGTCCTTTATCAGAGATTATACCTCATTCATATTGAGGCCATGTAATATTTTTTGTTTTTTGCAGCTTCCAAGGGCCGTGGCTCCAATCTCCAACCGGTCTCTTCTCTCCCCTAAACCCCAGAAAAAAGGACAAAAGAACTATGATGTCTATCGGCCATACGATGAGCTCCTGCCCTCACACATCAGGGGGCAATCTGTTAACACCTAAAAAGTGCTCACTAGCTCATTCCCTTACTCACATGACCCATTTGTCCACTTTTCCACCATCTGAGCCTCTGAAACCAACAAAAGGTCACCAAAAGACCTTAGTACACCCCTTTTTCCATTAAAAAAGATTATTTTTCCAAGAAAATCATAAAAAACCCTCAAAAAGGGTCCAAATTCCCAAAAATATTAAAAAGGGAATTAAAATATTATTTTTATTCAAAAAAGGAAAAAGGAGGGAAAATTACCTAAACTATGTTGGTCAATACCATTGGTTTCCACAAAACCACAAATGGTATCTCCCACCACCAAAACCTATAAAAAGGTGGTAGGGGCTCCTCATTTCACATCCTTCCATTATCTCATCCTTATGCTGCTGAAATCTCCCCTGAGCACTTTTAGCCATTGAAGCAACCTTGGAGAAAGAGACCTATTGGAGTTTGGAGCTACTCATCTTGGGAGTTGCTCAACATCAACCTTCACCATTGAAGGTAATATCGCAAGCACTTGCTTGCCCCCCACTTTTCAATACAAAAAATTATTTATTATGTTTCTTGTTCTTGATTTTGAAATGTTTACATTATTTGATTAGATTCTTGTTTAGATCCATGAAAAGTATTGTTTATTTAGTTTATTGTTTTTATTTCTATTGAAACTGCTACTACTAGTTAGTAGGTGCCCATAGCACTAAGCCTGGTTGTAAAACCGGGCCAACAATGAGCACATGTGGAATTGTAATAAGGAAGCTAATAAATGATGTTTAGACATTAGAAGGGTTCAAGTATTTAATAAATATGGTGAATAAATAAATTCAAGAGAAATTCTAGGTGGCAAGTGGTTTTGGAGACATATGGAGGGTGTGGGACCCACACTAGCTTGATTTTTCAATGACACATGGCATCTCTCTCTTGCCAATTCAAATTCATGGGAAGGTGAACACTCTTTGGCGAGTTGGTAAGTCATAACACATGAAATTGAGCATCTTAGGTCGAATTGGGATGGATTGGTAACCTCCATGAAAGATAAAGAGTCAAATTGGAAGTTTGTGGACACTTGGGCTAGATTCCCTAGCCCCTATGACACCAATGATGGAGAAGTTGTGACAACTATGACAAATTGAAGACCTGACCTCTGACATCTGAACATTATGACATGTCAGCCCCAAAAATAGGCTCAAGGAAGGTGCTCATGGGAGTGGAGTAATCCAAAGAGACTCAAATTCGAATTTGGGAGAAGATGGAAGGTTGGAACTAGGAGACAAGTAGCAAATGTTGAATATTTCCTAAGTTGAAATCTCTTGAAGCTATTGAGAGGATTTCGAACCTTAGAAGGCTAATGTTGGTTATAAAATGTATAAATCAATTATGACAATGGCTTTTGATGATTTGAGAAAAATTTCATTTGTGAAGAGAGAGCTAGTGGATGACTAGTTTCTTGCCTTAGCCAATTTCGAGGGTGAAAGATTCCCATCCAAGTTCGTGTTTGGAGAGGCCACTCAGGTCTTTCATGGATCTTTAATGGATTTTTATTTGTACATACCAGCTACAAGGCAGCTCGTGGTTTTGTTTAGTGTAGCACCATCTCTCAACCATCTCTAGTTTCGAAGGCATATTCATGCTCCTTGAGGGAGGACGTTTTTGGTGAGCTATTATGCTTTTTGGGAGAGCTTCTATTGATGTATTTCTGATTTTAATAGCATTATATACTCTGTTATTCACCTTAAGGAAGTCTCAGGTCGACATACCATGTGGTTGTGTGTAAACATGAAGATTAATGTGCAAACAATGTCCATTTCCCCACTACATTGATGTATGCCATTCTAATGATGATGATTTTGAATAAAGGAATGTTTCTCTGATATATTTGTGATGAATGGACTTCAATTAATGTGTATTACAAGTTTCATATTCAGTACTTGAGCATTTGAATCCATTATACTTAGTTTATTTGCATTTGAAGAAGATTTGGTGCCATTTCCCCAAGGGTCAAATTAGTGTTTTTTGTTGTTGTTTGGGAGAGGGTTGGAGCAGACCTTATAAATAATTAATGATTCATTTGGGACCTTAATAACATACCTGAAACATCCCCTACCTATTTTCAGAAATTTGAGTGGGTTTGGAGGCATTTGGGAAGCTCTTTTCAATACTTACCCCAGGTGGATTTGAACCCGAAATTACTAGTAAAATTGTATACTTGAACTAGAATCTTAAGAGAGTTTGAAGAGGTCTTTTGGTTTCCATATATCATCCCTGAACATCATATTTAAGTCATAATATCATTAATACACCTTCCCTGAAGTTTTGGGACCATTTGGACCAAAATTGGGACCTAGGCATCAAAACTAGTCAAAGGTCGAAATTGGGGAAAAAGTGGAAAATTGGGCATTTTCTTAAAATTTTAAAAAAGGGACACTAACAATGATGCATGCATCATATATGATAGTAGTATTATCTAGGGGTAAGCTATGCAATGGATTTCATGTTGTGGAATGGTACACTACATCAAGAAATAGATGAGAGCCAAAACTAAAAGGAATATAAATTATTTTAGTTTATTTACGCAAAAGAAAAGTATTGGAAGATGAACTCTAGATCATGTTCACCTTTCACATCGTAATATAATATAGAAGGTACAATGTTCATTAAGAAACCAAGAATTTTTGGTGAAGACATTGATGAGTTATCTAAAAGGTGACCCTTCATTTGAAAATTTATTCTCCTTCATAAATTACAAGTGATTTCTAAAATTTACATTATTTTTTAAGGATGATTTTTGAATTACCGTATGATTTGAACCCTTGGAAGACCTGAGAAGGGTTAAATTTTGATCACTGCTTGGTGGTGTTATGTGATGTAGACATTTGTATTAGTATATTTCCTATTCCCATGTCTGGAAATAATTTGTTTCACAAATTCATTGAGCTTAGTGTGTCAAGTTATTCTTTTACTTCTCCACCTATGATGATGTATTCTCCACTTTTTTATTTTCAAAAAGTTAGGAATTATTGCCACACGCCTTTTTTACTTAAGTTTGGAAGTTGTTTCAAAATTTATTAAAGATCTTCAGGGATGTGTCGTTGGCACTGGTTCCTAGAGAATTTGGTTGGGCATTTAGGCCTGACAACTACATCATTTGAACCATGTTAGGTGTTATAGAATCACTCGAGACATAACTTTCTTCTTCAAAATCGATCAAGTATCCCATATCATTCTGAAGAGTTATTTTTTCATTATCTCTTGCTCTGAGTTATAATATCTATCTATCTACTCTTGTTTGATAGTTTATATCGAAACTGAGTTATGAGTTCTATTTTTGAATCAACATGAATTGTACTTTTTACTTTTTTTTTAAATCAAATTTATGTAGTGTAAGTTTTAATTATATTTTCTTAAAATTAATGCTCTAGTTTTTTTATCCTAGGCTCTGAGACCATGTAATGCCCCCTCATCGTTTCCTCAAGCTTTGACATGGTATTACATTTTTAATTTAATTACCACTTACGATTTAACAATTCCACACAGATACACACACATATATATATATGAATAGATTAATTTAAATAGAAATTAAAAATGCTCAAGAAGACGTGCAACCACTACAACAAAATACCCTTTTGGCGGCAGTTTTGGCTTCTGGAGGTCTTGCTAAACCCCCCCCCCCCCCAAAAAAAAAAAAAATGTAGTTCTTTGGGGGCGGTTCTTCAAAACTCCCTTCAAAAGTCCCGAAAATTGGACTTTTGGGGGTGGTTTTTAAAAAACCCCCTTAAAAAGTCCAATTGTCAGAATTTCTGGGGGCAGTTTTGTAACCCCCCCGCAAAGTCCAATTCTTAATACTTTTGGGGGCGGTTGGTTAACGCCCCCCCCCGAAAGTCCAATTCTCAATACTTTTGGTGGCGGTTGTGGAAAACCCCCCCCAAATGTCTTAACCCCCTAAAAATGGCTTGCGGCGGTCTTGCTACCCCCCCCCCCCAAAAAAAAAAGTTTTTTTAAGGTATTTGGTGGCAGTCCTTAAAAACCCCCCTCAAAAGTCCTTAGAATTTGACTTTTGGGGGCGGTCCTTAAGAACCCCCCTCAAAAGTCCTTAGAATTTGAATTTTGGGGGCGGTCTTTAAGAACCCCCCTCAAAAATCCTTAGAATTTGACTATTGGGGGTTGTTTTTAAAAACACCCCCGAAAGTCTTGTTGGAATTTTGGACTTTTGGGGGGGGGTTTGGAGATCCACACCCTTAGAATATTTTTATCATCATCCTATGAGCTATGGTAGACATTTCCCTAAGGCCAATTAGGTATATTTTACCATACTTGGACAATTTTTTATCTTCTCCTAGGCTTAGTCTAATTTCCCTAAACCACTAGTTTGGCAGGTCCATAAATTCTTCTTCAGGGTGATCTCTTTGGACAAACTGAGACCATAGTTGAGTAGAAAAAATAGCAGCCTACAATATCCCCATGTGCTGCCATCATTTTCTTCAACACACAATTTGTGCCAAGCATCCTCTTAGGGCTACTTGGACCCATGCTCAGGTTCAAAATTGTTTTTTGGGGGATAGAGTCTAATAATGCTGCCGAAGTATATTAAGGTCTTCACCAAGGAATATTGCTCGCATGTCAAAAAAGATGGACCCCTCTAATCGTGGAAGGTGATTCCAAGATGATTCTCCACATGGCTGCTGAGATGCACTGTCGAAAATCAAGCTCCAAAGTGGTGTCGTCATGTCTGTTGTAAGGCTCTATCTTCCTTGTTGGGTGTAGCGTTTTCCTTCTCCCATGTCAAGCTGATTTGTTGGCCAACCATGGGAGGAGTGTTCACATGGACGCTTGCACTTATACATGGGACGATTTGATAGAAGAATTTTTTGGGATAGCTGCAGAGTTATCTAGGACCAAAACATGATGCTTTTTGTGTGAGAAGACATCATGCTGATGATAATCAGGACATGTAACTATTTCCTTTTGTAGTTGTCCGCATATTTGACCTTTAACTCTTGCCTTTTGAATTTTTTCACATGGACCTTTAACTCTTGTCTTTTCATCCTCCTCCGCAGTTCTTCGATGGGGGAAATGACATAAGAAAATCAGAGCAAGCGTCACTCGCTGTACCTCCTTCAATTATTAAGAGTTATTAAGATGTACCTGATTCATCATAATAGTCGGTGGACGAAGGGAATATATGGAGGCTCAAGGTGGCAACTGTGATCATAATTGCTGGTTTTCTGCATGCATGCAAGTTTTGGTAATCTGGTTGATTATGGAGCAGGCCTATGGTGAGAGGATGATGGAGCCACAAGATATTAATTGTCATCCTGAGGTTGGAGATAATTCCAGTTGCAATAGGAAGAGAGGGAGTGGGGATTCTCCAGGGGAGCTGGGTGGTGGTCTGTCTCATGCCTCTCAGCGGGTGCGTAGGGAGGCAACTTCCTTCGCTCTTAACATCCTGTTGGAAATCAAGAGGGACATCAATGACTATGAACAACAATGGTGGGCTCGTCTGAGTAGGGAAACCCTGGTAAGGGAGCACAAGAAGTTGGAGAATTGGATCCTAGATCCTGGCAATACGGATGGGCGCATTAGTCTTTACGAGCGCACTATTGCGCTGTTTTGGATGATGAAAAACTTGGTTGGCTATGCCATTCGCGATAGACATCCTCTCAGAGATGAAAATGCGCAGCTTCTCTTTGAAGAGTCTCACGCGATTCACCGGAAGCTGGATTTCCTTTTGTCTTCCATGGTGCTTCAACCTCCTCTGTGCGCTGCTTCTTCTTCCAGCTTTCACTATCCTAGGAATTCTCCAGAAGGTCCTTATATAGTTCGCAGATGTCTAGGTGGGTGTTTATTTGGGGGGTCTGGGGCTAGCTAGTTATGAAGCATTATGCTCTTTATCCTGCGAGCCTATGGGAAGAAAGTATTTGGTTCTGTGGTCTTTTGTCTGTTCGGGTAGTAGTTTTGTTCTGTTTTGTTCAGACAGATGTGCCACGAGGGTGTGTGTCAATGGGTAAAACCAAGTTGGTCGGTTTTGATGAACAATTATGAGGTTTGGCCAGATTGCTCCTTCTGTAATTCCTCCTTTTAATATAATGCAAAATATCGTTACTTCCCCTAGAAAAAAAAAGGCTTCTTGGAATGGTTTTTAGTATTCCCAAAGGATTATTCTTCCATATCACACTCATAAGTATATTTTTTTGTTTTAAGTAACTGTAAGTACCGTCTCTGCTTTTAAAAAGTTGATTTTTGTTTCAGGTATTGTTTTCTTCTTCGGGGTTTCGTCTTGATGTTATTAATTTGTCTAATGCACTTTTCTTCACCAATTTGAAAGAGTTGATTCATGTATGAGTAGGCTCAGAAATGTGTATTAATGGCATTCCATATTTCGTACATGGGATGTCAAGTTTGGTCATTAGGATTAATCAATGAATAACATATGAAGTTGGTTAAAGAGTCTAATCATATTTGAAGACAACCCATTGATAGTCCAAAAAAACCATATGACAGTTCAAGCAAATCGATTGAGTGCATAATAAAGATCAGCAGACCAAAAACTAGTATTGAACTCTTATTGGATGAATTCTAAATGTGAATGTAATCAACCTATAATTTTCCACTAGAGTTCCAGCAATACAAGTGATGCAATTTATGGAATGGAATCCAAGGAATATAACTGAACAAGTGCATGAAAGTACACATTCCCTTGCAACTGATGAGTTAGCTTCAGTTCATAAGTAAGTAGAGGATTATCGTTCTTACTCAGTTTGATATTACTTGCAATTACTATTTAGTTGTACCCATTTTGTTGGTTGACAAGTCTACATTATTTATTTAGGGTGATGGATATTTTCCATTCAGAAGATATATATAATTTTCAAGTCTAAATTATAATTAATAATTATATTAATATATTTATTATTAAGTTAATAATTTTTCAACAAGTAACACACATTTGACATTGGTATGGTTGCTTGCACATTAATTCAAATTACATAATATGATATTGATATTGATATAAATCATTAGCATAATATCATGATATATGTCCATGATATTGATATGAATCATTCAAGATGCAATCATAAACTACCAAAGAAGAATGCAATTATCATTTCACTGTTGCAGCTCGCAGTAACACATCTAATGCAATTCCACACCACACAACCAGAAATAAATTAGACTACCTACTTAACTCGACGATATCTGTGAGAAGGTGGGCCCTGGCCTTCTAATAGAGATGTCGTGTCCTAACACAAATTAAAACACCAAGATATAAGAAACTATGCTCCTTGTGTTAGAAATAATGAATGACAGACACAACTTTTTGTTTCAGCTTATACAATTATAAATTACCCAACCCCAAGCTCAGAACGCCTCTTTACATTTATACCCTGATGACATGAATTCATTTCACAAAATATCGGGCATCCATGAAGATATACGATCTTCAGGCTGTCGATTTACAATGGAACTGTTACAACCATAAGTAGTCTCGAATGAAATCATTGCATTCATGCGTCAGTTGTTGCATGCTGTCGCAACCCAAAATAGATTCGAGCTGATTAGACCGAATGGTACTCGGATGCTCTGTTGTGACATAGTCGCAGTTGGCCATGTGGAGGAATGCTCGAACTATTGTAGTGAATTAAGGAACCAAACTCAAGAAGGGACAGCTAGTGCCACATATGCATCTTTTCCAAGGGTTAACAAGATGCTACGCCTGCGGTCTTCTAAAGGCTTCTGGGCTATGTTTATTGAATCAATCAATATTAACACAACCTTAAAATATAGAGTGCAAAACCATAAACAAATCAGGCATTAATGATATAAAACAATAATAGAACATTCTTGTTGCAATCCATGCTCTGCTTGGGAAGATATCTACTTAGGTCAAGGAATAGCAAGGCAAAACAGGGAAAAAAGGTGTAGATAGGTGTAGGAAAAAAGGGGCTATTTTGGGGCCCAACATCTCCCCCCATCCATCCAATTACATGTTTTCATGCAACAACCAACTAATCTAAGTCTGAATCTGGTCCCTGTTCATGTTGAAAGGAAAAGTTGAAGGAAATGTCAGGTTCCTTGCCTGCTTCCAAAAACCCATTGCAAGCAGCCCAATATTCCCAGCACTACTTCTCTTCTTCCTTGGTCAGTCTATAATTGTCCCTGTACTGACCTCCTGGCCACCATATCAGTGGAAATTTGAACTTGAGTCCCAGCCAGTGCAACCCACATGTTCTCATGCAATTGACAAACCCTGCTACCCTAGGAAGAGCTTGTTTAAACTTCTTAAGGCAGTAAGGATCCCTTTTCTTCAAAGCTGGAGAAGAAGTCTACCACATGTGCTTGCTACCCTCTAAGGCATGATGCTATTGTTTGGATATTAGCTCAACATAGGTAGAGTTAACTTTCTCTTGCATCTTCTTCAGCTGTTGAGTCTTTGGAGGAGATAAGAAACATCTTCCATGGTTTATGATGAGAGCACGAGGAGATTGGGGTTCACTCCTAAGCCATGAATTGGCACTGGCCTCATTCCTAGATATTGTCTAAAAGGAATCTTCCCACTGCACATGATTATTAACAAAAGAGGAAAAGGCTCTCAATTGAACATCCCCTGTATAGGGAATAGGATTAGAGCTAGAATCACCAAAACATGCCATATTGTGCAAATACAATTCACACAACAGGTGTTGCTCAAGAAAACTACTTGACAAAAAGGTCTTTACAAACTAGGAAGGGATGAGAAACTGATAAGGTCTACCCTCTTGTAAATCTTTCAATTTGAACAGGGTCATTTGCTCATACAAGAATACTGGGTAGGAAGGAGATGAGGCTCTTGAACTCAGCAGCTCCCGAGAGAGGGCATACATTTGGTCTTTTCTTTTTGCATGAATTTGAATTCTTTCAACTCCTCCAATTCGTTTTGCACCTCTTCCAATTGAGATTTTTGAAGAGTTGATTCCTCTACCCCCTTATCCCTTAATTCTTTAATAGTCTTCATATGTTTAGATAGAGGGACCATCCCTACTCAACATTGATCAATGTACTTTTCCCATTTAGCTAACTCTAGCTGTAACAAAGAAAGTTGTTTCTCCAATTGTTGAAGCCTTCTATCCTCCACATCTTTCTCATCACTAGATTCTAAAGAAACAATTTCTTGAGAAAATTGCATTCCTACCCTGCCACCAGATGTTCCAGCTTCCTCATTTTTGGTTGGCAGTGGAGCAGCTTCCTCTTACGTTGGTGTTGCAATGGCCTCTACTTGTGTTGCAATCTCAATAGTTAATTTTGAGGATGCTGGTTCTTGTGTAACAACATCCTCTTCCTGTACCTCAACAAACTCAGTTTGTGTTGCTGAATCAATCATTAATTTCGAGAACATTGGTTCTTGTGTGACAGCATTCTCTTCCTGAATACCAAACTCAACAGCTTCTACCTAAGTTGCAGTCTCATCAATTACTTTTAGGAATGCTGGTAGCATCCTTTCTTTCTAATTCAATCTCAGCAACTTCAGTCTGAGTTGCAGTATCAACAACTACTTTTAGGAATGCTCGTTCTTGTGTGGCAGCATCCTTTCTCTTCAATTCAATCTCAGCAACCTCAATCTGAGTTGCAATTTCAACAAACATTTTTAAAGACACTAGTTCTTTTGTAACTACGCCTTCCTCTTGTATCTCAATATCAACAACTGTTGTCTGGGTTGCAACTTCACTAAATATTGTCAAGGATGTTGGTGCTTGTGAAACAACATCATGTTTTCCAATTTCATCATATTGCTGAGGTTGTTCTTGAATTACCTCGATATCTTTTGTATGATGAGACTAGTCTTGGAATAGTTCAGTATTTCTTGCTAAATTAAATATGTCTTCACATTCTGGGCATACCATTTCTCCTTGTTCTTCATTTCCCAAAATAGGATATGAATTTTCTAACAGATCTGCAGCCTCCACCAATATACTCAAATTCTTCTCTGCCTGTTTTCCAGTCACTTCCTTCCATTTCTCCTATTCATTCCGAAGCATTTGCACCTCCTCCTTTAGCAGCTCATTTTCAAAAAGGAGATTTCAATTTGGGGTTTTTCCACAACAGGTTCTTGTCTAACAACCGATGATTTGGGGTTTAAGAAAGGAATTTATATGCCTACCCCGGTTGCACATGCTGCTTCTGCTGTGGGAATTTCACTATTTTCCCCAATTGCACATGTTGTTTAAGATCCTGCAACAAACCGAGTCCTTCTTTTATTCACAACTCCCGATGGCTGGTCTTCACTGCATAGCACTGCTGCAACTGTAACAACTCTGGTTCTTCTCTTCTTTTCTGAGGTAGATGTCTGACCCTTACTCCTTGACCTTTTTCTTCTTTTCTGTGACATAGGGGTTTCTAAATTTTTAGAAAGAGGGATGAATTCCTCTTCTTCAGTGATGGTTCCCCTTCTTTCAAGGGAGGATTCGACATCCAACACCTCTATAGGATTTGCTGATGTTGCAGCTTCCAATATCACTACCTCATTCGCCACTAGCTCCATCATATCCCCTTCTGCACTAGGGTTCGCTGCTGTCGCAGCTTCCCCCATATTTACCTCTTCCACCTGGTCTGGCAATGCTCCATCCCTCCCCCCAACTAAATTAGAGGAACTCCGATCCTCATTTACCATTTCAACACCTTTTATTGCCACGGCAGGTGCACGGGGTACCCTTGGCCGAGCAACAAATTCTTCCCATGTCAAATTCTGGTGCACAAGGGCCATTAAGATTAAGATTTTAATCAAACCGTGTTTGAGAGGGAAGATAAGGGGTGTCGAGGACCCTTGACATACCTAGCCATAGTTTGCAGAGATTGTAAAAGTTAAAACGACATATTTAACAATCTACGGTGGCGTAAATGTGAAAGGAGGAAGAATTCATATATGTAAACCACTTTGTACCTACCTTCATAGGAAATGTATTTCTTTATGAAGGTCGCCACCTGGTTCCAAGGATTTTGCAAGGATTCCAACGCTATGCGCCGGCCATGCGGCCGAACAACTTCTCCACCTGCCAAAAATTCTTCTGCTGCAGTTGGATTATGGAACTTCCGACCAAACCATTGCATCCCAGTTCTAGGAAATCCTATTACCTCCACCATGATTTCTTTTGAAACATCTATTCAGATACCTCGAACCTCTAAATGAGTGCTGGTTAGATTTTGAGCAAACTCAAGTGCGGTTTCTACATGAAAACCATTCAAACGCTGGAAATAGTCAATCCAGCCAGCTTCCTGGAAGATAGTAAAAACCTCTTTGTTTGCAAGCAGAGGCGCTATGCCGACACGCTCGTGTTGTGCTGGGGTACCCATATTGTGAAGCTGTCAATAAATTTTGCTACCAGCGGGATGAGTTATAGTCCCAGACATTGAGCTACTTCAGGCAGAACGAGAGTTAGTTTGGGTATTTTTGGGAATTGGCATGGCCTTTTTTGGTAAAAAGTTGTGATAGGTTGTCGCACGTGGCAGGTCGAATGGTGGACAAAAACTAAAAGCGAAGGACGAATTATACATAGTTTCCATCTCAATGGATTCACTAAGGATAACTACTGGAGAGCGCTGATATCAATGGAGAGCATTGATGGAGAGCACTAATACCGATGAGCAAAGAAATAATGAGTATTTAATGAGGAATTTGTGGAGTTGCAGTTGCCAAAACTAGGAAAAATGGACAAATTTAGGTGTTGCAGTTGCTTGAAATAGGAAAAATAGGCACTTTTGGAGGTGTTGCAGCTGCTCGAAATAGGAAAAATAGGCAACTTGGCGATGTTGCAGGTACAGTAAAATAGGAAGGATAGGCAACTTTAGCAGAGTTGCAGCTGCTAAAGATAGGAAAAATGGGCAATTTTAGCAGTGTTGCAGTTGCACGAAATAGGAAAAATAGGCACGTTTGGAGGTGTCGTAGCTGCTCAAAATAGGAAAAATGGACAAATTTAGGTGTTCAAAATGCTTTAAATAAGAAAAGTAGGCACTTTTATAGGTGTCGTAGCTGCTCGGAATAGGAAAAATAGGCAACTTGGCGATGTTGCAGCTGTGGTAAAATAGGAAGGATAGGCAACTTTAGCAGAGTCGCAGCTGCTAAAGATAGGAAAAATGGGCAATTTTAGCGGTGTTGCAGCTGCTCGAAATAGGAACAATAGGCACTTTTGGAGGTGTCGTAGTTTCCAAAAGTAGGAAAAATGGACAAATTTAGGTGTTTAGCTGCTTGAAATAGGAAAATTAGGCACTTTTGGAGGTGTCGCGGCTACTTGAAATAGGAAAAATAGGCAGCTTGGCGGTGTTGCAGATGTGGTAAAATAGGAAGGATAGGAAACATTAGGGGAGTCAAAGCTGCTAAAGATAGGAAAAATGGGTAATTTTAGCAGTGTTGCAGCTGCTCGAAATAGGGAAAATAGCACTTTTGGAGGTGTTGTAGCTGCTCGAAATAGGAAAAATGGACAAATTTAGTTGTTGCAGCTGCTCGAAATAGGAAAATAGGCAACTTGGCGATGTTGCAGCTGCGGTAAAATAGGAAGGATAGGCAACTTTAGTGGAGTCGCAGCTACGGTAAAATGGGAAGGATAAGCAACTTTAGCGGAGTCACGACTGTTAATGATAGGAAAAATGGGCAAGTTTAGCAATGTTGCAATTGCTCGAAATAGGAAAAATAGGCACTTTTGGAGGTGTCGCAGCTGCTCGAAATAGGAAAAATGAAAAAATTTAGGTGTTGCGGCTACTTGAAATAGGAAAAGTAGGCACTTTTGGAGGTATCGCACCTACTTAAAATTGGAAAAATAGGCAACTTGGTGGTGTTGCAGCTGCGGTAAAATATGAAGGATAGGAAACTTTAGCGGAGTCGCAGTTGCTAAAGATAGGAAAAATGGGCAGTTTTAGCGGTGTTGCAGCTGCTCGAAATAGGAAAAATAAGCACTTTTGGAGGTGTCACAGCTGCTCGAAATAGGAAAAATGGACAAATTTAGGTGTTGCAGCTGCTCGAAATAGGAAAAATAAGCAACTTGGTGGTGTTGCAGCTGCGGTAAAATAGGAAGGATAGGCAACTCTAGCAGAGTCGTATATGCGGTAAAATAGGAAGGATAGGAAACTTTAGCGGAGTCGCAGCTGTTAAAGATAGGAAAAATGGGCAATTTTAGCGGTGTTGCAGTTGCTTGAAGTAGGAAAAATAGGCACATTTGGAGGTGTCGCAGCTGCTCGAAATAGGAAAAATGGATAAATTTAGGTGTTGGAGCTACTTGAAATAGGAAAAGTAGGCACTTTTGGAGGTGTCGCAGCTGCTCGAAGTAGGAAAAGTAGGCAACTTGGCGGTATGCAGCTACGGTTAAATACGAAGCATAGGAAACTCTAGTTGAGTCGCAACTACGGTAAAATAGGAAGGATGGGCAACTTTAGCGGAGTCGCAGCTGCTAAAGATAGGAAAAAACGTGCAATTTTAGCTGTGTTGCAGCTGCGGTAAAGAGAAATAAGCCATAGTTAGCAGTGTTGCAGCTGCGCGGAATGGGAAAGATAGGCGATTTTAACGGAGTTGCAGCTGCTAAAAATTAAGGGAAATAGACAACCTAGCAGTGTTGTAGCTGTGCAGCAAAAGAGACTTGGGTGGGATTTGAGCAGTGTTGCAGCTGCGGGAAAAAGAGATACGCCAGATGAAGTGGTGTTGTAGCTGCAAAAGTAGAAATTTGGGTGGGATTTTGCATTGTTGCATCTGCGGGAAAAAAATGATAAGCCATATTTTGCAGAGTAACTATTGCTGCAACATTCTTTTCTTCCAAGGAGTTATTTACAGAAAGGAGGATCAATCAGAATGCCACAATCATTTGGCCCGAGTTGTGACTGCCTCCATTCGAGTGATCTTCCATGCAAAAACCTATTCAAAGTTCTAAAAAGACAAAAGCCCATCAAAACTGAAAAATAAAATCAAATAAAAGAAAAGAAAATGATTTATTTATATACAGAAAAAATTATGCATAATTGCAACAACCTTTTAAAAATTATCAGGGACATGGAAACGTCCTTTCTCCTGAATCAGTTGGTACCCTGGAATAAAATAAACTAGACTTACTTTTGCAAGAAGTTAAATCATATAATTCTCAAACTACAGTATTCAATCTCTACTGATCTAACTCATCTAGCAGCTACTGTAACTCAATCATAATCTGTCCAATCTAGTGAATTCAAGAAAGATAGAACAACAACCATAAACTAGAAGTAAGCTTGAACTCTAATTTGATTAATATTGGAAATCCTAGAAAGAATAAATGACTGAAAGGAATTAGAGCTGAGGTTGGCTATAACAGATGATCTAACACACAATGCATAAAATAAACTAACCTACATAGCCAAGTGTCACGCCACACAGTTGTAGCTATTCAGGATGCATTCATGAACTACCAAAGAAGAATGCAATTATCATTTCACTGTTGCAGCTCGCAGTAACACATGTAATGAAATTCCACACCACACAACAGGAAAGAAATTAAACTACCTACTTAACTCCGCAATCTTTGTGAGAAGGCGGGCCCTGGCCTTCTAACAAAGATGCCATGTCCTAACACAAATTAAAACACAAATATATAAGAAACTCTGCTCCTTGTATTAGAAATAATGAATCACAGTCACAGCTCTCAATTTCAGCTTATACAATTATAAATTATCCAACCCCAGGCTCAGATTGCCTCTTTACATTTATACCCTAATGACATTAATTCGTTTCACAAAGTATCAAGCAGCCATGAAGATCTAATCTTCAGGCTACCGATTTACAATGGAACTGTTACAGCCATAAGTAGTCTTGAATGAAATCGTTGCATTCAGGCCTCAGCTGTTGCATGTTGTCGCAACCCAGAATAGATTCGAGCTGATCATTCCACATATTCACAACACAACATCTCATTTCACACGCAACGAAGATTATATAATACTGATGTATTACAAAATAAAAAATTGTGCCCCTGGCATATAATGGCAACTTGTGCTCAAATTTTTAATTAAATGTAAAGATTAATCCCGAACTACAAAAAATTTATAAACTATGTCCTGATCTAAGTATAAATATTCAATAAATCAACTATTCTTAGTTGATACAACATCATTGAAATCACTAGTCACACAATATAACCACTAGTTACATAGTTCAATGTCATCCTTATGCCAAGGAATGAAGCTCAACAAAGCATCTGCTAGATTACGTAATGCGCTACTTGGACGTGGTAGAGATATATTTTCAAATAGAGGATCTAATTTTTTTTGTCGGATTCACAATAAAATAGCCTTTTCCAATAGGGACACAGTGTACCATTGCATTTGGGCCAGTCTTATGTATTGTCTCCCTTGCAACTTTAACCCTTGAGTTTAATGCAATGAGAAAGCATTTCTTTCCTTGCAGCCCCAATTGGGAAGTTGGTGTCAACTCATTAGCATTATCTTGACACTGCAAATAAATGAGACAAAGTAAGATGCATGGAAATAAGAATTTAAACATTGATGATCCTATATCAAATAATTACAATCTTACCTGAATTGGTGTTTTCATTTTGTCAAGTTGTAGTTTCGATGGAACCATTGGTTTTTTTTGTACAGAATGTTGATCATATTTTGATGCATGATTGTGCACCCAATAGACAATGATTTCTAATATATTGATAAAATAAAATAAAATTGAACTAAATTATGAAATTTTTCAATACTTATTAGGGATGATGGAGTATCCATTGAAGTTAATTTATTTTCTATTAGTCCCTTCATAGGGGTTGTTATGTCCTCTGTATTACTCTGTCAAGGAAACAAAATGTAATATATATATATATATATATATATATATATATATATATATTCAAAATATTAAAATAAAATATTATTTTAAATAATAATTAAACAACTAACTTGCACCACAGGCGTGATTTCAGCATGAGCATTTTGTACAGTAGGACACTGTACAAAATGAGCAATCAGATATTAGAAGTCAAATCATTAGTGTGAAGGATTGCATATTGAGACAAGAGTAAAGAATTGGACACTAACACTTTCTTTGTTGACCACATGTTCTTTCTCCATATATTCTACTCTTTTCAATAGTTCAGTTATTGTTGTTTTCAAATATGTGATTTCCTGTGTTTTTTCTTTCACCGTAGCTTGTCTTACAGCTAGCGCCTCCTTGTATGGAATTTTGCCAAACAAGTTAGTTTCTGTAACTCCTAATCCATCGCCACGACATCGTCCTCTTGCATCAACCCCTAGTACCTTGGCAGGGCATCATCCCTAGCTGTAAAGTCTTGAGATGCAACTTCTACTTGTGCTTGTTCAATTTTTTGCTAACATTGACATACAATTAAATCAGATCATAGAAGAAAACATTTCCAACATGTAAAATGAAATATTAATCAATATCTAAATTAAAAGGTTGAGAAGATACTATTTTTTCTCCTATAGCTTGTGTGATTGGAGTGCCATCCTTCTTTTGATGGCACTTATTCCATAAGTTTTCCCTAGTAATGCTTGTAGTTGTATCACCAGAGGCTATAGATTTTTTCTAGTTGCAACAAGTAAAATAGTATGGTTAAGTTGTGACATTACAATGAAACTAAAATATGCTAATATTTCTCATATCAGATAAAATATCATCACAATTGCTTACCATATCATCTCCGACCCGTTGATAACCTCGACATCTAGAGGTGTGCAGGTCGCTCTCCTTTTCTCTAGTTTCCTTGTTTTTTTTCCTTATATCCTAGAAATCAATTGAAAATAACATATATAAGTCAACATTACAAGCCAATAGACATTCTAAAAAACTTGATTATATAATATGTGCACTTTTTCCTTACCAGGAATTCAGTGGTGGCTCGTGATAGGACGAATTCTCTCCACACTGTCTTACTTATCCTAATTGGAGGAACATTTTTTAATCTTTCCTCTATTGACTCATAAGGGTCACAGTATTTTTTGGTCAACCGATATCTATGACTATTTTCCTTATGGCCAATCAATTTCATACAATATTCTTTAAGGACCGGGGGGTTTATGAATTTTTCCTGCAACAAACAAGAATTGCATTTTCAGATGTCATACATGGTTTCAAAATAAACTTCGAAATCATCCAAAAATATAAATGTTGAAAACAAATACATGTAATCTCTAATACTCACATTAATAATGTTCCACAAGTCCTCCTTTAATTGATCTGAAACCTTCCTCCAATCAGAATAATTGATTGGAACCATTTCCCTTGCGAGCACATCTAGTAATGAAGATAGCTTCATGGAGTTTGGACCAATTGGTTGGTTACTTTCATTGATATGAATTTCAATCTTTTCCTCCATGTTATTGATTTCTGCACATTTAGTTGCTCCTCTACCTTTCTTCTTGACTTTCTCTGTCGATGCTTGTGTAGAGGGATCTTCACCTTGTATACTAATATCTTGTTGGCATTGTTGTTTGTGAACAACTTCTACAAAAGAAGGGCACTTAAAGGTGTTATGGATTTCTAACTCATAAAACTTTATTTATGAAGAACTACAAAATTATACATTAATTAACTTTCCTTGTTCTTCATGTTGCTTTGTCTCTTTTTGTGTCGAGGGATCTCCCCCTTCTACAATGTTATCCATATGGCATGGTTGTTTGTGAACATATTTTATAAACGAAGGGCACATAAAGGTGTTATGGAATTCTTAATCATAAGATTTATACTTATAAAGAACTAGAAAAATCTGAATTAATGGGCTTACCTCATTCATGTTGTTCCTCCTCCTGAAAAGAGGAAAACGTATCTTTGTCATTTCCTTCTTTGTTAGGACTAGTAGAGTCATTCAAAGGCATAGAAGGTGTAATCTTCTTTGCTATTGTTTGTATTTTCCTCTTCTTTGTAACTATAGCCAATAATGTTATTAAACATATGCCTAACATCCTCATACAATAAAAATAAGCATTATACTGCATAAAGAAATACATTGTTCTATTTCTAAATATTTACCTTCTGAGATGCATGTCCCTTTCTTTCCCATTTGATCATTTTGACGCATTCTTTTTGAAAATGTCATAATCAATTTTTTTTTTTATTTCGTGTCATAACCTGCTTTCTCTGTTTTTTGAAAATGATTAGAGTATTGATTAGCCATAGCCTATTAGATTGTTATTAAAGTACAAAGTAATATGTTCTAACAATTTAAATTAAATAAAAGTAGTATTCCCATTTGTTGTGATGGGGAATCTTGTTTTTTGCAAAGAACTCATAGATGTAACCTCTTGGGTTTGCTCAGCCACAGTTTTATTAATATAAAACCTACTCATTTCTGTTAAAAAAAACAATTTAAATTAAATAAAAACAATGATATACTTCAATCACAAACAATCACTTACCTCCATGTCTCCACTTGTACAAAGCCTGCATAAAAAAAAATAAAGTCTATCATCACTCAATTGCTAACTGAAAGTTGTCTAAATGATTAGTCTATCTAACACATTTCAGAAGTAAAAGGGAAGACTATCTGCTAAGAGGAATAGATGTCATAACTTGAGAGAGAGAGAGGGTTAGAATGTTGCACGTTTAGGTTGGACATGTACATTAACCAACAAGATATCTCAGTATCCAAGAGTGAAGACCCCTCATCCTTAGAGGCTGCAAGCAGGACAAGGTTGACGCAGGCAACCCCATAGATGAACAAGGTAACGGTCTTGCAGCAGTGGGAAAGTGCAGTCCAACTCTAGTGGTCACAAAACAATCACAACCCAACTAAATGAATGTCAAACAGTCCACAACTTGGCTAGGAAGAGCCACCACTATTTTGATTTCTATCAATAAAGAAACCACATAATGTTTTCAGTTAGTATGTTGTTTTCATGAAAGAATTGATAAAATACCTGCAATAACGCAGAACGCATAACAAGAATGCAGTGAAACTTAAGTTACACCTCACGTAGTTCACCTCAATATATCCCAACAGCTTAGCTTCAATTTTCGTGGTGTTGAATACCAGAATCAAGGCAAGTAAACACTGGTCTGTGCAATAAGAAAATGATGCCTTTCCCAAAAAAACTATCTGCGGGAGATAAAATTTGAAAAGTTATGTTAGGGGTCCCATTTTTTTATTATTATTAAATTTCGTTTTTTTTTTTGTATAGATAGCAAAAACACCAGAGTTTTCTCCTAAGGTTTTGAATGAAAAGGGGAAGGACCTTGGTACTAGGATTCATGTAGGTGGACCAAAGGAAGGAAGGAGGGAACCAAAGAAATGCATCGAAAGGAAAGGAAATATTAGCTTACTGTGGTTGATGGCATGAAGTTAAATAATGTAATAAGCATGGCTTCCAAGACATTAATTGTGAGGTTTATTTTTAGAAGGATCGGGACAATGAGTTTGTTTCAATAGATTCAAGTCCACCTATACTAACTGGGACCCTTCATATGTATTGACTTGTAATGTAAACATTGTGCATATGTGATGTATGATTCCTAGCGTGGAGCTCAAGGCCAAGGTCCCGCTAGTGAATTCTCAGCCTTGAAGCTGGGATGATATTTTATGTTGTGGTATCCATGTGCTAATAAGCCATGGAAATTGTAAAAACATGTAGATGATTATAATGCAAATAAAAATACCAAGGGGCTGGTTGTGGATGCATCTAAATGAGGGGGCTATTTGTATCCACTAGGGAGAGGTGAGGGGGTTTTCGGATTGGACCCTAGGCTTCCATATCTCATCTTGAGAACCCCTTTGACTATCCTAGTCGTCATTTAATTCTGTTGTAAGGAAGTGGGTGAGAAAATCAATCCATGAGAGTGATGGAGTATGGGTAGCCCTGAAATTTGTAAGGCGGGGTATGGGATCAGTTTGCTTGACCCATAAGCCACTCCATCTCATGGGAATTCGTTTCCCTCATCCCCATTCGATTGTCGACCATCGAGGGATGAGTTTGGAGGTGGGACGCAAACCCAACAATGAAGAAAACCAAAAATCGTGATTCTGAGTTAAGCCACGTTTGAAAGTGCATAGATCGCTCATAAATCTGTGTGGGAAGTGAAATTTGTTGGGGAATCCCTAGACCAGAACCTTGGCGGTGATTTTGAGAGTGTTGGATGCCTATGAATTTAGAGGAAAACCTTGATTCAAAAGCTCGGAAATACAATTGTGCAATACATCCTTTCGGCCGCAAAGTTGAGGATATCCAAGAGCAGATCACAGTGGGAGAGAAACTAGGGGGTTCAGACTTCATGGTAGAGCCCGTGAAGGCTCATTTATCCTTAGTTTAGCATTCGGGACAAGCTATACCTTCCCAGGTCAGCTCTGAGGAAAGGGGCACCCAAGGGACTGTGCAACGGATAAGGGGACCTTACTTAGGCTGAGAGTGGAGGTGATGGGGGTTCCTGAACTATGATATAGAAGTCAATTGGATATGCCTATAGCTCTATGTGTTGAGCTCATTAACTTAGAAACCTCCTACCCTGTCTCCCCACTTGCTTTATAGAGCCAGTTGTGTGCTGTATGACCCTGATTGACTGTCCCTAACGCTATAAGTGGACTTGAGTAGTTCATCCTTAGTGGATACATAGCCCCATCTCAAGGGTAGTCTCTGAGTGTTGAAACAATACAGGTTGGGCAGAGACCTATGGTTGGGTTGGAATGTTGCATTCCATAGTTAGTTGCTTGGATATTTCAATAAAAGGGTAATTGTTCTCTGCGGTTTATGTCATGTTCATTATGTGTTCTGAATGCTTAATTGTTCATGTTTTATTCAACTATGTTTATTTTAGTTTGCATATGCATCCATGTGTTTTTATGAATTTTTTCATTGATGAATAGGGCCAAGTCTTGTTGAGGTCCAGGAGGTTTAGAATGTTCGGTCATGACTTTGGGGGAGAAATAGAAACCCCTTTTGTGTTCATGTTCCCTCTGTGGGTCATATGAAGACAGGAGACATGGTAGAGTGGATTAGAGCTCTTTATAGAGTGGTAATAAGGTATGGATGAGGATTGGGGAAACACCTTGGTTTGAAGAAGGAAAATTCAGAGTTCTCAGGTTTGGAGGAAGATCATACACTTGCATGGGGATCTCCGAGAACTTTCCAATATACGATACCAAGTTTTCCAAAAATGGACTTAGCATGAGAAAGTTATCAGCCTGAAAAGCTGGCAGTAAGAGTGGTATATGGATGACTTCCGACTTTCCAAACTCGCAGTGCAGATTGTGGATTTTGGAAGTCGGAGGCGTAATTTCTCAGCGTGGTGCATTGATTTAGTTTCGACTTCCGACTCCCGCATCGCGGATTTCAGATCACGGAAGTTGGAGGCTGCGCGATTTTACGAAGCTGTGACCTTTGGAGTTTCGACTTCTGACTCCCGCATCATGGATTATAGAAGTCGGAGGCGTGATTTGGTGAAGTAGAGAATTGGGTGTTCCAACATTCCTACTCCCGCATCTCGAATTGTGGAATGAGATAGTCGAAGGTGTATTTCTTTGACATTGTGTATTTTTCGTTCCGACTTTCTAACTCTCGCGTCCTGGATTGCGGAAATCAAAGGTGTGATTCTTGAAGTGGCACGTTGGGGTGCCGACTTCCGACTCCGACTTGCGGATTGCGGACCAAGTTATTACGGCTATGTGAAAGTGCATAGTTTGGAAGAAACAAATTTAGCAGGTTGTATTCTAAGGAGATCCCTCGTCACCTCTATAGGGAACTGAGGAGCCAGCCGGGGACGTTATAGATATCCTAGAACAGTGATGTGTGTTTCTTTAAAATATTGTTCATGGATTTGGATACCTTAAAGATTCCTATAGGGAATAAGGCATATGATTCCTTCCTTAATTATGTATAGAGCCTCGAGACCCCTAACTACTATTCAAAACCATCTAATGACATAGACATCCCTATTCAAACACTAAAAATACTCTCAAGAATCCATGTGTGTTTGTTCAAGTTCTTCTTCTTAGCCATGGATTCTCAAAAGGTTTTTCAGGGATTAAGGCCCAATTTTTCTCCCTCAAGCATGTCTAGGGAACCCATGTTGGGTTTCTTTCTTTAAGGTAGACCCGGGTTAGCTGTACCTTCTAGACCAACAGACCCTTAGCTCACTGGCCCTTTCGGCAACAGGTCGCAGAAGCAACCTGAAGTCTCACCCGAAGTGATTCTAATGGGTGGCGGAAGACTCAAGTGTCCTCGACCAAGTTCCGAGGCATCCAGGGTGCTTAAACCCTCCCTTGCTCTTTCCTCAAAGGCTGACTTATCTCATTCTATTACTCCGGCTATACCCCTGCCTTATCGCATCACGCAGGAAGTGCGATAAGTCTTCCCCTTATATGAGCCCGTCTAGCAATATCTAAGGTATCGCGGGTGCGATATCTTCCTCCTCTTTGTCCCGGCAGTATGTGATTCTTACCGCTTCCTAGATTAATACGCGGTCTCTCCCTCCCTTATCCTATTACTGAAGATAGTGATATCATTTAATCTCTCAGCATAACCCTTGCTAATGCGCTTGACCCTTGATGTTCTGTGACGATGTGACTGTATAGAGTATTAATTTGAGCACTGTTCTAATTACACTCTTCATGCATTACATTCACTCCATACTCGAGCATTATCCTTTATTAAACAAAGATCTAGTTCGCTAGGATTTAGATATGATTCTCACAATGGTTAAACATCAACCAGAACTAAACTGACGACCATACACAGTACTCATAAACTGAAGGAAGCATTCATGTATAATGGAGATAAGTAAATAAGAGCAACAGCTACACAACTACAATCGCGCTACTTAGATAAGCGTGTCGTCATTCCCAGGAGAGGAGCTACATTCACGGGAACTGTGTTTCCTGTTAACAACTCGGAGAGTAAAACGCAGTTCTGTCACAACTCTTTGGAACAGAGGTCTTCTGGGAAACTCCACCTCATTGGGAGCCCTTCTCTATAGACCTCTCTTCTTCTCCTGCCTCTTACAATGCATTCTCTTTCTTTCTCAATCCCAGTGGATTGCACAATCTCTTAATGGGTCGGCCCCTGTCTCTGGGGGATGTTCAGACTCTGTATCACAAAGACTCGACTACCCTCTACTTAATAACTTCCGTCCCTACGTGGCCAACCCCTTTTCGTATAAAAAGACTCCTATATATAGATGGCCCGAAGGTCTCATCGTAGTTACAAAACTGTGGGCCTTATCCCAACAGTGACTCAACCCTAACCACTTACAGTCAACTAGCTGTACTTCCATAGCCGCCTCCTGTCTCGTCGCCGCTTCCTGCAGTCCTTAGTCTTTAATGCATCGGCCCGTTGCTTCTTCTTGGTTCAAGCAACGCTGACTGTGGTCCTTCTTCATAATGAGGGTAGCTGAACCCTATCTTCATCTTCGGCGCCTTTATTATGGTGGTTGAGCTCTCCCTTCGGCCTCTTCCTTGTACCATACGCTCTGACTTTTATGTACATATCGCCGCAATTCCCGTCGGAATTTGCGCTACGGCGATATCTTTGTCTTGTCGCCAAAATTGGTACTTTCTCCCCAAAAATGGTTATCTTTCCCAAAATTAGCAGCTTCCTAAATGCTGCGGAAGTTCTCTCCAACAACTCCCCTAACACTTACTTGTGGCTCGTCCCCGAGCCACTCGCAACATCAGCCTGCTTCATCTGCGTAAGCTTATCCTTTGCTGCCCGTGAGATTGTTGCGAATTGTGCCTTAAGCGCTTCAATACTTTCGTCCATGCTTGTTACTTCTTCCTGCGCTGCGCTTAGCAGCTCAGCTGTTACCAAGGAGTCTTCTGTGCTCTCAATGACTCCTTTACTTGAGGTGAAGCTTTTCACCTTTTTCTCCAGTTCATCAACCAGATGTGCGACTTTGCTTTCATGCGGGCTAACTTCATTAGCCAGGTTGATCTGTTGTTCTCTGTACTTCTGCAGCTGCTGTTGAAATTGCGTGATTTCTCCTTTCTTCCTTATCTTCGCAAGAGCACTCAAGCCCTTGTACTCTTCTTCAGCTCTTGATATCGCATCTTCAAAGTGCTTAATATGCTGATTGAGCTCGGCTTTCTGTGGGAGCTCCTCTAGCTCCAGCCATGTTTTTGATGCATCCTCTAGGATAGCCTCTGTTGCTTCCACTCGACACTGCATCTGTGTCTGTACAATTCTGATAGCTTGCACTCTTGCTTCCTGGATTTCCTCTGGAGTAAGCGGCCTATTCGCTTCCAGTGCAGCAATCCTTGCTTCATATTCTTCCTCCATCTTTTTCTTCTCTTCATCTAGAGCCTTTGCTCTTTCCGCTATTTTTCTGATCTTTTGAGTTATTTCTAACTCAGGCCTGATATCGCACTGCGGAAGTTCTGCTGCGATATTCTTTAAAACAAGAGAGACATCCTGCTCTCACTGAACATATTGCGTCAACTGGGCACTCTCTGCCTCATGCTGTGCAATGAGCTGCATGTTTTCGTTAGAAAGGAAAACATTATGCTCATATGTGACTTGTTCTCTGTGCCTCAGCTCCGTGCCTATCTGCTGGAAAATTTCGTACAACTGGTCCACAGGTACTTCTGGTAGGTTCACCTCAAGAGGATGAACCATCTGTACTTCCATAGGAACAGGGAACTTAATGCTTCCCGGTGGTATACGAACAATGTTCATGCGGTCCCTTGCAATACTTTCTTCTCTGGTCTGTAAAGGGGGCTGCGAACTTTCTGCTACTGCGGTTGGAGCTGGCTGAATCTGCTTGGAAGCAGTCTTCTCAGTTATTGCCTTCAGCTCTCGCAATTTCTTGTCAAGGCTGATGCGCATCAGATCCTGCGATGACTGAATCGCAGCGAATTTATCCCGCAGCTTCTCATGTATTCGGTTGGCGATGAGATCATACTCATCCTCTGTCATGATCAGTGCCTGTGGTTCTTCGAAAGTAACCGCCTTTGTTCTCTTCTTCTTTGCTCACAGCGGAGAAGGGCCTTCAGTACCCTTTCTCTTAGAACCTATTGGTTCTTTCACCTTATCTTTAGGATCTATCTCCGGAACATCTTCTGGATCCTCAACTGGAGTATCAACTGGAACTAGGCCAGAGGATAGATCATCATACATCTGTTTCATTTCTTCATCAAAACAGTTCTTAATGGTGTCTTCAACCTGCTGGATTTCCATGCGATATGGGCCAGGGGCCCATTCCTTATGTTTCCTGAATCCCTTGGGTCTTATGTATGTTTTATCCCTGTCGACTTTAAATTCCAGCTTGGACTGATAAAGATCAACGATCGGCGAGTCGACACGCGGAATCGTTGCTACGGACTCAAGCAATAGCATATAGTAGTCGTGGAATACCATTGCGTTATTCTTGTGCTTCTCTGGGTGATTACTCGCCCAAAGGTTTGAATACCTCGTGCCTCTGCACGCCCCTGGTGCCAGTTGTGGAAACTGCGAATTGGGCGGCTCTTTCCATCCAATAAAAGCCATAAGGATCAGCAGCCACGAGAAGTGGAAGCTGTGAAGTGGATCCTGCTGCGCCTGCGCACAGTCTTGAAAGAAACTATTCAGCAAAAATAAACTCCAGTTGTAAGGTTTACCTTTTATGACTTCAATCGCCAGGCGGATGACTGAGCCTGTGACTTCCTTTGGCCTCACCTTGAGGAGGAGCTTTCCTGCCAACAGACTAACAGTAAATCGCAAGGCGTCATCCTGTATTGAGTTGACGTCGTAGGCGCGACCTCCTCTTTGCAGCTTATACTCCGCAACCTGCTTGGTTGAGAGCCTGGTATCCTTTGTGGCGCCATCAATATTTATCTGGGGTTCGAAGCCAGTCTTCGACAGACCGATAATGCGGTGAATAAGGTCAACATTAACATCTATCCGGTTACCCAACCATAAGTAACCACCATGCACACATGAGAGTAGCATCCGCACTACAGCATTTACCTCTGAGCCTCGTCCAAAGTGTGGAATGTCCAGGAGATTGAGCAGTCCCGATGGTGCTAAATGGCTTGCATGGTCCATGGGGACGAACTCATCGCGCTCTGTCCTTGGGTTCCTCTGAATCGTCATATAACGATCGCGACGGAAGTGTGGGTAAAGCTTATAATCTCTCAGATTATAATCAGCAAACTTAACGGCATGCATATTCCCCCACAGGTTACCTTCTTCCTTCACTCGCTTATCCAGTGGTGGGAGTACGAGTTCATATCTAAAGTCTTTTGGAAGGACAATTGCTGGTGCATTTTCTATCCTTGGCGGAAAGTATACGGTAGCGACTGTGACTTCTTCCGGGAGTTCCTGCTCCGGTTCTTCTGACTCTGTGCTACTCGGGGTCTCGCTATACTCCATATTAGCTAAGGTTCTTGGTGACTGGCGTGTGGATGGAGAACCAGCAGTAACTTTCTTTCCTTTCTTAGCCACAGCTAAAGTCATAGCACACTCAATTCCACCCCTTTGGAATCTCTGCAACACGTCTTCGAGAGGCTCGTCTGGCGCGAGGAACCTTCCCCTGTAGTACTCTGGACTTCCTATGATTGCTAATCTGATACAAATCAAAGTCTGCAACTGTTTTTGGCTTCCCTGCTAAGAACTCTGTTGAGAATACGCTTGGCTCGTCTCAAATGCGCTCAACTCTTTCTGTAAAAATGACCAAGTAGCCCCGTTCTTTGAATAAGACATGTATTTATCATAAGGCGGGAACTTCAAACGGCAACGGACCAGTAAACTGGGCCCGTTGGTGGCATTTAATGCATAGACAAGACAGCACCCCGCGCCCATTTATTGAAAACGCCGTTTGAAATTTCGCTGGGAAACTGTGCGCCGGAGTGGTGTCGCATCGGATTTTCCAAATCTAGAAGAATCGCCGTACTGCTGCCAAATCTTAGTACAACAGATACTTGTCAGTCATACAGTTAATGCTTGTCAGAAGGCGAAGTGACTAGCCCTCTGATCAATTCAAAAATTGGTATCGCATCGATCTGTTTTCTGTCCTCTGCGATACGATATCGCGTCGCTTGAAAATGCAAAGTGCAAAAAACTCGCATCGTATCAAAATTATCGCAACAACCAGAAAAGTTTGCTGCGAATTCTTACCTAAAGTATTTCCCGGTGTAGACTCCTTAGGTTGCGATGCCTCATTTCAACTACACTGGACATCTGCACCATTTGCTTCTTTTCTGTGGTAGGGTTAGGAGGTAGCATGGCCCTCACAATACAGCTTAAGCCTACTGCCATTGATCAAGGTAGGAAGAGACTCCCCACTCATAGTACGAAGCTGGATAGCACCTCCATCTGTTATGTGCTGAATTTGATATGGCCCTAACCAATGAGTCTTGAATTTTCCAGCGAACTTTATAAACTTACTGTCATAAAGGAGTACCAAGTCTCCAAGCTGAAAGGTTTTGTTCTTGATATGCCTATCATGCCAAGCTTTTTCTCGTTCTTTCTGCACTTTCTGATGGAATCCTGCGATAAATCTGTCTTCCTCCAGATTGAGCAGCTGTGCCAATCTCTCCTCTAAAGTATCAGAATCAGCCATCTCTGTAAGTTGAGCAATCCTTAGACTGGGTAAGATGTATTCCATAGGCATAACAGCCTCTTGTCCATATACCAGGCTGAAAGGTGTGTGTCCTGTTAATTTCTTGCACGTGGTCCTGTAAGCCCATAATACAGCATTAACTCTAAGGTCCCAATCATCCCTTTGACTGTTACAGATCTTTGTAAGAGCATGTTCTAGTATCTTATTGAAAGCCTCCACCGTACCGTTAGCTTGAGGGTGGTAAGGTGTACTCTTATGGTGCTGGATTTCAAATTCCTCTGTCAAGGCTTCTATGGTGCAATTCAAAAAATGTGTGCCTTGATCACTCATCAAAGTCACTGGGCATCCAAATCTAGTGATGATGTTTTCAAAAATAAATTGTGCTGCTGTAGCAGCATCACAATTCCTGACTGGTTTTGCCTCAGCCCACCTGGTGAGGTATTCTGTTGCTGTAATAATATATCTCGCACCAGTTCGTTTTCCTGGGGGGTTAATAGGACCCACAAAGTCTATGGTCCACTTATCGAATGCGCGTAGCGTTATCTGTGGTCGCAACGGCATTTCATCTCTTCTGGAGGGCTTTCCTGTCCTCTGGCAGATGTCGCATGATCTGCAAAACTCTTTACTGTCTTTATGTAATGTAGGCCACCATAATCCGGCTGATGGGATTTTCTGAGCAGTAGGCTTCCCTGCGAAATGACCTCCTGCGATGCCCGAATGTGCTTCCTTAAGAATGGTTTGTTTCTCATGGGGCATAACGCATCTGCGCAAAATTTCATCTGGGCCCAACTTATAGAGATGTCCCGCAATCAAGGTGAAGTCTGCTGCTTTCACCACTAATTGTTTCTTTTGTTGCTTAGTAAACTCAGACGGTGCCCACCCTGTAGTGAGAAATTGAATTATGTCTTCATAATATTCGTCTGCGACCTGAATAGAAAACAATTGCGCATCAGGCAAGTTGTCCTCTAAGTTACTTGGTTCTTCACCCGAGTCTATCCTTGACAGGTGATCAGGTCCTGCATTTAGTCTTCCTGGCTTGACAATGATTTCGAAATCATATTCCTGAAACAACAACAGCCATCTGCATATTCTTCCCCCTAACACTGGCTTATTGACCAAGTACTTTAATGCAGAATGGTCAGTGAACATCTTGAACGGGGCACCCAACAGATAGTGCCGAAATTTCTGTAAAGCATACACCATTGCTAACCCTTCTCTCTCTGTGGTGGTGTAATTCTTCTCAGCTGTCGATAATCTCCTGCTCGAGTATGCGATAGGGTGATCAATACCCCCTTCTCCTGTTTGCGTGAGAATAATGCCTAGTGCGATGCCAGATGCATCCACATGAACATGAAAAGGCTTGTTCCAATCTGGAAATACCAAAATAGGTGCTGTAACCATTTTTTCCTTAAGAGTGTCGAGACTCTTCTGACATTCCTCATTCCACTGAAATCTGATATCCTTCTTCAATAATTTCTCCATTGGTGCGGTAATCTTGGCATATCCTTTAATAAACTTTCTGTAGTACCCGGTATGACCAAGTGTAGTTCTCAGTTGCTTTACTGAATTAGGTGCTGGTAAGTTGACAATGATGGCGATCTTCGCAGGGTCTACCATCAAGCCTTGTCTGCACACAATGTGACCCAACAACGTACCAAAAGGCGCACAAAATATACATTTCTTTAAGTTAAGGGAAATCTGGTGCTGTCTACATTTTTCAAACATTAATCTCAGATTTCCTATGTGCTTCTTGAGTAGTCCAAATACAGTCCAATCATCAAAATAAACTTCTAGAAATCGATGGATGTATTCCTTAAAGACAGCAACAACTACTCTAGAAAAAATTGCTGGGGCATTCTTAAGACCAAAGGGCATTACCGTATACTGAAAGGAGCCCCATTCTGTCGCAAACGTGGTCTTGTACCTGTCGTCTGGATGGATTCTTATCTGGTGATAGCCTGAAAAGCCATCAGTGAATGAATATATTTCTTGTCCTCCAACATTGTCTAAGACTTCATCAGTGAAGGGTGTTGGAAATGGGTCATGCAGCGATGCATCATTCAGTTTGCGCAAGTCGACACAGATCCTGATGTCTCCTTTTGTTTTCTTTTCTTGTACTACCATGGGACTAACCCACTCACTTTCTTCAACAAGCTCAATGATGCCCGCTGCTAGCATCTTATCTATTTCCTCTTTTACTTTTGCTTTATACCGCGGGTTCAACCCGTATGGACGTTGCTTAACCGGCTTAGCATCCTCCTTAAGCGGTATTCTCATGACTCCTAAGTCACCCACTATTCCCTTCATTTCTGTAAAGTTGGTAGGAAATAGGTCCTGATACTCATGTAATAGATCTGTGATTTGGCCAATTGTCTCATCATCCCAATAATCTCCAATAGAGGAAAACTTAGGTTCTGTTTCTGTGCCAATATTGCTCATTTTAATCTTGATTGGTTCTGTTACAGCTGGGACTTCTAAGTGTGGACCTTCAACTTCACGCGTACCTTCTGTTTCTGTGATATTGATACTGCGAGGATCTTCATCCTCATCGCCTGAATCTTGTGCGAAGTTGTAACATTCCAAAGCATGTTCCATCTGAATAGCCCACTCGGGTTGCGAATCTGCTGGTAATGTGCAATCCTCAAATATTTTAGTCTTTATGATCTTCAAGGCCCGATCAATGCTTGGATACTCAGATTCAAAACTGAAAGTAAGCAAAAAGTTTTCAATCATAATAGGCCATGAGATAGTTCCTTTTCTTAGCTCTGTTTCTGTATACCAGTTCCTTGGAACTGTATCCAGTGTGTGGATAAACAAATGAACCCACTCATCTGCTGGAATTTTTGGCCAACTCTGTTCACAGATCATAATGTGTGTTCTGGGATCACTTTCTCCTGTGTATTTCTGCTGTGTACAGTCTCTTTCTTTAGAGAATCTGATACGCATCAGTCTCTTACAATCATACCACGATGCGATATGTTCCTTGTGTGTGTACCACCATCTTGCAGGTGTGGCTCTAACTGCGAGGTCAAAAACCTCCATCCCCTGCTCTTGAGGAATCTCTTGTTCAAACTGCTGCAAAAAATCATTGACGTCCGCTAATCCATCAAAAGTTGGAATATACCTGTTTTCTGCCCCAATCCATCGAGTGATTTAATCATGAATGCGCATCTGCGAGTAGAAACTTCGTGGAGTGTATTTTGCCAATTCTCTAAGCCGACATCTGAATCTGATGTGCATGAGCTATCGCATCTCCAGCTAATATGTCCATCGGCTGTAGGATCAATGTAATCTGTCTGATTAGAAGTCATCTGGTACAAATTTTCCATGTTATGCACCTCCTCTTCCGCTTTGATCGGCTCAATGTAGCGAGGACCCTGTAAAGGGTCTAGTGGTGCGATAACCCGGACTTGAGCATCTTCAAATGTCATCTTCCTTTACTTCAAGTTGATAACAGCCTTGTTATCAAAAGCCCAATCAATACCTAATAGAGCTGGATAGGGTTTGGTATCACCAATAATTTCTATGATCTCAAAATCTGCATACGTGTGAACTCCATCGATGTCCACTGGGACATGCGATAGGCGACCCATCGGTGATATTCTCTGCTGATTGGCTAGTCTCAGATGGATAGGGGATCTGCTTAGTTTTGGACTACCCATCTGCTCCCATGTCTGCTTAGTCAAGACATTTACTTCTGATCCTAAATCTAGGATAACCTCATCCATTTCAAATAGTCCGATCTGCGCTGTGAGCCTCATCTCTCTTCCTGTCCTTGTATGGCCCATTATATGGTGAATAGTTCGCTGTGTGTTGCTCAAGGAAGGGCTCTGTTGACATTGATCGATAACTTTCTGAAGTTCCTCTACAGCTTTCCCATTTCTCAGAAGTTTCAAACAACTCTGTAGGAAGGACTGTACATTTCCTGTCAATACCTCTTCATCGCATCTTCCAGATGTGCTAGCCTGCGGTATCTGCACAGTACTAACATCATGTGGTGGCTTCCGCGGTATACCCTGAGATGGTAATAATGGTGATCTGGAATGTGTCTGTTCAGCAAAGGAGGTCTTAGTTTGCTGAAATGCCTCCTTATTCTTCTGTAGATCAAGTGGGATAGGTTTTTCTGGAGCTTTGCGCACCCTCTACGTTCCTATCGTTTTTTCTTCATCCTGCGATATGTTACTTGTAGAAAGACCACTGCGAGTTACAATATTAACTCGTGGTTCTGTTTCTTTCTGCTCAGCAGCGATAAACTGGATAGTCTGATTGGTTGCTGGCTTGGCGTCCTTGATCTTAGCTATCAATATGGGACACTCCTCTATTGTATGATCATAAGATTTACAATACTTGCATGTTGTAGTAGGGTTCTGGCAGTCCCTAGCGTAATGTCCTGTGCCTCCACAATTATAGCAGGTAATAGGTCCACGGCCATGGCCAGATTCATAGCCTCCTCCACATCCTCGACCTCTGAAATTTCCTCCACGGCCTCCCTGAGCCGGATCAATTTGTGGACGTACTGCTGGTCCAGATGCTTCTGACTGAACTCTGTAAAGGTCATGCTTTCTTTCTATCATTAACTCATAGGCTCTACAGTTGTTTTCGTCATGTCCAACAGATTTACAAAAATTGCAATATAGGTTCTTTGGTGTCTGTACATATTTCTGAAGGAGAGGACATTCCTGAGGACTGTGTCCTCTAGTTCTACAAATCTCACACCATGGCCCCTAATTCTACATCAACGGGTTAGGAGCTCCACTGGCGATATAGTCAACAAAGACAGGACAGTTATCCTTACTGTGTCCCTGCGCTTTACACTTAGTACACCAAATTTCATGCGCAACCTCGTTTCCTTTCTTAATTTCATGCAGCTGTAAGGTGAGGTTAGCTAGCTGATTTTGCAGATTAGTGATACCTGTGCTAGTCTCTGCTAGAGGTGAAGCCTCTAGTTTCATTGCCATTTCTAATGCTTCATCTTGTGTATTTAATTTCTGTTGCATTAGTGGAAGTCTGATGTGTGGTAACATTGCTGCGATAAACCACTATTTATGCTGTTGAGGCGCAAGCTCAAAGCTTACCTGATCAATGAGGGTTTTGAATCTCTGGTCAAAATCCCAAACAGTCTCCGTAGGCAATTGCTTAATATCTTTAAGTTCTGCTATGCACTGTGACTCGGATTTAGGTTTTTTAAACTCTTTGATCATAGCAGTTCTAACCTGTGCAAGCGTTCTGTTATGTCCAGTGGTATACTTCATATACCAAGTTAATGCTCTTTCTCTGAATGTGGTGGCCAACTGGACAAGCTTGACATTATCATCTTGTATTTGCTTAATGGTCCATATGGCTTCGCATAAGAACCAGTGCTGCTCAGGGTCCTCCAACCCTGTACCTTTGAAGGTTGGTAACTTCATATCATCTCCCATTCTGTTTCTAGGTGGTGGGTTCTGGTTTGCTGTATTACTACCACTCGGCGGTGTAGATGTAGAGGGTGTAGCGGTAGTATGCGCTGTATGAGAGCTACTGGACGGGGTTCCTGCGGGATTACTCTGAGTCCCGACTGGTTTTTGAGGAGTCCTAGGGTTCTGAATCTGCTGTCTAGGGTTATCTGAGCTGTTTTCTTCAGAAGAGGATGAATCGTTGACTCTATATCTTTTACCACTACGTGTATGTCCAAGATGCTCGTAATCACTCTCAGAGTCTACTGACATTACAATATCATACTACTATTCATCTGAGATCATATCCAGTACTCCTTTTTCATATAGTAATTGCTTAATGGACAGATTTAGAGAATTTAGGTACTTACCGCGATAACCCTTGAAGAAGTACTGCTCTACTGCGCTGAAACTCTTTCTCTGATCAACCGCAAACTCTGTGATGAAGCCTTCCAGCAAACTCGCAAGCCAGAAGTCTACTGCGCGTGAGATGGGATTATCGACACCTTTCAAGGTCTGAATCAGCCCTGCTGTCCAGACAACTTCTCGATTCTTCTTGAAACCGCTGTTGTCAGCAAGCTTTGATAACCAATCATATAACTCAATAGCATAGGTTACGAAGAATATCTCATGGAGATCTGTAAAAATGTGCTTCTGTAGCCAAGCCTCAGTGCTCAGTCTAGGATTCTGGTTTTCTTTTACAACAAACTCTCTTTCTTTTGACTCAACCCACTGGTTGAGTTCTTTCTTGGTAGGATGCCAACAGAACATCAGCTTAATGTGTTCAAACCGGCAACGGAACCATTTGTTGCATTTTTTTCTTTAGGGTAGACCCGGGTTAGCTGTACCTTCTAGACCAACAGACCCTTAGCTCACTGGCCCTTTCGGCAACAGGTCGCAAAAGCAACCTGAAGTCTCACCCGAAGTAATTCTAATGGGTGGAAGAAGACTCAAGTGTCCTCGACCAAGTTCCGAGGCATCCAGGGTGCTTAAACCCTCCCTTGCTCTTTCCTCAAAGGCTGACTTATCTCATTCTATTACTCCGGCTATACCCCTGCCTTATCGCATCACGCAGGAAGTGCGATAAGTCTTCCCCTTATATGAGCCCGTCTAGCAATATCTAAGGTATCGCGGGTGCGATATCTTCCTCCTCTTTGTCCCGGCAGTATGTGATTCTTACCGCTTCCTAGATTAATACGCGGTCTCTCCCTCCCTTATCCTATTACTGAAGATAGTGATATCATTTAATCTCTCAGCATAACCCTTGCTAATGCGCTTGACCCTTGATGTTCTGTGACGATGTGACTGTATAGAGTATTACTTTGAGCACTGTTCTAATTACACTCTTCATGCATTACATTCACTCCATACTCGAGCATTATCCTTTATTAAACAAAGATCTAGTTCGCTAGGATTTAGATATGATTCTCACAATGGTTAAACATCAACCAGAACTAAACTGACGTCCATACACAGTACTCATAAACTGAAGGAAGCATTCATGTATAATGGAGATAAGTAAATAAGAGCAACAGCTACACAACTACAATCGCGCTACTTAGATAAGCGTGTCGTCATTCCCAGGAGAGGAGCTACATTCACGGGAACTGTGTTTCCTGTTAACAACTCGGAGAGTAAAACGCAGTTCTGTCACAACTCTTTGCAACAGAGGTCTTATGGGAAACTCCACCTCATTGGGAGCCCTTCTCTATAGACCTCTCTTCTTCTCCTGCCTCTTACAATGCATTCTCTTTCTTTCTCAATCCCAGTGGATTGCACAATCTCTTAATGGGTCGGCCCCTGTCTCTGGGGGATGTTCAGACTCTGTATCACAAAGACTCGACTACCCTCTACTTAATAACTTCCGTCCCTACGTGGCCAACCCCTTTTCGTATAAAAAGACTCCTATATATAGATGGCCCGAAGGTCTCATCGTAGTTACAAAACTGTGGGCCTTATCCCAACAGTGACTCAACCCTAACCACTTACAGTCAACTAGCTGTACTTCCATAGCCGCCTCCTGTCTCGTCGCCGCTTCCTGCAGTCCTTAGTCTTTAATGCATCGGCCCGTTGCTTCTTCTTGGTTCAAGCAACGCTGACTGTGGTCCTTCTTCATAATGAGGGTAGCTGAACCCTCTCTTCATCTTCGGCGCCTTTATTATGGTGGTTGAGCTCTCCCTTCGGCCTCTTCCTTGTACCATACGCTCTGACTTTTATGTACATATCGCCGCAATTCCCGTCGGAATTTGCGCTACGGCGATATCTTTGTCTTGTCGCCAAAATTGGTACTTTCTCCCCAAAAATGGTTATCTTTCCCAAAATTAGCAGCTTCCTAAATGCTGCGGAAGTTCTCTCCAACAACCCAATATCTATACCAGTAGGTTCTCAAAAAATTCTAATGGCACTAATATCCCCACTTATATGAATAATATGCTCTTGGGAGGTCATGTGTGGTGATTGTAGGAATTGTTCTTAGCCAAAGATGCCTGGAATTTCCTTTAGGACCTAAGTCCCACTCTTTTCTCCCCAACCATATCCAAGGTGTTTGAACCTATAATTAGTCTTAAAATTCTCACTATGCCACAAAAACCCCACTCATAGGCCAAAGATACCGTGGAAAGGTCTATTGTGGTTGTTCAACATATCATTCTTGGCTATACATACCTAGAAGCTTTCTTTAGGACGTCCTAAGGCCCGGTTTCCATTCCTTAACCATGTCTAGATCCCCAAGACCCATACCTAATGCTCAGAAACTTCTTAAGAATTCCCATATTCTGACTATAAGGACAAATATCCCCTCAAGAGGTTAGCTTTGGTGGTTGGAGACATCATTGTTAGACCTTTAGGCCTAAAATTTTCCTCTACATCCCAATGCATGAGCTTCCTACGCCAACCATGGTTAATACCTCAACACCTAACTGAAAATGATTGACACCAAATGAACATATACTACCTTTATTTATGGACATTGCAAAGGAAGCAAAGTTGCCATTTATATTCTTGCACTAGTGGAGCACCATATGAAGGAAAATGGTTGTGAAGCAAGTATTCATACTTGCAATCCTTTGATGAATGGATTTCACAAGGAAAATGACTTGATACAAATAAGGAGGTTGAGAGGGTATACCATGAAATCAACCATGTATATTAGCCTATTGTGGTGGATGACATGAAGTTAAATAATGTAATAAGCATGGCTTCTAAGGCATTGATTGTGAGGTTTATTTGTACTAGAAGGATGGGGACAGTGAGTTTGTTAATTTCAATGGATTCAATTGCATGAATAGTAATCAATTTTATCTTACCACATAAGGGATCATGTCATTTTCATCTGAGGTTAGATGTTGAGGTTACAATATCGAAACATAGTATTATTTCTAGTCGGTATCTACTGCATTTATACCTAGGTGGATTTACCAGTTACTTGATCAAATTACTTATATATCATTCAAGGTCCCATGCGAATAAGTAAGGATACCATAAGGATAAAATAATTGTACTAAATTAGTCTATTTCCATAGACTCTCTTATGATTCTACACAAGATATTGTTGATGTATATGTAACTTCGGAATGTATTTTACCCATGTATATTGTATTCCTATAGAGATGTTATTATTCCTCTATACGGAAGTGTTTGTATTCCTATAGAGATGTTATTATTCCTCTATATGGAAGTGTCGTCATTTATGTTGTAAGTCTTGTAACTTATACTTGATGGGTTACTAGACCACCTTGATGGGGTCGGCCCTGTATGAGTCATGTGGGTAAATGGGTTATTAGACCACCAAGTGTGGGGTCAGCCTGGATTAAGTTAACCATGGGTTATTAGGCTAAGCTAGACAAGTCGACACCACTGGTTTTTTGGTAGGACAGGAAAAGTATAAATAGAGATCGAGAGATCTCTATTTGATCATCTCATTACTCATTCTTCCATCACTCAGAAAGTGGCGCACATGTGAGGAGGAGGATCAGCTACTAGGAGAAGACTATCTCTTATACTTTGGTTGTATCATTTCTCTTTCTATCTCTGAGGAAGTTGTGGGGTTTTTCCCCTTCTTGGTTTTCCCCAGTGAAACTCTGTGTCTCTTATGTGCTTGCATTATCTAAAATTAGTCACAGCAGATCTAATGAACAAGTAAATCAATCACAACAGATGAAACTCAGAAAAATGGTATAAAACTATGCAAAGCATGCATCAGTGCTCAATGTCCCAATGAGGGTGAATAATTACAATATAATACAGTAACAATGACTGAGCAATTCGAATTGACTAAGGAGGTCATTCGAATCACTGAATAGAGTAGCTTGAATCCAACTAGGATTCCTCATCATCAATCAGTGGTGGTCATCAATGCATAAGAACCAGTCATCCAGGTGTCAATCTGAGTCTAACTGAGTGTAACATGTGTAACTGAAGTGTGTAGCACTGATATAGGGAAGTGGGCTCAGTGGAGGTCTCATGGGAGGCTAACTGAAGTCAGAACAAGTCATCTAGTCAATCTGGAGGTCCAACAGAGTGAAATAGTCAGTTGGGAGTGAAACTAGCCTCAAATCAGGGAGAATCGGAGCTAACTGAGTGTAACTGAAGTGGAACTGCAGTGGTAGGTGAAGAAGTGCGCCCTTCTCTGGCAGTAGGTGAGAAGTGGGTGCCTTCTTGACTAGGAGGGCTAATGAACTGATGTAAGAAGCTCCCGAGTGCTAGAATAAGGTGGCTAACGTGTTGGAGGCACCAACCTGGTGACTGGGATGCATGCAAAGTGCATGCAAACCTTAGATTTTGCATGCAAACCCTAATTGCATGCAAGATCCTGAAAAATATGATGTGGATATCTGAATACCCCCCCTCAAGCTAGACTATGATGTGCAAAAAATAATGTAAGGCCCTGGTAACTAAGACCAAAGGTCACCCCAATACAATAATCCAAAAAATGCTAAAAATAAACTAAGTGAGGAAAGAGGGAAAACCCAGTGGGAAGAAAGCCCCCCCTCAAGCTAAATCATAATAATGGATCAATCTGTCTCCACCATGATAGAACTCACCCCCAACAGTGAACGGTGGTAAGAGAACTTCTTCTCAATGAAGCTCTTGGTGAAGATGTCTACAATTTGCTCATCAGTAGGGCAATATTGCAGAATGATGGTGCAATCATGCACCAACTGTCGAATGTAATGCATATGAATATCAATGTGTTTGGTCCTCTGCTGCTGAACTGGATCTGTGGAGACCTTGATAGCACTTTGATTGTAACAAAATAGGACAGTTGAAGTAGTGCCACCAAAACCAAACTCGGAAAGAATACCCTGCAACCAAACTGCCTGAATGCAGGCATTGACTGCCCCTCGATACTCTACCTCTGCTGAAGAAAGTGCAATGGCTACCTGCTTTTTGCTGGAACAACAAATAGCACCATGACCAATCATGAAAACATAACCAGAAGTGGACTTCTGATCAATTCTATCACCTGCCCAATCTGAATCAGTAAAACCAATGAAATCAAGATCAGAATCTACAGCATAATGTATGCCAAAATGTTTCATACCTTGCACATACTGCAAGATCCGCTTGGCTGCTCGCCAATGAAGCTCATGGGGCTGCTGCATATACCTTGACATGGCACTCACGGCATATGAAATATTAGGCCTTGATTGTGTCAAATAAAGTAGTGAACCAGTCAACTGTCGATACATACTGCAATCTGCAAGCGGTGTAGAATCTCCCTCCTCAAGACTGATTCCTGAGAGGAATGGGAATGGGGCTGAATTACATTCAGCCATATTAAACTTCAATAACAGGTTAGAAGCATATTTTTGCTGAGATATAGTGATCCCATCAAAATTTTGAGCTATCTCCAAGCCCAAAAAGTGACTCAGGAAGCCCAAATCGCTCATGTCAAAAGCTAGATTTAAGGCAGTTTTTAGCTTGTTTATTGAAGTAAGAGTGCTACCAGTAATGAGAAGATCATCAACATAAAGTACAATAACTAACAAATTACCTTTAAATCACTGAAGATACACATTCGGATCAGATTTGCATATTTCGAAATTATGAGAAGAAGGAAGGAGTCCATCTTTGCATACCAAGCTCTTGGGGCCTTTTTTAACCCATACAAAGATTTCTTCAATTTGCAAACTAATGATGGATCTGATGTGTAGCCCTATGGATGCTGCATATATACCTGTTCAGAAAGGTCTCCATGTCGAATTGCACTCTTCACATCCATGTGGTGCACTTCCCAGTGCTTGGATGCGGAAATAGCCAAAACAAGGCGGATGGAATCCATCTTTGCAACCGGTGCAAAGGTCTCAGTGTAGTCCACTCCTTGGACTTGGGAGAAACCTTTTTCCACCAACCTTGCTTTGTATTTGCTGATAGAGGAATCAACATAAAATTTTGTGTGGTAGACCCATTTACACTTCACTAATTTTCTTCTAGGTGGAAGAGAAACTAGCTCCCATGTATTGTTCTTTTGAAGAGAACTGTACTCTTCATCCATGGCACTTTTCCATCTCAGATCTCGGTGGGAAGAATAGTATGATGTGGGATATGAACTAGTAATCAAATAAAAAATCTCAGAAGTAATGGATCAGAAATTGAAAGACCCATACCTGCTCTTTGAAAGTCTGCTCTTGTTCGTCTCGGATCAGCAGGATTTCCAAGGTTCGAACCAACAGATTGAAGAGTGTTTTGGGCCCACTTTGGTAACTGAGGAGGATCATAATGGTCGAATTCCAAAACTAATATGTCATGATCATCATGTGATGCTAAAATATCATAAATATCAGAACTCATACCTTCAATATCGCTGCATGGATCTTCTTCTGGTGAAGGCGGTGAAACGACAGTTTCTTCCTCAACTAGTTGCAATTCTTGAAGTGGTTCTTCAAATTGCACACTGCGCTCTATGAATATTTTTTTAGATCTGATATCCATGAGTTTATATGATTTTGATTCTTCCCCATATCCTATCAGTATGCACTCAATACTTTGTGGATCCAAAGCTCATCTCTTCTTGGAAGGAATTCTAGCCCATGCAGTAGAGCCAAAAACTCTCAAATTTGACACATCCGGTTTGTGACCAAAGAATGCTTCCAAAGGAGTCATACCTTTCATGGATGAATGTGGAACACGGTTATGTATGTCTGCAGCAACATTGATTGCTTCAGCCCAAATATTTGCATCCAAACCTTTTGATTCAATCATGCATGTAGCCATCTCTTTCAGTGACTGATTTTTCCTTTCCGCTACACCGTTCTGCTGGGGTGTGTAGGGAACTATATGTTGGATATGAATTCTGCTTTGGGCACAAAGTTGCAGAAAATTGACCTTAATATCTTCTCCACCATTATCATAAGAGCTTTGATATTGCTCTCAGTGGTGGTCTCAACAAAAGCCTTAAAATCCTTGAATTTTCCAAGCACTTCTGACTTGTTTTTGAGAAAAAATACCCATGTAAAGCGGGAAAAATCATCAATAAATGTCAAAACATACCTTGAACGATTTAATGACGTCTAGGGCAGTGGACCACTGATATTATAATTTATCAGCCCCAAAACTATAGAAGCTTTGCTAGCTTTGCCACAGTCGAATCTGTGCTCGGGGTGCTTCCCAATAATGCAACCAGTGCATATTCCCTTCGAAGAACGGAGTTGTGGAAGACCATTTACCATGGAATTGTTTGATAAAAACAGCAAATACTTATAATTAAGATGTCCAAATCTTTCATGCCAAAGCCTACTAACCTCATTACCATGTGTGCGAAGAGTAGTGGGCTTTGCAAGCAGAATAAAGTGTGAAAACTCATAGCATTTTGCAGTGTGGTTCGCCTTTCCAACTGCAACAAGTCTTCCACTTTTGATATCAGAAATTTCAACTGTATTAGGGCTGAATGTAACTTGCTTCAGTTCACCAATGTGTGTCATTTGATACACAAAAAGAATATTTGAAGCCAAGGAAGGCACATACAGAACATTTTGAAAGCTTCCATGATCTAAATAAATTGTACCTTTGCCCTTTGAAGAAATTTTTGAGTCATCTCCCAAATGGATGGGGATGGAGCTGTTTGGATCGAATGAAGAAAAAGAATCAATATTTGCAGCCATATGATTTGATGCACCCGAATCTATCAAGAGAGTAGTGGGCTTCGAAACAGTTGCCATGAGTGCTTGTCCTCTTTCATGATCATCATTCCTATCCTTCTTCCTTGCACCGTCAGGAAGAGTTATGTTGTTCTTTTCCAAAAGGAGGGACATTTGATCTATAGTATTCTTCATACATGAACTTTCAGGATGAAAGCCATGGTTGCAATAAGTACATTTAGATTTTTGGTTACCTTCTTTTCCCTTTTGCTTGAACATCGAACTGGATGGTGCATCCGTCTGTTTGCCTTTCTCTCTTTGCTTGTGAGGTTCGAATTTGGGCTTCTCCTTCTTTTGTTTTCCTTTACCATTCGAGATCTTGGGTCTTGAACATATAGGGATGAATCTTTGGAGCTTATAGACCCCATTTGAATCAAATTATCATGCTCTTTTGTGATGGACTCAATGAAGGCATTCAAGGTAGGCATCTTCCAATTCGGGGTAGTTAGCTGACCGGAATTGAAAGTAGAGACAAATACCGAATAATCTTTACCAAGCTTGCTGAGAATGGAGAGGATCAATTGCTTATCCTCTTTGTTAACTCCACTGTTCTTCAACTGCATGTTCAAGTTCCTGAATTTTGTGAAGAATTCATTAATGGTCTCGAAATTCTTAGGACTAAGGGCAATTAATTCATTCTCTAATTGAAAAGCCCTAAGCTCATCCTGCTTGCCAAATAGTGTTTCAAGTTGCTCCCATATAGCTTTTGGAGTCTTCAATCTGCTGAGATGGAAGTGAAGATCTTTGGAGATGGAGAGACAAAGAAGACCATAAGCTTCATCAAGCTTGTTGTAGTGTTTGGTTCTATCTGACAAGGTGTTTGGCTCCAATTCAAGACCAAGAGTGACTCGGTAGTAACCGTTTGAATGTAATATGATCTCCATATCATCTTTCCAATCAAAATAATTGAATGGGGTGAGGATAGGCTTTGAAGAAGAGTATTCTATTGCTAGGAGAGAGTGCACATTGATGTAGAAAGGCTTGCAAGGGCAAGGTAGCGAATGCAATTAATGGAGACAATAACCTCCAAATCACAACAAAACCAAGAACAATGAGGTCGAACAATCCACCCTTTTAGAGTTGCATCACACCTGGGATTGGAGATCAAGCAATGTTGAATGGGTCCAATGTATCAGTTCTAGGATTTATGTGGAAACTCAAGATTCTGGAGTGGTATTGGAAGTATTTTCAAGCTTTGCATGCACAGGAGCGAATGCCCTTGAGATCTTTCATGCCAAAACTTTTGTAATTTTTGAGCAAATTCACTCAAATCTTCTTGTAGAAACACCTGTAGAAAAGAGATATTGTCCCTGCAATGGCTCTGATACCATGTAAAATTAGTCACAACAGATCTAATGAACAATTAAATCAATCACAATAGAAGAAACTTAGAAAAATGGTGTAAAACTGTGCAAAGCATGCATCAGTGCTCAATGTCCCAGTGAGGGTGAATAATTACAATACAATACAGTAACAATGACTGAGAAATTCGAATTGACTAAGGGGGTCATTCGAATCACTGAATAGAGTAGCTTGACTCCAACTAGGAGTCCTCATCATCAATTAGTGGTGGTCATCAATGCACAAGAACCAGTCATCCAGGTGTCAATCTGAGTCTATCTAAGTGTAACATGTGTAACTGAAGTGTGTAGCATTGATATAGGGAAGTGGGCTTAGTGGAGGGCACATGGGAGGCTAATTGAAGTAAGAACAAGTCATCTAGTCAATTTGGAGGTCCAACGGAGTGAAACAGTCAGTCGGGAGTGAAACTAGCCTCAAATCAGGGAGAATTGGAGCTAACTGAGTGTAACTGAAGTGGAATTGCAGTGGTAGGTGAAGAAGTGTGCCCTTCTCTGGCAATAGGTGAGAAGTGGGCGCCTTCCTGACTAGGATGGCTAATGAACTTATGTAAAAAGCTCCCAGGTGCTAGAATAAGGTGGCTAAGGTGCTGGAGGCATCAACCTGGTGACTGGGATGCATGCAAAGTGCACGCAAACCCTAGATTTTGCATCCAAACCCTAATTGCATGCAAGATATTGAAAAATATGATGTGGATATCCGAACACATTATTGTGTCCATGATTGATATGTTGTAGATATGTTGTACATGTTATTCTCTCAGTCAAGATCCTAGATCAGATTGAAGTAAATTCTGAAAAATTAACATGGTATCAGAGCTATCCTGAAAGAAGGCATGGTATACCATTTATGACACTTGTTGCACTTGCGAAGCTAGGGATTGATATAGAAAAAACCAGTCATTGTAGCACTTTTGCTATAAATCCATTTAGGAGAGGTTTAAGGATCTGAAACTCTTACACATCGAATATAAGATCCCCGTGTACCATGTGTCTGAAGCATAACTTCTAATTCATTGTACTTTGTGTTTTATGATCTATACAATCTAGGGTTTCTACCTCTTCCAGATCTTAGTCATAAACAGGTGACCTAGGAAAAAAGGTCATAACTTGGGCTAGGAAGCTCCAAATGAAATTTTGTAAAATGTGACAGGTAGGGCACGGAATATAATTTCACAAGCTGAAGGTTCAGAGGCTGAAAGTGAGCCAGTGAAACATGGAACTCCATACAAGTTTGCTCTCCTCTTTAATCTCATAAATAGGTCACGTTGCGAAACTTGGCATAACTCTCTCTTAGAGAATCGCATTGATGTTAGACATGTGGGGTTGGAAAGATGACATGTCGGGATACCACAAGTATAAGTTTCATACCCCGTCAATTTGTACTTTTGAAGTTACACCAGAAACAATCAGGTGCATAATTCTGTCAAAACAGAATTAGATTTTGAGCACCTTCATTCATGGCTCCGGGAATTAGGGTTTCGGAGAAAGTTGGTATTTTTGTAATCAGAGACCACAGCTGAATGCTACTCATTAAAATCAAAATTTAAATACCAAGATCAAATTTTTTGGTTGGGTAGAAGGTCGGGCTTGATCAAACACTAGTTCGGGACTTTGATCGAAAAAGTGGAAAATTAGGGCTTCTGTAAAAGTTGGAATTTTTTAAGTCTTTGACCATGGCTGGAAGCTCCTCAAAAAAATCAAATTTTAGAGCTTTGGATCGAACATTTTCGTTGGGAAGAAGGGTGGGCTTTATCAAACCCTAGTTCGGGATCCTTTCCAGAAGATCCGAAAGTTTCTAAGGCAATTTTGAGGGGTGAAACTTTGCAGTTTTCAAATTCTACGTATACCAACTTGATCAGCTCATCAAGGCGCATCTTTCTATCCTTTCAGAAGTTTGAAATTCAAAGTTTGATTTTTTAGGGTTTCTCTGACAAACCCTAATCCAGCTCTAAATTCAGTTTCTGCAAATCAAGTGGATTGGGTTAATCCTAGAAGAGAATGGATTGGTCACCTGCATAAGTGAAGAAGTTCCCGTTTCAGAGGGAGATGAGGTTAAGGCTTCACATAGGAAGATTACAAGCAATTTCGACAAGTATGACTTATCCAGGTATGTTTCGAAATATGTTCATGATTAAGTTTATGGTATGTTTGTCTTCATTAAGGTTAGTACAATCATGATTAACTTTAGACTTGTTGTATCACCTTAATAAAATTATGAATACACGATAGAAGATATTCATTGATTAGGGTTTTGACACTTATGATTGTACTAATGCATTGTGGTGTTGTATGAGGTTGATGTTGTCTGCTAACATGAAAGGTACATCAAGAAAGACAAATCATGTTCTAGTTCAAGAACATATGACCATGGTGACATGAAGACAAATATTCATCAATTGTCATGGATCACATAGAAGATCTACTTACAAGGTATGTATAACTTGGTTCTATAATGATTAACCTATGAGATATGCAGGTTACTAGCACAAGTCATTTAAGAGAACAAGAAGACATCATTTGGGCATGTTAGACATAACCAACTAACATATTAATCTAGGTATGTTTTTGCTATATCAAGTTAGAATCCTACCTTGTGTTAGGATCTTATACTATTGTATTGTTGATAATGATTATTCATGAAGTTAGAAATGTAAGTAATCAAGGGTTTATGCATATTATGTCTCTTACCATGATTGATGATATGACTAACCATAAAATTCCTTTGGTCAAATATGAATATGCATGAGTAAGAGAAGTGTTCCCTAAAACATTGAATGCTAATGCTTATTATCTGTGATTGAAATGATCATGACTATACACGCTTAAGATTATTGTGTTTGATTGTATTGAGAATATACTAATGACTATATGATTATGTATGAGATCTCGAGGATAACACAATAATGATACTAATAATCATGCATATGGATCAAGGATGAATATAAGATCAAGGATAGGTAATCTAGGAAGCAAAGATCAAGAGGGAGCACACTCCAGTAGTTTCTGCAAGGATGCAGATATTCAGAAGGAGTCGACCACTTCTCACAATCCACATCAGAATAGAGTTGCAGAAAGGAAGCAAAGACTGAGAGGGAGTCAACCCAACAAACAAACAAAGATAAGTATTTGAATTATCATTTCTTGCATATTTTATTGTTTAACTAAATACCATTCAATGATGTATATACTGATGTTCCTAGAATTAGGCTGTGTATTTTGGCATATTAGAATAATTGCATTAATGAACAACATACTAGTAATATTCATGTAATGGGTAAGTGTCCTATGGCACTGTACAATATTCCATTTCTACTTATCTATAATGAAACCTCTTTGCTGACATGTTGGGAGTAGTGCAAACTCTTAACAATGTTCTGGTAGAGATTGGAAGGCATCTAGAAAGTTACAGGATATTGATGAATTTTGTATTGAAACATTGGCTAAAATAATTGCATGACTATATGACATATTTCTTTATGTATAAAAATTTGTTCTGAAAACTATGAGAAGTTTCTAATGATGCAATTTAACTTGTTTTGTAGGAAAGATCATATACGAGCACCTAGAAAAGAAGGAATACAACATTTGTTTCAGCAACAAAGTTATCTATTGAAGATATTGAATATATTGAAGTTCCCAAGATTTGGGAAGAATGCCATGATCGAAGAGTACCAGTCGATCATGAAGAATGATGTTTGGGATGCAGTCCCAAGACCTGAAGGGAAGTCTGTTGTGACTTCCAAATGGATCTATAAGATCAAGCATGCTGCATATGGTATCATGGAGAAATACAAAGCTAGGTTTTGTAGCTCGTGGCTTCTCCCAGAAGGAAGGATTGAGTATGAAGAGACTTCTACACCTATAGCCAGGCACACTTCCACCAGATCAGTGCTTGCTCTGGCTGCAGTGATGAAATGGAAGATACACCAGATGGATGTCAAGACAACTTTCTTTAATGGTGTAGTCGAAGAGGAAGTGTATGTGGAGCAGCCACTCGAGTTTGAGACACATGACTGAGAGTCACATGTGTGCAAATTGAACAAATTCTTGTATGGTTTGAAACAGGAAGCCAGGACCTGGTATGGTAGGATAGATGGCTTTCTATCCAGTTTGGGCTTTACTAAGAGTAAAGCAGATTCGAACCTTTATTACAAGGTTGAGGAAGGCAATCCAGCGATACTACGTTTGTATGTGGATGACCTATTTGTTATAGGTGAGGATAGATTGATTGCCGACACGCAGTGGAAGCTTGTTGCCGAGTTCAAGATGCAGAACTTGCAGATGATGCACTATTTTCTAGGCATGGAGGTGTGGCATAGTACAGATGGAATCTTCCTTGGACAAGGGAAGTATGCAGTTGATATCTTGAAGAGGTTCGGGATGATGGACTGCAAGGCCATGGCCACACCTATGGCATCGAACCTGAAGCTTCTATGTGATGCTTCATCTAATCCGGTTGATGTCACTATGTATCGTCAGATGATTGGGTCCTTGATGTACCTGACGAACACTAGACCAGATATTTGCTTTGCGGTGAACACATTGAGCCAGTTCCTGACAGATCCCAGAGGTGTTCACCTGGTTGCTGTAAAGCATATTCTGAGGTACCTGAAGGGTACAATTGATTATGGGCTCAAGTATGATGCAAATCAAAAGTTTAACCTGCAAAGTTATGTTGATTCAGACTGGGTAGGTAGTGCTGCAAATAGGAAGAGCACTTCTGGGTGCTGCTTCAGTATGGGATCATGTGTGATCTCTTGGTTTAGCAGGAAGTAGTCCTTCGTAGCACTGAGTACAGCCAAAACAGAGTATGTTGCAGCTTGTTCAGTTAGTTGTGATGCAGTATGGATAAGGAAGCTACTGTTTGAGCTATTTGATCTCCCGTTGGAGGCTACTGGTATCTTTTGTGACAGCCAGAGTTGTGTGAAGCTATCTGAAAACCCGGTGTTCCACGACAGGTCAAATCACATTGAGATCAAATATCACTATATCAGGGATATGGTGCAGAGAGGAGCAATGAAGCTCCTGTATGTTGCGACGGATGAGTAGGTTGCAGATGTGTTGACGAAACCACTAGCCAGAGTGAAGTTTGAGTACTTCAGAGAGAGGCTTGGTGTTCTTCAGATTGACGACACTTCGAGGAAGAAGTGATGGACACATTTGGAGGATCCATTCCAAGCATGGTGGTAGGAGGATCCTCCCATGGATGTGGATGTAAGCGATGTGTGATGAGCATCAGGACGATGCTCCAGTTATTGCTCTAGATATGATCAGTTGGATCATGTATATGATATGCATCAGGTAGATGCATGATATGTATCAGGTGGATACATTGTATGATCAGGTGGATCATGTATGATCAGGTGGATCATGTATGATATGCATCAGGTAGATGCATGATATGTATGAGGTGGATACATTGTATGATCAGGTGGATCATGTATATGATATGCATCAGGTAGATGCATGATATGTATCAGGTGGATACATTGTATGATCAGGTGGATGCATGATATGTACTAGGTGGATACATCATATGATCAGGATGATCATGTGTGATGAGTATCAGGACAATGCTTTGGATGACTTGCATCAGGACGATGCAGAGATGATGATCAGGATGATCATGAACATCAGGATGATGTATGATGCATATTAGGTTAATACTCTATGGCTGTGGACAGGTTGTGCAGATAAGCATATAATAGCACCCTGGGAGATTTGCAAAAGCTCTTGCTAGGTTTTTCCGCTGGCATATAATAGCTCCCTAGGAGATCTGGCAAGTGCTCTTTCGAGGTTTTTCTTGGAGTGACATATAATAGCGCCCTGGAAGATTTGCAGATGCTCTTGCTAGGTTTTTCCACTGGCATATAATAGCTCCCTGGGAGATCTAGAAAATGCTCTTGCTAGGTTTTGTCCATGGCATATAATTTCTCCCTAGGAGATCTTGCAGGTTGTGCTGGGCACATAATCAGTCCTGAGATGCTCTTGCTAGGTTTTGCTTGGTAGCATATAATGTCTCCCTAGGATATCTTGCAGGTTGTGCTGGACACGTAATCAGTTCTGAGATGCTCTTGCTAGGTTTTTCTTGGTCACATATGATATCTCCCTGGGAGATTGGATAGGTTGAGCAATGTGCTCATAATCAGTCTTGGGATGCTCTTGCTAGGTTTTGTTGATGCAAATAATAAGTTCTGAGGATTCCACAGTATGGCGAGTGATGATGAAGACCTGCAGGTGGTGGGCCTACATCTAGTATGAAAAAGGATTGGCTCTGTAGAACTTCCTATGACGGGTACAATCAGAGATTGATTGAGATAACAGCAGCTGTGACGTTGATGACGATTCGAGGACGATGATTTGATGATGATGATCCAAAGAAGAATACTTGTGCTAGTAGATCTGTGTCGAGAAATAACTTCCTAGTTAAGAGGGAGTGTTTATGTATATGTAAATTTGGAATGTATTTTACCCATGTATATTGTATTCCTATAGCGATGTTATTATTCCTCTATACGGAAGTGTTTGTATTCCTATAGAGATTTTATTATTCCTCTATACGGAAGTGTCGTCATTTATGTTGTAAGTGTCGTAACTTATACTTGATGGGTTATTAGACCACCTTGATGGGGTCGGCCCTGTATGAGTCATGTGGGTAAATGGGTTATTAGACCACCAAGTGTGGGGTCATCCTGGATTAAGTTAACCATGGGTTATTAGGCTAAGCTAGACAAGTCGATCCCACTGGTTTTTGGGCAGGACAGGACAAGTATAAATAGAGATTGGGAGATCTCTATTTGGTCATCTCATTACTCATTCTTCCATCACTCGAAAAGTGGTGCACATGTGAGGAGGAGGATCAACTGCTAGGAGAAGAGTATCTCTTATACTTTGGTTTTATCATTGCTCTTTCTATCTCTGAGGAAGTTGCGGGGTTTTTCACCTTCTTGGTTTTCCCCGGTGAAACTCTGTGTCTCTTGTGTGCTTGCATTATTGTGTCCATGATTGATATGCTATAGATATGTTGTAGATATGCTTCACATGTTATTCTCTCAGTTAAGATCCTAGATTAGATTGAAGTAAATTCTGAAAAATTAACAGATATTTCCTCTTTATGCTATTAATTGTAACTACTGGCATGATATGACTCATTATTGTTTCTTGCAGCCTCACAAAGAGATCTATCATATGCATTCAAAAATTTATGACTCTCTTATGGAAATAATATGAGCTAAAATTTCTATGGTGGCCATATGCCTTACAAATCTACTTTCTTAATTGACATATCAATTAGGTAACTATGGATATTAGAATAATGAGAAGAGATATACGGTGTTACATTTTCTCTATATGCTCTCCATAAGTTAAAAATTCAATACATTGGTTAATGTCCTATTTCAAGAAAACCTACAAGAACCTATATAATCCTTTTAAATATTAAGAATTTTTATCATTACCTCTTCCAACCATAAGAAATTCTTATAAAGATAAAAGGAATTTGAACCATTGACCTAGGTTTTTTAGACCAGTATTATAGCATTAAAACTATTCTCCTAACGAAAATCTGATTACTTTCTAAGATATCCCTCCAATCGATTTTCAATGACGCCTAACTTACATCTACCACATATCACACGATGCCAATCTATAGCCTCCGCCTCATTTATGTATTTGAATTCTTCAATGAACCATTTTAGTGGTGGAAGTGTAGTAGTTTTTACAGATTCCTGCATGGGAATTTCTATTTAGGTCATTGGAGAGTCAACGATAGGTGGCATATGAAATTTTTTAACCAAGTGATCTCTAATAATGTTATGGCCATTTCACTACACCTTTGAGTAATTTACTCACTCCCAAGTGAGATTTATTGAGATCTAAAGGAAATGAAGTTTCCCATACCTTCCAAGCCATTAAACGAGGTGATCGAAGCCAGTTCTAACTCCTCCTAAAAATACATTGATATGTTAAAATGGTCGTGACAACTTTAACATGTTGATCTCCTATGATACTAACAACATATATTAGTTAGTCTAAAGGCTGGGATATCTCCACATTAGAAACATATTTCTATTTAACTCATAGAGCCTCCCTATGATGTAAGTTATAAATATCCTTGACAAGCAATAGAATAAAAGCTAGAAACGATTATGCAATACATAAAATAAGAATATTATAAGAAACTACCACTCCCTAGCGCCATCTCCATAGCATATTCTATAATAAGGTTTAGCCCAAGGGGGTCTTCCTATGAGTCTAACAAGTAACAATATTATATTATACCTAGGATTATAGGCTAATGCCATGATTATACATACAACAAATTTTCAGGCCCATCTAGATTAGATTCATGCATATTCTTTTTTTCATCTTTCTTTATTTTTATGTTTTTGAAAAAAAAGGACTAACAAAGGGGCCGATTTCATCTTGTCGAGGATGTATTCTTGATTGGTTAGCTAAGTTTGGACTGCATGGGATGTCACATCATTTGGAGAGGACACATTCTTGTTTGTGAGGATGATTTACTTTTGTTGGGCGCATATCCTTACAGTTCCCAAAAAGGGAGCTGCAATCCATATTGACACCTAGAGGAATCTACTACAGCGTTGTTGGGTACTCTCATTGTAGTCTTCCTGCTTGTTACGACTGTGCATAAGTAACATACCATTTAACATGGAAAGCATTTTTGTGTTAAGAAACATTATGATAACTTTTATTGTAAAGTTTATGATTGGACAGGTGTCCAAGGATGACTGTAATTTGCACAATATATTATTATTTAATAAATAAAATAGGAGACAAACACCTAAGAGGACTGTTGAAAGAGTGGTTACTGATCCACAAGGTGGAATGGAATCTGGGGTAGAAGGCAATGGACAAGTAGCAGCATCATGATGCAACTAACTAGCTATTGGTATGGGACAACTCCCTTGAAATGTGGTCTTAGTGCCCTAAAAGATGGGACTGGAGCTTGAGGCTCATTTATTCCAAACTGACCACTAAAAGACCTAGGCAGTCTATATAATAGCCATCAGATTATGAACAGAGGTTCATCACTTTTCCTGATGAGGAAATTTACCTTGGGGTTTTGCTGTGTTTGCACCCAAGAGATTTGATGTGGGGATATGTTGTTTTTGATCATGTTGTGAGTCTGCCAAACTCTTATTGAGTTCAAGAGGTTGACGCTGAGTGGAGAAGGAATTTTATTTTAGGAGGTTGATGCTGAGTGGAGAAGGAATTTTATTTCAGGAGGTTGATACCGAGTGGAGAAGGTATTTTGAGTGCCTTGCTTCTACACAGATTCCACCCATTTACTAGATCAGTAATCAGGATCGGGGGTTCATTAGAAGTCAGCAGTTGAGCTACTTCTTCTGAAGCAGGTTGGGAGGAACAGTCCTACTTGGGTGTTTGATAGCCCTATCATCAGTTACAGGTTCTATTGTCTTATCTAATTTATTTTTAAGTTTTGTTATCTATTTTGCATGTTACAGTTCTGCTGTTTATTTGACTTTCATTGTTTATTTTATAAGTTATTTCAGTTCCTGTGTAAATTAACTATTCTGTATAAAATTGATTTGATTAAGTAAAAATAGTTTCTGTATTTTTCCCCATGCAAAAAGGAACAACATTGTACTCCAGTATAGAAACAGATTAAGATATATAAGATATGATAGGCAAACTGCCATGGTGATGGAAGTACTATTTTATATGCTCTATTAAATTATCTGTTGATATTAATTAATATTGTTTACTGTATTTCATTATAGTATTGTTTTTACTTCCTTAAATAGAGATTCACTGTCTTAAAGATTTCTACAGTAATTTATAATTATTATTGATTTCATTACTGATATAGGAATTTAAAATCATATAGAACTACTGTGTCATTTTCAGATCTCAAATCATAATTTATGATTTCTATATTGTCTTCTCAAAAGTTATTATAGTCTACTGTCATTTTTATTAGTGAACATATAGGATAGATAAACAAAATCCCTATCATTCCAAAGTTTAAATGTAAGGTATATATGTTTTTCCATTATTTTAGTTTACTATAGTTTATTATCAATTTTCTACCAAATATCACTATTTTATGCATACAGTAATATTTGCTTACATTAGCATTTCTTATCAATCTCATTACATATTATTCACTATTATACAGAAATATAAATGCATTCCTTTCTCGACAAATGAAGTCTGCTACCATTTTTATAACATACAATAAAACAAACCCTAACCCTAATAGTCCTTTTTCAATCTTCGTAACATAGAACTAGCACTCATTTCCTTATTTTAGTACCAAAAGCAAGTTACATTCATCATTCTAGTCTTTCGACCTAGGGTAATATTTCTCCAAACAAAACATTATTCAATACTCGAGAACCATCCAAAAAACTGTCGACTGTTAAACATTTAAAACAAACATGTTGAGAATATTCAAGGATTGTTTCCTTACAGGTTAATTTCAAAACGAAATAAAAAACAGGCAACCATCTCAGTATTTATTTCACCTACTCTTAAGGTTCTACCTTATCGTTTTACATTTCGAGTTTCCTCAGTTCACAAAAGAAAGACGATATCAATAGAAGCTTTAAATACTAATTTTACAAACCACATTTCATATTATACCAAAGTGAGATGCGGAGGTCTGTTAAACACAAGATCCTTCCACATTTTAAATCGCCAAATCACAAGATACAATCATAGGGTCGAATCCACAAGAGTTTGAAGAAAAATAACTTTTATAAAATTGATTCATAACCTTTTGAATTCTCGTTGGTAGGTATGGCATTGCCAGTTTTTTACTCAAAAGAAATCCAAAAACCTTACAGTGACCCTAGCTGAGAAGGTATTCATTTCTTTACAGACGTAAAACAAACATTACTGTTTGGACCACGAGTTCCAGAAAACACAAGAATATCATACAAACCCTTCGAAAAACCAACACCTTCTAACCACGGTACAAAGACACCTCCGAGGTTTACCATAAGGGGTAACCGTGGCTAGGTCTTCAACGTTCAACTGGTGAAGCCTTCGAACCCCTTTGCACCTATGGTTGACAGTAAAAAAAAAAAAAACATGCTTAAACATTTTTGAATTCTTTAGAAGTGAGTGTAAACCTGGAGCAATAATCTTAGCATCCTGATAACTTTCGACATTGTAAAGTTACAGGAAGGAGATCAATTACATTACCTCTCTTAGGCAGATTGTAGATTGAAATGTCGAACAATGCCAGTGTAAGTCCACGAACAGTATTGACTGTAGGATTGAAGAAAATAATGCTGTGCCCATTACCAGCGAATGGAAATGAAGTGACGAGAGAAAACTTTATCTATTGCAAGGGTGCTCCATGTAATGACCCTTTTTCAAAATTTTATTAAAATGCCAATTTTTCCACTTTTTCCCCAATTTCAACCTTTGACTAGTTTTACTGTTTTGACCTCCAAATCAACCCAAATGCTCCCAAATATTCTATAGGAGTGTATGAATGGTATTTAGACTTGAATATTAAGTTTAGGGATGTTTTATGGCCCTCCAAATACTGCTGCAAACTTGATTTGTATTCTGATCAATATATGTAATTTTGACTAGTAATTTGTGCATCAAATCCCCTCGGGGTAACACTGCAAATGACCTTCCAAATGCCTCCAAACTCCCACGAATTTATGAACAGAGGTATGTAATTTGTTAATTATGTGATTAAGGTCTCATATGCACCATTGATTGATTTTTACTACTGTTCTAACTCTCTCACATTCAACAGCAAAAACCCCCAATTTGACCCTTAGGGAAATGGCACTATTTCACCTCTCAATACAAACAAACTGAGTAAAAATGCTTCAAATGCTCAAGTACGGTACATGAACCTTGTAGAATATATCCATGTTAGTATATGAATCAAAAATGTATCAGAGAATCATCCATCCATTCGAAATAATCAACCTTATAGTGGCATACATCAAAGCATTGGGGAAATGTACATTGTTTGCTCATTAATCAATAATTTTGCATACATTCAATGGGTATTTCGACCTGAGAGTTTTTGAATATGAAGAACAGAGGAAATTAAGCTATTACAATCATAAAAATATCATATGAAGCTCTCCCAATGAGTGCAAGATCTCACCCAAAGCGCAATCCCTCAAGGAGCCCGAATATGCCTTCAAAATTGGAAATGGTGGAGAGAAAGTGCTGCACTAAACCAAACAATGAAAATTCTTGTAGCTGCTACCTGCAAATAAAACTCCATTAAAGCACCATGGAAGACTTGAGTGGCATCTCCAAATACCAACTTGGATAGGAATCGTTCACCCTCGAAATTGGTTAAGGCAAGAAACTAGTTATCCACTAGTTCTCTCTTCACAAATGCAATTTTTCTCAAATAATCAAAAGCGATTCTCATACTTGATTTCTACATTTTATAACTAAAATTATCCTTCAAGGTGTCGAAATCCTCTCAATAGATTCAATAAATTTCCATTTAGAAAATATTCCTCATTTGCCACTTGTCTCCTAGTTCCAACCTTCCATCTTCTCCCAAATTCGAATTTGAGTCTCTTTATCTTCCCCCAACTCCATGAGCACTTTTCTTGAGCCTATTTTTGGGGCTGACATGTCATAATGGTCAAGTGTAAGAATTCAGGTCTGAAGTTTTTCATAAATGTCATAGATGCTTCATTATTGTTGTCATAAAACTAGGGAATCTAGCCCAAGTGTCCACTAGTCTCCAATTTGACTCTTCCTCTCCCATCGAGGTTACTATTCCATCTTATTTCGACCTAAGATGATAAATGCCATGTGTTATGACTTACAAACTCACCCAAGAGTGTTCACCTTCCCATGAATTCGAATTGGCAAGAGAGAGCTGCCATGTGTCATTGAAAAATCAAGCTAGTGTGGGTCCCACCACCTCCATATGTCTCCAAAACCACTTGCCACTTAGAATTTATCTTGAATTTATTTATTCACCATATTGATTAAATGCTTGAACCCCTCTAATGTCTAAATATCATTTATTAGCTTCCTTATTACCATTCCACATGTGCCCATCCAACCTAGGAAACTAGTAGGATTGATGGGATTGTCTTACTATGCACTTATTTGAATGGGGACATTACAGTCCTCCCCACCTAAGATTTCTTGTCCTCAAGCAATTTCAAATTTGGATTCTGTAAAATATTCTCCTCTTTCCATGTGGCATATTCATTTGGTAAGTCCCTCCATTGCACTAAATATTCTTTAATGATTCTACTCCTCAACCTTCTTTTCAGTGTCTTCAAAATCTTTTCCGGAACAAGTGTGAGCTGACCTTCATCATCCAAAGGAGGAAGTATTTCTGAAGTGATGATTTGCTGACTAAGAGATTTCTTTAGACAAGAAACATGAAATACATTGTGGATTTTACTCCCTTCCGGAAGTTCTAGTTCATATGCTACTTCTCCAACCTTCCGCACTACCTTGTATGGCCCATAGTACCTTGGTTTTAATTTTTCGGCTCCATTCTTTTTTAGAGATGTTTGTTTATAAGGTTGCAACCTTAAATATACTAAATCATTGACTTGAAAAGTTCTTTCTTCTCTATGCCTATCAGCATATTGTTTTTGCTGATTTTGAGCAACCTGCAAATTGTCTTTCAAGAGCTTTAAAATTTCTTGGCTCTCTTCCACCCAATATTTAGCCTTTGGGGCTCTACTATCACCAAATATAATGTCAGCAAATGTAAGTGCATCATAACCATATAATTCTTTGAAAGGAGACATTCCTATTGACATATGATAAGTGGTGTTGTAGCAAAACTCACCCAAGTGTAGCCATTTTGCCCATGCTTTTTGCTTCCCTCCCACATAGTTTCTTAGGTATCCTTCCAACCATTGGTTTACCCTCTCTGTTTGTCCATCAGTTTGTGGATGATATCTAGTACTTGGAGTCAATTAAGTGCCTATCAATCTAAAAATTTCTTGCCAAAAAGCACCCATGAATCTACTATCTCTATCACTAACAATGCTCTTGGGGAGCCCATGCAATCTGAAGATTTCTTTGAAAAAAATATCAACCACTTGTGCAGCACTAAAATATGATGTAACAGAAAAGAAATGAGCAAATGTTTTCAACCTATCAACTACCACATAGATGCAATCCTTACCCAAGGATTTAGGCAATCCGGTGATGAAATCCATGGAAATACTATCCCATTTTTGCTCCGGAATGGGCAATGGTTGTAATAGGCCAACTAAACATGTAAGTTCTGATTTGTTTTGTTGACATTCTTTACATTCATTCACATACTTCTGAACATCTTCCTTCAGCTCCTTCCAAAAAAATCTTTGCGTCAACTGTCTATAAGTTTTGAAGATCCCTGGATGGCCCGCTAGTGGGGAATCATGTGCTTCTTGCAAAATTCGGTACTTGAGATTGGAGTTATGAACTAAATAAATTCTTCCCTTATAATATATCAGCCCATTAAAAATCCTATAATTATCATCCCCTTTGATTCCATCCAACACATCACAAGCAAATTTGTCTTTGGCATATTCAACTAGTAGCATGTTTTTCCAATCCTTGGCAATATCCATGAGAGAAAAAGAAGGCCTTCTTGACAAAGAATTTTCCACTATATTATTCTTTCCTTTGACATATTCAATATCAAAATCATAAGCTTGAATCTTCCTTACCCACTTTTGTTTCCTTTCATTTAGATCTTTTTGGGTGAGAAAGTGTCTTTAGACTATTGTGGTCAGTTTTCACCACAAACTTGCTGCCCACCAAGTATTGTCTGAATTTGGCCAATGCATGCATAATGTCCAGCATTTCTTTATCATAGATGGAGTAAAGTTTTTCATGAGGCTGCAACTTTCTTCTCTCAAAGTCTATGGGGTGTTGGCCTTGCTTTAGGATAGCCCCTATTCCTCCACCTGAAGCATCACATTCCACAACAAAAGGTTTAATAAAATCAAGAAGTGAAAGTATGTGACAACTACTCATTATCTATTTCATTTTTTGGAAGGCCTTTTCAGCCTCTTCATCCCACTTGAAAGCATCCTTCTTAGTCAAATCCATGAGTGGAGAATTCAACTTGGAGAACCCTTTCACAAATTTTCTGTAGTAGGTGCATATGCCAATAAAGCCTCTCAATTCAGAAATATTTTTTGGTGATGTCCATTCCAAGATAGCCTTTATTTTTTCCATGTGTACCTTCACTCCTTCTTGCCCAATAATGTGCCCAAGATACAGTAGTTCTTTCATCCCAAACTCACATTTTGATAACTTAGCAAATAAGGACTCTTCTTGCAAGATTTTCAACACAATCTCTAACTGTTGCAAATGCTCTTCCCATGTTTTACTGTAAATGAGAATATCATCAAAGAAAACCAAAACAAACCTTCTTATTTGCTTGCAAAATATCCTATTCATACATGCTTGAAAGGTGGCTGGAGCATTAGTTAACCCAAAAGGCATGACAAGAAATTCAAAGTGGCCAAAATGACATCGAAAAGTGGTCTTTTGCGCATCTTCATCTTTCATTCGAATTTGGTGATACCCTGATCTAAGGTCAATTTTTGAGAATTATTTGGCCCCATGTAGCTCATCCATGAGCTCATCAATCCTAGGAATAGGATACCTATTCTTGATAGTCTTTTTGTTCAAGGATCTAAAATCTATGCACATTCTCAATGTTCCATCTTTTTTCTTCACTAGCACTACTGAAGAAGCATAAGGGCTAGAGCTTGGTCTAATGAGTCCCAACTCTAGGAGTTCTTGGATAGCTTTTTCAATCTCATCTCTGAACTTTTTAGGATGTCTATATGGGTGAAGTACCCTCCTCCAAAATAATACTGTTCTCAACCCCCCTATCCGGTGGCCTACCATGTGGAAGGTCTCTAAAAACCTTTTCATATTTTTGCAAAAGTCTCTCTATCTCCTTTGGGTGTTTGACAATATTTATCATATCCATCCCTTTTCCAAGGTTTCTTTTCAAATTTGTAGCTAGGCTTAGGAGGAAATCTCGTTCTAGGAAGCACATTTTGGAGATCCCTAGTCAAGCTCATTGCATCTTTTAATGTAGTTGGCTTGTGGGCTTTGACCAAACCTCTTAAGGGTTCAGCCAAACCTTCAGTGAACAGAAATACTAATCTTCCCATAGATACATCAACCACCTTGACTGATAATTTTTGAAAGTCCAACATATATTCGGTAGGGGACCCAGTGTGCTTCAATTGAGCTAGTTCTTTGAAAGGCAATTCTGGATCTTTTTGTTCAAATCTTTCTAGTACCCTGTCAACAAATTCTCCATATGTTTTAACCTGATTATGATCCAAGGTTTTCATCCCATGAAACCACCATTCATTGGCATCTCCTTCCAAATGCAAAATGGCCATTTTTAATGCATCCTCTTCCAACATAGGATTCAGCTGAAAATATACATCCAATTTTTGCACCCAAGTGTTAGCAGAATTTTGAGAAGAACCATCAAAAGTAGGAAGTGACATTTTTCCAATAGCACTATTCAATTCTTTGTTTTGGAATGGACTCCTATTGTCTCCCTTCCTTTTAATCTTTTGCATAGCATCAATGTAGTCACTGAGTGGTACACCTCTTTTACACTCTTCATTCAAATCATTCCAATCATTTACTAGTTTCTTGAAATCCAATTCAAGATTGGGCTCTTCTTTGGGTGTGAGAAATTTAGGTGCAGTATGCCTTTGTGTGCTTTGAAATTCATCAGGTCTATTATGAGGTCCTGTACTTGAGAAAATATGCTCATTCCTTTTCATCTTTTCCCCTAAGTGTGAACCACTATTATCTCCTATCATCCATTTGCCTGAAAGTTGGCTACCCAACAATTCGAAACCTTTCATCATTTGTTTATTCATATCTAGAATAACCATGGTAATTCCTTCAAAACATGGTTTAATGCTTCAATAAATTCCTCCTTATGTCTTAATTTTTCCTCCTCCTCTCTACCCATTGTTTTAGAAAAAAACTCTTTTTCTACTACTATCTCTTCTTCAACCAAAACTTCTTCAACTACTGATTCAAAGGGTGGTGGTTTATTTTTTTGGATTCTTGTTAATACCATTAGGTGCCAAGACCATGCTCTTATACCACTTGTAATGACCCTTTTCAAAATTTTATTAAAATGCCAATTTTTCCACTTTTTCCCCAATTTCGACCTTTGACTAGTTTTAATGTTTTGACCTCCAAATCAACCCAAATGCTCCCAAATATTCTGTAGGAGTGTATGAATGGTATTTAGAATTGAATATTAGGTTTAGGGATGTTTTATGGCCCTCCAAATACTGCTGCAAACTTGATTTGTATTCTGATCAATATATGTAATTTTGACTAGTAATTTGTGCATCAAATCCCCCCGGGGTAACACTGCAAATGGCCTTCCAAATGCCTCCAAAATCCCACGAATTTATGAAAAGAGGTATGTAATGTGTTAATTATGTGATTAAGGTCTCATATTCACCATTAATTGATTTTTACTACTGTTCTAACTTTCTCACATTCAACAGCAAAAACCCCCAATTCGACCCTTGGGGAAATGGCACTATTTCACCTCTCAATACAAACAAACTGAGTAAAAATGCTTCAAATGCTCAAGTACAGTACATGAAACTTGTAGAATATATCCATGGTAGTATATGAATCACAAATATATCAGAGAATCATCCATCCATTCGAAATAATCAACCTTATAGTGTCATACATCAAAGCATTGGGGAAATGGACATTGTTTGCTCATTAATCAATAATTGTGCATGCATTCAATGGGTATCTCGACCTGAGAGTTTCTGAATATGAATAACAGAGGATATTAAGCTATTACAATCATAAAAATATCATATGAATCTCTCCCAATGAGTGCAAGATCTCACCCAAAGCGCAATCCCTCAAGGAGCCCGAATATGCCTTCAAAATTGGAAGTGGTGGAGAGAAAGTGCTACACTAAAACAAACCATGAAAATTCTTGTAGCTGCTACCTACAAATAAAAATCTATTAAAGCACCATGAAAGACCTGAGTGGCCTCTCCAAACACCAACTTGGATGGGAATCTTTCACCCTCGAAATTGGCTAAGGCAAGAAACTAGTCATCCACTAGTTCTCTCTTCACAAATGCAATTTTTCTCAAATCATCAAAAGCCATTCTCATACTTGATTTCTACATTTTATAACAAACATTAACCTTCAAGCGGTCAAAATCCTTTGAATAGATTCAATAAATTTCCATTTAGAATTCGAATTTGAGTCTCTTTAGCTTCCCCCAACTCCATGAGCGCCTTCCTTGAGCATATTTTTGGGGCTGACATGTCATAATGGTCAGGTGTAAGAAGTCAGGTCTGAATTTTGTCATAAATGTCATAGATGCTTCATTATTGTTGTCATAAAACTAGGGAATCTAGCCCAAGTGTCCACTAGTCTCCAATTTGACTCTTCCTCTCCTATGGAGGTTACTATTCCATCCCATTTCGACCTAAGATGATAAATTCCATGTGTTATGACTTACCAACTCACCCAAGAGTGTTCACCTTCCCATGAATTCGAATTCGCAAGAGAGAGCTACCATGTGTCATTGAAAAATCAAGCTAGTGTGGGTCCCACCACCTCCATATGTCTCTAAAACCACTTGCCACTTAGAATTTATCTTGAATTTATTTATTCACCATATTTATTAAATTCTTGAACCCCTCTAATGTCTAAATATCATTTACTAGCTTCCTTATTACCATCCCACATGTGCCCATCCAACCTAGGAAACTAGTAGGATTGATGGGATTGTCTTACTATGCACTTATTTGAATGGGGACATTACAGTCCATCATCTTCGAAAGACTTAACCATCACTACCATGTTAAACCCTCACCAATTCCCAGACTTCAAAAAAATATCCTTCGACAGAATGGAGTTTCGAACCATCTTCTGAAAACTATCTGAGAACCTTAGCATGATATCAAGTCTCAGACCTAGTATAGAAAAACCTGTTAATGGTCACGGGTTCAAAACTCAGTGTTCACACCTCCAAGGACGCACAACAGGAAACCTACAAACCCTCGACCTTTCGGCCAAACTCAAAGACACTACCATCAAATGCCAAGGGGAAAACTGAATTCATTAAACACAATAACATAGTGGAGGTAGGGTTTACCCCTGACCATTGATGTTCTTTTAATCAACGGTGTGGATTTTCAGATAGTATCATGAAACACCAAGTATCTACCACATTAAATGAGCTTTGATTACTACTACGACGAAGGAGCCATCTTGGTTAACGAGCGAGCTCAAGACACTTACAACTCAACATCGGAGTTGGTATCACACATTAGAGGCATGTGTTTAAGCACACTAGCCAGTCACGGAGTTATTCCACTATCTCGACGGTGGTGAGCAATAAATGTTGGCATCATTTCGAACTGCCAAATTGTGACATTAAAACATCAATCATATCTTTGCTTACAAACTACGGTTGCAATACGTATTTCATCAAATCAAATAAAATAGTATGGTTCACAAGGTTTGGTACACATCACGAAACCATAACGAAGTTGCTTAGGAATTAATTCTACATTATTATATTTTGCATTTAGATCATAATCAACATGGTAAGGGAGACAATTGTGTTCGTTCATAGACTATCACAACTCATAATTCATAACTGTCATAAGAGTCTAGTTTCAAATTTGTTTTTAACCAAATTATATTTAGGCTTAGTTCTTTAAATTTATTGTATCAATAGTTCTCCATTACAAATCATACAAGTAGAAAACTATGGTTTACATGTCGACTAACTAAATGACTGCAAATGGAGCATTTCTAACCATTACTTCAAGCATGAGATTATTGCTTCACTGACTAAGTTCATGGAGATCTCACCTGCACAACTTTAGCACTTTAGAATTTTTAAAAAGAGACGTAGAAGAACTCAAAAAAGCTATCTTAAAACCCCTCTTCGGTCACACATAAAGAACACCTTACGTGTAATATGCGACAAGGAAAATTTCACATGCTTTAGCACGAATGCTAAGTAAGCCTCAGGGTGTCTGAAGGACCCCTTCATCATCAACAAAAGTACTACAGTTAGAAACAGTCAAGAACTCACTTTCTTTGCTTTTTAAACACCGTCGAATAGCAAAAGTACAGCTGTGTTAAATTACAGACAGAAACATAGACTTAAACTTTATATAAACGTAAACTTTGCATTGAAAAACAAAACAGTAAGATATTTATACATTCGTACAAATTAAATTGATGCTTTTCCATTTCCACACTGTTAAAATAAACATTGAATGTCGTGTTGAAAAATTTTAAATTTTTGTAAATTTTGGGGTGTTACATGTGGTATCAAAGCGCGGTTAAAACTCTAGGCCTGATTAGGCTCACGCGCACAGCATAGGAAATAAAATCTGAAAAGCTATTTACTAACTTTTTTATTTAACTTTTGTTGTACAGTTTGACAAATTGTTTTACAGGTATGTCGTTACCGGAAGAATCAACAGAGGAAAAATCACCTCTTCATGAACCTAGTATTAATGAAAATCCTGAAGGTTTCTATGTTGAGTTGAATAACAATTCTTCTGAATTTCTGCGTACCATAAAAGATCTGAAGTCTGATAGAAAGATAGTCAAGGAAGAAAATGAATGTATTCTGAAGGCGCAGGATACATTAAATCATATTTTAATGGATAAATATCAGAATGAGGAAAGGGGCATAAAATCAGAGGTCCCATCTGATTCTGCCATAATGACACACGGACACAGGCACAAGAAATCAAGAAAAGATAAAAGCACTAGTTATTCGTCCTATTATTGGAGCCAAGGCCGCAGCTATGGTAAAAGCTGCAAATTTTGAGGAAAAAGCACAAGTATGGAAGAGAAAGTGCTAAGTTTTGAATAAGCGCCAATTTTGGAACAGAAGCAGACGGTGCGCAGTACGATGCCAGATGGATAATCTCAACGTAGATTACGGACCGGAAATCGCGGAGCTCGTGCGCACGTCAGAAGAGAATGAAGGAAGCTGAGTGGAAAGCCCAGCTACCACAATGAATGAAGCGATGGAGTAGAGGGCTCAACTACCCTCATTAAGGCTAAGTACAAAAGTTATGGTTGCTCGGATCAAGGAGGAGCAACGGACCAAAGCATTGAAGGCGAAGGACAAGGCGTCCATACCCGTAAGCTGCGCCGAAAATCATGGAGCCTGCAGGAAGCGGCGACATGACTGCAAGCTGCGCCTACAGTACACCTAGCCATGTGCGTGGTTAGGGTTTTTGGGGATTACTGCTGGGAAAGGCCCACAGTTTTGTAAAGGTGCGACCGCCATGGCCACCTATATATATGTATAATTGTGAAGGGTAGAGGTTAGATAGTAAGATAGCCAGTCAGTTAGTCAATTAGCTAAGCCTGTGAGTGAGCTAAGCTAGGATAGTAGATACTGGATGTAAGAAGGATTGATCGAGTTGATCATCCTCTGTTACGATCTTGTGGATTGTTTTCTACCATGTTGCTAGAAAACAGGAGTTAGAGCTGGTTAGCAGTAAAGCTAATCCTTGAGTTGCAGACAGTCTGAGTCGACGTCTGAACTATTGTAATCTCCGTAGAGGAAGAGACTAGATCGAGAGAAGGGCTCCCAGCTGTGTGCGTGGAGTTTCCTGGAAAGATCTAAGGCTGCAGCTGTGTGCGCAGCATATTGTATGAATCTATCATTTTCTGGTTAATATAAGATACTCCCGCGGACGTGGATTTCCCCGTGGAGGTGGACTTCATATTTCTCGTTGTTATGATGTTGTGATTGAAGTAATTGCCTGTTTTAGTTTACTAACAGCATATACAGGAATGTTGCATTATCTTTATGAGTGTTGAGTAAGTCCTTGGTAAGGGTCGAAGGAACCGGTAAGACCACGTCGCCCCAGCGAGAGGAGAGCATGTTGCTGCGACGGGTGCGCTAGCGAAGCGACGCATAAGAATATTGGTGCAGAGGATAATTGGTCCTAGCGCGGGAGAGGAAGTACCGCGCAGCGAAGCTGCCGAGCAGGAGCTTGAGAGCGGTTGCGCTCATAAGTCTGGAGAAGGGTCGGACATTCACCTAAGAGGAAACAAAAAGGAGGAAAGAGCAGTCTCCGCGTCGCCTAGGTTAAGGAAACCTGATTCCTTAGCCCCCCCATAGCCACTTCGGGTGAGACCTCGAGCTGCTGCGCAGCTCGTTGCTGAGAGGGCCAGTGCGCCAAGGGGTTTTGTTGCTGCGCTTCATTAAAACCCGGGTCTGTCCAAAAAGCAGCCAACAAATGGTTCCGTTGCCTTGCGACTTGTTACTGAGACTTGTTACTCCGACGACGCGAGATTGCTACCTTAGGGTTGGTTAAGCCAACAAATGGTTCCGTTGCTTTGAACCCTGTTGTTGAGCCAACAAATGGTTTCGTTGCTTTGAACCCTGTTGTTGAGCCAACAAATGGTTCTCTTGCCTTGAGACTTGCTCAGTTAACAAATGTGTTACTGGAATCCTACAGCTACAGAAATTTAGGACTGGTTCGATTTAAAGGCTAAAGAGTTCGCTGAACAAGAAAATAGAAGCTCTAGGCTCCAGACACAAGAATGGTTGCAGAAGTATATCTATACTGACCTTCACGAAATTTTCTTTGTCACATTTGCACTTGAGTCGCATGCTTGGATAGCCAAGTTAGCAGATACTAGACCCACTGTGCATATTGATCGACCAATCGCTTGGACCCCTGAGCTAGTTAGTATTTTGAAGCGGGTAGATAATTCTGTGTCCCGCGCAGTAGACTTTTGGTTGAATAGTCTGCTGGAAGGTTTCATCACTGAGTTTGCAGTGGATACAAGAAAGAGTTTCAGTGAAGCTGAGAGGAGTTTCTTTCAAGCACATAGAGGTAAGTTCCTGAATTCTTTGAACTTATCGATTAAAATGCTTCTGTATGAAAAAGAAAAACTATGTATAGCTTCAGATGAATAGCATAGACAAGTAATGTCCATAGACTCTGATAGTGACCCTGAAGTTATTGGTTGCACTCGTAGTGGAAAACGGTATAAAGTAGGCCTTGACCAACATTATTTTGAGTCGAGCCCAGAAGACAGTCAAGTTCCTAGAGCAAGCCGCATAGAAAGACAAGGGAGCGCTCACATCCCTTATTACCCTTTTACAACGCAAAAGCCAGACGAAGCTCAGTATAATCCCGCCGTAACACCTTCTAGTAGCCCACACGGTACTTCTAGTACCTCTGTACCACCTTTGTTCAACCAGCCCAGAAGAACTGCTACAGCACCTCCACCTCAACCTAATGCAAGAAAGATGGGTGATGACATGAAACTACCAACTTTTAGAGGAACAGGAATAGAAGACCCTGAGCAACACTGGTTCCTATGTGAAGCCATTTGGACAATTAAGCAAATTAATGATGATGCTGTTAAACTGGTTCAGTTAGCAACCACTCTAAGAGAAAGAACCTTAACCTGGTTCATGAAATACTCAGCAGCACAGAATAGAACGCTTGCTGATGTAAGAAATGCAATGATTAGAGAATTCAAGAAACCTAAATCAGAATCACAGTGTATAACAGAGCTCAAATACATCAAGCAGTTACCTACAGAGTCAGTATGGGACTTTGACCAAAAGTTCAAAGCCTTGATAGATCAAGTAAGCTTTGAGTTTGCACCACAACAGCATAAGGAATGGTTCATTGCTGCACTGCTTCCACACATTAGACTTCCTCTTATGCAACAGAATCTCACTACCCAGGAACAAGCTCTAGAGATGGCTATGAAACTAGAAGCTTCACCAATTGCCGGAACAAGCAACGATGTTGCGCAGTTGCAGAACCAGTTAGCAAACTTAACCCTGCAAGTGCATGATATTAAGAAAGGCAAGGATGTTAAGGAAGAGATATGGTGTACAAAATGTAAAGCACAAGGTCATTCAAAGGACCATTGCCCCGTTTTCATAGAGTATATTGCAACTGGAGCACCTAACCCTTTACCACAGCCCAGGGGCCTTGGTGTGAAATCTGTAGAACTAGAGGTCACAGACCACAAGAATGTCACTTACTTCAGAAATATGTACAAACTCCAAAGAATCTATATTGTAATTTCTATAAATCGGTAGGCCATGATGATAACAATTGCAGAGCATATGACCTTATGATGGAAAGGAAACATGATGTTTATAGAGTACAATCAGAAGCACAAGGACCCGTAGCAGGTCCACAGTATGACCAAATTCGCGACGGCCGAATAGGAAATTACAGAGGCCGCGGACGCGCAACAAATTTTGGCCACGGAAGAGGCCAGATCACTTGTTATAATTGTGGAGCGCAAGGTCATTTTGCCAGAGATTGCCAAAACCCTACAACCCTTTGCAGATATTGTAAATCTTATGATCATATCATTGAAGAATGCCCTCAGTTGATGGCTAAGATGCAAGCAAAGACGCCCCAGGTCAACCAGAATATTCAATTGATTGCAGCAGAAAAAATGGAGCCAGACCCTACAGTTAATATTGTGACGCGCAGTGGAACAACCACTGGTGCGCCAGAGTCGGGAACTGGAAAGCAAGCGACGCAATGGGTGCACCGCGCTAATATTAAACCAGCCCCACTTAATCTGCAGAAGCAAAAAGAAGCATTCAAGCAAGCCCAAGAGTATTTCTCAGATCCCAGAGCTTCAAGTTCTGTCGCAACTCCGCATCATGATATTAGATCGCAAGTGCTAAGACGAGACAACCTGGTACAAGAACAGGCCACTACATCCAGAAGGCCCGATGAAGAAGATGCACTAGGTATTGTCCATACTTTTCTAAGGAACTGCTTAAAGTTGTTGCGCAATGAGAAAGCAACTATGGAACTTCAACACCTATTGGATAAATGTCAACAATCTGCTTCGACGAACACACCGCAGCATGCTGTTCACCAGATTGGGAGTCATACTAGAACTGGAAAAGAGATGAGGCTCACAGCGCAGATTGGAGCATTTGAGATGGATGAAGTCATTTTAGATTTGGGTTTAGAAGTTAATGTTCTCACCATGCAGACATGGGAACAGATGGGAAGCCCTCAACTTTCAAGATCCCCCATCCAGCTTAGACTCGCGAATCAGCAACGAGTCTCTCCATTGGGCAGATTACCCAATGTACCTATTGATATCGAGGGAGTAAGAAGTTCTGCAGACTTTGAAGTCATCAAAATTCTGGATGATAGTAGACCTTACCCAGCACTTTTAGGTATAGACTGGGCATTTTATAATTTGGCTGTCATTAACTTGAAGAAAAGACAGATGACCTTTGAGGATGACCAGATTAGGTTCATTGCACCGCTTGATCCTATTCAAGGACCCAGGTATATAGAACCCATTCGGGCAGAAGAAGAAGCACGCCACATGGAAAGTTTGTATCAGATGACTGCTAGTCAGAGTGACTATGTCAATCCCACAGCAGATGGCCATATCAGCTGGCGATGCGATAGCTCGTGCACATCAGACTCAGATGCAGGATTGGAAAACTGGCAGAATCGCTTACATGAGGTTTCTACAAGACGTTGCGCCATGATGACTAAATCCATTCAATGGATTGGCACAGAATTGACTGACACTCCAATTTTTGATGGTTTAACTGAAGTAAGCCAATTCATACATGCATATGAACAACACCTTCCAAAATAGCAGCGCATACAGGCATTAGATATATCACTGCGTGCTACACCCGCAAGTTGGTGGGGTGCGCATAAAGAGAATATTCACACATGGCAAGACTGTCGCAGATTGATACTGCGCAGATTCCAGGACACTACAGCAGAAGTGTCGCGCAAATATGAGGGATAGAGTGACCCCAGGTCACACATTGAAGCATGCATTCAATAATGGTCGTATATTCCGGAAGATGAGTGGGTTCACCTATTCATCCACACATTGGACACAGTTCCAAGGAACTGGTACACTGAAACAGAATTGCGCAGAGGCACTCTTACTTGGCCTCTTATGATAGAAAGTTTTCAACTTACCTTCAGCTTTGAGTCAGAGCATCCAAGTATTGATCAGGCTCTGAAGTGTATTAAAAAGAAGGTATTTGAACCATGTCTATTACCAGAATATTCCCAACCGGATTGGGCTGTTCAGATAGAACATGCCCTGGAATGCTATAATTTCACCACTGGAGAAGAGGAGGATGATCCTCGCAACATCAATATCCCAGAATCAGAAGGGACACGCAATGTTGAAGGTCCTCAGCTTGATATCCCTGCCATTACAGAACACATCAAGCTCAAAAAGATTAACATTGGTACAGAAGCCGAACCTAAAATTGCTTCTATCGGAGACTATTGAAATGATGAAACTGTTGGGCATATTTCAGATTTATTACGGGACTACCAGGATATCTTTCCTACCAAGTTCACAGAAATGAAAGGCATCCTAGGAGACTTAGGAGTGATGCGTATACCTCTGAAACCAGAGGCCAAGCCAGTAAAGCAGCGCCCATACAGGTTGAACCCGCGCTATAAAGAAAAAGTCAAAGAAGAAATTGAGAAGATGCTTGCAGCAGGTATTATTGAGCCAGTAGAGGAGAGTGATTGGATTAGCCCTATGGTTGTACAAGAGAAGAAGACAAAAGGCGAAATAAGAATTTGCGTGGACTTGCGCAAACTCAATGACGCATCAGCGCATGATCCATTTCCTACTCCCTTTACAGACGAAGTGCTTGATAATGTTGGAGGACAAGAGGCTTACTCCTTCACTGATGGATTTTCGGGATACCATCAGATCAGAATCCATCCAGACGACCGCCATAAGACTACTTTTGCGACTGAATGGGGATCATTCCAGTATACGGTAATGCCCTTTGGTCTTAAAAACGCTTCTGCTATCTTCTCTAGAGTCGTTGTTGTTGTTTTTAAAGAATTCATTCACAAGTTCTTAGAAGTCTATTTTGATGATTGGACTGTGTTTGGTTTACTAAAGAACCATATGGGAAACCTGCGAATGATGTTAGAAAAATGTAGACAGCATCAGATTTCCCTTAACTTGAAAAAATTTATGTTCTGTACTGCTTTTGGTATTTTGTTGGGTCATATTGTATGCAGACAAGGACTCCTGATGGATCCTGCGAAGGTTTCCATCATTGCTAATTTACCTGCGCCCAACTCAGTCAAGCAATTGCGCACTACATTGGGACATACTGGATACTACAAAAAATTTATCAAAGGTTATGCAAAGATCACAGCACCTATGGAAAGATTGCTGAAAAAGGATTCGAAATTCCAATGGACAGAAGAATGCCAACAGAGCTTGGACACACTTAAAGACAAGATGATCAGTGCGCCAATTCTAGTTTTCCCAGACTGGAACAAATCCTTTCATGTTCATGTCGATGCTTCTTCCATAGCATTGGGGATCGTACTTACACAACCGGGAGAAGGAGGTATCGATCACCCCATTGCTTACTCTAGCCGGAAGTTGTCCACAGCCGAGAAGAACTACACTACTACAGAAAGAGAAGGACTAGCTATGGTGTACGCCTTACAGAAGTTCAGACACTACTTACTGGGCACACATTTTAAAATGTTTACTGACCATTCTGCTTTGAAATACTTGGTCAATAAGCCAGTGTTATGGGGAAGAATTTGCAGATGGCTATTGCTCTTTCAAGAATATGATTTTGAGGTTATTGTAAAGCCAGGTAGATTGAATGCAGGACCTGACCACTTATCTAGGATTGAGTCAGGAGAAGAACCTACAAATCTGGAGGACAATCTGCCTGATGCACAGCTATTTTCTGTTCAAGCAGCAGATGAATATTATTCTGATATCCTTGAATTTCTCACCACCGGACAAGCGCCAGTTGAGTTTACAATCCAGCAGAAGAAACAACTTGTTGTCAAAGCCGCAGACTTCACTTTGATAGCAGGCCAGCTTTATAAGTTGGGCCCCGATGAAGTCTTGCGCAGATGTATTTTACCACATGAAAAGAATTCTATCATCGCAGAAGCGCACTCAGGCACCATAGGAGGCCATTTTGCAGGAAATCCGACTGCTCAGAAGATCTTAGCCGTAGGTCTTTGGTGACCGACATTGCATAAGGATACTAAGGAATTCTGCAAATGTTGCGATGTGTGCCAGCGAACAGGAAAACCTTCAAGAAGAGATGAGATGCCGCTAAGACCTCAGATAACACTGCGTGCTTTTGATAAATGGGCCATTGATTTTGTAGGTCCTATCAACCCACCAGGAAAGAGAACCGGCGCAAGATACATCATTACAGCTACTGAATACCTCACCAGATGGACTGAGGCTAAGCCAGTGAAGAACTGCGATGCTGCCACGGCCGCGCAGTTCATTTTTGAGAATATTATCACTAGATTCGGATGCCCACTGATTCTAATGAGTGATCAGGGTACACATTTCCTCAATGACACCATAGAAGCCCTTACTGAAGAATTCCAAATTAGTCACCATAAGAGTACACCCTACCATCCTCAAGCTAATGGCACGGTGGAGGCATTCAATAAAATTCTTGAGAATGCCCTGACCAAGATCTGTAATCAACAGAGAGATGATTGGGACCTTAGAGTCACAGCTGTATTATGGGCGTACAGAACTACATGCAAGAAATTAACAAGCCACACACCTTTCAGTTTGGTGTATGGACAAGAAGCAGTTATGCCTATGAAATACATTATTCCCAGTCTCAGAATTGCGCAAATTACAGAAATGGCCGATACAGATACCATGAGTGAAAGACTTTCACAATTACTTGCCTTAGAGGAAAACAGACTTTTAGCTGGATTCCATCAACAGGTACAGAAGGCAAGGCAGAAAGCTTGGCATGACAGGCATATTAAGAATAAAGTCTTTCAAGAACGAGACTTGGTACTCCTATATGATAGTAAATTCATCAAGTTTCTAGGCAAGTTGCGTGTACACTGGTTAGGCCCTTTTCAGGTGATAAAAATAACAGAAGGAGGAGCAGTTCAGCTTGCGAAGCTGAATGGAGAAGTACTGCCTACAAAGATCAACGGGAGTCGGCTCAAGCTTTACCGCGACGACCACTCCACCCTGTCGACTTAAATAGCTGCTCAAAGAAATGCAGATGTCCAGTGTAGTTGAAAGAGGCATCGCATGATCAGTCTACACGGAAGTCGCGAGACCCTTAGTCTCTGGCTTCCCGCGTAGTTCCTTGAAACATCCGCGCATGTCTATAGAGTTGGTTGGAGCGAACCTAATTGCGCTCTTGCGAAGTTTTTCGGATGGTCAAACCATCGCTCTTGCGAAGTTCCCTGTGTCAATTTGCCGCTTGAAGGGTTCTCGATGTGGATCCCTATAGGCACAGTTACCTAAGTTGAAATGACCCGCCGAAAAATTTGAATTACAGCAGTTATGTAGCCGCATCTGAGAATAAATGCAGGATAAGCCCGCCATTTAAGTATAGCCACCCTGACAGATTCGGCTTGATCTCCGTAAGATTTGCATTTAACCCATGAGCCGAAAGTTTTTAGCTTCTCCTGGAAGGCTGTCAGAGCCCGTCCATCACAATAAATGCACCGCAGAGGCGAGGGGGATAGAAGGGTTGTCAAATCATGCAGAGCCACCTACAGCTACTAGCCCCACTTGGCCGCATTTACTATCACTTTTGGCTATAAATACCCCACACTTGTATATTTTTGGGTTACTTTTCTCGAGTTGCATAGTCTTGTTTGAGAATCTAAGCTATTGTTTTCAGAGCCGAGTTGTGCAGAAGTGCTTCCTTTGTTGTCAGTGTTCATATCCCACGCCCGTCCGCTTTTTCTGTCCAACTTCTTGTTACCCATACCCGTTCACGACGGAGAACCTGTCGACTGAAGAAGTTGTTCGTCAATTCCTGCGCCGAGGCCTAGATTTCGGCATGACTACTCCGGTGACGGCTTCGACTTATGTACACCCTGGTTATCAGGATCCCAGACAATCTCCGGCCACGAGAGCGTCTTAGTCACAGCCAGAAGAGCCCGTTCCAGAGCCGTTGGCCACTATGGTGAATTATATTCCACCGCGTCCAGATGATGCACCAGAGGTGCATATTCCGAAGAATGCGAAGTATCCACTTCCGTTACCTCCACTACCAGCTGGCATGCGACTAGAAGGGTCCCTGCTCGGACACCTTCCACTGGTCAAGTTCTCTGATTTCAACCTGGGAGACTATAAAACTTATCCTCAGTTCCAGCTAGATCGATATCTGACGGTAGTGCATAATCCTACCAGAAATATTGACGAATTCATCCCGAAGGGATTTGCAGCAAATCTTGAGCGCCCTGGACTCCTGAACCTATTAAAGCTACCGCATTTCGGGCGTAGCAATGAAGTGAACGCAGTTGTTAAGACACTGCTATCCTGCGTTCATGGAGGTTACCTTTGGCTGGGGAGGCCAATCGATTTAAATGTCAATTTGATTCACCGTATTACCAGCCTATCTAAGGTTGGTAAGGATACCAATATTCATTTTGTGGGAAAAGACAAGGATAGAAAATTCGCTGCACAGCTGGTGCAGAAATACAACCTTACAAGAGGAGGTCGAGCTTATGACCTCACTATAGTAGAAGACGAAGCACTTAGATTTATAGGAAGTCTGCTCGCAGGCAGACTTCTCACAAAGTGCAGACCGAAGGAAGTTACTGGAGCTGTCGTGGAACTTGCCATCGCAGCTGCGGAGGGAGAACAATACAACTGGTCCCTCTTCCTCCTCAATTCTTTCTTGGAAGACTGCCGGAACGTCCAAGATAACCCCGGTCAGTTGTTCCATTTCTCTTGGCTTCTAATTTTATGTGCTCTCGTCGGGTGGAAGGAGCCCCCGAACACTCAGTTCCTCCCGCGCCGCGCAGGAGAACCTGCCGGAATCCGTTATGTTAACCTTTGGGAGTCTGCTAATCCCGCGAAGTGCAAGATGAACCGCGCTGTATTTTGTGAGTACTACTATCTCCTCAGAGATACCATTCAAGAAATGCCAAGGCTGAGTGAGGAGACAGCGAAAATATATGACGGAAAGTTGGCCTTTAGTGCCGACTTACATCAAATTTACCTCTGTCCCTGCGGCATTCAAGAGGAATGGGCCGTAGGCCTTTACAGGATGACCACCGAAGACGTCGAAGAAACTATCAAGTCTTGGTCGGACGAATGGAGGGAAGCCGCCGACATCGCACCCGCGATGCCACCCGCCGTTGCGCAAGAGAAGGATAAGGGCAAGGAAGCCCACGAGCAAAGAAGTGATGAAGGTTCGACAGAACCAGCAACCAAGAAACAAAAGGTGTTGCATCCCTCTGAGGCCATTCCCTCGGGGATCGACCAGTAGTTGAAAGAGCAATTTCGCGAGCTGCGGACCACGCACGCTCACATCAGAAGTGCTCTAGACATGCAGTTTGTGGAACTCAAAGGTCTCGCAGGAAGGATTGCGCAGACCCATGCGCCAGCATCTACTTCGCAGGCGCCAGAAGTAATTCCAAGTACCGAGCGAGTTGAAGAACTCGTAGAAAGGCATACTATCATGCATATTCCGCCTACAAGCATGACACTTCCAGATCCGCTAGCTGCACTACAGGTAAGCGCAATTGGGCCCGTCGAAATAAATTTGTCTCTAATTCCTATAGAGACTCTACAGCTAGTACATGAGAAATTTTCTATTGAGCTGAGAGCTAGAGAGCTCTCTACATTCCAGGCAAATCAACGACTGCAATCGCAGGAGATAGAGCTGAAGGCAAGCCATAAGAATATCTCTGAGAAGCTCACACTTTATGAGGCACAAGACATTGGCATAAGAAATGCAGTGGATGAGATTGCCCAGGAGTTGCCGGCTTGCGAGATTCAACCAGACCTCCCTCTGGTTGAGAAAGTTCAAATTATTGGAGGAAGGGTGAAAACCCTGGAGCATGAAATAGTTGCTATGGCTGAGGGCCATAGAACCCAGATTGATGAGCTGGAAGCTCGTGTTGCTGCGCAGTTTACAGATGATGCGCAGGAACAATTTGAAGCGCTGAGCAGAGCTTCCACACAAATGAAAGACAGAATACAGGAAGCCGAGAACCTGATGAGCCAAGCTACGGAAGCTTCGATGGAGCTTGAGAAGCTCCCTTTTAAAGTTGGTATTTTAGAACAAGTACAAGCCGCAGAACAGTCCCTAACTGTTCTGACTGAAGAAGCTAAGGCCTTAGCAGGCTTAGCAAAAATGAAGAAAATGAGTGAAGTGCGTAGAATGCAACAGCAACTGCACAAGCTCAGAACTGAAGATGAGAAGCTCACCAACAGCATTCAGCCATTTATGGATGAGTATGCTGACATCGTTGCCCAAGTCGAGGCAAAAATCAAAGACATTGTAGAATCTCAACAGCTGATTGATGGCATAACTAAAGAAGAAGCCACTGCAGAAATGGTGCAGACAGCTGTGGAGTGTGTCGATGAATTGGACTCCGCTATTGCGCAGTGGAAGAACACACTCACGGAGACCCAAGCAAAAGCAGATGCGCAAGTAAAGCGACCACATGCTAGTGCGAGTGGCTCGAGGGCAAGCCACAAGTAAGTGTTAGGGGCCTGTTGGAGCCAAGGCCGCAGCTATGGTAAAAGCTGCGAATTTTGAGGAAAAAGCACAAGTATGGAAGAGAAAGTGCTAAGTTTTGAATAAGCGCCAATTTTGGAACAGAAGCAGACGGTGTGTAGTACGGTGCCAGATGGATAATCTCAGCGTAGACTACGGACCAGAAATCGCGGAGCTCGCGCGCACGTCAGAAGAGAATGAAGGAAGCTGAGTGGAAAGCCCAGCTACCACAATGAATGAAGCGATGGAGTAGAGGGCTCAGCTACCCTCATTAAGGCTAAGTACAGAAGTTATGGTTGCTCGGATCAAGGAGGAGCAACGGACCAAAGCATTGAAGGCGAAGGACAAGGCGTCCATACCCGTAAGCTGCGCCGGAAATCATGGAGCCTGCAGGAAGCGGTGACATGACTGCAAGCGACGCCTACAGTACACCTAGCCATGTGCGTGGTTAGGGTTTTTGGGGATTACTGCTGGGAAAGGCCCACAGTTTTGTAAAGGTGCGACCGCCATGGCCACCTATATATATGTATAATTGTGAAGGGTAGAGGTTAGATAGTAAGACAGCCAGTCAGTTAGTCAGTTAGCTAAGCCTGTGAGTGAGCTAAGCTAGGATAGTAGATACTAGATGTAAGAAGGATTGATTGAGTTGATCATCCTCTGTTACGATCTTGTGGATTGTTTTCTACCGTGTTGCTAGAAAACAGGAGTTAGAGCTGGTTAGCAGTAAAGCTAATCCTTGAGTTGCAGACAGTCTGAGTCGACGTCTGAACTATTGTAATATCCGTAGAGGAAGAGACTAGATCGAGAGAAGGGCTCCCAGCTGTGTGCATGGAGTTTCCTGGAAAGATCTAAGGCTGCAGCTGTGTGCGCAGCATATTGTATGAATCTATCATTTTCTGGTTAATATAAGATACTCCCGCGGACGTGGATTTCCCCGTGGAGGTGGACTTCATATTTCTCGTTGTTATGATGTTGTGATTGAAGTAATTGCCTATTTTAGTTTACTAACAGCATATACAGGAATGTTGCATTATCTTTATGAGTGTTGAGTAAGTCCTTGGTAAGGGTCGAAGGAACCGGTAAGACCAAGTCGCCGCAGCGAGAGGAGAGCGTGTTGCTGCGACGAGCGCGCTAGCGAAGCGACGCATAAGAATATCGGCGCAGAGGATAATTGGTCCTAGCGCAGGAGAGGAAGTACCGCGCAGCGAAGCTGCCGAGCAGGAGCTTGAGAGCGGTTGCGCTCATAAGTCTGGAGAAGGGTCGGACATTCACCTAAGAGGAAACACAGAGGAGGAAAGAGCAGTCTCCGCGTTGCCTAGGTTAAGGAAACCTGATTCCTTAGCCCCCCCATAGCCACTTCGGGTGAGACCTCGAGCTGTTGCGCAGCTCGTTGCTGAGAGGGCCAGTGCGCCAAGGGGTTTTGTTGCTGCGCTTCATTAAAACCTGGGTCTGTCCAAAAAGCAGCCAACACCTATGGTTCACATCAAAGTCATTATCACTCTAACGAGGGAAGCAATGATAGTGATTTATATTCAACAACGAGAAAGCAAAAGCATCACGAACAGATTACTGGAGAATTTAAGAAGATTAAGCCACCCACCTTTAATGGCGAAAATGAGAAGGGTGAGACAGTAGAAGCTTGGCTATCCGGAATGAAGAAGTACTTTAATATGTAAGACTACTCTTCTCAACTAAAATCCAAGATGGCTATTTATAATCTTATAGGCAAAGCAGATATATGGTGGCAGGATATAAAAAGAATCAAAAGTTTAAAGGAGAAAGACGTAACATGGAGTATGTTCAAGAAGTTGTTCAAGATTTTTTTTTTGTCAGAACAGTATTATGAGGACAAATAAAAGGAGTTTTATTATCTGAAGTTGTGCACCATGAGCATGAAGGAATTGTGCAGCAAATTCCTCAGTCTACTAAGATATGTACCGTACATGGTTGAAGAGAAGCCAAAGGTACAAAGGTTTCTCAGCTGTTTACCATTCCATATAAAAGACAGAATAGAATATGACAATCCTACAACACTGGAGCAAGCTATGAGAAAGGAAAATTTCTTTTTTGATCAAAACAGAATAAGAGAAGGAACAACTGGCTAGAAGGGCAACAAAACAAATCAGTTTGATTATAAAAAGAAAAATTTTAACCAAAATTCTAGAAGTTTCAAGAAGAATTTTCATAATAGAAATTTTCCAAATAGTAATGCTTATAAGGGTAATACACCTCAGAACTTTTCTGCTGCAAGAAATGTACCCAACAACAATAATCACAGCAACAACAACAACAGATATGCTGAGCAAAAAGGACCTATCAAATGCTATGAATGTGGCGGACCACACAAGAGAGCAGATTGCCCACGCAACAAGAGGACAACCAACAACATACATACTATGCAAGCAGAACCTACAGTTGGAGATATCGCAAGAGAAATGCCCAGGATAAATGCCGCATTGGACAACCGTCAAGCAGACCATCAAACATCCATGGTCGAAATAGAAGGTATGATACAAAACGAGTATATTTCTATTTTAATAGATCCAGGTGCAAATCTAAGTTATATTTCACCTACTTTAGTAAACTGTTGCAAGTTAAAAACAGAGAAATTTGAAAATGCATGGTTAGTTCAGCTTGCAACAGGAACTAAGAGAAAGGTTACAGATTTGGTCAAGAATTGTGAAGTGTTTTTAAGTCAGGTGAAAATGCAAATTAATTTAAATGTTTTACCCTTAGGATCATATGATTTACTGATTGGTATGGACTGGATTGAACATCATAGAGTTCTATTGAATTGTTATGATAAATCTTTTACATGTGTAAATAATGATGGTAATACAGAAACAGTAAAAGGAATTCGTAGGCAGATTTCAGTAAGGCATATTTCTACATTACAAGTACAGAGAGCTGCCAGAAAAGGTTGTAAATTGTTTGCTGTTAATGTTGTTATTGATGAGTGTACATCTAAAAAAGACAAGTTAAAACTAGAGGATATCCCCATCCTTAGGGACTTTTCTGATGTATTCCCAAAATAAATTCCAGGATTACCTCCGAAAAGAGAACTTGATTTCACCGTTGTGTTAGTACCCGATGCGGTACCAAAATCAAAGGCCCCCTATAGGATGAATATTCTAGAGTTGAACGAGTTAAAATCTCAGCCAAAATAATTAATAGATAAAAAGTACATAAGGCCCAGTGTGTCCCCTTAGGGAGCACCAGTAATTTTCGTTAAAAAGAAGGACGATACCATGCGCCTGTGCATTGATTACCGTCAGCTTAATAAAATGACAATAAAGAATCAATATCCCTTGCCACGCATAGACGATCTATTTGATCAAGTACGCGGGGCAGAGATATTTACTAAAATTGATTTAAGGTCTGGTTATCATCAAGTTAGAATAAAATACGAGGACATATTCAAAACTACATTCAGAACTAGGTATGGATACTACGAGTTCGTAGTTATGCCTTTTGGGCTGACTAACACACCCACAGTTTTCATGTGTTTGATGAACAATGTTTTGCATTAGTATTTGGATAAGTTTGTGGTCGTATTCATTGATGACATTTTAATTTACTCTAAAACTGAAAAAGAGCATGAAGAACACTTAAAATTAATTCTGCAAGTATTAAGAGAAGATCGGTTGTATGCTAAGTTCAGAAAATGTGATTTTTACAAAGATAAAATTCAATATTTGGGTCATATAATTTCAAAATATGGTATTTCCATTGATCCGGACAATATTTGGGTCATATAATTTCAAAATATGGTATTTCCGTTGATCCGGACAAGATAAAAGTGATTAATGAGTGGACTGTTCCCAAGGACGTGACCGATGTACGATCATTCATGGGGATAATAGGTTACTACAGGAAGTTTATTGAAGGGTTTTCACGAATTGCAAATCCCATTACTTCTTAAGTTAAAATAAAGTGTCAAGAAAGTGTCAAGAAAGTTTTAATAAGTTAAAATAATTATTAACCACCGCATCAGTTCTAAAAATTGTTGATCCTAATAAGGACTTCGTCATATGCACTGATGCATGCAACGAAGGACTTGGAGGGGTCTTGAGTCAAGAAGGTCACGCAATTGCTTTTGAGTCAAGGAAGTTAAAAATACATGAAAAGAATTATGCAACGTATGATCTTGAGTTGGCAGTTGTGATACATGCTTTAAAGATGTGGCACCATCACCTGATCAGGAGAAAATTTATCTTAATGACTAATAATAAAGGTTTAAAGTATTTATTGGATCAAACAAATCTTAACGCAAGGCAAGCTAGGTGGTTAGCTTTCCTTAGTGAGTACGATTTCGAGATCCATCACATTAATGGAAAGGAAAATAAGGTTGCTGATGCATTGAGCAGAAACGCTAGATTGAGTTTTGTGGCAACAATTAGTACTTTTAAAACTGATCTGGAAAATCAGATCGAAGAAGGAATTAAGCAAGACGAAAATTACCAAAAAGTACATGATAAAGTGACTGAAAATTCATCTGAAAATGTTATAACATATTACAATATTAATGAAAAAGGCTTCTTAACTTAGAAAAACAGAATTTATGTGCCAAATTTTTCGAAAGTTAAGTTGTTGATTTTAGGTGAAGTTCACAAGAGTCCTTATTCAGGAGATCCTGGTTATCAGAAAATGATAACTATGTTAAGAAAGGAGTACTTTTGGCCCAACATGAAGAGTGAAGTTGTTGAATATATAGCTAGATGCTTTGACTGTCAGACTATTAAAATTGAACATCAACATCCAGCTGGGCTATTGCAGCCCTTACCAATTCCAGAATGGAAATGGGAAATCATAAGCATTGACTTTATTACAGGTTTGCCTAAAAATCAGAAGCAGAATGACTCAATTATGGTTGTTGTTAATAAACTTAGCAAAGCTGCTCATTTTATTCCTGTTAAAACTACTTTCAAGGCTTCTAACATTGCAAATATTTTCATGAAGCAAATTTTTCGCTTGCATGGAATTCCAAAGGTAATTATTTCAGACCGAGATTCTAAGTTCACTAGTAACTTTTGGACAACACTATTTAAAGGATTAAATACTAAGTTAAATTTCAGCACTTCTTTCCACCCACAAACTGATGGTCAAACAGAAAGAGTAAATCAGATTTTGGAAAATATGTTAATATTATATGTTAAAGATCAGCCATCTAAATGGGAGGATTACTTGCACTTACCAGAATTTGTCTACAATAATAATTATCAAGCATTTGTTAAGTTAAGTCCATTTGAAATTTTGTATGGAAGAAAATGTTGTACTCCAATTTCGTGGGATAATCCTGTAGATAGATTGATGTTAGGACTAGATCTATTGAAAGAAATGGAGCTAACCTTGAAACAGGTTCAAGGTAACTTAAAGGTTTCCCTAGATCGGAAGCAAAGCTATGCTGACTTAAAATGCATAGAAAGAGAAGTTCAGGTAGGAGACCCTGTTTTCATAAAGGTAAAGCCCAAGGAAAGTTCTTTGAATCTTGGGAGTTGTGCTAAATTAGCATCGAGTTATTGTGGACCATTCAAAATCCTATCAAGGATAGGAGTTGTTGCTTATCAATTGGCATTGCCATACAATTTTAAAATCCACAATGTTTTTCACGTTTTTGTTTTAAAGAAGTATGTGCACGATGCTACTCATGTGCTGAATTGGAATGACATACAGGTGGAACAAGAAGGATATTTTTAGGTGGAACCGGACTGTATTCTAGAACGGAGGGAAATTATGCTTCGAAATCGCACCATAGGGCAGGTAAAGGTGCATTGGAAGCACCTTAGCCCTGATGAAGCTACTTGGGAGCTGGAAAGTAATATGCATGCAGCATATCCAGTTCTGTTCCATGAGGAACTTGATGATGAATAAGCAACATCGAGGACGATGTTGAGCTTAAGAGGGGGTGTTTGTAACATACCCTTTAAGCTGGAAAACATTTTTTGTGTTAAGAAACATTATGATAACTTTTATTGTAAATTTTATGATTGGACAGGTGTCCAAGGATGACTGTAATTTGCACAATATATTATTATTTAATAAATAAAATAGGAGACAAACACCTAAGAGGACTGTTGAAAGAGTGGTTACTGATCCACTAGGTGGAATGGAATCTGGGGTAGAAGGTAATAGACAAGTGGCAACATCATGATGCAACTAACTAGCTGTTGGTATGGGACAACTCCCTTGAAATGTGGTCTTAGTGCCCTGAAAGATGGGACTGGAGCTTGAGGCTTATTTACGCCAAACTGACCACTAAAAGACCTAGGCAGTCTATATAATAGCCATCAGATTATGAACTGAGGTTCATCACTTTTCCTAACGAAAAATTTACCTTGGGGTTTTTCTCTGTTTGCACCCAAGAGATTTGATGTGGGGATATGATGTTGTTGATAATGTTGTGGGTCTGCCAAACTCTTATTGAGTTTAGGAGGTTGATGCTGAGTGGAGAAGGCATTTTATTTCAGGAGGTTGATACCGAGTGGATAAGGTATTTTGAGTTCCTTGCTTCTACACATATTCCACCCATTTACTAGATCAGTAATCAGGCTTGGGGGTTCATTAGAAGTCAGCAATTGAGCTGCTTCTTCTGAAGCAAGTTGGGAGGAATAGTCCTCCTTGGGTGTTTGTCAGCCGTATCATCAGTTACAGGTTCTATTGTCTTATCTAATTTATTTTCCAGTTCCGTTATCTATTTTGCATGTTACAGTTCTGCTATTTATTTGACTTTCATTGTTTATTTTATAAGTTATTTCAGTTCCTGTGTAAATTAACTATTCTGTATAAAATTGATTTGATTGAGTAGAAATAGTTTCTGTATTTTTCCCCATGCAAAAAGGAACAGCATCGTACTCCAGTACATAAACAGATTAAGATAGATATGATATGATAGGCAAACTGCCTTGGTGATGGAAGTACTATTTTATATGCTCTGTTAAATTATCTGCTGATATTAATTAATATTGTTTACTGTATTTCATTATAGTATTGTTTTTACTTCCTTAAATAGAGATTCACTGTCTTAAATATTTCTACAGTAATTTATAATTATTATTGATTTCATTACTGATATAGGAATTTAAAATCATATAGAACTACTGTGTCATTTTCAGATCTCAAATCATAGTTTATGATTTCTATATTGTCTTCTCAAAAGTTATTATAGTCTACTGTCATTTTTATTACTGAACATACAGGATAGATAAACAAATTCCCTATCATTCCAAAGTTTAAATGTAAGGTATATATGTTTCTCCATTATTTCAGTTTACTGTAGTTTATTATCAATTTTCTACCAAATATCACTATTTTATGCATACAGTAATATTTGCTTACATTAGCATTTCTTATCAATCTCATTACATATTATTCACTGCAAATTTATTCACTATTATACAGAAATATAAATACATTCCTTTCTTGACAAATGAAGTCTGCTTCCATTTTTATAATATACATTAAAACAAACCCTAACCCTAATAGTCCTTTTTCAATCTTCGTAACATAGAACTAGCACTCATTTCCTATTTTCATACCAGAAGCAAGTTACATTCATCATTCTAGTCTTTCGACCTAAGGTAATATTTATCCAAACAAAACATTATTCAATACTCAAGAACCATCCAAAACGCTATCCATTGTTAAACATTTAAAATAAACATGTTGAGAATATTCAAGGATTGTTTCCTTACAGGTTAATTTCATAATGAAATCAAAAACAGGCAACCATCTCAGTATTTATTTCACCTACTCTTAAGGTTCTACCTTATCGTTTTACATTTCGAGTTTCCACAGTTCACAAAAGAAAGACAATAGAAATAGAAGCTTTAAATACTAATTTTACAAACCACATTTCATATTATACCAAAGTGAGAAATGGAGGTCTGTTAAACACAAGATCCTTCCACATTTTAAATCGCCAAATCACAAGATACAATCATAGAGTCGAATCCACAAGAGTTTGAAGCAAAACAACTTTTATAAACTTGATTCATAACTTTTTTGAATTCTCGTCGGTAGGTATGGCATTGCCATTTTTTGACTCAAAAGAAATCCAAAAACCTTACAGTGACCCTAGCTGAGAAGGTATTCATTTCTTTACAGATGTAAAACAAACATTACTGTTTGGACCACGAGTTCCAGAAAACACGAGAATCTCGTACAAACCCTTCGAAAAACCAACACCTTCTAACCAGGGTACAAAGACACCTCCGAGGCTTACCAGAAGGGGTAACCGTGGCGAGGTCTTCAACGTTCAACTGGTGAAGCCTTCGAACCCCTTTGCACCTACGGTTGACAGTAAAAAAAAAATGTGGTTAAACATTTTTGAATTCTTTAGAAGTGAGTGTAAACCTGGAGCAATACTCTTAGCATCCTGTTAACTTTCAACATTGTAAAGTTACAGGAAGGAGATCAAGTACATTACCTCTCTTTGGCAGATTGTAGATTGAAATTCCAAATAGTGCTAGTGTAAGTCCAAGAACAATATTGACCGCGGGATTGAAGAAAATAACGTTGAGCCCATTACCAGCGAATGGGAATGAAGTGTCGAGAGAAAACTTTATCTATTGCAAGGGTGGTCCATCATCTTCAAAAGACTTAACCATCACTACCATGTTAAACCCTCACCAGTTCCCGGACTTCAAAAAAATATCCTTCGACAGAATGGAGTTTCGAACCATCTTCTGAAAACTAGCTGACAACTTTAGCACGATATCAAGTCTCAGAACTGGTATAGAAAAACCTGTTAATGGTCACAAGTTCAAAACCCAGGGTTCACACCTCCAAGGACGCACAACAGAAAACCTACAAACCCTCGGCCTGTCGGCCAAACTCAAAGACACTACCATCGAATTCCAAGGGGAAAACTGAATTCATTAAACACAAAAACATAGTGGAGGTAGGTTTTAACCTGACCATTGATCTTCTTTTAATCAACGGTGTGGATTTTCAGATAGTATCATGAAACACCAAGTATCTACCACATTAAATGAGCTTTGATTACTGCTACGACGAAGGAGCTAGCTCGGTTAACCAGCGAGCTCAATACACTTACAACTCAACACCGGAGTTGGTATCACACATTAGAGGCACGTGTTTAAGCACACTAGCCAGCCACGGAGTTAATCCACTATCTCGACGGTGGTGAGAAATAAATGTTGGCATCATTTCGAACTGCCAACCTGTGACATTAAAACATCAATCATATCTTTACTTACAAACTATGGTGGCAATACGTATTTCATCAAATAAAATAAAATAGTATGGTTCACAAGGTTTGGTACACATCACGGAACCATAACGAAGTTGCTTAGGAATTAATTCTACATTATTATATTTTGCATTTAGATCATAATCAGCATGGTAAGGGAGACAATTGTGTTCGTTCATAGACTAGCACAACTCATAATTCATAACTATCGTAAGAGTCTATTTTCTCATTTGTTTTTAGCCAAATTATATTTAGGCTTAGTTCTTTAAATATATTGTATCAATAGTTCTCCATTACAAATCATACAAGTAGAAAACTATGGTTTACATGTCGACTAACTAAATGACTGCAGATGGAGCATTTCTAACCATTACTTCAGGCATGAGATTATTGCTTCACTGAATATGTTCATGGAGATCTCACCTGCGCAACTTTAGCACTTTAGGATTTTTAAAAAGAGACATAGAAGAACTCAGAAAATCTGTCTTAAAACCCCTCTTCGGTCACACATAAAGAACACCTTACCTGTAATCTGTGACAAGGAATATTTCACATGCTTTAGCACAAATGCGAAGTAAGCCTCTGGGATTCCGAAGGACCCCTTCATCATCAACAAAAGTACTACAGTTAGAAATAGTCAAGAACTCACTTTCTTTGCTTTTAAAACACTGTCGAATAGAAAAAGTACAACTGTGTTAAATTACAGACAAAAACATAGAGTTAAACTTTATATAAACGTAAACTTTGCATTGAAAAACAAAACAGTAACATATTTATACATTCGTACAAATTAAATTGATGTTTTTCCATTTCCGCACTATTAAAATAAACATTTAATGTTGTGTTGAAAAATTTTAAATTTTTGTAAATTTTGGGGTGTTACAGTTTCTGGGTAGTGAAGGAGGGCACTGCAGCATAATAAGGGAGTCTTTGAAGAAGATGATTTGGGTTTTTTTGAGGATCTAGTAAACACCAAATAAAAATTGAGACACCAAAGAAAGCCAGCTCACTTCCATAAATCATTGCGCATGCCCAGCAAGCTACATGTTAGAGTTAAAGTAATTTCAGATTTGTTTGTCCACCTTAGAACTGATGTTACAGTAATTGTAAACTCAAAGTTATATGAATATGATATTTAGGGTTTATTTTCCTTTTTATTTATTTATGCAATCTCTATTGCATCTACTGTTCACTGTTAGCGCTACGAAAATCAAGATCTGAAAATTCTAGTCAATATACAGATTTCAAAACCGTTGATATCCGAAACAAACTCTTTCCGCGCTGTCTAACTTTTTTCCGCAGCGGAATTCTTTCCAGAATGCGGGAATAGAGTTTCTGCACAATGCTTCTTCCCCGCTATTGATCTCAATCTCGATCGTTGATCTATCAATTTCGTGGCGAAATGGATTTCTGAACATTCGCTCAGTGTCCCCACCAAATCAATAGTGGATTCCAAAATTTATTAAGAGCATTCCATAGAATATCACACACATGAAAAGTTTTTCAATGCTTGCAAATTCTCCCAGTGATATCACTATAAACTGTCAATCTTCCCCACGATCGATCCCCACTCTACGATCTTGTTTTATTTGAGCGATTGGTTAAGGTTTAATCCTCTACAAAGCTTCACTTAATTGATCACTAACAGGATCAATTCTTCTCTACAATTCGGAAACTATGGCAATCCAATGCCACAGAGTTTATACATAGGGTTATATGGAGTAAAAGCAGGATGAATTCATACTTCCACATAACTATATGAAGACATCAAATCCATCAAAACCACACGCAGAGTCTAATCCTCTATTCTTTATTGAATTCACCGAAAATTCAAATACACACAGAGAATTCTACTTGTTCACTTCTTCCTCACTCTTCTATGCACACACCTCTCATTCCTCCATTCATGCTATGTGGAATTTCTCTCCCTCTCAAGCTCTATGAGCTAATCAAATCTTCTTTGAGCTATCCTCGAACCTCTATGAGCTACCCTAAGATCTGTCAGCTAACCTAAGCTTCTGCGAGCCAACAATCTCTGTAAGCTAACTAAGATACTAAGAAAATAACTCGAACTGGTTTAAATACAAGAGGATTCTATTTCCAGGTCCTATAACAAAGGAGTATAGTACTTATTGATCTCTTCTAACCCTATGACTCACAACTAACTCAATCCTGACTATGACATGTGGAAAAGGATCTAGATTCCTTATGCATTTTATTCAGTGTTTACAAAATAAAGAAAATTACAAATGTACGAGACCCTATGTCTCCTAAGAGTTACCTTAAGCTTGCGAAGTCATGAATGACTTCGCCCTCTTGAGCCTATGCTCCTGCATCATCCTATCAGCAGTACATTGAATACAAAAACCAACTTAGACTATTTGGCACAACTCAGTGGTATTTTTGACAAGTGTTTTTATGAAATCCATTAACCAAATTACATAAGCAAATAAGCCAAAAAAATTAGCAGGATCTGATGGGGGTCATTACAGTTTACTATCCAAAGCTTATCCCCCTTGTATAAAAATAAAACCCTCTCACTTACTTTAGATAAATCTTGTTCATTGGTCACTGTCTCATCATGTTGAGTGGAGATGACAATTGTGTGAATAAGCAGAGGAACCATGCACCACTGTCATTTTTGTACTCAATGGTTACTTGTGTTTTTCCATCAGGCTTCAACCAGGAGTAGGTTCCATTCTTTCTGACCTTTGTGAGCTTTGTTCCCAGTTTGGTAGGAAGCACATGGGTGAGAGTCATAACTCAGGGGTTTCATTAGTTTCACAACTAGTCCAATAAAGGGTAGTGACCCATGTACTAGACCTCACACAGAATGACATCCATACTAACAGATCACGACCTAGTCAAGCAGTACACAATTAGGATGCCAACATATTTACACACCCTCACAACACCCTTAGTAACCCACAGTAGGTCATGGTACCATCGTTAACAGGATTGGGACCCTTAAAAGTCCTCAAGGCACTTTCATCCAGTCACGAGAGTCCTAGCAAGCTTAAGACATGTCACAACAGCCCTTAGCAGGCTCAAGACAGGTCATGTTTTTCTCTAGAAAGCATTAGCAGAGTTTACACATATGAAAATGAAGCAAACAAGAAACACAAACTGAATATGAACACTGTGATGAATCTCAAAAACTCAAAAAAGCACTTTTCATTAACACTTCCAAGAAAGTTTAGAAAGCTACAATCCAAGCACAGAGGCTTCAAAAATGAAAGTCGAACCCTTCCTCCTCCGTAGAGGTTACATTTATGGTGCAATTTACCCCCGAGACGTATCTCAAAACAAGGCATCAAAATTAGGTACATTGAAAATATTAGTTACCACAGGACAACATACTCTAGCAAAAAGACAAAATGTTATGGTAACTGCTCCTCCATTCGGCCTCTTCCACTATCTTTGACGCTTCGTGCACTAAGCTTCAGTTTTCCCTTCCCATACTTTTCAATGAGTTCCCACTGCTCGGATGCTGGTAAATCCAAGGCAGCAATCTCTTTAAGCCACACCCTCATTTTGGTATGCTCTTTGTATGAATAGCCTATGAGGGCTGTAAGAACTTCTTTAAATGAAGAGGCCAACTCGAAATCCTTTGTCAGTTTTTCCACCACTGTCTTGCCTGCCAAAGGCTGCTCCATATCTACAAAGCACTCCTGGTCTAACCTGCACTCCCATAGCTTTCCATGATATCCCTCCTTTGTCCTCATGGCTCCATCTTCTTCCCAAAACATAGGCAGACCTTTCTTAAATAATGGATCAAATGCCTCCTTGAACAGCTTCACTTGGTTATCCAGGACATCTATCCCTTCTTAGAAAGTGTTCACTTGCTGGTGCTTGAGTATTACCTTCTTAGCGCTGATGGTTGTGGCCACTTTGTACTTTATATTGGTTGCTTGAGCTTGCTCTTCAGAAAGAGCATTTAAGAACTCTATTGCATTTTGTGTATAATCCTTAGGCTTCTTGTTTAACTTCTCATTTGCCACTGTGACAGCTGACCTTTCCAGTTTGATTACAGCTTCCTTATATACCATGAAGTCCAAATATGGCCTCAGTTCCTCTGGATGTACAATAACATCATCCCAAATGATCTTATTTGCCTCCTGCAATGCACTTTTCTATATAACTTGCTGCTTCAGCTTGTCATAATCACCCTGCATTGCTTGGTACTTGGTTTCCCAAGCTTTCTTGTCTTTCTCTGCGGCCTCTTTTTCCCTTTCGACATTATCCCGCATGGTCTTAAGGTTGGCATTATGATTTTTCAATATTTCTACTACTACATCATCCAAACTTGCCTTGGATCTTTCCCCTACAATAGAAAAATATCTAGCCTCCACCGAGGGTGTGACCATGGCTTCTATCTCCTGTTCTTTGTCTTTCAACTTTTTCTCAAGCCCTTCAACTTTAGCCTTCAAAGCTTCCTCACTGTGCATTATCAATTTCATATCTAATTGCCACTTTTTCTCTCTTTCTTCAAACTCTACTAGCCTGGCTTTATAATCAGTCAACTTACCCTGCAGCTCTTCTTTTTCCTCTTCTAGTTCTGCAATTTCTAGTGCATTCACTAGTTGGCCAACTGGAATCTTCAATTTCTTCTTTAGTGAAATAATTTCTTGATCTTTTTCATCTAATAGCTTATGAATGCTAACCCTTTTATCTTCTTGAGTTTCACTGACCAATAGTGAAGCCTAGAACGTTTTCACTTGTGCCTTCAGGCTCTTGTTCTCCCCCTTTTCCAATCCCAACTGCTTTTGCACTTTCATTTTGCTGGCCTGCACTTTTGATAGCTCTATGGAAGCCCTCAACAACTTGTTATAGATGACTTCACCTGTCTCCTTGTGCAGATTGATCACATCAGGTACTGGGATGTCTTCCATATTTACTTTCAGTTCCGTGGCCTTACTCTTAGTGGCTAAGGCAAGACTCAAGGTATTCTGGGCAAGGTTCCTGCTTGCCAGCAAGGATACATCCTTCTTGGAGATTTTTCTTGCATCAGCATACAGTTTAGCTTCTTCTGAGATTGTATTTGGGCTCTCCTCATATCCTTCCAATAACTTATCCCTACTTAGGCGTGATGCTGCAGCTCCATTAGGTTTTATGTTGAACACATGTTTCTTAACCTCAAAGGATGGCACCGAGGATCTGACTTGCTTTTTCTTGGGTTGCTTTGCTTGTACCTGTACTAATTGCTGCTCAGGCTCCTCTACCTTTTTCCTCTTTGAGTCTCTCTCAACATCACTTTCTACATCCATGGGCTCATTACCCCATTCCTTTATAGATTTTTCTGGAGGAATGGTAAGGGACATAGCTACTGATATTGATGGGGTTTTACCAAGTGAACTAGGAAATGCTAATGTGCTACTTTGAAAAAGGAATGCTAAAGATGAAGATTCTTCTGGTGGGTCTACTTACAACTGGCCTTTGTCAATGTATTCTAACTAGTTTTCCATCTTAGCTAGACCTGTCAGTTCGAAGTGCTCATATCCTTTCCTGTTACTTTCCTTCCTTATTTCTGAGATAATGTGGTGAGGATCATAGTTTGTGGCCTCTTTGGATGGGAATCCCAGATCACCCATCATTTTCTCAATAGTTGGGAGAGCTATTTTACTTTTACAATGTAGGAGCCCAGTGTCCATGGAAATCTGATGTCCGAAGACTTCCTGCCATCCAAGAAATGTTCACACTCCACCTTCAATTTTTGTCTTATAAATTCCAAGGTGAGTACTCTGGTGGTTAGGAAGGTATGTAGCACATAGGGGGCATGGGAGTAGCCATATATTCTAATCATAGTCCCATGATTTAGCAGGAACCAATCCCCAACCCTCATCTCCATTGATGGCTGCGGTAGGTCTTTCATCTCAGGCAGTACCCTAGGCAGTCTCTTCTGGAAAAAGATGAAATATATCTCTTCCATAAGATCATTCATGAAGGTTTTGTAGACTGAATACATCTCCTTATTGAACTGCAGCTTTGGAGCTTGCAGGTTTTCTTCATTAGCTATCAGGAACATTTTTAACAAGTAAGACTAGAACCTGAAAGTTCTTGTCTTAGGGAATTATATGAGCTGGGAGTGGATGTTGTCTACCAAGGCTTCATCAAACTTTAGGCATGCACATTGGGTAAGAAAATTTGGGCATGCTGGCTTGATAGGACAAGTTCTTAGAACAAACATCAAACTTATCAGGGGCATGGTTATGTATACGTCATTGTCTAAGCCTAGGAACTGGGTCAACATGGAGATAACACACTTCAACTCTTCCCTAAAAAGGCTAGCCTCACTAGGAAAAGGTGTGTCCTGAGAGGAGGTATTTGGTAGCAGGGAAGCATGATAAAAGCTTTGTTTGAGGTTAGTTGGGGCTTGACGGAAATGTTGGATCAGGGTTTCCATTTTGTGACTTTGGGATTTTTGGCAGAATTCTTCTGGAACGGAAAAATCTTTCCTAATAGTAGGGGCATCTACAGAGCACAGGATTTTAGAGTTTGAGGCATCCATGATTTCTCTTCGGTCTGAGGAGTAATGGTCGACGCACCAGTCTACAAATTCAGGGAAACTAGGGGTTTGGCTAGTTGTAAGAAAATGGAAAAAGGATTGATAAATCTTATGGACATCAACTTCTCTGGCTCTTATGACCTCCAATATTTCTTTGGCAGTTTCTATGGTGCTATTTGTTAGCATGGGATTGTAAACCTCACAGTCTTTATCCTCTAATAGGTCCATTATCTTTAGGGGATCAAAGCATGGGGATGGCCATTTAAATAGTTTAGGGTGGAGGTGGATGGCCTACCTGGTCGGTTGACAGCTGGGTGGAGCTTCTGGGTGTTTGGTTGGCTGGTGAGCTCTGTACGATCCGCTCCAATCGCTTTCCAATGCACATAAGTCAACTGGGATGCGAGTCTTTGTGCAGACTGGTGTTTTATAATATAAACTTTCCATATCACCCTTACAGCTATGACAGCGATGGAGTCACATCAGTCGTCTATCCATACGATCAACTCTCATCCGTAGATCTACTTGACCTTTACCTACATTGTCCCCCGTGGCTTCCAACCCTACCACATATCAACTCGACAACACCTTTAATCTGCAAAAAAAAATTCAACCATCGATCCGGTCTCCTCCTGGATCTTGACCATCCCAGGATGCGCCCTTTACTGAGTTCACGAATTTTGGGTCGGTTGATTTTACACGCAAGTCAAATCCGTGAACTAATCCTAAGCCGTCGATCTTCATCTCACTAGATCTGCACCGTTGGGAGATGTCGAGCTTTATCAAAACTTCACGTATTTGAATCATAATCCTTTTCGTGCATGTTTAAATCGCGAACAATTTTCTAACCGTTGATATAAGCCTTCCGCCATCAATCTTCCTTGACCTGATCGCAAGATAGCACCCCGCCAACGCTTAAAAGACCTTCAACATTTTCTGCAAAGGAGGCTCATGACCATTCATCTCCCCCGCTTTTGATCTAAACCATCTATAGGCATTAATCAACGCTGCAGGAACATTCCTTTATATTTAATCCTTCGATCAGCATCAAGACTGTAGCTTCCCAAAAATTCTTATCTCGGCTCCAAGTTAAAACCAAAATATTATGTAATTAATGTTTGGATTTGGTTATTATAAGGTGGAAGCTTGTATGGTGCAATATATGGTTGTCATGTGCTGGTAAAGGCTATTTTGGAAAGCATATGGGTGTACTACAGGAATATTCCTAACCGTATATTGGAAGGAAGTTGAGAGGCCAACTCTCGAGGTGCCAATTCAAGAAATTGGGTTGGTTTTATTTTCGAATGGCCAAAAAAAGGGATTGGACAGATTTGAAAATGAGGTATACTTTTTGTATTTGATTCTTCAATATGATATTTTATAACATATGTCTTCATTGTAATTTGTAGTGGTTTTTTCTTACGTGATGTGCAAATTGGTTCTATGTAGGATGTCAAAGGAATATCAAGTTGGGGTTGAAGAATTCATAGAGTTTGCAAAAAAACATTCAAAGGATAATAACACCACAAGATGCCCTTGTAAAAAATGTTGCAATGTTGCAGTATTGACGTTTGAGGAAGTACAAGACCACTTGATGATTCATGGTATAATAAGTTCATATAAAACTTGGTTTTTCCATGGAGAGAGAGTTCCTACTCATGACTATATATTTGACAAGACCAAGAAATGCCACACAACAAAGATGCATGATTTGACTCGAGAAATTACGCATGGTGATGAACACATAGTCGGCAATCAATATGATAATCATAATGATGAGTTTGCAACATTGCTTACAAATGATACTAAAGTTCTTTAGAATGACGATCATAACGAGGCAACCATGGTTGATGATAATATGGTTGAAATGGTGAATGATGCTTATCAATATTATAATGAAAATACAGATGTGAATTGTGAAAATGGCCAAGCAGAGTCAATGGAAGAAAAAAATGATATCAATCAATATCTAAAGTTAATTGAATATGCAAAGGCACCGCTGTACCCAAGTTGCACTAGTTTCACTAAGCTATCGGCCACTGTGAAATTGTACAACCTTAAAGTGAGAAATGGATTGTCTAATGCAAGTTTCACCCAGTTGTTGAAGTTGCAAAGAGAAATGCTTCCAACAGGAAATACACTTCCAAAATCTACATATGCTGCAAAACGTTTGATTAAATCATTGGGGTTGGACTATGAAATGATACATGCATGCCACAATTATTGCATTTTATCTTGGGGAAAATATGAAAAAATAAATGAATTCCCAACATGTGGCGAGTCAAGATGGAAGCTTGATGCTCGTTCTGAAAAGGTGCGTATTGGTGTCCCAGCCAAAGTGATGAGGTATTTCCCTATAGTGTCGAGGTTGAAGAGAATGTACAGGTAGGATTTTGAACTCTTATAATTCCATTATATCATACACCTTCATGTACTACCAACCTATTAGAAAATCATCTTCGTTAATCTACTAAGTAGTGTAATGCATATATGATTCTTTATGTTTTTGTTACAGCTCTACATATATCTCACAGAAAATGAAGTGGCATCATGAGAATGCAAGTAAGGATGGAATAATACGCCACCCAGTTGATATCCCGACATGGAAAACTACAAATTCTAAATGGCCCGATTTTTCCAACGATCCTCACAATGTACGACTTGCAATGGCAGTGGATGGATTTAATCCTTTTGGAAACTTGAGTAGTAATCACAGTGTATGGGTAGTAGTACTAGTCACATATAACCTTCTGCCATGGTTATGCATGAAAAGGAACTTTTGATTCTTGTCATTGTTAATACTTGGTCCCAAGCAACTAGGAAATGACATAGATGTTTATTTGGAACCATTGGTAAATAAACTAAAAATAACATGGGATGAAGGGGCAAGGACATACGATACTAATTCAAGATCATTCTTTAATATGAAGGCTATATTGATGTGGGTAATCCATGACTTTCCTGCTTATGGAAATATGGCAGGTTGCACGACTAAAGGGTTTTGCGCATGCCCTATATGTGGAAGGAACACAGATTCAATGTATCTCAAATGTAGTAGGAAGTGTGTGTACATGGGACATAGGAGATATCTTCCAATAAATCATAAGTATCGTTCACAAAAAGGATCATTTAATGGGAAGTCTGAGCATCTCATTGCACCTACAATTGTACAAGTGTCAAATATTTTTACAGAAACAAAAGGAAGGGAAGAGAAATGGGGAAAGACTAAAAGTACAAAAAGAAAGATGAATTTAAAAAAAGGAGAAAATTCGAAGACTGAGATGTGGAAGAAAAGGTCAATTCTATTCAATTTACCATATTGGGAAGTATGTGCACACATTAACTTAAGGCCTAAAATGTATGATGCTTGAAGGATTTCATTGTGTTTATTATGAATATATTATTTAGTTTTTATTTGATGTTATAATTCATTGATTTTTTATATGGTTGGATGCAGAAACTCCTAGCGCGTCACATTTTAGATTTAATGCACATAGAAAAAAATGTATGCGTAAGTATTTTTGGAACCCTTCTAGATATAAAAGATAAATCAAAGGATGGGAAAAATTCTCGTGATGACTTACAACAGTTGGGTATAAGGAGGTCCCTGTGGCCATAACAAAAACGCAAGAAAATATTTCTTCCACTAGCACCACACACTCTTTCAAAAAAGGAGAAAGAGATTCTTTGTCGTGTTTTGTTCATGTTAAAAGTTCCAAATGGATATAGTTCAAACCCTAGAAATCATGTATCTATGAAAGATCTCAAGCTTCATAGTATGAAAGCACATGATTTCCATGTTCTCATGCAACAAATCCTTCCAGTAGCATTGCGCCATGTGCTACCAAAAGCAGTTCGAAACACTATTTGTAGGCTTTGCTTCATTTATGGGCGAATTTGTGAATGGTGGATCCAACAGATCTTGATAACTTACAAGATGATGTTGTGGAAACTTTGTGCTTACTCGAAAAATATTCCCCCCCTCCATTCTTTGATATAATGATACATTTGACTGTACACTTGGTGCGAGAGCTACATTATTGTGGACTAGTTGGATATCGATGGATGTACCCTTTTGAAAGGTCAATAAAATTTTATTAAGTGCAAATCCACATAAACTCCAACATTTTATGTGCATATAATAATAATACATTACTAGCAACTCTTTATTCATACTTTTGATTTATCTACAAATTGTGTGTTTTTTTCTAGGAACATGAAAGTTTTCAAAAGTTATGTGAAAAATAAGAATAGGCCCGAAGGCTGCATAGCTAAAAACTACACTGTGGAGCAATCCATAAAATTTTGTGTTGGATATGTTGAAGGTATGGATTATATTGAAAGCATGCCTAATAGAAATGAAGCTTGGGACGATGAAGAAGGAGAGGTTGGACAGTATGGGAAGGCCTTATCTAGTGGAACTTCTATTGAATTAGATAAAACTAGTTTGTTACAAGCCCACAGATGGGTCTTGCACAACTGTTGGCTTGGTTTTACAACCAAGCTTAGTGCAATGGGCACCTGCTAACTAGTAGCAGCAGTTTCAGTAGAAATAAATAACAAACTAATCTAAACTATATTAATCATGGATGTATGTGATGTAAATAAGCAAATAATGGAAATATTATAGAAAGCAAAAACAATTGAATATGTAAAATAAACGATTTTGTATTAAGAATAGGGGCAAGCAAGTGCTTGCAATGGTAATACCTCCAAGTGGTGAAGATTGTTGAACAACTTCCAAGGTGAGTAGCTCCAAGCTCCAAAGGTCTCTTCTCCAAGACAACTACAATACTCAAAAGCTCATGGGAGATTTTGACAGCATGAGGATAGGAAGATGGATGGATGGAAAGTGAGGAGCCCCTACCACCTTTTTATAGTTTTTGGTGGTGGGGAATACCATTATGGTTTTGAGGAAACCAATGGTATTGACCAACATGGTTTAGGTACCTTTTTCCTCCTTTTTCCTTTTTTGAATATTTTTAATATTTTTATTCCCTTTTTAATATTTTTGGGAATTCTAGACCCTTTTTGAGGGTTTTTTATGTTTTTTGAGGAAAAATATTCATTTTGAGTGGAAAAAGGGGTGTATTAAGGTCTTTTGGTGACCTTTTGGTGGCTTTAGAGGCTCAAATGGTGAAAAAGTGGGAAAATGGGTCATGTGAATAAGGAAATGAGCTAGTGAGCACTTTTTGGGTGTTAACAGATTGCCCCCTAATGTGTGAGGGCAGGAGCTCATCGTATGGCCGATAGACATCATAGTTCTTTTGTCTTCTTTTTGGAGTTTTGGGGAGGAGAAGAGACCGATTGGAGACTGGATCCACGGCCCTTGGAAGCTACAAAAATAAACAATATTACATGGCCTCAATATAAATGAGGAATAATCTCTGATAATGGACGAGGCGGGCATACCCATGCTCGTATCAAGACATATACATAACAATTAGTCCCAAGAAGGGGGACCTGAAAAATACATAAAAAATCTGCTGGTACATCATAATGGTCTAGAGGGGACATCATTTTGGGATGTACTCATGATCATAACATGACTAATCTCAATAACTGATACACTGGAATAAAGCAACAACTGTTCTGAATAAGGTCTCATAAGGGTTGATGAACTGCTGAAACTGAAGGTGTCCAACATCTGTAGGGACTCAATGACTGTGAGCCATCTCTGGGAAGTATATGTAACTGTATACTCAAGGGAGTATAAAACTGGGGTACATCTAAATACTGTCGCCATGTGCAACCCGGATATCTATAGAAAAAATGTAACTGGTTGTTTCCATAAGTAGACTCTCGAATGTGGAAGAGTAAAGTGGTATCCGGGGTCTTCGACTAATAACTGAAAGGACCAATACCCTATGCGAGTCTCAACGATGCGATCAAGGTGTTGAAGTCGAGCATGTGAGAAGCAACCATTTGGAGAGGCACTGAGGACTCTTCTCGAAATGATTCGTAGGCACTCATCGTAAATGGTGATGAGTCCAAGACACAGGGACCTCTAGGTCTATCCTCTGGAATAAATTTGGTTTTCGTTGACAGAGGGAGACCAGCAACTAACAAGGCAATGATGTTTCCTTGATAGGAGCGCGAGGTGTAGAACTGAAGTGCGGTAGTACTGATGGTAGGACTGACGTACTTGTGGGGATGGGAAGTAACTAGGGTCATATAGTGGGTAGACTCAAACTTCCTTTCTTCAGAGCATGATGACATGGTTGACCTAACAGCGTAGGGAACTGACTTGTAGGTGTGGGGATCATAGCTTTTATGGACTGAAGGGTATGTATTGACTCTGGGGGGGTAAAGCTGATGGGTGTTGTCGAGGGATTCTCCGGGTGACATACTGCAGAATACTCTGAACAAAGGCGACCAAAATGGGGAAGCTTCTATATGAGTAGACGTGATATATTCTGGTGCCGAGAAGCACGATTGGGTCCTTCTTCGTAGTTTTAATGAGCTCGAAGAAGGGATAAAAGTGTGCTCTGAAATGGTACTGTCCTGTGGATTTTGTGAGCCCGGGACTGTTCGTGCTCATTGGTGCTTTCATTTTTAAGGAGTCTGAAAACGATAAGAAGACTCTGCAATGGTTATGATTACTGTCTTGTTTGTTTTACGAGGCCAGGATGGTGATTGCTCGTGGTCGCTTTCATGTTTAGAGTCTGAAAGCGATAAGTGGACTCCATTGGTGTTCTTTTTCGTAAGTTAGTCTCCAAGGCCCAAAAAAGCATAAAATGATGCAAATGGAGAACTCTTCTAGCCGATGTGACTAGACTATTCCTTTTGTGTAATTAGTCTACAAGGTCTGGAAAAGGGGTAAACTTATACCAGGTATACGCCCTTTCAGATATGTTTAGTGAGAATGAAAGGAAGCAAGGTTGCTCGACGATCTTTCCATTGTTTTAGGAGTCAGAAAAGAGCTTAACAGAAACTCCCTAAGTGCCTTTTTCGTAAAAGGGATTGCTCAGCCCGAAAAAGGGGTAAATTTATACCAAACAAAGAGGGGCTGATGAGAGCGAGAAAAGGTCTCAAACATCATCATGTGTGCGGAATACTGGATTCAGTGACATAAAGATTGTCAAAAAGGGGCAACGGCCAATGTGGCACGCAAACCGAGGTGATGGGTGGCATTTTGAAAAAATACTCAGAAAATTATGGGGTGAAAGTGAGAAATGATCTCAAGCATCATCACGAGCACGGAAAACTGAATCCAGCGATATAAGGCATGTCAAAAATGGATGACGGCCGATGTGGCACGTAAACCGAGGCGACGAGGGAGCATGGAAAAAATGCCCAAAAAATCTGGGCGTGAGAGCGAGAAATGATCTCAAGCATCATCACGAGCGCCGAAAACTGAATCCGACGATATAAGACTTGTCAAAAAAAGGACGACGGCCGATGTGGCACGCAAACCGAGGCGACAAGGGGGCACGGAAAAAATGCCCAAAAAATCTGGGCATGAGAGCGAGAAATAATCTCAAGCATCATCACGAGCGCAGAAAACTGAATCCGGCGATATAACACTCGTAAAAAATGGACGACGGTTGATGTGGCACGCAAATCGAGGCGACGAGGGCATGAAAAAATTGTCAAAAAATGGACCTGGTGAAAACAGGAAAAGGAAAGAACTATCATGAAGTTCTCACTATGCTGATTCCAACGGTACCAATGGTTTGAGGAACAGACGTCGTATGACACCGAAATGGGTGTTTGAAAAATGGTGGAATTTCTATAAATAGGGCATGGGGCCCATATGACGTGTCATTGTTACGTGTGAGTTTGGCAGAGCAGTCAGAGCTATTTCTTGATTTCTGGGGCATTTGACCGTTGGTTTTCGATTCCACGAGTTTCAGGTAACTCTATTCGCCTTAGACTTTTCAATTATGTCTTTTTTGGTTAGCGGCTTACCCCCGAAGGCCGCGACATTCCATGTTGGCCTTCCAACGTGGAATATCGCGAGTTTCGTCCCTTTTACCGCGATGGACATCGCGGGTTTGAGGCTGACAGTCGCGATGTTCATCGCGACTGTCAGGTTGAAAGTCGCGATGTCCATCGCGAGTCTTGGGGAAACAGTTGCGATGTTCATCGCGACTGTCTGGCCAATACCCGCAATGATCATCGCGGGTTCTTGTATGGAAGCCGCGATGATCATCGCGGCTTTCCATGGAAAAGCCGCGATGGTATTTTTTGAAAATTTTGCCCTTGTGCTAAAAATTTCTTTGTTTTTTTTGGCAGGATGTTGAGGAGGCCATTGGTGTCATGGAGAGAGCGAGAGATGGAGGAAGATTTGATGGTTCGGATTCGTACTGATCAGGGGGTCCGGCAGGCTTTGGCGGTGAGTGGACTGCTAAAGTTCGCTCAGTTTCCACCAATGCATTCAGTAGGGTGGCTACTGAACAAATTGGTGAGTTGGTGGGTTCCTACAAAGGGTGCCTTTGTTGTTGGGGGTGAGAGGTTGGAGATCACCCGCACAGATGTATATTTTCTTACTGGGTTACCTCGCTTAGGGGAGGTGGGGAATCTTCTGCCGAGGATCCCGGCAGGTGTTACATGGAGGATCTCTTGGAGACCTTCTGTGTCGCTGAGGTGATTATGTAGAACAGCACTCTGAGTCTGAGATCACTGCGATAGTGGGACATGCGGGCTATCGGGGCTTGTGTTTTGCGGGTGTTGGGTGCTGCGGCACCACATCGTTTGTCGCGGGAACAAACGATGATGGTGGATTCTGTGCTAAGGGGGACCTATTATGCATGGGGTCATATGTTTTTAGCTGGTGTCCGGAGAGATCTGGACAAGGTCAGTCGGGAGGGGGGAGAGTTTTGCTATGCCTCCTTTCTGTGTTGTTTTTTCTTTGAGCAGGTACCGACTTTGCGACCACGGGTGCCCATTCGTGATGGTTTGGTGAGCGAGTCGCGCATGGTTCGGTGGGGGCAGATGATGCCTCGCGGTGGTGGTGGTATCCGTGGGTTCTTCTCGCAGGAGATGTATGAGCAGTGGGAGCAGATCCCCCTGTTGATTGAGGACTATCCATATGCTAGTATGGATTATCGAGGAGATCCAGAGATGCCTCGAGCCCAGAAACAAGCCTGGGGTTTAGATGGTATATTTCGTGTTTTGTTGTCTACTATATCATGTGTTCTTAGATTTATTGGTTATGATTATAGTTAGATATGTATATGATGGTTTACTTGCATTGTGCAGATGTTGGTCCTGTACCACCAGCCGACTATGTGGCTCATAGGGGACGGGCGATGGTGGTTGCTCCACCTCCTGCAGTGGCACTGCCTCCACATGGTCGAGGATTTGGGGCTCGCGGTTGAGGGGAAGGCCCTCGAGATGATGCTGTTGATGGTGTCCGAGAGACACTGGATATGATTCTAGCAAGATTCCCAGAGGATGGATGGATAGATTTAGATCGAGACATCGTCGTGTGATGTTTCGATGCGCCTCGCAAGTGGCAGTCGATCCTGTTGAGGGCAGCGTTGCTGGAGGCCGAGTGGAGGTATGGTGGTCGGGATGATCCTGCAGGGCCGGCGGAGAGGAGGATTGATCTACGAGATGATCTAGCAGGGTCGGTAGAGCGGAGAGTTCGGGCTCGGCATGATCCGGCAGGACCAGCGGAGGAGGCGCCAGAGGAGCCCAAGGACCGTGATGATTAGATGATATGTATTTTCCCCCAAATGCTGATGAGCATATGGGGATGCACTTTTTGTACAGCTGATGTATTTTTGTATATTAGGTGCTGAGGGCACCTATGTCATGTTTTCACTATACTATGATGTATATATATATATATATGATGTTGGTATATAGTTGTGTATGTACATGGATGCATTTATTGTCTTTTTGTTCGCCCGTGGAGGCACATGTTATGCACGTGGATGCAGTATTGTCATATATGCCCGTGGAGGCATAGGTTATGCACGTGGATGCATTTTTGTTTATGATATGCTTTGATTGGTGTGCCAGTCAAGAATGTTGTTGGCCATATGGTCTGCTACACTATTGAGGTTTCTTGGGACGTGTGTAAATGAAATGGATTCAAACTGTCGAACCATTTGTTTAGTGCGCAAATTTTTTTTGAAAAGACAGGGATCGCGTACCTGGTAATCATTGTTGAGCTGGGAAACAAGGAGTTGTGAATCCAAGAAAACGTTGAGGTGACGTATGCTCATTCGGAGAGCTGCGGCCAAGAGACTGGTCACGGCATCGTATTCAGCTTGGTTTTTGGTGGCAGCACCTAAACACACTCCATCGATGTGGATCAACTCATGTGAAGGGGAGTATATTGCCCAAGCTGTGGATGCCAGATTAGGGGACCAACGGCTTGCACCATCAGTGAAACCGATGTAGCAGAGTGGAACAGGATCCATCTGTTGGTCATGCAGAGAAAACAAATATTTAGTTTTTTTGAATTTTTTGTGAAAAAAGGAAATAATACTGTACAATAATGGACGGTGGTGTCCATTAGGTTTACTATGGGTAAAATCTCTTGAGGTACAACCCGTTGCGTGGGTTTCATAGCGGGTTGCCTTCTGAATCGGTCATAATGTATGCCCCCTGTCCGAGGCAAGTGTGTATAATGTATGGACCTTGCCACATGGACACAAACTTTCCTTTCCCAGTTTTGTCATGAGCCTGATCATAGGCAAGGACAAGGTCCCCTTCAGTGAAATTTTGTGGGTGGACATGTTTGTCATAATTCAGTTTGGATCGGTTTTTGGCTGCTTCCATGGTTTGAAGGGCTGTGCGCGGATCTTCATTGGCCTGCTCCAGGAGTAGTAAGCATTGCTCAATTGGGGCAGTGTCCGGTAGGATTTCAACGGCCATATGTAGGGTTGGAATCTGGCACTCAATGGGGAGGATGGATTCGACACCGTGAACTAAGTGGAAAGGAGTAAAACCGGTGGCGATTTTTGTTGACGTGTGGTATGCCCATAGTGCCAAGAAGAGCATGTGGTTCCAATTCGACTTGTGTTTGTCTATAGTACGCTGGAGGATGGTTTTCAAAATTTTGTTGATTACTTCAACTTGGCCGTTTCCTTGGGGGTAGTAGGCGGAGGAGAAATGGTGTTCAAAATTCAGTAAGGTTGACAATTCTCTCTAGACAGCGTCTTCGAAGTGAGAGTCGTGGTCTGAGACGAGTTGCTTTGGCACTCCAAAACAAGCAATAACATGGTTGAGAAAAAACCATACTGCGGTGTTAGCTTTGCAATTATAAGTTGGCATGGCCTCCGCCCACTTGGTGAAATAATCGACGGCCACAATAATGTGTTTGTGACCGCCGACTGACGTGGGATTGCAATCGATGAAGTCGATGGTCCATTTGCAGAATGGTCCGGCAGTAATGACTGGATGAAGGGGGGCGGGTGGGGTTCTTGCTTTTGGTGCAAAAAGTTGGCAGTTTTGACAGTGTTTAACTACAGTGATGCAATCAGTAAATAATGACGGCCAAAAGTATCCTGCGCGAATGATCTTTTGGGCAGTGGCCATGCTGGAGAAATGGCCTCCGCAGGCACCACTATGGCAATCATTAAGGACTTGTTCTACCTCGCTATGGGATAGGCAGCGTCGTAAGATGGTATCTACGCCGCGTCGATAAAGTACATCCCCTAACAAGAGGTATCGGGGGGCATGGTGTCGGCTGCAATGGCGTCCGTCATGATCGATGTGGGGTCTGAACTTCTGTGCGAAGGTATAGCAAAATATCACCATACCATGGGTCATCAGATGAGATGATAAATAAGTGATTGTCGGGTAACTCATCGGAGATTTGTGGGGACGGTAGAAGGGAGGGGAGATTGGTGATGAGCTGGGCAAGTGCGAGGGCTTTAGTGCTCTTAGGGGTTCGGAAAGTGAGGTTATATTCCTGTAGGATAATGACCCATTTAGCAACATGACCTTGTAGGAGCCGCCGGTTGAGGAGATAGACCATAGGGTTGGAGTCAGCGACAACTATGGTATGACTGAGCAGAATGTAGTGTCACAATTTTTGGACAGAGAAGACTACAGCTAGGGCTAATCTTTCCTTGTATAGGTAACGTAGGGGTGGGCTAGACAAGGTCTGGCTGACGTAATAAATGACATGCTCGTGGTGAGAGGCATCTTCTTGAACCAAGACTCCGGACATGGCATGTTCGGATGCCGAGACGTAAAGGATGAAGTCCTGAGAGAAATCTGGAGGGGAGATCAAGGGGGCTTGTGTGAGAGCTTTCTTGAGGGTTTCGAATGCCGCTTCTGCTTGCTCATCCCAAACAAAGGATATTTGGGTATGAAGCAGGCATAAGAATCCATGAACTTTGGTGGTGTAATCAGGAATGAAGCGTCGAAGGAAATTGGACCGCCCCTGTAGACTCTGGAGTTGCCGAAGCGTGCGAGGAGAGGGAAGGTCTAAGATGGCTTTGACTTTCAGGGGATCAACAGTAATTCCGTTCTGGGAAACAATGAAACCCAATAATTAGCCTGCCGGAATGCAAAAGACACACTTGTGTGGGTTCAAGCAGATTTTATATTTACGACAATGCAGAAAAACTTGCCGGAGGTCGTTAAGGTGGTCTGATCGTTTCCGGGAACGAGCTGTGAGGTCATCAATATAGACTAGCAGGATATGGACCAAGTCATGAAAACAATAGGTCATGGCCCGCTGGAAGGTGGCACCAGCATTTTTGAGGCCGAAAGGCATGACGCGATAGGAAAAGGTGCCCCATGGGGTGGTAAAAGCAGTCTTGTACTGATCCTCCTTACGGATCTGAATCTGGTTGTATCCGGAAAATCCGTCCATGAAAGATTGGACTTCGTGTCCCGCACACGCATCAATGAGTTGGTCGATGAATGGCGTGGGGAAGTTGTCTTTGGGACAATCTCAATTTAAATCACGGAAGTCGATGCATACTCTAAGGGTGCCTTGCTTTTTGTTAACGGGAACGGGGTTTGAAACCCAGGTGGTATAAGCAATAGGATAAATGAATCCTGCTTTGCGAAGTTTCTCAACCTCGGCTTTAACAGCGGGGAGCTTGGAAGGATGAATGGGTCATTGTTTCTGACGAACGGGGGGTACATCAGGCCATGTGTCAATATGGTGTTCTATAATGGCGGGGTCAAGACCAGGAATTTCAGTATAGGACCAAGCAAAGACATCACGAAATTCTTGGAAAAAAAATTTGTATTCTCCAATCTCATGCTCAGTGCAGGAGGCTCCTAAGGTAATGATTTCAAGGGCGCCAGGTGGGTCAAAGATATCAATGTGGATGACGGGTGAGATATTGGCCATGTTACCTTCCTCAAAGGCATCAGGAGCAGGAATAGGATCCTTAAACCAGTCAACTTTAGTAGGAAGGAAATCTTTGGACTCAACCGCGAATTGGGTAGTGGTGGTGGGCGAGGACTCTTCTAGGAGGAAGTGTGAACGATGGTGCATGTCTTCCTAGGGGTAATCAGGGGCAGTAAGGGCCTCTAAAATTTGCTCATCAGTATGGAAGTAATTAGACCATAAATCGACGGGTTCTGGTTTGTATGTTGTCAAAATCATATAGATGGTGTTAATCTCTCCGGATGGGGATGCTACGGGAGGGTAGATCTCCTCAATTGTGGGGGGCACCGTTTGAAGGTCCAAATTATTCATCTCGTAGAGAGCTGCTCTGTAATCTGGGATATCAGGACAGTGATGTGAGTAATGGCCGTAAATACTGCATATCGCACAAGGGTGGTTGGTACACAGTGATTTATCACGAGGCTTGGTGTTTGGGTCGATTTTGACAACCGGGATGTTGGGGTCGTTGTCAAGCATTTGCATGTGTTCCTGTAATGCAGGTAATTGTGTACATTGATGAGTTGGATGGCCTAACTCATCACGCAATGAGCATTTAGGAGGAGCACGAAACACGGGGGGAGGTTTAACTTCTTTGGGAGGAGGTACCGCGGTGTATGGTTGTGGGCCTCTGCCCCCAGTGGGCTTGATAAGAGGAGGGGGATTCATAGAAGAGGAAGGGGTAGTGACACCGGGAGGTGGTTGAGTAGTAGTGACAATGAGTTGCACCGGTTGCAAGACGACATTCGGTGTCGGCGGAGGAATGGGAGGCAAAATATACCACAAGGGTAATCCCAAGGTTAACCCGAGAAGACTAAGGGTAGCCATAACCGGAGCGCTTACTACGCCTGAGGGAGGAAATAGAAAGGCGATTGTGTGTATGGGTGTGACACCAATGTGACTAGGGACCAATGGTGGTTTAGGTAAGAAGGGCGGTTGATTGTTGGGTGTTTGTGTATTGTGGGACAGGGTACATAGGTCAGATACTTTGGGCTCTGGTGACGGGGGTGGGATGGACTGGAATGTAGAAGTTATTGGCGTGTCGCAGTAAAGTCTGGGTCCCACGGAGGAAAAAAACGAGGTATTAGCACCACAAACAGGTTGTTCAACCATGGGGAGAACATTTTTGGGTGCAGCTGGGGCCTTAGGATCATAATAGGTGAGTTGGTCGACCTTGACCACGCGTCCCTCATGGGGGAACATCATGGTACGAAAAACGGAGGAGGAAACCGCCCGCATCCAATACATGTAGCTGTGACCAAGTAAGAGGTTATAATCAAGTTGGGCTTTGATGACCTCTATGTCAATGAGCACGGTTTTACCAGCCAGCTGGATGGGGACATTAGCTAAGAGACCTTGGGGTTGAGCCGAACGGCCATCGTAGGCTTGCAACGTGGTGGTGGACTGCTGGAGAGTAGGGGATCCCAACTTCTTCCAAACGAATGTGGACATAATGCATGCAGAGGCACCTTCATCGATAACGCACCGATGGATGACAAGATTCCGCACGGAAACAGAAACTTGGAATTCTAAAGTGGAAGGCAGGCGTGGTTCGGACTGGTCTGAATCAAATTCCATCAGTTGTGAATCATTGGGGTCAATAGCACCAATGGCAGAGAGCAACGTTTTGCATTCTGAAGGACAGTTTTTTAAGACTACTAAAGCAGACATGGCTGCGGGAGACTGGGGTAAGTCATCTACAATGTTGTAATTCAACGCAGTGCGAGCATTGGGGTTATTGTTGATGCGACGAAGTGGGAAGCGAGGTGCTTTAGAGGCGCCATCGAGTGGAAACGGAGCTATACATAACGTCTGATCAGTGGGATGAGCGTTAGTGTTGTTGCCGGTGGGAGGGTCTTCAGGGGTGGAGCCATATTGGTTCCGACGGGTTTGGAGGTTGACATCAGTGGATGACATCATTAACAAGTGGTGTGTACCTGAATCGAACATGGGTTGATCAAGAGCAGCATAAGTGATCTGTTGTTGTGGTGGTGCGTTGCCTTAAGGGGGAGCCAACGGCTGAGTGTTCATTATGCCTTGGGTTGGTAGGGGGTTTTGCAACACCAAAGGTTGCTGCTGAGGGGGTGGGGGGTTCGGTGGCGCCTGAGGAGTCGCTTTCCCTTGACGATGGGCATCATCAGTCTAGAGTTGCCAAGATCGCTCCAAATGTGGGCAAGCATGATTGTAGTGGCCATAGACCCCGCAAATAGAAAAAGGATGGTTTGTTCTGAGGTTATTATTTTTAGGCTGCTTAGGATGACGATCTAGATTCTGGTTGGGAGGGGCAGCATTGTTGTTATTTTGTGGAGGATTGGTACGTGGTGGACCTTGATGATGTTGTTGGTTGTTGCTGCGGTTACGTCCTCTTCCACGGTTTTGTTGTCCACCCTGGTTACATTGGTTGTTTTGATGTTGGGGCTGATTGTGTTGTGTGTACACTTGCCCTTGAGCAGTCGGAGGATTTTGATTTGCTGTAGGTGCGGGAGCAGGTTGTGGTGGATAATAAGCTGGTGGGGCTGGAGGTGGTCCAGTTACCTGCTGGGGTTGTTGGTAACCCTGAGCTACTGGAGGTGATGGGTTAGCTGTTGTAGCTTACTTTGGGTAATACATTGGTTGTGGCGGGAACTGAATTGGGTTCTGGGTATCCAGTTGGCTATAGTATGTGGGTGGTACATATGCCGATGGCGCTTTCCCATAGCAATGTTGTGGACAAGAGGGTCCATGTGTGTGATGACTCTAATTCGTTGGAGCGTACGAAGTTGTCGCTCCAGAATTAGATGTAGCCCTAGAGAGGTCTGGGGCATTTATGGTGCTCACCATGCTAAAAAGTTTAATGTGCGGTGTGACCTGGCCAATAATACCATCAGCGACATGTGATACCCCCGGTGCATCACTTCGTGAAGAATCGCTTCGTGAGGTGTCTGGTATGATGGTGTAGAGATAGCCTGATTGAGCATAAATTAGGTCGAATTGCTGAGCTTTTAGGATAGCTTCTTCCTCCGACTCGGCTCGTTCGGAAGCAACGTCTTTTGCTATGAGAGGTAGGAGTCATTTAAGGAACCAGTCCAAAAATATACGGTCATCCAATTTAATCTTACAGAGGCTACGACGCTTTCGCCACTCATGGATGTGGTCCACAATGTGGGTAGATGTGTTTTGTCTGCAAGACAACAGTATTTCAACTCTTGCATCGTAACGTACAGGTAGCTGAAAAAACTGAAGGAAAGTGGAGGCGAGAGACATGAAAGTATGGTGGGTCCCATGTGGTTATTCGATGTACCACTTGGCTGCAGAGCCAGTGAACGTTCGTTGCAATAGTCTTAGACGAATGGAGTCATCCACTATGGAGTTAGATGAACACCATAGGTGAAAAGACATTATGTGGTTTTGAGGGTCCTCCCCAGGTTTTCCTTCAAACTTGGGTATGTCCGAGGGGAGCTTTGTAGGCATGGGTGGCCATGTAGGGTTGTGCCTGATAGGATCGTTGGTTAGCCTGGCTAAGTCTGGTAAGTTCAGACTAGCCATGTAAGGTAAACTAGCAGATGGGTGTGGCGTAGTGACTGGGACATAACTATTCATGGTGGCATTATGTAGTGGTCCAATAGCCCCTAAGGGTATGCTAGGTATTGAAGGTATGTGTCCTCCAACTGCTGTGGTTTGGTATGGGCCAGCGTTTCCAAGTGAAACATGGGTTACACTAGGGTTAGGAATAGTACCAGGAATTCCTGGGATCTGGGTTGCGGTAATGAGAGGGGGTGTGACCCCTATATTTGGCATACCCATAATAGGAGGTAGTCCAGTGTTGGGAATTCCTAAAGGTGGAGTGTCCCCCACATTAGGCATGCCTAGAGGGGTTGTTGTTACCATAGATGGCACAGTAGTGGAAGGGTTTGTGGATGTATCTCCAATAGTATTGGTAAAAGGTGGGTCAAATTGTGTTCCAGCCATGAGGTTGGTTAGTAATAACTCATTAGGGTTTTCGGATTCAGCCTCAGAATCAGATGTGAAGTGAGGCGTGTCAGAATCGGATGACTATATGTTTGGCCGATGACGTGTCGAGTCAAGGGATAAGGCTCGACGTCGGTGACATGGAGAGCCAAGTAGACTCAACTCTGGGGGTTCACCCTAAAGACGACGAGGTCGTCTAAAATTCTCAATGGTGAGAAAGATGTTTTTGTTGTTTAAAACGTTTTAGTGTAAGGTGGTGATGTAAAAAACTCGAAACCCTAATGCAACCAAGGGTACAAAAAAGGGGAGTGAAAATAAAGGCTCTCAGGCCAAAAAATCAACCTCAAAAAGCACTTATTATAGCACCTGTGCTATAATAAGTGGAGGGATACAAAAAATGGTCAGAATACCAACAGTCAAATAGTTTCTAGAAAAAAGAGGTGCTACTAGACCAAAGGTGTGTAAAGTATCATGCAAACACCTAACTAGAAGTATTGTGAATCAACAAACGATATTCTCTGCAAGGTGATGAAATCCAAGTCAGACAATATTGAGTGTTGAATCAACGGCTAGATATCCCCCTACCGGGAGGGACACCGGGTAGTCAATCCTAAAGAATGGCAACTAGGATACTCCGTTCATGACACGTTCAGAAAAGGTGAATCTGTCATTTGGTCCTTTTACCGCAGTACCCCTCTACAAGGATACCCCGAGAACTGCAAATGGTAGCCTTCGGTTACTGAATGAATTTCGGTATTCCACTCAGGCTTCTGAAACCATCCTCACGACTTCAACCCTCCTAGGGGAGAGGCCCTCTGATAAACTGGTTGTGACCATGCCAAAAAATACTAGTAGATTTTGGTTCCCTAATGGACAACAACTATGTCTCAAATGTAATAACTGAGGGGTGTTATTGGAACACCTATCCCCTCAATTCTACCTAACTACAAAGTTCTTTTAAGTGCTCCCCAAGTGGGGTTAAAAGTTGGTTGAATTTAGGGTAAATTTTAAGGCTCAGTTTGAAATTAGTGGCAGAGTGGGTGCAAGTGTGGTTTAAACTGAAATTAAAATGTAAATGCTTTGCAAAAAACTATTCAAAAATAATGGATTTTGAAAATAGGAAAGCAATTAATATGAATACTTCAAGAAATAAATGGATTTCTTTTTTTAAAAATTGCTTGGGCAAAGTATCAAGGAAGTAAACAGTAAAAAATTTTATCTAAATAAAATGCAAATAAATCCTTCTTTTAATTTCTGAAAATTTTGTAAAAAGACTTTTTTAAAGGTGCATTCTAAATAGTAAAAAGATTTATATGGTTGTCATAATGCAGGAATTTTAATACTGTAAAATAGCTACGTGGGCAGAAAATACAGCAAAAAATTAATTTTTTAAAGGATTGGCCGAATTGAAAAAACTTGCATCGCGGGTTTTGGCAGAACAGCCGCGATGGACCGCGCGGGTTTCTGTCACACAGTCGCGATGGGCAGTGCGGCTTTCATCCATGAAGCCGTGATGTGCAGCGCGGGATTCCGTCACATAGTCGCGATGTGCAGCGCGGCAAATGGCCGCGAAGCCGCGATGTGCAGCACGCAAATTGGCCGCGAAGTCACGGTGAGCCGCGCGGAAAAGAGCCGCGAAGTCGCGATGAGTCGCGTGACTGTTGGGAAAAAAGCCACGAGGCGAAAGCCGTAAGTGGACACCGAAAAACGAACCCAAAAATGGCAATTTCGGGATGTTAATGGCAATAAAAAGGGGCATGATCTAGAACAGCAATGGATCTGTTGTCTAGGATGGCAGATCTATGGATTAAACTGACTAAAAGGAACAAAAACTAAGATCTAAAGCTTAAAATTGAGATCTAAGAATTCGAAGCCAGCAGAGTCGCCAAAAACTGTTGGCTTGGTTTTGCAACCAAGCTTAGTGCAATGGGAACCTGCTAACTAGTAGCAGCAGTTTCAATAGAAATAAATAACAAACTAATCTAAACTATATTAATCATGGATCTATGTGAAGTAAATAAGCAAATAATGGAAATATTATAGAAAGCAAAAACAATTGAATATGTAAAATAAACGATTTTGTATTAAGAATAGGGGCAAGCAAGTGCTTGCAATGGTAATACCTCCAAGTGGTGAAGATTGTTGAGCAACTTCCAAGGTGAGTAGCTCCAAGCTCCAGAGGTCTCTTCTCCAAGATAGCTACAATAGTCAAAATCTCATGGGAGATTTTGACAACATGAGGATAGGAAGATGGATGGATGGTAAGTGAGGAGCCCCTACCACCTTTTGATAGTTTTTGGTGGTGGGGAATACCATTATGGTTTTGAGGAAACCAATGGTATTGACCAACATGGTTTAGGTACCTTTTCCCTTCTTTTTCCTTTTTTGAATATTTTGAATATTTTTATTCCCTTTTTAATATTTTTGAGAATTATGGACCCTTTTTGAGGGTTTTTTATGCTTTTTGAGGAAAAATATTCATTTTGAGTGGAAAAAGGGGTGTATTAAGGTCTTTTGGTGGCTTTAGAGGCTCAAATGGTGAAAAAGTGGGAAAATGGGTCATGTGAATAAGTAAATGAGCTAGTGAGCACTTTTTGGGTGTTAACAACAACGTAGATGACATTCAACCTTAGATAGAGTAAGTAATAAGCACATACTTATGAAATCATTTTTTATTATAATATATCACCATATTTTTATAAATTGTTTATTAACATTACTTGAAAATAGGATGCAATTGACAGAAATTGCCAATAGTAACATCCAAGCCCAAAAAGATGAAGTCTTACTACAAAAGCTCCACAACGAACAATTTAGTGATTGGTTAAGAAAACAACTAATGATATGTTATTCATATTAGATTTAGTTGAACTTCATTGATCAAGAATATTATGATGTATGAAGGTGAGATTCTTTTAATATATTTTGAAATTGCATGGTTTTCTAACGACATTTAAAAATATACAGGTGGAAGGAAAAGAAAATATTTCTGATACCCTTAAATCATTGGCACGTGGCCCAAGCAAATATGCAACTAAGTATGATGGCTACTTAATCAATGGGTGTAGATTTCATGTTAAAAGCATAGAAAATGTCAGGGCCACCCAAAATAGTGGTGTGTGCATAGATGCACAAACATTAATGAGATCAAGTGCAAAGGATAAAAACCCTATACATCAAAAGACAAAATATTATGGAGTGATTCAAGAAATAATGTTATTGGACTACTATTTGGTGTAGTATCCATTGCTCAAATGTGATTGGATAGATGTACACAAGAAGAATGGAATGAAAGTTGATGAAATTGATTTCACCATGGTGAATCTGAAGAGATGTTTGAGTAAGGATAGACTGCAAGATGATCCATTTATTCTAGCATCACAATCGAAACAAGTATTTTATGGACAAGATCCAGTAGAGAATGACTGGTGTGTTGTTTTGACATGCCCTCCGAAGGGATCAAAAAATTGTAATAGATATGAATTGGAGTATGTAGATTTATCAAGTGTTGCATATTTTGAAGGGATGAAATGCAAAGAGGATGAAGTTGTAGGTGATGGTGGCATGGATTATCTTCGACAAGATTGTGAAGGAACATAGTTGGATGTTGTTCAGTAAGTACCATGCATGATTTATTTATCATTTCTCAAACTGTTGATGCCTCGAAGATCGCACCATCAATCAGAAAGGGATTCTCCCTGATAGATTATCCCAATTAGATTATCTACCGTTTGGTATGGGGAATCCATCCGGTTAGCGGTTCCGGCAACCGTGGGTTTGGAGATTTCTTCCAATTATATCGGTTATGGCCCGATCCACCGTTCTTTTGATTTTATGTTTTATAATGATATGCAAGTGCCTAGACTATTTTAATCTAAATGCAGAACTGGAAAACAGATCTATGTCTAAAACTGAAATAAATCTAACTATCCTTGCAAGGAGCAAATTGAAAGCATGAGCAATGAGCTGTAAGAGTTATCTAAAGGGTAAACAGACAGCATTCAATTTGCGGGAGTCGTTCGTCAATCTCTTCTGACATGGTGGAAACCTTCGCGGAATTGTTCTGCGATTGCGGAAGCCATCGGCATATCTCCGTCGAAATTGCGGAAGGAGATCCATTATTCTCCCGAAGCTGAGTCTCCAAAGGTCGCATTGCGAAAAGATTCCCTAATCTCTTCCGAAACGCTGAGGGAATTCACCATAGCATCCCGCAATCACGGACGGAATTCGTGAATCCGCCCCGCAAATGGCGGTCGCGCACAATTGCAGAGGTGGATTGAAAAGACCGCGACGTACAAACTTTAAAAGCGTTTTAATGGCGCCACCCGCCATATTAAACACCTTACGTGCCCAACTCGTTTAAATAAATGGTTGGAGTTTGGATCGACCACATTGTTATTTTTCAATTAACAAACGCCGTTGGACCGCCACGTCAGACTGCTCCAGCTCAGCTTGTTCATCCACGTCTGCATCCACCTCACTCAGCCACCTCGTCGTTGCTAGGTAGGTTTCTAACTATTATTTTTTGTCTTATTTCCACGTCGAGTTACCTATGGGTTTTTCCCGTCTTCAATGTGGCCGACAGACACTAGTTGCGTTTATCGTTATTTTGTCTTTAAAAAAAACGCCGAGGCCCCATGGGTTTCTCGATCCACCAGCTAAAAGCCAAAACTATGAACTCCTGAGCTTTAACACCAGCCGTATTCCAGGCATCGTCACCCTCGTTCAAACCCCGAGCTGGCCATAGAGCGTCTCGTCAAGTGCTATAAATAACAAAAGCGGCCCCTGGTTTCGTCTCAAGTTTGTTTCACTCCAGACTCACCCGCCACTAATCATTAGAAGCGCAATGATGAAAGATACCCTCTCTCCTAGGAATAGATGGGAAGCAGGTTGTTTCCTCATCGCATGCTTTCCTTTCGGAAACATCCTAAACTTTGTCCCCTTAAGATAACCAAATCTCAGGACTATGTTTCTTGCTTGGAATGGTCTATTTTGCTTCCATAACATGCAACTTCCTAATTTGTTTATATATCTCATTAGCATGTTAAATTGGTCCTACTCTTTGTTAAAATCTCATAACAGGTTGCACATTGTTATAATGACTTGTATTTGGTTGCTAGCAGGGATAAGTCAAGATGCCAAAAGTTGGTAGGAAGAAAGCTAAAATGATGGAACCACAACTAGCACCACTTAGGACTGAGACGATGTTCCAAGATACTAGGTGCACCACCGGTATTCCTCCCGAAATCCGCTGGGGCGACATTTACAGGATGATCAGGGACCAAGATATCCTGGATATGTTACTAGAAGAGGGGCAGATCTATCTCAACATCAGAACTTCAGGCATAGCTAGAGCTGCTACCCGCCCTGAACTGTTCCCATGTTCTGAAGTAATCGGATGGATACTTGAACATACTAATGCGGAGATAAGAGTATTACATGACATCGAGAAAATAGCCATCGCCTCATTCCACCCAGCATATCTTGCCGCAACCTATAAATTCCCATGTCCCCAGCAAGCCCTGAGTGATGAATGGTTGGGCCAGATGAACAATATTGAAATGGCCAAAAAATTATCGGTCGCGGGAAAGCACTTAAGAAAGAGAGGTAATGACGAGTATGATGTTCAGAATCTAAGACGTCCTTTCAGGTTAATTGCCTTGATGTTATGCAGAATCTTCGGCATGCCCGATGGCACCATATACAAGATACAGTGGATCCCCATAATCCACTTCGTGGCATTCAAAGGAACAGTGTTTGACTGGGCTACCCTCCTATCAGACAGCTTGGCATCAATGGTGGTTGCTGTAGGAGAAGGTACGGCCTTAAAAAAGGCAGAATTTTACATGTCTTCGTATCTTATTGATTGTATTTTGGCCAAGCTATCTTTTCCCATCTTAGGTTGCACGTGGGATAGAGCCAACACCCCGGTTTACACCACTTTCAGAATGATGTGGGCTCAAAATTACAAACCCAGCTCTAAGCTCATCTGTGAGGGGTTCATCATGCCCCTATATGAGCAAATATTCAAGGAAGAGCCTAACTGTCTGTCCGAAAATGCCATAGAGGTCCTAGAAAATAATGGAGATTTTTATTTCTCAGAACAAGGCACCTACATCAGAATGTTTGGAGGGACTAAAGCTCCATATATTTTTTCGAGGTATGCTACTGACTATGTGGTCCTCAAGGAGGCAGTAAGACAAATTTTTCTTGGATGGAATCGGAGCGGTGCTTAACAAACAACATAAGGATTCTTTCTCGCCTTTGCCCTTCTACATTGGAGCATACAAATTCTTAGGGGTTTCCTCAGACGAGGATTTTGTTCAAAAGCTGAAAGCTTTCCACTTCGGCGAAGTAATTTTCCATATGAATGATAGGCGAGGAAAAGTTGTTGAGCATTGCAAAGAAATTTATGCTCATTTTGAGTATGCCCATTATTATGATGCCGAGGAAGACGCATTCAGAGGCATCAGCAACATGACTGAGTTGCAGATCTGTCGCCAAGGCAGTAGAGCAAGCTCTAGCTCTACCAAGGCCCAAAAAACCAGCCTGCAGAAAGAGAAAGAGGTAGATGATGCCCGAGCCCAAGAAGAACAAAGATTAAGAGAGGAAGCAAGGTTATTGCAAGAGGCTGAAGTTGCAAGATTACAACAGGAAGCTGAAGTGGCGAGATTGCAGCAAGAAGCAGAAAGTGAAAGGCTGCAGAATGAAGCCGAGGAATCCCAGCAGCAGCAAGAAGCAGAAGACGCAAAGTAGATAGAAGAAAATGAAAATCAACAGCAAGTTGAAGAAGAGGAGAGAAGGCAACCAGCTGAAGTAGAGCAGAAAATGGAAGAAGAACTCAAGACAGTTGAAGATGCTCAAGCAGTAGGCTCCAGTGCTCAAGATATGGAAATAGACGTGCCTCAAGCAGGTCTCTCTGGCACTCAAAATGTGGAGGCGGACACAACACAAGCAGGTGTCTCTGGTACCCAAAATGTGGGAACAGATCCAGCTCAGGTAGCCCAGACCCCTCCCACGGAAGCAGAGATAGATATTATAGATCTCCCAATCATCCCGTACACTCCATCAGGAGAGCACACCGTGTCTAGATGGGATGAATTTGTCTATGATAAGAAGAGGAAGGCAATGGTCCTTAAATCGGAAGAGAGGATAAAGAGACTCTTCCAGGAAGACATTGTTACCCACCGGGAGACCACAGTAATGCAGAACACAAATAAGGCTCCCTTAGCTATGGCATCCGCTGCTGTAGAGATAGCAAAAGCAACGTTGGACAATGTGGCTGATATAGTCAAAGAAGTTGAGTCGACAAAGAGGAGAGCCCGCATGTTACAACACACTATGGCTAACGAGCAGGCTTATAGAGATCTCGTAGTGAATAGGTCTAATCGCCTATCTGTTGAACATAAAGAATTTTCAGACAAGTATAACCTTTTGGAAGAAGAAAAGGAAAGCATGGCGGTCCAAATGATGATCTTAGAAGCAGAAAAGAACGATGCGGGATCTAGAGTGTCCCATCTAGACGCAGACAAAGTAGCATTGGTTGAACAATTAGAGCAGGCAGAAAGCAGAGCGATAGACATGTCTCCTTTCCATGAGTTGTCCTGTAGTATCCTAAAGCATGTCCATGACACGCAGAAACTAATTACTGAGGAAGTATGCAAGCTCAAGGCCATGGTGGTTAGATTAAAAGAATTTAATGCAGAGGCCTATAGGCTTAAAGCTAAATATACCCGGGTTAAGGCAAATATCCTGAGCCAGATAGAATGGAGGGAAGGAAAGGTAGACTTCCCCACGCACCTCCCATTCAAATCTGAAGATGGTTTTAATGAAGATATAGCCCTTCTGGAATTTTGAAAAAACTATAGCATTAAGCTAATGGCCAAGATCCGAGGGACGATTGATAAAAGTAACGGGCTTTACCAAAGAATCCATGAAGTGCATGACAAATGCAAGTTGAGTTTCCCCCAGTCCCTTGATGATTTCCCTGGAAAAGAAAAATGTTTAGCTGAACTGAAGGAAGAGCTAGGCATCCAAACAGAATATGTGAAAAAGATTGATGTCTTAGCCATTGATGATCTCCAACATTATATTGGGATTTCATCAATACACAGTCATCTACTTAAGGAAATACACCAAGCGGCAGTAACATAAATTCAATGCATTGGAGCAGAGCTTGTTAAAGATGTAACTTCTCGAAAAAACTTTACTCCCTGCCTCAGCAAATGTAGTTATAAGGGACACTGGCATATGGTTTAGTTACATTACAGAAGAAGAGAAGAAAGCGGCAGCAGTAGCAGAAGCAACAGCAAACCTGGATTCTTCTCTCCCAACAGAAACAACAAGCCCGAATTCTTCTCTCCCAGAAGCAGCAGTAAATGTACCAGCTAGTTTGAGTGCCTCTTTTCAAACTGGAGCGCATGCCCAAGAGTGAAAGCGCTGAGATTATAGCATTAATTCCTTTATTTTGTATCTTGGTTGTCATATGTATAAAACATGGAGCTATGGGACAGCTGTCCTTTCTTTTTAAATAATTTTCAGTTTAAAAGGGAGGTCACATTTTTGTCTATTATAAGGGGAAAAGTATGTAGGTGACAAGTGTAAAGGGCCAAGTGGAAGCCCAAAGGGAATTTTGTAACATTATAAATAGAATATTAGGAGGTAATGGAAAGGACTTTTGGCAGGGAAAGAATATTTTCTGAACTGGGACGAGCTACCTTGGACATGTATTAAGAAAATAAACCTACCTAATAAGAACCTGTAGAGGACGCCCTTTTGCTGGGAAATGAAGATTGGATGTATATTTGATTATTCTGGTGACCTCCATACTTTACTATGAGATCTTTCTTTACTTTTCTGAATTATTTCTTGGTAGTGAATGATCTTGCTTCTTTCTGTGCAAATGAATTCTCTCTTTCATGAGTAATGAACTGTGTTACATTTAATCAGAAGCTATCTTCTAATATCTCTTACCTTTGCTGTAGCTTTATCTTTAATATTTAAATGGCTGTCTGTTTACCCTTTAGATAACTCTTACAGCTCATTGCTCATGCTTTCAATTTGCTCCTTGCAGGGATAGTTAGATTTATTTCAGTTTTAGACATAGATCTATTTTCCAGTTCTGCATTTAGATTAAAATAGTCTAGGCACTTGCATATCATTATAAAACATAAAATCAAAAGAACGATCGATCAGGCCATAACCGATATAATTGGAATAAATCTCCAAACCCACGGTTTCCGGAACCGCTAACCAGACAAATTCCCCATACCAAATGGTAGATAATCTAATTGGGATAATCTATCGGGGAGAATCCCTTTCTGATTGATGCTGCGATCTTTGAGGCATCAACAGTTTTTGGGGCTAGAAGGAGGGCCTGAAAGTGCATGGCTGATAGAGGAAAATCTCCCATTGTCATAAATGTCACTGAAAACCCGCTTAAAGAAGGCATTTCAAACAACCCAGATCTTGAAATATTAAATAAAGAAAACCTCATTTCTGATCCTGAGCCTCAAGAAGCATTATACACTGTACCTTTCGCAGAAATAGAGGATTTGAGGAGGCATACACGATCCTACGTTAGACAGCTAGGTGGTTTAAACGCAGTGAATTTTCTCCCTAGGAAAAGTACCCCTAGAAAAGAACCACAATACACCCGTGATTCAATTCTTGTTCAAAGTTTTGAAGAACTTGTGAATTTAACTTTAGATGAAATTTCAGACCCTCTGAACAAGGTAGATCTTGAAAACTCAGAAAACATTTCAGATCAAGAAGGCCTTGGAGAACTTATTACTCCAAAGGATACTCCACAAAATTCACCTTATAATTCTCCACCAGGTTCCCCACATAGAAACATGGTTGTACCTGCTTGGAGAGCAAGGGGAGCGTTGAATTTAGCTAGGCCATTCCACAATCTTCCGAAAAATCCTGAGAAGGTCTTACCTAAGTTCGACCCAGGGAAAGCCATTTCAGCCGAATATCATCTCAAGAGTTTCTACTTAGCTCTGAATCTTTTGAACGTACAGCATGAAGATGTAGTCTGCAGGATTTTTCCATACACATTCGAACCAAAAGTATCATCCTGGTATTTTAGTCTACAACCCAGTTCGATCTCTACTTGGGATGAATTCGAAAACTGTTTTCTAAAGAAGTATGGAAACCAAAAGACTGTGGGTACACTTATGAAAGAACTCTTATCCATGAGAATGGAAAAGAAGGAAAAGGTTCAAGACTTCAATCAAAGATTCACAACGCTTTTAAATAATTTCAGTGAAGCTAAAAAACCAACAGAGGAATCTCTGATTGAATATTATACAACAGCTCTTGAAGGACCCATAGCAATGTTCATAAAAAGGTCCAAGAAAACTACGCTAATAGAGAACTTCGAAGAAGCTAGAAATGTAGAAGAAGAAGCTGATAGCATTGCTAAACATGCCTTAGATGCAGAACCAAAACCAGCAGCTAGCAAAAAACCTTTGCTGCTCGCTAGAGGTAAAGAAGAACCATCTACCGACATGGAAAATGTAGTCAAGATGATGCAGAAGTTATCCAATAAGATTGTAGATCTCGAAAAGGATAAGGCTGCTAGTACATCTAGGAAACCTTTCAAGCCATTTTATAGAAAGAGGGAAGATGGTGATCAATCTGATCCACCAATGAATACGTCCCCTGTTTTAAATCTAAATGAAATCGGGATGGAAAATTTCTGCACTTTTCATCAAGAACCACATTCGGAAAAGAGCTGCCCACAATGGATTAATTCCATGAGCTTAGTCATGAACCAAATGATGGATTCTCAGGTTCCAGACCAAGATGATTCTCTAGAAGAATCGAGCCCTGAATTAGAGGAACCAACCCCCGACACTACTATGGTGCTATGGGATTGGGTACCTATGACTGAATTAGCAGAAGAGGATCCCATAGAAAGCTCTCCCTCCACCGTGAACGTTGCTACTCGCAGCAAAGGCCCTATTACGGATCCTGTGCCAAGCTCGGTTCCTCCTAAGCCTAAAGTTTCAAAAGAACTTCCTAGAAGGCATATAACAATTATTCCACCACAGCCTAAAGTTAACCAAACAGCGGCCAAACAGCGAAACGCTGACACCATAGTTAAGCCACCTAAGGTCACAATGAGAAAAACAGATCATCCAGCCCGAATTGGGAATGAGTCTGACATAGGATATGATATTATTGAAGATATAAAGAAGGTCAAAGAAAATGTGTCGATATTTGACATGTGCAGCTTGCCCCATCAATGAGACAAGCTGTTGCATGTTCTGCAACCTCAGACCAGCACTCCATTAACGGACTCTCGAGAAGATCCCAAAATTAATGAAGCTAGTATCGGGGGGAAATCTAAATCTCAAACATTCCCATTCCTATTGACCTTCAAAGTTTTCAATCACAATGTTCACAAATGTTTGGTAGATTCTGGGGCATCTTCAAACGTCATGCCACTGTCCATTTGTAAAAAAATTAACGGGCAGCCTGTGCCATCTCCAGCCCAAATTATCCAATTAGATAGGACTGTTGTCAAAGTGATTGGAGAGATGAAAGATGTTCTCATTATATTATCAGCTGACTCTAGAGTCTGTCAGTTTATTGACATAATGGTGGTTGATATTCCTGAAGCCTATGGTTTGATCTTAAGTAGAGACTGGTCTACGAAGCTGAATGGCTACTTTGCCACTGATTGGTCTCATCTGTGGTTGCCTTATCAGAACAGGCAGAATCAGATTAAAGTCCTGAGAGAGCCACACATGAAGCAAAACGTAACTCAATTAGAGGAAAAAAATGAAGCCGTAACCTTCTCATCCTCGGTTCTGGGGAATTATTTCTTAGAAATGGATCCGGGTAATTATCAGTCTGAAGCCATCAGCCATGAATCCGATGAACAGTCCAATCTCCTTCATTTCTCTCGGACTGATGATATTGACTGTAATATAGTTAGTTTAGTTACTGATTTAGATCACAAAGATACTAACTTAGTTGAATCTAAAGATATTTTCTGGACATTATACTTTGATGGTTCTAAAACTCTAGAAGGATCCAGAGCCGGCTGTATTATGATGGATCCAAAAAGAAACAAGTATTTTTTGTCCTGTAGATTAGAATTTGATTGTACTAACAACACCGCTGAATATGAAGCTTTGGTACATGGATTAAAGAAGGCCATTGATTTAAATGTTAAGTACCTGAAGGTTTTTGGTGACTCAAAGATAGTTGTAAGATAGGCAAGGGACACCATTCATTGTCTCTCACCTTATATGAAGGGTTATCAGGCTGAGGTCTGGGATTTAATTATGCATTTTGACGCTTTCAATATAAAATCGATTCCTAGATTGCAAAATTCTGCAGCTAATTTGTTAGCAACATCTGCTTCTAGATTGGTGCCATCAAATAATAAATGCTCAATTGAGTTGATTTTCAGGCCCTCCGTTCCCGATAACATCACAAACTTTAGATTCTTCGATGATGACGAACAGATCATTAGCTTTCTAACAAACGAAGATAGCTTCCAAGGAGCTGCGATAGATGAAGAAGAACACGATGCTGATTTGCTGAAGAAGGATGATGAGAAAGAAAATTTCATCCCCAAAGGGGTAAGGTCCCTCAAAATGTTGTTCGATCTTCAAAATAAGTTCAAAAGGCCAGCTAATACCAAGATTAACAGTTCATTGATGCAACATGAGTTAGTCAATTTGGGCACTGAGGCAGAACCAAAATTTGTCAACCTTGGCAAATGTTGTTCACCAGGAGAAAGAGATAGGTTCATCAAATTGTTTAAGCAATATAAGGATGTCTTTGCATGGACCTATGAGGATTTGAAAACGTATGACATCCGCATTATTCAACATGTTATACCAATGAAAGCGGGTGTCAAGCCATTTCAGCAGCAGTTGAGAAGGATGCATCCTACTCTAGAACCGCTGATTCAAAAGGAATTAAGGAAGCTCCTGGATGCTAAGATAATCTTTAAGGTTCGGCATTCTAAGTGGGTTTCTAACCTAGTTCCCATAAGGAAGAAGTCAGGAGAGATAAGGCTATGTGTAGATTTCAGAAATTTAAACAGAGCTTCGGATAAAGACAACTACCTCGTCCCTTCGATGGAACAAATCCTTCAAATGGCGTCAAGATCTGAGCTATTTTCTCTTCTCGATGGTTTCTCTGGCTACAATCAAGTATTAGTAGCTGAAGAAGATCATCTTAAGACTACTTTCCGAACTAAGTGGGGAACTTTCGCATACAGAAGAATGCCATTTGGTCTGATAAATGCAGGAGCTACATTCCAATGAGCAATGGATATCGCCTTCCGAGGATTGGGTGGGCAATGTGTTGTTGTCTACTTAGATGATGTGACAGTCTTTTCAAAGAAGAGAGAATATCATGTTGTCCATCTGAGGCATATTTTTTATCGCTGTCGGAAATATGGTATTTCTTTGAATCCCAAGAAGAGCGTGTTCGCTGTTCCCGGAGGTAAACTCTTGGGTCATATTATTTCCAAAGAGGGAGTGTCAATAGATCAGGAAAGAGTCCAAGCTATTAATAAGATTCCAATGCCTTACAACAAGAAATCTATGCAATCCTTTATGGGCACTATCAATTTTGTCCGAAGATTTGTTCCATATTTCGCGCAAATTGTTAAACCATTGCAACAGATGGTTAAACAAAGCATACAGTTCAAGTGGACAGATTTCGAAAAGGACGCATTTAGAGATATTAAGGAAACTATAGCTAAGGCTCCTTCCTTAAGAAGCCCAAATTTTGACAAGGATTTTATCCTGTGTACCTTTGCCTTAGATGACTCCCTCGCAGCTGTACTTATGCAAAAGGTGGAGCTGGGGGACGAATACCCAATTTTGTTTATGAGCACTGGTCTGCAAGGGGCTGAGCTGAACTATCCCATGGTTGACAAACATGCATACGTTGTCTTCAAAGTAGTCAAGCAGTTTAGGCCATATATTCTTAAGAACAGGACTAAAGTTATAGTTCCCCACCCAGTTTTTAGATCCCTTTTCGTTCAAAAGGAACTAGGAGAAAGGAGGGGGAACTGGGTCACAGCTCTTCAAGAATATGATTTAGAATTTAAACCAGCCATGATCATCAAAGGGCAAGGCCTGTGCAAATTACTTGCAGGAAGCTCTACTGATGAAGAGCAACATTGGAAGAATGAAGTTGAGCTGAACTCGGTTGAAGTATGTCCTATCTTTTCAGCTCCTCAGTCATGGTATAGAGATCTGGTGCATTATCTACAGCAAGGGTACCTGCCTGAGCACTGGAACTCTAAACAAAGAAGGGCACTCCGTTTGAAATCAACACCTTATCAAATCATTGATGGGATACTTTTCAGAAAGAATTATGATGGATTTTTTCTTAGATGTCTAGAAAAGAAAGATGCAAGTAAAGTTGTCAAAGAATTACATGATGGCCTCACAGGTGGACATTATTCAGGAGAGACAATAGCACACAAGATACTTAGAGCTAGATATTATTGGCCCACTCTATTCCGAGATGCCCATACGTATGCCCAAAACTGTGATGTATGCCAAAGAAGTGCCGGAAAATTACCTAAGGTAGCAGGACCCTTGCAGCCGGTTATTATCTCTGAGCCTTTTGAGCAATGGGGTATAGATGTTATCGGAGAGATAAATCCAAATTCTTCTCTGCAACATTGATACATCCTGACGGCTACCGACTACTTCACTAGATGGACGGAATCCATCTCGTTGCGCAAGATCAATGAAGATGCAGTCATCAGCTTCTTGAAAGAGAACATCATAACCAGGTTTGGGGTTCCAATTTCCCTTGTTTTTGATAATGCTACCTATTTTTCGTCTCTCAAGATAAATGAATTTGTTTATGAATGGGGGATCAAGCTGCATTATTCAGCCAATTATTACCCTCAAGGGAACGGATTAGCTAAATCTTCAAACAAAAATCTGATTCGGATTCTCAAGAAAACTGTGATAGAAAACCAGAGAAGTTGGCATATAGCTCTCCCAAACGCCTTATGGGCAGACATAGTGACTCCAAAGAATGCATTAGGGGTTTCCCCTTTCACTCTTGTCTATGGCAAGGAAGCCATCCTTCCCCCCAACATCTTTCTCCCATCCTTACAGTTATCCCAAGCCTCTCAGGGTTCTGGTAGCCAAGTCTTACAATCCAGGATCAATACCCTGCTTCAACTTGAAGAAGCCCGGCAGAAAGCTAAAGACCAATTCCATCAACACCAAGACATAGTTAAGAGATGGTTCGATAAGAGGAAGTCTGGTAAAAGAAGTTTTGAAGTTGGGGACTTAGTCCTGAAATGGGACCATAATCATGAAGGCAAAAAAATGCACACGAAATTCCAACATCTATGGGTAGGCCCGTACTAAATTTCGGCAAAGATAGGCCCATCCACTTATAAATTGACAAATCTTGAGGGAGAAGAAGTAACCCTTCCTCTCAATGGCCTCGCCCTGAAGCAATACTTTGCATAGTCTCGCTAAGACTTTCTGTACATAAATAAAATTTTCTTTTATTGTTGCTTTAGCCTTTTGTTTGCTTTATTTTCGGCTATTTTGTTTCTTTTCTTGTCTTTTGAACCTTTGCAACAAGTTTGTTCTCTGAAAGCCCTTGTGGTTGATTTTCTCATCAAATATAGGTCTCTTAAAGAAATCTCACAACCATGAGTCCGGAACTATGCTCGAACAAAGTCTATCTATGTATTGTGCTCCAGCTGAAAGTTTTCAGAGAGAAGGAAGCCTACTCTGCTAGCCACAATAATCCTGTCTAAATAGCGGAGACCTGTGACCATCTTTAGTACTATCTTTGGGATCCACCCACTCTCACACTTAAAGGCATCTCAAGAAGGTTATTAAAGTTGGACCCATGGAAAGTAGCACATCTCGAGGACATAGGGTATTGAAATGAATCCATGCTGCAAATTTAACAGCCAAAATGGCTTATATTCAAGGGTCTGTTTTCCAGAGATTCTTGTCTCAATTAAAGCATGGCTGAGACAAAAGCAAAGCGTGTAAAATCAAGAAGGTTGTCCAAAAATCTCAGCCCGAAATAGGCTCCTCTCCGTCTGTGAGACTTGATCAAAACAATAAAATCTCTAACTCACACAAAAGGACATTATGGATTGAGGAGCCTAAATCAAAAATCATGTCTACAGAAAATATCTCTGGAAGGCTCAAACAGCTAAGCTGTCCAAATTTCAAACATCCAAAAGGATGCAAGCGGCATGGGAATGAGGAACAAGAGCAATAATGTCCATGAAAATGTGTTACAAATACTGTGGAGTCCAACAGTAGTAGCCATCTGAAAGATGATCCTTCTAAAATGAATCCCATATGTTGGCCCTTTGAGAGTTTTAAAGATGTCTCTGTCAAAGCTCCCCTTTCCCCAATGGCTAGCAGGAAAAGTGCCTTCTTCCTTCATAGAGATTCAAATGCTCAGCTGAATATTGCATATAGATGGATGTCTTTAACAAGGTTTTGGACCATGGAGAGGAATTTTTCAGAGATCTTTGTTCGCCAGTGACTCGCCAATTGTTGTTGCAGCAACATCCCCCCCAAAATTTTTGTACATATTGGGGACCCTCCTTGATGTTTCTAGAAAGACTACTATAAGAGGTCAATTCTCCTTTTATTTTGCTTTCAACTGAAAACCCTGCTTTGAGAATTCCAAGTTTTTCTTCTTCTAAGGATAAAATTCGTGAAATATTCCTGAAGTTGCGGAATCATTTGGGAAAACCCCTCACAGTTGCGGAAGTATTCAAGTCATCCTCCCGAAACCGCGGGAACCGTTCAGGTTTCCCTCTCGAAATGGCAGGAGCCATTTGCATAAGCCTCTCAAAAAGGACTTAGAGATTTTCTCTCGAAGTTGCGGAAATTATTTGGGAAAGTCTCCCGATGCGGGATCATTTGAGTTATCTTCCCGCAGTTGCAGGACCTTTAGGGTTATCCTCCCGCAGTTGTGGAACCGTTCAGTTTATTCTCCCGAAACTGCGGGAGTCATTCACAAATCTTCCCCAGGGGCCGCCAAACGACTTAGTCTTTTTTTTTTCAAAAAAATCTTAAGTTGAGGAAGCTATTCACGAGAGCCTTCCGAAACGACGGAACCTTTTAGGTTTCCCTTCCGAAATTGTGGAAGCCTTCACGTTATCTCTCCGAAGCCCGCCGAAAGACTCAACTTTTGTGGAATCATTCAGCTTAGCTTTCCGAAGCAGCAGAGCCATTCACCAAACCGTTCCGAAACTGCGGAAGCTATTTGCGAAAGCCTTCCGCAATTACGGAAGCATTCACGAAGCCCGCCGAAAGACTTAGACTATTTTTTTGCGGAACCATTCGCCAATCCGTTTGACACTGCGGAAGCTATTTGGGTTTCCCTTCCGCAACTACGGAAGCTTTCACGTTATTCCTTCCGAAAACCCACCAAAAAAAAAAAAAACTTAGACGTTCATTCAACTTGCGGGAGCCGTTCGCCAATCTCTTTCGACATGGCGGAAACCTTCACGGAATTGTTCCGCGATTGCAGAAGCCATCGGCATATCTCCGTCGAAATTGAGGAAGGAGATCCATTATTCTCCCGAAGCTGAGTCTCCAAAGGTCACATTGCGGAAAGATTCCCCAATCTCTTCTGAAACGCCAAGGGAGTTCACCATAGCATCCCGCAATCGCGGACGGAATTCGTGAATCCGCTGCGCAAATGGCGGTCGCGCACAATTACCGAGGCAGATTGAAAAGACCACGACGTACAAACTTTAAAAGCGTTTTAATGGCACCACCCACCATATTAAACACGGCACGTGCCCTCGTCTAAATAAACGGTTGGGGTTTGGACCGACCACATTGTTATTTTTCGATTAACAAACGTCGTTGGACCGTCGCGTCAGACTGCTCCAGCTCAGCTCGTTCGTCCATGTCCGCATCCACCTCATTTAGACACCTCTTCGTTGCCAGGTAGGTTTCTGGCCATTATTTTTTGTCTTATTTCCATGTCGAGTTACCTGTGGGTTTTTCCTGTCTTCAATGTGGCCGACAGACACTAGTTGCGTTTATCGTTATTTTGTCTTTAAAAAACCGCCAAGGCCCCATGGGTTTCCTGTTCCACCAGCTAAAAGCCAAAACTATGAACACTCGAGCTTTTACACCAGCTATATTCCAGGCATCGTCACCCTCGTTCAAACCCCGAGCCGACCATAGAGCGTATCGTCAAGTGCTTTAAATAACAAAAGTGGCCCCTGGTCTCGTCTTAAGTTTGTTTCACTCCAGACTCACCCGCCACTAATCATTACAAGCGCAATGACGAAAGATACCCTCTCTCCTAGGAATAGATGGGAAGCAAGTTGTTTCCTCATTGCATGCTTGCCTTTCAGAAACGTCCTAAACTTTGTCCCCTTAAGATAACCAAATCTCAGGACTATGTTTCTTGCTTGGAATGGTCTATTTTGCTTCCATAACATGCAGCTTCCTAATTTGTTTATATATCTCATTAGCATGTTAAATTGGTGCTTCTCTTTGTTAAAATCTCATAACAGGTTGCACATTGTTATAATGACTTGTAATTGGTTGCTAGCAGGGATAAGTCAAGATGCCAAAAGGTGGTAGGAAGAAAGCTAAAATGATGGAACCACAACCAGCACCACTTAGGACTGAGACGATGTAGCAAGATACTAGGTGCACCACCGGTATTCCTCCCGAAATCCACTGGAGCGACATTTAAAAGATGATCAGGGACCAAGATATCCCGGATATGTTACTAGAAGAGGGGCAGATCTATCTCAACATCAGAACTTCGGGCATAGCTAGCACTGCTACCCGCCCTGAACTATTCCCATGTTCTGAAGTAATCGGATGGATACTCGAACATACTAATGCAGAGACAAGAGTATTACATGACAGCGGGAAAATAGCCATCGCCTCATTCCACCCAACATATCTTGCCGCAGCCTATAAATTCCCACGTCCCCAACAAGCCCTGAGTGATGAATGGTTGGGCGATATGAACAATATTGAAATGGCCAAAAAATTATTGGTCGCGGGAAAGCACTTAAGAAAGAGAGGTAATGACGAGTATGATGTTCAGAATCTAAGACCTCCTTTCAAGTTAATCGCCTTAATGTTATGCAGAATCTTCGGCATGCCCAATGGCACCGTATACAAGATACAGTGGATCCCCATCATCTACTTCGTGGCATTCAAAGGAACGGTGTTTGACTGGGCTACCCTCTTGTCAGACAGCTTGGCATCAATGGTGGTTGCTGCAAGAGAAGGTCTGGCCTTAAAAAAGGCAGAATTTTACATGTCTTCGTATCTTATTGATTGTATTTTGGCCAAGCTATCTTTTCCCAGCTTAGGTTGCACGTGGGATAGAACCAACACCCCGATTTACACCGCTTTCAGGATGATGTGGGCTCAAAATTACAAACCCAGCTATAAGCTCATCTGTGAGGGGTTCATCATGCCCCTATATGAGTAGATATTAAAGAAAGAGCCTAACTGTCTGTCCGAAAATGCCATGGAGGTCCTAGAAAATTATGGAGATTTTTATTTCTCAGAACAAGGCACCTACATCAGAATGTTTGGAGGGACTAAAGCTCCATATATTTTGCCGAGGTATGCCACTGACTATGTGGTCCTTAAGGAGGCAATAAGACAAATTTTCCTGGATGGAATCGGAGCGGTGCTTAACAAACATCATAAGGCTTCTTTCCCGCATTTTCCCTTCTGCATAGGAGCATACAAATTCTCAGGGGTTGCCTCAGCCAAGGAGTTTGTTCAAGAGCTGAAAGCTTTCCACTTCGGCGAAGTAATTTTCCATAGGAATGATAGGCGAGGAAAAGTTGCTGAGCATTGCAAAGAAATTTATGCTCATTTTGAGTACGCCCATTATTATGATGCCAAGGAAGAGGCATTCAGAGGCATCAGCAACATGACTGAGTTGCAGATCTGTCGCCAAGGCAGTAGAGAAAGCTCTAGCTCTACCAAGGCCCAAAACACCAGCCTGCAGAAAGAGAAAGAGGAAGATGATGCCCGAGCCCAAGAAGAACAAAGATTAAGAGAGGAAGCAAGGTTACTGCAAGAGGCTGAAGTTGCAAGATTACAGCAGGAAGCTGAAGTGGTGAGATTGCAGCAAGAAGCAGAAAGTGAAAGGCTGCAGAATGAAGCCGAGGAATCCCAGCGGCAGCAAGAAGCAGAAGATGCAAAGCAGATAGAAGAAAATGAAAATCAGCAGCAAGTTGAAGAAGAGGAGAGAAGGCAACAAGCTGAAGTAGAGCAGAAAGCGGAAGAAGAACTCAAGACAGTTAAAGATGCTCAAGCAGTAGGCTCCGGTGCTCAGGATATGGAAATAGACGTGCCTCAAGCAGGTGTCTCCAGCACTCAAAATGTGGAGGCGGACACAACACAAGCAGGTGTCTCTGGTACCCAAAATGTGGGAACAGATCCAGCTCAGGTAGTCCAGACTCCTCCCACGGAAGCAGATCTAGATATTATAGATCTCCCAATCATCCCGTACACTCCATCAGGAGAGCACACCATGTCCAGATGGGATGAATTTTTCTATGATAAGAAGAGGAAGGTAATGGTCCTTAAATCGGAAGAGAGGATAAAGAGACTCATCCAGGAAGATATTGTTACCCACCGGGAGACCACAGTAATGCAGAACACAAATAAGGCTCCCTTAGCTATGGCATCTGCTGCGGTAGAGACAGCAAAAGCAACGTTGGACAATGTGGCTGATATAGTCAAAGAAGTTGAGTCGACAAAGAGGAGATCCCACATGTTACAACACACTATGGCTAACGAGCAGGCTTATAAAGATCTCGTAGTGAATAGGTATAATCGCCTATCTATTGAACATAGAGAATTGTCGGACAAGTATAACCTTTTGGAAGAAGAAAAGGAAAGCATGGCGGTCCAAATGATGATCTTAGAAGCAGAAAAGAACGATGCGAGATCCAGAGTGTCCCATCTAGAAGCAGACAAACTAGCATTGGTTGAATAATTAGAGTAGGCGGAAAGCAGAGCGATAGACATGTCTCCTTTCCATGAGTTGTCCTGTAGTATCCTAAAGCAAGTCCATGACACGTAAAAACTAATTACTGAGGAAGTATGCAAGGTTAAGGCCATGGTGGTTAGATTAAAAGAAGTTAATGCAGAGGCCTATAGGCTTAAAGCTAAATATACCTGGGTTAAGGAAAATGTCCTGAGCCAGATAGAATGTAGGGAAGGAAAGGTAGACTTCCCCACGCACCTCCCATTCAAATCTGAAGATGGTTTTAATGAAGATATAGCCCTTCTGGAATTTTGCAAAAACTGTAGCATTAAGCTAATGGCCAAGATCCGAGGGACGATGGATAAAAGTAACGGGCTTTACCAAAGAATCCATGAAGTGCATGACAAATGCAAGTTGAGTTTCCCCCAGTCCCTTGATGCTTTCCCGGGCAAAGAACAACATTTAGCTGACCTGAAGGAAGAGCTGGGCATCCAAACAAAATATGTGAAAAAGATTGATGTCTTAGCCATTGATGATCTCCAGCATTATATTGGGATGTCATCAATACACAGTCATCTGCTTAAGGAGATACACCAAGCGGCAGTAACAGAAATTCAAGGCATTGGAGCAGAGCTTGTTAAAGATGTAACTTCTCATAAAATCTTACTCCCTGCCTCAGCAAATGTAGTTATAAGGGACATTAGCATATGGTTTAGTTACATTGAAGAAGAGGAGAAGAAAGCGACAGCAGTAGCAGAAGCAACAGCAAACCCGGATTCTTCTCTCCCTGCAGCAACAGCTGTAGCAGCAAGCCCGAATTCTTCTCTCCCAGAAGCAGCAGCAAATGTACCAGCTAGTTCGAGTGCCTCTTTTCAAACTGGAGCGCATGCCCAAGAGTGAAAGCGCTGAGATTAGAGCATTAATTCCTTTATTTTGTATCTTGGCTGTCATATGTATAAAACGTGGAGCTATGGGACAACTGTCCTTTCTTTTTAAATAATTTTCTGTTTAAAAGGGAGGTCACATTTTTGTCTATTATAAGGGGAAAAGTCTGTAGGTGACAAGTGTAAAGGGCCAAGTGGCAGCCCAAAGGGCATTTTGTAACATTATAAATAGAAGATTAGGAGGTAATGGAAAGGACTTTTGGCAGGGAAAGAATATTTTCTGAACTGGGACGAGCTACCTTGGACATGTATTAAGAAAATAAACCTACCTAATAAGAGCCTGGAGAGGACGCCCTTTTGCTGGGAAATGAAGATTGGATGTATATTGGATTATTCTGGTGACTTCCATACTTTACTGTGAGATCTTTCTTTACTTTTCTGAATTATTTCTTGGTAGTGAATGATCTTGCTTCTTTCTGTGCAAATGAATTCTCTCTTTCATGAGTAATGAACTGTGTTACATTTAATCAGAAGCTATCTTCTGATATCTCTTACCTTTGCTGTAGCTTTATCTTTAAGATTTAAATGGCTATCTGTTTACCCTTTAGATAAGTCTTACAGCTCATTGCTCATGCTTTCAATTTGCTCCTTGCAGGGATAGTTATATTTATTTCAGTTTTATACATAGATCTGTTTTCTAGTTCTGCATTTAGATTAAAATAGTCTAGGCACTTGCATATCATTATAAAACATAAAATCAAAAGAACGGTGGATCAGGCCATAAACGATATAATTGGAATAAATCTCCAAACCCACGGTTGTCGGAACCGCTAACCGGACGGATTCCCCATACCAAACGGTAGATAATCTAATTGGGATAATCTATCAGGGAGAATCCCTTTCTGATTGATGCTGCGATCTTCGAGGCATCAACAGGTTGTATCTGTGAAAATTTAAATCTTAGATTATTACTTGGATTTACCTTTCATGCACATATTTTTTGTTTTGCTACTGTTTATGCATGGATCTTATCTATTTTATTGTGTTATGTAACTTTTATTTATTTTTACATTAGATAGATTGGATGTGGGGAATTGAGAGTGATGTGAGGGGGGGGAGGGGCCATATGAGCTTCAACATTCATGTGGTTGGCCCTATTTAGTAGAGAATAAGATATTCTTGAAACCAAGAGAAGCTCATTCATGTATTTTCATTTCGGTTTTTTAGAATTTCATATATGTTATGCATTTTTTTACATATCTATAGATCGCTTATATGAAAATATCATTTTGTTATGATATATGCATGTCTTCGCAATGGAAAGCAATATAATGACAATTTGTATCATTCTCTAATGCATATTTTTAAGTTATCACCATAACAAATTTGTCAATTAGATATCTTATTATTGTCGTTTCATTGATTATAATGTGTTGATTTCTTCATTTTAAGTACAATTGTACTTGTCTATTTTATGAACTGATTTTGTTGCACATTTGTTGAAGGAAAAATGTTGATTGTGGGATAGCTATTGACAATGTGCAGGTAATGTAATGAACAATATTGAAAGTATTTGATTACAACAAATTTAATTACAACACATTTATTACAACCATAAGTATACCAGATTGATGGTGTAACAACTAATTTGTGTGAAATATTTGTGTAAAGGATAGAGGATGCCAAGATCATCTAACGTTATTGGCATCAGAGCTAAAATTTGAGGTATAGATCCTAATTTATTTTTTGTAAGTAAGAAGAGAGAAATTTATCTTAAAAGAGAAAGATTTACAAATTAACTCAAAAAGGTCATAACCCTGCCATCACACTGAGTCACCTCCGAAGAGGACTTCGCCTGACCATACATACTACAGAGATGAATACTATAGAAACTGCAAAACTAAAACAAAACACATGCACTTAGGCCTTTTGACTCCCATTATCATATACACAACAAAACTTCCTAAAATAGAATTGAAAACCAAATCCCCAGACTTAGAAAACATACATTATAGAGGATAAATCGACACCCAACGAGCCAGACACTAAACATCCCCCATGCCAGCTTAGAACACAATGTAGGGGAAATCAGGACAGTGCCCAGGAGGAGGAACCACAGAAGCTTTCGGCTGCTCAGGAGGAGGTTGAAGTTGCATAGCCTGACGGAGAAAATCTAGCTTACAGTGGACGGCCCTAGTTTCCTCAAGAATGCTTCTTTCATAGCTAAGCATCTCATTTAAATATCGATGCTCCATCCTATCCCAGAGAGGATAAGCCATAATATTTTTCATTACTCAATAGAGCGTAATGGTGCGCTCATACAGGTTGAAACAACCCGTGGTGTTTCCTGGATCCATGACCCAATTTGCAGTATGACGACGTTCCGCATCCAAAGTCACCTTATCAAGCTGGTTCCAAAGTTGTCGCTCCATAGTGCAAATCTCTTTCTGGAGATTCGGGGGAACATCCCGAAAAAAGGCACTGGATTCCCAATGGGCCTTTTCCTGGGCATGAGAGAAATTCCCACCGGATTCACCCTAAGAAGTCTCTTCGACCCGAGAATGACGACGGCCTGCAGTGGCACTGCGTCTATCCCAATTTCCATGATCACCCATACTATCTAACCTCTTACAGACCTCAATCTCTTTCACAGCCAGAAAACAACAGCAGTACATGCAACTAAATATCTGAACTCTATGTTCATGTATACCACCTTCCTTGAGTTTAAAAAGAGTTCCTCCACCCACTATCCATTATTGGAAAATCGTACTGCAGCTGAAGGTGGTGTTCTTTCACACTTCCCATTAATGGAAAATCGTACTGCAACTGAAGGTGCTGATCTTTCAAACGGTCCATTAATGGAAAATCATGCTTCACCTAAATCCATCCCTCATGTAATCATTGTAGAAGTACCTTTCCGAGTTAGTGAGAAGACAACAAACTCCATGGGAAAGGGATGAAAATATTGCTCATCGATCATGCTTTAAAACAAGGCGAAAGAACAAGGGAGGAATGGATCATATGACAGTACGATCCTCCACCTGACGTTTCCCACTGTCATCAGCATGGTAACTCATCATATCAAGGGAAAGAATCTCCTTACATATGTCTTTCATATCCGAATTCGATAGGTTTTCCCACGTTTGGGCGCTTAGGTCCAAGTGATTCACTACCCCAAGGTTAGCAAGTAGGTCCGCCAGCTTGTTCCCATTGTACTTAACATGGGAGAAAGAAATAGCTAGCCCAAAGATAGCAGAGACGCTAAATTATCCAGCTTGCCCTCCAACTTCCACGACGTCGCCACCTTTGAGCTGCGTTTTCACTTGTGAACCTCAGAGGCCATGTGGAGAATAATCCAGGCATCACCGTCCACAACAAGGTGAGTACAAGTATCAGTATAAGCCAGCTGGATTCCCTGAAGAAGACCTTCCATCTCAGCTGCATTATTAGTCTCATGCCCTAGATGGCCAATTTTGAAGCTGACCATTAATCCATCTATATCCCTAAGAACACAACCATACCCGGCCGAGCCGAGATTAAGAGGTATAGATCCTTATTATCAATACAATTTCAACATTATTTGGGAGTATAACCTAGAGGTTTCCTTTTAGGCATTGGGAGTATCACCTATAGGTCTCCTGAAGATGCCCTAACCACTATTAAAGAATTTTACATAATGTAGTTAGCAATCCCATTGACTACTTTGTGTAAATGTCAATACTCAAGACATTTCTTTAGTCAACGTGGTCACAAGATATGATTCAAATGGGAAATTGCTTCCAAACTCAGTCAATCAACTCAATTAAGCCAAAAATAAAGGAATATGATCTTATTTCACAATGGTCCTTTATCTAAACCCAAATACAATATTGGATCAATAATTAGAAATAGAGACCTCTATCTAGAGTTATGTAAGCTCCAAGAGTAAAAAATATGAGCTTGTTCCTCTTGATCGAACCTTCCTCGAGCTACCTAAGCTCCACTAAGCTACCTAAAAGCTTCTAAGAGCTAACAAGCTTTGTAAGCTAAAGCTAAGCTATCCATCTAAATGACTCAACTGGATTAAATAAAACTCTTACTCTATTTTCCAGATCCTTCAAAGAAGGAACAAAGTCCTTATTCGACTCTACTATCCTCTATGACTTATGATGAAAACTACCAATATGTTTCCTGTGGATCATTTTTGCATTCATAGTGACTTATGAGAATCCTATACATTGGGTATTTCTCCCTGCATTAAGATTTGGTAAGCATTAACATTTTGTTGAAATCATGGTTGTGTAATAGTTAATTTATTGACCACCTTACAAATTGGGGTGATATCATATGATATTTGTGTAAGATGTACTTTATAATTGTATAAATGGTAACTGAAAGGTTATTTCTCCTATTTATTTGTGATACATCTTTTAGAATGGGGAACATATTAACTTTGATTTTGACTTTGGGTGTAGAGCAAAATTAGTGGATTATGTTCTTGCCTCTAGCAAAATATACAAGGGAGAAGGGTTTAAATACATTAAGGAGTTTTTTTAAAATGGCACACTTCATCTCATTGGCCTTTTGAGTGATGGTGGTGTTCATTCGCGATTAGATCAGTTGCAGGTATTCTATATCTATAAATGCATTATTATGAGTTGTTTATCTTAGAAAATCTTATAGATTTATTCGTGCTATGCAATTTTTAATCTTTGTATTTCTCCATCCTGTAGTTGAATGCTATTTATATCACCAGACTGGATTGAGTTGGGTCTAAATATGTTATAATTGTAGAACCCATTGATCTACTGACATAATTTTTAAGAGAAGGCTACTCTTACATGGATCCATCAAGCAACCATTAGAAAAGATGCTCGTTCTTATTCATGAATACTTGATATTCTAGTTAGATGTAGACTTCATGAGTATGTGTATGAATTTGAATGCCAACTTTGTCCTGCAAAACATTTCTATATTATTGTTTTCTTTATTGAATCAATGTTGCATATCAAACCTCTCAAGTTCAGCCAACTTATGAGGTCATAGACATTCAGACTAATTTCTTAGGTCTCTCGAGTCAGAAAAAATGTTGGGATTATTAGTCTTTTCTTAGAATTACAAATGATGCAATCTTGGTGTTAATATTGCCCCTTTCCTCAATTCTTAAAGGGTTCTAGCTCAATGGTAGAGCGTCTGCTTTACAAGCAAGAGGTTGAAGGTTCAATTACTTTGTGCCCTAATTATATTGCAATATTGATGTTTTAAATAAAATATATTTTATTATGGCTACGAGGGGGGTTCTAAACTAACTTCATATGTCACTACGAGTGGGTTTCATAACCGCCCCCAAAGGTTTGTAAAGCGTTTTAGGGGGGGAGTCGAACCGCCTCTATAGGTACCTACGAGGGGGGTTTATAACCCCCCCTAAAGGTTTGTGAAGAGTTTTAGGAGGTGTTTTGAACCGTCTCCGTAGGTACCTACAAGGGGGGTTTAAAACAACCCCCAAAGGTTTGTAAAGACTATTAGGGGGGTTTTGAACCGCCTCTATAGGTACATATGAGGGGGGTTTAAAAACACCCCCAAAGGTTTGTAAAGAATTTTAGGTGGGGTTTTGAACCGCCTCCGTAGGTACCTACGAGGGGGGTTTAAAACCGCCCCAAAGTTTTGTAATAAATACTTTTAAGGGCGGTTTGGAACTGCTCCCGTAGGTACCTATGAGGGGGCTTTATATCCGCTCTTAAAAGTGAATTTTTGGGGGGGTTCAAAATCGCCTCCAAATGTCACTTTAGGGTAGGTTTTAATCTCTTCCAAAACCACCCCTAAGAGCCAAAAAATTTAGCATCGGTGTTATTAGGGGCGGTGTTTTAAAGGTCGCCCCCAAAACTGACTTTTGGAGGCGGAAGACAACTGCCCCTTAAAGTCAAAAAATGACTTTTGGGGGGTTTTCGAACAGCCCCTAAAAGTCGAAAAGTAACTTTGGGGGGGGGGTTAGAACCGCCTCTAAAGTGACTTTTGGGGGGGTTTTAGAACCCCCACCAAAAGTGACTTTTGGGGGGGGTTTAGAACCATTGCCAAAAGTCACTTTTGGAGGCGGTTCTAAACACCCCCCAAAAGTCACATTTAGGGGCGGTTTTGATCTCTTCCAGAACCGCCCCTAAAAGTCAAAACTTTTAGCGTCGGTAATATTAGGGGCGGTTTTGGCAAGACCGCCTCCAAAGCCAAAACCACCTCCAAAAGTCACTTTTGGAGGTGGAAGTTAACCGCCCCTAAATGTCAAATTTGTTGTAGTGAACCAACTTCAATTTGCTTACTTATCTATTTTCGTCGCCAAAAGTCACTTTTGGAGGCGGTTCTAAACACCCCCCAAAGGTCACATTTAGGGGCGGTTTTGATCTCTTCCAGAACCGCCCCTAAAAGTCAAAACTTTTAGCGTCAGTAATATTAGGGGCGGTTTTGGCAAGACCGCCTCCAAAGCCAAAACCACCTCCAAAAGTCACTTTTGGAGGTGGAAGTTAACCGCCCCTAAATGTCAAATTTGTTGTAGTGAACCAACTTCAATTTGCTTACTTGTCTATTTTCCAAGTGGGTTTACACCACACTACCAACTAACATTCTCGCTTGTATGATAAATCCAAGAAACTAGAAGATTTCATAACCCTCCATGCCCATGACTCCAAAAAGAGTGATGACCCTATAAATGTGAATATGGACATGCTCTCAGTTTCAAAAATTCCTCCAACAACGCAACAATTAATTCCAAGAATTCATCAAACCACACCAACACTTCCCTTCACCATTTATTTCCTACAAGCTTCATATCACCACCTCTTCATTATTTATTTTCTCTCAAATTTCATTTCACCCCATCTTAGTTTTAGGTTTATATATATATATAAAGAGTTACAAGTCAACCTTCCACCATCTCCTTTCTTTAAAATAAAATATTTTACAATGTACACTAGTAAACCATAAATTTACTATTACAACATATAGTGTATTTATGGAAATCCTATCTACTCTTTATTGCATTAATATCCTCCCAAAGATATTAAATAATATTTGATATTAAAAGTATACACATATACATAAAACATACATGCAATATATTTAACTCTTAAATATATTCAGTCACCAACAAAATTATAGAATAACATATATGCACCCTGTTAGCAGCTGAATTGTGCTAAGCATCTAAGAGGGACATTAACCATAGTAGTAGTATTAGCATCCAGTCCCGAAATTGCAAAGGAAAATCAAATTCAAGCTAAATGTAATTTCGTGTGAAGAATATGGGTTTTTTTTATGAAAATCATTGTTTTAGTCATCGTTTTGCAGTAGCTGTTTCGGCCAAACCAGAAGAAATTTTGGGGAACTAAGAGAGGTTTATCTCCAGAACAGGCCAGTATCTAATAACCTCTCTCAAATTTGCACAGGTGTTATGGTTTGGGAGAATCGAAGAGTTTCTTAAAGGGTAATTTTCCAGAAATTACGTTTTCTGCGTGAGTCATCAACTTCAAAGCCAGATCCTTGCCAGCTAGAGGAGAATAGGGGGAACATAAGACATGCCCATTTGTCGGTAGCATGCCCATTTACAAAACCCTCCTTCAGTTTTCAAACAAGTGTCTTCAATTCGTTAAATAGTTGGGGCACCAAAGGCCATCTTCAGTAGTCTACGGCCAAAACTGAGCAAAGTTTGTTGAAACCAACTTCCGGGTTGTTGAATCTCTTTGTGTAGCTATCAAATGTCATTGTAACGGCTTCTTATTGAGAGAGCTCGACCCTAGGGCAAAATAGAACTATAAATTGAATGTAATAGAAGAGTTAGAGGTTGGAAAATCAAGTGGCTAAGCCCTTGGGAGAGCTCTGCTCTATTTTGAACATTTGTCCTTAATGAAATTGCAATGATTTAAGTTGGTTTTAATGGCAGAGATTCCTGTGTCATTCTCCTTACAGTCTATTCCTTATCTTTTCCCATGTGAATTTGTGTTTCCCTCATTGTTTATCCATTCTGTTATGCTTATTTCATGTTTGGTTCAGTGTAGTATCTTGATGGAATTCATAGAAATTATGCTCCATTTTGACCATACCAAGCATTTCACAAATTTTTTTCTGTTAAATTTGGTGTAGAATTCATCATTGTATGCTCTACATCGATGGACTGTTTCTATATTTTTCCATATCATCAAATTAAGATCTCTTTGACTGTAAATCGATGGCTACCTTGCCTCTGTTTTGACATTCCTAGCAGCAGCACTGTATTTGATTTATGTTATCTGTTTTGACTCCATTGCCCATGTTTTCCTCATGATTTTCTCTCCAAACAATTTATATAAAGGATCTGTCCTAACAGAAGTCTGACCTTCTGATAATGTGTTTTGATTGAATATCTTGAGTGATTAATGCCAGTGTATGTTTTCATTGTTGACACCTTTGATTATTTCTAGTCTTTCATTGATTTGTAGAGAGATCCCTCTCCCACTATGCTGGGTCAGTAGCATTAGTCCAAATATGGTTAGTGGTTACCTCGACTTGGCCTCTCCCGCAACCTACGGGGTACGATTTGGGTGTTAACAAATTGGCGCCATTGTCGGTAAGCGATTGTCTTATCATCCTTGGGAGAATGACAAAGTTTAGATCTGAATGCTAATGGTGAACAACAGTCAGACATCAAGAAGGTTGTATCATTCACCTAGAAACTCCACTCATCAAAATTCCAGTATGAAGGTGAATCCACTAGGAGGATCCTTGACTCCATATCAGAATTTAAGATGTTGACGGTTTCATGGCGACTCCACATTGAAGAAATCCATGGTTTCTCTATTTCACAAGCTGCTGCACTCACCCTTCAGCCAGAATTTGCAGCTCCATTGGTTGAAGATGGCTTCATTCTCAAGAAGGTATGCTCCCATGAACATGTCTCACATCCCTATTTTTCCAATATCCATTCTTAATGTAGATTGGCAAACCTGTTTACCTAAATTTAAAGACCAGAAAGGAGATGATGGTGTTGTTCATTTGATTAGATTTCATGTGCATATACATAAGCTTGGAATCGGTATTCCTAAGGGTTGTTTGATGAAAATGATTATGGCAAAATTATAAGAGAATGCAAGATCATGGTATGAGGAATTACCATCAGCAAGTTTTTGTTCCCTTGAGGATTTTCACATCGTATTTCACGAGCATTTTAAAAATCAGTACCCGTCCTTGCTTTTACTTCAAGATTGTTGCCTGTATGTTAAAGGTCTCATTGAAGTTTTGGAAAGCATGTATGGTAATGATGAGTTTGTGGATGAAAATATTTTAGAAGTGTTGCAGGAAAATCCCTTCCATAAAAAGGAAATGAAACATAAATGCCATGACACTCAAGACACCCTCCAACAAACACTAGTTTATCCTATGGTAGTGAATGAAGAAGGACAACATACTGCAAAAAATCATATGCCCTTGCCTAAACGTGAGGAAATTTTGATGCACTCTTGCCATTTTTTATGTGACCAAGTTACTGAGGAAGATAGCCACTTTGTTTTCTATGCTGTTTATCCATTATCTGATTTAGGCATTGGAGAAAGAAATGTTGTCATTAATGTGGAGCATGTGTAGCGGTTTGGTCGGATCTCATTTGGTGAACAAGAAGATCAATCTTCTCAGTCAAGTTTTTCTTCATGCCTTTCATTTTCAGAATTATTGTGTCAAGAAGGAATTGCTTCCTATGTTTCTCTTGAAACTTTGTGTGATATTTCTTTTGAAACACAAGTAGAGAATCAAAGTGCATATTCAGAAATTTCGAAGAGCCAAGAAAGTGGAGAGCATGTAGCAGATGGTCTTGGTCCTATTGGGCTACATGAAGGATTAAATATATGTGATGTGGAGGATGGGAGAGAATCAGAATTGTTTGATGTTAAAGAGGATAATCCCCATTTTCAAACGTTGAAAGTTACATCTGAAGCAAGAGCAATTGAATATGGAACTTATTCATTTCCTTTTACTTACCAGCATGAAATGGTTCCTATTATTCAAGACCCTTTTTCCAGTTTGTTACAGTCATTGGAACAGGGGGATGTCGTTATTTTGATGGGTCATGAAGAGGTTTTCAATAGGGAGTTTGAATGGCCATTTTCTGAGTTCTTCCTTTTTGTTGGAGGAGCTAAATACATGTATCAATCAAGAAAGCGTTTGTTGGAGTGGCTTTATTGGCATTTTTGTGTTACCTAATTGAGCAAAGAAGTTTTGCATCTTAGAGTAGGTAGCTAATCTGAATAAGCTCACAGTGAGCATCCCTTTCAGTAGTCTTTTGAATGTACAGTTCAGTTTAGGTTTTCAACCTTCTTCAATTTTCAGTTTGAAGCATGTACAGTCATCTTGCAACTTCAAGTTTGGTTCAGAAATTTTCAGTGTAGTTTTCAGCCTATGGTCGCATATCAGGAGATTAAAATAAGCCTTAAACAAACAAGAAAAAGATGCCTTAAACAAAAAGAAAATGGACTTTATGATCCTACCATTAGATTTATATATCTATGCTAAGGTTTTAAATTTTATAAAGAATGGAAGTAGAGGCTTTAAGTTTTTGTGGAAGCAATATGGCCAGAGCTTAATGAGATAGGTTTTAAAAATTCTTATGGTTGGGCAAAGTTTTGAATAAAAATGAGTGAAAGTCAAGCAAAAAGAGTGAAATAAGCTCTAGGAAAAAAAATGATCTTCATAATGGGAAAGATTAATTTTATAAGCCAAGGCTCGCTGCATATTTGAGCATTTAATGTTTGATATGAAAAGAAAGTTTTGAGTTTTTATAATGGAGCGATATACCCAAAGCTTAAAGTTTTCTTTGGTGAAAGGATTTAAATTGTTCGGCGGGGCCGAAGGCTTAACTGAAGTTGAACAAAAGGTATACAAAGCCAATTTCTATCACTCAATGCAGAGAACCCATCAAGCGACTGAGAGCCAAGCCAAGGGAGCCTAATGCACATCATCCATTCTCCAAGAGCGTTACCTTCTTTGTTACCTGAAATATAAGTGAAGTCGTGATGGTGTATATAAACGGTAGAAGAACTATTTTCCTCTTGCATGTGGGATAAGCCCCACGAAGATTAAAATATTTGCATCAATACCTAAATCCCACATCGGGTGCCGGGGCGACCGCGTGGATGCTCTAGGGGTACGCAGAGGTCGACGGATGGCAAGTGGGTAATCAAGGCGTGCAGGTGCAAAGTATCCGTGCAGTATGGGAACGTGTTTCATTTTACTGCCACGATATGGTAGTTGAAGAATCCGAGCGAGTTTGAGAAGACGGAAGCGATGAAAATAATAGGACCTGAGCTATGATGTACAAATCCCCATTGACATCGAAACCGGGGCAGTGATTTTGGTTTTCAACTCTAGCTAGCATTTATCGACATCGAAATGAAGGGGCCATTGTTTGGCATTGAATTCGTACATGCATTGATTAATATTCATGGATCAGTCATAGGCAAGAAAGGATTCGACCCGTGCCTTCCAAACGCCTTTGTTTGTGAGAAATTTGATGACACTTCAAAGAACAACATGTTTCTTATCATTCTTCTTGGCAAGATTCTAAGGCAAATTCACCCTCTGGTTGCTAATCTTATGTTACTATATGGCGGCGTGGGGTTTTGTATTACGACGATAATTTCAAACGGAGTCAGTGTGGCAAAGCAACATGCACAAACAAAAAGTTTCTAAACGTCAAGCTGGGTTGGGAGAGACATTGGGCACTTAACTGTTTTCATATTAGCTGTGTGATGGCTTTCTCGATAATCTAGAGAAAATCTTACTGTTTGGCTGAACGTCGTGCAGACCTTGAGACTTGGGCAATCAGCTGCGTTCTATCTGGCAGTTGGAATATGGTTCAGGATGTTAGCATTGAAGACCCTCTCATTAGTTGCAGAATGTATGGGGCACGTTGATATGGGTGCAAAATTTCTGATCTACCATTGACGATAGAGCTAACGTTGCCCTAAAGGAAAGCCGTGAGAACATTACGAACCTATTCAGAAGCTACAAACTCGGGTGACTCATCTACCCTTGAATACAAAAGGAAGGCAGCCGGCTAGAACACATATTGATGAATCTGAAATAGGTGCGTGGAAAGGGATGGCCAAGACAATACCTCCACCGTGGGTTCATATAAGCACATTCTCAATTGGAATCCATACAGCCATGTGAAAACTAGATGGACGGTTCTTGTTATATCGCATTCACTACATGCCCCATAAATAAATTTGGTGAGCATTGCGATGGATGTGACCGGAGAGTCACATGTCATTCGATGAATGGCATCGCAATTAAGGAGGAAGGTACAAAAGTGTTTTGTTACCATTGCGATGGTTAACAAAGCTACAATCAATGCCTGCCAGTTGTTGTTCTGAGTAAAGGTTCAGCACATCATCAAAGATACCGCCTGGAGGCCGCATCATCGTACTACAGGATAAAAGAAACATAGGCAATGGCTATGCATCAAAGGCATTTTCTGGTTCATTCAGGTGTGGAATTTGAATTTAAAATGATAAATATCAAAGTGATTACTTGCTGCCCAGAGATGTCGTGGTATGGCTCCTCCTGCTGCAAATTGAACCATTATTAAAGCAATTGAAACTTCACCAAAGCACCTTTGGATGTATCATCTACACCCATTCATTGAAACATCATGACGTTTGTTGTAGATCGTTGGTCGACCTGGATGCATGTTTGAAGATAGCCTCACTCATCTTGCTCTTATCCATTGACCACAATTCGTGCAATTGACAAGGATTACCCAGCTCGGTTATGAGACTCTTAATCTCAAGAAAAGTTTGGGCAAGAGTTCTACTCCCTTCGACAGAGTTTTAAGAAATATCCTCGCCTTCGAATTTGAGGAAAATATAGGTGGAATTGCAGTAGGTTCATGCAAGGATCGTTGCTGGGCATTCTTTTTCGATTGCAGCAGACAGCAGAAGAAAGGGAGAGATTTCATTTTGAAATCGTGGCAATTCCAATAGTGTAGGAAGATGCTGGGGAGACTTTAGAGCAGGTTCTACGACGGATTCTCAAGGATCCAAGGCAGCTGGAAAGTGTCATCGAGTTTTTCTCATTGAAGAGTATGCAGCATGGTGTTGTGAACACACAACTTGATTGTGAGCAGTGAATACAAGAAAGTAAAAGCAATTATCCATGGGATTTATTGGAGCACGAAGAATGTCAGAAATTAGCATAAGCTTGGCAACTTTGGTTGGAAATGGAAATCAGCCATCTAATCCACTACATAAAATCTAAGATTATTTATCTGCACCAATAAATAATACCTCTCTTGCTACGTCAGCATTATCCAAGGAAGAACCCACAACTTCTTTAATTTGATTCTTCTCCACGTTCAAGGCTCACAGCATGCCTTCGAATTCATCTCTCTGATTGTCTAAGAAACACTCTCAAAAGGACAAAGCCCAGTCTCAAATATTCAGTAGCCTAGATAAGTGCTGATCGGTATTGACACAAGTGCTAGATATGAAGAGAATTGAATTCTGTGTTAAATGAATGAATTATAAGTATTGTGCAGATACAAGTCGTGGCTATTTTTGCACAGTTTGTTGAAGTTTCCAGCTATTGTAATGGGATCCCAAACTCCTGATCGAGTATTTAGTTGAGATAATGTAAACCATGTTGAGTTTGCTTCAGAGATAGGAGAGGAAGAATATGATCAAGAGATACTATGGAAATTGATATTGGATTCCATGCTTCTTGTTCTCTTCGAACATGGCCATTATAATGAACTTAACAGGTGTTTCAAGCAGAGTGCCAGGTATAAGATATCAGCAGTAGCAGAGCAGGTTTGTCTTCAGTGGAGAGGATTGTTTCAGTTGCAGGTTACAAAGTTCAATTACAGGTCAGAGTGTAAATTTAAGTGCAAAATTGGGAGTCACCCAATGGATCAGGCACTGGTCTACCAGGGATTCTTTGCTGCCTCACGGGGAGGATAGCATCCCCAAGTTGGAGCCAGTTGTTAGCACCCAAATTGTGTTAAGCATCTAGGAGGGACATTAACCATAGTAGGAGTATCAACATCCAGTCCTGAAATTGCAAAGGAAAATCAAATTCAAGCTAAATGTAATTTCGTGTGAAGAATATGGGGGTTTTTATATGAAAATGACTGTTTTAGTCATCATTTTGCAGCCGCTGTTTCGGCCAAACTAGAAGGAATTTTGGGAAACTGGGAGAGGTTTATCTCTAGCACGGGCCAATCTCCAATAACCTCTCTCAGAATTTTTTCAAGAAATAATGTTTTTGGACTACTATTTGGCGTAGTATCAATTGTTCAAATGTGATTGGATAGATGTACACAAGAAGAATGGAATGAAAGTTGATGAAATTTGTTTCACCATGGTGAATTTGAAGAGATGCTTGAGTAAGGATAGACTCCAAGATGATACATTTATTCTATCATCACAAGCGAAACAAGTATTTTATGGACAAGATCCAGTAGAGAATGACTCGTGTGTAGGTTTGATATGCCCTCCGAAGGGATCAAGAAATTGTAATAGATATGAATTGGAGTATGCAGATTTATAAAGTGTTGCAGATTTTAAAGGGAGGAAATGCAAAGAGGATGAAGCTGAAGGTGATGGTGGCATGGATTATGTTCGACAAGAATGTGAAGGCACATGGTTGGATGTTGTTCGGTAAGTACCATGGATGATTTATTTACTAGTTCTCATTTAAGTTGTATCTGCAAAAATTTATATCTTAGATTATTACTTGGATTTACCTTTCATGCACATATTTTTTGTTTTTCTACTGTTTATGCATGGATCTTATCTATTTTATTGTGTTATGTAACTTTTATTTATTTTTACAGTAGATAGATTGGGTGTGGGGAATTGAGAGTGATGTGAAGGGGCGAGGGGCCATATGAGCTTCAACCTTCACGTGGTTGGCCCTGTTTAGTAGAGAATAAGATATTCTTGAAACCAAGATAAGCTCATTCAAATATTTTCATTTGGTTTTTTTTAGAATTTCATATATGTTATCCATTTTTTTACAGATCTATAGATCGCTTATATGAAAATATCATTTTGTTATGATATATGCATGTCTTCGCAATGGAAAGAAATATAATGACAATTTGTATCGTTCTCTAATGCATATTGGTAAGTTATCACCATAACAAATTTGTCAACTAGATATCTTATTATTGTCGTTTCATTGATTATAATGTGTTGATTTCTTCATTTTAAGTACAATTGTACTTGTCTATTTTATGAATTGTTTTTGTTGCACATTTGTTGAAGGAAAAATGTTGATTGTGGGATAGCTATTGACAATGCACAGGTAATGTAATGAACAATATTGAAAGTATTTGATTGCAACAAATTTAATTACAACACATTTATTACAACCATAATTATACCATATTGAAGGTGTAACAACTAATTTGTGTGAAATATTTGTGTAAAGGATAGAGGATGCCAAGCTCATCTCACGTTATTGGCATCAGAGCTGAAATTTGGGGTATAGATGTTGATTTCTTTTTTGTAAGTAAGAAGAGAGAACTTTATATTAAAAGAGAAAGATTTACAAATGAACTCAAAAAGGTCATAACCCTGTCATCACACTGAGTCACCTGAATGAAAAAAATCACCTCCGAATAGGACTTCACCTGACCATACATACTACAGAGACGAATACTACAGATACTACAAAACTAAAACAAAACACATGCACGCAGGCCTTTTGACTCCCATTATCATCTAAACAACAAAACTTCCTGAAATAGAAATGAAAACTAAATCCCCAGACTTAGAAAACAAACATAATAGATGACAAATCGACACCCAATGAGCCAGACACTAAACATCCCCTACGCTAGATTAGAACAAAATGTAGGGGAACTCAGGACAGTGCCCAGGAGGAGGAACCACAGAAGACGCCAGCTGCGCAGGAGGAGGTTGAAGTTGGATAGCCTGAAGGAGAAAATCTAGCTTACGCTGGACAGCCCTGGTTTCGTCCAGAATGCTTCTTTCATAGCTAAGCATCTCATTTACAACGACCTGCGGTGTTTCTTGGATCCATGACCTAATTTGCAGTATGATGATGTTCCGCATCCAAAGTCACCTTATCAAGCTGGTTCCAAAGTTGTCGTTCCACAGTGCAAATCTCCCTTTGGAGATCTAGGGGAACATCCCGAAAAAAGGCACTGGATTCCCAATGGGCCTTTTTCTGGGCATGAGAGAAATTCCCACCGGATTCACCTTGAGAAGTCTCTCCCACCCGAGAATGACAACGACCTGCAGTGGCACTATGTCTATCCCAACTTCCATGATCACCCATACTATCTAACCTCTTACATACCTCAATCTCTTTCACAGACAAAAAACAATGGCGGTACATGCAACTAAATCTCTGAACTCTACGTTCATGTCTACCACCTTCCTTGGGTTTAAAAAGAGTTCCGCCATCCACTGTCCATTAATGGAAAATCGTACTGCAACTGAAAGTGGTGATCTTTCTCACGGTCCATTAATGGAAAATCATGCTTCACCTAAATTCATCCCTCCTGTAATCATTGTAGAAGTACCTTTCCCAGTTAGTGAGAAGACAAAAAAACTCCACGGGAAAGGGATGAAAAGATTGTTCATCGATCATCCTTTAAAAGAAGGGTGAAATAACAAGGGAGGAATGGATCACGTGGCAGTATGATCCTCCACCTGATGTCACCCTCTGTCATCAACATGGTAACTCATCATATCGCAGGAAAGAATATCCTTACATCTGTCTTTCATATCCGAATTTGACACTTTTTCCCACGTTTGGGCGCTTCGGTCCAAGTGGTTCACTACCCCAAGGTTAGCGAGCAAGTCTGCCAGCTTGTTCCCATTGCGCTTAACATGGGAGAAAGAAATAGCTAGACCCAGAGATAGTAGAGATGATAAATTATCCATCTTTCATTCCAACCGCCACGACGTTGCCACCATTAAGCTGCATTTTCCCTTGTGAACCTCAGAGGCCATGTGGAGAATAATCTGAGCATCACCCTCCACAACAAGGGGAGTACAAGTATGGGTACAAGCCAGTTGGATTCTCTGAAGAAGACCTTCCAACTCAGCTGCATTATTAGTCTCATGCCCCAGATGGCCAATTTTGAAGCTAACCATTAATCCGTCTGTATCCCTAAGAACACACCCATATCCGGCTGAGCTGGGCTTAAGAGGTATATATCCTTATTATCAATACAATTTCAACATTATTTGGGAGTATCACCTATAGGTTTCCTTTTAGGCATTGGGAGTATCACCTATAGGTCTCCTGAAGCTTCCCTGACAACTATTAAATAATTTTACATGATGTAGTTAGCAATCCCATTGACTACTTTGTGTAAATGTCAATACTCAAGACTTTTCTTCAGTCAACGTGGTCACAAGATATGATTCAAATGGGAAATTGCTTCCAAACTCAATTAAGCCAAAAATACAGGCATATGATCTTATTTCACAATGGTCCTTTATCTGAACCTAAATACAATATTGGATCGATCATTAGAAACAGAGATCTCTCTCTAGAGCTATGTAAGCTCCAAGAGTTAAAAATCTGAGCTTGTTCCTCTTGATTGAACCTTCCTCGAGCTAACTAGGCTACCTAAAAGCTTCTACGAGCTAACAAGCTTTGTAAGCTAAAGCTAAGCTATCCATCTAAATGATTCAACTGGATTAAATAAAACTCTTACTCTGTTTTCTAGATCCTTCAAAGAAGGAACAAAGTCCTTATTCAACTCTACTATCCTCTATGACTTACTATGCTTGATATTTGTTATTTTCGAGTATGGTAAACAAGCAACTCATTTTATTTTTGCTTACTATTGTTTTTTTAGTTTTGGAAAATGATTGATGAAAACTGCCAATATCTTGCATCTAGATCATTTCTGCATTCAGAGTGACTTATGAGAATCCTATACATTGGGTATTTTTCCCTGCATTAAGATTTGGTAAGCATTAACATTTTATTGAAATCATGGTTGTGTAATAGTTAATTTATTGACCACCTTACAAATTGGGATGATATCATATGATATTTGTGTAAGATGTACTTTATAATTGTATAAATGGTAACTGAAAGGATATTTCTACTATTTATTTGTGCTACATCTTTTAGAATGGGAAACATATTAACTTTGATTTTGACTTTGGGTGCAGAGCAAAATTAGTGGATTATGTTCTTGCCTCTGGCAAAATATACAAGGGAGAAGGGTTTAAATACATTAAGGAGTCCTTTGAAAATGGCACACTTCATCTCATTGGCCTTTTGAGTGATGGTGTTGTTCATTCGTGATTAGATCAGTTGCAGGTATTCTATATCTATAAATGCATTCTTATGAGTTGTTTATCTTAGAAAATCTTATAGATTTATCTGTGCTATACAATTTTTAATCTTTGTATTTCTCCATCCTGTATTTGAATGCTATTTATATCACCAAAATGGATTGAGTTGGGTCTAAATATGTTAAAATTGTAGAACCCATTGATCTACTAACATAATTTTAAGAGAAGTCTACTCTTACATGGATCCATCAAGCAACCATTAGAAAAGATGCTCGTTCTTATCCATTAATACTTGATATTCTAGTTAGATGTACACTTCATGAGTATGTGTATGAACTTGAATGCCAACTTTGTCATGCAAAACATTTATGTATTATTGTTTTCTTTATTGAATCAATGTTGCATATCAAACCTTTCAAATTCAGCCAACTTATAAGGTCAGAGCCATTCAGACTACATTCTTAGGTCTCTCGAGTCAGAAACAATGTTGGGATTATTAGTCTTTTCTTAGAATTACAAATGATGCAATCTTGGTGTTAATATTGCCCCTTTCCCCAATTCTCAAAGGGTTATAGCTCAATGGTAGAGCATCTGCTTTACAAGTAAGAGGTTGAATGTTCGATTCCTTCGTGCCCTAATTATATTGCAATATTGATGTTTTAAATAAAATATATTTTATTATGGCTACGAGGGGCGTTCTAAACTAACTCCATATGTCACTACGAGGGTTGTTCATAACCGCCCCCAAAGGATTGTAAAGTGTTTTAGGGGGGGTTTTAATCGCCTTCGCAGGTACCTACGAGGGGGGTTTAAAACTGCCCCCACAGGTTTTAAAGAGTTTTAGGGGTCGTTTTGAAGCACCTCCGTAGGTACCTACAAGGGGGGTTTAAAAAAACCCCCAAATGTTTGTAAAGACTATTAGGAGGGGTTTTGAACCACCTCCATAGGTACATATGAGGGGGGTTTAAAACCGCCACCAAAGGTTTGTAAAGAATCGTATGTGGGGTTTTGAACTGCCTCCATAGGTACCTACGAGGGGGGTTTAAAACCACCCCCAAAGTTTTGTAATAAAGACTTTTAAGGGAGGTTCGGAACTGCTCCCGTAGGTACCTACGAGGGGGGTTTATATCCGCTCTTAAAAGTGAATTTTTGGGGTGGTTCAGAACCGCTGCCAAATGTCACTTTAGGGACAGTTTTAATCTATTATAGAACCGCCCCTAAAAGCCAAACTTTTTAGTGTCGGTGTTATTAGGGGCGGTGTTTTAAAGACCGCCCCCAAAACTAACTTTTGGAGGCGGAAGACAACCGCCCCTTAATGTCAAAAAATGACTTTTGAGGGGGTTTCGAACCGCCCCTAAAAGTCCAAAAGTAACATTTGGGGGGGGGGGGGGTTAGAACCGCCTCTAAAGTGACTTTTAGGGGGGGTTGAGAACCGCCGCCAAAAGTGACTTTTTGGGTCGGGATTAGAACCGTCGCTTTTGGAGGCGGTTCTAAACACCTCCCAAAAGTCACATTTAGGGGAGGTTTTGATCTCTTGCAGAAACACCCATAAAAGTCAAAACATTTAGCATCGGTAATATTAGGGGCAGTTTTGGCAAGACCGCCTCCAAAAGTGACTTTTGGAGGTGGAAGACAACTGCCCCTAAATGTCAAATTTCTTGTAGTGAACCAACTTCAAGTTGCTTCTTGTCTATTTTCCAAGTGGGTTTACACCACACTACAACCTAACATTCTCGCTTGTATGATAACTCCAAGAAACTAGAATATTTTGTAACCCTCCATGCCCATGAATCCAAAAAGAGTGATGAACCTATAAATATGAATATGGACATGGTCTCAATTTCAAAAATTCCTCCAACAACGCAACATATAATTCCAAGAATTCATCAAACCACACCAACACTTCCCTTCACCATTTATTTCCTACTAGCTTCATATCACCACCTCTTCATTATTTATTTTCTCTCAAATCTCATTTCACCCCATCTTAGTTTTAGGTTTATATATATCTATATATATATATATATATATATATAAAGAGTTACAAGTCAACCTTCCACCATCTCCTTTCTTTAAAATAAAATATTTTACAATTTACACTAGTAAACCATAAATTTACTATTACAACATATAGTGTATTTATGGAAATCCTATCTACTCTTTATTGCATTAATATCCTCCCAAAGATATTAAATAATATTTTATATTAAAAGTATACACATATACATAAAACATACATGCAATATATTTAACTCTTAAATATATTCAGTCACCAACAAAATTATAGAATAACATATATGCACCCTGTTAGCACCCGAATTGTGCTAAGCATCTATGATGGACATTAACCACAGTAGGAGTATCAGCATCGAGTCCCGAAATTGCAAAGGAAAATCAAATTCAAGCTAAATGTAATTTCGTGTGAAGAATATGGGGTTTTTTTTTATGAAAATGATTGTTTTAGTCATCATTTTGCAGCAGCTGTTTCGGCCAAACCAGAAGGAATTTTGGGAAACTGAGAGAGGTTTATCTCCAGCACGGGCCAGTCTCCAATAATCTCTCTCATTTTTGCACAGGTGTTATGGTTTGGGAGAATCGAAGGGTTTTTCAGAGGGTAATTTTCAAGAAATTACGTTTTCTGTGTGAGTCATCAAATTCAAAGCCAGATCCCGGCCAGCTGGAGGACAATGGGCAGAAAATAAGGCATGGGTTTTGTCGGCAGCATGCCCATTAAAAAAAACCTTCTTTACTTTTTAAACAGGTGTCTTCATTTCAGTTAAACAGACGGGGCACCGAAGGCCATCTTCAGTAGTCTGTGTCCAAAACTGAGCAAAGTTTGTTGAAACCAACTTCCAGGTTGTTGGATCTATTTGTGTACCTGTCAAATGTCATCTTAACAACTTCTTACTGAGAGAGCTCGACCCTAGGTCCAAATAGTGTTAAATTTTCAGAATTTACTTCAATCTGATCTAGGATCTTAACTGAGAACACAACATGTACAGCAAATCTACAGCATATCAATCATGGACACAATAATGCAAGCACACAAGAGACACATAGTTTACTTGGGGAAAACCATAAAGGTGAAAAACCTCAATAACTTCCTCAGAGATAGATAGAACAATGATACAACCAGAATACAAGAGATAGTCTTCTCCTAGCAGCAGAGCCTCCTCCTCCACAAGTGCGCCACTCTCCACAGTGTGAGTGAGAGAATAGAATGTGTAAAATGAGAGAGACACACTCTCTATTTATACACTAACTTGACTTGACCTTTACTCAACTAGGTCGGCCTCAACTTAACCACTTAACATAATGCTGACTAGGCCGACCCCCACTAGGGTGGTCTAATAACCCTTTGACCCACATGACTTATATAGGGCCGACCCCAACAAGGTGGTCTAATAACCCATCAAGTATAAGTTACGACACTTACAATATAAATGACGACACTTCCGTATAGAGGAATAATAACATCTCTATAGGAATACAATATACATATATGTGAATTACATTCCGAAGTTACATATACATCAACACTCCCTCTTAACTAGGAAGGTATTTTTCAACACAAGTCTTCTAGCACAAGTCATCTTCTCTAGATCATCGTCACTGGATAATCATCATCGAGTCATCATCATCGTCACTACTGCTACTATCTCAATGAATCTCTAAATCTACTCGTCATAGGAAGTTCTACAGAGTTAGTCCTTTTTCATACTGGATGTAGGCCCACCACCTACAGGTCTTCGTCATCACTGGCCATACTGTGGAATTCTCAGGACTTATTACGTGCATCACAAAACCTGGCTGCAGCATCCCAGGCTATTACGAGCACATAGCTCTACCTGTAGGATCTCCCAGGAGCACATTACATGTGACCCATCACAAAACCTGGCTGAAGCATCCCAGGCTGTTACGAGCACACGGATCTACCTGTCGGATCTCCTAGGAGCACATTACATGTGATCTCACCACAAAACCTCGCTGAAGCATCTGAGGCCTTTTTCATCCTGTCCAGATCTCCCAGCAGCAAATTGCATGTGGTCATGGAAAAACCTGGCTGAAGCATCTGAGGCCTTTTTCATCCTGTCCAGATCTCCCAGGAGCAAATTACATGCCATAGGACAAAACCTCGAAAGAGCATCTGCCAGATATCCCAGGGCACAAATTACATGCCATAGGCAAAACCTCGAAAGACTATCTGCAGATCTCCCAGGGCACAAATTATATGTCCTCCCAAGCAAAACCTCGAAAGAGCATTTTCCAGATGTCCCAGGGTACGAATTACATGCCATAGGCAAAACCTCGAAATACCATCTGCAAATCTCCCAGGGCACAAATTACATGCTTACCTGCACAACCTGTTCCACGGCCACAGAGTATCATCTAATACTCATCATACATCATCCTGATGTACACATGATCACCCTGATCATCATCACTGCAACATCCTGTTGCATGTCATCTGGAGAAGCTCGTCATCCACGATCATCCTAATCATACAATGCATCCATCTGATGCACACCACGTATCTACCTGATACATATCATCATACATAATGTATCCACCTGATACATAGATACATGATCCACACAATGTATCCATCAACATACATGATCTACCTTATCATACCTGATACATATCAATATACATGATCTACATGATCATACAATGTATCCACTTGATACATATAAAGATACATGGTCCAAGCATCCAACATGATGCATATACATACAAATGATCCAACCGATCATATCCAGCATCCAACATGATGCGTATATACATATAAATGATCCAACTGATCATATCCAGCATCCAACATGATGCATACATACATATACATATAAATGATCCAACTGATCATACAAAGCAGAAACTAGAACATCATCCTAATGCTCATCATTCAGCGCTTACATCCACAGCCATGTGAAGGATCCTCCTTCCAACATGCTTGTAATGGCTTCAGCAAATGTGTCCATCACTTCTTCCTCGAAGTGTCATCAATCTGAAGAACACCAAGCCTCTCCCTGAAGTACTTGAACTTCACCCTGGCTAGTGGCTTCGTCAGCACATCTGCAATCTGCTCATCCGTCGCAATGTACAGCAGTTTCACAGCTCCTCTCTGCACCATATACCTGATATAGTGATATTTGATCTCTATGTGTTTCGACCTGTCATGAAACACTGGGTTCTCGGACAGCTTCACACAACTCTGGTTATCACAAAAGATACCAGTAGCATCCAACGGGAGATGAAATAACTCAGATAGTAGCTTCTGTAACCATACTGCCTCAAAACTAGCTGAACAAGCTGCAACATACTCTACCTCAGCTGTACTCAGTGCTACGCAGGACTGCTTCCTGCTAAACCAAGAGATCACACCTGATCCCATACTAAAGAAGCACCCATATGTGCTCTTCCTATCTGCAGCACTGCCTACCCAATCTGAATCAACATAACCCTGCAGGTTAAACTTTTGATTCGCTTCATACTTGAGCCCATAATCCACTGTACCCTTCAAGTACCTCAAAACATCCTTTACAGCAACCAGGTGAACACTCCTCGGATCTATCAGGAACTGGCTCAATGTGTTCACCACAAAGCAAATATCTGGTCTCGTGTTCGTCAAGTACATCAGTGACCCAATCATCTAACGATGCATAGAGACATCAACCGGCTCAGATGAAGCATCACGAAGAAACTTCAGATTCTATGCCATAGGTGTGGTCATGGCCTTGCAATCCATCATCCCGAACCTCTTCAGGATCTCTACTGCATACTTCCCTTTTCCAAGGAAGATTCCATCTGCACTCTGCCACACCTCCATGCCAAAAACAAATAGTGCATCATCCCTAAGTTCTTCATCTCAAACTCGACAGCAAGCTTCCGCTACGTGTCGAAAATCAATCTATCTTCACCTGTAACAAACAGGTTATCCACATACAAAAGTAGTATCACTGGATTGCCTTCCTCAACCTTGTAGAAAAGGTTGGAATCCGCTTTATTCTTGGTAAAGCCCAAACTGGATAGAAAGATGTCTATCCTACCATACCAAGTTCTGCACACATATATGACTACACAATGTTGTCTTGAAATCCATCTGGTGCATCTTCTATTTCATCACTTTTATATTTCTCAATGCTGCCATCTGCAACATGCTTGATCTGATAGTTCCATTTGGAAGTCACAACAGACTTCCCTTCAGCTCTTGGGACCGTATTCCAAACATCGTTCTTCATGATCGACGGATCATGGCATTCTTCCCGTATCCTGGGAACTTCAATATCTTCAATAGATAATTTTGTTGCTGATCAAATGTTCTAGTTCTTCTTTTGTAGGTGATGGCATACGATCTTTCCTACGCAACAAGTTAAATTGCATGATTAGAAAACATCTCATAGTTTTTAGAACAAAGTCTTACACATAAAGAAATATGTCATACAGTCATGCAATTATCTTAGCCAATGCTTCAATACAACATTTATCCATATTCTGTAACTTTCTAGATGCCTTCCAATCTCTACCAGAACATTGTTAAGAGTGTGCACAGCTCCCAACATGTCAGCAAAGAGGTTTCATTCTAGATAAGTAGCAATGGAATATTGTACAATGCCATAGGCCACTTACCCATTCATATTAGTAGTATATTGTTCATCAATGCAACTATTCTAGTATGCATAATACACAACCTAATTCTAGGAACATCATTATATACATTATTGAACAGTATTATTTAAACAATAAAATATGCAAGTAATGACAATTCAAATACTTATCTTTGTGTGTTTGTTGGGTTGACTCCCTCTCAGTCTCTGCTTCTTTTCTGCAACTCCATTCTTATGTATATTGTGAGAAGTGGTCAACTCCCTTTGAATATCTGCATCCTTGCAGAAACTACTGAAGTGTGCTCCTTTGCTTTCTTGCAGGAACAACTAGAGTGTTCTCCCTCTTGATCTTTGCTTCCTGGATTACCTGTCCTTGAACTTACATCCATCCTTAATCACTATGCATGCTTATTAGTATCATCATTGTATTATCCTTGAGGTCTCATACATAATCACACATTTATTAGTATAATCTTAATACTATCAAAACACAATAATCTTAAACATGTATATTCATGATCATTCACAGATAATAAACATTAGTATTCAAGGTTTCAGGGAAGTCTTCTTTCACTCATACATTTTCTTATTTGATCATAGGACTCTTCTAGTTAGTTGAATCATCAATCAAGATAAGAGATATAATATGCATAAAACCTGTGATTATTCAAACCTATACCTTCATGATTCTTTTGGTTAGTCATATCATCAATTATGGTAAGAAAGATAATATGCATACAACCATGATTATTCAAACCTATGACTTCATGAATAGTCATTATCAACAACACAACAGTATAAGATCCTAACAGAAGGTAGGATTCTAGCTTGATATAGGAAAAAAATACCTGGATTAGCATGCTAGCTAGTTATGTCTAACATACCCACATAATATCTTATGGTTCTCTTCAGTGACTTGTGCTAGTAACATGCATGTCTCATAAGTTAACAATTGTAGAAACAAGTTATACATACCTCGAAAGTAGATCTTCTATGTGATCCATGACAATGGATGAATCCTTGTCTTCATGTCACCATGATCATATGTTCTTGAAGTAGAACATGATTTGTCTTTCTTGGTGTACTTTTTATGTTAGCAGACAACATAAACCTCATAAAACACCATAATGCATTAGTACAATCATAAGTGCCAACACCCTAACCAATGAATATCTTCTATCATGCATTCATAATTTTGTTAAGGTGATACGACAAATCTAAAATCAAGATTGTACTAACCGTAATAACATGAAGACAAACATACCATAAACTTAATCATGAACAAATATCGAAACATACCTCAATGAGTCATACCTGTCGAGATCGCTTGTAATATTCTTATGTAAGGCCTTAGCCTCATCTCCCTCTGAAACAGGAACTTCTTCACTTATGCAGGTGACCAATCCATCTTCTTCTAGGATTAACCCAATCCACTTGATTTGCAAGAACTGGACCTGGAGCTGGATATGGGTTTGTCAGAGAAACCCCAAAAATTCAAAATTTGAATTTCAAACTTTCGAAAGGATAGAAATATGTGCCTTGATGAGCTGATCAAGCTGGTATATTCAGAATTTGAAAACTGTAAAGTTTCACTCCTCAATTTTGCCTTTGAAACTTTTGGATTCACTAGACGTGACCTCGAACGAGGGTTTGATGAAGTCCACTCTTCTTCCCAATCAAAAGGTCTGATCCAAAGCTCTAAGCTTCTATTTTTATGAGGATCTTCCAGCCGTGGTCAAAGATTTAAAAAATTCCCATTTTTGCAGAAGCCCTAATTTTCCACTTTTCTGATCAAAGTCACGAACTAGGGTCTGATCAAGCCCGGCCTTCTGCCCAACCAAAAATTCTGATATTGGTCTCTAAATTTCAATTTTGATGAGTAGCATCCAGCCGTGGTCTCTGATTACAAAAATTCCAACTTTCTCTGAAGCCCTAAATTCCGGAAGCAATGAATGAAGGTACTCAAAAATAATTATGTTTCGACAGAAATATGTACCTGATTGTTTCTGGTGTAAATCCAAACTTTTTGATCCATAGGGTCTGAAAAACCTTTCTGAGATACCCCGACCTATTGTCTTTTCATCTCAACAGGTCTAACCTCAATTCGATTCTCTGAGAGAGAGTTATGCCAAGTGTCGCAACGTGACCTGTTTATGGGATAATACAGGAGAGCGAACTTGTACGGCGTGCCACATGTCATTTTTTCAACTTCGGCCTCTAAACACTTTTCTTGAGATAGCCCGACCTGTTGTCTTTCCATACTGATAGGTCTGACCTCAATTGGATTTCCTGAGAGAGAGTTATGCCAAGTGTTGTAACGTGACCTGTTTATGAGATAATATAGGAGAGCGAACTTGTACGGCTTTCCACGTGTCACTAGTTCAACTTCGGCCTCTGAGAAATTTTCTTGAGATAGTACATTCTTTGTACTACCTGATACGTTTTACGAAATTTCATTTGGAGCTTCCTATCCCAAGTTATGAGCTTTTTCCCAAGGTCACCTGATTTTGACTCAAATCTGAAAGAGGCAGAAACCATATATTGTACAGATCATAAATCACAAGGTACAATGAATTAGAGGTTGTCCTTTGGACACACAGTACATGGGGACTTAATCTTCGACCTGTAAAGGTTTCATATCCGAAACATTTTCCAAAATGGATTTATAGCGAAAGTTCTACGATGACTGGTTTTTGCTATATCAAGCCCTAGCATCGTAAGTGCAACAAATGTCATACATGCCATATCATGCCTTCTTTCAGGCTAGCTCTGATACCATGTTAAATTTTCAGAATTTACTTCAATATGATCTAGGATCTTAACTCAGAGAACAACATGTACAGCAAATCTACAGCATATCAATCATGGACACAATAATGCAAGCACACAAGAGACATAGAGTTTACTTGGGGAAAACCATAAAGGTGAAAAACTCCAATAACTTCCTCAGAGATAGATAGAACAATGATAAGACCAGAATACAAGAGATAGTCTTCTCCTAGCATCAGAGCCTCCTCCTCCACAAGTGCGCCACTCTCCACAGTGTGAGTGACAGAATAGAATGTGTAAAATGAGAGAGACACACTCTCTATTTATACACTAACTTGACTTGACCTTTACTCAAATAGGTCGGCCTCAACTTAACCACTTAACATAATGCTGACTAGGCCGACCCCCACTAGAGTGGTCTAATAACCCTTTGACCCACATGGCCGACCCCCAATAGGGTGGTCTAATAACCCTTTGACCCACATGACTTATACAGGGCCAACCCCAACAAGGTGGTCTAATAACCCATCAAGTAAAAGTTACGACACTTACAATATAAATGACGACACTTCCGTATATAGGAATAATAACATCTCTATAGGAATACAATATACATATATGTGAAATACATTCCGAAGTTACATATACATCAACAAATAGAACTATAAATTGAATGTAATAGAAGAGTTAAAGGTTGGAAAATCAAGTGGCTAAGGCCTTTGGAGAGTTCTGCTCTATTTTGAACATTTGTCCTTAATGAAATTGCAGTGATTGAAGCCAGTTTTAATGGCAAATATTCCTATGTCATTCTCCTTACAGTCTATTCCTTCTCTTTTCCCATGTGAATTTCTGTTTCCCTCATTGTTTATCCATTTTGTTATGCTTATTTCATGTCTGGTTCAGTGTAGTATCTTGATGGAATTCATAGAAATTATGCTCCATTTTGATCATACCAAGCATTGCACAAATTTTTTTCTGCTAAAGTTGGTGTAGAATTCATCATTGAATGCTCTACATCGATGAACTATTTCTATTTTCTTCCTTATCATCAAATTAAAACCTCTTTGACTGTAAATGGGTGGCTACCTTGCCTATGTTTTGACATTCCTAGCAGCAGCACTGTATTTGATTCATGTTTTCTGTTTTGACTCCATTGCCCATGTTTTCCTCTTGATTTTCTCTCCAAACAATTTATATAAAGGATCTGTCCTAACAGAAATATGACCTTCTGATAATGTGTTTTGATTGAATATCTTGAGTGATGAATGCTGGTGTATGTTTTCATTGTTGACACCTTTGATTATTTTCAGTCTTTCATTGATTTGTAGAGAGAGCCCTCTCCGACTATGCTGGGTCAGTAGTGTTAGTCCAAAGTTGGTTAGTTGTTACCCCGACTTGCCCTCTCCCACAACCTAGAGGGTAGGATTTCGGTGTTAACAAATTGGCGCCGTTGTCGGAGAGCGATTGTCTTATCATCCCTGGGAGAACAACAAAGTTCAGATCTGAATGCTGATGGTGAACAATAGTCAGACATCAAGAAGGTTGTATCATTCACCTAACAACTCCACTCATCAAAATTTCAGTATGAAGGTGAATCCACTAGGAGGATCGGTGACTCCATATCAGAATTGAAGATGTTGAAGGTCTCATGGCGACTCCACATTGAAGAAATCCATGGTTTGTCTGTTTCACAAACTGTTACACTCCATCTTGAGCCATAATTTGCAGCTCCATTGGTTGAAGATGGCTTCATTCTCAAGAAGGTATGCTCCCATGAACAAGTCTCACGTCACTGGTTTTCCAAATACCATTCTTAAAGTAGATTGGCAAACCTGTTTACCTAAATTTAAAGATCAGAAAGGAGATGATGATGTTGTTCATTTGATTAGATTTCATGTGCATATACATAAACTTGGAATCAATTTTCCTGAGGGTTGTTTGATGAAAATGTTTATGGCAACATTAGAAGAGAATGCAAGATCATGGTATGAGGGATTATCATTAGCAAGTTTTTGTTCCCTTAAGGATTTTCACACGGTATTTCATGAGTATTTTAAAAATCAGTACCCATCCTTGATGTTAGTTCAAGATTGCTGCATGCATGTTAAAGGTCTCATTGAAGTTTTGGAAAGCATGTATGGTAATGATGAGTTTGTGGATGAAGATATTTTAGAAGTGTTGCATGAAAATCCCTTCCATAAAAAGGAAATGAAACATAAATTCCATTACACTCAAGACACCCTCCAACAGACACTAGTTTATCCTGTGGTAGTGAATGAAGAAGGACAACATACTGCTGAAAATCATATGCCCTTGCCTGAATGTGAGGAAATTTTGCAGCACTCTTGCCATTTTTTATGTGACCAAGTTACTAAGGAAGATAGCCACTCTGTTTTCTCTGCTCTTTATCCATTATCTGATTTAGGCATTGGAGAAAGAAATGTTGTTTCAAATTCTTTTGAAAGTCGAGTTGAAATTTTTGTTGAAATAAATGAAGGGAAAGAAGCCATAGAAGAAGCTAGTTGTCTTAACACTCAAGAAAACTTTCAAAATGTCATTTCTCCTTTGGCTAAAAGTGAAGATGACGGTGTAATTAATGTGGAACATGTGCAGCGGTTTGGTCGGATCTCATTTGGTGAACAAGAAGATCAGTCTTCTCAGTCAAGTTTTTCTTCATGCCTTTCATTTTCAGAATTATTGTGTCAAGAAGGAATTGCTTCCTATGTTTCTCTTGAAAATTTGTGTGATATTTCTTTTGTAACACAAGTAGAGAATCAAAGTACATATTCAGAAATTTCAAAGAGCCAAGAAACTGGAGAGCGTGTAGCAAATGGTCTTGGTCCTATTGGGCTACATGAACGATTAAATATATGTGATGTGGAGGATCGAAGAGAATCAGAATTGTTTGATGTTAAAGAGGATACTCCACATTTTCAAAGGCTGAAAGTTACATCTGAAGCAAGAGCAATTGAACATGGAACTTACTCCTTTCTTTTGACGTACCAGAATGAAATGCTTCTTGTTATTCAAGACCTTTTTTCCAGTTCGTTACAGTCATTGGAACAGGGGGATGTCGTTATTTTGATGGGTCATGAAGAGGTTTTCAATAGGGAGTTTGAATGGCCATTTTCTGAGTTCTTCCTTTTTGTTGGAGGAGCTGAATACATGTATTAGTCAAGAAAACATTTGGAGTGGCTTTATTGGCATTTTTGTGTTACCTGATTGAGCAAAGAAGTTTTGCATCTTAGAGTAGGTAGCTAATCTGAATAAGCTCATAGTGAGCATCCCTTTCAGCAGTCTTTTGAATGTATAGTTCAGTTTCAGTTTTCATCCTTCTTCAATTTTCAGTTTGCAGCATGTACAGTCATCTTGCAGCTTCAAGTTCAGTTCAGAAATTTTCAGTGTAGTTTTCAGCCTATGGTCACATATCAGGAGAATAAAAGAAGCCTTGAAAAAAGAAGAAAAAGACGCCTTCCTTAAACAAAAAGAAAATGGACTTTATGATCCTATCATTAGATTTATATATCTAAGCTAAGGTTTTAAATTTTATAAAGAATAGAAGTAGAGGCTTTAAGTTTTTATGGAAGCAATATGGCCAGAGCTTAATGAGACAAGTTTTAAAAATTCTTATGGTTGGGCAAAGTTTTTAATAAAAAGGAGTGAAAGTCAAGCAAAAAGAGTGAAATAAGCTCTAGGAAAAAGAAAAAGATCTTCATAATAAGAAAGATGAATTTTATAAGCCAAGGCTCGCTGCATATTTGAGCATTTCATGTTTGATATGAAAACAAAGTTTTGAGTTTTTATAATGGAGCGATATACCCAAAGCTTAAATTTTTCTTTGGTAAAAGGATTTAAATTGTTGGGAGGGGCTGAAGGCTTAACTGAAGTTGAACAAAGGGTATGTTGGGCCAATCCCTATCACTCAGGGCAGAGAGAACCCATTAAGCGACCGAGAGCCAAGCCAAGGGGGCCCCATGCACATCATCCATTCTCCAAGAGGGTTACCTTCTTTGGTACTTCAAATATAAGCGAAGTCATGGTGTATATAAACAGTAGAAGAACTATTTGCCTCTTGCGTGTGGGATAAGCCCCACGAAGATTAAAATATTTGCATCAATACCTAAATTCCACACCGGGTGCCGGGGCGACCGCGTGGATGCTCTAGGGGTACGCAGAGGTCGACGGACAGCAAGAGATGGGTAATCAAGGCGTTCGGGTGCAAAGTATCCGCGCAGTATGGGAACGTGTTTCATTTTACTGCCACGATGTGGTAGTTGAAGAATCTGAGGGAATTTAAGAAGCCTGAAGCGATGAAAATAATGGGACCTGAGCTATGCTGTGCAAATTCCCATTGACATCGAAGGCAGGGCAGTGATTTTGGTTTTCAACTCTAGATAGCATTTATCGACGTCGAAATGAAGGGGCCATTGTTTGGCATTGAATTCGTACATGCATTGGTTAATATTCATGGATCAGTCATAGGCAAGGAAGGATTCGACCCGTGGCTTCCAAACGCCTTCGTTTGTGAGAAATTTGATGACACTTCAAAGCACAGCATGTTTCTTATCGTTCTTCTTGGCAAGATTCTAAGGCAAATTCACCCTCTGGTTGCTAATCTGATGTTACTCTATGGCGGCGTGGAGTTTTGTATTATGGCGATAATTTCAAATGGAGCCAGTGTGGCAAAGCAACATGCACAAACAACAAGTTTCTAAACGTCAAGCTGGGTTGGGAGAGACATTGGGCACTTAACTATTTTCATATTAGCTGTGTGATGGCCTTCTCGATAATCTGGAGAAAGTCTTAGTGCTTGGTTGAACGTCGTGCAGACCTTGAGACTTGGGCGATCAGCTGCGTTCTATTTGGCAGTTGGAATATGGCTCAGGATGTTAGCATTGAAGACCCTGTCATCAGTTGCAACACATTGAGAATACTGGTTGCAGAATGTATGGGGGACGTTGATATGGGTGCAAAATTTCTGATCTACCATTGATGACAGAGCCAACGTTTCCCTAAAGGAAAGCCGTGAGAATATTATGAGCCTATTCAGAAGCTGCAAACTCGGGTGACTCATCTACCCTTGAATACAAAAGGAAGGTAGCCGGCTAGAACACATATTGACAAATCTGAAATAGCTGCGTGGAAAGGGATGGCCAATACAATACCTCCACCACGGGTTCATATAAGCACATTCTCAATTGGAATCCATACAGCCACGTGAAAACTAGATCGACGGTTCTTGTTATATCGCATTCACTACATTCCCCAGAAATAAATTTGGTGAGCATTGAGATGGATATGACCGGAGATTCACATGTCATTCGATGAATGGCACCGCACTTAAGGAGGGAGGTACAAAAGTGTTTTGTTACCATCGCGATGGTTAACAAAGCTACAACCGACGCCTGCCAGCTGTTGTTCCGAGTAAAGGTTCAGCACGTCATCAAAGCCACCGCCTGGAGGCCGCATCATCATACTACAGGATAAAAGAAACATAGGCCATGGCTATGCGTCAAAGGCATTTTATGGTTCATTCAGGCGTGGAATTTGAATTTAAAATGATAAATATCAAAGTGATTACTTGCTGCCCAGGCATGTCGTGGTATGGCACCTTTTGCTGCAGATTGAACCATTATTAAAGCAATTGAAACTCCACCAATGCACCGTTGGACGTATCATCTACACCCGTTCGTTGAAACATCATGGTGTTTGTTGTAGATCGTTGGTCGACCTGGATGCATGTTCGAATATAGCCTCACTCATCTTGCTCTTATCCATTGACCACAGTTCGTGCAATTGACAAGGATTACCTAGCTCAGTTATGAGACTCTTAATCTCAAGAGAAGTATGGGCAGGAGTTCTACTCCCTTCGACAGAGTTTTTAGAAATATCCTCGCCTTCGGATTTGAGGAAAATATAAGTTGAATTGCAGTAGGTTCATGCAAGGATCGTTGTCGGGCATTCTTTTTCTATTGCAGCAGACGTCAGAAGAAAGGGAGAGATTTCATTTTGAAATCGTGGTAATTCCAATAGTGCAGGAAGATGCTAGGGAGACTTTAGAGCAGGTTATACAACGGATTCTTGATGATCCAAGGCAGCTGGAAAGTGCCACCGAGTTTTTCTCATTGAAGAGTATGCAGCATGGTGTGGTGAACAAACAACTTTATTGTGAGTAGTGAATACAAGAAAGTAAAAGCAATTATCCATGGGCTTTATTGGAGCACGAAGAATGTCAAGAATTAGCATAAGCTTGGCAACTTTGGTTGGAATTGGAAATCAACCATCTAATCCATTACATAAAATCTAAGATTAGTCATCTGCACCAATAAATAATACCTCTCCTGCTGCGTCAGCATTATCCAAGGAAGAACCCACAACTTCTTTAATCTGATTCTTCTCCACGTTCAAGGCTCACAGCATGCCTTCGAATTCATCTCTCTGATTGTCAGTTAAGAAGCACTCTCAAAAGGACAAGATAAGTGTTGATTGGTATTGACACAAGTGCTAGATATGAAGAGAATTGAATTGTGTGTTAAATGAATGAATTATGAGTATTATGCAGATACAAGTCGTGGCTATTTTTGCACAGTTTGTTGAAGTTTCCTGTTGTTGCAATGGGATCCCAAACTCCTGATCGAGTATCTAGTTGAGATAATCTAAACTATGTTGAGTCTGCTTCACACATAGGAGAGGAAGATAATGATCAAGAGTTACTATGGAAATTGATATTGGATTCCATGCTTCTTGTTCTCTTCGAACATGGCCATTATAATGAACTTAACAGGTGTTTCAAGCAGAGTGCCAGGTATCGGATTTCAGTAGTAGCAGAGTAGGTTTGTCTTCACTGGAGAAGATTGTTTCAGTTGCAGGTTTGCTACCTCACAGGGAGGATAGCATCCCCAAGTTGGAGCCCGTTGTTAGCACTCGAATTATGCTAATCATCTACGAGGGACATTAACCATAGTAGGAGTATCAACATCGAGTCCCAAAATTGCAAAGGAAAATCAAATTCAAGCTAAATGTAATTTCGTGTGAAGAATATGGGGGTTTTTTTGATGAAAATGACTATTTTAGTCACCATTTTGCAGCTGCTGTTTTGGCCAAACCAGAAGCCATTTTTTGAAACTGAGAGAGGTTTATCTCTAGCATGTGCCAATCTCCAATAATCTCTCTCAAAATTTGTTCAAGAAATAATGTTATTGGACTACTATTTGGTGTAGTATCCATTGTTCAAATGTGATTGGATAGATGCACACAAGAAGAATGGAATGAAAGTTGATGAAATTGGTTTCACCATGGTGAATCTGAAGAGATGCTTGAGTAAGGATAGACTGCAAGATGATCCATTTATTCTACCATCACAAGCGAATTAAGTATTTTATGGACAAGATTCGGTAGAGAATGACTGGTGTGTAGTTTTGAAATTCCCTCCATGAATTGGAGTATGCAGATTTATCAAGTGTTGCAAATTTTGAAGGGAGGAAATGCAAAGAGGATGAAGCTGTAGGTGATGGTAGCATGGATTATGTTCTACAAGATTGTGAAGGCACATGGTTGGATGTTGTTCAGTAAGTACCATGCATGATTTATTTATCAGTTATCATTTAATTTGTATCTGTGAAATTTTTTATCTTAGATTATTGCTTGGATTTACCTTTCATGCACATATTTTTTGTTTTGCTATAGTTTATGCATGGATCTTATCTATTTTATTGTGTTATGTAACTTTTATTTATTTTTACAGTAGATAGATTGGGTGTGGGGAATTGAGAGTGATGTGAGGGGGTGAGGGGCCATATGAGCTTCAACCTTCACGTGGTTGGCCCTGTTTAGTAGAGAATAAGATATTCTTGAAACCAAGAGAAGCTCATTCGGGTATTTTCATTATGTTTTTTTAGAATTTCATATATGTTATGCATTTTTTTACATGTCTATAGATTGCTTATATGAAAATATCATTTTGTTCTGATATATGCATGTTTTCGCAATGGAAAGCAATATAATGACAATTTGTATTGTTCTCTAATGCATATTTGTAAGTTATCACCATAACAAATTTGTCAATTAGATATCTTATTATTGTCGTTTCATTGATTATAATGTGTTGATTTCTTCATTTTAAGTACAATTGTACTTGTCTATTTTATGAATTGATTTCGTTGCACATTTGTTGAAGGAAAATTGTTGATTGAGGGATAGCTATTGACAACGCGCATGTAATGTAATGAACAATATTGAAAGCATTTGATTGCAACAAATTTAATTACAACACATTTATTACAACCATAAGTATACTAGATTGATGGTGTAACAACTAATTTGTGTGAAATATTTGTGTAAAGGATAGAGGATGCCAAGATCATCTGACGTTATTAGCATCAGAGCTGAAATTTGAGGTATAGATCCTAAGTTCTTTTTTGTAAGTAAGAAGAGACAACTTTATATTAAAAGAGAAAGATTTACAAATGAACTCAAAAAGGTCATAACCCTTCCATCACACTGAGTCACCGGAATGAAAAATATAACCTCCGAAGAGGACTTCGCCTGAGCATACATACTACAGAGACGAATACTACATATATTGCAAAACTAAAACAAAACACGTCCACGCGGGCCTTTTGACTCCCATTATCATATACACAACAAAACTTCGTGAAATAGAAATGAAAACCAAATCCCCACACTTAGAAAACATATATAATAGATGATAACTCAACACCCAATGAGCCAGACACTAAACATCCCCCACATCAGCTTAGAACATAATGTAGGAGAAATTGGGACAGCGCCTAGCAGGAGGAACCACAGAAGCCGCCAGTTGCGCAGGAGGAGGTTGAAGTTGCAGAGCCTGAAGGAGAAAATCTAGCTTATGGTGGACGGTCGTGGTTTCCTCTAGAATGCTTCTTTCATAGTTGAGCATCTCATTTACAAACCAATGCTCCATCATATCCCAGAGAGCATAACCCATAATATTTTTCATTACCCAATAGAGCGCAATGGTGCGCTCATACAGGTTGAAACGACCCGCGGTGTTTCTTGGATCCATGACCCAATTTCCAGTCTAACGACGTTCCGCATCCAAAGTCACCTTATCAAGCTAGTTCCAAAGTTGTCGTTCCACAGTGCAAATCTCTTTCTGGAGATCCGGGGGAACATCTCGAAAAAAGGCACTAGATTCCCAACCGGCCTATTCCTGGCCACGAGAGAAATTCCCACCGGATTCACCCTGAGAAGTCTCTCCCACCCGAGAATGACGACGGCCTGCAGTGGCACTGCGTCTATCCCAATTTCAATGATCACCCCTACTGTCTAACCTCTCACAGACCTCAGTCTCTTTCACAGCCAAAAAAAAATGGCGGTACATGCAACTAAATCTCTGAACTCTACGTTCATGTCTACCACCTTCCTTGGGTTTAAAAAGAGTTTTGCCACCCACTATCCATTAATGGCAAATCTTACTGCAACTGAAGGTGGTGATCTTTCGCACTGCCCATTAATGGAAAATCGTAATGCAACTGAGGGTGGTGATCTTTCTCACGGTCCATTAATGGAAAATCATGCTTCACCTAAATCCATCCCTCCTATAATCATTATAGAAGTACCTTTCCGAGTTAGTGAGAAGACAACAAACTCCACGGAAAAGGGATGAAAAGATTGCCTATCGATCATCCTTTAAAAGAAGGGCGAAAGAACAAGGGAGGAATGGATCACGTGGCAGGAAAGAATATCCTTACATCTCTCTTTCATATCCGAATTCGGTAGGTTTCCCCATGTTTGGGCACTTAGGTCCAAGTGATTCACTGCCCCAAGGTTAGCGAGCAGGTCCGCCAGCTTGTTCCCATTACGCTTAACATGGGAGAAAGAAATAGTTATCCCCAGAGATAACAGAGATGCTAAATTATCCAGCTTGCCCTCCAACCGTCATGACATCGCCACCTTTGAGCTGCATTTTCCCTTCTGAACCTCAGAGGCCATGTGGAGAATAATTCGGGCATCACCCTCCACAATAAGGGTAGTACAATTATGGGTACAAACCAACTGGATTCCTTGAAGAAGACCTTCTAGCTCAGTTGCATTATTAGTCTCATGCCCCAGATGGCCAATTTTAAAGCTGACCATTAATCTGTCTATATCCCTAAGAACACACCCATAGTCGATTGAGCCAGGATTAAGAGGTATAGATCCTTATTATTAATACAATTTCAACATTATTCTGGAGTATCACCTATAGGTTTCCTTTTAGGCATTGGGAGTATCACCTATAGGTCTCATGAAGCTGCCCTAGCCACTATTAAGGAATTTTACATAATGTAGTTAGCAATCCCATTGACTACTTTGTGTAAATTTCAATACTCAAGACATTTCTTCAGTCAATGTGGTCACAAGATATGATTCAAATGAGAAATTGCTGCCAAACTCAATCAATAAAAGCAATTAAGCCAAAAATACAGGCATATGATATTATTTCACAATGGTCCTTTATCTGAACCTAAATACAATATTGGATCGTTCATTAGAAACAGAGACCTCTCTCTAGAGCTGTGTAAGCTCTAAGATTTAAAAATTTGAGCTTGTTCCTCTTGATCGAACCTTCCTTGAGCTAACTAAGCTCCACTAAGCTACCTAAAAGCTTTTACGAGCTAACAAGATCTGTAAGCCAAAGCTAAGCTATCCATCTAAATGACTCAACTGGATTAAATAAAACTCTTACTCTGTTTTCCAGATCCTTCAAAGAAGGAACAAAGTCCTTATTCGACTCTACTATCCTCTATGACTTACTGTGCTTGATATCTGTTATTTTCCAGTATGGTAAACAAGCAACTCATTTTATTTTTGCTTACTGTGGTTTTTTTAGTTTTGGAATATTATTGATGAAAACTGCCAATATCTTGTATGTGGATGATTTATTCATTCAGAGTGACTTATGAGAATCCTATACATTGGGTATTTTTCCCTGCATTAAGATTTTGTTGAAATCATAGTTGTGTAATAGTTAATTTATTGACCACCTTACAAATTGGGGTGATATCATATGATATTTGTGTAAGATGTACTTTATAATTGTATAAATGGTAACTGAAAAGGATATTTCTACTATTTATTTGTGCTACATCTTTTAGAATGGGAAACATATTAACTTTGATTTTGACTTTGGGTGCAGAGCAAAATTAGTGGATTATGTTCTTGCCTCTGGAAAAATATACAAGGGAGAAGGGTTTAAATACATTAAGGAGTCCTTTGAAAATGGCACACTTCATCTCATTGGCCTTTTGAGTGATGGTGGTGTTCATTTGCAATTAGATCAGTTGCAGGTATTCTATATCTATAAATGCATTATTATGAGTTGTTTATCTTAGAAAATATTATATATTTATCCGTGCTATACAATTTTTAATCTTTGTATTTCTCCATTCTATAGTTGAATGTTATTTATATCACCACACTGGATTGAGTTGGGTCTAAATATGTTATAATTGTAGAACCCATTGATCTACTGACATAATTTTTAAGAGAAGGCTACTCTTACATGGATCCATCAAGCAATCATTAGAAAAGATGCTCGTTCTTATCCATGAATACTTGATATTCTAGTTAGATGTAGACTTCATGAGTATGTGTATGAACTTGAATGCCAACTTTGTCCTGCAAAACGTTTCTGTATTATTGTTTTCTTTATTGAATCAATGTTGCATATCAAAGCTTTCAAGTTCAGCCAACTTATAAGGTCAGAGCCATTCAGACTACTTTCTTAGGTCTCTCGAGTCAGAAACAATGTTGGGATTATTAGTCTTTTCTTAGAATTACAAATGATGCAATCTTGGTGTTAATATTGCCCCTTTCCCCAATTATTAAAGGGTTCTAGCTCAATGGTAGAGCGTCTGCTTTATAAGTAGGAGGTTGAAGGTTCGATTCCTTCATCCCTAATTATATTGCAATATTGATGTTTTAAATAAAATATACTTTATTATGGATACGAGGGGGGTGTGTTGGAGAAAACTCACTATGGCTTGGGTGACCACAACAGACAGATGACTGCCAGAAATCAACTCAAGTCTCATAACTATGCTATATAAGTGACAATGCTAAGATAATGAATAATATAACCAACCTCGATCCAAACATTTGATGTAGATCCCCATTGGAGCTTTTCCAATCTGTGCAATTGAATTTGCAAATTAGTCTTGACAACCAATATACAACAAGTACATATAATATATAAATGGCATTAACATCATCAATAGCAATGGTCCATGATATAACAAGTAAATGCAATCCAATGCAAGATAAAAAACATTTACAACATTAATGGACGAGAATATGAGTATTTCTATTGATAAACAAGAATAAGTACAATGTGATACGACCTCTTGTCGGCAACCAATCTAAGCCAAGATCTAGATAAATCCACTTGTGCCTCCACCACTTCAATCCTCCATGAATGGAAAACTCAAACTAGATAGGAGTTTGGAAGGTGAACATAAAGGGTTCAGAATTACAAGGATCAATGAGTGTAGACTCAAGATAGGGAAAAAATCCACTAGAGTTCTCTTGCTCTTCTTTCTCCTCCCGTCCATAAGCCATATGTGCTCAATATATAGTCCTCTCAAAGGTAAGTGAAAGGACACATCGAGGCGTTTCTTGGGTATATGGAGAGCCAAAGGTCACCCAATGACCGCTTTCTCAGAGTAAAAAGTAATAAACTAGTGATTTTTACCATTTTACTTGATACCCACGGGCTATAGTGATGTAACTCACGGGTACGCCTGCTGTAGTGATGCAACAAGTGGGTAGGAATAAAAATAGGGAAAATTAGTATTTGAAGGATATAAAGTGGATCTACGTCAGTGAAATGGATCCTACATGCCAAAGAATGTTGATGCTCACAGGGTGGAAGATTACGTTTTAACAGATGCCCCCTAATGTGTGAGGTGAGAGACTGATGCTACGATGGCCGAAATACATTATAAAACTCAGAAGTGGAGTGATGGAGACGCAAGTGGAAAGAGCAGGTCACTCGTCATAATACAATAGTATCTCTGAATACATGTCGGTAGTACAACAATCTGATACAATGGCCATGAATAGGCAGTACATAATGGGTACATGTCATAAGTGATCATAGCCATGATCCCTCTACAGTAAGATATGGTCTTCGACTGAAAATGAAACAACTGGTGCAAACTGGAGGTACAAACTGCTGATATCTGAGAGCTTATATCTCAGATGTAAAGTCAAAGTCCTAAGTAGCATACTGAATGCCACAATCGCCTGGGGTCTTCTACACAAGTCTTCGATAGTGCAAGTCCTATCAAGTGAATAAAGGAGTTGAGGTCGAACCTGATGTGACATCGTCTGATTACCGGTTAATGATGAATACCGTTAACATATGCGAGATGACCCACCGATAATGAAAATGGACATCAATGCACAGAGCACAATCATTGGAGTGTGAATAAATGAGTTGAGGTCGAACACTAGGATGAATCCATCGATCAGGGGACATTGATGTATTCCCAAAACTGTCGATGGTGAGAGAACCTGCCACTAATGACTGCAAGCCTCAAGGTACTCAACCGAACTCTAAGCCTCAAGTCCTGGAATAAATAGGTTGAAGTCGACGGAACGAGACTCGTTGGAAGGAGGGAATTAATACATCCCCCATCAACCAGCATGAGGTACCAACTATGCTGAAAGATTTGAAAGAACTCAGGTGAAACGGACTGACTCCATATGGATGGCCCACATGCAATAGTCAAGAGATCTGAGGAGTGGCCGACACTGGTTTCAGGACTTTCTTTGAACAAGAGCATGAGCAGATGGATAGACTTAGGCAGCATGGACTTGAAATAAACTGTGCAATGCAAGAGGCATTACAAAAGGCTCCATAATGACTGGAAGCTTAACCAATCGGTGGAGAAACTGAGATACAAGTACAAGTCCTAAGGTCCAACTATGGTCCCGACTCATAGTGTACGGAGTGGAATGAATGCTCTTTTCAAAGGCGACACAACAATTACCAACAAGAAGTAGTGACCATAATCCCGTCCATCTTTTTGGAATATTTGATTTTTTTGGTCTTTTTCATATTTGGGAAAAGCTTGAAAAAGAATAAAACTGCTTATAGTACAACAAGTGAGGGAACGAGTGTCAAAGAGCGAGCAGACTAGTTCCAAGCAGTGGAACATACCTATGATCAATGCAAGGAAGTGCATGCAGGATGTGGACACTCGGGGGGTGTGTTCCCTTAGGGTCAAAAGGTCATCAGATTGTAAAGGGAAAATTTAAGCTCTGCAGGGCTCGATAGGGAAAAGTGCTCAGGCACCAGGCTAACAACTGAGTAAGAGGGAGCCAGCACAAGGCTCAAGTGGCAACCAGGATGATGCAATGCAATCACGACATGATATAACTGAGGGGAGTCCTTAAGGGAGATGGCTAGCATAAGACAAAGTAGAGTATGAGTCTTTATCACAATGTCATGGCGTAACTACAAAGGACTCCCAGTCCTAAGGGAAAACAATGGCATGGGCATCGGAATGCACAAAGGGGTTCTAACTAGGGTACCCATGTTCAGAAAATCCCTACCACCACATAACGACACTTCTATAGCAGTGTGAAGGTTCTGTGTCAGTTACAAAGCAGGGTCACACCTAGGGTTTATGAAAATGGTCAATAGGTCAAATGCATAATGCACATGAAAATGGCATCTAACCTATATGCCAGGTGTGAAACGTACCTGTCGTAGGTGTGAAATGGTCCAAAACAACTTTCGTCGAAGAAATCTGATTAAAAATACTATTCCAAGACATCATATTAGTCCATAACAGCATAAAACGGTAAAAACTATAGACAAGTGGGTCCTAAAAATTATAAATAGTAATAAAAAATTACAATTTACAATTCATTTTTACTATTCACCCATTTGGAGCTTTTGGTTAGTTTTCACCTGAAAGTTCAGTTGCCGATCCTGGGAGCTACAAGCGACCGTGCATCGAATCGTCCAGAGCTACAAGCGATCGTTCCCTTTTCTTATCCTTTCCATATTCATCTTTTTGCCATGGCTTCTTATCAGTTCCATCTCTTTGCCAAGGTTTCTTTTCAATTCTGAGGTCAGGCTTGGGAGGAAATCTCGTTCTAGGAAGCACATTTTGGAGATCCCTAGTCAAGTTCATTGCATCTTTTAATGTAGTTGGCTTGTGAGATTTGACCAAACCTTTTAAGGTTTCAACCAAACCTTCAGTGAACAGCAATACCAACCTTCCCATAGATACATCAGCCACATTGACTGATAATTTTTGGAAGTCCAACATATATTCAGTAGGGGTCCCAATTTGCTTCAATTGAGCTAATTCCTTGAAAGCCAATTCTGGATCTTTTTGTTCAAATCTCTCTAGTACCCTGTCAACAAATTCTCCATATGTTTTAACCTGATCATGACCCAAGGTTTTCAGGCCATAGAACCACCATTGGCATCCCCTTCCAAATGCAAAATGGCCATTTTTAATGCATCATCTTCCAATATAGGATTCAGCTGAAAATACACATCCAATTTTTGCACCCAAGTGTTAGCAGAATTTTGAGAAGAACCATCAAAAGTAGGAAGTGACATTTTACCAATAGCAATATTTAATTCTTTGTTTCGTAATGGACTCCTATTGTCTTCCCTCCTTTTCATTTTTTGTAGAGCATCAATGTAGTCACTAAGTGGTACACCTCTTTTACGCTCTTGATTCAAATCATTCCAATCATTGACTAGTTTCTTATAATCCACCTCAATATTGGGCTCTTCTTTGGGTGTGAGAAATTTAGGTGCAGTATGCCTTTGTGTGCTTTGGAATTCATCAGGTCTATTATGTGGTCCTGTGCTTGAAAAAATATGCTCACTCCCTTTTATCTTTTCCCCTGAATGTGAACCACTGTTATCTCCTACATCCCTTTGCCTGAAAGTTCGTTACCCAAAAATTCAAAATTTTTCATCATTTATTTATTTATATCTAGCATAACCATGGTAATTCCATCAAAACATGGTTTTAAGGCTTCAATAAATTCATCCTTATGTCTTAATTTTTTCTCCTCCTTTCTACCCATTGTTTTAGAAAAAAATGATTTTTCTGCTACTATCTCTTCTTCAACCAAAACTTCTTCAAATATTGATTCAAAGGGTGGGGGTTTATTTGTTTGGATTCTTTTTAATACCATTAGGTTCCAAGACCATGCTCTAATACCACTTGTAATGTCCCTTTTCAAAATTTATTAAAATGCCCAATTTTCCACTTTTTTTACCAATTTCGACCTTTGACCAGTTTTACTATTTTGACCTCCAAATCAACCCAAATGCTCCCAAATATTCTGTATGAGTGTATGAATGATATTTAGACATGAATATTAGCTTCATGTATGTTTTATGGTCCTCCAAAGACTTCTGAAAACTTGATTTATATTCTGACCAATATATGCAATTTTGACTAGTAATTTGTGCATCAAACCCCCCCGGGGTAACACTGAAAAGGGCCTCCCAAATGCCTCTAAAATCCATCAAATTTATGAAAAGAGGTATGTAATGTGTTAAGTATGTTATTAAGGTCTCATATGCACCATTAATGGATTATTAAAACTGTTCTCACCCTCTCCCATTCAACTGCAAAATTCCCCAATTCGACCCTTGGGGAAATGGCACTATTTCACCTCCCAATACAACTAAACTGAGTAAAAATGCTTCAAATGCTCAAGTACAGTACATTAAAATTGTATAAGACATCCATGGCAGTATATTGATCACAAATATATCAGATAATCATCCATCCATTCGAAATAATCAACATTATAGTGTCATACATCAATGCATTGGGGAAATGGACATTGTTTGCTCATTAATCAATATTTTTGCATACAATCAGTAGGTATTTAGACCTGAGACTTTCTGAATATTAATAACATATGATATGAAACTATTACAATCATAAATATATAATTATAATCTCTCCCAATAAGCACAAGAGCTCACCAAAAACGCCCTCCCTCAAGGAGCATGAATATGCCTTCAAAACTGGAAACGGTGGAGAGAAAGTGCTGGACTAAACCAAACCATGAAACTTCTTGTAGCTTCTACCTGCAAATAAAAAATCCATTAAAGCACCATGAAATACCTGAGTCGCCTCTCCAAACACCAACTTGGATGGGAATCTTTCACCCTCGAAATTGGCTAAGGCAAGAAACTAGTCATCCACTAGCTCTCTCTTCACAAATGCAATTTTTCTCAAATCATCAAAAGCCATTATCATACTTCATTTCTACATTTTATAACCAACATTATCCTTCTAAGGGTCGAAATCCTATCAATAGATTCAATAGATTTCCATTTAGGAAATATTCCACATTTTCCACTTATCTCCTAGTTTCAACCTTCCATCTTCTCCGAAATTCGATTTTGAGTCTCTTTGGCTTCTCGAACTCCCATGAGCACCTTCCTTGAGCCTATTTTTGGGGCTGGCATGTCATAGTGGTCAGAGGTGAAAGTTCAGGTCTGAAATTTGTCATAGTTTTCATAGATGCTCCATCATTGGTGTCATAGGGGCTAGCGAATCTAGCCCAAGTGTCCACAAACATCCAATTTGACACTTTATCTTCCATGGAGGTTACCAATCCTTGCCAATTCGACCTAAGATGATCAATGACATCTGTTATGACTTACCAAATCACCCAAGAGTGTTCGCCTTCCCATTAATTCGAATTTGCAAGAGAGAGATACCATGTATTATGAAAAATCAAGCTAGTGTGGGTCCCACATCCTCCATATGTCTCCAAAACTATTTGCCACCTAGGATTTCTCTTGAATTTCTTTATTCACTCTATTTATTAAATACTTGAACCCTTCTAATGTCTAAACATCATTTAATATCTTCCTTATTACCATTCCACATGTGCCCATCCAACCTAGGAAACTAGTAGGATTGATGGGATTGTCTTACTAGGAAATTATTTGAATGGGGACATTACATTCTAGCGTAGAGAGAGAGGGAGCATGACCAAGTTGATGAGGCCATGCGCAATGATGTGCAAGCACATCAGGCATTGCAAACATGTGGGTTATATAAATTCTGGAGTATAGGGGGTTTGAGGGCCCAAAACCTATTGCTCCGCCACTTGATTGATTATTCAGATGTTGATGCATAAAACTTCAGTCTCAACGGGAAAATCCTCACACTGGAAGTGGAAGACATCTATTTCATAACAGGTTTGTCCTGTCAAGGTGAGATTACCAGTCTTTGGTCTCGTACTGTGGGTGGTGGGATCACCGTCCAAGATTACATAGCGTGGTATTGTCCCACAAACACACGAGCGGTGGGAAGCCAGGTGCCCATCAATGCCATAGTAAATCTGAGCATGAAGATCATTGTGGCTACCTTAGTGCGGATCACTGGATCCAAATCCATGCACCAGGTATCCAGGCTAGTGATGTTCTATGCATCACAATGCATGCAACCTATAGTGTTTGATTGGTGTACCACACTACTGGGGTCTATAAAGACCCAACTGAGAGAATGCAAAGAAAGGAAGGCCAAAAACTTCGAGTATGGAAGTATCCTATGCAGCTTCTTCTTTGAGAGAGTTCCCGGGCTTAGTTCGAGGGTGGATGTCCCTCCTCATAGTCTCCGGGATCTAGCCTTGACCCAGTGGGCTGAGATCTTGACACAAAAGGTTGGTGGCCCTCTGCGTCACCATATACCAAGGATTTCTTCCGCTGGTGGAACCGGCAGGTCATTTCCATAGAGGACTACCCCTATGCAGGGATATACTTCTGCCAGGATAAGGACATGCCACTCCCACCAGATGCAGCGTTCGAAGACATTGTTGAGTACTCTTTTTAGGTTTTTTGTGTATTAAATTTTTATGGATTTTTTATTATAGATGAAATGCAAAAATATTTTTGGTGGTAGTATCATATGCTAATGGTTGACTGTTTGCTCACAGACAAAGGCCCAATGAGACCTAATGGCTTCCCGAGACATGGTCATTAGGGTAGGGGTGATGAGGCAGGTGATGCTGCAGCAGGGCGCACTCTATAGACCTTGCGGTGCAACCTAACACATATGGTTGCCAAGGTTCCACAGATAGAGGTGGTGCGACTACCGGAGGCCATGCAGCACCATATAGTGGGAGTTTCGGGTGACCGGGTGTGGCTACTACAGCAGGTAGCCAATGCAGTTCAGTATTACTATGAGACACATCCTCTTGGGGCGGCAGCTAGGACTCCTTGTAGGGAGTAGATATCTCAGGATCTCATTTTTTGTATCGTTATGTATATTTTTGAGGGCTACGGGCTCCAGTTTTGTATGACACTACCATTTTGGACATATTTATATACAAAAACTTTGGTTCTCCGGTTCTACTATAAGTGTGTATGTACAAATGTGTGAATGTCTTATTATATTTGTGTGCTTCATGATGAATGTGACAAATTCCAATCTAATACATAGTTAGCATATGCATCAGATATATGATTAACACTTCTTGGAACATGTATGTATGTAATTGAAACAAAATGGCGTTCCAAGAGTCTTACCCTTAGGAATTTTCGTAGTAGCGTAGGATCTCACACACGGTACTGCCCATTCAACTGAGACACAACTAGTTGTGAATCCAAGCAGACTTCTAAAGACTGGATGCCATGAGAAATAGCATCCTCAAGTAGCTCAATAACGACACTATACTCAACCACATTATTAGATGTAGGACCGAGACAGGTGCCTCCTGAAGACACAACTAGGTCGTCAGATGAGAAAATAACCCAGGCGGCAGAAGCAAGCTGCTGTGTATGACGGCTAGCACCATCAACGAAACCTAAGAATGTAGGAAACTCTACTGACATTTGTCAATCAAACGGAAGCTAATCAGCAGACCCAAAAACCAAAAGAAATGTAAACTATGTAGAGAAGCAACTATACAATAGTATACAGAAGTATCAACCTGAACCAAAGGTTCAAGCGTAATACTGCTTGAGGTAGAGCCCATTTCTAGGCTCCTTCAAGACAGTCCCCTCATAATCTTCTAATACATAGGCTCATTTCTCCAGGACATGCCTCACGATGTAAGGACTGTGCCACATGGGGTAAAACTTGCCTGCCCCCAAGGGTTCTTTAGCTTGGTCATATAAGAGGACCAAGTCACCTTCAGCATACTACCAGAGATGGACAGACCTATCATATTGAACCTTAACATGATGTTTGTTAGCATCAATAGCCACAACAGCATCTCGACGTTGCTCGTCAATTTGCTCAAGGTGGATTAAACATTGCTCAAGACCCATCGTATCAGGGAGGAGTTCTATGGACAGTTTAAGCGAAGGTATCTCGCATTCAATCGGTAAAAGTGACTCCACACCATGAACTAGTTGAAACGGTGAGAACCCGGTGGCAGTCTTGACTGCGGTTCGATATGCCCACAAAGCAAGGTATAACATGATGTGCCAGTTGGTCTTGCTTTGTTGGATGGTATGTTGGAGAATGGTCTTCAAAGATTTATTGACTGCTTCTACTTGACCTTTTGCTTGGGGATAGTAAGAAGATGAGTGTTCTTGATGAAACCCAAGCTTGAGAGATAAATCCTCCATCATCTTGTTCTGAAAGTGACTACAATGGTCAGTGACAATCTCTTTCGGAATACCGAATCGACTTATAATTTGATTGAATACGAAGTGGGATACTGTAGCACCATCGGCTTTAACGGTAGGCATGGCCTCAGCCCATTCGGAAAAATAATCCATGGACACTATGATATGGTGATGCCCCCCAGCCGAAGCTGGTTTGTAATCCATGAAATCCACCCCCCATTTAGTGAAGGGACCGACGGTGAGGACCGGATGAAGGGGCACTGGATGCGAGCCTATGTTCCGAGAAAACACCTGGCAAGGGTGACATCTCTTCACAGTGTTAACACAATCTTTAAATATGGAAGGCCAAAAATAACCAACTCGCATAATACGTTGGGTTGTAGGAAGCCCAAATAAGTGACCACCACATGCCCCAGCATGGCAATCATTAAGCACCCGATCCACTTCTTCGTGAGTTAAGCAACGATGGAGAATAGAATCCTTTCCTCGACGATACAAAGTGTCACTAACGATAGTATAATCTTTAGCGTGATGTTTTACATGCCATCACTCATCTCGTGAATAGTGCAGAGGAAACTTCAAAGTTTGGAGATATACAATGACATTCCCATACCAAGGGTCCTCGGACGAGATAAGAAATAAGTGCTCATCCACAAACGAATCTTCATGAATGACATCCTCATCAAGTCTCGGAAGGTCTGACATAAGCTTAGCAAATACCATTGATTTTACCGACTTCGCCGAAGCAAAATCGAGATCAAATTCCTGAAGGATAACAATCCATTTATTGTCCTTACCCCTGATAAGGCGTCGTGATAGCACGAACTGAAATGGATTGATATGCACGACAACTGTGGTTGTTCTAAGCAGAATGTAATGTCGTAACCGTTGGACTGAATGAACAGTCGCAAGTGCCAACTTTTCCACATGAGTATCTCTTAGCTCAGCGTCTACTAGATTTTGACTAAGGTAATAGATGACATGCTCCACAAGCGCATCATCAACCTGAACAAAGACCATGCCAATCATCTCTTGAGATGCAGCCACATAAAGGATAAAATCTCGTGTGAAGTTTGGTGGACTAAGCACAGGGGCCGATACCAAAGCTTGCTTAAGGGCATCAAAATACTGTTGGGCTCGCTTATCTCAGATAAAAGGTGTGTCTTTCTTCAATAAGCACGCGAAACCTTTGGTAAGATTAGCATAATTGACTACGAAACGACGTAGAAAAGTGGCTCTCCCTTGGAGGCTCTGAAGTTGTAACAAATTGCATGGAGGAGGCAATTGAAGTATTGCCTCAACTTTGAGAGGATCGACTCTAATACCCTCTTTCGAAACTATGAAGCCTAGAAGGCGACTTGTCCTTACAGCAAAGCTGCATTTGTTAGGATTCAATCAAATATTGTATCGTATACATCGTTCGAGAATCATGCGAAGGTGCTTGGGGTGGTCCATCCTCTTGCAAGAATGGCCGGCAAGATCGTCCAAGAAAACCTCCATAATCATTTTAAGATCGTGAAAGGCGTAGGTCATGCCATGCTGAAATGTAGCTCCGGTGTTTGTAAGTCCAAAGGGCATTTTTCGATATGCAAATGTTCCCCAAGGACAAATAAAAGATGTCTTATGTTGATCCTCGGGTTTGATTTGAATCTAGTTATAGCCAGAAAATCCGTCCATGAAGGAAAAAATCTCACTTCCGACGCAAGCATCCAAGATTTGATCTATGAATGGTGTGGGGAAGTTGTCTTTCGGACATGCACGGTTCAAATCTCTAAATTCGGTGCATACACGGATCGTTCCCTGCTTCTTATCCAAAGGAACGGGGTTTGACACCCATTCAATAAGGGGAACGGGGTAGATGAAACTAGCCTTGAGTAGTTTCTCCACCTCTTCCTTGATAGCGGCTGCTTTTCTAGGTTTCATGGCACGTAAGCGTTGTCAAACCAGTTTAGCGTTGTGATATGTTCTAATCTCATGTTCAACAATGCGGAGGTCTATTCCTGGCATCTCCTCATATGACCAGGCGAAATCTTCCCAGAGTTTTGTAAACAATTCGGTGTAAATAGTAATCTCCTCAAGAGTACAATCGACATCGATGTAGACATTCTCAACTATTCCGGGAGTACGAGAGATATTGATCGACGTAGTTGGGGAAATGTTAGCCATATTCCCTTCTGCAAAAACATCATGCGACTCCAAAAGAGCCACAGGGTGACCAACCATATCTGCTAGAGTCATCCTAAACTCTTCTCGTTCGGGGAGCTCGAGTTTAGGAAGGAAATAAGAGCGATGGTGCATATCTTCCCAAGGTCTCTCACTACCACACATGGCCTCCATAATAGCTTCTATAGAAGGAAAAGTACCATCGAGGCAATCATGGGAACAAGACGAGTTGGCTGCCCAAACCGACAGCGTAACGGGATCTTCGTCGACTGTTTGGGAAGAAGAGAGATCCGGTTCTGCAGTGGCTTGTTGAATATGCTGGTACGCAGGCTCAGCTACAAATAGTGGCATAGACATCTCAACATGCGAAATGTTTCCAGACATAGAACTCATGGACGGTAAAGTCCATGGATCATCAAAATAGGAAGTCTAGAATGACATATTATGCGAAGGAGGAGATGCATTGTCGGTAATGGTTCCAATAAAATTCATGGGTGCGGCAAAATCATAAGTTCCCATCAATGAGGGGTACATGCCAACACCCATGTTCCCAGTTGCCAGCTGAGAATGAGTAACCTACGGGACTATGGATCCCATGGATGCTGTGGAAGAGGATTTAATGTAATCCAACTGATTGATGGTCACAATCTTTCCTTCGTGAGGAAAGCAGATAGCTCTGAATACAGTGGACGCGATAGCTTTCATGGCATACATCCAATTCTGACCCAGTAAAAGGTTGTAGTCGATGGACGCCTCAACCACCTCGACTTCAATAGGCACAGACTTACCTCCATAGGAGACAATAAGGGAGGGGATAATTCCATGCGGCTTAAAAGAACGACCGTCGAATGCAGTGAGCATGGTTCTAGACACAAGTAGGGGAGGAGAGCCAAGAGCTTTCCAACAAGTTAATGACATTACTGATGCAGAGGCACCTTCGTCAACCATAGTACGTTTGACAAAACTTTGAAGGCACACCACCTGGATTTGAAAAGCCACATGGTAGGGTAAGCGAGGTTGGACGTCAGCAGTATAGAACTTGATAATAGTGGGACTTCCCCCATCCTGAACTCCTAACGCACTCAAAAGAGCATGCTTCTGAGAAGGACAGGCTTGCAAAACTTCAAGAGCCGACATGGCACACGGATTTTGGCCCAAATATTCTACGATGGAGTAGTTGTGGGCGGCTCAAGCATTAGGATTATGTGTAGAGTGCTTAAGAACACCTTTCGGTACTGGTGGCATAATAGAGGGCTTCTCGATATGCAAGGAATTTTCAGGAGGAGGGGGAGGCTCACTCCCCAAATTGGGTTGTGGTGCATCATAATCGCGTTGACGAGTGGAAACACTAACCTCTGACTGAACCATGTTAACACATCCATAACCACCAGTATTGCAAGAAGATGTTGTTGTCTCAATAGGTCCATAACCAGTGGTGGGAGCATGCGAAGCCATGTTTTGGTGATGAGGTATGGGATCCTTAACACAGTTGGGCTCTGTTCCAACTGCTTCAATGCTTCTTCAATACGAGGACATAAGTGAGTAAGATGGTCTTCCCCACAGAGCTTGCAAGGAAACTTCACCTTATGCCTAGGTTTACGGTCCTCACCAGCATTTCCTCCTTCTCGAGGAGGGTTGGCATTATCCTTACGGGGGGTATTGTGATTGCTATTATTATTGCCATTGTTTCCACCCTTACAATTATTTCTCCCCTTTTTCTTACCACCAGGTTGATGGTTACCTGACTGGTTTGTCGTTTGCACACTGTGTACATCGGACGATGGGGTGGAAGTGGACAAGGTGTGAACCTGTCCGGGAGTAGACTGGTTTAGCAACAAATTTTGCATTTGATTAGCTACCAAATCTACGGGGTGAGAGCTTGCAGATCCTACGATGCCATCTGCATGCAGTCCAGGAACTAATGTGGGCTCATGACATGTATGTGGTGCGTCAAGAATGATGTCATATAAAATGCCAGACTGAGAGTATAATAAGTCTAACTGTTGGACTTTCAAGATATCTTGTTCCTCAGGCACAATGTCAAACATCGAAACATCCTTAGCAATGTATGGGAGGAGAGACTTGAGGAACCATTCCAACAAGAACTCTGGAGGAATGTTGGCTTTCACTAACCTCTTCCGCTGACACCACTCTTGAATGTGGTGTTATAGGTCAAACCTACACCTCTCCGTCCGTGATCACCTTGAGCTGTTGATCACACAAAAGGACAACTTGGATGGAGGAGCCTGTTGACTCTAGATGAGACTTTGACTTACTCCACCTCATGACAAGACTGGAAAAACCCTAAAATTTCATTTTGAGACATGAGCACTACTCTACTTCAATAGACTAGCGCCTGTACTCTACTCCAGTGTGTAATAGTTGCGCTCAAGCCTCATGAGCGCTACTCCTCTTCAGCAGAGCAGCGCTCAACATTCCAAAAGTGATGAGCACTAGTTTACAAGCACTATAGTAGCTCCCTAAGCGCTACTTCACTGAGCAATAGTAGCGTACATCTCAAAAGATGATTAAAAAATAATTAATTTCACGAAGAGGATTAGTTGCAGTTGGTTTTCCAACTTCCCCAACTCCCTCTATAACCATCTCTCGACCTGAACTGCTTCCCTTGTCCTATAAATACAAGGAAGGATAAAGAGAGGGGTTAGAGACATGAATGTTATTAAGAGACTTTTAAAGAGAAGCTTGCATTGGAGGAGTTTATGCTGGAAGATATCCAAGCCAGAGAAACGCAGGACCCCAAGATCAAGTTGCAGGAGCATGTCACAAATTCAGGTATACTTTGTATCATCAATTTGCATTTGACAATAAAAGGTTGAAGCATCTTTCTTGTCCCAAATTAAGTGTTCGTTGAAGTGTTATACTTGTTTGGATCTGATTTGGTTAATATTAGATGTTAAAATTTCTTTGTCTTTTTCATCATTATATATTATCCAAGATACGCGGAGAAAGGTACTTGTATTGCAGGTTTATTGAACGGGAGGTTGACTTGAGGATCGAGTGCAAGATCGAATAAGAGCTAGGATCAAATGTCATTCGAAAGGTATGTTCTCAAGACCTATAACCTATTTCCTTTCATGAAAATCTTTGTAACACAGTTAATACGCTTACTTGTCATCCCCTTTCAGTTGATAGTATCTGTTTCCTTACTATAGGGTAGTTTTTCCCACCAACATGTGGTCAAAAATATGCGTGGCCTTGTTCTAACGGAAGGTAGATAAAAGTTCAGTACCAGTATCATAGTGAACTGACAACTGGAAATGATCTAAGAAAACCAAAGCGATCTCGTTAAAACCCCTATAAGTGTTTCCAGGAAACTCGATGTACCACTTCGCGGCTGCCCTTGTGAGGGTGCATTGAAATAGTTGCAATCTAACGGAATCATGATTTAATGAGTTGGAGGAGCACCAAAGGTGAAATGTCGTGACATGATCCCCTAGGTCCTCAACACCTTTTCCTTCAAGCTTAGGAATTTCCAAAGGGAGCTTGGTAGGGACCGGGGGCCAATTAGGGTCATGACACACTGGATCATTTGTGAGCTTCGAAATATCCAAAAGATTCAAGCGTTGAAGGAACGGGAGCTGAGGCTAGAAAGCTTGATTATAAGCGCCCATAAAAGGTTGGTTAAATGGAACCGTATTATAAGATGGACCAAAAGTTTGACCATGAGGATTAAAGTGCCGATAATAAAGACCTGATGGACCATAAGCTTGCCCATGGCCATAGGATTGATAACCTCCTCCTTCCTGATGCATTTGAGAGTAAGCAGGTATGTGCATGTTTTGGGCACCATATTGGGGTGGTGGATTGTACTGGTGGCCAGCACCGACTGTGTTGTAGTAAGGGTTGCCACCATGAGTATGGGGCATATATGTACTATTCATAGCGGGAACCGTGTTGTAATGACCATAATGGTATGGTATGTTCCCACCCCCAACATTAGGATTAGCTTGATCAGTTGTGTGGTGACCATAAGCATGAGATGTATTTCCAGCCCCAATATGGGCGTTAGTAGTAGCAGGGATGGTGGTGTTATGTCCATGTGGATAGAATATATTCCCACCCCTTACATTGGCATTGCTAGTAAGGGCAGTGGACGCAACAGTATGTGGTATATGTCCACCCTCGTGGTTAGGAGGAACATTAACATTCGTAAAAGTAGTCTTGGGTTGACGAGTAGCGGCATCTGTATTAGGTGGTGGATGGCGAGTCGTGTTTCGAACAACATTCCTATTAGATTGGGAAATCCTAGGAGGTGGTCTTCCTCCAACATTAGCATTGTTAGGAGGAACATGACCAGTCCCCATACTATGTGTGTGAGTGGACAACGTAGTGCCCCTAGTGAAGGTAGTGCCCCCAGTGGGTATAGTATGGCTAACACCATGGCTGGTGCCAGCATGACTACCAAACATAGTGGAAGGTTCAACTGTACTATAACTAGGCATACCAAAAGAGAGTGCAGTTGGGTTGATCGTAGGACCAGTGTCATCATGCAACTCTGGCATCCCGTATCTATAATTGCGTGGAAATGAAGGAATGAATGTGTCATCCCGTTCTTCATCCTTGGGTAAGGTTGGAATTCCATGAAGATAATTATCCAAATTCAAAGGACCGAACGGATCTTGTTCAAGTGGATTTGGCCAAATCAAACTAGGTTGAGTCTCAGGTGGATCACCTCCCCACGCCTCACGAGGAGTATGGGGATCGGAAGTGTGGTCAACTCTACCCAATGGAGTCGAAGGTTTTTACTCAGTATCAGAATGTGTAGCAGTCATGACATCTTGGGCGTATGTCTCGTAAGAATCTGAAGACTTAGAGGGAGCCCTCTGGCATCCCCTAGCAACACGGTGTGAAAGCTTGATAGGCTCTAAACTAGCCAACCGACGGGATCGGTGGAGAGTAGGGCTCCGCACCATGATATCTCCGTAGAGAATATATAATCAAAACATCCTCTAAAGGCCAACTATCGATAAAAAACAGTAAATCAAAAGCACACACCTAGAGAAACTACAGCGAAGAGCATACAAATAGAGTGGCTAAATGAGCTCCCGACACTAGAGCCAGTATGTGTGGCCTAGGAGAGGCTTGAGACTCCCAAACTATAGCCGGAGGTAACATAATCAGTTATAGAGACACTCAGGCTTCACTGCATGTATAGGGTCAAGTTCACTGCACAAACACAACTGTGCTGTCCAATCCCTATTTGACTCAGGACACAAACAGCATAACCACTACAAGTACCCTGTGCGATACCTAGGTAAGGAAACTATGCTCACCACAATATAACCAATGCTTAAGGGGACAGTTGCAAGTGGGATCCGTCATATGGGTAGGCTAGATAAGCTCGAAGCACAAGAGGACGAACCTCCGGTAACCCCAGATATGAACAAACCCTGGAAATATCTCCCACGTTCAGCCAGTATCAGAGGGATATCTCTTCAACCAACCTCCCGTGACCTCGTGCTTAACTCTGGATTGAGTAGAGCTTCCTGAGAACACCGATATATACCAAGGATTCCTCCACTCCTTGGTCAGACACCTAATGTTTCGTCTAGTAGTCTTGGATTGTTAACTCACAATGATCTATTCCAAGACTCTAAACCTATGCTAGTTGGTGTACCCTATAAATAAAATCGGTCTAATCAATTTTTAAGATTAAGCATTAATTTTAATGGCTGTGATTACTCAAGGGATATGATCGTGAAACTAGTGATGTCTAAGACTCGATAGTATGCAAAAATCATCCAATCGTAGACTCATCTATCCAATGAAAACAATGCCACTAATATTCACAATCAAACCAACAATTTCGAAATAAATACGCAATCCTTTTATATTTTTTCCATGCACAATCAGAATCTAAATGAAGGCAGAAAGCACTCAATGCAAGATGCAATACATAAAAGCAAAAATTTGCTTTTGTATTTTCTCTTATAAACAAAAGGAAAATGAAAAAACTAGGTGCACTTTTTTTGTATTTTTCAATATATGGAAATGAAAAATGCAAGCAAAATCCTACTATCTAGTCACTGATATGCCAAGGAGATCACTAAGACAACCAAGCAGATACCAAACAGTAAGACTCAGCCAACGGAATGAGCTCAAAAGGAAAAAACCAACAAGGCTAAATCCAAAGATGGGTAAAAAACCAACAAGGCTCAACCAAGAGAAATGAATATTTTTGGTCAAAATCGAGGCATGGAACAATCAAGAAACAGGCCAACAAAGACTCAGGATCAACCAAAACCAACCCAACAACAACCAAAGGTCATAAACCAACAAACGCTAGAGTTGTACACTACTATCGAAGGAATACCTGCGGGTACCCGCGAGCAGTAGAGTAAATAGAGGCGGGTATGCATGGGCAGAGCTAAGCTAGCCCGTAGGTGAGGAAAGGCAAGTTGAAAAACAGAGAGTCCAATGGCTCAGAAAAAGAAAGTTTTCTATAGTATATCTCAACGGAAGATAAGTGACACAGAGCTTCGACAAACAACAACTCTAATTATGGACTAATGCTCAAATTTGTTTCCCAAACATGGATGTTTTCCCCAGCGGAGTCGCCATTTCTATGTTGGAGAAAACTCACTATGGCTTGGGAGACCACAACAGACAGATAACTACCAGAAATCAACTCAATTCTCAAAATTATGCTATATAAGTGACAATGCTAAGATAATGAAGAATATAACCAACCTTGATCCAAACGTTTGATGTAGATCCTGGTTGGAGCTTTTCCAATCCATGCACTTGAATCTACAAATTAGTCTTGAGAGCCAATATACCACAAGTACATATAATATATAAATGACATTAACATCATCAATAGCAATGGTCCATGATATAACAAGTAAATGCAACCCAATGTAAGATAAACAACATTTACAACATTAATGGACAAGAATATGAGTATTTCTTTTGATAAACAAGAAGAAGTACAATGTGATACGACCTCTTGCTCGCAACCATCACTTCAATCCTCCATGAATGGCAAACTCAAACTAGATAGGAGTTTGGAAGGTGAACATAAAGGGTTCACAACTACAAGGATCAATGAGTGTAGACTCAATATAGGGCAAAAATCCACTAGAGTTGTCTTGCTCTTCTTTCTCCTCCCGTCCATAAGCCATATGTGCTCAATATATAGTCCTCTCAAAGATAAGTGAAAGCACACATTGAGGCATTTCTTAGGCAGATGGAGAGCCAAAGGTCACCCAATGACCGCTTTTTGGGAGTAAAAAGTAATAAACTAGTGATGTTTACCATTTTACTTGATATCCATGGGCTATAGTGATGCAACTCGCCGGAACACTTGCTATAGTGATGCAACAAGCGGGTAGGAATAAAAATAGGGAAAAATAGTATCTGAAGGATATAAAGTGGATTTGAGTCAGTGAAATGGATCCTACAGGCCAAAGAATGCTGATGATCACAGGGTGGAAGATTATGTTGTAATAGGGGGTTCTAAACTGACTTCATATGTCACTACGAGGAGGGTTCATAACCGCCCCCAAAGGTTTGTAAAGCTTTTTAGGGGGGGTTTCGAATCGCCTCTGTAGGTACCTACAAGGGGGGTTTATAACCTCCCCTAAAGGTTTGTAAAGAGTTTTAGGGGGGTCTTTGAACCGCCTTCATAGGTACCTACAAGGGGGGTTTAAAACCACCCCCACAGGTTTGTAAAGAGTTTTACGGGGCGTTTTGAACCGCCTCCATAGGTACCTACAAGGGGGGTTTAAAACAACCCCTAAAGGTTTGTAAAGACTATTAGGGGGGGTTTTGAACCGCCTCCATAGGTACATATGAGGGGGGTTTAAAACAGCCCCCAAAGGTTTGTAAAGAACTTTAGGTGGGTTTTTGAACCACCTCCGTAGGTATCTACGAGGGGGGTTTAAAACCGCCCCCAAAGTTTTGTAATAAAAACTTTTAAGGGTGGTTCGGAACTTCTCCCATAGGTACATACGAGGGGGGTTTATATCCGCTCTGAAAAGTGAATTTTTGGGGGGGTTCAGAACTGCTGCCAAATGTCACTTTAGGGGAGGTTTTAATCTCTTCCAGAACTGCCCCTAACAGCTGAAATTTTTAGTGTCAGTGTTATTAGGGGTGGTGTTTTAAAGACCGCCCTCAAAACTAACTTTTGGAGGCGGAAGACAACCGCCCCTTAAAGTCAAAAAATGACTTTTGGGGGGGTTTCGAACCACCCCTAAAAGTCCAAAAGTAACTTTTTTTTGGGGGGGGGGGGTTAGAACCACCTCTAAAGTGACTTTTGGGGGGGGATTTAGAACCGCTGCCAAAAGTGACTTTTGGGGGGGGTTTAGAACCGTCGCCAAAAGTCGCTTTTGGAAGCGGTTCTAAACACCCCCCAAAAGTCACATTTAGGGGCGGTTTTGATCTCTTCTAGAATCGCCCCTAAAATTCAAAAATTTTAGCGTCAGTAATATTAGGGGTGGTTTTGGCAAGACCGCCTCCAAAGCCAAAACTGCCTCCAAGAGTCACTTTTGGAAGGGGAAGACAACTGCCCCTAAATGTCAAATTTGTTGTAGTGAACCAACTTCAATTTGCTTACTTGGCTATTTTCCAAGTGCGTTTACACCACACTACCAACTAACATTCTCGCTTGTATGATAGCTCCAAGAAACTAGAAGATTTCGTAACCCTCCATGCCCATGACTCCAAAAAGAGTGATGACCCTATAAATGTGAATATGGACATGGTCTCAATTTCAAAAATTCCTCCAACAACGCAACAATTAATTCCAAGAATTCATCAAACCACACCAACACTTCCCTTCACCATTTATTTCCTACAAACTTCATATCACCGCCTCTTCATTATTTAATTTCTCTCAAATTTGATTTCACCCCATCTTAGTTTTAGGTTTATATATATATATATATATATATATATATATATATATATATATATATATATATATCAAGAGTTACAAGTCAACCTTCCACCATCTCCTTTCTTTAAAATAAAATATTTTACAATTTACACTAGTAAACCATAAATTTACTATTACAACATATAGTGTATTTATGGAAATCCTATCTACTCTTTACTGCATTAATATCCTCCCAAAGATATTAAATAATATTTTATATTAAAAGTATACACATATACATAAAACATACATGCAATATATTTAACTCTTAAATATATTCAGTCACCAACAAAATTATAGAATAACATATATGCACCCTGTTAGCACCCAAATTGTGCTAAGCATCTAGGAGGGACATTAACCATGGTAGGAGTATTAGCATCCAATCCCGAAATTGCAAAGGAAAATCAAATTCAAGCTAAATGTAATTTCATGTGAAGAATATGGGTTTTTTTTTATGAAAATGACTGTTTTAGTCATCGTTTTGCAGCAGTTGTTTCGGCCAAAACAGAAGGAATCTTGGGAAACTGAGAGAGGTTTATCTCCAGCATGAGCCAGTATCCAATAACCTCTCTCAGATTTGCACAGGTGTTATGGTTTGGGAGAATCAAAGGGTTTTTCAGGGGGTAATTTTCTAGAAATTACATTTTCTGCGGAGTCATCAACTTCAAAGCTAGATCCCGACCAGCTGGAGGAGAATGGGGGGGAAATAAGACATGGGTTTTGTCGGCAGCATGCCCATTTACAATAACCTCCTTCAGTTTTTAAACAGGTGTCTTCATTTCGGTTATACATGCAAGGCACCGAAGGCCAGCTTTAGTAGTCTGCGGCCAAAACTGAGCAAAGTTTGTTGAAACCAACTTCCGGGCTGTTGAATCTCTTTGTGTAGCTGTCAAATGTCATTGTAACAGCTTCTTACTCAGAGAGCTCGACCCTAGGGCCAAATAGAACTATAAATTGAATGTAATAGAAGAGTTAGAGGTTGGAAAATCAAGTGGCTAATGCCTTGGGAGAGCTCTGCTCTGTTTTCAACATTTGTCCTTAATGAAATTGCAGTGATTGAAGTTGGTTTTAATGGCAGAGATTCTTGTGCCATTCTCCTTACAGTCTATTCCTTCTCTTTTCCCATGTAAATTTGTGTTTCCCTCATTGTTTATCCATTTTGTTATACTTATTTCATGTTTGGTTCAGTGTAGTATCTTGATGGAATTCATAGAAATTATGCTCCATTTTGATCATACAAAGAATTTCACAAATTTTTTTCTGCTAAAGTTGGTGTAGAATTCATCATTGTATGCTCTACATCGATGGATTGTTTCTATCATCTTCCTTATCATCAAATTAATATCTCTTTGACTGTAAATGGGTGGCTATCTTGCCTCTATTTTGACATTCCTAGCAGCAGCATTGTATTTGATCTATGTTTTCTGTTTTGACTCCATTGCCCATGTTTTCCTCATGATTTTATCTCCAAACAGTTTATATAAAGGATATGTCCTAACAGAAGTCTGACCTTCTAATAATGTGTTTTGATTGAATATCTTGAGTGATCAATGGTGGTGTATGTTTTCATTGTTGACACCTTTGATTATTTCCAGTCTTTCATTGATTTGTAGAGAGAGCCCTCTCTGACAATGCTAGGTCAGTAGCATTAGTCCAAAGTTGGTTTGTGGTTACCCTAACTTGCCCTCTCCCGCAACCTAGGGGGTACAATTTGGGTGTTAACAAATTGGCGCCCTTATCGGAGAGGGATTTTCTTATCATCCCTGGGAGAATGATAAAGTTCAGATCTGAATGCTGATGGTGAACAACAGTTAGACATCAAGAAGGTTGTATCATTCACCTGGTAACTCCACTCATCAAAATTCTAGTATGAAGGTGAATCCACTAGGAGGATCGGTGACTCCATATCATAATTGAAGATGTTGAAGGTCTCATGGAGACTCCGCATTGAAGAAATCTATGGTTTCTCTGTTTCACAAGCTGTTGCACTCACCCTTCAGCCAGAATTTGCAGCTCCATTGGTTGAAGATGGCTTCATTCTCAAGAAGGTATGCTCCCATGAGCAGGTCTCACATACCTGGTTTTCCAAATGCCATTGTTAAAGTAGATTGGCAAACCTGTTTACCTAAATTTAAAGATCAGAAAGGAGATGATGCTGTTGTTCATTTGATTAGATTTCATGTGCATATACATAAGCTTGGAATCAGTTTTCCTGAGGGTTGTTTGATGAAAATGTTTATGTCAACATTAGAAGAGAATGCAAGATCATGGTATGAGGGATTACCAACAGCAAGTTTTTGTTCCCTTGAGGATTTTCACACCGTATTTCATGAGCATTTTAAAAATCAGTACCCATCCTTGTTGTTAGTTCAAGATTGTTGCATGCATGTTAAAGGTCTCATTGAAGTTTTGGAAAGCATGTATGGTAATGATGAGTTTGTGGATCAAGATATTTTAGCAGTGTTGCATGAAAATCCATTCCATAAAAAGGAAATGAAACATAAATTCCATGACACTCAAGACACCCTCCAACAGACACTAGTTTCTCCTGTGGTAGTAAATGAAGAAGGACAACATACTGCTGAAAATCATATGCCCTTGCTTGAATGTGAGGAAATTTTGCAGCACTCTTGCCATTTTTTATGTGACCAGGTTACTGAGGAAGATAGCCACTCTGTTTTCTCTGCTCTTTATCCATTATCTAATTTAGGCATTGGAGAAAGAAATGATGTCTCAAATTCTTTTGAAAGTCAAGTTGAAATTTCTGTTGAAATAAATGAAGGGAAAGAAGCCATAGAAGAAGCTAGTTGTCTTAACACTCAAGAAAACTTTCAGAATGTAGTTTCTCATTTGGCTGAAAGTGAAGATGGCGGTGTCATTAATGTGAAACATGTGCAGTGGTTTGGTCGGATCTCATTTGGTGAACAAGAAGATCAGTCTTCTTAGTCAAGTTTTTCTTGATGCCTTTCATTTTCAGAATTATTGTGTCAAGAAGGAATTGCTTCCTATCTTTCTCTTGAAAATTTGTTTGATATTTCTTTTGAAACACAAGTAGAGAATCAAAGTGCATATTTAGAATTTTCAAAGAGCCAAGAAAGTGGAGAGCATGTAGTAGATGGTTTTGGTCCTATTGGGCTACATGAAGGATTAAATATATGTGATGTGGAGGATGGGAGAGAATCATAATTGTTTGATGTTAAAGAGGATACTCCCCATTTTCAAAGGTGGAAAGTTACAGCTGAAGCAAGAGCAATTGAACATGGAACTTACTCCTTTCTTTTTACTTACCAGCATGAGATGCTTCCTGTTATTCAAGACCCTTTTTCCAGTTTGTTACAGTCATTGGAACAGGGGGATGTCGTTATTTTGATGGGTCATGAAGATGTTTTCAATAGGGAGTTTGAATGGCCATTTTCCGAGTTCTTCCTTTTTGTTGGATGAGCTGAATACATGTATCAGTCAAGAAAGCATTTGCAGGAGTGGATTTATTGGCATTTTTGTGTTACCTAATTGAGCAAAGAAGTTTTGCATCTTAGAGTAGGTAGCTAATCTGAATAAGCTCACAGTGAGCATTCCTTTCAACAGTCTTTTGAATGTACTGTTCAGTTTCAGTTTTCATCCTTCTTCAATTTTCAGTTTGCAGCATGTACAGTCAGCATGTACAGTCATCTTGCAGTTTCAAGTTCAGTTCAGAAATTTTCAGTGTAGTTTTCAGCCTATGGTCGAATATCAGGAGATTAAAAAAAGCCTTGAACAAAGAAGAAAAAGACGCCTTAAACCAAAAGAAAATGGACTTTATGATCCTATTATTAGATTTATATATCTAAGCTAAAGTTTTAAATTTTATAAAGAATGGAAGTAGAGGCTTTCAGTTTTTATGGAAGCAATATGTCCATAGCTGAATGAGACAGGTTTTAAAATTTCTTATGATTGGGCAAAGTTTTGAATAAAAAGGAGTGAAAGTCAAGCAAAAAGAGTGAAATAAGCTCTAGGCAAAAGAAAAAGATCTTCATAATGGGAAAGATGATTTTAATAAGCCAAGGCTCGCTGCATATTTGAGCATTTAATGTTTGATATGAAAACAAAGTTTTGAGTTTTATAATGGAGCGATATACCCAAAGCTTAAATGTTTCTTTGGTGAAAGGATTTAAATTGTTGGGAGGGGCCGAAGGCTTAATTAAAGTTGAACAAAATGTATATCGGGCCAATCCGCATCACTCAACACAGACAACCCATCAAGCGACCAAGAGCTAAGCCAAGGGGTCCCTATGCACATCATCCGTTCTCCAAGAACGTTACCTTCTTTGTTACTTGAAATATGAGTGAAGTCGTGGTGTATATAAACCGTAGAAGAACTCTCTGCCTCTTGCATGTTGTATAAGCCCCTTGAAGATTAAAATATTTGCATCAATACCTAAATCCCACACCGGGTGCCTGGGTGACCGCGTGGATGCTCTAGGGGTACGCAGAGGTCGACGGACAATAAGAGATGGGTAATCAAGGCGCGCGGGTGCAAAGTATCCGCGCAGTATGGGAACGTGTTTCATTTTACTGCCATGATGTGGTAGTTGAAGAATCCGAGGGAGTTTAAGAAGCCAGAAGCAATGAAAATAATACGACCTGAGCTATGCTGTGCAAATCCCCATTGACATCGAAGCCGGGGCAGTGATTTTGGTTTTCAACTCTAGCTAGCATTTATCGACGTCGAAATGAAGGGGCCATTGTTTGGCATTGAATTCGTACATGCATTGGTTAATATTCATGGATCAGTCATAGGCAAGGAAGGATTAGACCCATGGCTTCCAAACGCCTTCGTTTGTGAGAAATTTGATGACACTTCAAAGCACAGCATGTTTCTTATCGTTCTTCTTGGCAAGATTCTAAGGAAAATTCACCCTCTGATTGCTAATCTGATGTTACTCTATGGCGGCGTGGGGTTTTGTATTACGGTGATAATTTCAAACGGAGCCAGTGTGGCAAAGCAACATGCACAAACAAAAAGTTTCTAAACGTCAAGCTGGGTTGGGAGAGACATTGGGCACTTAACTGTTTTCATATTAGCTGTGTGACGGCCTTTTCGATAATCTAGAGAAAGTCTTAGTATTTGACTGAATGTCATGCAGACCTTGATACTTGGGCGATCAGCTGCGTTCTATCTGGCAGTTGGAATATGGCTCAGGATGTTAGCATTGAAGACCCTGCATCAGTTGCAACGCATTGGGAATACCGTTGAAATACTGAGTGGTGTCTATCGATGTTTGGCGTCTGGTTGCAAAATGTATGGGGGCACGTTGATATGGGTGCAAAATTTTTGATCTACCATTGACGATAGAGCCAACGTTGCCCTAAAGGAAATCCGTGAGAACATTACAAGCCTATTCAGAAGCTGCAAACTCGGGTGACTCATCTACCCTTGAATACAAAAGGAAGGCAGCCGGCTAGAACACATATTGACGAATCTGAAATAGCTGCGTTGAAATTGGATGGCCAAGACAATACCTCCACCGCGGGTTCATATAAGCACATTCTCAATTGGAATCCATACAGCCACGTGAAAACTAGATCGACCGTTCTTGTTATATCGCATTCAGTACATGCCCCAGAAATAAATTTGGTGACCGTTGCGATGGATGTGACCGGAGAGTCACATGTCTTTCGATGAAAGGCATCGCAATTAAGGGGGGAGGTAACAAAAGTGTTTTGTTACCATTGTGATGGTTAACAAAGCTACAATCAACACCTGCTAGTTGTTGTTCCGAGTAAAGGTTCAACACGTCATCAAAGCTACCGCGTGGAGGCCGCATCATCGTAGTACAGGATAAAAGAAACATAGGCAATGGCTATGCGTCAAAGGCATTTTCTGGTTCATCCAGGCATGGAATTTGAATTTAAAATGATAAATATCAAGGTCATTACTTGCTGCCCAGGCATGTCGTTGTATGGCTCCTCCTGCTGCAGATTAAACCATTATTAAAGCAATTGAAACTCCACCAAAGCGCCTTTGGACGTATCATGTACACCCGTTCGTTGAAACATCATGGCATTTGTTGTAGATCATTGGTTCACTTGGTTGCATGTTCGAAGATAGCCTCACTCATCTTGCTCTTATCCATTGACCACAATTCGTGCAATTGACAATGATTACCCAGCTCGGTTATGAGACTCTTAATCTCAAGAAAAGTATGGGCAGGAGTTCTAATCCCTTCGACAGAGTTTTCAGAAATATCCTCGCCTTCGGATTTGAGGAAAATATAAGTGGAATCGCAGTAGGTTCATGAAAGGATCGTTGCCGAGCATTCTTTTTCAATTGCAGCAGACAGCAGAAGAAAGGGAGAGATTTCATTTTGAAATCATGGTAATTCCAATAGTGCAGGAAGATGTTGGGAGACTTTAGAGCAAGTTCTACGACGGATTCTCGAGGATCCAAGGAAGCTGGAAAGTGACATCGAGTTTTTCTCAATGAAGAGTATGCAGCATGGTGTGGTGAACACAAAACTTGATTGTGAGCAGTCAATACAAGAAAGTAAAAGCAATTATCCATGGGATTTATTAGAGCACAAAGAATGTCAGGAATTAGCATAAGCTTGGCAACTTTGGTTGGAATTGGAAATCAACCATCTAATCCACTACATAAAATCTAAGATTATTTATCTGCACCAATAAATAATACCTCTCCTGCTGTGTCAGCATTATCCAAGGGAGAACCCACAACTTCTTTAATCTGATTCTTCTCCACGTTCAAGGCTCGCAGCATGCCTTCGAATTCATCTCTCTGATTGTCAATTAAGAAGCACTCTCAAAAGCACAAAGCCCAGTCTCAAATTGCATTAAAAATAAATTTTGCTCAATAATAGACAGAAATAATATTCAGTAGCCTAGATAAGTGCTGATTGCTATTGACACAAGTGCTAGATATGAAGAGAATTGAATTCTGTGTTAAATGAATGAATTATAAGTATTGTGCAGATACAAGTCATGGTTATTTTTGCACAGTTTGTTGAAGTTTCCAGCTTTGCAATGGGATCCCAAACACCTAATTGAGTATCTAGTTGAGATAATCTAAACTATGTTGAGTCTGCTTCACACATAGGAGAGGAAGAATATGATCAAGAGATACTTTGGAAATTGATATTGGATTCCATGCTTCTTGTTCTCTTCAAACATGGCCGTTATAATGAACTTAACAGGTGTTTCAAGCAGAGTGCTAGGTATCAGATATCAACAGCAGCAGAGCAGGTTTGTCTTCAGTGGAGAGGATTGTTTAAGTTGCAGGTTACAAAGTTCAATTGTAGGTTAGAGTGCAAATTTAAGTGCAAAATTGGGAGTCACCCAATGGATCAGGCACTGGTCTACCACGGGTTCTTTGCTACCTCACAAGGAGTATAGCATCTCCAAGTTGGAGGTAGTTGTTAGCACCTAAATTGTGCTAAGCATCTAGGAGGGACATTAACCATAGTAGGTGTATCAACATCGAGTCCCCAAATTGCAAAGGAAAATCAAATTCAAGCTAAATGTAATTTCGTGTGAAGAATATGGGGGATTTTTTATGAAAATGACTGTTTTAGTCATAATTTTGCAGCCCCTGTTTCGGCCAAACCAGAAGGAATTTTTTGAAATTGAGAGAGGTTTATCTCTAGCATGGGCGAATCTCCAATAATCTCTCTCAGAATTTGCACATGTGTTATTTTTTGGGATAATCGAAGGGTTTTTCAGAGGGTAATTTTCCATAAATTACGTTTTCTGAGTGAGTCATCAACTTCAAAGCCAGATCCCGGCTAGTTGGAAAAGAATGGGGGAAAAGAAGACATGAGTTTTGTCGGCAACATGCCCATTTACAAAAACATCCTTCTGTTTTTAAACAAGTGTCTTCATTTGGGTTATACAACCGGGCCATTGAAGGCCATCTTCAGCAGTCTACGGTCAAAACTGAGCAAAGTTTGTTGAAAGCAACTTCGGTTTTGTTGAATCTCTTTGTGTAGGTGTCAAATGTCATTGTAACAGCTTCTTACTGAGAGAGCTCGACCCTAGAGACAAATAGAACTATAAATTGAATGTAATAGAAGAGTTAGAGGTTGGAAAATCAAGTGGATGAGGCCTTGGGAGAGCTCTGCTCTGTTTTGAACATTTGCCCTTAATGATATTGCAGTGATTGAAGCTGGTTTTAATGGTAGAGATTCCTGTGTCATTCTTCTTATAGTCTGTTCCTTCTCTTTTCCCATGTGAATTTGTGTTTCCCTCATTGTTTATCCATTCTGTTATGCTTATTTCATGTTTGGTTCAGTGTAGTATCTTGATGGAATTCATGGAAATTATGCTCCATTTTGATCATACCAAGAATTTCACAAATTATTTTCTGCTAAAGTTGGTGTAGATTTCATCATTGTATGCTCTACATCAATGGACTGTTTCTATCTTCTTCCTTATCATCAAATTAAAAGCTCTTTGACTGTAAATGGGTGGCTACCTTGCCTTTGTTTTGACATTCCTAGCAGTACCACCGTATTTGATTTATGTTTTCTGTTTGACTCCATTGGCCATGTTTTCCTCATGATTTTCTCTCCAAACAATTTATATAAACGATCTGTCCTAACAGAAGTCTAACCTTCTGATAATGTGTTTTGATTGAATATCTTGAGTGATGAATGCTGGTGTATGTTTTCATTGTTGACACCTTTGATTATTTCCAGTATTTCCTTGATCTGTAGAGAGAGCCCTCTCCGACTATTCTGGGTCAGTAGCATTAGTCCAAAGTTGGTTAGTTGTTACCCCGAATTTCCCTCTCCCGCAACCTAGGGGGTACGATTTGGATGTTTACACACCCCTTATGTAAAACGTCTTTAACAGGTTTGACATATATATAAACTTCAACACTCATTTAAATTTCAACACGTAGTTAATAATTGAACAATTCATCAACCAAGTTATTACATTAACGTGATTATGCTAATGTATTCATCTTTCCAACCAACAATACTAATGTACTCACAAACATGCTTATATGTCCCAATGCTACACATGTTAAACAAGGGTACTAACAACCAACATTTTATTTCTCTTAATGTATAATTCTTATATGTTTGCAAACAACATTCAGAACAATTTAGATATTGCGTCACCATCATGCATAAATAATCATTGAAAATCATTAAAACTAAATTAGATAATTATAATGAAGTAAATCGAGTATATATTCATGACAATTTATAACAATGATTAACACCATCTAATCTCACCATTGGTCCCATATGTCTCCATGGTACTCAAAAAACCTAATCACTTCCACTTCCTTCACTTGAACTTACCATCTCATCCGTTGCTGCAATATGCTATGGCATCAGCTATACTAACCTAATGAGAGATAGAACCAATAGGAGGAAGTGTCAACTACATCGGACAAGATTCCCCAACAGGAAACCACGAGTTGTCATCACATATTTAGGTTTTGCAGCATAAATGATGGGAAATGTCCCCACCCTTGTGATAGTACTATCATCAACACCTACATCAACCATACTATGCCATCACTATTCTAATATTATTGTCATCGAACAACCACTTTGGCCAATTTGCGGTTCTTGTAAAAACTCACACTTACCCACAAGTCATAGAAATTTTGGAATTTACAATTAATTCATAAGAAAACTCATATCACAACATTATAATTTTTATGTGTAAGACATCTTGTGCCTCTTGGCACTTAGGAATCAGATAGTAGCCAATCAACATGTGGGTTAGTTCACCAGTAACAAAAATATTATGTATGAACCTATTCAACTCTTTCAGATAATAATCTATGATACTAAAACATTTAATTATTCATGTAAGATCCTTTGCAACATATATTGCACTTATTCTCCCTCTACGATATAAACTTAATTGGCATACGCTTGTCTATATTCTCCATTGATTTTGCACGTTCAAATGAAATAACATATCCATCACCTTTATTAAAGTAAACCATAAATTCTATTTACTATAAGACATAGAGAATCCACATGTTCACATGACAACCATTTTAATCATTAATAATAAATTAAAATGCTAATCTAATTCATATTAGAGTTTTGATTACTAAATGTCACTTATGGAAGGTTACATGCACCATAACATAATAACCTCCATTGTCTATGAGCAAGGTCATGTTCTTTAAGATCCATGTAGATATTGAACAAAATTTAATCAACTTCTATAGTAATATTCTTAAAGAGCCTTCGAGGAATATATCAGAATCCATCTGCGAAATAAAAAGGAATATACCATTCCTTTTAATAGAGGAATATTATCACCTCTTACTCCAAGAAATCGTTCTGGAAGAAGTAGAACACGCCAATATGGAAATGGATCCTAGGAAATCCTCAGGGTTGGATTGCTTCCCTATGGATTTCTTCCACTTTTGTTGCTCAGTCATCAAGCAAGATGTCTGTGAAGAACCTGCAGCAATTAATTAATGAGAATACGCAATATAGAAGAAATAACAGAACTCAGAATCACTTTTATTGATCGCAGGCCACTTCGAGGGGGAAACCTCCTTTGAGCAAGCTCAATACAAGTAACTTCACAATGCCTTCATTGGTCTCAACACAAACTTATATACTAAGTCTAGGCGCTAATACCATGGGTCAATACCGTGTGTCAATACAAACTATGGATCAACAATTACTATAGGACGACTTACAAAACATATGCGTCCAACAACAATAATACAAACTATGGATCAACAAATAATACGGGACGACTGACAAAGCATATGTTCCCAACAACAATATACTAACAAAGTAAATAGAAGGGTTGACATGGGTTCCTAACATCCCCTCTCCCTTAGAAAAATCTTTGTCCTCAAAGCTTTAGATGTGGAAATTGATGCAAAATCTGAAGGAATTGTTCCCATGTAGCATCCTTGTAATATCCCAAATTTTGGACTAACTATTTTTGTTGTTATATTGGGCGAAGACCCTAGCACATATGTTTTATTTTGAATATTGGGCATGAGCCCTAGAACCTATGATTTATTCTTTTATATATTGACATATCATGCATGGACCCTAACTGACTTCTTTATTGAGTTTATATTGGGCGAGGAGACCCTAATGTTTTGATGACGTTCTTCAGCTTTGATATGGGTACAAACCCTAATATATTGAGATGATCTTTTGTTATTTACTGTGTAGAACTATGATCTTTACATGAGTGACTTATGTGGTGTGTTGAGCGTGGAATCAGAAACACACAAATGACCTACGTACTGGGCATAAGTCCCGATGTACCTAGAGGAATGTTTATGTACTGGGAGTAAGCCCTGAGGTACATTGAGTGTTGGGCATAAGCCCTGGAGCACTCCAAGCTTGATAAATGAATACTGGATCTGAGGCCACTTGAATATTGTAGATGTGCCTCAGAACCACATTCTAGCACTAGTGTTGAGTAGGAAGCTCTGGAATTGCACTAGTGTAATGCCCATGTGAAAGTGTTGAGTTAAAAGGCTCTGAAGAGCACTCGGGATTACTAAATATAAAAGTGTTGAGTCTCAAAGACTTTGAATGGCACTTTTACTTTCATCACATTTATTTAATTTGATTAAATGATTCATCTTTTATCTACCATCAAATACTGCGAGAACTACCATGTTAAACGAGGGAATCCGACATGCAAGCGAGAGACTAGAGGTGCCTATACAAGCTTACCGAAAGACCGTCCAAAAAATCGGACCATATCCTTAATGTTTAAAAGAAGTATCACGTGAAGATACATAATTAAATCAAAGATAATTGCCATAACCTAAAGTATGGATTGGCTAATATTAGTCTTATGATAACAAAATGCTGAAAGGACTCAAGGCTAGATATCATTATTAAGAGATTTTAATAATAATATTGTTATTATATATATATTTATGCATAAGTAGACTGCCACATCATTATATTATATTAATATTTAGGTTAAATTATAATTATTGTATTATTATTATTATGAAAAGATTAAAGATTAAAATCACTTATAGTTAAAACAAGTGAGAAGTCCTAGTTCAAGAGGAAAAAATATTTTTTAGTAAATAATATCTTTTAAATATTATAGTATTTAATTTAAAGAAACCAATTATTCCAAGAGTCATAATTCAAGACTCCCCTACATAAAGAGGGCAGATCCCAAGTTTGGGGGATCATCTATATTTTTCATTGTCATTCTCTTATGGTAATCAGAGAGAAGTTTTCTGCTCCAAGAAACTGAAGCAGTCTTATCTAATAATTCAAGATCTGAACCAGCAGTGAACCTAGGGCCTCTATTCCTCATTGCATGTTGGAACCAGCTCGGGGGGGTCTAGTTAGAACCAGGAATGGTCTAAGGGTCATGGCTAAGAGGAACATGGTATCCCCAAATTTATTGAGCTAAGAAAATAATTCTAACAGGTCAGCTAATCACAAAAGGGTTCTGTATTAATTATTGTTTGAGTGTGCAGGCTCCTACTGGAAGGGATCAAGTGCCAAAACATCCAGGTATGTAGTATTAGTTATTTATATTTCCAGTTATAGTAGACATATGCTTTTAGACTAGAATTGATGCTTTAGTATTGTTTAAATATTAATATAAATTTTATCAACTTAGAGGTTTGGCCCAAAAACCAGTGGAGGGTCTAGTAGGTCTAGCCAAGCTAGCCTGTGCTAGACATCACACCATTAGAAAATGTAGGAATGCTCTCATTGCTAATTGAAATATTTTATAACTGTGCATTGCCCTGTTTGTTTCCATGTTATTAAGCTAGGATTATTAGTTCTTTAACATTAAATATGTTTTCAAATTAGAATAATTTTTCCCTGTCATAGTATAGGTCCCACGTCTGCCTACAAGATTTCTTATTAAAGATCTAGTCTAGTAAGGGTTTGGTCTAAGTATTGAAACCCATTGTCATTCCCATTCTATCCATTGTAGGAAAACGATTCCATTCAAATAGTAAAACGATTGTTAGAGTTAGGGTTATAACTCCATTCTTTTGTTTATTTTCCATTTTGTTCTTAAGATTTTCCAAATAGGATTAGCAAACATAGTAAGCTATCCATCAAAACTATTAAAACAACCATATAATTATTCTACATAGCTATTAATCATTATTTCAACCTTGTTGCAAACAATAAACTAGAAATCGTAGGTAGAATTGAAAGCGCCATCATTTAAAACATTAAGAAGTAAAAATGTTAAAACATTACCCATGCAGGTTACAATGACCATGATTTTTCTCCTTGGAGCCATAACGAAAATGCACTAGATAATTGGAGGTTACTACTTCACACAACCACAGACTCAGACTTGTAAACTACATTTTAACCTTAAAACCCTGACAGGCTCAAGGATTGATTCCCACAGCAAACATGATAGGCGTCTTATACTTTTCGAATTAAAATCCCTAGGTCAGACATCGAACCCCGAGAGCAACTCAAAGGCCCAGGTTACATTTATAAATCTAGACATGAGACAGAAGTATCACTAGCAACAAACAATTAACCGATTTTCCATATAGAAGAGAAAATTGATTATCTTCAGGTTGGAAGCACTAACAGCTTATTATACACATATAAATTCTCGTAAAACACAGAACAGAGCAATGACGATTTTCATATGCTAGCATGGACTCCATTATTTAGTCAAACAACTTTTCACCAAGATTTCGAATTGACAGAATACCAAATGGAAAAACCAGTGACCCTATTTATTCACGCATCCTTTTGGGTCTCATGTTAAAACGTAGAAGTCTATTTCACATTACCAATAGTAAAATGAGATCCACAAATAATTACAGAGAATTAAATATTCTTTCAAACACCCATATTTACACAGGTACAAGTACATTGATAGCAACCGAGAACAAACCATCAAACCCTACTACATGCATGGAAACCCTCAGAAGTTTTCACCCATCGAAATAATATTTACGACGATATTTCAAACACCTGGTCAAGCCAAAGGCGACCACTCTTGAGACTAGAAAACCTGAGCTAGCCAAAGGAATCATGAAGTATCTCGATTACAAACTTATTAAAACCGAGACAGGTAGGTGTGAGGGGTTGAAAGAACCCTAGACTAACTAGTCGAATGCTTTATGTAGTTCGTAATGGTTCCCTTCTAGTTTAATGCAAGGAGCCACATCTTACATGCGCACGAAGAAAACCAAAGAAGTTAGGACCTGAATATTTAAATAAATATGGAGTTAGAAACTGAGAAATTACAGTGTTAAACATGGACATAGTTACCTGTAGGACATTCTTCTACATCACCTCCATGACCACCAAACGTTACCCTGGCCATGAAAATAGCTCAGGCCAGGCGCAGCTGCCTCACAAACAACACTAGAACCCCCTCTCAGCCAAAAGACAAGTAAACTCATGAATTGACAACTTTTGGGCAAACCCTTGCTACAACCCTTATCCTAGTTGGCCAAAGGCCACGTGACAGCCATATGCACATTTAATACATCCAACTACCACAATAGGACCCTAATGCGAATTGAAAACTATATAGTATAGTCTTCTGGGTTCCAAGCTCTTGGTAAATTATCAGTAGGACAAATACATCAACCCGCACATGTTTAGCACAAAGGGCGTTCTCACCTTGAGAGTTTTTACATGATGGAATTACTCAAATGATGGCCACCGAAGAATACCTGCAAGGGGATGACAAATAAATATGCATTAGCAAAATCACTAAGTAAGTCCACAGGTCTCAAACATTCACACCTTACCTCTCGGCGACTCCGCCAGGAGTGCGTAGATTAACCCCAAAGTTTCAGGGTATTTCAACTTCTCTCATTAGGTTCATCATACCTGAAGATTGACATTCGGACAATTGACATTTTAAACATACATTTAGATCATATAAGAGGAAAAGAGACTGCTGGTATTATTTCATGGCTAAACTTTACACAAACATACTCATCACAATTACTTCTGCAACAAAAGTATGACCGATGAAAACTACCTTGTTAGAAATTTTCCTAGACACTTAAATACTGAATGCAAGTACCGATACTTTTTCACAGTGCTAAAGTTAATTTATAAATATATAATCGGTGTTAGGTAGACTAGCAAGAAGAAGAATTTTTTATTTTATTTTACTATTTTTAGGGACATTACAATCCTCGGGTTGCATTCCGGGCCACTGACGCCTTTTGAGTTTCAAGGAGGGTTGCTTGGAAGGCTATAGACGAAGAATAACTATATTAGCTGTGTGAAAAGTGCGCTCAGAACAGTGTTGATCGTCTTGTTGTTTTAGTCAAATTCTTGCCATGTGAAGATTGTCCTACAAAATGAGAAGAATTTGATCGTTGTTTCAAAGAACTGAGTCAATTGCCTGAGTTGGGGACCTGCTGAGGGTGTATGGAAGAAGAACTAGCGGTGCCTGTCCATAGACTGCTTCATATGGTGTCCTTTTAGATGTGGTATTGTACCACCGGAGCGCTTCTAGGAAATTCATAGAAATAGTTGTCCAAATCTATGTAGGGATGGGCAAGGATTCGAGCAATCCCGAAAGGAGTGTCGTTTCACACTTGTTTACCTGGAAAGTATCACAGTCAAGCCCCTTATGTTGAATTGTCATTTTCAGTCCCTCCCAAAAGAAGTTACATTGTTCCCGGTCATACGTTTTGAGGAACCCAAAGTGCCCTACTGATTAAGAAGCATGGAGTTCATAGAAGAGATAGCCCTCTTGAATGGATTGCAACCAATTTGGAACAAGAAGAGAAATAGCTATAAGAGGAACTGGGTCATCAAATGTGGGAGAAGGAGCATTTTCCACCATATTGTCCTTACCCTTCTTGTAAGTGATCACATAGGAATAACCCATGAGTTGGATAACCCATTTCAGGTGTGCTGGGAAGGAGACCAGTTGTTCCAGTAAATGTTCCAGACTCTGGATATCAGTCTTGATGCAAAAATGATTCCCTAAGAGGTATGTCTGCCACTTCTGTACTGCATGCAAAATAGCTACCATTTCCTGCTGAGATGTAGATGTGGCTAAAGTATTACCGGAAAGGTCTCTTGAAGGGGAAAATCCCACTAGTTCAGCAAAGACACCTGCATATCTATCCAAGGAAGTAGGGGAAACCATTGATGGGTGCATCTGAATGGAATGGAGTTGAGCGATGAGACCATGTGAATTCTTCTTAAGGATCTTTTCTAGGTGATTTGAACTAATGATGCGGAGAGACCCTTGTTGTAAGCCTGTAAATTTGTGTTGTTTCCCATTGACTGAAAACTGCATCCAAAATTCAGCAAAATCCCATAAGATGGGGCCAAGTGTGCGTAACCATTGAACACCCAAAACCACATCACATCCACCAAGGGACAAGGAAACCATGTCAGAGTGTAGGTTATATTCTTCCAGATAGATACGCACATTGTGACACTTCCTCTTACAAGGTAAGATGCCCCCATTAGCAACCATGACTTCAAAGTTGGAGCAAAGATGGACAAAACAATCATCCTGTTTGGCGATCTGAGGGTCAATGAAGCTTCTTGAAGTAACCCCTGACCCGCATTGTTTGGGGGGTGGTGACGCTAGATAAAGCATGGAGAGATATCTCTGGTTGGTCATCCTGAGATGGGGGGTCATTAGGCGGCTTTTGAATGTTGACCTGATCATCCATTGTATCTGGAGCTTCTTCACTAATTTTAGAGGGAGGCGGAGAATCCATATCCAAGAGATAGAGCTTTTGATGAACACATCTATGTCCCTGAGTGAATTTCTCATCACAATTATAACAAAGCCATTTTTCTCTCCCTGTCTCCATCTCTGTTTCAGACAAATGCGTGATAGGAGTTGGTCGAGGAGCTAGCAGGATGGGAGGTCGTTGAGAACCCATATTTCGAAAGTGAACAAAAGTGGGTTTAGAGCATTGTTTGGATGCAATCTTGTCTTCTGCCAACTTAGCCAACCCCAGGGCTTCCATCATTGTGTTGGGATAGAACATTTTGACCTCTAAGTAGATTGCATCCTTAAGACCACTGATAAAATGACTCTTGTCAAATTCATTAGATAATTATTCTGTGTGATTGGCTAGTTTCTCAAATTATGTCTGATACTCTCTCACAGTGCCAATTTGACGAAGTTTAGTGAGTGATTCGGTGAAGTCAGCAAAAGCACTAGGACCAAATCGTTGCAAAAGGAGTTGGCAAAAATCTGTCCATTTTGGCTCGTCATGAGCCTTGATGTACCAACGGTACCATTGAAGGGCTTCCTGTTCCAAATGAAAGGAAGCAAGTGAAAATTTTTGGACATCAAAAGTATTCTGTAGACTGAAATACTGTTCTGCACGATAGATCCATCCGGTTGGATCAGTACCATTGAAGCGAGGAAATTCAAGCTTCGGACCACAGAAATTACTGGAAGAAGAGAACCCATTGTCTGATGAAGACACGGATTGTCATTTGTTGTTCATGGCTGAATGCTCAATATGGAGTCCGAGAAAATTTTCATCCATATCCTGGAGTTTGGTTTGGATGGCTGTAAGTGCTTCCTCCATGGTTTTTTCTCCTGCACGGGTGACAACCATAACAAGGATTTTTTTTTTGGGGGGGGGGATGGATAGAAAAACATAAACAAAAGCTTATTTAGTAAAGGGAAATTTGGATTTGGGAAAAAATGGGATGGATAATTGGGGTTTGACTAGGTTTTGGACACTTTGGAATGGATAGGGAAGTAGAAAATGAGGATTTCAGAAGTGGGGTGAAAGAATGGGAAAATTTGTTAGAGAGGGACAAAGAAGCAGAAATAGGGAATGGACACGGTGGCAAAATTTGAGGGTGATTGGGTGAAAATCGAAGGAGTTATGCCAAACCCTAAAAATAGACAAACTGTGGGATTTCTGGATTTGGGAAGTGGAATTTGGGATAGGGTCCTCAGGAATGAAATATGCAAAATGGGATTGCAAGGGTATCAGTGAAGTTTCAGGGAAAATAGAGTTAAAACAAGGGAGATATGGCGAGAAAACAACTTCTTCTTCTTCTTTTTTTTTTTTTTTTTTTTTCATTTCAGAATGGATCTGAAGCGGCTTTCGAAATGGATCATTAACAGTGGGATTTGGAACGCCTCAGAATGGATCGTTGCCCTTTTCGCTGGTAGGTCCTCTCAATCAGCCAGCTACTTCGGGGTTCCTATGGTACTCCTCACAATGCGTTTTAGGGCTTATGCCCAAGTACTTCCCACAGTTAAGCAGATAGGGATTATTCCAAGATCCGAAGTTGCAACAAATACGAAAAAAATAAATTGACAGAAATTTTACCCAGCGAGCCCAAGAAAGTGCTCTGATACCAGATGTGAATAAGCCGCAACAATTAATTAAAGAGAATACATAAGATAGCAAAAATAATAGAACTCAGAATCGCTTTTATTGATCGTAGGCCACTTCGAGGGGGAAACCTTCTTTGAGCAAGCTCAATACAAATAACTTCATTGTGCCTTCATTGGTCTCAACACAAACTTATATACTAAGTGTAGACGCCAATACCATGGGTCAATACCATGTGTCAATACAAACCATGGGCCAATACAAACTATGGATCAACAATTACTACGGGACGAGTTACAAAGCATATGTGTCCAAAAACAATATACTAACAAAGTAAATAGAAGGGTTGTAGGAACCCCATTTCGGGTTCCCCAAATGGACTTCCACGGAATTTGAAAATATAAGTATAATTAAATGCAGAACTTCTAGTACAATTTTTTTTCAGAAGAAGATATAGAGCCACAGATCTAGTTCTATCTATTGTAGTACATGAATGTCAATAAAGAAAACTATATACCTAGATTTATTCATTCTACCACAAGAGTTAGCAAAATAAATAAAATAAATACCTCAAACCTGTTTTCGACGGTTGGTCCAGCGAATTGATGGAGTCCTCGAAGTGGTTTCCATATGATCCAATCCAATCTCTTGACGAAGTACCGAGTGACCCCTCGGTTAACCTCCCTACTGTATCGGGGTTATTCTTCTTCACCCCGAACCCCCAAGTTAATGGGGTCGTAAGAACACACATGCTAGCCTCCCGACAGGATCTCCCAATCCCCGTTGCGGCTAATCCCAACTCCAAGGATCATAACATAATCTGAGATTATGATGACCATCCAGCATTAGGGAGCAAGAGATGTCTTTCTCTCCTTCTCCTCCCTCATTATATAGCAAAAGCCTATGTGCCATGTGTCTTTCCATGCACATATTCGATTTAATTTAATATTTTAATTTTCAATATTCTCAAATACATGTGTCTTCCTAATGTCTTTAATGTGCACCTAAATCCCTAGATCAGTGGGAGTTAGGTGTAGAAGAGTTCTACTTCTCTTTTGGTTCTCATTTAGTTTACTTAACAATCTTTTAGTCAGACTTATTGCTTTCTACTTTTCTTTATTTTCTAATATTAAGATTAAATTAAAAGATGATTCATTTTACTAAAAGTATAATCTATTTTAAATTTCCTCTTTATAAAATAATTTAAATGAATAATAAAATTAATTAAAGTAAAATATTGAATAATAATAAAAGAAAAACAAATCTTTTATTATTGACCTAATTCAATTCTTTCTCAAAATAATGAATTCAATTAAATAGAATCTTTAATAGAATGATTTAAAATAATAAAAATCCATAAAATTAAAATCTTTGAATAAAAATAATTCTCTTATTATTAATTTTTTTCAATCAGAATAATTGATTAACTTTAATATTGAATAAAATCAATATCTTCAATTCTTTTTTGAGTTAATAAAATCAATGAATAATTCAAATTAATGAAATCAATTAAAAATCAAATCTTGAATAGAATTATTCAAATTAATAAAATAGAACAAAATGAAATAAAGTATTTCTTAAATCTTATGTGAAATTTTCATTTATACCATTGATTAATTTTCTTCCTCTCATTCTTTCTAGGTACCTCTTCGGCGGGCCCTTCTGGCAATTTCACTTCTTCCTTCTTATGGGGAGTATTGCATAGCGACCGGGAACCGTTACCCGCGATCTCTCAACTACGCTCCTTGGAGACTAAGGGATGTTGAGGGATAAGGCTCTCCTTATTGCGTGCCCCTCAACTCATCGTACACGACCAAATCATTATGGCTTTTCCCGTACTACATACGCTTCCCCAGGTGAGCTGAAATGGCTTAACCCATGCGTGGATTGCTAATCCAGGGTCGACAGTCACTCGTCGTACCCCTATGTGTTCTTTCCATTCTTACGACCCCTATAATTTCATTGTGGCTCAATCGGTAAATCATCTTACCTGCCACTGCACACACACACACACTCAAGCGCACATTAGTAGCGTTGAACTATGAAATATTTCATCATCCATCATAATATCTCAGTTAGTCGAGCATATATTTCATTCATCCTTTTCTCTCAATCAATAAATCATATCTAGCATTCATAATTCTATCTCAATCAGTCGAGCATATGTAACATTTAGTCATCGTATTTCAATCGGTCGAGCATATCCAACATTCAGTCATTCCATCTCAATCAGTCGAGCATATCTAACATTTAGTCATTCTATCTCAATCAATCGAGCATATCTAACACTTAGTCATTCTATCTCAATCAGTCGAGCATTCATTTATTAAGTAAAGTAATAGTTTCTATAACTGTCATTCAAGCATTTTCAAAGTAAATTCAAATGGTTCATGTTTTACTTAGTTGGTTTATTTCAAAACTAGTACCTCATTATTCTAAATATTTAAGGTACCGAGATAGGCATTACATACACCCCTTCTTATTAAAAACTCTATCCCAAAGTTAAGTATCATGTACTTCCATGGTGATTTTTCTCACTACAACAAAATAGCCCTTGAGGGGTGGTTTTGGCTTGTGGGGGTCTTGGTAAACCTCCCCCTAAATGTTATTTCAGACATTTGGAGGCAGTCTTTTAAAACCGCCCCTAAAAGTCATGGAAATTGGAATTTTGGGCGTGGTTTTTTTTAAACCGCCCCCAAAAGCCCTGAAATTTGACTTTTGGGGGCGATTTTGGGAAAACCCCCCCTAAAATCCCAATTCTCATAACTTTTGGGGGCGGTTTGTCAAAACCTCCCCTAAAAGTCATGAGAATTGAACTTTTGGAGGCCGTTTTTTTGGAACCCCCCTTAAAAGTCATGAGAATTGAACTGTTGGAGATGGTTGTTTGAAAACCCCCCCTAAAAGCCCAATTCTCATAACTTTTGGGGGCGTTTTGTGAAAACCCCCACAAAAAGGCATGAGAATTCAACTTTTGGAGGTGGTTGTTTTGGAACCCCCCTTAAAAGTCATGAGAATTGAACTTTTGGAGGTGGTTGTTTGAAAAGCCCCCCTAAAAGCCCAATTCTCATAACTTTTGGGGGCAGTTTCTCAAAACCCTTACTAAAAGTCATGAGAATTGAACTTTGGGAGGCAGTTTTTTTGGAACCCCCCTTAAAACTCATGAGAATTGAACTTTTGGAGGCGGTATTTTGGCATCCCCCTTAAAAGTCATGAGAATTGAGCTTTTGGAGGTAGTTTGTTGGAGCCCCTCCCTAAAAGTCATGAGAATTGAACTTTTGGAGGCGGTTATTTGGAACCCCCCCCTTAAAAGTCACGAGAATTGAACTTTGGAGGCAGGTTTCTGAAACCCCCCTTAAAAGTCACGAGAATTGAACTTTTGGAGGTAGTTTGTTGAACTCCCCCTTTAAAAGTCATGCAAATTAAAAATTTGGAGGCAGTTGTTTAAAAACCCCCCTTAAAAGTCATGATAATTGAACGTTTGGAGGCGGTTTTGTGAAACCCCCCTTAATAGAAATGAGAATTGAACTTTTGGAGGCAGTTTATTGAAAGCCCTCCTAAAAGTCATGCGAATTGAAATTTTTGAGGAAGTTTTTTGAAAACCCCCTAAAAGTCATTTTTGTACATGGGTTAGGTGTGTCACATGGGTTCAACAATGCATCTCATCAAAAAATTGGAGCTAAGTGCACACAAACTATTGTAGTGTTAGGAAGAGTGTGCATCATCATTCAACACCATATGCCATTAGAGCTCTACAATTGAGGCAGTCATGCTAGATTTTTCACATCAAAGATGGTTCTCACACTCCAACTTTCCATAATCCATGGTCAAAATACAAACTCGTGTGCCATAACATTATCCTTTATGGCTAATGGGCCATGTGTAGGGCCCTAATCACCACATGATTCATACATAAGGAATATTTAGCTTGCAAGTCGGTATGGTGTCCATTTCAATATTTACAACATCATGGATGGTTCTTGAAGCCTAATCCATGGTGTCCATGGTGTTAGATCAAAATCTAGTTTACAATGACTGGTAGTTACCTCAAGGCCTTGTGATCTATGGGAGTTTCTCTGTACCACCTGTTACACCTAAATCTCGTCATCATGAGTCCCGTGTCAACTCAGTGCCTCAATCCCTGAAGTTCTCCCTGATCAAGAATTCATTTAGAGCAAGTTGATGCCCTTTGTACACAGTTTCTAGTTGGGCTGGTGCAGGTTGTCATTGAGCAAGAAGCACCGAACTAGGTCTGGCGCAGGATGCATTCTGGAAGACTGTGCCAGTGGCTCAGGTTGCCTTTGTGCAGCCTATGCTTCCCCTCTCAGGAACAGGTTTCCCTTGTGCAACTTACGTCGGGATTGGTTAATTTGGATAAAGGTGGCTTTCGAGCGATTTCTAGAAGTTGGATGAGGTGGATCCCTATCCCTAACTCCTAGGTGAGTTGTCCTATGGTTACCTAACCTCAAGGGAGGATCCCTTAGTCCTCTCCCCATGATCCTCAACCTACTCTATCCACTTGGTCCTATAAATACAAAGCTCCTCTCCATTCCAAAGGGAGGAAGTCTATAGCACTTACATGCTGGTGGAATTAGCCTAAGTGATCCCTATCCATCTCTTGGGAGGCTTACATTTCCTTTGGAGGATTTGGCATGGCTTGTTGGAGGAGGATTGCACCACCACATAGGCCATGGGCAAGGAATATTTAGCTTTTGAGTAACACATTGTCATTTTTTTTAGTATTTTCATGTCGTGGATGGTTCTAGGAGCCTATGTTATGGTCTAGGGCCAAAATGTAGGTTCTTGGGCAATAAAACTTTATTTTGAGACTCATGGGCCATGCAGAGGGACTTGAGTCATCATACATACCCTAGATAGGGAATATTTTGTTTATAGTATAAGTTCTTGTGTTTATTTTTGCATTAATTTTGGTTTGATAAAATCCCATACATTGATCATTCAAACCTTGATGTCAAGGTCTTTGATCTAAAACCTTGGTTATAAATAACCCAAGGTCAAAGTTTATTGTGTTAGTCTGTTGATTTGGTGTAGTAGGCATGTTAATTATTGGGTTAGGGGGTGGTGGGTTAGGGTTAGAGGGACACTGGCTTAAGGGGATATTTTCTACAATTTCATAATGTGGTAGGCTTTAGGGATTTTTTGGATTAGAAGCGAGGCACCTAAGGGATAAGTGGGTTAGTGGGCAAGGAGTTATGGTTTTGTTGGTACTAGTGGTTAAGTGGTTTATAAGTTATCATGTTATTCGATTTGGGGCTAGATGTTAAGGTTAGGTACGATGTGAGGGGGTTAGAGGTTGAAGCTTCCTAGGTGCATGGATTCATTACATGGATCAAGTGTGCCTAGTGCATGAGTCATTTACATGGGTTGGTTGTATTAGGTCAGTGTCTAATTAGTGGCATTATTTATGGTGGCCATTTCAATATTTATAACACAAAGGATGGTTCTCGTGGCCTAGACTATGGCATGTGAACTAAATTTAAGGTCTAATTCCATATTAATTTTCCATGGGGTTGATGGTCCATGCATGTTAACCTAGATTACCACATAAGAATCTCCAGCCTACATGTGAGATCATCATGATCATCATTGTCACCATCATTGATGTCACTGTGGTTGTTGGTTTGTCCATGGTTATGTAAACCAATAAACAGCCATGGGTTAATATTTATAGGTTATGTAAACCGATAGTGGTTCTCATAACCTAAATAATGGTCCATGGTTAATAAATTTACTATATGATTCATGGTCCATGTGTAGGGCCCTACACATAATTACTTTACCTTACAAGCGAGATATTATGGCCATTTCAATATTTGTAGCATTGATGATGGTTCCCGTGGCCTATAACATGGCCTATAAACTAATTTTAGGGCCTAATACCATATTAATTTGCTATGGGGTTGATGGTCCATGCATGTTAACCTAGACTACTGCATATGACCTACATATGGAATATATAGCCTATATGTAACAATTCCCTTTGTTGCTCTTGAGTGATGATTAAGGCCTTGCTATATCACACAATCTCTAAAGAGTGAATCTAATTTCAACTACAAGTGGGATATGTTGGTAATTTTTAGATCTGTAACACCAAAAATGAAAATTTTCCTGCTAATTTCAACATGCTAGTAATTTTCATTCCATCACCCTTTCTCCTCATTGTTTTCCCCTTTTTGTGAAGGGTGACTCAAGTGGATTCCAATGGACAAAAATGGAAACAAGAGAGCATAACATAACACACACATGCCCATATCCAAGGCCTGGAATATATTGCAAACTAATGAGTTGAGTGAATTCAAGATGCAATTACAATAATTATTAGACAAAGGGTTCATATGAACAAGTGCATCACCCTGGATAGAACACATATTGGTAGTCAATAAGAAGGATGGAACCTTTTGGATGTGCATTCGTTATTCAATGTTAAATAAGGTGACAAATAAGAACAAGTACCTCCTACCCAAATTGATGACCCTCTTTATTAACTTAGATGGGAAATTTTTTTTTCAAAGTTGGACACAAGTTTTGGGTATCATCATATGAGAGCAAAGACTCATCTGCATTATTTAAGATATGCCACCACCTATCGCCTTGCTGCAGATGCCAATTATTTTTTACTTGAATAATGTTACACATCAAAGTCCAAAGATCCTGAGTAATGCTGCAATCTACTACAAGATGCTGTATGGTCTCCTCACTACTCAAACATAATGGATAGGGTGAAGGTCCAATTCCACCCCTTTCTCTGTAAATATCCCCTATTAAGACTTTATTTCGTAAGCATAACCACATAAATAGAATTGAGTTTGGAGGAGCTTTGATTTTCCATATCACTGTATACCACCACTTCAAATCATCATCCTCATAAAGATATATAAAGGAATCATAAGCCTCTTTTACTATCACAATCCCTTCTATTTTTTTCCAAGTCCAAGCCAACCTATCTAGTTTTGTAGACAGAGTGATCCCATTTTGGTAAATTCCCTATCTGTATGTGTTCCATTCACTGGCTAGAGTTCCTGTGAGTCTGAGATCTTGTGCAGAGAGCTAAAAACTAGAACCTGTCAAATTGGAGATATTTGTCTTATGTATATATGCAAGATAATAAAGGCCCCGACTGTGTATATGTGGTAGCAGTTCTTTTGATAGCATAAAGCCATATCCTCCACCCAGAAAAGGATCCAAGCCTAAAAGAACTCTCGTACCTATACCAACCTTTCAAGCAATCCATCGCTTAACCACAGGTAGTGTAGTCAATAGATTTTTACAGATAATGGAGGCTATTGGGAAAGCAAAGTGTTTCTTCCTCAGCCATGATACAACATCAACTCCTTACAAATATTTCCTTTTCATAGTGACACTCCAAATACCATCATGAAAAAGTGCCCTAATCCACAATGATTTGGAAGCTAGGGCCTTGTTAAAGAGATTGAGATCTCTTATTCCCCAACCTCCCTTATTGTTTTGCTTTGCTATCAGACTCCATCTTTCCAAATTGTAACCCCCTCTGAAAGTCCAACTGAATTTGTCGCAACACAGTTCCATGTCGGACAAAATTTTAGAAAAAAATCTTTAGCTCTAACATGATCCAGCATAGTCTCTTGAAGAAACACAACATCAGGTTTAACTGTAGACAAAAGCTCCTTAAGGGCTAGCATCTTGGAGGAACCTACAACTGAACCACGACTAGTAAACTGAACCACGAACAATAGCCCGAAACTTGTTTCCATTAACTGGAAATCCAGTTTTTCAGTCATAGCCTTTGTCATCCAGATTTTAAAAAATTATCCCTCTAAAAGTCTTGAGAATTGAACTTTTGGTGATGGTTTGTAAAAACCCGCCTGCAATTGTTAAATTCTCATGAAGCTTAGGGGGGGGTTAGAAAGGCTACTCCTAAATATATGTTTCAAGGAGGTTTTTTGAAATAAAAGTTAGAGAATTTTACTTTTGGAGGTGATTTTTTAAAGACTGCTGCCAAAAAATCAATTCTCGTGACTTTGGGGGGGGGTTAGAAGGACCGCTGCAATATATTTTCCAGGTATGTTCTCAATATCCATCCTCTCAAATACTGCAAAAATTTACCACTAATTATTGTATAATTGACCCCTAATTAACCTCATAATTGACCGCTAATTACACCCAATTATCACTCATTGCACCAAAATGATCCCTACTTGATCACTAATTACCCCTACATAATCCATGCTTACTTTTTTCCAAGGAAAACCTCGTGGAGAAACCTATTGGATTTTTCCAAACATTCATAGATGGCATATTCCCTAGTAAATCCATCGATGTAGACTACTGTGCCTCACACACAAGGATTCAAAATGGGCACATGCCACCATGAACCTAACTAAATGCCCAACATCATGGACCGCCACTAGTTTAGCTAATCCCTTGGTCTTAAATGCCCCCTACTTATCCATAATTGACCCATAGGTACCATTAATTTCCCCTAGTTAACCCATAATTTCCCCCTAATTACCACTAAATAACTCCTAATTACCCCATAGTTCACCCCTTATTAACTAGTAATTACCCCTAAATAATCCATCCTTACCAATAATTAACCCTTGATAACATCTAGATGACCCCTCCATTTTCCCAAGGAAAACCTCGTGGAGAAACCCAATGGATATTTCCAAACATTCATAGATGGCATATTCCCTAGTAAACCCATCGATGTAGACTAGTGTGCTCCACACACAAGGATTCAAAATGGGCACATGCCGCCATGAACCTAACTAAATGCCCAACATCATGGACAACCATTAGTTTAGCTAAGCCCTTGGGGTTAAATGGCCCCTACTTAATTACCTATAATTGATCCATAGGTACCATTAATTTCCTTTAGTTAACCCATAATTGACCCCTAATTATCCCATAATTGACCCCTTATTAACCCCTAATTACCACAGCTCATTACCCAAAAATTACCCTTAAATGACCCTTGATTACCCATAATTGACCGCAAATTATCCCTAAATTATCACTAATTAACCCCTAATTACCCTTCATTTACCCCTAATTACTCATAAATGACCCATAACTTTGCACAAGGTCTGAGTCCATCACATAGGCCTTATAAAGGGATTTTTTGGCTTATGAGTGGGATATGGTGGCAATTTTGGGATGTATAACACCATGATTAATTTTTTACAAACATGCCATGGTTTGAGATTAACTTCTAGGGACTAAGTTCATATAGTTTCCTCTAGGTCTCATGGGTCATGTGTAGCACCCCAAACGACCACACATGCCATACAAAGGAAATGTACTTTTGGCATTGGACCACTGGATGAGCAATGAGAACCACACTTAGCATCCCAAATATTTCAATTAATGAGCACCATATCACTCTCACATGCCAAAGTATGGTGGCTTGAGGCCCCACACATGGCCCATGAGGCTCAAGGACAAATGTTATGGCCAAACAACCTATCTCTTGGCACCAGACCATGTATTAGGCACTAAAACTAACCTCTAAAGTGGAAAACCTCAAAATCATGACCACCATAATGCACTCATGGGGTGAGATTTCCTACTAATTTCCTGTGTGGTTGTTGTAGGCCCACACATGGCCCATGAGCTCTAAAAAAAGTGTTATGGCTCAAGATCTTGAATTTCAACCCTAAAAAAATATTATGATTCCTGAAGACCATCCATGGTATGATAAACCTTGAAATAAACACCACATCTCACTCATATGCCAAAGATTTCCTTTGTAGGACTTGTGTGGTGGTCCAGGGTCCCATGTATGGACCATGAGATCCAAAGACAAATTTTATGGGCCAATAACTTGTATTTTTGTATCAACCTTTGCTTGGACACCAAGAAGTTACATCCCCATTATAGGACCATATCTTGTTGGCATGATGAAGCTTCCATTTGTAAGGTCTATGTGGTGGTTTATGACCCAAAAAATATATCACAAGCACCATATATGAATGTTATAGTGTATGCCTAGGGATTTTAGCATTGAACCATGACATATGCATTGAGAACCATGTCCAGTGTTAGAAAGAGGAAAATGTCTAAACACCATCTGGTTAGTCAAGTACCCAGGAAGAAATACTTAAATGGAACCAATCTAAGATGTCTCGATCAAAAACCAACCACCAAAGGATCCAGCATTTGGACATTATACAAAGTTGCCTAGGAATTATTTTCAGATGGTCTCTATTGGGTTCTCGGCAACGGCAGGAAAATAGACATATTTGCAGACAAGATCATGAACAACGAGGCTCTCCATAACAATCATGAGCTACATGACATTGCAGTTTGGCTCAGGCATCATGGAATCACCACTCTTAAAGAATTCAGCGTTTGGGATTCCAATGGCAATTGGAAAAGTTGGAAAATCATAAATATCCCCCCCACCTTGAGGCAGCCAACAATATTCTCATTGACACTCTAAAAGGATGCGTTCCCCTAAATATTATGGCTAAAGACGATCAAGGATGGGGTACCATAGGAGCATATACCTCTATTCTCGGCTACAAAGCACTTCAATCCCATGATGATGCAAGAAAGAACGTATGGAAGATAGCATGGAATCCCTTCGTGCTCCCTAAAATCAATTTTTTCATATGGACTTTAATTCACTCCAAAGTTCTTACCGGTGACAATCTCATAAAGAGAGGTTTTCATGGGCCTTTTTGGTTCCCTCTTTGTCACAATAACCTCGAAACTCTTAATCACCTCTTCCTGGATTGTCTTTTTACTACTAAACTTGTCTAGAAGTTACTCCTCCTTGACCTTATTGACACTCAACCAACCTTCACCTCTGTCTTTCAGCTATTCCAAGAGTGGATCTCTATATACCCTACCCGCACATCCAACAAGAGCCTCTGGCGGCAGATTTGGATTTCCATTCCCAAATTTATATGTTGGAAAATCTGGACCACTAGAAACAATGCAATTTTCAATGAAAGGCATTATACCCCCCTTCAAACTGCAAGTCAAGCAAAAAGTTTACTGATAGATTGTTTAAAAATTTCCAATCACAAAGAGGATGCAACACTCAGTATGAGAGAAATGAATTGGATAGGGGGCAATCTCCCTAGTTCAAGTAAAAATTTCAGTCCTCACAAACACCCAGTTTGGCACATTAGACTCACCATCCCTGAGTTTCATGAATGGAGAATCAATCAAGCCACAGATAGCCTGCATTTCGACGATGCTTCCAAGAATAATATTTTCAAAGCTGGTGTAGGAGGAGTTCTAAGGACAAGTGATGGAACCATCAGGATTATGTACAGTTGGGGTTTGGGCAACTTCTCAAACAATATTGCAAAAGCATTAGCCTTGTTGAAAGGTTTCCAAATTGCCAAAGATCATAGGATCAACAATTTAAACATTTTCAGCGATTCTATGCTCATTATAGGAGCCCTAAATTCAAACACTAATCTCATAAATCTAGCTTTAAATCAAATATTACAGCGCATTATGCAGATCACAAGTACATTTATTGAATTCAAAGCATTTCACATTTTAAGGAATTTAAATGAGGAAGCTGATAATGAAGCAACCGTTGGCACCAATCTCAATTGTGGAATATTAAATCTTTCCAACAGCAACAGTCAATTTCACCAAATTCCTTGACCTGGATTATTGGTTTTCTTTACTCCAAAGTATTTTTGCTTCAGAATCTGAGTGATTGGCACTTTCAACTTCAGCAATTGATAATTCTGAATTGTTAAAACACTGATGATCAAACATACAGTTCAATGGAATTGAATTTAAATGAATCGTGGCATCAATGCTTGGACAGAAGCTGACAATTCTGTAATCATAATCATAACTGACCGATTGATTATTAGCAGTGAAATTGGATTGATTATTGAATCTATTTCCATGAACTCAAGATTCATACATTTCAGATGAATCCCATCCTAGGCAGGGCTCTTGAGAGCAGGGGAATCTGAGTGAATGACGTTTTCAATTTCAGCAATTGATAGTTCTGAATTGTTAAAACGCAGATGATCATATACACAGCACAAAGGAACAGAATTGAAAATAACCGTGGCATCAACACTTGGACAAAAGTTGACAATCTTGTAATCACAATCACAATTGATCGAATGATTATTAGCAGCGAAATCGGATTGATTGATTGAATCATTCTCCATGAACTCAAAATACATGCAACTCACTTCAGATTTTCGAGATTTATTGAATTCAGTATTCATTTTGAGAACTGCTGATTTCGGATTAGCACATTGTAACCTGTCGATTTGGTTTACAACCACGATTATTCTTTTTTTTTAATATACAATATTCGTTTTAGTTTAAAAAAAAAATATGTTAACCTTACAATATTTTGTATGTTGCATTACATGTGTCCTCACATTAATTTCAGAAATGATTCTAGGTTCCATGTTTTGTTTCTTTCATAAGTTTATTACTTAATATATTTCAAATGCATAATGTTGACACTTGTTATTTTTATTTGGAAATTAAATTCCTTAATAAAAATATATATATATATTTTAATTGAAAATTAAATTCTTTAATAAAAAATTTATTATTGAAAGGTATTTTTTAATAAAACTTGATAGTTGAATATTTATTGTTTAGCATAAAAAACTAAACAAAACATATAAAAAAAAATTAGTTGAAATGACAGAGATGAAATGAACTAGCCCTTCAATTTTTCCCTCCTCTACCAATTTTTCCCACAGAGATGAAATGAACTCCAACATGTTGGTCTGTTGAGTCTCCGTCACGCTGGTCTAGAGCTTTTACAGCGGTTTGGTGGAAGGGAGTTGTGGTCGACATAAATCCTGAGGGGAATCGTCGTTTTGAGAAGGGGAAGGGAAGCAAACACAGAGGGAGGCCGAGCATATGAAAAGCAGAGACAGTGGCAAGGGCTTCATTTTATTCCTTGAACTCTTCATGTCTTGTACTTCTTTTGTTGCATCTGTCTTCAGGACTCAATAGTAACAGGTTTTCACTTCTCAGTGAGTGATCAATTTGTCCCTTGCACCACCGATACGAAAAAATATTTTCTTGTAGAACCGATCCGAGAAGGCTTGGTGGTATGAAATAAAGAATGGTTTCTAAATTTGGTGACCCATATACCCCATGCCAATACTCATCATAGAATTTCAAAGTTATGCCAACATTTCACAACAATACCCTTATTTGCCATCTTACACCTTAACCATGACAACCTTAATATATAGGTTTCAATAGTTTAAGGCCCAAATTAAAGGTGCACCATTTCAAAGAATAGCCAAACTATACAAATCCACTTCTCCAAGGGATTGATGCACAAATACTCACCAATAAAATTTGGCAAATCTAAAAATATTAGTCACAAAAGTGTTTTTAAGTATTTTTCTTTCAATCTAGTTTAAAGTATTGGTATTTTTCTTTCAATCTGGTTTAAAAGATTGGAATATCAAATTGATATACCTTTCAATACAATAATGACTTATGCTTAGATTGGACTATCAAATTGATATACCTTTCAAAGATTGGACTATCAAATTGATATACCTTTCAAAGATTGGACTATCAAATTGATATACCTTTCAAAGATTGGACTATCAAATTGATATACCTTTCAAAGATTGGACTATCAAATTGATATACCTTTCAATACAATAATGACTTATGCTTTAGGCTTTGCTGGAGGGGAAAGGAAAATCAGGGCTCGAACAACTAGAGGATTCGAACCTACAACTTCTTGTGTGAGTATTTAGAAACTGGTACATCCCTGTAAAACCCTTTCTCACAATTTATCGGTGCATACCTCTTTGGTTACTTTGATTGAATGGAATATAAGGCAAGGAGGAACGACCTCACAGGAAATATTGAACCTTGCAGACCGGTGGGATCACTCAGTAGCTCGCCATCGATTCAGAGGAAATGATTGGGAAGAAAGCATTGAAAGAGTTCAGGCCCGTAGCAAAGTATCTCTATCTATCCCTCCAATAGCTTGATTCGTTTGTGGATTCAGAGTGGGAAGCCCTTCTGCAGACTCAACATTCGAGTTTTTTCATACCACCATACTTGTTTGATTTCTAACCCTGGGCACTTGACCTATTTATCATTCAACCACTTCTTCCATCTAAATATAATTATGCTTTGATTTTTGGACTGTTTGATAATGATCAAAAACTACCTCCACCCAACTCATAGATCTGCACTTTCCGGGTATGTCATTCAATCACTTGGGAAGATAGACAATTCATTCCCACAATCTTTAATTGCAGTGATGATTTACTATGAGAACAACTATGGCCGAGATGGGCCTATCGAAAGTCCACAACATCTTCTGATAGATTTGTGTGCGAGTTTTATTTTGGAAAGCATGAGTTCTCTGAGGCTCAAAAAATGTTGGATGGTTAAATACTTGCATAGTTCCATAAGAAGCCCAGATTCCCTAAGGAGAAAATGGCAAGAATACCCTTAGCGCCAGTGATAGGGTTTCACAGCCTTGAAATAAAAACAAGATCAATAAAGAAGCGTTTGCAACCGTGAGTGAGATAATTGCAGTGGGGGCTTCACTCTCAGTTAAAGAGGCCAATCTCTTCAACCTCATCGTGCAAGAAGATATGCAAAGATATACCAGAGGAACTAGATGCTGATGTGCCAGGTTTACCAGAGCGAGCTATCAATATCTTCTTGCCCAGATTATTTCAGGTAGATACCATTGTAGAATTTGTTCTAGATTGTTGATAGGATTACATGGTTTTTTTGTCAGGATTTGATGGGAAATTACCATAGCTTATTATCAAAGGAGGATTTTTTTATGTTGGTTTCAACTTTTGACTACGTTCTAATGTATTTACAATATTTTAATTGCTTTGCAGTTCTTCCAGTCACCTCATGTTTCTCTCAGGAAACTAGCACTTGGCTCTGTAAACCAATTTATTATGTTTATGCCTACAGTAAGTCTTTCTGTAACCTAAGTGCAATATGCATTAACAGTTGGGGTCTAATTGTCTAAATATCTGTATGCTATTAACCAAATCCAATGTATTAGATTTAATAAGAAAGTTAATTGGTTGTGAGGTTTAAATTTTGTGCATGCAGGCATTGTTACTGTCAATGGATCAATATCTTCAGGGCCTATTTACTCTTGCTCAGGATCCTGCTGCCGAAGTGAGGAAATTGGTCAGCTATTGTTATTTAGCTGCCATTATCTTTGAACTTTGTCCTTTGTATAACATTGGTCCTTCCATTCTAGTACTTCTGCAAGCAGAAATTATAAACATCTCTATTGCCGGTTTAATAGCTTATGTGCATGTTTCATCTGCAACTAATGAAAACATTGGTTGTAGACTATTACATGAGAATGAAGCAGTACGTTTAGCTAGGTGTTTGTGTGGTTATTCTATGTGCTATTGTTGCTGCATCCACTATCCCAATAAATGACAAATTGTTGAGCTTTGCAAAATTGAGATGAATTCCTTGGGATCTTTTTTCTTCTAAAATTGTAACTGGCTATTAGCTGTATCCTCAATTCAGGAGCTCTCTACGATTCCACCAAGAAAATTAAATACCAGAGTTCTATTTCAGGTGAGTGGCTTCTTGGAAGCTAGGAACATATTGAGTTTTGACTCAAACCTTTGCCTTCACTTTGCCATATAATACCACAAAAACTTTATAATGATCAGAAACGATTTGAAGAGCAATACTATTGAACAAGTCTGAAAGTCCAAAGACTGAAAAATTGTATTCAAAGTGGAGGGTTTGACACACACACAAAAAAAATTCATACATTCATCTATTTAAAGTTAAAGCCCTAGTAATTAGATATAATGACCGGACAACTAATTTATCAAAAGGTTTGTCACTCGTGTGCAAGGTACATTTCTCCAGTTTTTAGATGCTTTGAAATTTGCTCAAGTCTCAAGGTAATGTAATGATGGTAGTATAGTTGGATTGTTTCACTTTTCCATCATGTGGCTTTTGTTATCATCATTAGGCAGTTGGCCTTGTCTTGTCATATTCTAAGTAGCAAGGTGTGTTGGTGTGGGTGTAGGTGTACCCATTCTTAAATTTGGATCTGAGTGAGTGCATGGGTTAGAGCGTGTCGTATGTACACATATATGTATATAAAATATTAAAAAAATAAAATTGAAAATGCAGAACTAAGAACTTGGAAATGTACAATTTAATACTAAATGTGAAATACAATCTGATAAAGACTTCTTTTTGAAACGTCTGATTTTATTGGGGGGTGGTCCTGATTCCCTAGTGCTTGTTCTTATTACAAGAGTCATATCAGTCCTTGTTATGGGGGTCATAATAGGTAGATCTGTGATAATCCCACAACATCTGGGTCATTGCTCCTGATAACATTTGTTTTGGGGTCCAATGCCCTTGCAACAGAATCATGGCCATCTCTATAATAGGGAATGCATCTTGATTCTCAAATCTTGTTGGACAAGTTTGGGTCCATCAGCTTGCTTCCAGGTGTGAGATAGACACTCCTAGGTTCACACTTGTTCACCCAGTGCATGTACACAAAGAACAAGTGTGCACAGTCTAGTTACATTGGTCCTATTTTGGGTAATGATTTATAGTAATGTACCCATGGAGGGGTTGAAAGATATAATTAATTAATTAGGATTAGTAGTAAATAATTAAGAATTAACCAACATTAATACAGAATATTGATTATTAATAAAAGGATGCATTTAACAATATAGAAATACCTTTAAGGCTTATAATTGTATCTATTGTAACATCATGCTAAATTTTTGGTTTTGTAATAAGGTCGTCATCAAATGGTGTGGAGAATTTAGTGAGTAGTGACCATATTTTGGCTAATGATTTAACGTGACAGGCCTAAGTATGGGTTGAAATATATAATCAATTAATTAGGATTAATAGACATTAATAAAGAAATAAGAGACATTAATAAAGAATATTGATTATTTATTAAAAGATGCTCATAATAATGCAGAAGTAGCTTATCTATATATTGTAACATTGAGCTAAATTATGGGTTTCCCAATGAGGGCCTCATTAAATGGTGCAGAATATTTAGTGATCAGTCACCACCTTGTTTTTCTTTTTTGCTTTTCATTCCATTTGTCCACCTACCATTTTGTCTTACCAGTAACCATATATTGCATTTTGTCTTTTGTTATCAGTCATTTCTGCAACTCGTCTTTGTTCATTTAGTCTGTCTATTCATTAATGCTCTCCATTATTTGTTATTCTCTCCACCTCTGAGTCGTCTACTTCAAATTTTTCTCCCACTGTTTTTAAAATTCCTTTCTGACATCCATCTTCCCTTTATTTCCTTTCTATGATTTTCTTAGTATTTTCATGCCGTTGGAAATCAAGATGTTGCCCATATTGTTGTTCCATCAAATTCTCTCACCTTTTCTTTCCATCATCTTGTTCGCTTATTCGTATCTTTTTCATCTTGGCATCTAGCTTCGTTTTCATGAGTGACTTTTCTTATGAATTCCCTATAAGAAAAATGAACAGAGAGAGCCACACTTAGAAGAGAGAACTATGAAGTTTGTGTTCTATTAAATCAGAATATGTCTTCTTACATTTATACAAGTGGAGAGGGAAAGAAGTTATGTAACTTCTTTCCATTAATTTATTATTAATATTGAAGTACTTTAACGTATTTTAATTTATGTAAAGTAAATCCTAATTACTAAAGAATGACCTTAAATATTAATTACACTAAGATCCTCCCTTAATGGTCATTTTGAAAAAAACTCCAAGCTTGTCTCTAAATTTAACAAACTTATTTGGAACGAGTGGCTTGGTGAAAATATTTGCAGTCTGCTCATGGTGCAATGTTGGAGTTCAACTTCATCTTCCACAAGTTGTCTAATGAAAATTGAAATGACATTGCATGCCAATGTGTTTAGTGCACTTATGAAAGACTGGATTTTCACTAATTGTAGAACATCCTGATTGTCATAAAAAAGAACTGTTGGATTGGTTTGCTCAAGCATCAAATCTCCAAGTATTTTTCTAAGTCAAACTGCCTCACATGCTCCTTTTGTTGTTGCATTGTATTCTTCCTTGGCAGAAGAAAGATAAACATGTTTCTTGCTAGCCCATGAAACTGCACCTGTTCCAAGACTAAATACATATCCAGTTGTGGATTTATGATCACCGATTGATCTGCCCAATGAGAATCTATATAATCAGTCAACTGAGTGCACCCCTTTCACCATATACTATTAAAAATATATATTGTTCCTTTCATCATTCTCTAAATCCTTTCTACTGTTGTGCATTGTTCTACTTTAGGATGTGTCATGAACTTGGAAATGTAGTTGATGCAAAACTAAGTTCTGGCTCAGTGGTTGTAAGGTAGATCAGACTTCCCACTAGTTCCCTGAAAATCAATTCATTTGTATTTCGAGTCAACTTTGGATGACAGTTTTAATCCTTTCTCCATAGGTGTAAATGAATTTTTACAATCAACCATCCTATAGGTGTATATGTTTTTGTGAAGCAAAAACATATGCTAGTCTGCTAAATTTCTACATCATGCAATAAAGTAAGAGGCCTAAATCTGTTATGTCAAAAGCAGAACATAATTCATATTTTGCCTTGGTAATTGCTCCGGCCTCATTATTTGTGATGAAGATGTCATCTACATATATCACCAATATTACTTCCTTGAATTTGGTTTAGAGGTTGGAATCAGGAAAACTTCTTCTAAATACATTAGCTCATATCTTTGTCAAATTTGATGTACCAAGCTCTTGGTGTCTGTTCGAGACCATAAAGAGCCTTAACCAATCTGCATACTGTATGTTCCATTCTAGGAAACCTGAAAAGTTTGATGTTGATAAATATAAACTTCTTCCTCCAAATGATCGTTGAGGAAGGCAATTTTAACATCCATTTGGAAAATAGTCGAACCAAAATAAGTGGCAAGAGCCAAAGCTAACCTAATTGTAACCATCTCGATAGTGGTAGCAAATATCTTCTCATAATTGATCCCTTCCTGTTGAGCAAAGCCCTTTGCGACCAACATTGCTTATGTTTGTGAAGTGCACCATCTATATTGTACTTGACCTTATAAACCCACTTACATCCAATATGTTTTTTAATTTTTATCAGCAGGAACATCCTGCAACACCCAAGTCTGATTTTTCATCATGGCACCATATTCAAATTGCATAGCTTTCTTCCATTCTTGGCATCCTTTGGTTTCTTCATAATTTTGAGGTTCAAAAGAATCTTGAATTTTAGCAAGTAAAGCATAATTGTAAGAATCGGAATTTAACCTTTGTTTCTCAACAACTGTCTTTCCTCCCTGATTCATGAATCTCATCCAGGAAAACATCATCAAATGTTTGATAGAACCACTTGGGATGTCTTTTTATATGTATTCAGTGCTGATCTCATTCTGATTTGGACTGATTTTAGCAGTAATATGCTATTGATTTGTACTAATTTCAGTAGCCATATTACTTCTGCAGGTTTTCCCTACCTCATGTCTGTCTGACCTATGCAAAAAATTGATCTTCAACATTATCACAGCCCTCTACAAGAAATTTCAGACCTAATTTATGATGTGAAGTGCTTGGAAACAAGCTGGCATGTTCATTAAGTAAAAATTCCCAACTAAAAATACATTTGTCCATGTCAATATCAATCAGACCATGGGTTTTATGATGGTCACTGTACGTTGTAAACACTCATTTCTTGCATTTTGAATCTAATTTACTGTGCTTCACATTAGGTATTCGTAGTCATACATAAGCAATTGAACTAAAAACCTTTAGATGACTTTCTCTAGATATAATTTTCTGTGAATAATTCCTTCCATTAGAGTTATGCAGGCATAAGTTTCCATGTTCTACTGTGATTGATATCGACTCTCCATATAGAGTTAGATGACCTGTCAGTAGGTTTAATATTGATAGACGAAAGAACAAATCTGTATCTTCAGAATGATCAAATATTATGCATGTCCAACTATGGTGGATTTCAAAGGTATGCCTACAACCTTACATATTTAAGGCTAAGAAACAGAATATGGTGCACACATAAAGGAGTCAGTGTAAAAGGATCTCATATTGCCTCAGTTTAGTTTTTTAAAATTTTGTTTCCAAGTTGAAATATATTCCCCCAAAAGTTTGTCTTGACCACAAAGTTGGTGGCACCATAGAGTCTTGAATTGGGTGATAGTAATTGGATATATGGTCCTTTTTGGTGATCAATCATTTGTTGTGGGTTGCTAGTTTCCATTTAACTTCTATGGTCATTATAGTTTCTTCCATGACCGTAGCTGTAGTCCCATGGCTCTAAGATACAGATAAGCCACAGACCTAATTGTATTTCTCCAACCTGTCGTAATGTCAAGAATGTAAAATAGCACAGAAGATGAACCATTGCAACAAAATAGTATGGAAAATGAACCATTGCAACAAAATAATAACCATTATGGAACCAAAATGTCAATCACTGTGATCGGTAGATAGGAATTCATCTACAAATTCACTAGTGGTATTAGCATAAGTCATCAAGCAAGCTACAACCTGGAAAAACAAGATGGTTGTCTTGAGCGATCTAACAAGACTTGTACAGCATAATGCTTCTTAACACTCAACTCAGAGCATCTCTACTTGTAAAGTCTAATATCAAACTTTTGTATCATGGATGGTCTTATAATATAAAGCAGAGTTTTGTGGATATCATATTTGTTGACCTTTCTTGAATTTGTTGTTCTATTGTCATCACATGTTTGATGTAGTTGATTTTAATTGATATTGTAATACATTAATTCTCGTCCTCGGAATGCCTCAGAATCCTATGTTTCCCCCCATTCATACACTTGGATGCTTAGATTGTTATAAACCTACCTGAACTCCAAATCTTGAACAGATCCAACCCCTTTTAGATTGACATGTGTAGTTCACCTGTTTACTTAAGTATTATTAGAAACCTTCAGCTTGAGTATGTATCAGTAGAAATCGCTTCGCTCCATGGTATTTTGTCCTACCATCTATCTAAAAAATAAACATTTTACCTGTAGTGCTCTTGCATAACTCCTCAAGTAATACCTTTGCCACATTACTTGTTTGAATTTTTACCAACTTGTGATGGATAGTTGTCCATGGACCTTGCTGCCTTTATCACTCATTAAATTTTTACCGTCAAAATATTGTAGGTAGCGTTCCCCGTTTCTTTTCTGCTTTAGCGCTCGGTCAAAGCAAACTGGTATACAAGTGCTGGTTCATATGACTTAAGAGGGTCGTTTCTACTCTTACAAATCATTTTGTCAGTGAGATTGCTTGGTGTTTTCTTAATAGCCTAAGATGGTCGTCCACTCTGAGCACTTTCTGTAGCTAACAGGAAGCCCCATTGTTTGTCTTGACTACAGCCGCTGGGCATACTATTCGAGGATGTTGCTTGGCCAGTTGAGGGTTTGTTCCCACTGGCCTTAGGTTTAGACTGACTACCATATCTAACATGAGGATATAATTTGTCAATGTTGTGATTTGTATGAGATTGATACCTTAAGATGTGTCTTCTTGTAGTGAGGTGATCACTCATACATGCTAGAGCTTATGGACCATATCCAGTCCCAATCCTACAAGACTGATCATTTCTCTTTCCTGCCCATATATTGGGGGGTTAAGCACATTAATATATTATAGATACCCTGGCTAGAGATGAAGAGGACATCATGGCAGTCTGACAATGGACACCCTCCCACACCCTCGTGACATGTTCCACTTACATGAGTTGTACATGCACTGGTTTGTTCCAGCACATATACACCTTTGATTCTGGGTTGAGCTGTTAGATACCCATCGCTAGATTTTTCTCTATGGCCTTATATGTTACAATATCTCTAGCTAGTTGGGATTCTTACAAGATCACCCATCCATGCCCTATTTGTCCATGGCATTCCCGAAAGGACACTTAAGGGTTTGCATTGCTTCACCGATAATCATGGTCTATGTTGCACGATTTTCTGGAACTGCGGAAGTAGGGGAAGGGATGTTCAGAATGGATAGATCATGCCACTGAATTTTTCAGGGGACCACAGATTGGGGGTGGCAATAATATGTGTGCGTGCACACACACACTTTTAAAAACCAAGGAAAACCTTATTGGCACCCCCCAGTTCCTTGGAATATCTGGATGGAGGGTGGTTCAACTGCCAACCACTATAGGAGTGAGTAACCCCGTGGGGCTTAGATTGATTGGAATTGGAGACTTCATGCTGAACTCTGCCTTGAAATAAGACGTTTGAATTGATTGAGCTAATCCACCGAGCTATATATATAACCTAAAAATAAAATTAAGGTAGATTCAAGGATACAAAGTTATTTATGGGGATTTAAGGTTAATCTTACGGATTACCTGATCCTGTGAAACAAAGGGTAGGACAATGTGTCTCGGCCAAAGAGATTTGGGACAAACTAAAGGATCTATACTCAGCCAAAGGATAGGAAACTGAAGCCATTACTATCAAAGACTTGATGCAAAACTCAATCAACCATGAAGGTAAAGTCTCTCCTGAACACTCTGTCTGTAATAACTTAGAATGTGATGATTGCTCTCATACGATTGAAGAAGTCAACGAAGGTATTGTGGATCAAGAGGCTGAACTCGTAAAAGCACTACAAGAAATTCATAAATTGAGGCAGATCACCAAAAGACAATATGAGGAGATCAGGCAATTCAAGACTAAATTAGGAATGGAAATTATGGAAATTAGGAGAAGAAATTATGGAAATGCCAAGAACATGATAAGATGCTAGAGTTGCAACTTTATTGGACAGACTACAATATTCTGCTACACAATAAGATGTTACAGGTGCAATGCATTTGGTCATAAAGCTCAAACCTGTAGAAAATCAAAATTTCCATTGACAAGAGAAAATGTCTCACACAAGTCCAAGACGGAATCCAACAAAGTCTGGAAAAGAAAGAGTGACAGTCAAATGGAACAATCAGTCACTCACATTCATGATCAGATATTCAAGGAAGTCAAGATTTCACAAAATAGGGAAAAAGAAAGAAGAGACTAAAAATGTTGAAAAGGTTACAGAAGAAAAGGATTGTGCCATTGGTACTTCATCTTAGTACTGAAACTTCTACCAAATTAACAAAATTATCATGTCCAAGGATCTGTGAATTTTTCATCATCCAGAGGATATCATTTGGTGTTGATTGTAATAGTAACAGGTTGGCTTCCAAAGGGAGGGATCAAGACCACATTGCTGAGGATTGCTTGCAAACCATGTCTTGAAGGACCAAGTCATGTGTTCTTGATAATCGTTGAGCCAAGTTATTTTGAGTCACATATAAAATGTTTTGAGACAAGCAGAACAGGATTGCATTCCAGAAATCTAGAGAATGACATAACTATGCATAAGGGTACAGGGACTAAAGGCTTGATTATGGTGGCAGAGCTAGAATCTGCTTACCGAAGCTACAGAAACCACCACCCTTGCTAGTGCTTATGGCTCTGCTCCTATCTTTCTCGCTGCTTTTTCCTATTTATCTACTAATAAAATTAGGGCATACAAGGTAGCACGAAGATGAAAGCGTGGTGGAGTGTTGATTAAACCATGAGGAGTGTTGACTTCAGCTCTTATCTCATCGTTTTTCTTCAACTGAGTTTTACAAAGTATTTTCTAAATTGTCTTATGAATTTCCTAGCCCATGCCTACATTCTACTCTTTATTTTTACCCTCAGCTGCATCTTGAATCTGATTAATATTTGGATCCTGGACTACAATGATACCCTTCCAAAATTCCGGGTCAACTTCTACCATGATCAATTTATACCACCTTTGCTTAAAATGAGCCTGTAGGATGCCATATTTACTCTCATTAAAAAATCTGCTCTCCCACTTCTTCTGCCAACTTGTATTTTTTTGAAGCTCATTTTGCATCAAATTAATCACGTCTTCATGCAAAAACACCTCCCTACTATCCATATTATTGGAAAGAAGTACCATCTTGAACCAAGGAACCAACACACTGCCTATCACCTGAAATGCAAACATAGTGCACTTTGTAATATTAACTTCTCCATTTTCTCCAAATTTACCAAAAAATAAATGTTTTGCTAAACTAAAAGTTGAAAAACCAAATCCTTGTATCCCAAATCAAAGCTAGGGATAATGAGATTTATGAGACTTGGTCTAATTGTAGTCAAACTCCAAACTAGAGCACATAACCACCTTATGTTTTGAATATCCACCAATTCAATATGAAAATAGGTAGGGTACAACTCAAGCTTGATATAATCCAATTGATTAAGGATGGTCAAACTGATTGCAAGACTAACCTCCACTAGAATGCTGAGATGGCTATTCAACACTTCAACTCTTAGCTCCCAATCCTTAGATCGCTCCACAAGAGTTATGTGATGAATTATCTTCAGATATTATTTAATATCCCAGTCCTCAGATCACAACAGATGACCTTTCTTACAAGCTTTTCAAAGAGGGGGATCACAACATATGTCGTGTATTACAGGCTTTACCAGATCACAAATACTTCTGACCTTCCACCTCACATCTTACTTATTTCCGAGAGATGTGAGATAATGCAACACCATAGGATAAACACACTTCCTACCAGAATCTAAAACACAACTACTCAAAATTATGTTCCATTATAGCACAATACTCAATATAAAATTGATGCCTCTATCAATGCAACCAACCTCCCACTGAATTGTCCCACACAAAGACCCATGTGTGTTGGAGAAATATGCCAGAGGAATGATTGCAGAAAATCTAGCACTCAGATTGCACCAATGGTAAGAATTCCTTATTAAAAAATTGATTATCATTTATATTCAAGGTTAAATGCCAAATGCTTTCAGAATTTCCTATCCTTTTGACAGTCAAGACTTTGATTTACATAATTGCAAGACTTTTGATACCTAATCCAGTCTTTAGACTTTTAAGGTATAATAATATGATAAAATGGTTTTTCATCAACACTGATTGCACCCTTTGAAAGATTACATGCCTTATTAGCTGAGTGTCTGCCTCCATGTTTAAATCTTTTAAAACATGATAAAATACTTCAAAAAATTGGTTAATCTCTCGAAGAATTCTCTCAAAATTTCTTGCAAGGTTCATATATTTTGGTTTTGAAATGGAGATTAAATGTATGATGATAACCATAGAATCTCCTAAAACAATCAATGCTTGAGTTTCCAGAAGCTTTTAACCTGCATTAAACCTTTTTTTCAATCAGAAAAAATACTATACTTTATTAACAAGTATATGAAAATTGAAACCAGTACACCTCCCAACCCGGGAAGAAGCCCATGGAGAACTGCACACCAAGGAATGTATAAACGCTCACCTTCTAATCCAAATAACACATGCCCCACATGAAACCAGCTGTCCCCAACAAAATGAAAAGAAAATCTCAAACCCATGAGACGTGTTAATCACCCACATAAGATACATCACCAAAAAGAGCTTAAACAAAAAGAACGATCTCTGAGTATCTACAAAGGAAAAAGACCAAAAAGATCAAAACTGATCAAAACAGTTTATAGGAGCCCACTTCCCGGATGATATCGCCAGCCCAATGCTCAAAATCAAGAGTACCATTTAATGAAACCTGCATTAAACCTTGCCATAAGGCCATAGCTTCTGATTTATTGTCTGTCATTACACCTAAACCCCAAGCATATCTTATCTCAACATTTCCTCTGTGTCAAAAATCACCCCCTTAGTGCCTGCCAAACTTGGATTTGTCTTTGAAGCTCCATCAAAAGAAGAATATGCTTATTTTGAGACTTTATCCATTCCCTCGATGTTTTTTTATTCTCAACCTCCATCCTTTCACTCCTCTAACCTTCGGTATGACTGCAATTTTTTTAGGCTGTCTAGTAATAAAAACAAAGACTGTGTATCCAATTCCTTTCTTTGGTTTCCATCTTGGAAATTTGTTGCTTAGCTATACCTTTTGTTTTGATGGTTTCTATTAGCATTGCCCAAGCCTGATTAACAACCATCCCTAGCTGCAACTGCTTACTGTTAAAAATGCCTTCATTTCGTGCCAACCAAGTTTTCCAAAAGATGAAGTAAGGGAGAGCTCTCCAAATGTGCTTGAACATAGTATTATCAGTAAATCTCCTGAGATATATTTTGTGCCAAGTTTAGTATTAAGCTTCTTGAAGGGTATTAGGCACTGTTTTTGCAATATTGAGGCCTTCCATAATCTTGCTCCAAATCTTTGTAACAAATTCACATTGCAAGAAAAAATGACTAATCATTTTTTCCTCCTTTTTACAGATATGACACTAAGAGGGACTATGCACTCCTCTTCATTGAATATTGTTGCAAGTTAAAACTCTATCGTGATTAAGAACCCAATAGAAAATTTTTACTTTAGATAGGGTGTCACTCGTCCATATAGATTTCCAAACCAAACTTTGAAGAAGAGTGCAACGAAGTTGAATCTGATTAAAATATCCTTCTTTTACCATATTTTCCCTACACTTCTTTCCCTAGACCCTATTGTCAGAAACATATTGATTTATAGGAGCCACACTAGAAAAATGATGAACTAGATCTTGCCATTGATGCATCAAATTCTTTGGGAGATTTGGAGTTTTCCACCCTACCCAATTGTCGTCATCATCCCAATTCACGATATCGAAAAGTTTAGTTAAATTATTTCTTCTCATCCAAACCTGAAGTTGGTCTAGGTGGAGAATTTCTTTTAACACTGAGACAAGAGTGTCTACTTTAGGCTACCTCATGAGTATTGGATCAACAACTGTCTCCTAGAGATCACACAAACGCTCAGTTTTAGCAGATTCCACAACAGAGGTAGAATACGTGGCTACTATAGAAGCAACAAAGGAGATTGTCTAGCTTAGGAAAATACTTGAAGATTTGCAAGAGAAACATGAGAATTCTACTCCCATACCGATCAACAATACTTCTATAATCAATTTGGCCAAGAATCCCAGATTCCATGATCGAACCAAGCACATCAACATGAAGTACCATCTGATTCAATATCATGTAGAGGTCAAGACAGTTCATTTGAGACATTGTTCCAAGAATGAGAAAATTGCAGACATCTTCACCAAAGCGCTTGGAAGAGAAAACCTTGAAAAGTTTAGAAAGATGCTTAGACTCAAGAACACCCATTCAGATTAAGGGGGAATGCTGGATTTGGAAATTTGAATGTTCATTTAGATATCAACTATGATGTAAGTGACCATTTATTATAAATGAAAGTGTTTTTTTCCCCACACAAAAAAACATGATGTATTACTTCAAAAAGATAATTACATTACAATTTGTACTTATCCCTATAGCACAATACCTTACCGATGACCATCAAGTCATATTTCTAGCACTAAAGACAGCTTATCATCATTCTAGACTCAAAAAAGACTGCTAACATAGGCTCATACTGATTGGTGTGTTGGCCATTACAAATACTATTGTAGATCATAATATCATGCCATTGGATACATACAAGGATACCCTATCTAGGTTATAGAACATTACATCACTAGAGGTCTGAAGTTATATATATTCTTTTTTTCTTGCTAGGTTTGGGTTTCTTATTTGGTCTTCCCCAGCTTTTATGAGTTTGTGTATCAGAAGTTTATAAGAGATAGTAGAATAGATTAAGGCCATTAAAGGCTAGATTTTTTGGTGTTCTGCTTGTCTTATATTCTTCAGATTGTACAGCCTGTCACAATAAATATTTATTTTTCAGGTCAAATATATGCTTCAAGGCAGTTTTCATGGTTACATTTTGTGTATTAGTTTTTAACACTTTTTTCCTTGTTCTTGATGTCTTGGAACTGATGATTAGATAGAATCAACCACTGATTATGCTTCATGAAAACTTCCTTGATTGGATTGTTATTGAAATTCCTTGTTATACCAGTCATCTCTCAGTACAGTACACAGAAATTAGACTTTTGCCCCAGTGTGCCCTTTCATCAGCCGTACCATTTGTGCTTGCCTGAAGCATTGGCTCTCAGTTAAGTGGGAGATGGTGAAATGTTTGTATCATATAGGGTATTGATTGCTTGTTAGAGGCTGTTGAATTTTTAATGGCTTCCAAAGTTACCCCAAATAATTGGTTGATTTTTAAGACTGATGAGTTTATATAGCAGATGGCTTCTGATGAGTCTTTGAACTGAAGGCACTTGTATTCTACAACACAACCTATGCATTCTTTATCTTTGATTATTTTGCTGCTTGACATTATTGTGAATAGAGAATACAGATTGCTACTTTAGGACTGGTAAAAATCACATGAGACATTCATTCATGGGTTTCCTAGAAACTTTATGTAAGAATTAGAATGCTACCTTTTTCTCCAAGGAAAAAATCTCAACTTTATATTTCAAGGAGACAAATGGTTACATTTCACAAGTGAAACAAGACATGTATACAGAAACCATTTAGCCTGTCAGTCATAAAAAACTGTCATCCATTGTCGAACCATCTGATCCTCCCTGTGTCCTAGAACCATGTATTTTTCAGAAGCCTCTAAACCATGCTTTGAGAGACTGTTAGCCCGCATGTTGTGTTCCCTATATACAGGAGTTAAGGAAATGAATTTAAATATGCCAATTGGAAGCTTTATCTCATCAAGAACTGATTGAAGATAGATATATACCCATTCAATGATCAACTTTGAATCTCCATATACCCAAAGGCTAATCCTTTCTTCACTACAATTATGAACAGAGCTGCCAAGGCCTTCATTTCTACTTAATTATCATAACCCTTACCATACCACAACTTTGAAAGAGAAACCAATGGAATGTGAAAGAAACAATGCACTTCCATCTCTACACCTCCCAGGATTTCCTTGACTTGTTCTGTCAATGAAACATCTTGCACTAGATATGTCAATCTGTGATGTCCCTATTTGTCTCATATTTATCCTTGAAAGAGACAAACAAGGAAGATGATTCATCTTGAATATTGGCCTTCCATGCACAAACTATTGAGCTCCTCAACGGCATCAATATGTCATGTCTACAAAATAATAACTGCACTATGTTATGAAATGCATATCAAATGATTGAAATTTGTGTCTGCAAATTGTATGCAATTTTTTTCAACATTTTTGTTGTTTTAGTAAGCAATTGAAAAGTTTGGAATTATAGTTCTTATGCCTTGTGAGGATTGCAAAGAGCAAGTTGCTCTTGCATGATAATATGTAGATATTTGGGTACATGTGTATATCCTATTACAATCATCTCCTAAACATTCTTATTGTCTTTTCTTAGACTTAAAAATATTGCAATATGGGTGTTAATGTTGCTCGTCTCCCTAACTCTTAAAGGGTGCTAGCTCAATGGTAGAGTGCCTACCTTACAAGCAGGAGGTTGGTGGTCTGATTCCTCTGTACCCTATTGATATTGCAATATTGGTATTTTTAATAAAATATATTTTATTATGATTTATTATGGCTATAGAGGTAGCTATAGGGGGGGTTCTAAATTGACCTTGTAGAAAACTATGAGGGGGTTTTTAAACTGCCCCCGTAGCTTGCTATGAGGATGGTTCTTAATAGCCACTATAGGTGTCTATGAGGGGGGTTTTAAATTGACCTTGTAGGTGGTTATGAGGGGGGTTGTTAACTGTCCCCATAGCTTACGATGAGGGGGGTCTAGAATCCCCCTGTAGGTCTCTACGAGGGGGGTTCCAAACCGCCCCTATAGGCATCTACTAGGGGGGTTACAAACCGCCCCTATAGGCATCTACGAAGGGGGTTCGAAACCGTCCCTATAGGCCTCTACAAGGGGGGTTTCAAACTGCCTCTATAGGCCTCTACGAGTGGGGTTCAAAACTGCCCCTATAAGCCTCTACGAGGGGGGTTCTAACATGCCCCCTATAGAACTACACGAGGGGGGTTCACAACCGCCCCTATAGGCCTCTACAAGGGGGGTTTGAAACCACCCCTATAGTCCTCTACGAGGGGGGTTCCAAACCGCCCCTGTAGGTTTGTATGAGGGGGCTTATGAAGGCGGTTCACAACCATCCTCGTAGGTCTCTATGAAGGGGGTTCATAACCGCCCCCGTAGGTCTCTATGAAGGGGTCTACGAGGGGGGTTTAAAACCGCCTCCGTTGACCTCTACGAGGGGGGTCATAAACCGCCCTCAAAAGTCACTTTTGGGGGTGGTTCCAATCTCGTAAAAAACCACCCTTAAAGGAAAAAAATTTAACATAAGTGCCTTCAGGGGTGGTTTTTCCAAAACCACCCCCAAAGCCAAAACTCTCCCCGTAGGTAACTTTTGGGGGCAGAAGATAACCCCCCCTAAAGGCCAAAAATGTAGTAGTGTCTCTTTCTTTCCACATTCATTTCTTCATTGTAATCACAATTGATAATAAAATTTCATTTCCTCATTTCTACCTTCATATAAGTATACACCTCATATTTGTCAATATAACTAAATTGTACCTTCATAATGTAGCAATCCCCATAACAGTTCTCTCTTGACTCACTAATTGTAACTGGGATTAAACTCGTCTACAACAAATTCTTTCGATTCAACAAAACTATAAGTATATCACTTACGAAAATACTGAAAGCACTAACATATTTCAACATAAGGGATAAAATATTCAATTCCAGCTTCTCCCTTTTCTATAATTACGTATAACTATCATATGTTCAAAACAATGTCCGAATTTCAAAATAAGAATTTACCCTTCCCAATTATGTTCTTCAATACATACCTTAACCATTACTAAACTAATCTTACATGCAATCTCTCTCTTCTCATAATCCAAAGTATAATTAAATACTAGAGTGCCAATTACTTAGTATAGCTAAAAAGTATAATCTCATATTTTTATAAACAAGGTCATGTAGGGTTTTCTTCTCTTCCTAACTTAAGCACAGTTAAGATTCTATAATTCAAGTAAGTTTAACTTCTCTCTTTTCACAATTCAAAGCACGATTACAACTAGTAGTGCATACCTGCGAATCCATCACCTTGATTTTAGAAAATAAGCATTTACAACCAATTGATAAAATTCTTGACGCATAACCCATCATCAAAGTATATGAACCCTGAATATCATTCAATCTTTCATACTAGCAATTTTAGAGAAGAAGAATTCTAACCTGTTCGAGAAGCTGGGAGTATCCTTGCCGAAGGAGAAGAACTAAAAATCCCAGCTTCAATTTTTCTACGTCGATCTTTGTAGTAAGTGTATGTCATAAATTTATCTTAGAAGACAATTATCACCATTCATATCCAATCTTATTATAGAACGATAATTAGAATAATCAATCATAACTCATTATTTAATTACTTTAAGCCATAACTTCAAACAAATCATTTAATACATATATCATCATTTCTCCTTTAGTTTACTAAAATCCATCTAAACAATCCTTCAGGTTCCCCATTCTATTGTTGACACGATGTAACTTTTATTAGTTTAACTTCCAACAATATTTGGTGCATCTTCCTTCACCATGAATAAGTACTAACCCATTACCGAAAATATTAGTTTTAAGGGCATAAACATATACGCTCAGTTCACCCCAATTTCATTGGTGAGGTTTCTCACTAACCTATTAAATAAATATCATTTAACATATAACAACGGATTCGATGCATACTACTGAGTTTATTTGATACATACTAATATAATACTTCAACCATAAACAATTTTTCACTACATAAACTACATTCATACTCTTTCACAATTATGTATACATCATAGTTATAATCCTGGCAAATCAAATGAAATCTTCAATATATACCTTATATTCCCAATGTCTTATAATGAACATGAAACCTTAATAATTAAATTATATTCATATTCTTTATAACAACATCGTTATGCTAGAAAATTAGTGTCCTTGGACTTAGCTCCTCATGCTAGTAAGGTTTATATCTTGTTTTCTAGTTTCCAGGTCCGTTTTACCCTCTTGACAGTCCGTCGAATTCTCGATAAGTATGTGCATTTACAATATTATGATCTTCTTTATGCACATAGGGCACAAGCTATGCTTAATCCTTCCAATCAGGTGAAATCTATAGGGTTTATTTATGTCTAAATGGAATTCAATCATAACCTTACTCATTTATCTCCCTGCAACATGGAGTCATAAAATTCCATTTATAAAACATTTATGTGCATAAACTCTATTTTCATTGTATACCTAATGTAATTCTTTACTCTTAATCTTAGGGTCAATATAGAAGAGCCATCAATGTAAATAGTGCAATTCCCTTCTCATTGCCTTTAACCTTCTTCAGTGCGTAGAACCTCTAACATCACATTTTCAACAATTTCGATTTCACTCAGCGGCATGTCTTCTAATGACTCATCATTCACAACCCTAAGTTCTCTACACTTATCTTGGTGTACCAAACCTTTTCCCAATACTTAACCAAATATAACTTGTTAATCATAATTATTTTAAAACTTTTACCATTTTCATTGAGAAACCAATGTTTTATGTAACTCTTTTGGTATCAACTTCCTTCTAGTTAGATAACCCGTGTCCTTTCAACATATAAAGGAGGTTGTTATTTCCTTAATTTAATCCAAAACATGATTCTAATGTAATATCATGTTATTCCTACATGATGTATACCTATTTTGTTATACAAAACGGCTAATGGGGTGGGGTCATGCAAATATATATATAAAGCTGGAGAATAATGTGTAATAATGGTGGTATTGGTTTAGTTCAACATAAATTATAATTCCTTTCCTAACAAATAACATGCAACACTTTTCAATATGTAAAGATACAATTACAATTCATTTTAAAACATATTAAATGTATAAATAGCACTACTGTCCACATACATATAAAATGCACCTACATACCATATGATTCTTCAATTTTTGTAAACTATCTAAACTACTATCCTTTCAATACTCATAACCTATATGAAGTGGAACTCTTTTCATTGTCTATATCATATATGGGTTGCAATTCTTATTAATAGCTATATATAAAATATCATTCTAGATCATTCTTTCCATTATATATAAAATGAAAGATATATATATATATATATCTCCTCTATATATATATATATCCTCTCAATATCTATATATATAGAGGATATATATATATATATATATATATATCCTCTATATATATAGATATTGAGAGGATATATATATATATATATATATAGATATATCCTCTCAATATCTATATATTTTTGTAATTTTTATTTATAAATGAAAACTATATATAAAACCCCTTTCTCCTATCTATTTAAAGTCAAACAATTTCACAACTCACAAGTAATCTAATAACTTTAATATATTTTAAATTAAGTCTTTATTTAAAATATACCTGATTATGTTTAATAACATATCCATAAATCATGTGCTATTTTTCATTCACAGACTTGAATATTTATAAGTCCACTAAATCTTAATTAACACTAAGACCTATTAATAATATTTATTTAATATATTCTTTTTAACATTAGATTTTTAATTAATTTCTACTTATGATTGTGGATCTTACGTACATAATCTAATGTACATGACTTAGGAAATTCATAAGATTGCTTTGGAACTTCGACCCTTCCTAATTATAATGATTTTTATTTTATTTTTATAAATTATAAAGGAATGATAAACTATGTAAATTAATTTCGTGCACAACCATGATGTATCCTAACTATCATTTTCCATTTTTAAAGGTTAATCTTCCACAAACGATAACTACATAAATAAATTTGGTGCATGCCTAGGAGGTATCTAACAACCGAACTATCATTTTTAATTCTAATGGTTATCTTCTCATAATATAAAATGGGATTATAAGCAACATTTAATTGAATTCTGTGCGCAACTGTAATATATATCATTCTCATCACTAGCATTAACTTTTCATAACTGATAATGGAATAACATATAACACGAATTGTAAATGAGCATACCGATGATAAAATTACAACCTCGTTCTCATTTGCAGCTACAGATTGAGTCATTTCGGGGACTGTACAACTCAAACCCAGGTTTAATCCTTAAGATTAATTCGTAGTTTATAAAGGGGTGAATATGTACCTGTGTCAACATGCCATGAGAGGCCAGGGCGCATCTATATAGCAGATTTCCAAAGCAGCCTACAGAGCACATTTCTTGTAGCAGTTTCTATATTCAGAACCTCTTTCTGTAGCTTGTTAATCCATATGTTAGAAACATTTAATAATCGTTAGAATATACGCTATTTTAAATAATCGAACTTATTGGTACTATCGAAAAATCATGTAAAGGAACATTCCTAAAATATATTAGACAATTCATAAAATAGCAAATAAGAGTTCTTCGTAATTTAAACAACAGCGATCTAATTAATAGTCATACAACTGGCATTGGAGTCAACTTCATGATTGGATCCTGCCATCGGCCTGCTAGTCGACGAGGAGTCCTTCCCTTTAATTTCGCTACAAGTGTTAGTGAACACAGATGATGATATAGCGCATGATAAGGCTACCTGTTATAATTCCACACAAAGCTTTTTGTTTTTTTTTTAACCATGCAATATATTCGAAAGTTGATTATAATAGATTTAACATGGATTACACATTATCAACAAAATACATTAATCGACTTACAACTACCTTAACACAAAAAGATGAATCACATTCATTCCAGCGTAACTACCATAACATTAGCAGAGCATAAGTTTAACAAATCCATAGAATAGTGATTCATCACAGAATTAAGATAATGACAGGACATTCCACTGGCAGACACGTGAGACCCAATGGCGTGGAACTTCTCGGCTCTAGAGGATTCGTTCCAAGTCTTTGTCACACCGCCAGGCATAATACAGAGGGTTTCTCTATCGTCCGTTATAACACTAACAATTAATATCCTGTTGCATGGGCTTGTCCGATAGTTCCGTGTGAATGCTAAATAGACGGCACAACTAATGCTGGCAGTGACCACGAAGTGAAGGTTCCAACACCGTTGTTTTTTAGGTATTTGTTATCTGTATCCCGATCTAGTCGCGCTGGTTCTAACCATCACAGAAGTCACCGAAGAATGTTTGCGCAGAGTTACTGCGAGGAATTTATGTTGTTTATCAGGACTACAAGGATGTGAATATGCGGAGGCACCGTAGGTAGTAGTGCGCAATGCAGAGCCTGATTTCCAGGAAAACAACCTGCAGGGACCGCAATCCAAGCATACTGGTCGCATGCAAAAGTTTTTCAGAATTTATAAAAAAAAAAAAGTTCAATACTTGAAAGGATATACTCACTGACCGTGGGTCTGTGCGACTACCGGTAAGAGGGATTTACAAAGGCAGATCGGGATAGGATATCCACAGGTCGCCTTGGTGCGAATCAGTAACCACAAAAAAAAAGAGTCTGTGGGTTCAAGAGATAGCGATACCTACTCGAAGTGGTTATCTATTTCGCTGAAAGGTATTTCTAAAGCAGGACAGGGACTCGAGTAAGAATTAATATAGACTCCAGATCACCAGAGGTAGCAGAATCATACGAAGCAAGTTTACAGAGAGTTATCTAGATACTCGCATAGGTCGCCTATTACCGCTTCTAGGTATGAGGCGATCTGGAGTCACGGTTCATTCAATTCAGGGTGAATCAATCTGTGAATTAGATTGTTCCCCTGCAATATTAAATAACAAAAAGAATCGTCACATAAATTTCTCATTGTTATACAGTAAAGTAGGATTATCATTCGGCATGATAGATACATTTATCCGATGTAAATCTCGAATACGAGTGGCACAAGTTCCCTTACAACTATATGGTAAAATAAGTTGTGGATCCGTATACGAGCTATGGATTGCTTGGTCGTATCACCGACGGATTTACACAGCCAACAATCTATTGAATCCAAATTGAATACTGAAAATCTTGATTATGGGTCGGCAGAATATTTCTCACAGTTACAGAAATGGAACAAGTTACGGATCTGTCATATGAGCTTACAAATTGCTATGTCGTGTTACCAACAGATTCATGCAGTCAACAATCTATTGAATCCGGATTGTTGTTGGTGTTAGATCATCCATACTTGCCTTCCAACATTTCGTAAAATAAAAACAGAGCTGAATATTATTTTTAGTAAATAAAAAATTGTATGTTCAGAAAATTACATATGGCAGAGATATGTATATTCTTTGATTTCCAACATTTCTTAAATTCAAAACAGAGCTAAATCAAATCTTCGAGTAAATAAAAACCTGTTGGAATAGTTGCTTGAGTCGTAGCTGTAGTTCCAAGAAAATCATCATCAATCCAGCATTTGAATGCTCACCATCCAAGTTCTACAGCGGATATGGAGAAAGGTGCATCTGCAGAAAATTATAAGTCTGGTGCCTTTAAGGCTCGACCGACTCTGATACCAAATGTAGGGATCCCATTTGGGGTTCCCCAAATGAACTTCCACGGAATTTGAAAATATAAGTATAATTAAATGCAAAACTTCTCGTACGATTTTTCTTCAAAAAAAGATATAGAGCCACAAATCTAGTTCTATCTATTGTAGTACATGAATGTCAATAAAGAAAACTATATACCAAGATTTATTCATTCTATCACAAGAGTTAGCAAAATAAATAAAATAAATGCTTCAAACTTGTTTTCGACAGTTGGTCCAGCGAATCGATGGAGTCCTCGAAGTGGTTTCCACACGATCCAATCCAATCTCCTGACGAAGTACCGAGTGACCCATCGGTTGACCTCCCTACCATATCAGGGTTATTCTTCTTCACCCCGAACCCCGGAGCTAATGGGGTCGTAAGAACACACACGCTAGCCTCCCGAAAGGATCTTCCAATCCCTGTTCCGGCTAATCCCAATTCCAATGATCATAACATAATCCAAGATTATGATGACTATCCAACATTAGGGAGCAAGAGATGTCTTTCTCTCCTTCGCCTCCCTCATTATATAGCAAAAGCCTATGTGCCATGTGTCTGTCCATGCACATATTTGATTTAATTTAATATTTTAATTTCCAATATTCTCAAATATATGTGTCTTCTTAATGTTTTTAATGTGCACCTAAATCCCTAGATCAGTGGAAGTGAGGTGTAGAAGAGTTCTACTTCTCTTTTGGTTCTCATTTAGTTTACTTAACAATCTTTTAGTTAGACTTATTGCTTTCTACTTTTCTTTCTTTTCCTAATATTAAGATTAAATTAAAAGATGATTCATTTTACTAAAAGTACAATCTATTTTAAATTTCCTCTTTATAAAGTAATTTAAATGAATAATAAAATTAATTAAATTAAAATCTTGAATAATAATAAAAGAAAAAAAATTCTTTTATTCATGACCTAATTCAATTCTTTCTCAAAATAATGAACTCAATTAAATAGAATCTTTAATAGAATGATTTAAAATAATAAAAATCCATAAAATTAAAATCTTTGAATAAAAATAATTCTCTTATTATTAATCTTTTTCAATCAGCATAATTAATCAAATTTAATATTGAATAAAATCAATCTCTTCAATTATTTTTCGAGTTAATAAAATCAATGAATAATTTAAATTAATGAAATCAATTAAAAATCAAATCTTGAATAGAATTATTCAAATTAATAAAATAGAACAAAATGAAATAAAGTATTTATTAAATCTTATGTGTAATTTTCATTTATACCATTGATTAATTTTCTTCCTCTCATTCTTGTCTAGGTACCTCTTTGGCGGGCCCTTCTGACAGTTTCATTTCTTCCTTCTTATGGGGAGTATTGCGTAGCGACCGGGAATAGTTACCGCGATCTCTCAACTACGCTCGTTGGAGACTAAGGGATGTTGAGGGATAAGGCTCTCCTTATTGCGTGCTCCTCAACTCATCATACACGACCAAATCATTATGGCCTTACCTGTACAGCATACGCTTCCCCGGGTGAGCTGAAATGGATTCACTCATGCGTGGATTGCTAATCCAGGGTTGACAGTCAGTCGTCGTACCCCTATGTGTTCTTTCCGTTCTTACGACCATTATAATTCCATTGTGGGTCAGTCGGTAAATCATCTTACCTGCCACTGCACACACACACACTCAAGCACACATTAGTAGTGTTGCACTATGAAATATTTCATCATCCATCATAATATCTCAGTTAGTCGAGCATATATTTCATTCATCCTTTTCTCTCAATCAGTAAATCATATCTTTCATTCATCATTCTATCTCAATCAGTCGAGCATATGTAAAATTCAGTCATCCTATCTCAATCGGTCGAGCATATCCAATATTCAGTCGTTCTATCTCAATCAATCGAGCATATCTAACATTTAGTCATTCTATCTCAATAAGTCGAGCATATCTAACACTTAGTCATTCTATCTCAATCAGTCGAGCATTCATTTATTAAGTAAAGTAATAGTTTCTATAACTATCGTTCAAGCATTTTCAAAGTAAATTCAAATGGTTCGTGTTTTACTTAGCCGGTTTATTTCAAAACTAGTACCTCATTATTCTAAACAGTTAAGGTACCAAGGCGGGCATTACAAGGTTTGACATGGGTTCCTAACAATGTCTCGGAAGCCATTGAGGAATCTTGAAGTCAACTTGACATCCTTCCATCCTTAGCTTAACCTTTATGACGCTTATTTCTAAAGAGAATGAAGCCAATGGACTAGGTAAATTTCACCCTATTTCCATTTACAATGTATCGATTAAACCATCACCAAATTCATTTCCATAGGATGAAACCTTTCCTCTACTCTCATATTGGAAAATCAATGTGGTCATGTGGAAGGTTGTCAAATTCGAGATGAAATCATTCTAGCTAACAAAACTATCAATTCTATGAATATATCCAACAAAGAAGAGATGATGATTAAGCTCAACATGGCCAAATGTTTTGACAAAATCAATTGGTAGTATATTCACGAAGTCCTTCGAACTTTTGGGTTCTCTGAACAATGGAAAAAATGGGTTATGACTTTAAACTTCTATATTTCTTCTCTATTCTACTCAATGGCTCATCCTCTGAAACATTTCCTCCCTCTCTTTGCATCACACAATGAGACCCTCTCTCCCATGTTTTGTTTGTTCCAATGGAACAAGGTTTAGACCGCTTCATAAAGTCAAATGTAGATTATGTTCAAATTATAGGTAATCGATTCATGGGAGTGACCTAATCTTATCCCACCTTCAATTCATCGATGACACTATGTTAATGGGAATCTCTATAGTTAACAAGGCGAAATCCATTCAATTTGTGCTCAACAAGTTTCAACAAGCTTTAGGTACTTCTTCAACTTCAATAACTCCCAATTATTATTTTTTAATATCCCTTTATTTGTTCATTTCACATTGGATATGCATTGTATTTGTTGCTTTGCCGTTGTTAAGATATAAAATAATTAGGCTAAATATATAGAGTATTGAAAAAATAGTCCTAAGAACCAAAAAAAAATATAAGTTCTTAAATTGACTTGTTGCTGTAAACTTGTTAAGATAGAAAATAATTAAGCTGAATATATAGAGTATTGAAAAAATAGTCTTTAAATATAAGTTATTAAGTTGAATTGTTGCTTTGAACTTGTTAAGATAGAAAAGAATTCAGCTAAATATATAGAGTATTGAAAAAATAGTATTTTGAACTAAAAAAATAAAATTTATTAGATTGACATGGGACATAAATTTCGAAGGAGTTCTTTTAATTGTCAAAGTTTAAAAATAATAAAAAATAACTTTTAAAACTAAAATCTCTTAAAATGACATGTATCACAAAGAAGGTGGTTGTGTTGCAGGTGCCTACCTTGTTTTAAATCATACTCATACTTTCAAATTGAAGTTGAATTGTGGGAAGGGTACCAACACAAAAGGCATAACTTCTCGCCTTATGGTGTCTTATTCATTTTGCAGACCTTCTTGGTATTGATACTCTCAAGATTTTTGGGGACTCTCTGATTGTTGTCAACTAGGAAAACAACTCTACAGGTATGCAATCTATTTCTCTTACACAATGGAGCCACATAATTATTGAAATCTTAAGCAGGTTCCATTGCTATTCTATTCAACATGTTTTCAGAGAACTAAATGATATTGTTGATTCTCTTTCAAAGGATCAGATGCTTCAGGAAGAAGGAATTTTATTTTAGGAGAAATTTATTGAAGACAATCTGGAAAATGTTGGACATTTTCCTTTTTTTTTATGTTTAATTTCCTATGAATTTGTTGGACAGTTTGTTTGACTCTTTGTATTTGGCATAAGCTATTCTCTCTTTAGCATTTGTTTTTTGTAAAGACAAGTTGGGTCATGGACTTAGTTTGTTATGGTTTTCCTTTTTTGGATAGCTTTGGATACTATTGTATACTTTTTGATTTGAAAGAATAGCAAAAGTGTTTTTTCTTGTTGAAAAAAAACATAATAAACCAAACTATTGTCATGTACCTCAAAAATACATAAATAAATTTTAAAAAATGACATAACATATATCTATAGACACATCATTAATGTTCCTACATGTATTTAGCTGCTATATTCTAAATACATATGTTATATTTTTTGTACAGTTGCTTATACAAACCTTACTGCTATGTGACGGGTTGTGCAATGTCGATGTTTGCTAAGGAAAACATCATTATGTTGTCGTCAAACCTACAGGTGATGTTTTTTTGTTCTAATTTATCTTGTTCTCGCTATTAAAGCATTGCTCAACCCTAAGGCTAAGTTTAGGTATTTGTTGCAAAGATACCCTATGTGCAAGTGACAAATATAGGGGAGACCATGTGTATAGTCTAACTATTAGTTTTTCAGAATTTACTTCAATCTGCACTAGGATTTTAACTGAGAGAATAACAGGTACAACATATCTACAGCATATCAATCATGGACACAATAATGCAAGCACACAAGAGACACAGAGTTTCACTGGGGGAAACCAAGAAGAAAAACCCCGCAACTTCCTCAAAGATAGATAGAGCCATGATACAAAACCCAAGCATAAGAGATAGTCTCCTAGCAGTAGCTTCTCCTCCTCCATTAGTGCACCACTCTCCAATGAGTGTATGAGTGAGAAGTGAATGATCAAATAGAGTTCCTTCCGCACTCTATTTATACTTGACTTAACTTGCCTAATAACCTTACAAGGTCGGCCTCAACTTAACCATATAACATAATGTTGACAGAGCCGACCCCCAATAGGGTGGTCTAGTAACCCTTTAATCCACATGACTTATACAAGGCCGACCCCATCAAGGTGGTCTAATAACCCATCAAGTATAAGTTACGACACTTATAATATAAATGATGACACTTTTGTATAGAGGAATAATAACATCTCTATAGGAATACAATATACATGTGTGAAATACATTCCAAAGTTACAATTACATCAACACTCCCTCTTAACTAGGAAGGTATTTCTCGACACAGATTTTCTAGCACAAGTCTTCTTCTCTGGATCATCATCACTGGATCATCGTCATCGAATCATCGACATTGTCACTACTGCTGCTATCTCAATCAATCTCTGAACTACTCGTCATAGGAAGTTTCTACATAGCCAGCCCTTTTTCATGTTGGATATAGGCCTACCACCTGTAGGTCTTCATCATCACTGGCCATACTGTAGAATCCTCAGGACTTATTACGTGTGTCAGCAAAACCTCGCAAGAGCATCTCAGGACTGATTACGAGCACAGAGCTCAACCTATTGTATCTCCCAGGACCTTTTACATGCCACTGAACAACCTGTCCATGGCCATAGAGTATCATCCTGATACTCATGATCATATTGATCATAACATCGTTCACGAAGCACAACCCAGATGCACATCACACATCACTTGCATTCATCGGCATGGGAAGACACACTTCAACCATCCATGAAAGGATCAACACTTATATCTATGCCATGGGAAGACACACTTCAAGCATGCGAGAATGGCATCGCACTTACATCCACAGCCATGGGAAGACACACTTCAACCATGCTAGGAATGGCACAACACTTATATCGTAACCATGGGAAGACACACTTCAAGCATTCTCGAATGGCACAACTCTTACATCAACGACCATGGGAAGACACACTTCAACCATGTCGGAATGGCCCCAACCCTTATATCTCAGCCATGGGAAGACACTTCAACCATGCTAGAATGGCTCATGTGCATCTGTTTCTTCGAAAATCATCACACATAATCCAGCTGATTATGCAATGTATCTATCTGATACATATCATCACATATGATCATCCTGATCATAATCATAGCATCATCTTGATGCATATCATCTGGAGCAACATCCTGAAGCTCGTCATCCATGATCATCCTGATCATACAATGCATCAACCTGATGCATACCAAGTATCTACCTGATACATATCATCATACATGATCCACCTGATCATATAATGTATCCACGTGATACATATACAAATACATGATCCAATTGATCATATCAAACATCCAACATGATTTATATACAAATACATGATCCAACTAATCATACAAAGAATCCAACTGATGCATATACAAATCAGTAATTGGAGCATCGTCCTGATGCTCATCATCCAACGCTTACATCCACATGCATGGGAAGGATCCTCCTCTCACCATGCTTGGAATCACTCCTGCAAATTTTTCCAACACTTCTTCCTCGAAGTGTCGTCAATCTGAAGAACACCAAGCCTCTCTCTAAAGTATTCAAACTTCACTATGGCTAGTGGTTTCGTCAACACATCTGCAACCTACTCATCCGTCGCAACATATAGGAGCTTCACTTCTCCTCTCTACACTATATCCCTGATATAGTGATATTTGATCTCAATGTGCTTCGACTTGTCATGGAACACTAGGTTCTCAGACAACCTCACACAACTCTGGTTGTCACAAAAGATACCAGTAGCATCCATGGGATATGAAATAAATCAGACAATAGCTTCCTAAGCCATACTACCTCACAGCTAGCTGAGCAAGCTGCGACATACTCTACTTCGGCTATACTCAGTGCTATGTAGGACTGCTTCCCACTAAACTAAGAGATCACATCTGATCCCATACTCAAGCAACACCCAGGAGTGCTCTTCCTATCTGCAACACTACCTTCTCAATCCGAATCAACATAACCCTACAGGTTAAGCTTTTGATTCACATCATACTTGAGCCCATAATCAACTGTACCCTTCAAGTACCTCAGAATATGCTCTACAACAACCAGGTGAACACCTCTGGGATCCGTCAAGAACTGTCTCAATGTGTTCACCGCAAAACAAATGTCTGGTCTGGTGTTCATCAGGTACAACAAGGACCCAATCATGTGATGATACACAGTGACATCAACCCGATCAGATGAAGCATCACACAGAATATTTAGGTTCAATTCCATAGGTGTGGCCATGGCCTTGTAGTCCATCATCCTAAACATCTTAAGTACCTCTACTGCATACTTCCCTTGTCCAAGGAAGATTCCATCTGTGCTCTACCACACCTCCATGCCTAGAAAGTATTGAATCATCCCCATGTCCTTCATCTTGAACTCAGTAGAAAGCTTCCTCTTCGTGTCGGCAATCAATCTATCCTCACTTGTAACAAACAGGTTATCCACATCCAAAAGTAGTATCACTGGATTTCCTTCCTCAACCTTGTAGTAAAGGTTGGAATCTGCTTTACTCTTGGTAAATCCCAAACTGGATAGAAAGCTGTCTATCCTACCATACCAAGTCCTAGGAGCTTGCTTCAAGCCATACACGGCTTTCTTCAACCTGCACACATATGACTCTCTGTCATGTGTCTCAAAACCAAGTGGCTACTCCACATACACTTCCTGCTTGACTACCCCTTTAAAGAAAGTTGTCTTGACATCTATCTGGTGTATCTTCCATTTCATCACTGCATCCAGAGCAAGTACTGATATGATGGAAGTGTATCTAGCTATAGGATCAAAAGTCTCTTCATAGTCTATTCCCTTTTTCTGGGAGAATCCATGAGCTACAAATCTCGCTTTGTATTCCTCTATGCTTCCATCTACAACATGCTTTATCTTTGGAAGTCACAATAGACTTCCCATCTGGTCTTGAGACCACATCCCAAACATCTTTCTTCATGATTGATAGATCATGGTATCACTAGTACAAAATGAGAAATTATTGACTAAAAAAATGACTAAAGTTCGACTATAAACGACTATTTTTGAGCCGGTGACTAATAGTATCCGATTTCCACTATCTTATCTCTAGTCGTATTTCACTAGTCATTAATTGGTTGGCTTATTAGTCATTGATAGTCACTGATTAAGTCATTGATTTAGTCATTGATACTCACTGATTTAGTCACTAATTTAGTCATTGATATTCACTGATTTAGTCATTGATACTCACTGATTTAGCCATTGATTTAGTCATTGATACTCACTGATTCAATCACTGATTTAGTCACCGATTTAGTCACTGATTTAGTCATTGATTTAGTCACTGATTTAGTCATTGATTTAGTTGCTATAAGATACTAGAAATTAGCTACTAATAGTTGTATATATGCGAATTTAGTCATTTTTTTAGTCACTAATTTATGATAGGGTACAGAGGAATCGAACCACCAATCTCCTGCTTATAATTAAGCAGGTGCTCTACCATTGAGCTAGCACCCTTTAAGAAGTTTTTATTGCTTGACAATGATGATATTCAAACAAATTTTGCATGGGAACAAAATGAATGTCAAACATATTCAAGAATAATGCTTCAAGTACTAAAATAATTCTAAGATATAGCAGTTCAAGTGTGACAATGATGAAAATTCAAAGAAGAATGATCTTACAAACTACGCATGAGCACAATAATCCATGGTTGTACAAATTATCAGGAACAAAAACAAGCTGCAACCCTTATCAAGAACAAAAGCAAGTTGTTTTCCTTGATTAAGATTAAGTTTTCTTTGGGGAAATGAATCTATTATGTTATCCATCTGCTCAGAAGCATCTTCAAGTGCCTGATCTCCCTCTGCAAGAAAATTTGCCAACTCTGAAGCTAATTTTTCCCATTCATCCATTAGTGTCCTTAACTCAGCATCTTTCTCAGCCAACAAACTTACTAATGTCCCATTCTCCTTTGTAACACATGTTAATCTAACTTGCAGTTATTCTGTTTCTCCTTTCAAATGCATAATCTGTTCATTTGTGTCAGATTCTCACAGTCGTTGAATCAACCTGTTCACGAAGTGCAACAAGTTCTTTTTGTAAGGAAATGATTACCTCAGCTGTTTCTGTTTCAACCTATCTTTGGACCTGGTCCATTTCCTTTTCACGTGATGATTGTGAAGCTTGCTCATTCTCAAATCGTCGGTTGATCTTTCTAGCTTTATCAAGAGCCCTTTGCATTCTTTCTAGCTTAACTTGCATAGATGAATCCTCACAATTTAAGCGTTCTTCACTTTGATCTTTTCTAAAAGTTTCCAATGCACAGAGCTTTTAATCGCTATTCAACTGTTCTTGCAAAATTTCATTCTTCCTTTCAAGTATGTGTCTTTCTTCTTCATTCTTGTTTAGAAGTTGTAAAATCTTCTCGTTCTTTAGTTGAAATTTCTCTAGCTCATTTATTGAAAATAGCTGCTATGATTCCAAGGCTTCAATCACTAACTTGTCATCCTCAACTTTTTCCAAAGCTATTTCTAGTTCTTTGCTAACTTGCAAAGACTTTTCGCTTGCTACTTCCAGCTCCTGGAGACACTGCAAAACCCTATCTTCTGCCTCTTTCCGACACAATCGCTCTTCTTCTAAAACAACTTCCAATGATTCAAGCTCTAATTTCAGTTCCATTATTTCCTCCGAATGCCTCATTTCCAGTTCTTGTTCTTTATGTGTTTTCTCTTGCAAATCATGCCGGTTATTCTTCAAAGATGCTTGAACATCCTCAACATGTGTTCTTAATTCTATTTCCTGTATAAAGGAATAGAATTTAGAATAGTGGTCGATTCACAAGTTGCACAAAGGAAAAGCATTCAATTATATGATACTAACTATCTTCAAACTTTGCTTCTACATCCTACTTTTGAAGCATGCATGCTATAAGACATTCTAAACGACAGAAATGAGCTAGTTACTTCAAAGAGGAACCAGTACACTAGATCTTAGGAGCCTTTATTCAGTACATGTGAAACCAAACCACTGATAGAATATAAGGCAAATAAGGCAAAGACTAACCGCATGAAGCTGTGCTTTTAGGTCATTTATGAATTGCTCCCGACTATTCTCTCTCTCCAGAGATTGACCACCAGTTGATTGAGAGTGCGGATTTCAGAACAATCAGTAACAACAAATATTCTTAGAGATTTCTAACCAAGAATTCTGCTCTAGGCCTAAGCTCCTAACAGAATAAAATGCAAGGCTTAAAAAACACTATACCCTCAAAGCTTCCAATTCCTCTTCTTGCTGAACACAAACTTTCTTGCATTTTTCAAGTTGCATATGCAATTCATCTATTTCACTGAGGACATTAACAGTAAAGAAATCGTCAAGTAAATAACTAACATTCCCTCACAAAAAACTAAGCAATGCAACTCGAGTAACATTAAAATGCATAATGGAATGCTCTCTCAGGAATTGACTTCATCATAACCACCTTGTCATTTTTTCATTTGCTTCTAGGCATGCACTTAGATGATTCCTGCAATCTTCTATCTCTTTATGGGCATTATCTACCTACAATCAATGCAACATTCCATCATAAAGAATAAATTTTAAATGGGGTAACACAGTAACATTAACAAGTTAAGCCGCGGACAGATAAGAGACAGACCTCCAGTCTTAACATCCGGTTCTCCCTAGTAGAACTAGCAAGCTCTGGGAAGAGCACCTCCTGCATCTAGAATAATAGTTCTCTTCAGAACCCAGATAAAATGCCAACACACACAATTCTTATCAAGTCAAGATATCCTTACCTGAGGTATTGAAAGTGCACATGGATTCTTATCATGTTCAATCCTTCCTTTGAGAACTTCAACCAACTGTTAAGAATAAACAAATAAGAAATTTAAAGCTTGCTATTACTACTTAAATACCATTAAGATTATCTGATGATTTGTCCAGATGTCTTACAAACCTGATCACGCAAGTCAGAAACCTCTGCAAATAAAATTTCTCTCTCCCCTCCCTCATAGAAATATTGGAACCTGCCATCCATTATAACTCAATAGAAGCATATATATGTCCCTGTACAGATAAGAGACAGACCTCCAATCTTAACATCCGGTTCTCCCTAGCAGAACTAGCAAGCTCTGGGGGGAGCACCTCCTGCATCCAGAATAACAGTTCTCTTCAGAACCCAGATAAAATGCCAACATACACAATTCTTATCAAGTCAAGATATCCTTACCTGAGGTATTGAAAGTGCACATGGAATCTTATCGTGTTCAATCCTTCCTTCGAGAACTTCAACCAACTGTTAAGAATAAACAAATAAGGCATTTAAAGCTTGCTATGTTCAATCCTTCCTTCGAGAACTTCAACCAACTGTTAAGAATAAACAAATAAGGCATTTAAAGCTTGCTATTACTACTTAAATACCATTAAGATTATTTGATGATTTGTCCAAATGTCTTACAAACCTAATCACGCAAGTCAGAAACCTCTGCAAATAAAATTTCTCTCTCCCCTCCTTCATAGAAATCTTGGAACCTGCCATCCATTATAACTCAACAGAAGCATATATATGTCCCTGTACAGATAAGAGACGGACCTCCAATCTTAACATTCGGTTCTCCCTAGCAGAACTAGCAAGCTCTGGGGGGAGCACCTCCTACATCCAGAATAACAGTTCTCTTCAGAACCTAGATAAAATGCCAACATACACAATTCTTATCAAGTCAAGATATCCGTACCTGAGGTATTGAAAGTGCACATGGATTCTTATCGTGTTCAATCCTTCCTTCGAGAACTTCGACCCACTGTTAAGAATAAACAAATAAGGCATTTAAAGCTTGCTATTACTACTTAAATACCATTAAGATTATCTGATGATTTGTCCAGATGTCTTACAAATCTGATCACGCAAGTCAGAAACCTCTGCAAATAAAATTTCTCTCTCCCCTCCTTCATAGAAATCTTAGAACTTGCCATCCATTATAACTCAACATAAGCATATATATGTCCCTGTACTTATAACCAATGTTGCAAATATTGTTTGACATAATATATCAAGGATCCAAAAAGAAAGTTAGTGGATGTATCAGGAAAATATCAGCAAGTATAAACTTGGACGTGAAAAACTCAAAAAAACCCAGAATAATCAGCAACCCGAAAAACTTGGAATAAAACAGAAATGTTGGAAGAAATCAAAGATATTTGCAACAATGCTTCAAACAGGAGAAATGGTATATGAACATGAGTTGATCTAATGTAAAAAAGGGCGAGTGCCTACAAACATATACATTTTGTTTGTACTAGGAGGCATCTAAACACCCAGTAAACCTAGGAGATAGAGGCTTCAGTCTTTAGTTGATGCAAGATATATTTGAGGAAACGCTAGCTAAATCTTACCTTCTGAGTTGTTCCAGAAGCCTTATGTTTTCCATGGCAAATCGAGTAAGTTCAGGGTTGCGATCAAGTCTCCCCCAAATAAGCTGAAGCTCTTCAGATAAGGCATTTTTCTCCTCTAATAGATATGCACCCACTGACAATAAACCATCCTCAATAGATTCCAGCCTTCTAATTTTATCCTCTCGAAAACGTAGCATCATTTTACTGCACTATGTGTGATCTTCTCTTTGGCGAACCTGTCATGTATAGGCAACCAATAAGTATATCCCCTGATTTCATAAACGAATAAACACTCCATGTATGAAATTCAAGAACCACAAACTAGAGTAGTTTTTTCTTCAGAAGCATAAAAGAAACGTAAATTCTTGAGAATCCAAATGTGGAAATCCAACCATGAAAAGTATTTACTCATACAATATTTCTATCACTTATTGAAATCTCTCAAAAACTAAATAAGTAGAGTCAATGGCTGCCCTAAGAGAACTATTTGCTTAGGACACTAAAAGCTCTGCAAATGGCAGGGCCAGAGAAACTCTAAAATGACACCTTTATCACATTGCCTGTCAACTACATTACAAAAAGGCTTTGTTAATTTCCCTGGACCTAACTAGACAGTTTCCTAATTTTATTTAGGAACATATATGCACCAAACATAGATGTCATGATAGATTCAAACAAGGGAAAGGAGGAGATTGAGGTTTTAGCTTTTAAGTCTTGACATACCAAACGGTTTAGCTGTTCAATCTCAGCTTCCAGCCGCTTCATGGTATTTTCAGCCACTTGTTCTCTTCTCAAGGCACCAGCCAAGGTAGCTTCTAATGATTTTATCTATAGCAGAGAAACCAAATCCAAAAGTAATCAGGATATATTCATCTTTCAATCTTTGGTATTTGGTGACCATATATACAGACTGTTAAACTGTAGATAATCTCATGTGAAAATAAGTCAAAACATTGTAGATAATTAATATGAAAATAAGCCAAACCTTCTTACTGGATATCCTTGGGCTCCCTGAAGCTCTGCTACTGTGCAACAGGTCAGAACATTTAGGAGGCTCCAGATTGTTACTAGGCACAACAGTGATACTTCCTTCATTATTATTACCAGATTTCGTCTCTGTAAAGATTGTAGACCGAAATGATAGAGATCTTGAAACATTTTGCCGTTTAAAAAAAATCAGCTCCTCCTGTAAAACATCATTTATACACATTTTTCCCAGTTTCAGCATACAGTGTGAACAGAAAAGAAAAGGATAACAGCAGTCAAGTCAGACCTTCAACTGTTGTATTTGGCGGTTTAAAGCCATAACATCTCCAGAAGCATCCTCAAAAACAACAAACTCAAAACAGTCTATGGGAAGGAGAAAAACAAAAAGTACGGTGAAGGAAGAATACTAATTGTAACAGATGATGAAGAGGAGGAAATGCAAATTCCCAAGACAACAAACTCAAAACAGTCTTTGGGAAGGAGAAAAACAAGAAGTATGGTGAAGGAAGAAGAAAAACTCCAAGAAAAAAATAAGATCTTTACCTCATATCAAAGAAAACCAAGAAAATGCCAGCAAGTTCAAAAAGGACACATAGCAGAAGATAATGATGAATCCCAGCAGGTACAGTATGACTACATTCAGAACTTGTAAAATCAGGAAAAAGACAGTACAACAAAAAAGAGGAGAAAAATAATGAAATGGAAATGGTAGGTGAACAACAATCCACATGGACACCAATAAAGATAACAGTCAATAAATTTTCAAGGAAAATCAAGAAATTGAAAAAGACAGTAAGAGCATTGGAAGTGCTTGATGGATATCTAAATAACGAGAACGAAACTTTGAAACTTCAAAGCAGTAAAGTGCAAGAGGAAAATGAGAAACTGAAAAGAAGGAATAAGTGGCTTCAAATCAGAAACATCATGATTTCCAAACAGGCATGTAGATGGCTTCAACAAAAGAGAGCATTTAAGGAAAAATATCAAAGCTTAAAGGTTCTTCATATAGCCCAGGCTAATGTAGATACATTATTGCAGACACCAGAGGTGACAGAGGATCATTGACAACAATTGAAAAACACTTTTTTGTGCATGAGGACATGCATAATCTTCCTCTTGGAGGAGATGTTGGGCACTATTTTGATGCTTCCTTTTGTATATAATCCTATGTTTTTCCTTCATAATCCATCCATATCTATCATATTTCATTGACATTACCCTTAAACTGATCATAAAAGGTACAAATGTCATTACTTCTCATGAATTGAATTCTTGCAAATTTTAAGTATTAAAATTAAATTTTTAGCAGAAATTGCAGAATTTCGTAACATCTCGTAATTGCTCCAAGGTTCGTGTACTTGCAGTCTAGATAGATGAAATCTAAGACATATGTCATGATCCTTGATGTCCAAGGATGTATAAACATCTATCAGGTTCAAGATATGGGCTTCGCAGGTGTTGGTCAAAGCTGGTCAAACTTGACCATTTATGCAGAAAATTACCCTGATTTTAGCATGAGATCATGGGCAGTTTTAGATTTTCATGGGATTGATGCTTATTTTGTGCATCTGAAGGGTGGATTCGACCCACCTAGAGAAAATAGTGGATCTTATCCTCAGATCAAGATACTTCTTAGCACTTTTTGTTACAAACCTTTTGTATAAATACTTCTAGACATGGATCATTTTGATAGCTCTGAAATTAATAGAATTACAGTCTTCAAGCTTTTTGGATCAAATCTGTGTTATTTCTTATTGCTGAATAGTTCATGGTTTTATCAACCTTCTTTTAGTTGATTATACGTGGAGGTGTGCAAGTGAAGCATTGGAGGGTCCCCTTTGCCAAGCTCGTACACTCAATTTCCTGTTTTACTAGTAATTGTGGTCTGTTCTGTTTTTGCTGTTATAAGTTGCTGTAGGTAACTTTCAGCCTTATATTTCATTTAGTACAGGTTTCTTTTAGTATAATTTCATTAGAAATACATCTCTAACTGTTAGAACATTAACATACATTGTGAAACATTTCTTGTAAAAGAATTCAATCTATATTTCTGTTTTTAACAGTAAGATCTTTTGTAGGAGTTATCAATGCTTTATGCTTTTTAAATATCTTAGAATAGTTATGGTTAAAATGCTGATAGGTGCTAAGAATTCTAATGATGATACCTCTTGTAAAAGAGTTTAGTATTTCTTGTACTTACAGTGTTTAAATCATTTTTAGGTATAATTCTCTTTAAACTAAGTTTAAATCTAAATCCATAAACATTGGACGTGCTTCTAAGTTTTACAAACACCGGATTGACAATTAAATTATACAAACTCTAATTTACTCCCATAGATTGGACCAAAACTCATTAGGAAAAACTTAAAAATACCATAGTTAAAAACTATCATTGTTTGTTGCTGAACATGCACATTGTTGAGATTGGAATGGCAGAGTCAAGAAAATGAGCAAGGAATCATTGCTTTTTACTTTTGTTAGTAATGACACTTTTGTGGGGTTTATAGACCTCTTTGAACCTCTTTGTTCTATTTTCATTCTATTACTTTTCTGTTGTTTTACTCAATGGCAGGTGGGGGTGGCGGGGAGCAGAGGATATCCCCTAATACCCATTAATGGGGAACAAGGATGTCTCAGGTACATCCCTAGACACCTATAAACCACTACCTCACACCAGGTAGAAATGATGAAAGATAGATGTCCACAATCCCAAACTGAGGAACAGGGAATACATCCCCATATTGGTTTTATGTGCTCTATAGCAAGGAATGATAACTCTTGATACACTAAATCAAAGGCACAACAATTCCCAGTATTATATCCAATCAATGGGTGTGATGGCATTAAGCTCTGTGAGCTTTTGTCTTAGCTTTTTAGAATACTTTTCACTCCATGAGATTATAGGGTTGTGTGCTACACAATCATGGTGGTGTGTTAAAAGAAAACTGTTGTCATGCAGGATTATCATCCTCCTTTACCCAAAACCTCTACCACTTGAGGGGGATTCCTACAGCAGTTGTAACGAATCATAACCCACCCCAAATTGAGGAACCGGGTTTGTTAAGAATTTCTTACGTTATAATTTTCTCCCTAGTAAGACTTTGAGGCCAGATGGGAAAGGGCGTGCCTATTGCACAGTGTGCAGCCCACACTTTCAATGGGTTAGTTATACCAAATCAAAATTACTTAGAACGGTATTTTCAAAAAATTATATGAGGATTCAGATGATATTAGTTAAAAAAATTCATAGTATCATGTTACATGTATGATTAATTATATTCGATAGTAGTATCAGGTGATGATGATGATGTACAATGATAATATTATGATGAATATGATGCCAATGATAATATATATGAAGATATGACAATTCAACTCCATATATATTATATACATACAACATTGATATTAAGAAACAATCAGCAGTTCAAATCCACATTATGCATACATGAGAAACGCCACTTAACATAAATAAATCAAGCAAATTTAAGGTTAATAATGGTGAAATTATACATAACAATTATCTTTATAAACACAGAGATGACACTGACAATATAAAAATTAACCATCAAATCATAAATTTTAAAAATAATAGCATGAACACATAATATTGAAAATGTAATTGATCAGATTCTTGCTTGTTGTAGGCCCCCGCAAGAACTAACTTCCACATAGAGAAGATGTAAATCCAGTTCTTTCCCTGCAATAATTGGAATCCTACAAAGCCATAAAACATAATAAATATAAACCTAAAGATCTAATAGAAACTCACAAGCTAACTAATTCAATTTCCTTGACACAAATAACCATTTGCAATTGAATATGGGACCTATCTTGGTTTCCTCTCCTAAATAATGCCCAATAAAGCATTTGGGACTGTATTGTTTGCATGGATGAAGACTAGACAACAATTGGGTTCATATAAAAGTTGTTGGATGCAACCTACTAATCATTTGACCAAATCAACTCACTCTTTCATTTTCATTGAGATAGATAACCATTTGCTATTGACCATGGGACATATCTTGGTTTCCTCTCCTAAATAATGCCCAATAAAGCATTTGAGACTGTATTGTTTGAATGCATGAAGCCTACAGAGCAAATGGGTTCATAATGATTGTTGATGAATACAACCTACTAATCATTCAACCAAATCCATTTTGACGCAATCTCCATCAGAATATTGTGTAGTATTTATAAGTAGGCAACCATACACAATCTAAATCATAGAACTAGGAAGCAAAGTTGAGGTGCAAAAGAAGTCATCCAACATTGTACTATGCCAAAATATCAGTTCTCGGGGCATGCAACAGCGGCCAAAATAACTAAACGTGTTATCAATTTGTAGGTTTGGGGAATAGAAGGAATCCCACTAGTTCTCATGCAGGACCAATAGTGGTCATGGTGAAGTATTTTGGATTTGTTCAATTAGAATTTTTATATTTAGATTTGTGATCTTTCACCTAGTCCTTGTTTTTCAATAACACAGTTACGCTATGTTGCGAGGCATGTCCATGCCCTTTAAAATTTTCAGATGTTTACTGAGATTTATTTTAGGAGTCGGAAGGCGGTGCATGCCTCAACTTCCATTTACTACAATAAATACCTTTTTCTCTTCCAAGCTTATTGTTGATCCTTCGGGCGATCAGGAAGGTAAGAAGGAAAGCAAGGAAATGGAACAAGAGACTTTTAGGAAGATCAGATTTGGTGCAATGTTTGAAGTTTTTTGCATGCAGGTTTCAATTAAAAAGATTACAATTGTTACTCTGATGTCTATCAGTGGTGCGAGGAAATACAAATAGGATTAGGTATCAAATATTTTATGATGAAATATTTGTTTAACAACTTGTTTTGAAGAGAATATTCTCCTCCTTTGCTTGCCTTCATCAAGCACCAGTGCATATTGCAACCACTTCTTAATGAAATTGTATTTGGTGTACATGATCAAATAATAACTTTAAAGATTGAATATACAAGTAATACTGGACAACTACACATTAGGATTTTAAAATGTGCCGTGCATTATATTGTCAATCTTACTTGATTGCATTTTACAATTAACTTTTGTTAAGGACTTTTTACAGGAATCACTAAATTTTCTTCTTGGAATGGCCTGAAGCTGTAACAACTCTGGTTATAGACAACAATCAACTAGGAAACATATATCTTGAATAAAGTTGTTCTTAAAAAGGATCCGGGATAGGTATATAGAATGAATATGTTTTTTTGTGAACCTCATAATTTTAGTAAGTATGATTCATTTCGGTATGAGAAACCATCGTTATTGGTATGAGAAACCATTGCTATAAAGTCTAATGAAAAAGATAGAAAATAAATACCACTAAGCTGTAAACAAGAAGACAAATCCAATTTCAAAAAGAGCAATCAGTTGGTTGTGCATTAAATCCTACCAGAGCCATATCAATCTACGGCTATTAGCATAGATGGAAGCCTCTATGAAAAGAAGAAAGGTGACTAAGGTATTATATCAGAACTATACGCTTATGGATGAGTGGAGTAAGAAGAGCTGGCATACCTTCAACATTTGAGGTCGCTGGAGAACTTATGCACATAAAAGTTTGAAGCAAAGAGTTGTCGAGTCTTGAACATCTGAGGTCGTTTTAGAACTTGCGGGCATATGAATGTGTGAAGCTAAAGAGCATACAAAGGACGGCACAACAACCACAACTTTGAGAACTATACGTTTATGGATGCTCGGAGTTAGATGAGCTGCCAGATATTCAACATTTGAGATTGCATGAGAAGTTGTTGGGACATAAATGTGTAGCTGAAGAGCATACAGGGTTTGGCACAACTGACATAGCTTCAAGAACTTGATGTTTCTGCATGCTCTGAGTTTGAAGAGCTGCCAGGTCTTGAACATTTGAGGTTATTGGAGAAGTTGCAAACACATGAATGTGTGAAGCTAAAGAGCATAGCAAAGCTTCGAGAACTATACGTTTATGGATGCTCGAAGTAAGAAGAGTTGCCAAGTCTTGAACATTTGAGGTGTCTAACATCATATAATTCAAGAAAGCAATTTAATGTGGTGCATACTATTGCACGGGATCCTAAAATCCCCGCCTACAAATCAAATAAGACATTGCAATAACAGTTATTCCTGGTAACAATTTTCCCAAATAAAAAGTAAAAAGTATAGCATGCCTCCAGTTTTAAATATTTACAAGCTTTAGACTATTTGAAATTACTTTCCAATAGAAGTATCATAATATGAAAAGCGCACCCACAATATCCATTATATACTCATCACTGAAAAAAAATTCAAATATTTGTGTATTATTCAATAGAACTGCAAAATCAAAGCCAAAAAATATTCTTAATATCACTTTAGGTTCAGACACACTAAATTAAATTAAAGATAATCTTTATAGATAATTCATTATTCAAAGACACATAAAGAAATGAACTTATTGATTCCCATGACAATCTTAAATATCAAATGAAGCCCATCATTGTTTTCCAAATCTTCAGAGATAGACAGCACAAGAGAAACACATAGTTAGGGAAGCGTTGTTAGTTACCATATATTGTCTCTGCAGATGGAAAAAAAAGTTTAGTGTGTCTATTTTTCAAGAGGGTTGTGCATTTTGCAGAAAAGGGGAAGAAACAGAGGATGGCACTCTGTATGTAAAAATAAATAAAAACATCAATTTTATTAATGATACTATGAAGCTTATTTGTGCAATGTAATTTCTCCAGAATATATCTATGGTTTTAGTTATTCCTCTGTGTAAATGGTGTAGGTAAAATGTTTATATGTAGTGAAATTCGACTGGCTGGAAGTAATGCTATTGAATGTCCAATCATCTGGAGTTTTATTTTGGATTGATTAATTGTGTTTGCAAGTTAGAGCCATTACCTGAGTGCAATCGATGATGACTACCCATTTAAACTTGTAATCAACGTTGCTGTCAGGCAAAGAACGACTCCATTGCATTGAAGTCAAAGACCATTGAAGGGCGACTGAGTTGCATTGATGGAAGAGAACACTGCATTCTCTATATCTGACTTCAAACCATTGAAGATTAAATCTAGGAGATACGAGAGACTGCTTTTCTAGCCTGCGTCCTTATCTCATTGAGTAGAGGCACACTCAAAGAGCAGAGGCGTTTCAAGAAGGAAGAGAAACAATTTCTCTTGTTGGTGTTTTATTTTTGACAGAGTAAACAAAACCTAATATTCGTTCCAGGTTAATTGTGCTTCATTTATTTATTTTAGATTGAAGGTTCAGATTGATTGGGGCAGTCAAGATGCACTTGACAGAGTAAAAGCCAATCGACACTATTGTTTAACAAGAAAAAGGTCGAATGACAAATAGAAGCCATGGCCCTAAAAATTCAATCCATGACACTTTACAATGATTTTGCAGTCGAAATATTACCAAGTGTTAACCTGGCAAATATCGAGCTGGATAGCAGCACTAATAAAGTCTTGCAGCGTGGTTTAAATTTTGCAGTAGCTCCTAAACGCATCCCACATGAAGAGATAATCTGCGCTGTCGAAGAGACTATTAGGGATTTCCCAGAAGAAAAGGCTGAAGATATAATAATAGAATGTGCCACGATTTTAAAAAAAGCAAAACCACCGAGATGTAACATTACCAGGGATGAATCGATTGCCTTAAAGAAGTTGAAAGAAAACAAAAATGTTATGATCATGAAAGCTGATAAAGGTAATGCCACTGTCATTATAAAAATCGAAGACTATCAACAAAAGATGGTCCAACATTTGGAGAGTGGCTGCTATACAAAATAAAAAAAGACCCAGTGAAAAAGGTAATAAAAGATGTTACCAATGCGATAAAAAAATCTTCTCTAAGTGATGAAATAAAGAAAAAAATCATCCCAAAAAATGGTATTATGCTATGCGTATATGGATTACCAAAGATACACAAAGAAGGCATCCCCTTAAGACCTATTGCAAACACAATAGGCTCACCTACTTATGAGCTAGCAAAATACTTAGCTAAGATCCTTAAACCTTTAGTTGGTAAAACATTCTCATTCATTAAGGACTCATCCCAACTAGTGGAAAAAATGAAAGACTGGAAAATAGATAAAAATGATTCATTATTTAGTTTTGATGTCGTATCTCTCTATACTAAAATTCCCATTGATAGGGCCATTGAAGTAATAAAAAAAGTATCAAACCCTGAGATAGCCAAACTTGTGGAAATTTGCTTAAAGTCTACCTACTTCTGCTTTCAAGGTGAGATTTATGAACAAACAGAAGGTGTGGCCATGGGCTCACCAATTTCCCCCATTGTTGCAAATCTTTTTATGGAAAATATTGAAGAAAATGCAATCAATACATTTTCACATAAACCAAAGTGGTGGCTTAGGTTTGTTGTTGATGTTCTTAGTAATTGGCCTCATGGTGATGATAAACTAAATGAGTTTTTAAACCATATGAATAATCAATGTGAGAGCATTAAATTCACCATAGAAAAAGAGGTACACAACTCCCTTCCTTTCTTAGATGTTCTTATCACAAAAAAACTGGATGGTTCTCTTTCTCACCAGGTATACAGAAAGAAGACTCACACGGATAGATACCTCCATGCCGACTCACACCATCATCCAACCCAGAAAGTTGGGATTATAAACACCCTAGCAACATGCGCATGGCGCGTCTCAGATCAAGACCACTTAGAAGATGAACTAAAGCACCTCAAACAATCCCTCATAAACAATGGCTATACAAGTAAAGATATTAATAAAGTCTTCCGCAACATAAAAAATAAACACAAAAACAAAATCAAGAAAAAAGAATTTGACATAACCCGCCTGAGGATTACTCTCCCATATATACATGGAACCACTAACAAAATTGCAAGTGTTCTACAAAAGAATAACATTATGGTGTCATTTACTCCTCCCAATTCCATGAGAAATATGCTTGACAAAGCCAAGGACCCCATCGACCCCAAAAACCAAAAAGGTGTATACAAAACACCGTGCTCATGTGATGAATCCTACATAGGAGAGACAGGTAGGTCAATCGCAATTAGATTAAAGGAACATAGCGTAGACCTACGACATGAAAGAGTAAAAAACTCAGCCCTAGCTGAACACGTTCACAACATGAAACATCATATATGTTTAGAAGACTCTAAAGTCTTAGCCATCGTTCCTCAATATTACAGAAGAAAAACTCGCGAAGCCATAGAAATTGAGAAATGCCGAAAAACTTTCAATCAAGATGATGGCTTCAAACTAAACGATGCTTGGAAACCTGTAATTCACAAACTAAAAAACCACTTAAACAAATAAGTCGAACCAAACATATACATTTAAAACATTAAAAAGCTACTTGTTTTTCTTTTACCTACAATCAAGAATCTTAAATAATATAGACTTACTTATAAACATACTAAAAGATAAAAATCAAATTGAAATTGTTTACTACAATACACAATAATTCATCTAAAAAATAATATCCACTCAAACTAAATATTAAACTAATAATCATATGAATAATCATCGCTAAAGACTTTTATCTTTGTTGATTGATTATTTAATAGTTTAAAATAACAACATATTCCTTTATAATTACAATCCAATTAAAATTATAAAATATTTATTAAAGAGATCAATTTGAATGTTTTCATACTAAGCAAATTCTAAATTATTAATTTGAAAAACTTTATTAAAATCAAAATAGGTTAGATATACAATCCATTTAAAATAAAATAAAAAATTTAATCTCATTGTTTTAATATATATTATTAATAAAAAAAATATTACTTAAGAAAAATAAAAACAAATATATCAAATTAAAATATAATGAAATATATATATATATATATATATATATATATATATATAAAAATTAAAATTATATATATTTTTATATTTATATAAATTTTAAACTCTATTTCATTTATAAAACATTATATTTTTAAACATTTTATAAATTTAAAGTTAATATAAATATACACAAAAATATTAAAAGATAAAAATCAAATTGAAATTGTTTATTACAATATACAATACTTCATCTAAAAATAAATTCTACTCAAACTAAAAATTAAACTAATAATTCTTTGTAAGAAATATACAATTGACCGACATATCCCAAACCTTACCCTAAAAAACTAAATAAACAAACATAACAATATTTATTCTTCACCTTCCCGTGCAAAAAAAGAGTGAGATTTTTGCTTCTCTTCAGGATGAACCTGCTTAAGAGGTTCGAAATTGTTGATTTTAAAAAATCTTCCGCAGATTTCCATTCATTTACTTATTACCAAGTGTGTTTTCATGGTAAGAAAAAGTTAAAGTGGGTAGTATGTGGTGAAAGGGAGTTCGAAACTGTTGATTTTAAAAAATCTTCCGCAGATTTCCATTCATTTACTTATTACCAAGTGTGTTTTCATGGTAAGAAAAAGTTAAAGTGGGTAGTATGTGGTGAAAGGGAGCTTCATTTCAAAATAAATATAGGGAACAATTGAATTGAAGTCAATGAAGAACTTACCTCATGGGAAATTTCTTCTGCTCTGCTTTGCCCTACTTCTCGGAATCAGTCTACTCGACGATCCATCCACGCGTCTGAATGGGGTAAGAGAGTGGGTGCCATGGATTCTGGTTCATGTATGAATGGATCCACGTTGTCCGTGCTTTGGAGGAGTAATCCACTTCTCCTTTGGCTATTCGCTTGCTTGGTCTCAATCCTCCTTCCTCCTCTACGTCCATGGTTAACAATATCCTAGCTCTCCCATCCCACTCTTCGGTCCATATACATCTTTCATCTCTAGGTGCATCTTCAACTCATAATGAAAAACTAAGGTGGAATAGGTTTTTCATGTTCCTATCTCCTAAGGCTAATAAACTATATGGAATTTTTAAGCCAAGAAAAATAATAAGTTCAATAAAAATGACAAGATATGCATTGGATTTCATAAATTAAATGTGTAGGTGTGGGACATGACAATTTGGACATGAAACAACTTTTGAAGGTAATAAGATCAATCCTACTAATTTTTCTTTCATAGTGTATGGATGTAATAAGGGTATATGAAGGTGTTAAATTCATTGATGAAAATTTGTATTTTTTTGTATTAGGAGAATTTGCAATTGGGGCGGGGATCGCGGGGATCGCGTGACATGGGGTTGATTCCCATCCACTACAACTCTACCCCTAGGTACACCCACACAACCCACCAACATGGGGCATATGTTATCCGAGATTTGAACCTTTGACGTCACAAGGAGTGCCTTAAGAATACACTCTATCACTAGTCAGTCTACACCCCTGTGAGAAATGAAAAATTACAACTTAACTAAAGATTATATAGTTGAATTCCAATGACTATAGTTTCGAAATGTCCAAATCATGTGACATTTAGATTATTTCCTTCTCTTTGTGTTGACATGCTCCCTCTATCTCGATTCTAGTAAGGGGTAGTGGTGAAGAACCTGGACTCACTCAATGGGTACAACCCCCCAATGGTTTCTTTAGAGCTAAAGTCATGGTATTATTCCCTAGAATGTCATTACCAAAGCATTGGGACACCTACATAAGGCTCTTGATTTCCTCCTTTGACTCTTGCCAAGGCCTTAAGATCTATCCCACTATGCAAAAACTCTTGATTGTTCCCATATCCAAATTTTATGCCAAATATCAACTTTAAAGGGAGTATGTTATGGTTCATGGCCTTTGGCATTGACCATTACCTCAATAATATTATGTTAAGGTATACTTCTTTCAATTCCTTCCTCGACCATTTTCTTATAAGACCCATGCCTACTGTGGTAGGTTAAGAGTTTATTCATGGCCCTTGAGTTTCAAAGGCTACATTTTAGGACTAAGGCTAATGTTTCATCACTCTATCTTGGTTTATCCCTCAATACTTACACATAGTTCTCAAAATACCATAATGGTTCCAATATGCTCTATTGAAGGTGAAGGATCCCCTTGAGAGGCCATTTGTGTTTGTTCAAGGCATTGTTATTAGCATTGGAAGCAAAAAATAGCCCTTGTGAACAATACCTTGTGCTAAAAAAATCATAATGGTGTCCAGTACATCACCATTTTCAGATCAAATATCCCCTTGAGAGGTCATATGTTTTAGCTCAAGAAATCAATATTCTTGGAACTATATTCCATGGGTCGAGCATCAATCCATCTTTTGGAAGGGGCTAATTATCCTAAGCACGCCCACTTTGGAGCATTTTTATGAAGCCAACATAACCTTGAAAGGGGGATTTTGGGACATCCCCTTGTGATCACTAGTTATTATAATGAAGCATCCCCTCTTTAAAGGCCTTTTTTATATTTAGTTGACATTGAAAAAGTGGCTTTCACCACTATTTATGCTTATTTTGAGGTTAATCTACCTTTGGTGATGGATTAATAAAGATTATTTTATGGGCATGGTTTCATTACTTTGAAGAAACCTTGGATTGATTGTTAAGTGGACCAAAAAAACAAGCAAATCAACATTGCAATGAAATGCACTGTTAAGTTAAGGATTTGGTATTTGAAAGGATACAACCATGAAAATAGATGTCCTTGAAGCAACAAAAGGACACTTCAAACTTGTGACACCATATAAAGTCCTAGTCCATAACATTTTCCTCAAGGGATTAGGGCCCATGCATGAGGCCCTAGTCCATAACATCCTCCCTATGTGGGGAATATTTGGCATACATGCAAAATATGGCCATTTCAAGCTCTACGAGACCAAGAATGGCTATCATTACTTAGTCCATATTATCAAGTCAAAATATAACGTTTGAGGGTAAGGGGCTCATGGTTCATGTGTGATTCCCTAGACCACCACAAAGGCCCTATATACAACATAGGGACTATTTAGACAATGAGTAAGATATGTTTTCCATTTTGAGGTTTAGCACACCAAGTATGGCTATTAGTCCCTAAGCCATGGTTGAGTCAATTTCCCACGATCCATGATCTAGGACACAACAACATGCAAATGAAACGACAAGACACCGCCACCCTCAATGACGCCACTCACATGGGTCGTAGTCGTCTCGCACCCCACATATTAGTGGGATTCAAAATCCTACACCCATTGACTGACGTAGCTGCATTGTGTGGATGGAATAGCGAGGCACCACTTCCAACAACAAATCTGGCTACATGGATCGTGCAACTATCCCCCAACCCACAAAGGGGTATCATCTGATACTCGCTTGTTAATGATCCTACTGTAGATTCACCTATGGTAACCTTGTTATGACTTCTTGTCACGTCCCCATTTTGACCCCCTTTGTAAATGATGTAAATATTGTAACTTAATCATGGTGAGGAGCTCAAGACCAAGGCCCCACCATTGATTTAGCGTTTATGTATCGGCAATTAAAATATATGCCTATGGTTCTTGTGCGAGATGGGCACAATGTATATAAGACATCATGTAAATACGAATTTTAATGAAAAATACCCACAACCGGCTATGCAATGCAACAAAAGAGATGGGGCATGGTTCTACAAGGAATAGGGAGGGAAATTATTCAAACCCTTGAGCCAATAGTATTAATCCATGTGTCAATGGGGAAACCCATAAACCACCAACTACCCATTTTGTCTCATGTACCCAATCATTTAATTTTTCCAAGAAATTGGTTAAGGCAGTTAATGCCTAGGGAATGAAAGAGTATGGGCAAGCCATTTTCGTGCATGGGCAAGCCATCAACTTGGAAAATCGTGTTTTTGGCTTGAGGGGCAAGAAACCACCCACGAAATGGTGCCCAAAGCCATGAGGAAGGGGCAGTCTTCAGGGATTCACGCAGGTAGAGAAGGTTGGGAGTTACAGTCACGTTTTTGAGCAAAAACGCAGGGTTCTCCCTGCCCAAAAACCCGTTTTTGGTTTTGGATAGTAGCTGGGAAGGAGGGGGTGCGATTTGGGACTGTAGGGAGTTCGTTTTGTCCCCGATTTGCCATGGGCGTTTTTCCTAAAAACGTTTTCTGCTACCTGGGGTTTTCTCCAAACCTCCATTGCTCGTTTTTAACCTTCCCACGTTTTTCTGAAGTCTAGGGGATCATTTCCCTGCCTGTCACTGTAAAAACGTTTTGTCTTGCCCCATAATGGTGTTCTGTTGTTGTGTGCATTCTCGTTTTTGGTTTGAACCTGTGAGCTGAAGTTTTGGACTGGTAGTGGATAGAACTGGCTTGATAAACCTAGTAGAGGGTGTAGCCTCTCAAGAAGATCAAGAGGGCTTGGATACTTTTCTATGCACACCCTGAGAGCACTAGAAAGGGAGGTATGGCTTGAGGGACTGTGTGGCAGTGAAGAGAATACTTCCTTGTGTTGGGTGTGTAGGCATTGTGAGTGCCAAGCTGAATAGATCTGGGAGGGACATCCTCAGCTCTGTGGTTGAGCATACTAGCTTAGCAATTCTTCCCTGCCATGTCCTAGCAGCCTGATGAACCCAATTGCAGATTGGATTGGCTCATCTTGTTGTATGCTTGGCTATGTGTGAGTCTGCTGTTCCCTGGTTCCTTGTAGAGATCATGCCCAGCTCGGGGGTGGCAGTGGTGCTGAGAGATTGAGGAGCACACTGGCCTACGGTTGGGTGGAACGTTGCAGTTGCATAGCCAGTTGCGTGGAATTACTTTTGTATAAGATAAGTATTCTCTTGTGTTAAATTGCAATTACTTATTTGATGAACATCTTAAATGTATGATGGATGTGAAATTCTTAATATTCCGCTGTGATTTTCTTAAAACCATATAGTTCCATCTATCTCTGTTATATTATGTTCATGCTTATGGTTAAACGTTTCATAAGGCTAGACGCCCAGTTTAATATCACATCTGTTATGCATTTGTGTATGTCTATATTTTTATTCATTTGAATTTGAATGCTTGTTTAATGAATGGATATGGGGGCTAGATGCCCGGTTTAACCGTCACGATCCTCTCCATCTAGCTGGTTGGATGGGAGGGGACGTGACACTTCTACTTCCTCTAAATGATAAGGTTCATTAAACTTCTCATGATGTTGAAGGCAGTGAGCCACCTTCATTGACATGATCCAAACAGTTCACCAACTCATTCAATCATTCAATCGGTTGGAGAAATGAGCAGTGTGTACAAAGGGTAGGGACATAGTCAACATGAGATGATGACACATGCTTACTAGGAATTCCTTGTTGAATACCAATAATTGCAATGGTCTAAGAATATCTCCCAATCCTCTCAAACCAAGGAGAAAAACCCATTGCTTTCATTAGTGTAGCACATGTGCAAGCCATAACATATAAAAGCATCACATACCTGTTATTATCTCAAACTTACATGGCCTAAATGTCCATAGTCCCTCTAAGAATCTATCCATGTAGGGCAACCTTCGCGTAGCTAGTTAGCAAGTTAGTCTCGTTCATTATTGGAATTAACCAACTTGATTATGTCTTAAATAATATGGTTCCTACACAATAATATGGTTCCTGCACATACTAGTGGAACTTCATCTAAAGGGGAATTGCTAGTGATATTAAACCTAAGAGGCTTGAGTCATGTGTTGACTCAAAGGCCAACTAAGTAATTTTCATTACTTGAGGAAAACGATACCCTCATGTCATTGATAAAATTGAAGAAACAAAGCAAAGAATTGAAGATACAATAGGTAAACATCATTTTGATGGAAATTATTATGTTTATCAAAATGGAAGGCATTTACTTATTAACATAAGTGAGAAAGAAACTAATAAAAGTATAGTGTCTAATGAACAGAGAATGGATAGTGTCATGTGTAGTGAAGTTGTAAAAAACCCCAACCTTGACATCATTTCTGACAAAGTAAGTGAGATTAAGTTTGAGCCAATTGTCAAGTGACAAGTAAAATAAGTAGGAGATAGACTTATAAGCTTCATGTTTTCAAGAACTCCTAACAAACAATTCAAAAGTTATTGGCATTTTTTCTCATGAGAATAGATTGGATGGTGCAAACATGGCAGCTGAATTGCAGAAAAATATTGAATGTAAAAGTAGTGGAAGCAATAAGTGATATTCATAAATGTCACACTTAACACATGGACATAAGTGATACTCATAACTATCAAACTTAACCCCACAAAATAAGTGATATTGCACCTAATACCATTGACACACTAACTTATTAAGAAATTGATTGACTTTGACCAATATGACCTTGGACACATAATGACAAAGACTCCATAGCATTGGTATTAAACCACTTTATTTTGTCAAAAACTATAGAGACGGTCACATAGCAGTCACATAGCGTCATAAAAAATGCATTAGAATGATCAATGGTGACAAACATTTTTCTACAGCCACCAAAAGTAACAAAAAATAGTATTGGTGAGGGCCAATAAAAGATCGTCACTAGAAGTGTCACCAAAGAGAGAATTAGCAACGTGCCTTTGACAACCCTCACCAAAAGTGTCACTGAAAATGGATTTGGTGACGAAACTTAAAGGACCATTGCAAAAGGCACTTATAATGACGATGTTTTAAGGACCGTTATCATATGTGACATTGGTGATGAAATTTAAAGGTCCATCACAGGCTTGATCCTCACCAATGACCTTTTTTCTTGTAGTGAGAGCATCATTCCTAAGGCCCTAAGACACCTACATACTTCTCAAAACCACATAATAGCATGAATATCCTCAATCACTGGCCAATGATACCCTCAAGAGGACATGTATGGTTGATTGAGGTGATCTTCTTAGCCTTGGATGGCTAGAAGATTATGTTAGGGCCTTAGGTTTATGTGGTGTTAGAAACGATATCTAGTGTTTTAAACTTCAAAATGAGCACCAAATCCCACTTCTAGGCCAAATATCCCCTGGGGAGGGCTAAAATGGTGGTTTGGGACCACACACATGGACCATGACCCCCATAGTAAGATCTATAAATCCATCTGCATTGCTAAAATTTAGTAAAATATTGTACAAATTCATTATCAAAATTGCAATTTTCCATTGTTAGTGTGACACAACTAAAAATGACTAACATAAACGACTAATTCACATTAATCATTTTTAGCTAGTCATATTTATATTCCCGTGACTAAATTAGTCATTTATGTTAGTCATTTTTACTTTAGTCACTTGTTATCCAGTCATATATTTTATCCCATGACTAAATGAGTCATTTATCTTAGTCGTTTTTAGTTGGCTTACTTAAAATTGCCCAATTTTAGTCATTTATCCCTTGAAAAAATAGTGGTGACTAAAGTTTTTAGTCACCTAGTCACTTATCTCTCATTTTGTACTAGTGTATTCTTCCATTACTTCACCTCGGATCCTGGGAACTTCAATATCTTCAATATATAGCTTTGTTGTTGGAATAAATGTTGTAGTCCTTTTGTAGGTGATGGTATACGTTCTTTCCTACAAAGCAAATTAAATTGCATGATTAGAAACATCTCATAGTTTTCAGAACAAATTCTTACACATAAAGAAATATTTCATATAGTCATACAATTATTTTAGCCAATGCTTCAATACAACATTTATCCATATCCTGTAACTTTCTAGATGCCTTCCAATCTCTACCAGAACATTGTTAAGAGTGTGCACAACTCGCAACATGTCAGGAAAGAGGTTTCATTCTAGATAAGTAGCAATGGAATGTTGTACAGTGCCATAGGCCACTTACCCATCTCATGCATATTAGTAGTATACTTTTCATTAATGCAATTATTCTAATATGCATAATACACACCCTAAGTCTAGGAACATAAGCATATACAGCATTGAACAATATTATTTAAACAAACAAGTATGCAAGAAATGACAATTCAAATACTTATATTTGTTTGGTTGTAGGGTGGACTCCCTCTCAATATTTGCTTCCTTGCAGGAACTACTGGAGTGTGCTCCCTCTTAATATTTGCTTCCTAGATTACATGTCCTTGAACTTATATCCATCCTCGATTACTATGCATACTTACTAGTATCATCATTGTGTTATCCTCGAGATCTCATACACAATCATACATTCATTAGTATAATCTCAATACTATAAAACATTATGATTCTAAGCAATCTTAAACATGTATGGTCAAGATCATTTCATACACAGATAATTTATCACAAGCATAAGTATTCAAGGTTTCAGGGAGTACTTCCTTTACTCATGCAAATTCTTATTTGACCATAGGACTCTTCTAGTTAGTCATATCATCGATTAAAGTAAGAAACATAATATGCATAAGCTCATGATTACTCAAACTTATAACTTCATGAAAAATCAGGTACAAAAGTATAAGATCCTAACATAGGGTAGGATTCTAACTTGATATAGGAAACACATACCTAGATTAATGTGTTAGCTAGTTATGTCTAACATACCCACATGATGTCTTCTTGTTTTCTTCAATGACTTGTGCTAGTGACTTGCATATCTCATAAGTTAACCATTGTGGAACAAAAATATACATACCTCTATGTGATCCATGACTATGGATGAGTATTTGTCTTCATGTCACCATGGTCTTGATCTAGAACTTGAGTTGTACCTTCATGTTAGCGGATAACATTATCCTCATACAACACCATAGTGTATTAGTACAATCATAATACAATCATAAGTGTCATAACCCTAATCAATGAATGTCTTCTATCATGCATTCATACTTTTACTAGGGTGATAAGACAAGTCTAAAATTAAACAAGATTGTTACTAAACTCAATAACATGAAGACAATCATATTATAAACTTAATCATGAACAGATTTCAAAACATACTTGTAAGTCATACCTGTCAGATTGCTTGTAGTAGTAGTTGTTGTTGTTCCTTTTGTTCTTAGGACAATCTAAGGAAAAGTGTCCTCTTCTTGGTGTGGGCTGTGAGAGCTTGAACTTCATTCCCCATGTTTTCTTCTCGAGCTATAATTTGAGCTTCTTCCTGTGAGAATTCTTCCCACGGCCTATTGAATGAGATAAGTTTCTTCCTAGCACAAATTCCTTGGATGAAGGAATCCCATGATCTAAGAAGGCCATTAAGAGTGGTCATTACCAGCTCTCCATTCTCTATATCTTCTCTCACAGCTTCAGGTTGTTCTTTTATCTGGGAGACCCTTGAGAAATAAGACTGCATAGTCTCTGCATTCTGGATCTTAATATTCTTCAATTGATTCCTCAAGGTCATCTTCTGATTTATGTTCTTCCCTTCAAATAGCTTGGTTAAGGAATCAAACATCTCCTTGGGTGTCTTTAGAGATGACACATGTGGTATGAGATGGTCTTTGATAGAATCAGCAATGATCATCTTATCCTTGACCAAGTTCTTCTTGTGTAAGGCCTTGGCCTTTTCTCCCTCTGGAAGTGGAATCTCTTCACTTATGTAAGTGTCCAACTCATTCTCTTTTAGGATTAACCCAATCCTATACTTCCAGGCTAGGAAGTTATCAGCCTCTTCAAGCTTCTCCTCAATCTTGGTGTGGTGAGACATCTTAAGAAGTACTTCAAATGGAAATAGAAAAGTTATTAGGTCTTACCACTTGATTTGCTGAAAATTGGATTTGGTGTTGGATTAGGGTTTGTCAGAGAAACCCTAAAAATTCAAACTTTGAATTTAAAACTTCTGAAAGGATAGAAAGATGTGCCTTGATGAGCTGATCAAGCTGGTATACTCAGAATTTGAAAACTGCAAAGTTTCACCCCTCAAAGTTGCTTTTCAAACTTTCAGATTCACTCGAGAGGACCCTGAATTAGGGTTGGATTTTCCCTGAGCTTCACACATCCAAAAAGTTCGATCTTGGTCTCTAAACTTTGATTTTTCAGAGGAGCTTCCAGCCATGGTCTCAGAGTTCTTAAATTCCAACTTTTGTAGAAGCTGTAATTTCCGGCTTCACTAGACAGGACACCAAACTAGGGTTTGATTTTCCCGGAGCTTCACCCAACCAAAAAGTTCGATCCAAAGCTCTAAACTTCAATTTTTCCAAGGAGCTTCCATCCATGGTCTCAGATTTCAGAAATTCCTATTTTGTGGAAACCTTAATTTTTAGGGCAAAAATTAAATTTCCCAAAATTGAATTCTGATTGGACAGAAAGATGCACCTTGCTGAGGAGAGTCAATCTACCCTACTGCCTTTCCAATATCTGTGGAGAGAAACCCAAAAACAAGAAGCCCTAGCTTCCACAACTGCAGAGTGTCTTCTTCTCAAGTTAGCTCTGATACCATGTTAGTTTTTCAGAATTTACTTCAATCTGATCTAGGATCTTAACTGATAGAATAACATGTACAACATATCTACAGCATATCAATCATGGACAGAATAATGCAAGCACTCAAGAGACACAGAGTTTCACTGGGGAAAACCAAGAAAGTGAAAAACCCCGCAACTTCCTCAGAGATAGATAGAGCCATGATACAAAAACCAAGCATAAGAGATAGTATCCTAGCAACAACTTCTCCTCCTCCACTAGTGTGCCACTCTCTAATGAGTGTATGATTGAGAAGTGAATGATTAAATAGAGTGCCTCCCGCACTCTATTTATACTTGACTTGACTTGCCTAATAACCTTACAAGGTTGGCCTCAACTTAACCATATAACATAATGCTGACAGGGACAACCCCCAATAGGGTTGTCTAATAACCCTTTAACTCACATGAATTATACAGGGCTGACCCCATCATGGTGGTGTAATAACCCATCAAGTATAAGTTATGACACTTACAATATAAATGATGACACTTCCGTATAGATGAATAATAATATCTCTATAGGAATACAATATCCATATGTGAAATACATTCCGAAGTTACAATTACATCAACATTGACCCCATATTATTTTGATGTAATAAGCTTATGCGACCGAAGGTATAACCTTTCTCTTAAGCGCAATGTTTAAACGTAAAGAAGGATCCAAGGTCTAGTGTTGGTCCTCATGCGCATATGTCAATACTACCTGGATATGTGACTTTTTATTTGCAAGTTTATAATAAAAATGTTTTATATGTTCATATGCTAAGAGTTATGGGGTATTTACCATATTTTTTACCTTGTGTTAACACCCAAATTAACCCCCAAGGTTGTGAGAGAAGGCAATTCAGGGTAACCACTAACCAATCTTTAGCATGTGCTACTGACCCAACACAAACAGAGAGGGCTCTTTCTATAAACTCACAGAATACTGGAAATCATCAAGATTGTCAATAATGAAGAAACACAACAGCATTCACCATTCAAGATATTCAATTACAATAATACAGAAGGTCATATTTATGTTGGAACAAAATGGTTTAAATGTCATTTGGCTGAAACATATGAATCTCTATTTATGGGCAATGGAGTCACGTTAGACAAACTTTGTAAATTTGTTCACAAGGGCTTCACAAATGTATTAACACAGGGGCGAGATAGTAAACAACTAGTAGTCAAATTGAATTTAATTAGTGAAACAAAAGAGAAAGAACAACCCATTGACGTAAGGCATATAATAATGAATCTTACATCAACTATAGCAGAAAATGTTATGGTGAAATACTTGGAAAAAGATAAGCAGCGCATACTTCTATGAATTCTACTTAACTGTCACACTGCACCAATCATGGAGGAATGTTACAGACTGGAATTAACAATGAGAGATACACATTTAACATAGAAAAGAAAAATAGACTACAAGACCAGTTACACAAGAATCCCTGGAAAACATTAGCTCGGCTCTGCAATTTTTATGTCAAAATATAGCTTGGAAATGTCTTACCGAACAATACACAAAATTCCCATAAAGTTTTTCAACGAGATTTTTCAACCCTTTTTCATATATTTTTACACCACATATATAGATGACCTAAGCCTTAGGCTTGACTAAAACCTGTTGCAACTGAGTGACACCCCATCAGGATTTATTTGCCACTTACCTCTACAAAATAGAAACAGGTAGAACCATTCTAATGGCTTCTCATATCTAGCGGTATTTTACCAGACGATATTTACTATCTACTACAAAGATAAAAATAATGAAGTAATTGTTCCAGTTGACTTTTTTCATAGTCGCCTAAAAAAATATTACAAATTGTGGTCTAAAAATAAAAGTACCCAAGAAGTCTTTGTTTCTCAAATAAACAACAATTACTAAGAAAGTCAAATATTAGCGTGGAGGATGGAGAGTGTATAGTGCTTTGCCATATTTTTCTTAATTGGCCCATTGGTCTGCAGGCGGGAGATCAGAGTCCACCATCTCTTTTTCCATAAATTGTATTTCGATGTGTTCTACGTAGGAAAATGGAGGAAGCCTTTCACCAATGGCGATCAACCAGTTCAAAACTTCAAAGTCATCTTTGATCTTCTCCATTAGAGTTCGGCCTATGAGCAGCTGGTTCAGTCGCTTGAACTTTTTATGATCCATCCTTATTGCCTAGAGTAAGTTTTTATAAGCATTTTGAGAGATTAATTCCTAATTATTATTCCAGAATGAAGGTAACCCCATTTCAACCAGCTTATCAAACAATCCTTTGAACTCCACCACTTGCATCTTCATCCCTTCGACTTTAGCTCCCATACTCTTAATCTGCGCATATTTCCCCAAGACCCTTCATGCTGTCGCAAGATTTGTGATCCGGTTCCCAATATTCAGCTTCATCCTTTCCTCTTCTGATAGATCATTAAGGAAAGTGATAGCATTTAGTTCCGTTTCCTTAGGTCTTTGGGCTAGTGTCACCCTTGCAACTCCACAACTTCTGAGAACATCACTAATAGTCTTCTCTTTTATTCTTATAAACTCTAAGTAGGGTCTAAAGTTCTCAGCTTCTTTGATGATTCAGTTCCATACTAAATGTTTGCACCCTTGTAATGTTGCTTGCCCGGTAACCTGACGAGTGATATTTTTATTGATTTCAATTAATTCTTTGTGTTTCTCTTGGAGGACCTTTGCTTCTTCTTCCCTTCTCTTACTCTCTTCTTCCAACCTCTAAGCCTTTTCCTCCAGCTCTTTAATTTCCACATCTTTCAGGCTAATGTGAGACATAGCCTGTACAAGACTGTTAGTACTACTGCTATCCCCATTTTGGTTCATATTGGTAAGCCGCATGTCCAATTCAGACAAGTTACTTTTCAAGTCATCCAGCTGTTTTTCTAAGCTTATTCTCTCTTTTTTCCAGCTATCTTCCTTCCCTGTGAATTTCAGTAACTCTGCTTTACAATCACTTAATTCTTTAGACAAGGCTTCCTTTTGTATTTCAAAGTCTATTTCTTCGGGATATTCGATTAACCAGATATTTGGAACTTTCTCCTTCTTCTATAGCTTCAGAATCAGCTTATCTTTCTCTGCCAATAGCTTGCTCATGGGCTTGCCTCCACCGTCTCTTATAACGAGGTCAGATTGGACTTTCTTGACCTGTTGTTGAAGAGATCGGCTTTCACTTCTCTCTTGCTTCAATTGGTTCTCTAGCTTTCTTACGGTAACCTGGAAATTGCCACTTTTCATTGCAACTTTCACAAAATCATCATACAAAAGATCACTAATATGCTTGTGAAACTGGATTTTGTCCGACATTGGTATCTTTTTCCAATTGAGCCTCATCTCGGTCACTTCATCCTCTGTCAATACCACTAGGTTTAACTAGGTTTAAGGTGTTATCCTTCATATCTCTGCTGGTCATCAAGGAAGTTTTGGTACTAGACAAACCCCTGGCTATAGGCATCAAATCAAACAGCCTTTGGGCTGAGGCCTGTTTGTTTTGATCGTACTATTTGAGAGGTCGGCCTTGGACTGAAATTTATTGCCAATATCACCCTCCTTAACATCTTGAAACTTATATTCTATAATCTGTATTTCAGGAGCCGAAGACTCCTCATTATTAGCCTCTCCACTATCCATTGGAGCAATGAATTCCTCTTGAGCCACTGCAACAACGAACTCTTCTTTAGTGGGAGAAGCAATTCAATCGGCTTGAATAGACGCAACAATTAACTCATGTTGTGTTTCCAATTTGGGCTGCTTGTCTCCATTACCTTCTTCAGTATCCATATCTCTGACATCTTCTAAGTCTCTTTTCCGGCCCACCTCCACGGTGACTGACACTTGATCTAAATCAATTATTAAATCGGATAACATGAGATCTCCTTCCTGTGTCTCCACGGCTTCCCTGGCCTCAGGTTCCCAGTGCAACCAATTTTGCCGCTTTAGCACCCCTTCTGGCTCTGTATGTTCAAAAGCGCTTAGATTACAATCTTTCCTTCTCTTGGAAATATTGTGCAAGGGGTCGTATTTGATGGCCACATCTTTCTTGAACCCTAGTGGCTTCAATAATTCTTACACATCTGACAAAGATTCTTTATTCTTCACGATGAAAGGACCTACCTTCCAAGGGTATTTTACATCCATGGTCTTCTTATGTTTTAGGAATTGCACTTTTTCCAAGGCCAATTTCTATCTGATAAATTCAAGAGCAAAGATCCGCAATGTTAGAAAAGCGGGTAAAACATAGGGATCCCATACAAAACTGTACAACCTAATTCCTGTAGTATCCTTTAATAGAAACCAGTCACCGACAACCAGTTCGTCCTTCAACTGCATCATTATTTTCATCTCGGGAAACACTCTAGGCAATTTTCCCCCAAAAATGATTTTATAAACAGGGGGCAAAACATAGTTCAAATAATTGAAAACATTGTCTATCAAAACATTTGTTTCAAGCAGTGAGGAGAAATATGGGCTTTCGACGTTGTTGTACATAATCATTTTCATCAACTGCGTCTGATATCTAAAAAACCTAGTACTCGGGAAATTTCTCAATTGTACATGTATCGTTTCCGCCAAAAATTCATCAAACCTCAGGGATGGGTTGAGCCCACTTTTGGACCTGTCCAAATTCATGCTAATCCTAAAAAGTAAACTTAATTGGACTTCAGTCACCCACAAATCCATATCCAATCCTAAAAACTAAGCTAACAAAGAAACCAACTAGGACTTGTCATGAAAAAGGCTGACATTTAAGGGGTAGGGTTCTTCGGTGATTTCTGAGCCGGGCTTCAGACACGTAGCTAAGAAAGCTTGATGGCTTTTGGGGTTGATTTGGCAATAGAGGAAAACCATAGATTCTTCAGAAAAAACCCTCCAACTCCTAGTACTGAGACTCGGGAATGAAAAAGGAATTCCTAACAACTGTCGCATCTACATTACAGATGACTCTGGACTTATCGGCATCCATAATTACTCTTTTGGGTTCTGAGTAATTCGAAGAACACCACGTTACAAACTCAGGGAAAGAGGACACTTGCTCAAGGAAAAAGAAAATGAACGAGGACCTAAAGATTCCATGTATATCCAGTCCTTGTTCATGCAAGGCTTCCAATCTCTTCTTAATTTCCGGAACCGAGAGCCGAATGCATGTGTCAAATACATTGGTGTCTCTATCTTCCAGGGAAACCTTAACCCTAGAACTGGTAGAAGCTTTCTCTTCCCCCATCCTATGACTGTAAAAGACTTAGATTTTTAGAGAATGGCAGTTACAGATCCTACCTATCACTTTAGAAGCCCTGCACGGGCCCTGTCGAAGGTTATGTCGCCTTCGTCGTCTGCCACATGCTGAGAGACTTTCTGACTTCGAGAGGCTTTGAAACAAATGTCAACATTCATGGGCGTTCTTATATATATAACTGGGTTTCCATAACCTCTAGTTTCTTTGGCCAGCTATCCTTTGATCTCAACCGTTTGAACTCTCACGTGCTCACTTTCCGTCGTTGGATCTGACTTTCTCATTACCCACTGATTTGACAACCCATCTATTTCCACTGTCGGATCATCTTGCTAGTTCTCAACTGGGCCATTCATCTCAACTAGATGCGTCTAGGGGGTAGTATCGCATGCATCCAAAAAGCTTTTCCTATATCTCCTTTTCTCCATGTGATAGGATTTGGAGTTGACACTTGTCGGGTGGGAAAAGTCCATCGCATCTACCCTACAGCTATCCAATATGCTACTTCTTGATGTGACTATCTATGATAGCCCTCCATATCTTCTCAAGCATGTATCCACGGTGAGGTCTCATGCTCCATTTAACTCTTATATCATCTGTCTACTAGTGGGGTGCTCCCTATTATATTATATGCGTTTTCGACTTCCACTAGTCGTTGATGTAGCTCTACTTGCCATCCAAACCATAGATCTGACAGAGACTTAGTCGCTTTCTATGGTAAATGAACCTGAACCCTTAAATCTTGAAAGGATAAACTCCGCTGTAGATCCTTGCACCTGTCCCCACCATTGCATGCGCCTTATATGGCATTGATCACTGCTCCTTTCTCCTTGTGACGCTCTCTAAAGCCGACACCTGTCCGGCAGGACCAGGCCCATCGTATCCACATATTCCCTTTCTTCCTCACAAGTTGGCCATGCGATGGTCCATTGAAAACCGTAGATCTTGCTCCTGATCTTGATCAACGGTGCCGACCTATGTGACGTTTAGTCTTTCATGGTTCGCCCACGGACTATAGGTTTTAGGGTATTCTCCACTTGCCTTTAGTCATTTATTCGCCTATTAATACCGAGATTTTGACATTAGCCCATTTTTATTGCATTGGACCCTTTCTAGACACTTCTTTCTCGTGTCTGTCTTAGAACCTGGCCATCGAGGATGGAGATTACTTCAAGCTTTTCTCAAGTAGTTGTCTGACTCTCCACCTTTCATATACAGATTTTTATGCTTCAAAAGAGAAAAAAATATATAGGTTCTAACAACTGGCTCCAACCGGGGATGCGATCCTCCCAGTGAGGTAGCAAAGAACTATGTAGACTATGTTCCTGAGCCATTGGGCTGCTATTTCAAACCCTAAACTGAAAAATTTCTATAGAAACTGAAACTAAACCGGCACCTGCTTTCCTATCAAGGCTGAAAATTCAAAAAATAAAAACATGGCTTCCCTTCCAGACCTTAGGGCCTTTGCTTCGGGCTTCAAGTCTTTCTGGTTCGCCGTTAAAACCTCAAAACAAAATGTGAGAAATGAAAATAAATATAGGCTATGGTACATGAGTTACCTGCTTCCTTTAGGATAGGTAATGTTTTAAAAACCTTCCATTGACTGGACCTCCTGACCAGGCAGATCCATCTTGGTGTTCCGGGATAAAGGAATTTATTCCTCTGTTTGCTGCAATAATGTATGGCCCCATCCACATATGGTCGAATTTCCCATGTTTATAATCCCTATGAGCGTCCCACTTCAGGACCAAATCATTCACCTGAAATTCATCTTCTTTGGCTTTCTTGTCGAAAGCTTCTTTTATCCTCTCCTGATGCCCCTGTACTCTGTCGTATGCCTTGGTTCTTAGCTCGTTCAACTCGATTATCTGACCTACCCTTCTCTACATGTGATTCAGTTCTTCTTCCATCCCCTGCAACAACCTCATAACTGGAAACCCTAGAGACGTTGGAAAAACCACCTCATCCCCGTATACCAGTTGGAAAGGAGACATCCTGATGGCCCTTTTTGTGCTTATTCTATCAGCCCATAGAGCATATTTCAGCTTTGTGTGCCAAGCTCTCTTGTTGTCCTCTAACAACTTCTTTATGATTCTTACTAAGCTTTTGTTGGATGACTCTTCTAGTCCATTTCCTTGAGGGTAGTATGCATTGGAATGATTCAGACTGATATGGTATTTGTGACAAAAAGTTATCATTTTCTTGGAACAGAATGTAGGTGTTATACCTCAAACTACCACACCATGTGTAAGTGAGAATATACATGTTTCACCACCATGGAAAACATGATGTTTATGCCTCCTAAGGGTGTTAGGACCCTTCATTCTAATGTTGGTACCTTCCCTAGTCATACTTGGAAGAAAATACAACAAGCAAGGGGCCGAAACCCACATTAACCACCTCCAAAAGTTAGCCTTCTGGAATTACCGCACCTTGCATGCCTATGGGGGAGCGGTAGTGTCAAACTACCACGTGATACATGCCTATCGGGGAGTAGTACTACTGCGCTTTGCTTAGTTATAGGGGAGCGGTAGTTTTGGTTTAGGATTATCCCTTTTATTTTGGATCTTGGATCTCATGGATATTTTCTTGGGATGAGGTACCCCTTCGAATCCCATCTCACGTTCCCTCCTTAGCATGATTTAGATCTTTGATCCACATATTATTCACTTAGATCCATAATCTCCTCTTAGTGGTTGGCCTCCCAAATCCTACTTAAAGAGAGCCATCCATGAGCTAAGGGAGGAGGTGATCTTGGAAGTACCAAACTTTTGATCCTATTAGTATTGCAAGGGTGATGTTGGAGAGCTTGGAAGGAAGTGCTGCTACTTTGGACATCAAGGTATAACATTGTAATCAGTTTCTTTTGGCTTTCTTATCATTAATATAACTTAGCCTATTCCTCTCATTTTCATGTCTTTAATAATGAATGCATGAAATTGTCTCTATTTATATAGTTAGATCTTTGCTTATACATACATTGCGTTGGAGAAGGTGTTGTCTTACCTTGGTGAACAGGTTCATAAGTCCATGATCGAAGGCTAGAGCTGGATCAACTTAGGAGCAGCAAGGACAACCATTAAAGTAAGGTACGCCATCTACTTGCTTTACATTTACATAGTTTGTTAGCTGATGTGTGATCTAGATCTAGGAGGACTATAGTGTCTATTTGTTTCATTTCTGTCTTGGGTAGGAAACTAGGGGCCTTTTTTAATCCCAAGGGGATATCTACCTATCCGTAGGGAGATTTTCTCACTGCAGAAATTGGTGACTCCGCTGGGGAATTTTCTTCCCTAGTTTCACCTTTGCTTGCTTGTTTAGGTCATCAAATCCTCTTCTAAGTGTTGTTTCTCATCACCTTAGATCCTCTTTGATCATCATTGAGGACCATTTAAACCTTATCCTTGCTCGGATCTTGGCCAAACTTTCATTTTTTAAACCCTACAGGAGAACTAATTCTCCCTTATAGTGGGCTAGAGTGCGGTACTACCGCTCCCCCATAGTGTTCTAAGGTGCGGTATTGTCCAACTATCGCTCTGTATTGGTCTGTGCAAGGGCGGCACTATCGTATTTTGGTCATTTTTGAGCTTATTTGGAGGGGTTCCCTTGGGTTTGTTTCTCCCAAAATTTTGCGGTGCCTCCATATGGTCCATTGGATTCTTTTTGACACATTTTTTAATAGATTTGAGTCTCTTTTGAGTCCTTTTCATCCACATTTTGTCTCTAGTCCTTCATTGGTATCTTTGAGGCCATTTGGTCAAATTTTGAGTCCTCTGAGCCATTTTTCAGTTATGGGAGTCAAGTGTACCTTCCCAGTCACTTTAGGACCTCTATAACATAACTTTGAACCCTTCCAAACCTCATTTTGGAGAATTTGTGACCCTTTTCTTTGTTTGGAAGACTAGGTTCTACCTTGGAAAGTTGAAATCCCCTTGGGTTAACTTGATCCCTTGTGTATGTTTCCGATTTTTCTGAATTAGAGTCTCTTGATCAGTGATTTTGTGACCATTACATGACTGATTTGAACTGATACAATTCATTTTTGGCTTGTTTTAGAAACTCTTGTCATATTTTGGAAATTCAAAGCCTTTGTTTAGTTTCTTGAGTCAAACTAGTGCTTTGTTTGCTTGTTGGGTAGAATTGTCATTCTTTTCAAGCCCCAATAGCTTGCGTTTTTTTTTAAACTTCTTCTCTCCATTGGATTGTGATTGGATTCAATTTTTTCAGAGATCTCTTTAGTATGATATTCCAATGGTTTGTTTGGTTTGGCATCATTTGGATTGCTTAGATTGGCTTCGAAAAACTTGGGACATCCTTGTCTTTTCAAGTCATTTTCTTGAGTTTTGCGCTTTGTTTCCTTTACATCTTTAGCTATTTATTGGTCATTGGAATAGATCGATCCCTTGTTTCCATTGTTTTTGTTCAAAGAAAAGATTGATTTTGTCACTCTTTTTCTATATTCATGAAATTGGAAAACATAAGCATTCTTCTTGCTTTAATTCAATCATTCGACATTCTTGTTATTACACTCATGAGAAGAAGAAATGCCTATTTCATATTTATGTGCGTTTGAGTTAGAAAATTTTATTAGGTGCTTCTCTTTGTCTTGCATTTGATTGGAAGCATTTGTGGAATCCTTCTTTCCATATATTAGATGTGTCTTTTTCGAGTGTAAAGAGATAGGAAAAAAATTATAATTATTGCATTTGGTGTTCGTAAAAAGATCTCTTTTTGTTAGTTTAGGATATTTTGGGTATGGTTTAATACATGATTGGTTATCATTCATTAAAAGGATAAAATTGCATTTGCAATGGGTTGTACATATTGGGAACGAAATGAATTCTCCCTTTTCTCTAGCTAGATTTCATCGAATAGAAAGGCTCATTTTGATTCATTCTCATTTGCATGGTTTGAGTTGTCAAAACATCACAAGTTTCACTTCCGTTTACCTGTTTGAGTAATACAACCACTAAAATTTACACTCCCTAACTCAACACACTATAACCTCACTTGAGGAGAAAAATAATTTGTTAGTTAGGTAGGACACCGGGGATAGGCATCCAAATAATTCTCCCTTGTCATTATCATCTGAAACATAGTTGTTGTCCTCTAGGGTACTAAAATCCTCTAGTATTTATTGACACGGTCATTGACCAGTTTGTGGAGAAGGCCTCTCGTCGTTTCGGGGGTAAGCCATGAGGATCGGTTCTAGATGGAATTTGTGGAACACCGCACTCCACTTAGCTCCTAAGGCATATCGATCCATTGTCTTCCTCGTATTCTTCGGCCACCATACTGGTGATACAAGGGTGATAAGACAGAAGTTCCAGTATCCTTCTTTGACGTGCCATGAACAAGGTAGCTTAGTGACCTTTCTTCTAGGGCTCTTTTACCACGGATCCCTTTCGGTAGAGGGATATCTTTCCATTATTGGTCTCTCATTTTGTATTGTTCGACTTGGAGTTCATCACCTTGTGAAGGATACAACTTGTTGAGGTCTCTAGCTCTTAGTTAGGAGGTTTTGCTTGCTATGCCATCTTGTAGAGGGTCTTTTTCTTTGTAGGGCTGCTTGTTGGCATTCTAACCGTTCTATTGTACAGCTCACTTACTGTGGTAGTGGCCTCAGTATAGTTTTTTGAGCTTTCTCTTTTGGCCTGTGAGCTTTGTATTTTCCTAGCTCCCCTTTTGCATGCTCGGTTTCGTAAGGGTTTTTGAGTTCTTTTTAGCAAGACTCCATCTGCATCACTTAGTATTTTCCCATGGAGAATCCATCTCCATGCGCCCAAGCTCCTCTGAGACTACCAATCAAGAGACCCCTTCTCAAGGGGTACCTTCTGTCTTTCCTCCAGTTGGAGATATTGGTCCTCCCTTTATTGCCACGTTAAATATTCCTGGATTAACCATAGGATTATCGGTATGGTTATTCAATCTGGTGATTCCGGTTGTACTCAATGTTTCAAATGTTAACTCTCCACCACAAGATAGTCAATCCCAAACTAATCCTTCCCCTTCTTCATCAGATACATCTTCTTCGGTTCCTTCTTCCTCGCCTGATCAAAGCAATAGTGTTAGTAATCGAGAGGATAAGAAGAAGAAGAAAATGAAAGCTAAGAAGAAGAAGGATAAGAAAGAGACCAAGTGTAAACCAGTTGCCTCTAATGGCACTCATTCTACAAAAACACCTCGTAAACCCAATTCGGCAAGGGTGATCACCTTCTCAAGGATTGCCCCGGTCTTTCCCCTATGTCAGAAGTGTGGTCTAAAAACCCCAAACCACTTGTATTGTCAACCTTTGACCATCATTTTGATGACACTCCCTCAACCAGTGACCCCTTGGTGAAGGGTCGGAAGGGTAAAGTCCTATATCCCTTTTTGATATGCAAGGCTATGCACCGTACTTTCCTTTGTCCAATCATGGTTGAAGCTTCGCGGTGGTTGGAAGATATTACTAGTTCTCAAATGGTGCTTCCAAGAAACGACAGTAAGTTGTCCCTCGACCCCCATTGGTTGATCAAGTGATCAATTCAGTTACATCTGTAATTGATCCCACTCTTCCTTTTGAGTGAAGTGACCGAGTCACTGTCATCTCCGCTCACTCCCGCTCTTCTATTAGAGAGCGTTCTGACTGCAAATGTCACCTTGACAGAGTCTTCATCTCATCCTACTCTCCCCGATGAGAGTGGATTGATAACCACTGATGTTTTTCTAGTCAGTTCCGATCATGGTGGGAAAGACCCCATTTCCATGGGACCCCCTCCAAGTACTGAGGTCATTTCATTTGATTGGAATGGGTTAACAGAATCTCGTCTTCCTTCAAGTGTTCATTTTCAAATATCTGTAGGAGTTTTTGGTAAAGAAATTTTTCGTATGATAGTTGACGAGGGAGCTTCTGTTAGTATTTCATCCTCAATTGCTTGGCAAGCCTTAGGTTCTCCTCAACTTGTGCCTGTAACTATCCAGATATTGGCTTTTAACCGAAGGCCTACTGGACCTTTAGGGTCCCTTCCTTAGTTACCTATCACTTTGGGAGGGAAAACTATCTGTATTGATGTTATGGTATTCCAAGGTCCCTTAAATTTTAATATGCTCCTTGGAGGTGATTATGTCCATGCTATGAAGGCTGTAGTGTCCTCACTCTTTTGAGTGATGTATTTTCCCCATCATGGGAATGTTGTGACCATCGATCATCTTTCCTTTGTGACGCCCACTCATTGCATGACTCCTAGTCACTTCACTTCCCTAAATGTTCCACATGTTTTACTGATTTCTTCCCCCTAAGAATGGGGGGGGCTATGAGCATAGTTCCCTTTCTATGTCAAGCTCGTTAAAAAATGAAATAGGTTCTTACGAGCATAGTTTATTCTCTGTTTCATGCTCGTTAGAAAATGAAACCAACCCTCAAGCACAGTTTACCATTGGTTTCGAGCTTGTGTAAAAATGCAACCAATCCCAAGCATAGTTTACTTTCGGTTTCAAGCTTGCATAAAAATGAAACTACCTTCGAGCATAATTTCTTTCTGTTTTAAGCTAGTTAAAAAATAAAAAGGACCCTTTCAAGCATTGTTATTGTCTATTTAAAGCTTGTGTAAAAATGAAATATATCTCCCTTCCATTTGTTCGAGTCTCTCGCTAGAGTTATGATTTGAACCTTCATTTCATCTGCCTAGGTCACTTGGTCTGATTTCTCCCTACCCCCCTAGTGAACACATTCAGATTAGTAGATAGTATTTTTGGGTAAGGAAGAAGAGTAGTTAGACGAAACAAAGCTTGGGGGGAATGTTTATCCATTAGCAATCATGCTGGGGGCATTTACCAACCTCTGGTCATCATGTTGGGAAGGAACTCGTCAATGGGCCTTAACTGTGAGCAGAGTTTACCTTTGGCTTCAAGCTCATTAAAAAATGAAACCAGTAGTCTGAGCATAGTTCATTTTATGTTACAAGCTCATTAAAAAATGAAGCAGACATCATGAGCATTCTTCCAACCTATCTTCGAGCTCGTTAAAAACAATAAGATGGTATTTGAGCTTACTTTTCACTTTTTTCATGCTCTGGTTAAAAATATGAAAATTTGTTTGAGCTTACTTTTCCTTTTTCATGCTTTGGATCCAAACATGAAAAATATTCCGAATGCTTTTGATACCATTATCATGATCATTAAAAATTGAGTAAAAAGGTGTGTCTAATGAGTATAGGTTTATGCGGCCTTGCTAGACTATTTACGGAAAAGGAACTGTGCCGAGTTTACTTTTCCTTTGTCATACTCGGTCATCAACCATGACAAAGTTGTACATGGAGTCCTCTTTAAGCTCTTTTCAGAGTCCCTAAATAGGAAAAGATTGCCAAGCAAACTTGATGCTTTCACACTTGTAAAAGCATTTGAATGATTGTCTTTCTGGTGATAGTTTACCCCTTTTTCAGACCAAGAAGTACTATTTACGAAAAATGAATACTCCAGCCAATCATGATTGGAAGAGTCCTCTCCTGCATTGTTTTACCCTTTTTCAGAGGATGAGGCTAAATTTACGAAAAAGGACATTTGGAGTCTTCTTTAGTTATTTTTAGACTCTCTAAACATGAAAAAATGTCGAGTTTTCCTTCCTTGGACTCATAAAATCAAACATCAAAGGACCCTTTTGGGACCGAACCTCTCCTTTCTCAGGTTCGTAAAACATGTGAGATTGGACTCGTCCAAAGGATGAGCTATACTAGGCATCTATTATCCTCCTCAAGCTTGTTGAAAAACAAAGAGGTACTCATAAAATATGATGGGGATTGGGGAGGAATAAGTTAAGTTTCTTTTAGAAAGCTTCATGGCAGCTTATGTCGCCCTTGAACGTGGCACCTGTTTGTGTCTCGTCATACAGTTGGGTAATTTTCTTATCTATGAGTCATGCCAATTTTATGAGTTGTCCCGCTCCTTCAAGTCATCTGAAGAATGCCTTAGTCATCGTTGCATTATGTCTTGGTCTCTGCCTCATTGAGTCAATGCTGCCGAGTCATTATTGTCGTGCCGTTCATGTTCAAGGGAAGTTTACCTTAGTCATAATCTGCAATATTGTTAGCCTTTACATCCTTGTATCAGTCCATACTCATCTGATTCATTACTTCACATCACTTTCCTATGTCGGTTTCATGTCGATGATGTGGGATCCATTATGGCCCTCCTTTGACGAGTCTATTCCTATCGAATTCAACTCATTATCCAGGAATTAGTCTTAGAAACCAACCTTAGTACCTTGGTACCTGCATGCCTCAATGGCAGGTTTCCTCATATTTGACAGTAGGTTTTCATCATTTACCTTTGATCAAATGATCTCGCGGATGTTTGATGTCAACTCATCTATTCACATTTTGTTGAGATGTACTATGATACCTTGGGAGTCATTTTCATCATTGGTGATTTCCCTCGCACTTGTTAACGGTTCCAATCATTGATCAGTAATCAAGTTGTTTCTACCATGTTCGACTTCAACACCTTGTAATCACATGGTTAGATTTGTATCGATTTGGGATCGAGTAGAAGACCCTGGATGGTTCTGAAGTCTTTTTAGCACATCCAGGTTGGGATGGAGATTTTTTGAGTAGGTTCCCACATATATATTATGTTGGTGACCTCATTGATGTACTGTCACATAGATCCACTCTTGTATTGGTCGTGGCTATGTCATTGTCTTATCATGGATCTATACTTGTAGTCTAGTAGCCATGATTTGTCTCCAGTCATTGTTAAGTCAATACTATCATAGATCTGCAATGTATTGGTCGGCAGCCATGCTTTCAGTTAGTTGTTCCAAGCATGGGTATGCCCGCCTCAAGGTCGTTAGACATATTGTTGATATTTTCTCCCAGATCTTCTCCAGTTCTCCTTAAGATATCCTTGCAGACTTATTATTTGTAAAGTGTTTCGGCCATCAGATTCCTTCTGACCTCACACTTCAGGTGGCATATGTTATACCTCAAACTACCACACCATGTGTAAGTGAGAATATACATGTTTGACCACCATGGAAAACATGATGTTTATGCCTCCTAAGGGTGTTAGGACCCTTCATTCTAATGTTGGTACATTCCCTAGTCACACTTGGAAGAAAATCCAACAAGCAAGGGGTTGAAACCCACATTAACCACCTCCAAAAGTTATCCTTCTGGAATTACCATGCCTTGCATGCCTATGGGGGAGTGGTAGTGTCAAACTACCGCATGCTGCATGCCTATCGGGGAGTGGTACTACCGTGATTTTCTTAGTTATAGGGGAGTGGTAGTTTTGGTTTAGGCTTATCCCTTTTATTTTGGATCTTGGATCTCATGGAGATTTTCTTGGGATGAGGTACCCCTTCGAATCCCATCTCTCTTTCCCTCCTTCGCATGATTTAGATCTTTGATCCACATATTATTCATTTAGATCCATAATCTCCTCTTAGTGGTTGGCCTCCCAAATCCTACATAAAGAGAGCCATCCATGAGCTAAGGGGGGAGGTGATCTTGGAAGTACCAAACTTTTGATCCTATTAGTCTTGCAAGGGTGATGTTGGAGAGTGTTGGCAGGCCGTTCAATGAGGAAAAGTCGCAGTACTGTCGACGCTGTGACACATCGGATGAGGGCGCGGAAGGAGTATTTTGTGTTAAAGTATACCACAGTTGGCGGGTTTTGGGTCACTTAGACCATATATTATGTAATGTTAAGTCAATTGTACCGCGGTATGCGGGTTTTTGGGTCATTTGGACTGAGTCAGTTAAATATTGGGTCATTTGTCCATAGTGTCGGTTAGGAAGTCATTAATAAGTGGACAAACATTGTAATGGCAGAGGCCTATAAATATATGAGAGTTGTAAGTGTTAGAGGGACAATAGTGACCGAGCGATAAGAAGGTGGATGTATATGGAGATCTATGTTTTTCTTCTGGTATATGACTGTGACAGTAATACAATGATGATGTTTTGGTACGATCTTTGTGCAATGTTGCAATATATGAATGTTGTTATATTTTCTTGATGCAATGTCTGCCTACTATTGCTGTGATAATAAATGCTGCGATTAAGTAATATGTTATAACTCCATGTCGAATGTTTAAAGTTTCTGTTTAAGTACTACAATAGAGCTAGTCCGTGCAGCCACAACTCGTCTCCTCCCTCGGCGGAAACATGGTTCTGTCTGCTCTTCCTAGACGCCTTGGGTGAGACCTCATCCGCTCTGCGGGTGTTGCTAGGTGGGCTCAAACCTGCCTGGGCCGGTGCCTAGGGAGACTGCGGTATGTGTCGACAGTGAGGTGAACCCCTGTCGACCGAGGTCGCGTTGGTCAACAAATGGCTCCATTGCCGAGACCGTGTCCAGAGTAAAAGGAGGCCATGTTGTGGCACCCGACAAAGCCAGAGATACAGAGCTGGTTTGATTAGAAGTTGCGGGAGTTTGTTGAAGAAGAAAGCCGGAACATGCAACTGACAGTAGATCACTGGCTGGGAAGGTATATTCATGACAATTCGCATGAATGGTTTTTCTATGAATTCCCGGTCATTCTATACGAGTGGTTGTCAAAGCTGACCTTTTAGAAGAGGAATTTCCAGGGTGGTGAGCCGATGGCTTGGACCTCGGAGTTGATTCAGGAGCTGCATGAAGTCGATAGTAAGTCATCGCGGGTTATCAAAGTTTGGCTTGATAGCATCTTGGAGGGATATATCACTAAATTTGTGGTCGACACGTAGAAATCCTATAGTGAAGCTGAAAGATAAGGTTTCTGCTGTCACTCCAACTGTCGATTAAGATGCTAATCTACGAAAAGGATATATTGAAGATTCACCTTGATCAGTAGACAACCTGGTGGGTGGAGGTCGTGGGTACCACGATCACTGGGGAACGGTACATGGAATGGTAAGGGGTAGATGGGTGCAGACCTTGAGGAGATTGTGAGTGAAGGCGAGGGAGAAAGTGATCTTACAAGAGGAGGAGGGAGGTTTCGACAGGAGAAGAGGCAGAGGATAGGAGAAGGTCCTGCTGCAATCGAACCGCAAAACCAAGAAGGAAGACCACACGGGACGAAGTGACCTCACATTCCTGACAGGGATGACCATGCTACGCCTAGGATAGAGGCAGGACCAAACCCCGGCACCAATGTAACCACACCTCCGCTCACTGACTCACAAATAGCAAGAAATAGCACTTTGACACGGCCAAGTTCGTCAATTCTGCAGAAGTTGATTGGTAGTAGCATAGCGACGGGAGGAAGGAAGCCCAGAATGGCAGGCGATGATGCTAAGTTACTATTGTTCCACGAAAGTGCAACAGACAACCCAAAACAGTATTGGTTTTTGTGTGAAGCAGTCTGAACCATGAAACAAATCACTAATGTCAATGATAAGAAAGGATAGTTAGCCACGACTCTACGAGGTCGTGCATTAGATTGGTTCATGAAGTTTATTCTAGTCCCTACGGGAGCCCCAGAGAAGTCGTTGGATGAGATTCGGGATGGGCTCATTGCCGAATTTAGAAGGCCTAAGTCGGAGGCTCAATATATTACTGAATTAAAGGAAATTAAGCATTATCCCAATGAGACGGTATGGGATTTCGACCAGCGATTCAAGATGCTGATGGAAAAGGTTTGTTTTGATATGAGTTCCATCCAACATAAAGAGTGGTTCATTGCAGCACTGCTACCCCACATTCGGCTTCCACTGATGCAGCAAAACATATCGATTACTAGCGAAGCTCTAGAGATTGCAATGCGATTGGAGGCGTCACTGATTGGAGATAATCCAGCCGGGATGTCGCAGATATAGACACAGCTCGCTAACCTGACTATACAGTTGCAAGATTTGAAGAAGAACAAGGAACAACGCGATGAAGTATGGTGTACGCGATGCCAAGGAAAAGAGCATACGAAGGACAATTGCCTGGATTTTCGTAATTATTTGGTGTCAGGTGCGCCAAACCCATTGAATGGCGGCAATATGCCATGGTGTCGTGTTTTCCAGGTGTTTGGGAACAGTCATGATAATTGCCCATATATGCAGAAAATGGTCACAACCCCGCAAAATCTTTATTGCACATTCTACAAGTCGGTGGGTCACGATGACAAGGATTTCCGTGCATATGCGTTGCTACAAAAGAGAATGTGTGATGTGTTCTATGTCAAGGACGATCAACGTGCCGTGCAACAACCACAACTGCAACCGCAGGTAGCTCAACCGCTGCCTCAACCACAGATGCAGTTTGCACCACAGCAACAGCAACCAAAGCAGTTCATGCCACAATATACTCCGATGCAGATGACTCCCCCACAACCACAGTATGTTCAGCAATCGCAGTATGCACCACAAGGTCAAGGGATACCACCAGCACCGATGCAACAACAGTTTAACCAACCTTAGTACTAGCAGTATGGAAGCTACCTAGGAGGATACAGTGGTGGACGCGATGGCGGATTTGGTCATGGAGGAGGAGGACGAGGTTGTCATGGACCTATTCAATGTCACCACTGTGTGGTATGGGGCATTATCAGTGTGACTGCCCACTACTATAGAATCAATGTACATTCTATTTTGGTAATGATCATACAATTGAGAATTGTCCACAGTTGATTGCATGATGGTAGGCTGGGAATGCTCCATAGCTACAGAATCAGGCCCAATCCTAGCAACCAGTACAGAATCAAGTACAACAACCAGTACAAAACCATCCCCCACGACCACCACCGAACGCCAATCAAAATATTAATCAACCGGGGAAGCAGAACTAGATGCAGGGTGCAAATATCGTGACCATTTCTGCAGAACCGCGACCACAAGATGCTTTAGTGGCTATTTTCACTCGTGGAGGCAAGATGACTGGGGAAGATAGCTTGCGACCACTAATTCAGTTGGCTGGTCAGAAGATGGTACCTTTCGACATTGACACATAGCGAGAGAAATTCTTGGAGGCACATCGCACCTTGGAGAAAGATCATGGTAAGGCCGTTGTTTGTGATATGCCACCTGTCTTTGACACCACATCGGAAGGCGGTCCGCCGACACCACCGGGGACATTGCAAAAGTTTCTTGAAAGTTGTCTATTGTTGGCTCGAGACAAAACTACCCTGGTTGAGATTGAGGGATGGTTGCTGCGATTTCTGAAAGGACGACAGGAGTCTGCAGTAAACTCTTTAGAGTGACGGAAGACTGGAAAGGAGATGAGAATGAATATTTAGATTGGTGAATATGATGTTGACTCTATTATTGTTGACCTTGGTTCGGATGTTAACATCTTAACCAAGCAAGCGTGGCAGAAAATGGGGAGTGCCCCATTGAGCTGGTCTCCTATGTAGCTCCGGTTGGCTAACCATGCAAAAGTAACACCCATTGGACGGGTTCTACGGTTAATGGTTGATATTGAGGGTATGAAGACTTATGTGGTATTCGATGTCGTCGAAGTCATTGAGGGAGGAAGTTCCTATCCTTCGCTATTGGGCATTGGATGGGCTAACTATAGTGGAGCTGTGATCAACTTCAAGCAGCACATGATGACCTTTGAGAATCACGATTTCCGGGTCATAGCTCCATTAGATCTGGATAAAGGACACTAATATGTGGAGCCCATAAAAGATGATGATCTCGCTAGATGGGACCATGCATTCAATATTTCTAAGGACTACATTCACCCTACCGCCAATGGTGAGCTGGGATGGCCCAGGGAGAGCTCTGCGTCTTCTGACTCCGACGATGCCTTCGAAATTTGGCAAAACTGGTTGCATGAAGTACCGCTCCGGAAATGTGGATTAGTTATGCAGTCTTTATGTCGTGTTGCGACAGAAACGGTCACATTTCCTGTCTATGAGGGATTGCTTGGCTTAACAAACTTTTTGACAGAATTTGAAGAATGGGTTTCAGAACCACAATGGTTGTTGGCATTGGGGGAAGCACTGAAGGCTTCTCCAGCACGCTGGTGGGCGACACACAAGAAATTCATTGATGGTTGGTCACATTCTCGGAGGTTGATGATGGTTTGGTTTGGTGATACTAAGGTTTATCACATTGGTAAGTATGATGGCCGGAATAATCATGGTGATCATTTGATAGAATGCCAATGGTTATGGGCAGCATGACCCAGAGATGAGTGGGTCCATGCTTTTATCCACACATTAGATGAGATGCCATGCTCATGGTATACTGGAGCTGAATTGCGCAGAGAAATTACAACATGGGGGGAGCTGACGGTCTGTTTCACTCACATGTTCACTTTTGCAGATGCCAACCCTAATGTCAATAACGCGTTACAGCTCATCCACAACGTGGTACTTCAGGTTGTTCCGACGGCCTATCCGGTTGAACTGCACACATATTGTCAGATGTAGTCTCTCTTGGAGTCCTTCAACATCAGCGAAGGGCCAGCAGACGATGATGATCCCCGGAACATTAACATTCCCGAATTTGAAGGAAGTCCGCCTATCATGCCAAGTACTCTGTTCGGTCAACCATTGTAGCTTCGCAAGATGAATATCGGCACAGAGGCTACTCCCAAGTTTGATAATGTTGGGGATTATTGGGATGATGAGATGATGAGTAAGGTTATTGAGTTACTTCATGAGTTTCAAGACGTGTTTCCCCCAAATTTTTCATAAATGAAGGGCATCCTGGGTGATTTAGGAGAGATGAAGATTCCATTAAAACCAGATGCTAATCCCATCTGGCAGCGACTTTATCGGCTGAATCCGCGATATAAGGAAAAGGTCAAGGAAGAAATTGATCGCATGTTTGATGCTGGTATTATTGAACTTGTGGAAGAGTCCGAATGGATCAGTCCTATGGTGGTGCAGGACAAGAAAACAGGTGAGGTGCGCATTTGTGTCAACTTGCGGAAGTTGAATGATGCCTGCTTACATGACCCTTTTCCAACCCCGTTTATTGATGAAGTACTTGAAGGGGTGGACGGTCAGGTGATGTACTCATTCACTGATGGATTCTCTGGCTATCATCAGATTTGCATTGCTAAGGAAGATCGCCATAAGACAACTTTCGTTACTGAATGGGGTTCCTTTCAGTACATGGTAATGTCGTTTGGTTTGAAGAACGCACCTGCGATATTCTCCCGGGTCGTTGTTGTTGCGTTCAAATATTTTATTCAGAAATTTTTGTAGGTATATATGGATGATTGGACGGTTTATGGGTTGATTCGTGATCATCTGGCCAATCTACAGTTAATGCTTGAGTGATGTCGACAACACCAGATATCGTTGAACTTGAAGAAATGTATTTTTGGTGCACCGTTTGGGATATTGCTGGGTCATATCGTGTGTAAACAGGGATTGCTGGTTGATCCAGCCAAAATTGCGCTCATTTTGGGGTTGCAACCGCCAACCACCGTTAAGCAGTTGCGAGCGAATTTGGGTCATATGGGATATTATCGCAAGTTTATCAGGGGTTATGCTGTGATTACTGCCCCTATGGAAAAGTTGTTGAAGAAGGATGCGGCATTCCAGTGGAGCCCAGAATGTCAGGATAGCTTCAAAACACTCAAGGCGAAGATGGCGTCGGCACCGATCTTGGTCTTTCCGGATTGGAGTAAGGAATTCCATGTCCATGTTGATGCCTCGTCAACTGCATTGGGTGATGTGTTGGCTCAACCTGGATAAGGCGACCTCGATCATCCCATTGCATTTTCTAGTCAGAAGCTGTCCTCTACAGAATGAAATTACACTACCATGGAGCGGGAAGGTCTGGCCATGGTTTACGTGTTGCAAAAATTCAGGCACTATTTGTTGGGTGGACACTTTAAAATGTTCACTGACCATTCCACGTTGAAATACCTAGTTAATAAGCCTGTGTTTGGGGGGAAGATATGTTGCTGGGTACTTCCGTTTTAGGAGTTTGATTTTGAAGTCATTGTGAAGCCAGGCCAATTGAATGCCGCTCTTGATCATCCATCACGGATTGATATAGGGGAGGAACTGACTAATATTGAAGACGGGTTTCTGGATGCCCAACTATTTAAAGTTGATGTTTCCAATGACTATTTTGATGACATCATCCAGTTTCTGACAACGGGTACTGCACCAGATGAGTTCACCACCAGACAGAAGAAGGAGTTGGTTGTCAAGGCTGCTGACTTTCAACTAATCGTAAGAGAGTTGTATAAATTGGGCATTGATGAGATATTGCGCAGATGTGTCTTGCCACATGAACAAGCGCAGATATTGGCTGAAGCACATGGAGGAGTAGTAGGAGGACACTATGGCGGTTGGGTGACTGTGCGGAAGGTACTGCGTGCAGGGCTTTGGTGGCCCACATTACATAATGGTGCGATAGACTATGCGCGGTCTTGGTGTAATAATTGTTGATCTATATTTTGTATTGGCCCATGGTTTGTATTGAAACATGGTATTGACCCATGGTATTGGCACCTAGACTTAGTATATAAGTGTGTGTTAAGGCCTATGAAGGCACCGTGAAGTTAATTGTATTGAGCTTGCTCAAAGGAGGTTTCCCCATGGAAGTGGCCCGTGATCAATATAAAAGTGATTCTGAGTTATGTTATTTCTGATATCTCATGTATTTTCATTAATTAATTATTGTAAGTTCATCACATCTGGTATCAGAGCACTTTCTTGGGCTCGTTAGGTGAAATTTCTGCCAAATTTTTTTCACATCTGTTGCAGGTTCGGATTTGGGAATAATCCCTATCCGCTTAACTATGTGAAGTACTTGGGCATAAGACCTAAAAATAATTGTGACGAGTACCATAGGAACCCCGAAGTAGTTGTCCCATTGAGAGGACCTGCCAGCGAAAAGGGAAATGACCCCTACCTGATTGACTAGTTCCCACCTGTGAGGTAAACCAAGAGCTGTCGTTTGTGGCAAAGTGGTTATCAGTTTTACCTGAGACATGGATTGAGGGGTACTGCCCCAATATGCAAGCTGTTAGACAGCATTGGTGGCTGAGCGAAACCCCTGAACTGTTAAAAAGCCACACATACATGGGGTCCATATATATTTTTAGTTGAACTATTGTCGATCACTGCTGCGCCGTTTAAGATCCAGCCGTTCAGATCCATTCTGAAGCCGTTCCAGATCCAACCGTTTTCAATCCATTCGGCGTCGTTTTAGATCCCTCTGTTTCCACTCACTTCCGGGCCATTGCAGATCTATCTGTTTCAGATCCCTTCCGAGCCATAGCCGCTCCATTCTGAAAAAAAAATTAAAAAAAAAATTCTTTTTTCTCCATATCTCCCTTATTTTCAGTTTGTTTCCCTTGGAACTTCCCGGGATCCCCTGTAATCCCATTCTTCATATTTCGTTCTTGAGTATCCTATCCCCAATTCCACTTCCCAAAGCCCGAAATCCCACATTTGTCTATTTTTAGGGTTTTCCATAACTTCCTCAAATTTCACCCAATCACCTTCAAATTTTACCACATAGTTCCCTTCCTAATTCTGCTTCTTTGTCCCCCTCTGCCAAATTTTCCCATTCTTTCACCCCGCTTCTGAAATACTCATTTTTTGCTTCCCTGTCTATTTGACAGTGTCCAAAACCTAGTCAAACCCCAATTACCCTTCATATTTTTTCTCAAATCCAGATTTTCCTTTACGGAAGTACTTTCTGTTTTTGTTTTTCTACCCAGTCAACCCAAAAAAATAAAAAATAAAAAAATTTCCTGGTTATGGTTGCCACTCGCACAGGAGCAAAAAACCATGGAGGAAGCACTTGCAGCCATCCAAACCAAGCTCCAAGATCTGGATGAAAAATTTCTCAGCCTCCATCTTCAGCATTCAACCATGAACAATAACCAACAACCAGAATCTTCTGCAGCCATTGGGTTCTCTTCTTCCAGCAATTTTCGTGGGTTGAAGCTTGATTTTCCTCACTTCAATGGTACTGATCCAATTGGATGGATATACCGAGTAGAACAATATTTCAGTATGCATAATAGTTTTGATGTCTAGAAAGTTCCACTTGCATCCTTTCATTTCGAACAGGAAGCCCTTCAATGGTACCATTGGTACATCAAAGCTCATCCCGAGCCAAACTGAATAGATATTTGCCAACTCCTTTTGCCACGATTTGGTCTTAGTGCTTTTGATGACTTCACAGGAGCACTCACTAAACTTCACCAAATTGGCACAGTGAGAGAGTATCAGAGAGAATTTGAGAAACTGGCTAATCACACAGAAGGATTGTCTGATGAATTCTACAGGAGTTGTTTTATCAGTGGTCTCAAGGATGAAATCTGCTCAGAAGTCAAAATGTTCTGTCCCAACTCAATGATGGAAGTCCTAGGGTTGGCTAATATGGTAGAGGACAAGATCGCAACTCAACAACGCTCCAAACCCACCTTTGTTCCCTTCAGAAATATGGGTTCCCAATGACCTCCCATCACGCCTACTTCTTGAACAACTCCTATCAAGCATTTGTCTAAAACAGAGATGTAGACATGCTGAGAAAAAGGGCTTTGTTATAATTGTGATGAGAAATTCACTCGGGAACATAGATGTGTTCAACAAAAGCTCTATCTCTTGGATGTGGATTCTCCGCTTGCCTCAGAACTTGGTGAAGAAGCCCCAGATACAGTAGATGTTCAGGTCGACATTCAACACCCACCTGTTGACACCCCATCTCAAGATGAACCACCCGAGATCTCTCTCCATGCTGTAACTGGCGTCACCACCCCACAAACAATGCGGGTCAGGGGATACTTCAAGAAGCTCCTTCTTACCATACTCATTGATTCTAGTAGCACTCATAACTTAATTGACCCTTGAATTGCCAAACAGGATGATTGTTTTGTCCATCCTTGTTCCAACTTTGAAGTCATGGTTTCCAATGGGGGCACCTTACCTTGCAAGGAGAAGTGTCATAATGTGCATATCTCTATGGAAGATTATAACCTGCGCTTTGACATGTTTTCCTTGTCCTTCGGTGGATGTGATGTAGTTTTGGGCGTTCAATGGTTACGCACACTTGGCCCCATATTATGGGATTTTGATGAACTTTGGATGCAGTTTTCAGCCAATAGGACACAACACAAATTTATGGGCGTACAACCAGGGTCTCTTTGCATCATCAGTTCACATCGCTTGGAAAAGATCCTTAAGAAGAATTCACATGGTGTCATTGCTCAGCTCCATTCCCTTCAAATGCACCCACCAATGGTCTCCACTACTTCCTTGGATAGATATGCAGGTGTCTTTGTTGCACCAGTGGGCTTGCCGCCTTCACGAGACCTTTTCGGTAAGCATTTTTCCGCATCTACATCTCAGCAGGACATGGTGGCTATTTTGCAGGCAGTACAGAAGTGGCATCCATCCCTATTGGGGAATTATTTCTGCATCAAGACTGATCTCTAGAGTCTGGAAACTTTCCTGGAACAACGGGTCTCCAACCCAACACACCTGAAATGGGTTCTCCAACTCATGGGTTATGACTATGCGACCACTTACCAGAAGGGTAAGGACAATATGGTGGCAGATGCTCCTTCTCACACATTTGATGACCCGGTTTCTCTTACAGCTATTTCTCTGCTTGTTCCAAATTGGTTGCAATCTGTTCAATGGGGCTATCTCTTCTATGAACTCCATGCTTCTTCATCAACAGGGCACTCTGGGTTCCTCAAAACGTATGACCAAGAACAATGTAACTTATTTTGGAAGGGATTGAAAATGACAATTCAATGGATGGTGGTTGAATGTGATACTTCCCAAGTCAACAAGGGTGAAATGACCCTCCTTTCGGGACTGCTCAAACCCTTTCCAATCCCTACACAAATTTGGACAACTATTTCTATGGATTTCCTGGAAGCGCTCCAGTGGTATAGTACCACATCTAAAAGGACACCATATGAAGCAGTCTCTGGACAGGCACCGCCAGTTCTTCTTCCATACACCTTTAGCAGCTCCTCAGTTCAGGCAATTGACTCAATTCTTCGAAATCGCGATCAACTTCTTCTCATTCTGCAGGACAATCTTCACATGGCAGGAATTCGACTGAAACAACAAGCCAATCAACACCATTCTACGCGCACTTTTCATGTCGCTGATATGGTTCGTCTTCGTCCACAGCCTTTCATGCAATCCTCCCTAAAATTCAAAAGGTGCCAGTTGTTAGAAAAACAGGATCGCAGAGCAATAACAATAAACAGAAATGCAAATATAATCACACATACACATTACAAGAGAAACATAGATATATCATGGTTCACCCAACTTGGGCTACGTCCACACTGAATTTGCCAGTCCTTATTATTATTACCGTCCAGCAAGTCAAAGGGATACAACCTGCAGCACAACCGCTGCACTTCCTCTTCTCTGTTTTACAGTCTCTCTCCAGATCTCAAAGATCTTTGCAATGCATAAAACCTAATACATCAACAACCCTAGCCGTATTACAATGTCTTTCTTTTATAAGGGAAATACAATGGGAAAATACCACGGAATACCCAAAACCATGGGCCCGCAAAATAGATGGCGAAAACAGCCCCAAAAATTTTCTTCGCGGGCGTTGCCCCTGAACCCCCATTTCTCAGGGGCGTTGCCCCCGGACCCCCAGCCAGGGGGGATGGTCCCCCCTAGAACCCCGTGGGGGGGCGATGCCCCCCCACACCCCCCCGCTGGGGTGAGTGTACAGTCCACCTACACATCATATAGAACTGGGGTACAAACACGGCTGATACAATATCATCTATGAGACTAGAAGATCTGGCTCCACAACCAACAATCTCCCACTTGGAGACTGATCACAACAACTCCACCGCTGCTGCACTTGTTGGACTTGGACTTGGCAAATTTCTCCTCTTCACCTTCATGCTAGAAGGCCAACTGAAATCGAGCACGAACTCAGTTTCTCTTTGGTCACTACCTTTGTGAACATGTCTGCAGGATTCTGGCTAGTATGTATCTTTTCCAACTTTAACAGTTCATCTTCCAGAACAGAGCGTATGAAATGGTACTTGAGCTGTATATGTTTAGTCTTGGAATGGAATTCTGAGTTCTTTGCAAGGTGAATGGCACTCTGGCTGTCACTATACAGTCTGCTATCCTTTTGCTTCTTACCCACTTCCTCCATAAACCTCTGCAACCAAATCATCTCTTTACTATCCTCTGTAATGGCAACATACTCTGCTTCTGTTGTTGAAAGTGAAACAACCTTCTGTAGTTTCGAAATCCATCTTACTGCTGTTCCACCTACAGTAAACACATACCCTATGGTACTCCTCCTGCTATCCTTGTCACCTGCCATATCTGCATCAACATATCCCTGTAGAACAGTGTCTGAACCTCCAAAACATAACGCCTCAGTGGTAGTACCTCTCAAATACCTGAGAATCCACTGTACTGCCTTCCAATGTTCTTTACCTGGATTGTTCATATATCTGGTCACAACTCCCACTGCATGTGCAATATCTGGTCTTGTGCACACCATGGCATACATCAAGCTGCCAACTGCTGATTGATAGGGAATCTTGGACATGTAATCTATCTGTTCTTGTGTCTTGGGACACATTTCCTTACTTAGACTGAAATGGTTAGCCAAAGGTGTACTTACAGGTTTTGCATTCTGCATTCTGAACCTCTCCAACACCTTTTGTATGTACTCACTTTGAGACAATGTCAATTTGCGATTTTTCCTGTCTCTCACTATTCTCATACCAAGGATTTGCTTTGCAGCACCCAAATCCTTCATCACAAATGAATTAGCTAGCTTCCTTTTGAGTACATTTATATCCTGCATGTCAGACCCTGCAACAAGCATGTCATCCACATACAATAACAAGATAATATATCTTCCATTGTCTAGCCTCTTGAAATAAACACAGTGGTCAGAATGACATCTACTATAACCTTGTTCTGTCATAAACCTATCAAACTTTAGATACCACTGCCTTGGGGCTTGCTTCAAACCATACAAGCTCTTTTTCAACCTGCATACCAGATCCTCCTTACCTTTGACCTCATACCCTTGTGGCTGCTGCATATATATTTCTTCCTCCAAATCCCCATGGAGGAAAGCTGTTTTTACATCTAATTTTTCAAGATGCAAATCTTCTACCGCCACTAGACTTAAGATAGTCCTAATTGAAGTCATCTTTACAACAGGAGAAAATATTTCATCAAAATCTATACCTTTCTTCTGTGCAAACCCCTTTACAACAAGTCTGGCCTTGTACTGCTTCTTACCTCCTTCTTCTTCTTTCAACCTGTAAATCCATTTGTTTTGCAATGCTCTTTTACCAGCAGACAACTTAACCAAATCCCAAGTCTGGTTTCCTACCAATGAGTCCATCTCCTCATTCATGCCTTGCTCCCACTTCTTTCTAGTTTCCACCTGCATTGCTTCTTCATAACATTCTGGTTCACCAGAATCAGTCATCAATAAATAATACATTGAAGGAGAGTATCGTTCAGGGAGTCTACTTAACCTGGTAGATCTTCTTACAGTTGCAGGAGTTTCAGGTACTTGCTGCTGCTCTTGATTTTCTGGCACCTTCGGAACTTCACTTTCTTTAACTTCATCAAGCACTATGTACTCTGTGCTTTCCTTTTCCTGTTTCTTTCCCTGCAACTGATCTTTATACATGACCTTTTCATTGAATATTACATCTCTACTCCTGATGATTTTGTTATTTTCATAATCCCATAAACGATAACCAAATTCATCAACCCCATATCCAATAAAGGTACATTTCTTGGATTTAGCTTCAAGCTTTGTTCTATTTTCTTTATCAATATGGACAAATGCTTCACAACCAAACGTTCTCAGAAATGAGTAGTTTACCTTTTTATCTGTCCATGCTTCTTCTGGAATACCACCATCCAAAGCACTTGAAGGTCCTCTGTTTATTAAATAAACAGCAGTATTTACAACATCCGCCCAAAACTGTAAGGGCAACCCTGCATGCAGTCGCATACACCTTGCACGCTCCATGATCGTTCTGTTCATCCTTTCTGACACACCATTTTCCTGTGGTGTTCCTGGGACTGTCTTCTCTCTACGAATCCCATGGTATGAACAGTAACTATCAAACTCCTTGCAGCAGTACTCACCTCCATTATCAGATCTGAGACACTTCAACCTTTTTCCTGTCTCATTCTCAACCAAAGCTTTCCACTTCTTAAAAGTAGCAAACACATCATATTTCTGTCTAATGCAATAAACCCAAGTTTTTCTAGTTGCATCATCAATAAATGTAACATAATAATGAGAGCCACCAAGAGATTGTACCTGAGCCAGTCCCCATACATCTGTATGCACAAGCTCTAATTTTTCATTCTTCTTCTATTTCCCAACCCTGAGAAATCTGACTCTCTTCTGTTTTCCATAAACACAGTTTTCACAGAATTCCAAACTTACCTGCTTCAAATCCGGCAGCAACTTCCTTGAGTGGAGAATCTGCATCCCCTTCTCACTCATGTGGCCAAGCCTATGATGCCACAATGCTGTATCTGTTCCTGTGGAAGCTAAAGAGATAGAATGGTCAGTATTATGAGGACATAAATACAACGTACCTACTCTTTCTCCTTTTGCTATCACCATTGATCCTTTAGTGATCTTCCACCACTTTTCTCCGAACGTAGATAGACAGCCGCCATCTCCCAACTACCCTGTTGAGATCAGATTTCTTTTCATAGCAGGAATATGCCTAACATCTTTCAACAGCCAATCAGTTCCATTCTTAACTTTTATCCATACCTTACCCATTCCAACAATTTTACATGGCTCATCATCACCCAATAAAACATGTCCAAAATCGCCAGGAACATACTCATGAAAGTATTTCCTATGGGGTGTAGCATGACATGAAGCTCCTGAATCTACTACCCAATAATCACTAGTATTATCTAATGCAAGAATCAAAGCATCTTGTAACACATCACCTGCTACATTTGCTTCCTGGGTAGTTTCCTTCTGTGCATCTCCTTTATTCTTTAGAGATTTGTAGTCTTCCTTCAGATGTCCTTTCTTTCCACAGTTTCAGCACTCCACCTTTCCCAGTCTGGACTTGGATCTGTCCGTTTTAGACTTTCCACGATTACCTTGGCTCTTTCCTCTCTCCTTTTGTCTTCCTATACTCTCCATGGTCAACACATTACCTGATGTCTCACCTATGCTTTTTCTTCGCATTTCCTTGCTAAGAATAACACCAATAACATCATCAAATTTCAAGGTGTTTGAACCAGAGACAGAGTTACTTACAGCCATGACCAAGCTATTCCAGCTTTCTGGCAATGAACACAAGATTAGAAGAGCCCTAACCTCATCATCAAAGTTCACACTTACAGAACTTAGCTGATTTGTAACCGTATTAAACTCATTTAAATGATCAGTAACAAATCCACCTTCAGACATCTTCATATTAAATAAACGCTTCATTAGAAATACCTTGTTGGAAGCCGAGGGTTTTTCATACAGCTTACCCAATGCTTTCATCAAACCCTCTGTTGTCGTTTCTTTTGAGATATTGAAAGCCATCGACGAAGCCAGGCTCAACCGTATTGTTCCCAGAGCCTTTCTTTCAAGAACCACCCATTCTTCGTCCTTCATAGTCGTCGGCTGCTTTGCTTTTCCTCCCAACGGTAGGAATAGATCCTTCTGGTACAGATAGTCCTCCATTTGCATCTTCCATAACCCAAAGTTTTGGCTGTTAAACTTCTCGACCTTAAACTTTCCTTCTTCTGCCATTGCTCCCACTCGAACCAGAAACCCTAGCTTCCTGCGGGTTTAACTGCCAAATAGACCTTTGGCTCTGATACCAATTGTTAGAAAAACAGGATCGCAAAGCAATAACAATAAACAGAAATGCAAATATAATCACACATACACATTACAAGAGAGACACAGATATATCGTGGTTCACCCAACTTGGGCTACGTCCACACTGAATTTGCCAATCCTTATTATTATTACCATCCAGCAAGTCGAAGGGATACAACCTGCAGCACAACCGCTGCACTTCCTCTTCTCTGTTTTACAGTCTCTCTCCAGATCTCAAAGATATTTGCAATGCATAAAACCTAATACATCAACAACCCTAGCCATATTACAATGTCTTTATTTTATAAGGGAAATACAATGGGAAAATACCACGGGATACCCAAAACCATGGGCCCGCAAAACAGCTGGCAAAAACAGCCCCAAAAATTTTCTTTGGGGGCGTTGCCCCCGAACCCCCATTTCTCGGGGGGCGATGCCCCCCCACACCCCCCCACTGGGGTGAGTGTACAGTCCACCTACACATCATATAGAACTGGGGTACAAACACAGCTGATACAATATCATCTATGAGACTAGAAGATCTGGCTCCACAACCAACAATCTCCCACTTGGAGACTGATCACAACAACTCCACCGCTGCTGCACTTGCTGGACTTGGACTTGGAAAATTTCTCCTCTTCACCTTCATGCTAGAAGGCCAACTGAAACCGAGCACGAACTCAGTTTCTCTTTGGTCACTACCTTTGTGAACATGTCTGCAGGATTCTGGCTAGTATGTATCTTTTCCAACTTTAACAGTTCATCTTCCAGAACAGAGCGTATGAAATGGTACTTGAGCTGTATATATTTAGTCCTGGAATGGAATGTTGAGTTCTTTGCAAGGTGAATGGCACTCTGGTTGTCACTATACAGTCTGCTATCCTTCTGCTTCTTACCCACTTCCTCCATAAACCTCTGCAACCAAATCATCTCTTTACTAGCCTCTATAATGGCAACATACTCTGCTTCTGTTGTTGAAAGTGCAACAACCTTCTGTAGTTTCAAAATCCAGCTTACTGCTGTTCCACCTACAACAAACACATACCCTGTGGTACTCCTCCTGCTATCCTTGTCACCTGCCATATCTGCATCAACATATCCATTTCTCGGGGGGCGCTGCCCCCGAACCCCCGCCGGGGGACCGCTGGCCCCCGGACCCCCCAGCGAGGGGGGATGGGCCCCCATGGAACCCCGTGGGGGGGCGATGCCCCCCCACACCCCCCCGCTGGGGTGAGTGTACAGTCCACCTACACATCATATAGAATTGGGGTACAAACACGCCTGATACAATATCATCTATGAGACTAGAAGATCTGGCTCCACAACCAACACCAGTGGCCCAGAATGCAACCCGAGGATGCTACAGGAGACCCACTCCTTCATATTCTGCATCAATTTCCACATCTAAATCTTTGAGGAAAAATCTTTTTCTAAGGGAGAGGGGATGTTAGGAACCCATGTATTTACTTTGTTAGTATATTGTTGTTGGACGCATATGCTTTCTAAGTCGTCCCATAGTAATTGTTGATCCATAGTTTGTGTTATTGTTGTTGGCACATATGCTTTGTAAGTAACCCATATTTTTGTTGATCCATAGTTTGTATTGGCCCATGGTTTTGACCCGTAATAATTATTGATCTATATTTTGTATTGGCCCATGGTTTGTATTGACACATGGTATTGACCCATGGTATTGGCACCTAGACTTAGTATATAAGTGTGTGTTGAGGCCTATGAAGGCATCGTGAAGTTAATTGTATTGAGCTTGCTCAAAGGAGGTTTCCTCTTCCTTCCTGGCTTCTTTAGGCAATTTTCTCTAATGAATTTGTTGCAGATGGGCACATCCCTTATGGCTTGTAAGATTGGGATTTGGATGTTTAAGTGTTTGAATTCATTTAATATTATATTCTCTTCCTCTTCTTTTGTATTCCGGACAAGTTTTTCTAGAAATGGAGGGTTTCTAGTTCGTGTGAGTGGTATAATTTCTTCCTCAGGAGGTTCTCGTTCATCAGGATGCTGAACATAGGGTTATGATGTTTGGTCTTGAGATTTAGGTATAGTTTGTTGGATGTTGTGTGGGGATGTATTCTACAACATTTTTCCAGATCGTAGGTTTATTTCATTTATTTCTATGGTGTCTACAACATAAGTTGGTAATTGTGTGATATCAGTGTTATAAGCCTACTACTGTTGTGGGGGTTTGTTATTATTAGGATTTGGAATTGGTTGGGATGGAATAGGTGGAGGTCTAGGGGGTGGTTGAGGTTGTGGGGGTGGCATAATGAGTGGTTGTTGTAATGGCACCCTCTAATTTGATGGATGGGGGTACTGGTTTGCATAATTTGTGGTGGATGGAAACAGTGGGGGGTATTGAGGATAAGACGGTGAATAATATGGTTGTTGATAGGATGGTTGATATACTTGCTGGTTTTGTTGCCATTGGTTTTGATTTGGCTATGCTTGCCATGGAGTCACTGTAGAGTTATAATTTGGCTATCCTTGATTATAGTAAGTTTGACTGATCTGCTGATATGGTCTAACAAAATTATTCCTCCTCTGATTTATAAAATAGATTTGTTCTACAGTTCCTTCAGCTGCTGGGTCTTGAATAGATGCCTTACATGAGGGTAAGAGGGGACATTTATTAGTGGAATGGTCATCGGTGCAGAGACCACATACTTCTATTGTGTTCAAGGTGCACTGCCCCTTCTCATGCTTCTTCCTACAACGAGGACAAAATATTGATAAGGCTTGGTTAATTTCATCCTATTTCTTTTTGATTTGAAGAGCATCAAGTTGCATGGCTAGGGATTGCAGTATGTCAGTTTTCATGTCATCCAGCAGGTTTCCTAAATAGGATTTTGTAAGTGTTGGTGCTGAGGATGATGATCCACTGGTGGTTGTATGTGTATCCCTTGTCCCATTCTTAGTTTTCCTAGATCTTGAGTAGTTTTTGAATATTTGCAAGATCTGGTCAAAATATTTTTGGAATATATCTCCATCTCCAAGGATATTTAAGACTTCAAAGTTCTCCTCTTTTACACCTTTGAGGACAAGCTTTAGTGATTCAGGATTCAATGTGCAATGGCTGGATCGTTTGTAGCTAAGTTGAAATCTTTGGGCATAATCTTCTAATGACTCTCTATCTCCTTGTTGCATCCTAAAGATTTCATCCCTAGTATCTTTGGCCTTGCAGTAGTCCCTATATTTTTCTAAGAATGACTATTTCATTTGATCCCAGCTAAAGATACTATTTCCTTCAAGGCTCATGAACCACCGAAGTGATAGGTCCTTCAGTGTGGAAGGAAAAAGCCTAAGCTTTTGTGCATCAGTAGTGTAATCAAATGATTTGCAAACTACCTCAAATTCAAACAGGAATGTGTCAAGATATTCTGAAGTCAACCCATGAAAGTTTGGCAGATTATTAGGATTGATGTTCTTCATTCTGGCATCTCTAAGAGGTATGCTAATGGGAAAAGTGAAAAGCTCCCTAGGTTCTTCCTCTTCATTTGCCATTGAGGTGTTTGAGCTGGAACTGGTAGTGAAGTTGCTTCTGTTTGGATCGTATGTGGAGTCAGTTTCATTTTCAGAGTGTAGAAATTCAAACTGAGAATGGTTAGAACTATTACTACTGTTTTTGCTCATGGAATGCTTGGGCAGAAAGCGGCCAAACCTATCCCTTTGCCGACGAGGCATTCATTGGTAGAAGATATTTATGTTTTTTTTTATGTAATTTTTGTTTTCTTTTTGTGGTTTTTAGGTGATGTCTCCTAAAAGATTTAGCACCTCCCCGGCAACATCGCCAAAAAGTGGTGAGCTCCTAATGTGGATGCCTAATGAGGGTAGCTATACCAAGAGCCTACTTTAAATGTCAACCCGGGGAACATACAAACTTTAGAGATGCATGCACTATCTGTGCTCTTATAGGATAATATCTTGTCACAGTTGGATGTCGATATCGATGTTCTAAAGATTGTCTACTAAATATGAAAACTAATTATGCTATGGAATTAAATACTGGAAAGCAATAAATCTAATTAAAAGAATTAAAGTGCTGAAAGCAGTAAATTTGTTCTTAGAAATAAAGGTACCAAAAGTAGTAAATATGTTCTAAGAAATAAAATAGTGAATGTATTTGAATAATTAAAATGCTGAAATAATTAAATGCTGAGAATGAAAATATCATAACAGAGCTATTCTACTATTGGGGAAACAAAGTCTGTAACTATTATCTGCGCACAAAATTGGAGTCTTGATCTAACTTGTTTTACCAATCTAGAATTGAAGTACGATCATTCTATGCTTACCCATCTATTACTAAGATCAAGTCAAAAGAAACTAATCACGATGAGAAACTGCAGTGAACTCCAGATCTAAACCATGATATTGAAAGCAAAGCTATTACACATGTAATCGTTGATAAAAATATGCGTTGAAAGAAAGAACCTACAAGACTACTGAAACTGTTCTGCTGTACTACAAAATGTATTATAAACTACTACAGAAATAATGAATCATTTAAACGCTCCGATATGTCATAGAAGTGTTCATCAATGTAAAACACATATTTGGAAAAATACCTGCAAATATGAATCTCCTGACCTACGTGTTGGAGGGTCCCTCCCCAACCCGTACTCAGGAGAGAATAAAAACTTAGAAACACTGGCTGGAATTAATCATCAATCTTTCATTAAGATATAAAATCCATGTGAAAATAGAAGTCTATACTTCTCAGTATCTCAATAGTGCAGAAAACGTTAAAAATAATGTCTTTCCCAAAAATAACAGCAGGGGCCTCTCGCTACCCAAGAGGTCCATATTTATACGATTTAATGTTGATCCTAACTGATTGTCAAAATGCCGATTCTTCTTGAAAGTGGGAGTGTGTCCTCTATAAATCATGAAATAGGGCATCGAGCTTGGTGATCCTTTAGTCTTCTACACGTCCATCCTTTAATGACCCTGAACCTACTCAATCACGCTTGGTTTCCATATAATCAGTTTATTTGATACGCATTCTAACATACAAGAATAATCATAAAAACAATTTTATTAAATAATTAAAGTAAAACACTTTTCCCACAATTGAGTGTGTTTCTCTGCCATTGCTTGAGCTGGACTATGGAGAAAAGGTTATCAAAATAACTGAAAATTGGACCCATCAGAGGATGTCGCAGCGGTCCAATTGGGTAGAGGCGCTTTTTCATATAGCTGGCTATTGCTGTTGATTGCTCTAATTGCATGGAAAGAACCCGACACTTACCAAAGCATGGACTGCCCGACTATAGCTGAATGACGAGGGGTGCGTTATCAAAATCTATGGTATGTATGAGAGCCCGAGTGAATCCGGGAGTGCCAATTGCAGTTCTGGTTGTATTTGGAAATGCTTTGTGCCGCAGAAACATAGGTCCCACAAATATCTGAAGATATTGTGGCATGGTTCAAACCTGTCATGGCATTTGCAATACGGTCAAGTGTCATACATATACAAGCTTGCCGTGATATTGATCAACAATGGTTGCAGACCAAGTATAAGGTGACAGTGGAAGATTTGGAGGTTATTGTGAATGAGTGGCCGAAGGCCTAGCAGCAGCCCATGAGTTCACTAGAGATTGATGCTGGAGGTTCGCTGGTGGGTCCTGCGGAACGAGTCTAAGTGCAGGATCAACAGAGTTGTCATGATTCTGATCACGAGTCGACCAAAACACCAATGGTAGATGATAGTGACTGCGCTCTTGAAGAAAACTGGTCAAAAGGCACCACGAGCATGCGACGATCAGTGGGATGTCTTTACCAGTGGAGGCACAGTTGGGCCGATTGATGATAGCCCTCAACCATGCCGCCATAGCGGCTGTCGACAAGATGTCCCTCAAAGAGGAGGAGGGTTTCTTTGCGATCACTGCTCGTATGGATTCTTTGTGTAACATGGTTTTACAAAAGGAACATGGTAATGTACCCATGCAGGAAACGGTCACAATCCACACCACGCCCAGGGTCCAGAATATCAACATTCCCCCTACTACGGTTGTGACCGACAACGAGGCTTTGCAAACTGTGCTGTAGATGGTTTCCCAGGTGACTGTCAATGTTAATGAACTACCGACATTGTCACTGGCGACAATGCAGAGGGTTGCCTCCCAAGAAATGGCGGATATAATGCATGAAATCAACAAGAGCTATCAACAATTACACACAAGCAAGGCAGTTGCAACCACCGCTATTGACGAGCTTACAAACAGGGCTACTACAGTGCAGAAAGCAGTGGATGACCTTGAAGATGACATTAAGAAGGAGTGGGCCGAGAAGGTTTGCACACTTGAAGCACTTAAAAAGGATTAGGATTTTCTTATCATAGAAAAAACCCATCTGTGGGACTACAGCGTGAAGTTAGAGATGGCGATTTGTGATGCATGCTAGCATATGCCGGAGCCCATTCCCGAGATCGACGTGCTCGAACGGGTGCAGCGACTGGGAACTGCCATTGTTCAGTTACAGCAGGAGAACGACATGTTGAAGGCCCAGCTGAAACCGGGTATGCCTCAGGCCGAGGTGGATGAACGACGAAGGGCACTCGAGGAAGTTGCCACCCAAATGGAGGAGCTAGAAACACAGGTAACCAGGGTCACCGTCGACACGGTACAATTTTGGGGCTGCATCGTTCACGATGAGCAAGTTGAACAGCTCACTAAATCCCTGAAGGAAGCGGAGAGCCAGGTGGCCACATTAAAAGCTCAATGAGAACCCTACCACAAATGGAGCAAGTTGCTAAGTCGCACGAGCTAAAGGACTTGAAACAACGGGTCGCCAAGGCAGATGAATGACAGAAGACACGTACAGCCTAGTTGGAATAATCCAGGACATCGGTGGGAAACTGATGCTGCAGGCCAGTGAAGCTCTACAAGCAGTATAGAAGTATTGACGTCAGGTCATGGACAAGCTTACCGATCAACCATCTACAGACGATGTGATCAACAGTCAGGTAGTGGCTACGGATGCCCAAGAGTTGGTGAGGAACATGGAACAGCCGTATGTAGACATCAAAGCAAAGACCACGGTGTGTACGATGTCCAGTAGTTGACGTGGCTCGAGGGCGAGCCACAAGATTGTGTTGGGGACCTGTTGGTAGGCGGTTTGATGAGGAAATGTCACAGTACTACCGACGCTGCGACACATCGGATGAGGGCATGGAAGGAGTATTTTGTGTTAAAGTATATCGTAGTTGGCGGGTTTTGGGTCACTTAGACCATATATTATGTAATGTTGAGTCAATTGTACCGCGGTATGTGGGTTTTTGGGTCATTTGGACCGAGTTAGTTAAATATTGGGTCATTTGTCCATAGTGTTGGTTAGGAAGTCGTTAGTAAGTGGACAAACATTGTAATGGCAGAGGCCTATAAATAGATGAGAGTTGTAAGTGTTAGAGGGACGATAGTGATCGAGTGATAAGAAGGTGGATGTATACATGGATCTATGTTTTGCTTCTGGTATATGACTGTGACAGTAATACAATGATGATGTTTTGGCATGATCTTTGTGCAATGTTGCGATATACGAATGTTGTTATATTTTCTTGATGCAATGTCTGCTTACTATTGCTGTGATGATAAATGCTGTGATTAAGTAATATGTTATAACTCCATGTCGAATGTTTAAAGTTTTTGTTTAAGTACTGCAATAGAGCTAGTCTGTGCAGCCACAACTCGCCTCCTCCCTCGGTGGAAACATGGTTCCATCTACTCTTCCTGGATGCCTCGGGTGAGACCTCATATGCTCTGTGGGTGTTGTTGGGCGGGCTCAAACCTGCTTGGGTCGGTTCCCAGGGAGACTGCAGTATGTGTCGAAAGTGAGGTGAACCCCTGTCGACCGAGGTCGCGTTGGTCAACAGAGAGCTTGGAAGGAAGTGCTGCTACTTTGGACATCAAGGTATAACATTGTAATTAGCTTCTTTTGGATTTCTTATCATTAATATAGCTTAGCCTATTCCTCTCATTTTCATGTCTTTAATGATGAATGCATGGAATTGTCTCTATTTATATAGTTAGATCTTTGTTTATACATATATTGGGTTGAAGAAGGTGTTGTCTTTCCTTTGTGAATAGGTTCATAAGTCCATGATCGAAGGATGGAGCTAGATCAACTTAGGAGTAGCAAGGACAACCATCAAAGTAAGGTACACCATCTACTTGCTTTGTATTTCCATAGCTTGTCAGCTGATGTGTGAGCTAGATCTAAGAGGACTATAGTGTCTATTTGTTTCATCTCTGTCTTGGGTAGGAAACTAGGGGCCTTTTCCAATCCCAAGAGGATATCTACCTATCCGTAGGGAGATTTTCTCTCCACAGCAGGTGCGTTGTTTGTCACTATCCTTTTAGGGCACCCAAATCTTGACAAGATATTATCTTCTATAAAATCCATGATAACATCTTCTGTTGCTTTCCTAGTTGGTATGGCCTCTATCCACTTAGTGAAATAATCAATGGCTGTCAATATCCATCTATGCTGCCATGAGGAGTTAGGATTTATCTCTCCGAAGAAGTCTAAATCCCACTGTTGGAAAGGTGCTTCTATTATGACAGGGTGAAGGGGTAGTGAAACAACCTTTCTTTTTCCTTCAAATATTTGACACTAGTGACAAACAACAGTTTCTTTATATACATATGAAAACATGGTAGGCCAGTAGAAACCAACGCTCAAGATTTTGTTGACTGTCACCTTCCAAGAATGATGTCCACCACAGTCTCCCTTGTGAAACTCCTTCTTTGTGTGTTTAGCCTCTTCCTCAAGCAAGCAATTCATCATTACACCTCCAGGGTCCTTCCAATATAAGAATTGATTCATAATACAGTACTTCGCAGCCTTTGGTTTCATGGCTCTATCCTTGCTTTTGTTTAACCCTGGAGGAGATTATAAGTTTCATAATACATACACAATGTCAGCATACCAATGTGATGCAGATAATTCTGACCTCACTTGCACTCCTACATCTAGTTGATTAGGATAATCTTGTAAGAAGTTCAGTTGCAAAGAGTCACAGTTGGTCTTGGTCATTAATTTTGCTAACCCTTGCCCCTTTACCAATTTGGTGGGATTTATCTCCAGGTCGTATTCCAACAATACAACAACCCATTTGGCTCTTCTTCCTTTAGGGTCTGCTTGGGTGAGGATACCCTTCACAGCACTGTTTGGGACATGAGCAATGATGTGTGAATGGAGGATGTAAACCCTGAAATATTTTAGTGACTTGAACAAGGGATAATCCTGTTTTTCTATGATATTGTATTTCAGTTATGCATCTATCAGCACCCTGCTGAAGAAATCAATTGGCTGTTGAACGTTCTGGGCATTTTTCTGTAACAGTACCCCTGCCACTGTATGCTCAAACGCATAGGAAAAAATAAAAAAATCCTTAGAAAAATTTGGGCTGGCTAATACTGGGGCTTCGATGATAGCATTCTTAATTCCCTTAAATGAATCTCTTGCTTCCTCAGTCCATTTTTCCTGATTTTCCTTTCTTAACATATTAGTAATACTCATCCTAATCTCTGCAAAACTGGGAATGAACCTTCTCAGAAAACCCACTTGTCCGATGAAAGACTGCACCTCCTTTTTGCTTCTTGTCTCTCCAACCTTCTGAATGACATTGACCCTTTTAGGATCGATCTTGATACCTCCCTTGGAAATAATATGACCCAAGAACTTAGCTTCATCTAATGCTAAATGTGATTTCTTTGGGTTAAGGGAAATACCGTATTTTACACATTTCTTGAAAACTTGTTCCAAATGCTTCAGGTGCTCTTCATATGATTTTGAATACACAGTTATGTCATCCATGTATACAACCACAACCTTATCATTTTCTTCAGCGAATGCTATATCCATCGCCCGCAGGAAAGTATCCCCTGCATTCATCATCCCAAAAGGCATCTTCGCATACATGAAAGTACCCCAAGGAATGGTAAAAGCAGTCTTCTCTTGGTCTTCAAGGAAAACCTTGATTTGATTGTATCCTGAGAAACCATCCATAGTAGAGATCATTTCTGCCCTGACTACCCTTTGTAAGATATGCTCCATTTTAGGAAGAGGGTAATTATATTTTAGTGAATCTTTGTTTAAGTTCCTGAAATTTGTATAGATTCTAATTTCACCATTCTTTTTCCTTACAGGAACCATATTTTCTATCCACTGAGAAAATCTCAGGGTGACAATGATTTTTGCATTAAATAATCTTCTAATCTCCTTTTCTATCATAGGCACTAGTTTAGGGTTTATCCTCCTTAAATTTTTCTTGAAAGGTTTCTCTCTTGGTTTGATTGCAATGGAATGCTGTATTATATAGGTATCATACTCCTTTAGTTCTTCAAAACCCCATGTAAATGCAACAGCATATAGTTTCATCAACTCTACATATTCCTCCTTTTTAGCATGCAGCTTTTTAGATAGGTTTACCATCTAGGGCTCTTCTTTAGTACCCAAGTTCTAGTCTTCTACTGCATCTTTGGGAGGTTCAAACTTCGGGTTCTTTGCGACATCGTTCTGGTCAAACAACCTCTCCAATGATATCAGTCCCTTGGGGATGTTTTTACTCTTTAATTTGACGATATCTTTTCCCCCCAGCATGTTTTTCCACCCTTTCCTTTCTCTTTCTTCCTCCTCTAATTTCTCTTGGTCCATCAACCCTTCTATGTTTTCATTTTCAGCATCAATTTGAACATTAGCAAACTCGTCAGAGAGTTCCAAAAATATTTTAATTTGTAAATCATCTTCAAATACTTGACAGTATTTAGCATTGTCTAGATTGGATGGCCTGTTCACCACTTCTACCTCATATTTTTCTTAAGAAAAGATAGGGGTCTTAAAACAACCAGTAGTGGTGGACAAAGAGTCTGCCACCTGATTTTCAAATCTCGGGATCACCCAGATCTTGTGTTCGGTGAAAAAGTTTCCAAACATATCCCAGACTTCATTTCTATAGGCCCTCATCCTGGGGTGTTTTTCTTGATAACTATCATTTACTTGGTTGACCACCAATTCTGAATCTCCAAAAACATGTATCCTTTTTGCTCCCAAATCTTTCAAAGCTCTTAGTCCCAAGAGCAAAGCCTCATACTCAACCACATTATTAGTACACTTGAAAGTTAGCTTATATGATAAGGCTCTGGACTCTTGGTTGGGAGGTATGATCCAAACTCTAGCACCAACACCATTCTTGTTTAGTGATCCATCAAAGTACATCTTCCACAATCCTTCCTCATTTTTCTGCCTCTCTGATGCCTCATGCCTTACTGCAAACTCCGTGTCTTCCTCGAATTTTTGGAAAAATGGGGGTACATGATCAGTATGCGGACCATCATTGAAAAGAATAGAGGAACCTATGCCTGTGTCTACAGCGTGTATGGGGTGATTTTTAGGTTTGTCATCACTGATGACCACATAAGCCATTCTTTTCTCTCTGTATGACTTTCTATTGCTTCCAGAAAGTGGTATAGTGGCATAAGATAAGTCCATCTGCATGGTTCCCTTCAACGTTTTTACCCAAGACCTTGATAACAACATCCCGAACTTAGCAGGAAAATCAGCCACTACTATGTCCATCATGACACTCTTCGCTGGGATCTGGGCAAGGGTTACTACCACATCTTTAATTAAACCCAAACATGCTACCTTTCTAGAATCAAAAGAATATAGGTCTTTGTAGGGTTTGGTGACTTGTAATCCCAACTGGTCCACCACTGATTTTGGCATCAAGTTGTGTGAAGCCCTAGAATCTATTAGGGCATTGTGTAATAACTTACCATGGATATTCAAACTCAAATAAGAGGGAGGGACTTCTTCACCATCCAGTTCTTCCAGCTTGGAACCAAATATTATAGTGGGGGCATCATCCATTACTTCTAACATGTCCTTCGTATTCTCGGCCTACTGCTTCACCAAGCCAGTTATCTCTTCCCTATATTCATTGTTTCTTAACAACTCATTTAAAAGGATAGAGATCTTCACCTTAGACAGTTCAAACTTCATACTGAATGTTGAAGCTGGCTTTACTACTTCAGTGACTTCTGTCTACCTACCTTCTTTACAATGCTACCCCTTATCTTCTGAGGTTTTCTGTGTAGCAACCTCTGGCTGTTTTTCTTTTAATTTCTCCATATTCGGCTGAGTCTTAGAGAGATGAATATGGGTGGCCTTCCCTTCACTTATCGGTATCTCCCTACTCCTTAACTTCATATTTCTTTGGATTTCATCTACATCGTTCATGTAACCCATTTGGTACTGCTTAGAATCAAATTCAGGAACCTTACTAGCATTCCCTCTAGTGAGAAAGTCATGTTCCCTTTGGGTTAAATGTACTTCATGGTATAGGGTGTCAAGGAGATGGATCTAGTCTCCAGTAGGCTCTTCAGGTCCTTCCTCATCCACCAAATTTTCAGGGAAGGGAGGCCTCATCTGGTGGTCTTCTTGATTTCTTGGATTTCTTGGAGGGGGTGGCCTTCTAAAGTTAGGATTTCTTATTTGATTTTTTAGGTTTCTCTCTAGGAGGAGGTTTATTTTCCATGGCCAACCTATCCATTAGCTTTTCCATAGTTTTCATCATAATATCAAACTTGGCATCACTAGAAGATGAGGAGGTAGAGTATTGGGTTTCTTTCTTCTTTTTATATGCCTCTATTTTTCCCTTTATTCTCTCGGAGGCCATCATGTTGGCTTCTACCTCCATGGAATCCTTTAGCATAGCGGGCAGGGTAGCATATTTTCTCTCCCTTAATGTACATGAGAAATATCCATGAAAGACATCTGCATAATGGAGATTTGTGGCACCTACTGAGGGTCTAAGATCATCTCGGACGACATTATAGGCTTTCATAAACCTAGCAGAAAACTCATGAATTGATTCAAAGCCTCTTTTCTTTAGATGGTTATACCGGGACAACACTAGAGCGAGGCTCCCTATCGTTTCCCACCTTTCTAAGAACAATGTCTTAAAGGATGCAAAATAGTTGATAGAAGCATTCTACAACTATCTGAACCACTTCTTGGGCTCTCCAAACAAACTCTGAGCAAACAACCTCATATTAACATCATCATGATCTACTTCCTCCAAATCAATAAAATCCTCAAATCTATCTACATGCTGATTGGCAGAAAAACCTCCCTTTCCATCATAAGAGACAATTCTCTGGGAGTAGTTCTGAGGGAGGTCATGCAAAACGACAGGCAGGGCCAATGGTGTGAATCTAGCATCCATGGGTCTAGGTGGATTTTGAGCTTGGGGATGGATATTTTGGGCAGAATTACCTGCAGGAAATGTGGTATGAGACTGAGGGATCCGAGAACCAGATATAGCTCTTTCTGCTTTGATAATATTTTGTAATTGAAGCTAGACAAGATCTAACAAATAGGATTCAGCGGCATTTAGACCTTCTTCCCCTAGGCTTAGATAAGACTCAGATCTTGATCTCGGCAAGGGCTTTCCAATATCTATCTCTATAGCCAATTCTTAAAGAAGAGGAAGTTCTCCTTTAAACCCAATTCCTTTAATGCTAGAAGAAGTATCTTTATCTTTTTCGATCTTATGTCTAAGTAATATTTCTGGATTTTCCACACTTAACCAAATTTTGAAAACAGGATTACCTCTCGTATAGATCTTTCTTGAGGCTAGGATTCCTTTTTCGAGATTTCTTCAGAAATGAACTTGGCTCATCGACCTTCCCCAATGGAGTCTTTCTTGAATGTAGATATTTACGAGTGGAGTCGCCATGGAAAAAATGCACAACCCTCTAAAAATATGGAAATCTCTGTTTGCCCACAGGGATCTCTCCTTTCTTTGAATCTTCATAATTCTTTGTCATTCCTCCCAGGGATAATAAAACAATCACGCTCCCCAACAACGACGCCAAATTTTTAACACCCAAATTAACCCCCAAGGTTGTGAGAGAAGGCAATTCAGGGTAACCACTAACCAATCTTTAGCCTGTGCTACTGACCCCACACAAATAGAGAGGGCTCTCTCTATAAACTCACAAAATACTGGAAATCATCAAGATTTTCAATAATGAAGAAACACACTAGCATTCACCATTCAAGATATTCAATTACAATAATACAAAAGATTAGATTTATGTTGGAACAAAATAGTTTAAACATCGTTTGGCTGAAACATATGAATCTCTATTTATGGGCAATGGAGTCACGTTAGACAAACTTTGTAAATTTGTTCACAAGGGCTTCACAAATGTATTAACATAGGGGCGAGATAGTAAACAACTAGTAGTCAAAGTAAATTTAATTGGTAAAAGAGAAGAGGAAGAACCAACCCATTGATGTAAGGCATATAATAATGAATCCTACATCAACTTTAGCAGTGAAAGTTATGGTGAAATACTTGGAAAAAGATAACCAGAGCATACTTCTATGAGTTCTACTTAACTATCACACTACACCAAGCATGGAGGAATGTTACAGACTAGAATTAACAATGAGAGATACACATTTAGCATAGAAAAGAAAAACATACTACAAGACCAGTTACACAAGAATCCCTGGAAAACATCAACTCGGCTCTGCAATTTGTATTTCAAAATATAGCTCGGAAATGTCTTACAGAACAATACACAAAATTCCCATAAATGTTTTCAACAAAAATTTTCAACTTTTTTCATCTGTTTTTACACCACATATATAGATGACCTGAGCCTTAGGCTCGATACACCAGAACTGAAAACTGTTGCAACTGAGTGACACCTCATTAGGATTTATTCATCACTTACCTCTACAAAACAGAAACAAGTATAACCATTCTATCTGCTTCTCATATCTAACGGTATTTTACCACACGATATTTACTATCTACTACAAAGATAAAAATAACGAAGTAATTGTTCTAGCTGACTATTTTCATAGTCGCCTAAAAAAATATTACAAATCGTGGTTTAAAAATAAAAGTATCCCAAAAGTCTTTGTTTCTCAAATAAACAAAAATTACTAAGAAAGTCAAATATCAGCGTGGAGGATGGAGAGTGTATAGTGCTTTGCCATATTTTTCTACATTGGCCCATTGGTTTGCAGGCAGCAGATTGCAGTCCACCATCTCTTTTTCCATAACTCGTATCTCGATGTGCTCTACGTAGCAAAATGGAGGAATCCTTTCACCAATGGCGATCAACCATTTCAAAACTTCAAAGTCATCTTCGATCTTCTTCATCAAAGTTCAGCCTATGAGAAGTTGGTTCAGTCGCTTGAACTTTGTATGATCCATCCTTATTTCCCAGAGTATTTTGAGAGATCAATTCCTGATTATTATTCCGGAAAGAAGGTAACCCCATTTTAACCAGCTTATCAAACAATCCTTTGAACTCCACCACTTGCATATTCATCCCTTCGACTTTAGCTTCCATACTCTCAATCTCCGCATATTTCCCCAAGACCCTTCATGCTGCCGCAAGAGTTGTGATCCGGTTTCCATATTTAGCTTCATCCTTTCCTCTTCTGATAGATCATTTAGGAAATTGATAGCATTTAGTGCTGTTTCCTTAGGTCTTTGGACTAGAGTCTCCCTTGCAACTCCACAACTTGTGAGAACATCACTAATAGTCTTCTCTTTTCTTCTTATAAACTCTAAGTAGGGTCTAAAGTTCTTAGCTTCTTTGATGATTCGATCCCATACTAAATGTTTGCACCCTTGCAATGGTGCTTGCCCGGTAACTTGATGAGTGAGCTTTTTATTGATTTCAATTAATTCTTTGTGTTTCTCTTGGAGGACCTTTGCTTCTTCTTCCCTTCTTTTACTCTCTTCTTCCAACTTTTGAGCCTTTTCCTTCAGCTCTTTAATTTCCACATCTTTCAAGCTAATGAGAGACATAGCCTGCACAAGACTGAAAGTACTACTGCTATCCCCATTTTGGTTCATATCGGTAGGCCGCATGTCCAATTCGGACAAGTTACTTTTCAAGTCATCCAGTTGTTTTTCTAAGCTTATTCTCTCTTTTTTCTAGCTATCTTCCTTCCCTACGAATTTCAGTAACTCTGCTTTAAAATCACTTAATTCTTTAGACAAGGATTCCTTTTGTATGTCAAAGTCTGTTTCTTTGGGAGCTTCGATTAGCCATATATTTGGAACTTTCTCCTTCTTCTGTAGCTTCAGAATCAGCTTATCTTTCTCTGCCAATAGCTTGCTCATGGATTTGCCTCCACCATCACTTATAACTAGGTCAGATTGGACTTTCTTGACTTGCTATTGAAGAGCTCGGCTTTCACTTCTCTCTTGCTTCAATTGGTTCTCTAGCTTTCTTACGGTAACCTGCAAATTGTCTCTTTTCATTGCAGCTTTCACAAAATCATCATACACAAGATCACTAATCTGCTTGTGAAACTGGATTTTGTCCAGCACTGGTATCTTTTTCCAATTGAGCCTCGTCTTGGTCACTTCATCCTCTGTCAATACCACCAGGTTTAAGGTGTTATGCTTCATATCTCTTCTAGTCATCAAGGAATTTTTGGTACTAGACAAACCCCTTGCTATAGGCATAAAATCAAACAACCTCTAGGCTGAGGCCTGTTTGTTTTGATTGTATTGTTTACAGAGGTCGGCCTTGGACTAAAATTTATTGCCAATATCACCCTCCTTAACATCTTGAAACTTATATTCTATAATATGGATTTCAGGAGCAGAAGACTCCTCATTATTTGCCTCTCCACTATCCATTGGAGCAATCAATTCCTCTTGAGTTGCTGCAACAACCATCTCTTCTTTAGTGGGAGAAGCAATTGACTCGGCTTGAATAGCCGCAACAATTAACTCATCTTGTGTTTCCAAATTGGGCCGCTTGTCTCCATTACCTTCTTCAGTATCCATATCTCTGACTTCTTCTAAGTCTCTTTTTTGGCCCACCTCCATGGTGTCCGACACTTGATCTAAATCCATTATTAAATTGGATAACATGAGATATCCTTCCAATTTCTCCATGGCTTCCCCGGCCTCGGGTTCCCAGCGCAACCAATTTCGTCCCTTGAGCACCCCTTCTGGCTCTGTATGTTCAAAAGCGCTTATATTACAATCTTTCCTTCTCTTGGAAATATTGTGCAAGGGGTCGTATTTGATGGCCACATCTTTCTTGAACCCTAGCGGCTTCAATAATGCTTCCACATCTGACAAAGCTTCTTTATTCTTCATGTTGAAAGGACCTACCTTCCAAGCGTATTTCACATCCATGATCTTCTTATGTTTTAGGAATTGCACTTCTTCCAGGGCCAATTTCTGTCTGATAAATTCAAGAGCAACGATCCACAATGTTAGAAAAGCGGGTAAAACATAGGGCACCTGTACAAAACCATACAACCTAATGACTGTAGTATCATTTAATAGAAACCAGTCACTGAAAGATAGTTCATCCTTCAACTGCATCATTATTTTCATCTCGGGCAACACTCTAGGCAGTTCTTCCCCAAAAATGATTTTATAAACAGGGGGAAAAACATAGTTCAAATAATTGAAAACATTGTCTGTCAAAACATCTGTTTCAAGCAGTGAGAAGAAATGTGGGCTTTCAGCGCTGCTGTACATAATCATTTTCATCAATTGCGTCTGATATCTAAAAAACCTAGTACTCAGGAAATTGCTCAATTGTACATGTATCTTTTCCACCAAAAATTCATAAAACCTCAGGGATGGGATGAGCCCACTTTCGGACCTGGCCAAACTGATGCTAATCCTAAAAAGTAAACTTAATTGGACTTTAGTCACCCACAAATTTGTACCCAATCCTAAAAATTGAGCTAACAAACAAAAAACCAACTCGGACTTGTCATTAAAAAGGATGACATTTAAGGGGTAGGGTTCTTCAGCGATTTCTGAGCCGGTTTCAGACACGTAGCTAAGAAAGATTGATGGCTTTCAGGGTTGATTTGGCGATATAGGGAAACCACATATTCTTCAGAGAAAACCTACAACTCCTAGTACTGAGACTCAGGAATGAAAAAGGAATTCCTAACAACTGATGCATCTACATGACTCTAGACTTATGGGCATCCATAATTACTCTTTGGGGTTCTGAGTAATTCGAAGAACACCATGTTAGAAACTCAGGGAAAGAGGACACTTGGTCAAGGCAAAAGAAAATGAACGAGGACCTAAAGATTCCATGCATATCCAGTCCCTGTTCATGCAAGGCTTCCAATCTCTTCTTAATTTATGGAACCGGGAGCCAAATGCATGTGTCAAATACATCGGTGTCTCTATCTTTCAGGGCAACCTTAACCCTAGAACTGGACGAATCTTGCTCTTTCCCCATCATATGACTGTAAAAGACTTAGATTTTTAGAGAATGGCGGTTACAGATCCTACCTGTCACTTTAGAAGCCCTGCACGTGCCCTGTCGGAGGTTCTGTCGCCTTCGTCGTTTGCCACATGCCAAGAGACTTTCTAAGTTCGATAGGCTTCAAAACAAATGTCAACCTTCACGGGCGTTCTTATATATATAACCAGGTTTCCTTAACCTCTGGTTTCTTTGGCCAACTGTCCTTTGATCTCAACCGTTTGAACTCTCTCGTGCTCAGTTTTCGTCGTCGAATCTGACTTTCTCTTTACCCACTGATTTGACAACCCATCTATTTCTGCCGTCCAATCATCTTGCTAGTTCTCATCTAGGATGTTCATCTCAACCGGATGCGTCTACGGGGTGGTATCGCATGCACCCAAAAAGATTTTCCTATATCGCCTTTTCTCCATGCGACAGCCTTTGGAGTTGACACCTGTCGAGTGGGAAAAGTCCATCACATCTTCCCTGCCACTATCCAACGTGCTACTTCTTGATGCTACTATATATGATAGCCCTCCATCTCTTCTCAAGTGTGTATCCACGGTGAGGTGTCATGCTCCATTTAACTCTTAGATCATCTGTCTGCTGGTGGGGTCCTTCCTATTATATCCTATGCATTTCCGACTTCCACCAGCCGCTGATGCGGCTCTCCTTGCCATCCAAACCGTAGATCTACCGGAGACTTAGGCCCTTTCTGTGGTAAATGAACCTGAACCCTTAGATCTCGAAAGGATAACCTCCATTGTAGATCCTTGCACCTTTCCCCACCATTGCATGCGCCTAATATGGCATTGCTCATTGCTCCTTTCTCCCTATGACTCCCTCTAAAGCTGACACCTGTCCGATGGGACTAGGCCCATTGCATCCACATATTCTCTTTCTTCCTCGCAACTTGGCCATGCGATGGTCCATTGAAAACCGTAGATCTTGCTCCTTCTCTTGATCAACGGTGCCGACCTGTGCGATGCTTAGTCTTTCATGATTCTCCCACGGACTATAGGTTTTAGGGTATTCTCTGCTTGCCTTTAGTCATTTATTCGCCTATTAATACCTAGATTTTGACATTAGCCCATTTTTATTGCATTGGACTCTTTCTAGACCATTCTTTCTCATGTCTTAGCACCTGGCCATCAAGGATGGAGATTACTTCAAGCTTTTCTCAGGTAGTTGTCTGACCCTCCACCTTTCATATACAGTTTTTTATGCTGCAAAAGAGCAAAATGTATATAGGTGCTAACACCTTGGTTGACTACAATCTGTTGCTCACACAACAGATCCTATTTTATTTATGAAATGGGAGCCCCATTTTAGTGTTAATTTAGGTAATTTAGATGTTTATTACCTTTATTCTGAGAGTCCAAGGGTTTCAATAAATTAGTTTTGGTCAATTACAATTTCATTCTGACATTAAAAAATTTGACTAAAAACCATTGTTTTGTTTTTCCGCAAAATTTTGTTTATATTTGCTTCATGAAAATTACGGATTGCAGAAAAGCCAATTTCAATATTTGAATTTTTGCTTCCGCATTTCCACATTCCGCATTACGGGTTGCAGAAGTCGGAAAACATTTAAATGATATTACTAGAACGCTGCTACTTTCGATTCTGCAAGTGTTTTGTGTATTGTGGATTGCAGAAACCTTAAATCATCCAAACTCATTTCCCGGTTTCGCAGTCCTGCATTTCTGCATTTTTGATTTTCTGATTGCGGATTGCGGAAACAATAATTTTCTAAAACTATTCCCGAGTTTCCGCATTTCCATCTTTCCGATTACGGAAACGATAAAATTTCTAGAATTGGTTTTCGACTTTCCACTTTTGCATTTTGGGCTTTCCGATTGCGGATTGCGGATTGCGGAAACGATAAATTTCATGGAATCGGTTTTCGACTTTCTACTTCCACATTTTTGGCTTTTTGATTATGGATTGTGAGTAGCATTTCCACTTCTTGACTTATCTATATTGGTTTCGCTTTTCCACCTTCCCACATCCGATTGCAGGAGGATGAAATTGTTAAATTTTTTAAAATCATTTCCTGCATTTTTGCTTCTGCATTTTCTTCATAGATTTTAATCTTGAGCGTTGGTGTGTTTGAGATCTACGGTTCTATTTTAATATTATCAATGACATGTTTTTGGTTTAAATACTCTGAACTCATTTTTTTTTTCACCATTTTATGCTTCGATTTTATCTTCCGCAAACAATTGTCCCTATGAATTTTACCCTGCTGCGGATCCTGGTTTTCTTTGTCAATTTAGGAAAAAAAAAATTTCATGATCCCAAATATTTCCTGGAAAATCACTTTTCTAAATAAAACAAAAAGAGAAATTATGTGCATGAAACAGAGCCCAATGATTTTATTTATGAAGGTACAAGTTCATTTTAAGAATTTTTAAGTAGGGCTGCCACTCAAGAAGAAAAGGAATTCATCCATCAGTACCAGCAAGATCTTAAGATGAAGGTGAATGTTTTTTTACGAGAATGGTCAAAGTAAAAGAAGAGGGAGATCGTGTGAAGAACCTGGAATAATTAATTAATGAAAACACACGAGATAGCAGAAATAACAGAACTCATAATCACTTTTATATTGATCATAGGCCACTTCGAGGGGGCAACCTCCTTTGAGCAAGCTCAATACAAATAACTTCACGGTACCTTCATTGGTCTCAACACAAACTTATATACTAATTCTAGGCGCTAATACCATGGGTCAATACCATGTGTCAATACAAACCATGGGCCAATACAAAATATGGTTCAATAATTAATACGGGATGACTTACAAAGCATATGCGTCCAACAACAATAATACAAACTATGGATCAACAAATACTATGGGACGAATTACAAAGCATATGCATCCAACACAATATACTAACAAAGTAAATAGAAGGGTTGACATGGGTTCCTAACATCCCCTCTCCCTTAGAAAAAGCTTTGTCCTCAAAGCTTTATATGTGGAAATTGATGCAGAATCTGAAGGAGTGGTTCCCCTGTAGCATCCTCGGGTTGAATTCCAACCCACTGACACCTTTTGAGTCTTAGGAAGGATTGCTTGGAAGGTTGTAGACGAAGAAGAACCATATCAGCTACATGAAAAGTGCACTCAGAACGGTGTTGATCGACTTGTTGTTTCAGTCGAATTCTGGCCATGTGAAGATTGTCCTGTAGAAGGAGAAGAATCTGGTCGTGGTTTCAAAGAATCGAGTCAATTGCTTGAACTGGGGAGATGCTGAGCGTGTATGGAAGAAGAAATGGTGGTGCCTGTCCATAAACTACTTCATATGGTGTCCTTTTAGATGTGGTATTGTACCACTGGAGCGCTTCTAGGAAATCCATAGAAATAGCTGTCCACATCTGTGTAGGGATGGGAAAGGGTTCGAGCAATCCCGAAAGGAGTGTCGTTTCACCCTTGCTGACCTAGAAAGTATCACAGTCAGCCACCATCTGTTGAATTGTCATTTTCAGTCCCTACCAAAAGAAGTTACATTGTTCCCGGTCATACATTTTGAGGAACCCAAATTGCCCTGCTGACGAAGAAGCATGGAGTTCATAGAAGAGATAGCCACAAATTGCAACCACTTTGGAACAAGCAGAGAAATAACTGTAAGAGAAATTGGGCCATCAAATGTGCGAGAAGGAGCATCTTCCACCATGTTTTCCTTATCCTTCTTGTAAATGATCACATAGGCATAACACATGAGTTGAATAACCCATTTTAGGTGTGCTGGGGAGGAGATCCATTGTTCTAGGAAATTTTTCAGACTCTGGAGATCAGTCTTGATGCATAAATAATTCCCTAATAGGTATGGCTGCCACTTCTATACTGCATGCAAAATAGCCATCATTTCCTGCTGAGATCTAGATGCGGCTAAATTCGTACCGGAAAGGTCTCTTAAAGGTGACAAGCCCATTGGTTCAGCAAGGATACCTACATATCTATCCAAGGAAGTAGGGGAGACCATTGATGGGTGCATCTAAATGGAATGGAGTTGAGCAATGAAACCATGTGAATTCTTCTTAAGGATCTTTTCCAGGCGATGTGAACTGATGATGCGGAGAGACCCTTGTTGTAAGCCCTTAAATTTGTGTTTTTTCCCATTGACTGAAAACTGCATCTAAAGTTCAGCAAAATCCGATAAGATGGGACCAAGTGTGCGTAACCATTGAATGCCCAAAACCACATCACATCTTCCTAGAGACAAGGAAATCATGTCAGAGCGCAGGTTATAATCTTCTAGAGAGATACACACATTGTGACACTTCCCCTTGCAAGGTAAGGTGCTCCCATTGGTAACCATGACTTCAAAGTTGGAGCAAGGATGGACAAAACAATTAGCATGTTTGGCGATCCGAGGGTCAATGAAATTATGAGTGCTGCCAGAATCAATGAGTATTGTAAGAGGAAGCTTCTTGAAGTAACCCCTGACCTGCATTGTTTGGGGGGTGGTGACACCGGATAAAGCATGGAGAGATATCTCTGGTTGTTCATCCTGATATGGGGGGTCAATGTCACGTCCCCTCCCATCATAGCAGTGCGATGGAGAGGATCGTGATGCTAAAACCGGGAATCTAGCCCCATGAACTTATTAAATAAGCATTCACATAATATAAAAAGACATATGGAAATGTATAATTATAAGAAAACACAACGGAAGTAATTTCAATTACACATACATCATACATTCAAGATATTCATCAAATAAATAATTGCAAAGTTAACACAAGAGAATACTTATCTTATAACAAAATAGTCCCAAGCAACTGGCTATGCAACTGCAATGTTCCACCCAACCATAGGCCAGTTGTGATCATCAATATCTCAACACACTGCCACCCCCGAGCTGGGCATGATCTCCACAAGGAATCAGGGAACAACAGACTCACACATAGCCCAAAGATACACTAAATCATCCAAGCCAAGCTACAGTTGGGTTTATTAGGCTGTTAGGCAATGGAAGGAAGAATTGCTAAGCTAGTGGGATCATCCATAGAGATATGGGAACCCTCTGCAATATCTATCTAGCTTTGTCCCCACAATACCTATACACCTGGCACAAGGAAGTATTCCCTTCACTAATACACAGTCCCTCAGGCCATACCTTCCATTCTAGTGTTCTTCGAGGTGTGCATAGAAGAGCAACTAGCCCTTTTGATACTCTTGAGAGATTACCTCCTCACTAGGTTTATCAAGCCAATTCTGGTCCACTTCCACTCCTAATTATTGCTCATAATTTCCAACCAACACAGGGATGCACCCTACAACAAAACACAAGTGTTGAAAAACGTGGGGAACCAAAACGAATTGGTAGATGGGGAATAAACCCTGGGGGAGCAAATTCATTTTCAGAAAACGTTTTTCTGCATTTCAGGGCAAAAACGACCTCTATAGACCCCCAAAAAACGTGACTCCCTTTCTCCCAGCCACTGTGCAACACAAAAACGAGCTCCCAGCTATGGAAAAATGTAGGAAATTGGTAAAAAACGTGATGGGGAAAGCCCAGCTAGCTCAGACTGCGTGAGAGAGGAAAGACTATTGGTTCAGAATGGCTTTGGGCACCATTTCGTGGGTGTTTTCTTGCCCCATAAGCAAAAGTACATTTTCCCAGGTTGATGGCTTGCCCATGCACGAAATTGGCTACCATGCCTCTTCATTCCCAAGGCATTAATTGCCTCAACCAATTTCTGGAAGAATTAAATGATTGGGTGCATTAGTCAGAATGGGTAGTTGAGGGTTTATGGGTTTGAATAATTTCCCTCCCTATTCCTTGTAGAATCATGCCCCCATCACTTTGTTGCATTGCATAGCTAGTTGTGGGTTTTTCATTAAAATTCGTATTTACATGATGTCTTAATTTACATTGTGCCTATCTAGCACAAGAACCACATGCATCTATTTTTTTTTAATTGCCGATACATAAAACGCTAAATCAATGGTGGGGCCTTGGCCTTGAGCTCCTCACCATGATTAAATAACAAGATTTACATCATTTATGATTTAATGCAAAAGGGGGTCAAAATGGGGACGTGACATTCCCCTCCCCTTACATCATCACTATCCTCAGTGCTCATCAAAATTGAACAAAAATGGATATGCCACCCTCATGGCATCCTCCAGCTCCCATGTAGCCTCATCGGGACTGTAGTGCTTCCATTGCACCTTTACCTGTCCGATGGCTCAGTTTCGTAGAAATGTTACCTTCTTGTCTAGGATGCGCAATGGGTTGGTTTGGAACTCTCCCTCGGGTTCCACCTGGATCACATCCCAATTAATCACATGGTTAGGATCATGTACATATTTCTTAAGTAAAGAGACATGAAAAAAATTATGAGCTTTAGTGCTAGCAGGCAATGCAAGTCTATATGCAACTGGCCCTATTCTTTCAAGCACTTCAAATGGCCCACAATATCTAGGTGATAGCTTGGCACAACTCCCAAGCTTTAAGGAACCCTTCCTTGGCCTCACTCTAAGATACACATGATCCCCAACACTGAATTCCCTATGGATCCTATGCTTATCTGCATAGCTTTTGTGTCTATCCTGGGCTACTTTTAATTTTTTCCAGATCTTTGCAACCTCTTGTTCCATTTCCTTAAGCAATTCTGGCCCAAGTACAATTATGTTCACTGGATTGTCCCAAGTCACTGGTGTCCTACACCTTATGCTGTACAAAGCCTCATATGGACTCATTCCCAATGATTCTTGCTTCCCATTATTATATGGAAACTCTACCAGGTGTAGGTAATCCTCCCACTTGGATGGCTTGTCCATTGCATACATGCGAAGCATGTCTTCAAGCACCCGATTTACTCTTTTTGTTTGCTCGTCTGTTTGAGGATGGTATGTGGTGCTAAAGTTCAACTGTGTACCCAAATCTGCAAAGAGACCTTTCCAAAAATTGGAAGTGAACTTGGTATCCCTGTCAGAAATTATTGCCTTAGGAAACCCATGTAATCTGAAAATTTCCTTCATGAAAATATTTGCAATGGCATCGGCTTTATGTGTGGACTTAACCAGTATGAAACGTGTTGCCTTTGTTAACTTGTCCACCACAACCATGATGGAATCATGTTGTCTCTTAGTCATTGGCAATCTTGTAATAAAATCCATGGAAATTATTTCCCATTTCCATTCTGGAATTGGCACTGGGTGCAATAAACCTGCGGGGTGTTGGTGTTCAACCTTCACTTGCTGACAATTCATGCACTTAGAAATGTATTCAGCAACATCCTTCTTCATCCCTGGCCAGAAATAATATTTTCTTGCTGTAGCAATTGTTTTCTGATATCCTGGGTGACCAAAGTATGGAGCTTTATGGATTTCATCCATAACAATCCTCCTCAAATCTGCCACATTGGGAATATAGACTCTATTTTTATAGGTAAGAAGTCCATCTTCCTCCAAATTATAACCCTCATACTTCTTGCCAAGGTCTTGCTGCTGCAATTTGTCCTTTATCTGCAGGTACACTTCATCCTCAACAATATGGTTAACAATATGCTACTTCAAATCTGGTTGGCAAGTACTAAGTGCTGCTACATGCATTTCATGTACCTTCCTGCTGAGTGCATCAGCCACCTTGTTTTCTTTCCCTTTTATGTGTTTGATTTCAAAATCAAATTCACACAAAAATTCCAACCATCTAGCTTGCCTAACATTTAAATTTGGCTGATCAAACAAGTATTTTAGACCACAATGGTCTGTCCTTAACTCAAATTTTCTTCCCATTAAGTAATGCCTCCACATCTTTAAAGCATGTACTATGGCTGCAAGTTCTATATCATGAGTAGCATAGTTCTTCTCATGCTCCTTCAACTTTCTTGACTCATAGCATATCACATGGTTGGCTTGCATAAGAACTCCTCCAATTCCTTGATTGCATGCATCGATACATACCACAAAGTCTTTTTTCTGGGTTTGTAATTTTCAAAATTGGTGCACTTGTAAGAAGATTCTTCAACCGTTGAAAACTTTCCTCACATCTTGGTGACCATTCAAACTTTATCCCCTTCTTTTGCAAAGAAGTGATCGGGTTTACAACCTTGGAGAATCCTTTAATAAACCTCCTGTAGTAACCAGCAAGGCCCATAAAAGATCTCACATCAGTCACATTCCTTGGAGTTGGCCAATTCATAATGGCTTCAATCTTCTCAGGGTCTACAGATATTCCTTTGTCGGAGATGATGTGACCCAAATAATGAATTCTATCTTTATAAAAGTCACATTTTCTCAACTTTGCGTACAACTTATGCTCCCTTAGTAATTACATTGTCATTCTCAAATGTTCTTCATGCTCTTCTTCATTCTTAGAATAGATGAGAATGTCGTCTAGGAATACAAGAACAAACTTGTCCAAATACTTGCTAAAAACATTATTCATGAGACACATGAATGTAGTTGGTGCATTTGTGAGACAGAATGGTACCACTACAAACTCATAGTGTCCATACCTTGTTCTAAAGGCGGTCTTATGAATATCTTCTTCTTTGATTCTTACCTGATGGTAACCAGACCTCAAGTCAATCTTTGAAAATACCTTTTCTCCTCTCATTTGGTCAAAAAGGTCATCAATTCGGGGCAATGGGTATTTGTTCTTCACAATGACTTTGTTCAACTTCCTATAGTCAATACATAACCTGAGTGTTCCATCTTTCTTTTTCACAAATAGAACAGGTGCTCCCCGTGGGGACACACTTGGCCTAATATATTTCTTTTCCAGCAACTCTTGTAATTGCATTTTCAATTCTAGCAATTCCGGTGTACTCATCCTGTAAGGTGTCTTAGACATTGGTGCCGCTCTTGGCACAAGTTCAATTGTAAAGTCAATGTCTCTCTTTGGAGGTAATCCTGGAATCTCATCAGGAAAAACATCCTTGAATTCTTGCAATACATGATAGTCCTCCAATTTAAGAGTTGCATTCTCTGCTACCTCTAAAATGTGGGCTGCATACAATTGACATCCCTTCCTACAGAACTTCTTCAGCTGCATGGCTGTAACCTGTCTAATAGAAGTCACCTTTGGAATGCCTTTTACAACCCTCGGGTTTCCTTCTTCGTCTATGCATTCAAATGTCTTATTGTAGTAGTCAAGTTTAACTCTGTGTTCTTCTAACCAATCCATTCCAATGAGAATATCATAGGAACCCAGTGGTAAAATATTCAGATTTGCGTAAGTGAATAGCCCATCCATCTCTAATGGACATTTCTCTACAATTTCACTAACTTTTCTCTTGGTTCCAGTGCCTAGTTGAACTAACCATGATTTACTATGCTTTAATTTCTTAAAAGCACAAATCTCAACAATTCTAGGAGTGACATAGCTGTGAGTAGATCCAGGATCAATCAAAATAGAAATAAATTGCTTAGCAATCTTACCTTCAACTTCAACCACAGTTGATTGATGATTTGCCTGGTGGTCTTCTACCACTGCATAGATTCTAGGGATTGTCCTTGCCACTTGACCCACAGTTTCAGCTCCTTGGATGTTGTGAACTTGATTTGGATTCCCATTCCGATGTGGACAGTTCCTAAGCATGTGCTCCCTTCCACAACCCCAACATTGAAGTGGTTCTCTTGGCTCCTTTGGATCTCTTGGCTTGTCTCCCATCATCCTAGTTGGCTTAGTCACAACCTGTGATGGTTTCCTTTGCTGATTCCGGAATTGAGGAGGCTTGAACCCCGTCTTCCTTTGATCAAACTTTTCATTTTTCTTATCCTTCCATGCCTTATGGAATTCTGGTTTGTTTTTTTTTTTTTATCAAAGCAATACTTGGCCTTTCTTATGGCCTCCTCTAAAGTTCGAGGTTCATCAAACTCAACTCTATCTTTATATGACTGGGGCAGTCCACTTAGGAAATGCTGAATTTTCACCTTATCATCTCGAATATACCTGACATACCTCAGCAGCTCCAAGAACTTGTTTGCATATTCTTCCATGGTCAATTGTCCCAATCTCAGCTCATGAAACTCTTTGATCTTATCATCATAGTACCTATCAGAGAGGTACTTCTGCTTGAAGTATTTCTTGAACTACTTCCACACAATCTTCCTTTCATTGATCTTCTTTACTTGCCTGATGTGTTCCCACCATATAGATTCTCTTCCATTCAAGTTGAAGATGGCTACCCTTTCCTTCATATTTCCCGAGTAGTCTTGGACTTGGGAATACTTTCTCATCCCAAGAAGCCAAGTTTCAGCTTCTTGACCAGACTTTATCTCTCCATCAAATGTAGGAGGTTTCGCCTTCTTAAATTCCCCAGGTGAATTGTTCTTGTAGTTCTTCTTCCTCTTACTCTTGTGAGATGAAGAGCTTGAACCCTCAATGGATTCTTCAGAGACAAATGATTCATTAGAAGAGATTTCTGGAGTATATGTTCTGTCTGTAGAAACTCTTCTTGAGCTATGGGCCCTCTTACGGGAATTCCTTCTAGAACTACTCCCACCCCTTTCTGGATTTGATGTCTGATGCCTAGAGTTTATTTACCTTTGGATGTCTGTCAAACTCTGCAACATGGCTGCATTCAACTGATTTTGTTCTTCCTGAGCTTTAATCATCCTTTCATTGTCTTCTCTACATCTTTGCAACTCCACCCTTAGGCTTCTCATGGTAACTGCAATACCTGGAGGAGTCTCTTGATTTCTTTTCCCATTAGATTCTGTTTCAACATTTTCAACATGTATGTTCTCCCCCATGACATCTGTCTCAGGCTCATAGGGATCCTGTGCATCATCCATGATGTTGATTTTCTTGGCCCAACCAAGATCCAAAACTTTCCAACTATACTATCTAGAGTGCTGCCCTGATGTAACTGTGATTCTGCAAAATGTGTTCATCAACACAATTGTTAGTTGCATTATATTCTCAAAAATTCATAAATTACTTCATGCACGTGGGAAAATATTATATTGACAATTTGTGAAATCATAGAATTTTCTCACAATCAACAACATATGAGGGGGACGACGGGGTCAAGGGGACTTGCCCCGACTGCAGGGTGGGTCGAGGGCAGCGCCCATGTTTTTTTTTTTTTTTTTTTGTAAATCTTTCCATTTCGCGCAATTTGGCGCATAAGTCCCATGGCATTTTTTTGACTTTCGGCACCTGAAAAATATCCCTGGAAAATGGCTGAAATTCCTTGTTTCGGAGCAACTCAGCGAGTTCTTCCGACCTGTTTCGGGCCAACTCGCCGAGTTCTTCCGGTCGAAGAGTCAATTTTTCCATTTGATCCATTGCGGACCAACTTGCCAAGTCCTTCTACCATTTCAAACCATCTTGCTGAGTTCTCTCGCTATTTCGGAGCAACTCGCTGAGTTCTCCCACTGTTTCGGAGCAACTCGCCAAGTTCTCCCGAAATTTCCTCTTTGACGCCGAGAACACTTAGAAAGTTTTTCGGACCAACTCGCAGAGTCCTTTCGTCATTGCAGGCCAAATTACTGAGTTTTTCTGCAATTTCGAGCCAACTCGTGGAGTTCTTCCAAAATTTCCATTCGACACCGAACACTTAGAAAAAATTTGAGATTTTTCGGACAAAATCGCCGAGTCCTTCCGCCATTGCGGGCCAACTTGCTGAGTTCTTCCACAATTTCGGGCCAACTCGTGGAGTTCTCCCAAAATTTCCCTTTGATGCCGAACACTTAGAAAAATTTTGAGATTTTTCAGACCAACTCGCCGAGTCCTTCTGCCATTGCGGGCCAACTTGTGAGTTCTTCCGTAATTTTGGGCCAACTTATGGAGTTCTTCTGAAATTTCCCTTTGACGCCGAACACTTAGAAAAATTTTGGGATTTTTCGGACCAACTCGCCGAGTCCTTCCGCCGTTGCGAGCCAACTTGCTGAGTTCTTCCGTAATTTTGGGCCAACTCATGGAGTTCTTCCGAAATTTCCCTTTGATGCCGAAAACTTAGAAAATTTTTTGCCGTTTCGGGCCAACTCGGCAAGTTCTCCCGCTGTTGCAGTGAAGACTTTCGAGTTATTCCCGAAACAGACTTAAACAAAAATTTTCAAAAACTCTTAGGAAAATTTGAAATCTTTCCTTCTTTCAGTGATGACTGCTGCTCAGCAGGAGGTGATCTTACCTCTGTAATTTTATTCAACTTAGCCATTTTAGGCCCGATGCTGATACCTGTGGTGATTAGGAAGGGACCTTCCCATGTGACTATAATCGGATTTGGCCCACAGAGGTCCAATGCTGCAACCAGCAGCTCTGATACCATTTTGTCACGTCCCCTCCCATCATACCAGTGAGATGGAGAGGATCGTGATGCTAAAACCGGGAATCTAACCCCATGAACTTATTAAATAAGCATTCGCATAATATAAAAAGACATATGGAAATGTATAATTATAAGAAAACACAACGGAAGTAATTTCAATTACACATCCATCATACATTCAAGATATTCATCAAATAAATAATTGCAAAGTTAACACAAGAGAATACTTATCTTATAACAAAGTAGTCCCAAGCAACTGACTATGCAACTACAACGTTCCACCCAACCATAGGCCAGTTGTGATCATCAATATCTCAACACATTGCCACCCCCGAGCTGGGCATGATCTCTACAAGGAATTAGGGAACAACAGACTCACACATAGCCCAAAGATACACCAAATCAGCCAAGCCAAGCTACAGTTGGGTTTATCAGGGTGTTAGGCAATGGAAGGAAGAATTACTAAGCTAGTGGAATCATCATAGAGATATGGGCACCCTCTGCAAGATCTATCTAGCTTGGTCCCCACAATACCTACACACCTTGCATAAGGAAGTATTCCCTTCACTAATACACAGTCCCTCAGGCCATACCTTCCATTCCAGTGTTCTTCGAGGTGTGCATAGAAGAGAAACCAGCCCTTTTGATACTCTTGAGAGGTTACCTCCTCACTAGGTTTATCAAGCCAATTCTGGTCCACTTCCACTCCTAATTATTGCTCATAATTTCCAACCAACACAGGGATGCACCCTACAACAAAACACAAGTGTTGAAAAATGTGGGCAACCAAAATGAACTGGTAGATGGGGAATAAACCCTGGGGGAGCAAATTCATTTTCAAAAAACGTTTTTCTGCATTTCAGGCCAAAAACGACCTCTATAGACCCCCAAAACGTGACTCCCTTTCTCCCAGCCACTGTGAAACACAAAAATGAGCTCCCAGCTATCGAAAAATGCAGGAAATTGGTAAAAAACGTGATGGGGAAAGCCCAGCTAGCTTAGCCTGCGTGAGAGAGGAAAGACTATCGGTTCAGAATGGCTTTGGGCACCATTTTGTGGGTGTTTTCTTGCCCCAGAAGCAAAAGTACATTTTCCTAGGTTGATGGCTTGCCCATGCACGAAATTGGCTGCCATGCCTCTTCATTCCCAAGGCATTAACTACCTCAACCAATTTCTGGAAGAATTAAATGATTGGGTGCATAAGTTAGAATGGGTAGTTGAGGGTTTATGGGTTTGAATAATTTCCCTCCCTATTCCTTGTAGAATCATGCCCACATCTCTTTGTTGCATTGCATAGCTAGTTGTGGGTTTTTCATTAAAATTCATATTTACATGATGTCTTAATTTACATTGTGCCTATCTAGCACAAGAACCACATGCATATATATTTTTTTTAATTTTCGATACATAAAAAGCTAAATCAATGGTGGGGCCTTGGCCTTGAGCTCCTCACCATGATTAAATAACAATATTTACATCATTTATGATTTAATGCAAAAGGGGTCAAAATGGTAACGTGACAGTCAATAGGCGGCTCCTGAATGTCGACCTGATCATCCATTGTATATGGAGTTTCTTGACCAATTGTAGAGGTAGGCGGAGAATCCATATCCAAGAGATAAAGCTTTTGTTGAACACATCTATATCTCCGAGTGAATTTCTCATCACAATTATAACAAATCCCTTTTTCTCTGTGTGCCTGCATTTATGTTTCATACAAATGCTTGATAGGAGTTGGTCGAGGAGATGGTGGGAGGGGAGGTCGTTTAGAACCCATATTTCGGAAGGGAACAAAAGTGGGTTTGGAGCGCTGTTGGGCTGCAATCTTGTCTTCTGCCAGCTTAGCCAACCCTAGGACTTCCATCATTGTGTTGGGACAACACATTTTAACCTCTGACTGGATTTCATCCTTAAGACCATTGATAAAACAACTCCTGTAGAATTCATCAGACAATCCTTTTGTGTGAGTGGCTAGTTTCTCAAATTCTGTCTAATACTCTCTCACAGTGCCACTTTGACGAAGTTTAGTGAATGCTTCGGTGAATTCATCAAAAGTACTAGTACCAAATCGTTGCAAAACGAGTTGGCAAACATCTGTCCATTTTGGCTCGTCATGAGCCTTGATGTACCAACGGTACCATTGAAGGGTTTCCTATTCCAAATGAAAAGATGCAAGTGGAACTTTTTAGAAATAAAAAGTATTATGCAGACTAAAATATTGTTCTGCACGATAGATCCATCCAGTTGGATTGGTACCAATAAAGCAAGAAAATTCAAGCTTCGGACCACAGAAATTGCTGGAAGAAGAGAACCCATTGGTTGTCAAAGATTTGTGTTGTCGGTTATTGTTCATGGATGAATGCTGAAGATGGAGGCTGAGAAATTTCTCATATAGATCTTCGAGTTTGGTTTGGATGGTTGCACGTGCTTCCTCCATGGTTGTTTCTCTTGCATGGTTGACAACCATAACAAAGATTTTTTTTTTTTGGGGGGGGGCAATGGATAGAAAAACACAAACAAAAGCTTATTTAGTAAGGGGAATTTTGGATTTGGGAAAAACTCGGAGGGGTAATTGGGGTATGAGTAGGTTTTGGACACTTTTTGATGGATAGGGAAGCAAAAAATGGGGTATTCAGAAGCGGGGTGAAAGAATGAGAAAATTTGGTAGAGAGGGACAAAGAAGCAGAATCAGGAAAGGAACTCGGTGGTAAAATTTGGAGGCGATTGGGTGAAATCCAAAGAAGTTATGGCAAACCCTAAAAATAGACAAATGTGGGATTTCGGGCTATGGGAAGTGGAATTTGGGATAGGGTTCTCAGGAATGAAATATGCAGAATGGGATTATTGGGGTGTCATGGAAGTTTCAAGGGAAACAGAGTGAAAACAAGGGAGATATGGCCAAAAAACAGAGGGATCTCAGGAATGGATCTGCAACCGCACGAAAGTGATCGAAAACAGAGGGATCTGAAACGGTGCCGACTGAATTGAAAATGGATGGATCTGAAATAGATCTCAAACGCGTGGATCTAGAACAACTTTCAGAATGGATTTGAAATGACATGGTAGTGATCAGCAATAGTTCAGCTGAAAATATATATGGACCCCAGGTATGTGCGGCTTCCTAACAGTTCAGGGGTTTCACTCAACCACCAATGTTGTCTAACGGATTGCATATTGGGGCAGCACCCCTCACTCTGCATCTCAGGTAAAACTGATAACCGATTTGCCACAAACGACACCTCTTAGTTTACCTCACGGGTGGGAACTAGTCAATTAGGTAGGGGTTGTTGCCATTTTTGCTAGCAGGTCCTCTCAATGGGCCAGCTACTTTGGGGTTCCTATGGTACTCCTCACAATGAGTTTTAGGGCTTATTCCCAAGTACTTCCCACAGTTAAGCAGATAGGGATTATTTACAAATCCGAAGCTACAACAGATGCAAAAAAAAAATTTGGCAGAAATTCCACCCAACGAGCCCAAGAAAGTCCTCTCATACCAGATGTGAAGAACCTGTAACAATTGATTAATGAAAATACACGACATAGAAAAAATAACAGAACTCATAAGCACTTTTATATTGATTGCAAGCCACTTCGAGGGGACAACCTCCTTTGAGCAAGCTCAATACAAATAACTTCACGGTACCTTCATTGTTCTCAACACAAACTTATATACTAAGCCTAGGCACCAATACCATGGGTCAATACCATGTGTTAATACAAACCATGGGCCAATACAAAATATGGATCAACAATTAATATGAGACAACTTACAAATCATATGCATCCAACAACAATAATACAAACTATGGATCAACAAATACTACAGGACGACTTACAAAGCATATGCGTCCAACACAATATACTAACAAAGTAAATAGAAGGGTTGACATGGGTTCCTAACAAATCGAAGATTTCCTTTGTAAAGCTCAACTACAGCCCGAACATTCTCAATATTGGGATATTGATGATCTTTTGGATGTTTTTGCGAAGTGGCAATCAACCCTTGGTAAATCTTAAACAAATATTCTAAAATCCATGATTTCATGGGAGTTAGTTTCTTTGTAACTTATTGTATCTATTATTTAAAGAGACATGGATCTCATGTAAAGGGGGGGAGAACCGCTAGAGAAAAGAACTAGAGATATACTCTTGCACATGGAGTATTGTAACTTGTTACAGTCTTTAATGAAATTCAGACAATCTTCTCTTATCTTTTCTTTCTGGTGATCTATTTATCAAGTTTTCTTCATGAGTATTGGTTTTCTTGCATGGATTCAATGATTCACTTTTATTTGGTTATAAAATCATAAGCATGTGAATATGTATTTGATTTCTCATTTATGATTCATATGAAGATAAAGTAACATGAAATTATTCTCTCTGTTTTATATAATCTTATTCAATATTTTGTAACTGCATAATTGTCTTTTTCCTAAAGGTTAATTTGTTAATTAACATATCATTTTTCAGAACAATCTTATGATATAAATATTTGAATGAGATCAAAATTAGTTTTCATTGTTTCACCCTTTATCTAAGACGGTACTATTAGGTCTGATTTAAATTTTCATTGGTCAAAATGATAAGTACTACAAAAACCTAGATCTGATTGCTATGAGGATTCACAACTAAGTTTTTTGTTTTTAATTAAATTTAGGTGGATTATATTTCATCTCTTTCTTTTTATTTCTTTTTCTTTCATTATCTTGCAATAGTCTTTTAAATATTCCCTTAAGGAAGAAAAATCCATTTGAATTACTCTAAGTGCCAATAGAGTCCTAATATCCGTCATAGTTAGCCATACCAAACAATTTAAGGATAGAATAATACTTGCTTAGGATTATTTGAAGCTTTCAGATTGGGCTCTCTTTTGCATTGATTCCTGAAGACACTTCCAGCATATCCTAGGTTTCAAAAAATGGTGCTAGAAGGAGGGCCATGATTAGTCATGCCTAAACGAAATACCAGCAAACCTCTTCCTGCTAGGACACTGATAATTACTAGGATTCAAAAAGATGCATCCACATCAACTATCCCACAAACTGAGACTCAACCTACAATCCCTATCACTCCCATAACTGAACAAGAAATAAAAAGGCTTGAGACTATTTTTGTTTCACCAACTAGAGGACCTCTAACTCTTCATCAACTCAACCAAAGTACTCAGGATCTCACCTCCAGAGTAGAATATAGGACTGAGTAAACTAGGAACCTAAGACAATCATTGTCTCAACAACATCTTATAAACAATTTACATATTGATATCGAAAATCAAAACATAGTTAGTCAGAAACTATTCCCTAAAGCACAAGTCAATCCATTGTTCGAAGCAGCAACTCAACCTCAAAATAATCCACAACCCACTATAGTGTTTGTTGGTCCACTGCTATCACCTCATTCCTAATCTTCATCTTCATCAGAGGAGTCATCTGAAAGTGATTCATCTTCAAGTTCCTCTACTTCAGCAAACATCCCAATGGAATATCATCTCAATAGGCCATGGTTAGATGAGGATGTTGTGTTCGTTACTAAGGACCAACATAGATTACCCAAAAATATAGAAAAGTGGATCCCTAAATTTAATCGTGATGATAAATCACCAGCATATGATCATATCAATACTTTTATGTAAGTCATTAGACTAAAAAATTATGTACATGAAGATGTAGTTTGTAGATTATTTCCTTACATCTTTGTTGGGCCCAGGTTAAGTTAAAGTTTTGGGAAGCACCTTTTTGAGGCAAGCAAGGAAAGCTGAGCTGAGTGTAGCTCAGAAACATAATTTTGGCTAAGTATTGAGGATGCTGCAAAGTTGCACGCAGCATCCAACTTTTGACCAGACTGTGGAGTTGCGCGCAGCGTCGAAGGTTTTGGCCGTGATGCGAAGACCAGTACTGCGCAGAAGCAGTGCTGCGGAGTTAGGAGGCCACATAAAACCATCAAAGCGGTGTGCTGGACAAGTAGCAAGTGTAGTTACCGACTAGACCGGTAAAAACCATTTTTGGAAAGATACTTCAGGATTGCCAAGCAGTGGATGTAGGAAAAACAGGAAGGTGGCAACGCGTGGGTTGTTAAGGAAAGCGACGTTTGGCATGCGCAAAAGGTAAAACCATTAGAGAGAAATGGGTCGGCAGAAGCAGCCTGTAGGCACGCGTGCGATAGGAAGGCCGATAGTGATAGAATGAGGACGTGGAGATCTGCCATGATCAAGCATACGCTACCAAGAGCCAGTAAGCTGGGTTGGAAAACCGGCGCAGTTTTGGAAACCCTTAGGGTTTTGGGTTTTAGGTCTTCAACATTGTACAGACATGACCTTCGGGCATGACATATTTAAGAAGACATTTTGTATGGGATGGGGGTTCTCAGTGTTGTTATCCTTTTGGGATTGTTATTCTTTTGTAGTTGCTGAGAACTTAAGGAGATAATCTTTTTATTGTAAAATCTCTCTGAGCTAACAATATATTGTTGTAAACTCTCTACAACTGTGTGCGTAGAGACCTAGCCAAGAGAAAGAAGAGTCTACAACTGAGTGCGCAGAATAAGAATGGTTGCCACATCCCTTTTGAAAGAAATATATTACCAATCGTTCTTGTTGAATATTGTAACTTCAAAGAATATTATATTTGTACTTTATTATTCCGGAGATGTTCCATCCCTCCGAGGCAACCCTATCATGTATCCGGAGATGTTTATTCCTCCGATGATTAGTATTAACTAGGGTTATTAGACCCACCACATGTGGGTCGGCCCTGTAGTTACATTTTAGGGGTTATTAGACTTCTCCAGGAGAGGTCGTCCCCAACAGGTCTTTTAGTCAGTTGAGATTCAAGTATAAATAGAGGAGGTGAACTCCTCATTAGATCATTCACTCACTTGTGAAAGGGTGCGCACTAGTTGAGGAGATCTGCTAAGGAGTCAAGAGGAGAAGGAGCACATCTTGTATTTTGGTTGATCATCTTATTGAGGAAAGCTTTACTGGGTTTTCTACCCCATGAGGGTTTCCCAGGATATATTGTGTGTTATCTTGTGATTGTGTTTCTATCATATATCTTGCTTGTCTATTTGGTTTAAATCTAACATGGTATCAGAGCCAAACTGAATAGGACATCTTTCACAAGGTAAGAATACCTCTTTCTCTCTCTTTGGTGAAGTTAGGGTTTCAGCCCAAAGTTGATATTATTGATTTTTGGTTGCATGGCTGGATAGCCCTTTTCAATACCTTTCTTTTGAGCTATAGATCGAACTTTTTGGTTGGGTAGAACTCCGGGAAATCCAAACCCTAATTCTACCAAAAGTGCGATACGTCAGATTTTGGTTTCAGAAAAAAGTTGTAATTTTTGAATTCTGATTATATGGCTGGGTAGCCCTTCTCAAGAGCATTCTTTTGAGCTATAGATCGAACTTTTTGGTTGGGTAGAACGCCGGGAAATCCAAACCCTAATTCTACCAAAAGTACGATACGTCAGATTTTGGTTTCAGAAAAAAGTTGTAATTTTTGAATTCTGATTATATGGCTGGGTAGCCCTTCTCAAGAGCATTCTTTTGAGCTATAGATCGAACTTTTTGGTTAGGTAGAACTCCGGGAAATTCAAACCCTAATTCTACCAAAAGTGCGATAAAATTCTGTTCCAGATTCCGGAAAAGTAAAAGGTAACTTTCCAGGTAAGTCTACTCTGTCTCTTGGACTCCCCCAAGAGAAGATGGCTCCAAATACTAAGCTTGAAGACAAGCTAGAAGGCATAGAGAATTTCCGAGCATGGAAATACAGAATTGGTCTAATTCTCGAGGAGAATGATCTTGCTCATTATGTCAAGGAGGAAGTTGCAGAACCAGAAGAAGATGAAGCCAAAGAGAAACACAGGAAGGATCTGATTAGGGCAAAGAGAATCATAGCTGATTCCATTAAAGACCACTTGATTCCCCAAGTGTCTTCCAAGAAGACTCCAAAGGAAATGTATGATGCCCTAGGAAGAATGTATGAAGGAAAGAACATCAATAGGAAGATGAATCTAAGGACTCAGTTGAAGAGTACCAAGATGAACAAAGGAGAATCCATTCAAGACTACTTCTCAAGAGTCTATCAAATCAAAGAACAACTAGATGCCATTGGTGATACCCTTGATGAAGATGAACTTGTGATGACAGCTCTAAATGGTCTCACTAGACCTTGGGAGTCATTCATTCAAACTATGTGTGCCAGAAAAGAAAGTATGAAGTTTGATGTAGTTTGGGAGGATTGTGTACAAGAGGAGGCTAGGGTTGCAAATAGAGAAGCCTTGCTCAAAGAAGATGACCAAGCCTTGTCTACCCATACCAAAAGAAGAAGGAGTCAATCCTACTTCAAGAAAGGTGGTCTCAAGGAGTCTCATCCTCCTCACAGATTTCACAAGAAAAGAGGATCTACTCAAAGAAGGGATTACTCTTCTTTTCAGTGCTACTCTTGTCACAAATTAGGACACATTGCTAAAGATTGCCCTCTACAGAAGAAAAAGGGTAATCACTTCAAAAGACATCAAGCACATCTTGCAGAGGATGATAGTGAAGAAGAAGAAATAGAGGAAGAAAGGTCTCACAATAAAAGGCCTAGAGATGAAGGGGAAGAAGAAGAAAGGACCTTCTTCAAAAGGAGGTCAATAAGAAACACAGAAGAAGATGCAGAAGAATATGTTCTCTTCTCCGCACTCTCTGGATCCATAACCCCTGGTGAAGGTACATGGCTTATTGACAGTGGTGCTTCAAAGCACATGACTGGACAGAAGAGGACTCTCTCAAATCTTGAAGAAAAGAATTCTCCCCAAAAGGTATCTCTAGGAGATGACTATCAATATCCCATTAAGGGAATTGGTGAAGCAAACTACAAACTCGATTCTGGAACTCCCATGAAGATGAAGGAAGTTCTATATGTTCCAGGATTAAAGAAGAATTTGCTTTCAATCTCAGCTTTAGACAAGAAAGGCTATAGAGTTGCATTCATTGATGGACAAGTGTTAATGTGGTCCAAAGGCAAATCCATTAAGGATGCAATTGTTATTGGTGAAGAGGAAGGAGGTTTATATAAACTCAAGGGTCATCCAGAAGCTGCTTTTGTTCATGAAACCTCTAGCCCCAGTGAGCTATGGCATAGAAGACTAGCTCACATTAACTACAAAGCCTTACCTTATGTAAGCAAGGTGGTCATAGGACTACCAGATTTAAAGGTTGATCATAATGGCTCGTGTAAAGGATGTAAGAAAGGCAAGAATGTCAAGAACCCCTTTCCAAAGAGTGAAACAAAGACCAAAGGGATCTTGGAGTTAATACACTCAGATGTGTGTGGTCCAATGCCCACCACCTCTCTAAGTGGGTTTGAATACTATCTTTCTTTCATTGATGATCATTCAAGAAAAACTTGGATATACTTTCTAAAGGGTAAGAATGAAGTTTTTGGGAAGTTCAAAGAGTTCAAGGCTCTAATAGAAAATCTCTCAGAAAAGAAAATCAAGATTCTCAGAACAGACAATGGTGGAGAATATACTTCAAAAAGAGTTTGAAGAATTCTGTAAGGAAGCTGGAATCAAGAGAGAACTAACCACTCCCTACAATCCCCAACAAAATGGGGTTGCGGAGAGGAAAAATAGAACCATCATGGAAGCTGTGAAGACTATGATACATGACCGGGATCTTCCCATGTATCTGTGGGCTGAAGCAGCCAGAACAGCAGTATATGTTCAAAACAGATTATCTCATAGTGCTCTTGATTTCAAGACTCCAGAAGAAGTGTTTTCTGGAAAGAAGCCCGAGGTAAGCCATCTTAAAATATTTGGGTGTCCTGTGTACATCCACATTCCAAAGGAAAAGAGAACCAAGTTGGATCCTTCTGGTAAGAAAGGAATATTTGTTGGCTATTGTGAATCATCCAAAGCCTTCAGGATTTACATACCAGGCTTTCATCATATAGAAATAAGTAGAGATGTAACCTTCGATGCGGAAGCAGCTCTTAAGAAATCTAGAAAATGTCAACTTGAAGAAGTTTATGAAGAAGATACATCTCCCAGAGTCTCAGAGACTGTTCACATCCCTGAGGAGGACATAACAGAGGATCATGACATGCTGGAACCACAAGAACCCCCTGTTGCAGAATTATCTAGGAAAAGAAGACCAGCATGGGCTAGAGATATTATACAAGGAGCTGAAAGATATGGTGCTCCTGAAGGCTCCACTAGAGAAAGGAAGAAACCAAAGCTAGTGTCCAACTATATGGCCTTGATGTGTGATCTTGTGGATCAACTGCCTACTAGCTATGAAGAAGCAGCTCAAAAGAAAGAATGGGTAGAAGCAATGACTGAAGAATATCAGTCAATAATGAAAAATGATGTTTGGGATATAGTCCCCAAACCAAGAGATAAAAGTGTGGTTTCTTCCAAATGGATTTTCAAAATAAAACATGCTGTAGATGGTAGCATTGAAAAATACAAGGCAAGGTTTGTAGCCAGAGGATTCTCTCAAAAGGAGGGAATTGACTATGAAGATACATTTGCACCTGTTGCTAGGTATACTTCGATTAGAACTATCATGGCACTTGCATCTATGATGAAATGGAAATTGCATCAAATGGATGTTAAGACAGCCTTCCTGAATGGTGTAATTGAAGAAGAAGTATACATAGAACAACCTCAAGGTTTTGAGGTCAAAGACGGAAGGACCCATGTATGCAAACTGAAGAAGGCATTATATGGTTTGAAGCAAGCTCCCAGAGCTTGGTATGGGAGAATTGACAGCTTCTTATTAAGCATGGGCTTTACCAAAAGTAAAGCTGACCCCAATCTCTATCTTAAGGTAATGAATGATGAACCTGTTATATTGCTATTATATGTAGATGATTTATTTCTAACAGGAAATGAAAAACAAATCATTGAAAGCAAGAAGAAGCTTTCTTCAGAATTCGAAATGAAAGATCTTGGATTAATGCACTACTTCTTAGGCCTAGAAGTGTGGCAAGAGCCAAAAGGGATCTTTCTAAATCAAGGTAAGTATACTGTGGAGATCCTCAAAAGATTTGATATGTTGGAGTGTAAAGCTATGGCCACTCCCATGGACTCCAACCTAAAACTGCTAGCTAATGATTCATCAGAACTAGTGGACATAACCCTATATAGACAAATCATTGGATCTTTGATGTACTTGACAAATACTAGGCCTGATATATGCTTTGCTGTAAATACCCTAAGTCAGTTTCAAGTAGAACCTAGAAAGGTTCACCTTATAGCTGCAAAGCATATCATGAGGTACCTAAAAGGTACAGTGGACTATGGTCTTTACTATCTTAGAGACAATGAACTCAAGTTGCATGGCTTCTCAGATTCTGATTGGGCAGGTAGTGTCTCAGACAGAAAAAGTACTTCAGGTGGATGTTATGGTCTTGGATCTGCCATGATCTCCTGGTTCAGCAAGAAACAATCTAGTGTGGCTCTCAGTACCGCTGAAGCAGAATATATAGCTGCTTGCTCTGCCAGCTGTGAAGCGGTGTGGCTTCGGAAACTCTTATCTGGAATTTTTGACTTAGAGATGGATCCTACTGTGATTATGTGTGATAATCAAAGCTGCATTAAGATGACTGAAAATCCTGTGTTCCATGATAAGTCAAAACACATTGAGATCCGTTACTTCTATATACGAGACATGGTGCAGAGAGGAGCCATCAAGCTCGAGTATGTAAGCACTGAAGATCAGGTTGCCGATATCTTGACTAAACCTCTATCTCGAGTAAAGTTTGAACACTTCCGAGACAAGCTTGGTATAGTCCAGAAGGACCCTCCTCGAAAGGGGGAGTAGTATAGTATTTCTGTCAATTATTTTCTGTTTTGTTAGCTACTTATAATTATTTAGATCTAGAACTCTTATATATCATTTATGCTAGATGTATACATGATTTGATATGATGTATTAGTGAGAATACATGTCTGATGTATATGTACACATGTTTTGATGTGATGTGTACATGTTTTGATTAGTGATGTATACATGTTTTGATGAACACATGTTTTGATGTGATGTGTACATGTTTTGATTAGTGATGTATACATGTTTTGATGAACACATGTTTTGATGTGATGTGTACATGTTTTGATTAGTGATGTATACATGTTCTGATGTACACATGTTTTGAAGTGATGTATACATGTTCTGATGTACACATGTTTTGATGTGATGTATACATGTTTTGATGTGATGTATACATGTTTTGATGTGATATATGATTGTACCTGTATGGATGAGAATACAGTTGAGGGGATTGGATCATCCCTGGACTTTCAGTCCTAAAGAGAGCCGTAGACGTAAGGTCTCCGAGAATGAATTCCTTAGTGGACAGTTGAGGGGATTGGATCATCCCTGTACTTTCAGTCCTAAAGAGAGCCGTAGACGTAAGGTCTCCGAGAATGAAGTCCTTAGTGGACAGTTGAGGGGATTGGATCATCCCTGGACTTTCAGTCCTAAAGAGAGCCGTAGACGTAAGGTCTCCGAGAATGAAGTCCTTAGTGGACAGTTGAGGGGATTGGATCATCCCTGGACTTTCAGTCCTAAAGAGAGCCGTAGACGTAAGGTCTCCGAGAATGAAGTCCTTAGTGGACAGTTGAGGGGATTGGATCATCCCTGGACTTTCAGTCCTAAAGAGAGCCGTAGACGTAAAGTCTCCGAGAATGAAGTCCTTGGTGGACTTGAGGGGATTGGATCATCCCTGGACTTTCAGTCCTAAAGAGAGCCGTAGACGTGAGGTCTCCGAGAATAGAAGATAGGACTGCATCGTCCCTGGACCTTAGTTCAAAATGTACGTGATGGGGATTGCATCATCCCGGAACTGATAGTTCAAAATGTACGTGATGGGGATTGCATCATCCCGGAACTGATAGTTCAAAATGTACGTGATGGGGATTGCATCATCCCGGAACTGATAGTTCAAAATGTACGTGATGGGGATTGCATCATCCCGGAACTGATAGTTCAAAATGTACGTGATGGGGATTGCATCATCCCGGAACTGATAGTTCAAAATGTACGTGATGGGGATTGCATCATCCCGGAACTGATAGTTCAAAATGTACGTGATGGGGATTGCATCATCCCGGAACTGATAGTTCAAAATGTACATGATGGGGATTGCATCATCCCGTAACTGATAGTTCAAAATGTACGTGATGGGGATTGCATCATCCCGGAACTGATAGTTCAAAATGTACATGATGGGGATTGCATCATCCCGGAACTGATAGTTCAAAATGTACGTGATGGGGATTGCATCATCCCGGAACTGATAGTTCAAAATGTACGTGAAGGGGATTGTATCATCCCCGGACTTCGGTCCCTGAATTGATCCGTAGACGAATGGTCTCCGAGAAAGTAGTGGTATTAATGATGTGGTTACTTGTATCGGTAGGATACTTGTATTAATGATGTGGTTACTTGTATCGGTATGATACTTGTATTAATGATGTGGTTACTTGTATCGGTAGGATACTTGTATTGATGATGTGGTTACTTGTATCGGTAGGATACTTGTATTAATGATGTGGTTACCTGTATCGGTAGGATACTTGTATTGATGATGTGGTTACTTGTATCGGTAGGATACTTGTATTGATGATGTGATTATCTGTATCGGTGGGATACTCGTACTGTTGTTGTAGGATACTGCTACTGATCATGTGATGACGATGCTGCTAATCGTGTGATGACGATGCTGCTGATCGTGTGATGACGATGCTGCTGATCGTGTGATGACGATGCTGCTGATCGTGTGATGACGATGCTGCTGATCATGTGATGACGATGCTGCTGATCATATGATGACGATACTGATGATCGTATGATGACGATGCTGATCATGTGATGACGATGCTACTGATCGTATGACGACGATGCAGCTGACTATGTGAATACGATGCTAAAGATCGTGATGTTGATATTAATGTACCAGTAACTGTTTGAGTTACTGATGAAGTCGAATTGAAGAAAGCTTCCTATGATTTATAGATGTATCATATGTAGTGACTCCTTGCTCCTGCAGATGCTGTTATAATATCCTTCTCGTTAAGGGGGAGTGTTGAATATTGTAACTTCAAAGAATATTATATTTGTACTTTATTATTCCGGAGATGTTCCATCCCTCCGAGGCAACCCTATCATGTATCCGGAGATGTTTATTCCTCCGATGATTAGTATTAACTAGGGTTATTAGACCCACCACATGTGGGTCGGCCCTGTAGTTACATTTTAGGGGTTATTAGACTTCTCCAGGAGAGGTAGGCCCCAACAGGTCTTTTAGTCAGTTGAGATTCAAGTATAAATAGAGGAGGTGAACTCCTCATTAGATCATTCACTCACTTGTGAAAGGGTGCGCACTAGTTGAGGAGATCTGCTAAGGAGTCAAGAGGAGAAGGAGCACATCTTGTATTTTGGTTGATCATCTTATTGAGGAAAGCTTTACTGGGTTTTCTACCCCATGAGGGTTTCCCAGGATATATTGTGTGTTATCTTGTGATTGTGTTTCTATCAGAGATCTTGCTTGTCTATTTGGTTTAAATCTAACAGTTCTGGTGGACGTAGCTTTCCATTCGGGGAAGTGAACCACGTTACATCCTGTGTTATGTGATAATGTTTATGAATGAATGACTGTCTGTATTTTCTGTAGAATGAATGCTTCAATGTTTCCTTGCATGCTGTAATATGAGAACTTTGATTTGCATTTACCAATAGGAGAATTTTGGAAATGATATGCTAGGTTCCGCGAGAGCAGGTGAATGGTGAACATTTTAAGTCTATGTTAAGGTCGTGAATCAGTCATTTAAGTATAATTACTTCCTTAAAACACAGTGAAGGAATGCATCACAGTTAATCATGTTTATCATTTCAGTTCATGTTGTAATAATCCAAGTTCTAGACGAATGCTAGAAAGATAGCCCGTAAGTTCCTGAATGAATGGATGAGTGATATTCATTTGAGTACCTTAATGTTTCTGATATTTTCCAAGTAGAGGATAATTGTGGGTAGTTCGCAGTTCCAGTAGAAGATCCGCAGCAGTAAGAAACCCTTGGTGCGGCCCGCAATGTTGCCTCCACCGCGAAGTACTACTCGCAGCATAGATCCTGCTGCGCACCGCATCACTTTGCCCCACAGCGCACTCCTCCTGTCCTGCGTTGTGCAGCTTGTCCAGATAAACAACTCATCATTTACTGTGGAAACCTGATTCCGTAGTACCCCATAAAGATACACCTCAGGTGAGACCTCAACCTACTTGCAGGTTGTTTCCGAAAGGGCCGGTGCGAAGGGGTTTTGTTGGTAAAAGGAAGAACCGCAAAGAACCTGGGTCTATTTGAAAACCTCTGGGTCAGTCAAGCCAACAAATGGTTCCGTTGCCAGTACTAGAATCCATGATGAGTTGAAATGGTTCCGTTGCCATGCTAGAATCCATGATGAGTTGAAATGGTTCCGCTGAGTTGCAATTACGATGTGTGAAGAAGAATATCAGTTCCCTGAAGGATCTGACTATTGGCATCCTGAAAAGACAGAAATCCAAGCTTGGTGGGATAAGACCATAAGCGATTTTAACAGACAAGAAAATAGACATCCGCATCTAAGCGACACACGGTGGTTGGATAGATATCTGTTGGACGACATTCACGAGATCTTTTGGGCATCGTTTCCAAACGAGCTACATGCGTGGATCTCGCAGCTCGCAGAGAAGAAAAACTGTTTCCAAGGAGGAGTTCCTACGGAGTGGAATCCCGAGCTCACAGCGTAGCTTAAAGCATTAGACAGCCTGTTGTCACGCGCAGTTGATTATTGGGTCGATCATATGCTAGAAGGCTTTGTAACAGAATTTGTTGTAGACACACTCAAATCCTACAGCCAAGCAGAAGCAAATTTTTTTGTAGGATTCCACGGTAAGTTTCTGAACAACCTCAGTCTATACATTAAGATGTTGTTAGCTGAGAAAGGTGTTCTAAGAATGTAGTAATATGCTTGAAGTTTGTCATGATAAACAATACATATATTTATTTTGACGAAGAGACACATACTCTTAGAAGTGGTAAGAGATATAAAATTAATAAAGATTCGGAAGCCCTAAACTTCATATACATACTGAGATCCCCTGCGACCTTGATAGCGAAGTTGCACAACCATTTACCCCTAAGAATCCGCCGGCTGCACAAACCACACCACCCTTATCGCAGAACCCACCCGCTACGCATCCCACCCCGTAGAAGAATCAGCCTAGTCCATCTCTCCCGATAGTCCCATTTGTGTTTACTGCACAGATCCCTTTACAGTAGCCACGCACTAATCCCGATGCCCCACCACCTAGTAGCACAATGGCGAACACTGATATGAAACTACCAATATTCAGAGGAACTGGCCTAGAAGACCCTGATTAGCATTGGTTCCTTTATGAAGCCGTATGGAGTGTAGGACAAATCCATGACGATGCTGTGAAGCAAACACAACTCATCACCACTTTCATGGATAGAGAGCTACATTGGTTTATGAAATACTCTACCGTATAGCCGGGAACCCTCACAGAAATTAAATTTGCGCTGGTAGCAGAGTTCAAGAAACCTAAGTCTGAGTCTTAATGTATAACTGAGCTGAAGGAAATAAAGCAAAGACCAACTGAAACGGTCTTGGAATTTGATCAGAAATTTAAGACCTTACTAGACCAAGTAAGTTTTGTTATACCACTAGAACAGCATAAAGAGTGGTTCATTGCTGCGATGTTGCCTCATATCAGATTACCATTGATGCAGCAGAAGGTTCTATCCCACACAGAGGCCTTGGAAATTGCAATGAAGCTAGAATCTTCGCCGATTGGTGATACTAGTTTTGGGATGTCTCAGATCCAGAACCAGCTGACCACCTTGACACTTGAACTGCAAAGTATGAAAAATGGTAAAGAACAAAGATATGAACCTAGACAGGAGGTCTGGTGTACAAGTTGTAAAGGAGAAGGTCATGACCGCGAGCATTGCCCTCTATTGCGCGACTATATTAACAGTGGTGTGCCTAACCCATTAAATCAGAATCAGGCCCCATGGTGTGAAATTTGTAGAACCACAGGACACAAACCTGAAGACTGTTACCTCATCCAGAAATATGTGAAAACACCTATGAATTTATACTGCAATTTCTATAAATCAGTTGGACATGATGAATCCAACTGTCGCGCATATGAATTCATGAATGAAAGAAAAAGGGATATGGACTCAATGCGAGGCGTTGGCTTGTACCGCGTACAAGAAGAGACCCAGCCAAAACAAGAAAATGCACAATATGACCAAGGCGGATACAGAGGTCGTGGTGGTGGATACCGCAGTAGAGGAAGAAATGCTGGTCCAGCACAAGGAAGAGACCGTGGCCAAGTCATTTGTTATAACTTTGGCCAACCCGGGCATGTATCTAGAGATTGTGTTAACCCATGCACTATGTGCGATTATTGTAAATCATTTGAGCATGTCATTGAAGATTTCCCAGTATTAGAGGTGGAAATACAGAAGACAAGACGAACAGAGGCTCCGAATCCAAACGTCAAGTGGATCGCAGTAGAGGATAGACCAGTGGATCCAAGAATTAATGTGGTCACGCGCAGTGGTGCTAAGACAGGCCGCGATAGAGGAACGGAAGCTTCAACATCAGGGGAGGCACATACGAAGAAGGATCCCCTTGAAACAATATGGATAAGGAAAGCTCTAGGAAGAGCACCCCCTCTAAACCTATAGAAGAACAAGGAGGTCTTCATTGACGTGCATGATACCTTTAGAGAACCAGCGGATAAGTCGTCAAGGATCCCACTATGTAGTGAAACACCGCATGTTGAAGACATGCCGGTTCTGTATGACAAAACAAGTACAACGACAGATGTCCGTACTTATGTTGTGAAGTTCTTGCGAAGCTGCATGAAATTACTAAAAAGTGAAAAAGCCATAGTAGAGCTCCAGAAGCTTATCAGCTAGTATGAACCTCAGATTGCAATAGAGACTCCAAATAGCATTGTACATCATATAAGGAAGCACAAAATAATGGGCCGAGAGATGAGGCTTACGGCGTAGATAGGAGATTTTGAAATGGATGAAGTCATCCTTGATCTAGGATCATAAGTGAATGTCTTGACTAAGCAGACATGGCAGTAGATGGGTTGACCAAAGTTGCTCTGGTCACCTATCCAGTTACGAATGGCCAATCAGTAGAAGGTCATAGCTTTTGGACGCTTAGCTAATGTAGTAGTTGACATTGATGGAGTACAGAGTCATTCAGACTTTGAGGTTATTGAAATTGTGGATGATAGTCAACCTTTTCTAGCAATATTGGGAATTGATTGGGCTATGGATAACTTGGCTATCATAAACTTGAAGACAAAGAAGATGATCTTTGAAGGGAAGCATATTAGGGTCATCGCACCATTGCATCCTAAAGATGGTGATAGATATAGTGAGCCGATTTAGGAGGAATCCCAAGCTCAAGATTTAGATCGACTATACCAGTTGACTGCAAACAAGGAACACTACATTAATCCTACTGCGGATGGTATGCTCAGCTGGCGATGTGACACTTCTTGTACCTCTAACTCGGATACAGGACTAGAGAATTGGCAAATCCGCATGCATGAAGTATCAACAAGAAGATGTGCGCAGGTCACGAAATCACTGCGCTGGATCGGAAAAGAGGTGAGTCCTATTCCCACATATGATGGTTCTACTAATGTTTACAGTTTTATAAGAGAATATACTGTAGCTGTACCAAATGAGCAAAGAATGCCAGCTTTAGATATAGCATTGCACGATACACCTGCCAGATGGTGGAATGCACATAAGAAAACATTGACCACTTGGGATCAATGTAGAACTAAGATGCAGATCCGATTCGCCAAAAAGGTTACTTTACCCTTTGAAAAGTATAATGGACAGACAGACCCTAGTCAACACATTGAAATCTGTTCAAAGGCATGGGTGGAAAGACCACTTACAAAATGGGTACATTTATTTGTACATACATTGGATGCGGGTATCCCAGAGAAATGGTACCTCGACCTGGAGTTGCGCGGTGAACTCATTGAATGGGAGCTGCTCGCTGTGAACTTCCGGAAGGACTTCAGTTTTGAAGACGAGAATCCATTAATCCATGAAGCATTACAGCTAATCAAGAAGCGCATATTCCAGGATGACTGTCATCATCAAAACATAACATTGCAGGAGTTTTTTGGGACAGAGTGCGTTCCCGCGCACCTACAGTCATAATGGAAGGAACATGAAGAGCACTTAATCGAGTGTTACAATTTAGCTGAAGATACCAATGATACAAATGAAGATTATGAGGATGAACCGCGCAACATAGATATACCAGAATCAGAAGGCATGCATGAGGTAGAAGGACCTCCGTTGGAAATCCCAGATATGACTGGACTAGTAAAAACACAAAAAGTAAACATTGGCACAGACAAAAAGATGAAGTTCGCATCAATAGAAGACTATTGGGACAATCAGACTATTGCAGAGATCTCAGATACCTTACATGAATATCAGGAACTATTTCCAACAAAATTTACAGAAATGAAAGGAATTTTGGGAGGCCTAGGGGTCATGAAAATACCTTTAAAGCCAGGTGCTAATCCTGTCAAGTAGAGACCATACAGATTGAATCCGCACTATAAGGAAAAAGTCCGTGTAGAGCTAGATAAGATGTTAGAAGCAGGAATCATTGAACCAATTGAAGAATCCAAATGGATTAGCCCCATGGTTGTTCAAGACAAGAAAGCAAAAGGCGAGATCAGGATTTGTGTGGATCTCAGAAAGCTGAACGATGCTTCCATGCACGACCCATTTCCTACTCCATTCACAGACGAAGTACTTGATAACGTTGGAGGAAATGAGGCATATTCTTTCACTGATGGTTTCTCTAGTTATCATCATATCAGGATTGATCCTGCGAATAGGCATAAGATGACATTTGCTACAGAATGGGGGTCATTCCAGTACACTGTCATGCCTTTTGGGCTGAAGAACACACCTGCCATATTCTCTAGAGTCGTCGTCGCACCATTTAAATATTTTATGCACAAGTTTTTAGAAGCGTATTTTGATGATTGGAATTTATTTCGTCTATTGAAAAATCATTGCGCGAATCTCCACATGATGCTCGAGAAGTGTCGACAGCATCAAATATCCTTGAATTTGAAAAAGTGTATTTTCTATGGGCCTATGGAATTTTACTTGGACAAATTGTCTGTAAGCAAGGATTGATGGTAGATCCTACAAAGATTGCAGTTATTGCAAACTCACCAACACCAAATTCAGTCAAAATGTTGCGATCTACATTAGGCCAAACTGGATATTACAGGAAATTTATAAAGGGTTATGCATAGATAACCGCAGCAATGGAAAAGATGCTAAAGAAAGACGTACCGTTCATTTGGAACGCAGAATGCGAACAGGGTTTTGACACATTAAAAGAAAAGATGGTCACTGTGCCGATTCTAGTCCTTCTAGACTAGACAAAGCCATTCCATGTCCATGTTGACGCATCATGTATTGCCCTGGGGATCGTGTTAGCTCAGCCAGGAGAGGGAGGCATTGACCACCCTATCGCATTTTCTAGCAGAAAGCTCTCGACAGCAGAAAAGAACTATACTACTACTGAGAGGGAAGGCCTTGCGATGGTATATGCCCTACATAAATTTAGACACTACTTATTGGGATCGCACTTCCTTATGTTTACTGACCATTCCGCGTTGAAATATTTGGTTAACAAGCCAGTGTTAGGTGGATGCATATGCCGATCGCTACGACTATTCCAGGAATATGACCTTGAAATTATTGTCAAGCCAGGTAGACTGAACTTGGGAGTTGATCATCTGTCAAGGATCGAGTTAGGAGAGGAGCCGAGGAATATTGAAGACAATCTGCCTGATGCGTAGTTATTTAGTATATAGGTTGCTGATGATTTTTACAAGGATATCATTGATTTCCTAACCACAGGGCTGGCACCCCAAAAATTCTTGGTCCAGCAGAAAAAATAGTTAGTGGTGCGTGCCGTGGACTTCACTATAATTGCAGGTCAGTTATACAAACTTGGGCCGGATGAAGTACTGCACAGGTGCATACTCGATCATGAGAAGCCATTTATTCTAGCCGACGCACACTCAGGAATCGTTGGAGGTCACTATGCTGGAAGGGCTATTGTGCAGAAGATATTGCGCGAAGGGCTATGGTGGCCTACGATCCATAAAGATGCCAAAGAACATTGCAGGAACTGTGATGTCTGTCAGAGGACGGGAAAACCATCACACTAAGATGAGATGCCATTAAATCCACAGCTAACACTGCAGCCATTTGAAAAATGGGCAATAGACTTTGTGGGTCCTATAAACCCACCAGGAAATATAACGAGTGAAAGGTATATTATTACTGCTACAGATTACCTCACCAGATGGGCAGAAGCAAAACCAGTTAAGGACTGCAGTGCCAGCACTGCTGCGTAGTTTATTTTTGAAGAAATACTTACCAGATTTGGCTGTCTGAAGATTTTGATGAGTGACCAAGGTACTCACTTTTTGAACAAGACGATTGAGGCGCTTACAGAGGAATTCCACATTTGTCATCAGCGCAGTACTCCATATCATCCATAGGTGAATGGTACTGTAGAGGCTTTCAATAAAATATTGGAGAACGCACTCACTAAGGTGTGCAATGTAAATAGAGACGATTGGGACCTATGCGTCTCATCGGTGCTATGGGCATACATAACCACATGCAAGAAGTTGACAGGATAGACACCCTTTCGATTGGTTTATGGGAAGGAGGCTATAATGCCTATGGAATATATCGTCCCTAGTCTGAGAATCGCTACATTTATAGGGATGGCAGACTACGAAGCTCTAGAAGAAAGATTACTACACTTACTGGGCTTGGAGGAAGATTGCTTCATCGCAGGCTTCCACCGGCAAGCGCAGAAAGACCGCGAGAAAGCATGGCATGATTTCCATATAAAGAACAAGTGTTTTCAGGTAGGCGATCTAGTCGTCTTGTATGATAGCAAATTCATGAAATTCCTGGGTAAATTTAAGATGCATTGGCTTGGCCCATATACTATGATACATGTTAGTAACACTGGTGCAGTCCAGTTAGCCAATTTAGTGGGTGATACTTTGCCAACTTTGATAAATGGAAGCAGGCTAAAGCTATACCATGATAGCACTGCTTCACAGAACCCTGAATAATGAACCAAGGAAGGAAGTTATAAGTGTCAAGTACAGTTGAAAGTGGACACTAGAAATGTAAAGGAGTCTATACATGTATGATAAAAGAAAGAAGGTATGATAAGAAGAATCATCTATGTACCGCGCAACACTGTTGAAGCTGGGCGAGGAAAAAAAAAAAAAGATATAGTGGAAGCCGCGCAGTTGGAAATTTTCGGCACTGCGAAGTATCCGCGCAGGATTGCAGACAGCTTGCCATGCAGTACCTAGAGAAAAATAGCCATTGCATGGATTTTCAGAAAAATAGCCATTAGATGACCGTTGCAGCAATCACTTCAACATTTAAAGAAAAGATAGTCGTTCTGAGCACTCTGAAAATAGAAAGGACTGAAGGATCCACTCAAATTCACCAATGGACACCACATTAAATGCTTATATAACCATTGAAGGGCGCGGGAGAGGATCTGCTGCGCCTATAAATAACACCGTTGGGAGACTCGTGGGCATTACCAATCACTTAGAATTTTCTTGAGATTAAGCTCTCTGAGCTAGTAGCCATCTGCATTCTGTCTGCCTTAGTCGCTACCTCAATTGTGAATGTACGAACCTCCCTTTAGAGAAGAAGAATTGACCCTTGAAGAAGCCCTGAGAATTTTTCAGCAAGGAGGGATTCAACAGTTAATGAAAACCCTAGTTAAGAAGGTCACCATATAACAAGGAGAAGGATCCTGTAGATCATCAAGAATTAATCCCACGATGCAGGAAAAACCAAAGGATAAGGGAAAAGTGGTAACTGCACCTCGATCCAATATCATAAAGTTGGGATCCTGGGCACAGAAAGCACCAGCATTTCAAACAGAACCTCTGAAGATGACACCTGAATACATCTCTTCGCGAGCACTGAATGCCCCTGTGTTTAAATTGCTCAAGAATGCAAGATATAACATCCTGCTGTTGCCTATGTCAAAGCATGTAAACGTTGGTAAGAATCTACTAGGAAAGATAGCAGATTGTAAATGGGAGGATTATAACCTCTTGGGAATGAAGAAAGACGAGCCAGATGTTCCCAAATACCCATATTTTCAACTAGACCAGTATATGTGTTGGAAAAAGGACACCAAGGGAACTCTGAACTTGGTAGCTGATAGTTGGTTAGCACCTACCATTCAGTCAGGGCTACTAAACTTGTTAAGATTACCACATTTTGACTGTTCCCCAGAACTGAATGTCGTGGTTCGCACACTCATTGCATGAATCCATCAAGGTTATCTGTGGCTGGACAAAAACGTGGATATTGATATTGATTTGATCCATCGCATTACCATTTTAAGCAAGCACGGTAAGGATCCGAAGCATTTCTTCCAGGGGAAGAGCAAATAAAAAGAGGCTGTTGAGAAGATGAAGAAGACCCACTTCGTGGTAAAGGGCAAAAGAGGATTCCCAACAGAAGAAATAGAGGACCGAGGAACAAGATTTGTAATGTAGTTGCTCGTAGGAAAGATGCTCAAAACAGCTAGACCTTCGGATGTGCCTGCGGGCGCAATACTCCTTGGTGCCACAGCGGCCGAAGGCTAGAGCTTCAATTGGTGTCAGTTTCTACTGAATGAGTTCCTTGAAGAACTCAACGACACCCAGGTGAATGGCGGCCAGTTCCATTTCACCTGGCTCATCGTCCTGATCGCTTTGTGCGGATGGAAGGAACTGCGAGATTATGCGGGCATCGTTATGGATCCCAAGGATCCTAGAGGGTTTAAGTTCGTCAACCTCTGGGAAAACAAAAATGCAGAACGCCAGCATGCAACAAAAGAAGTATTTTACCAATACTATATTCAGCTACGCGACGCAATCACGAAGACACCCCGCATCACAAAGTAGGTCACGGCGAAGTATGTCCGCATCATCGACTTTGAGGAGGATATGAAATGTATATTCATATCGTTGAAGGCACAAACGAGGAAATCGGAGTGGTTCCCAGGAAATTACAACATGTACGAGCAGGATATTGAGGACCTCATGAAAGATTGGCCAGCAGAGTTCTGCGTAGAGGTCATGGACGTGGAGACAAATTTAGCAGAAGATGAGCCGATCCCACTCTCATGCCCAATCATTGAATAAATAGGGAAGAGAAAGAAAGCTGAGACTTCGGAGAAGCCAAAGTGGAGGAAAAAGGTGAAGGTTACAAAGCTTCAATCGCAGGCAGTCCTCAACGATGATGACTATGAGATGATAGTCGAAACAGTCTCAGAACAGATGAAGGAGCTTATGGAAACTAAAGAAAAGAAGGACAAGGTCATCCACGATGACCTGCACCAAACGAGGCTCACAATGGAAGGCCTAATAAAGAAAATGGATGATGTCCAGAAAATTCTTATTGTGCCACAGGAAGCAGGGGATGAAAGGAGGTCGGTAGGAACCTCGCAACAAGGAAGCCAACAGCTAGCAATAACGCTACCGTCGAAGACTAGGATTATCCATGTGGACCCATTGGCTGTTGCATTTCCAGTAGCATAGCAAGTGGCCTTGGACACAACGAGAGTCGAGAGAGTAGAGCTCGACTTAGCCAAAATACTGATACCAGGATTGCACTTCATCCACACGCAGATCATGGAGAAGATGCATGAACGAATGGTTGAAGCGATGAAGTTACAAGCAGAGCTCACCGCAACAAACAGACAAATTCAGTAGAAGGAAGAAGTACAGCTACGCAATGAGCAGGACCGCTAATAGAATTTGGAGACCACCATATCCAATGTGGTGAAGCATATTAAAGATAGATAAATCCAGGATAATCCTGTTGGTACAGTTCTAAGGATCGGAGATAAGGTGAGACCCTTGCTGTCGGAGATGCAGGACAAAGAAATTTATTATGAGGTCGATATTGCTACATTGAAGGAGAAGCTAAATAAGCAGGCGCCATTAAACAAACAACAGGTTAGAGAGCAAGCAGTGAGCGCTGCCTTGAAAAGCATCACAACTGAGATGGCTAAGTGCCAATCTCTCCTGGATAAGGTTTCGCAGGCAATCACGACCATTGAAAAGGGTCACGGATTGTTGCAAGTCAAGACCGTGGTACAAGAAAAATAGACTGCACTGGACAAGTTGAACACAGAGGTGAAAGCTATGCCACCTAGAGAAAGGCTGTCGAGATATCAGGAGATATCCAGCTTGAAGAAAGAAGTGTAGGAATTACGAAAAAAAGAGACTAAGATGGATAATTAGTCGCAGCAGCTCCTGGAGAATGCCATGGCGATATCGCAACAGATTGAAGATAAGTTAATAGAACTGTGCGATAACCAGGAGCAGGTACAAGATCAAATTGGACAGGAAGTAACTCTAACACTGCTTGAGGCAATTAAATAGGTTGAGGAAGATACAAGAGAAGCACTGGTGCAGTTTTGTGGTACATATTACAAGTTCGCGGCCAAGTTCATCCCACCGGTCACGGCGCAGAGTTAGGGGCTCAGGGACGAGCCACATGTAAGTGTTAGGGGCATGTTGGGCCCAGGTTAAGTTAAAGTTTTGGGAAGCACCTTTTTGAGGCAAGCAGGGAAAGCTGAGTTGAGCGCAGCTCAGAAACACAATTTTGGCTAAGTATTGAGGATGCTGCGAAGTTGCGCGCAGCATCCAACTTTTGATGAGACTACGGAGTTGCACGCAGCGTCAAAGGTTTTGGCCATGATGCGAAGACCAGTACTGCGAAGAAGCAGTGCTACGGAGTTAGGAGGCCATGTGGAGCCAACAAAGCAATGTGCTGGAAAAGTATCAAGTGTAGTTACCGACTAGACCGGTAGCAGCCATTTTTGGAAAGATACTTCAGGATTGCCAAGCAGCGTACGTAGGCAAAACAGGAAGGCGGCCACGTGTGGGTTGTTAAGGAAAGCGACTTTTCGCATGCGTAGAAGGTAAAACCGTTAGAGAGAAATGGGTTGGCAGAAGCATCCTATAGGCACGCGTGCGATAGGAAGGCCGATAGCGATAGAATGAGGATGTGGAGATCCGCCATGATCAAGCAGACGCTACCAAGAGCCAGCAAGCCGGGTTGGAAAATCGGGGTAGTTTTGGAAACCCTTAGGGTTTTGGGGTTTAGGTCTTCGACATTGTACAAACATGACCTTCGGGCATGATCTATTTAAGAAGACATTTTGTATGGGATGGGGGCTCTCTGTGTTGTTATCCTTTTGGGATTGTTATTCTTTTGTAGTTGCTGAGAACTTAAGGAGATAATCTTTTTATTGTAAAATCTCTCTGAGATAACAATATATTGTTGTGAAGGCTCTGCAACTATGTGCGTAGAGACCTAGCCAAGATAAAGAAGAGTCTGCAGCTGAGTGCATAGACTAAGAATGGTTGCCCCATCCCTTTTGAAATAAATATATTACCAACCATTCTTGTGGACGTAGCTTTCCATCCGGGGAAGTGAACCACGTTAAATCCCGTGTTATGTGATAATGTTGATGAATGAATGACTATCTATATTTTCTGTAGAATGAATGCTTCAATGTTTCCTTGCATGCTGTAATATGAGAAATTTGATATGCATTTACCAATAGGAGAAGTTTGGAAATGTTATGCTAGGTTCCACGAGAGCAGATGAATGGTGAACATTTTAAGTCTATGTTAAGGTCGTGAATCAGTCATTTAAGTATAATTACTTCCTTAAAACACAGTGAAGGAACGCAGCATAGTTAATCATGTTTATCATTTCAGTTCATGTTGTAATAATCCATGTTTTGGAAGAATGCTAGAAAGATAGCCCGTAAGTGCCTGAATGAATGGATGAGTGATATTCATTTCAGTACCTTAACGTTTCCGAGATTTTCCAAGTAGAGGATTTTCCACATGGTACTTCTCCTTAGTAGTGGGGTCCATTGCTTCCTGGGATGATTTTAAAACTTTATTTCTTGAAAAATTTGGGGATGACAGAACCGCTGAATATTTAGTCATGGATTTGTCCACATTAAAAATTAAAGGGAAATAAAGGGTCAAAGACTTTAACCAAATTTTTTCCTACTTAAAAAATAAGATTCCCAATAATGTTCTTCCAACTGAAGAATTACTAGTCACCTACTATGTTAAAGGTCTACCAATCCCTATCGCTATGTGGGTCAAAAGAGCACACAAAAACAATCTACAAGAATCTTTCATTGAAGCAATATCGGTAGAAAAGGATATGTTTGTTTTGAAAGATAATCCATAAATTCAAGTAGATCGACCCTCCACGTCCCCGAAAAGGTAAGAAAACATCCCTAAACCTGCCATACAAAACAAAGATCCTTTTGATATGGATAACGTAAACAAATTGTTACAGAAGGTATCGAATTAAATGGTATACTTAAGAAAAACAAGTACTGAGGGTCAATCCAATAATAGAGGATTTTTAAGACAACCTTTTAGAAGGCCTTGTCAACCTCATCAAAATCAAACTCCACCCACCCCTGATGAGGGATTGTATTTAGAATAAATTTACTCCATTTGCATATTTATAGTCAATGAGTCACAAACTATCCCTAATAATAACGAGGAAATCCCTAAAATAGAAGAAACTGAGGAATCTGAACCCCCTGATAAAGAGCAAGATCATCATATTAATGCAATCAAATATTATTTTGTTGAATTACCCATGATTGAAGAAGAATGTGAACCAGAAACAATATATAATGTACAACATCCTTACAATACTCATAATAAAGGGAAAGTGTCATAGGAATCTCTACCATCATCCAATACCAACAAAAGTAAAGCTACAATGCAGAAGGAAACAATCATTCCTGAATTTGAATGTAACTTAGCTGATGACCTCAAAAATATGAAGGCTAATATTTATGTATTTGAACTGCTCAAAATACCCTCCCTAAGGGAGACCTTGCCTAAAAGAATTATTCTTAATAAAGATAGGGAAGTTCAAAATAACAGTTTGGAAACCTCTTCAAAGCCAAATGGACAAAAGCCATATGGACAAAAGCCATATGGGAAGAAGACGCCTCCCTTTTTACTTACTTTTGAGATATTAAATAGGAATGTGCATAATTGCATGATAGACTCTAGTGCTTCATCGAACGCCATGCCTCTTTCAATTTGTAAAAATATTAATGTCTCGTGGGAACTTTCTTCTACCCAGATTCTCCAAATTGATAGATCAAGAATCAGATTAATAGGAGAAATCAAAGATGTCGTTATCACATTATCTGTCGATCCAAGAATTCATCAGACCATTGACATTGTAATTGCTAATATTCCTGAAGCCTATGACATGTGGCTAAGTAGAGAATGGTCAAAGAAACTAACGGGATACTTTGCTACTGATTGGTTCCATTTATGGATCGCATATAATAGTCAACCTAATAAAATTAAAATCAAAAGAGAGCACACATATTGAACATTACATGTTTGACACATTTTTTGGAAATTTACTTGCTGATGTTTCACCCACTGAAAACATTGAAAGTTAATTTGGAATTTTTAATTATACTGTTGTTCCTTTTTCGCGCACAATTGTACACAATGTATATAATGTAAATACAAATTTTAGGATAGAAGTAAATTCTTGGACCTTATTTTTTGATGGTTCTAAATCAAAAGAAGGTTCCAGTGCAGGGTGTGTACTGATAGATCCAAAAGGAACGAAAATTATGATTGATTGTATGTTGGAATTTGAGTGTACAAATAATGTTGTTGAATATGAAGACCTCGTTCAGGGTCCCAGAAAAGCAATTGACTTAGGTGCTCAAGTTATAGAATTCTATCGATATTTTGAAATGATTGTGAAACAAGTTAGAAATAAAATCCATTTCATATCTCCTCATTTGATAAACTGTTAGAATCAAGTCCGAGACTTCACTAATTTTTTCAAAGCATTTAATATTAGGTCTATTCCTGAATCACAGAACTTTGATGTTGATTTGTTAGAAAACACTACTTCTAGACTCATTCCTCCCGAGGGTTTATCCCCAGATACTTTTTCCATTGAGTTGATGTACAGACCTTCAATTCCAGATAATGTTACCAACTAGAAGGTATTGATGATTATCAACAAATCCTAGATTTATTAACAACCCAAGAAACTTTTAAAGAAATAGCCATTGATGAAGTTGAACATTAAAAATAGCTATCAAATCCTCAATTTACTTCTAACTTAATTCTCAAATCAATAATTAATTTAGAGAAATTTTATGATTTGCAAGATAAATTAAAAACGCCACCAACTACAAAACTCATAGTTCTTCGTTGAATTATCAACATGTTAACTTAGGAACTAATCAGAACCCTCAATTGATTGACCTTTGGATTGATTGTTTGCCTGCAGAAAAAGAGCTTACATCAAACTATGAAAGGAATTTAATGATGTTTTTGCATGGAATTATGATGATCTTAAAACATTTGAAACTAAAATCATGCAGCATAACTTTCCTACGAAACCTCGGGTCAAACCTTATCAACAGAAGGCATCCTAGCCTAGAACCATTTGTTAAGAAAGTATTAGAGAAATTACTTGCAGCAAAGATCATATTTCCAGTGAGACACACACAATGGGTAGTTAATCTATTGCATGTTTGTAAAAATAATAGGGAAATAAGATTTTCTATGGATTTCAGGAATTTAAATAAGGCATCTGAAAAAGACAATTATCTTGTTCCTCGCATGGAACAAATTTTACAAAAGATTGCTAGTGCAGAGATGTTTTCTTTACAGGATGGTTTCTTTGGTTACAATCAAGTTTTGGTTACTCCTTTTGATCAACTCAGAACTGCATTTAGAACACCTTGGGGAAATTTTGCTTATAGAAAAATTCCTTTTGCGTTAATTAATGCAGGTGCTACTTTCCAAAGAACTATGGACATAGATTTCAGAGGCCTGATGCATAATTATGTGGTAGTTTATCTTGATGATATAACTATTTATTCTAAGAAGAGACATGATCATCTATCTTCTCTTAGACATTTTTTTGAAATATGTTGGAAGTATGGTATCTATTTGAACCCGAAGAAGTCCATATTTGCGGTGACATAAGGTAAAGTTTTGGGATTTATAGTTTCTAAACATGGTATGATTATTGATCCTGAGAGAATTGATGCTATTGCTAAAATCAGACTCCCAAGTTCTAAGAAATATATGCATGGGAAAGATCATTTTTTTTAGAATATTTGTTCCAAACTTTTCTCATATAGTTAGACCTTTACAAGATCTAATTAAAAAGGATGTCCAATTTAAGTGGTCTGATATTCAAAGAGTCTCTTTTGCTAAAATTAGAAAATCTATTATATAATCTCCTGAGTTAATGTCGCCAGATTTAACAAAAGATTTTATTCTTTATACATTCGCCACTGACTTTTCTTGTGCTATTGTGTTAACAAAAAAAAAAGATGAAGACATTGAAATTCCTATTTTTTTATGATTTCTACATTCAAAGGCATTGAAATGAACTATTCTAAAATTGATAAGCAAGCCTATGCAGTTTACAAATCTATAAAACATTTCAGGCCATATCCTGTAAAGTCCAGGACTAAAGTTATTGTTCCTTATGTAGCAATACACAATGTCTTGATCCAGAAGGAACTTGGTGAAAAGCATGCTCATTGGATGACTTCCCTTTAGGAATATGATTTAGAAATAAATCCTGCTGAGATTTTCAACGGACAATGTTTGTGTTTACTCACTTCCCAATCTAATGATCCTCAACAAGAAAATATTGAATGGAACTAAGAGGAAGGTTCTTTTGAGGATACTGTAAATGTGATTTCTTCCCCTGCATCCGAATGGTATGATGATATTAAATTCTTTCTTACACACGGTTTTGCTCCTCAAACTTTACACTTCAATAAATGCAGATATTTGAGATTGAAGGCTGCACCTTTATCAATTAATCGATAATTTTTTGTTTAGGAGGAATTATGATGGAGTTTTTCTCATATGTCTTGATAAAGAAGAGACTGATAATATTTTGTTACAATTGCTTGCAGGACCTACTGGAGGACATTATGAAGAAGAAACTACAGCTCATAAAATATTGCGGGCTGGTTATTATTGGCCAACTTTGTTTAAAGATGCACATACCTTTGCTAGAAAGTGTGAATATTGTCAAAAGAGTGTTGGAAAAGTCAAGAAGTCAGCCTTCCCCCTTCAATCAGTCACTGTCCAATTTCCCTTTCAGTAGTGGGGCTTGGACTTTGTCAATCCTATCATCCCTACTTATTCATTACAACATCGATATATCCTGACCGAAACTGATTACTTTACCATATGGGTAGAAGCAATCCCCCTTAGGGTTGCAAACACAAAGCAAGTGATATATTTTGTTGAAATTAACATTGTCACTAGCTTTGTGTAACGTACCCACGTTACACATACACATATCTTAAAACTATAAAACTATAAAAATAAAATTTTTCTTCATTACATCTTCTATCAGCTTCATAATACTCGTTAATTGGCCATAAAAATAATTCAAACACAGGCAATCCATACCTAGAAACATATCAGGGTTTAATTATATCTTCCCTAATTCTCGGTGGAGACTCACAAGAATTACAATTTCAGTCATCCAACAGGAAATATGGTTCCATTGGAAATAACATAACAAACACCAACATCTTCAAGGAAACAACGTAAAACAACCTTATTCATGGGAAAACATCCAATCATGCATTCAATCATTAATCCCATATTTATGTCAATCTTTCTATGAGCAAGACATGAACTTTCCTCTTATCAAAGAAAGATATGACATCATAAGCAAACATAAGGTGCATAATTAAGCATAACCAACTCATCATTCACATACCAATTAATACAGCAGATAGCTTATGCAATTGAAAGAAAAATCATTCATGAATACAACCTTCTGTAATGTCCCTAAAACTGCAAAAAATTAAAATTTTCCTGTACACCTTATCACTACCTACTTAAGTAGATGTTTAGTAAATTAACTACAGCACTGGAAAATAACTAGAAGACTTATTAATACGTTGAGAAATGCATGGTTTATATTTCGGCTCATGGTTCACTATTTGAATAGATTGGATAGGGCTTCCTTCTAAATTATGATTCTACGGAAGCGATGCAATGGCATGATAAAATGATCTTCGAAATAGTTCCTCATCCTAATTGATCAGTTTAGTGCTCGTTGGAAGTTTTAAGGGTCTTTATGTCTGCATCATAATTATATGCCATTCTCTAAATGTTGCAACTATAAACACTTAGGATAAATGGATTTGTTTTGATAATTGTAATACTGTAAATTTTTTGGGCTTGGTAGCACTGGTCAAGCTTACTTAGCATTTATGCTAAAGCCTCATTCTTCCTTTGTTTGTAGGTATTATTAGAGGACTACATTAAAATGAACACCTAGGTTTTTATGAGTATGTGCAACGATACTATGATGTTGTTGAAAGCATTAAAATGTATAACTTAAGCAAATGGCGAAAGATGCTCCCACTATAGAGAGTTGGTAACTAAATAAAACCCATCGTGGGGGTGGATAGCGAAATAAATGAATCCAATAGAAACCATTCGATGGGATCCAGCTAGATGGAATTAAGGGATAACCCTAATGATTTGGTTGACCTGTTGCATAACACATTATCAGTTTGGAAGGGGAAAGAAGAGCAAATATCTTCTGGTTTTTGGGTGGCAACACAGTAGGAATCAAACTGCTCTCATCTAGATATCATGGGCTTTCATAAGGTAAAATCGATCCTATTGAACTTTTGTTAATCTTTTATTACTCTAATCATTTTACTGTGGTTGTAACATAATGTTCGGGCTTTGTTCTTGGCAGGGCTTATAGTCGTATTGAATCGAGTTGGCAGGTGGAGTATCTATGGCTATGCTTACCATTGTAAGCTTGAACCTAAGATGGCCATTCCCTCTCTTCAAGCGTTTGATTGACTACTGGTGTGTTTTCTCTGTACATTAATAATTTTATGGAATGGTTTCTAAAACTCGAGTTCAAATGAAATGTTGGGTTTGTCTTAACAAGTGGTCGCCAAAGTGATGCATGCTGTAAATTATAAAGATCGATAGCGTTGACTGTGTTTGTAGCCTATATGGAAAACCAGTGTTGAAGGAGATGGTCCTCAATTGCCTCCTGTATAAGCATTGTGCTTATGGTACTCCTGCAAATGTATATTCTTTTAATGGTTTAAATTTGGGGTTTTTTAATTGCAAGCACACTTTATGTAAGAATATATTTTCGTTGTTTCAGAATGGGGGAGACTCTAACTGGATTTTCAGAACATAACGTTCCTGTTTTATTAAGGGTTTTAATTTTAATACTTTCGTTTCAGTAATGATATTATGCCAATAGTGTGGGTTCATTTCAACTTGGTTACAGCGTTTGGTCTACTGCGTTGAGGTCTGTTGAATTTTTAAATGTTTTACTTCCCAGAAATTTGGCAACTATGATGAGCCCCAGGGTTTGATAAATTATATGAGGATTCCCTCGATTGACCTCTGTCATTGTCGAGTGTTGTAAAGGAACTTGTCTTTAGCGAAATCCCTGTGTAAGGATCCACTTATGTAACTACTCTCGGTTTCCTGGCTAGTTATAATTTATGGTATCATGGTTTATTTTGTCCCATTTCTTTGTTTAAGTTCTTGCTCTGGAAAAACGCAGTTTGTTGTAGAAAAAGATTCAAAATATTTATTTTAAATTATCAAAGGGAAAAGCCCTGAATTGTAATATGCGCTTTCGTTATACTTCCGTAATGAAATGGAATTGCTTCTTTAATGGGGATTAGATAATTAATAGTTGAGTTATCATGCTTCTAGTTTGAGAAGGTAAATAATTAATGTAGAGAGAGTAATACTCTCTGTGTTTTAGCTAGATCTTTGAGGATGAAAACTTAAAGTATGAGGTCGTTGATTAAAATCATATGAGATGATTTCTTGTTTATAATAATTTTGATGTGTATTGATGCCCCAACCCTCGTGTTGGAAATGAATTCGCTTTCGTTATGGTTTAACAATTATGTAGAAAGGAAAACACTCACATTGTAGCATGGCCCCTATAGTCTTTAATGTGTATTGTGTTCGGGTACACAGGGTACTACCAAAGGACTGAACACCAAGAGCAACCACTTCACACAAACATATCACAGATCAACACATCGATGTTTTGACGTGGTTTAAACCCTCTTGAGGGAAACACTCCATGGCCCTGGTCAAATAGCTTCTACGGGACAATTTATTATGCAAAGAAAGAAAGTTACAAATGAGCTTCTCATAATCGATCTACTAAACAATGACCTTCCATGCTCTATAAATAGAGATCATGGACCAATTGGGTGTTAAGCCACAGATCAAGGTTAGGTTTGATCTAAGAGAAATTGAGCCATCGGATCACTCTATGTCAGGAACATATCGTGACCATCGGATTAAGTATTTACAAATGCATACTAATGCATACTAAAGAAACACACTATCCGTAACAGATATATTACACAAATTGATCTTAACTAACTCCTAAGTGTTTAAATATCCTAACATCCCCCCTTAAGAACAACTTGGGATAGGATTGAAGGATTTACAAAAGTGACACTATTAGGAGAAGGAAGGAGGCATTAGAGCCTATCCCCCCTTAATGACAAGTTCCTAAACTCCTAACATAGATCGAAGTTTAGAAAACTTCGCTTCTGTAAGAGACTTGGTGAAGATGTCTGCAACTTGATCATCTGTAGGGAAAAATAGCACTTCAAGAACACGATCTTGAACAAGATTTATGACGAAGTGCATATACAACTCAATGTGTTTGCTGCGTTGATGTAGAATTGGATCTTTGGCAATTTTGATGGCACTTTGATTGTCGCACCAAAGTGGAGTAGGCTGCTACTGCTGGAATCCAAACTCTGAAAGGATCTGTCGAAGCCATAAAGCATCTTGACTGGGATTAACTGCTGCTCGATATTATGCCTCTGCTGAAGAAAGAGCAAGAGCTTGTTGTTTCTTACAATCCCAAGTAATAGGTCCAGATCCCAGACTGAAAACATAACCTGCAGTAGACTTTCGATCATCAGGATCGCTGACCCAATCTGAATCAGTGAAACCAACCAACAAAATCTTCCCCCCTATACTGTAATGAATCCCAAACTGAACTATACCTTGAATATATCGAAGTATTCTTTTAGCTGCTTTCCAATGAGTTTCATGAGGTGTCTGCATATAACGGGCAACACAACCAACGGCAAAAGAAAGGTCAGGACAAGAATGAGTCAAGTATAAGAGACTGCCAACAAGCTGAGGATACAAGGTGGCATCGACTTCAGGTGAAGTACAAGTGGTGGAAAGTTTGACTCCAGACTGGAAGGGAGAAGGGGCTGGTGTACAATCTTCCATTTGAAAGCGACGAAGAAGGTCACAAGCATACTTAGACTAAGAAAGAAAGATTCCTTCTTTGGTTTGCAGGACTTGGAGACCAAGAAAATAATGCAAATGTCCTAAGTCTGACATTTCAAAATTTTGTTTAAGAATGGATTTCACATGGGTTATAAGCTTAGGGTCACTATCAATAAGAATAAGGTCATCAACATATAGAACAAGTATGATTAGATGGTTTCCTACTTTCTTGGTATAGACATTGCGGTCAGAATGGCATCTAGAAAAACCAGTGTCAAGGAGAAAGTTATCCATTTTGGCATACCAAGCTCTAGGAGCTTGCTTAAGGCCATATAAGGATTTCTTAAGGCGACAGACAAGGCTAGAGTTATTCTGAACATATTCAGGAGGTTGTTCCATGTAAATTTCCTGCTGTAAATCACCATGTAAGAAGGTAGACTTGACATACATTTGATGGACTTCCCATTTGTGTAAGGATGCAAGGGAAAGAACAAGGCGGATGGAGTTCATTTTTGTGATGGGAGCAAAGGTTTTATTATAGTCAATCCCTTCAACTTGGGAAAAACCTTTGGCAACTAACCTTGCCTTAAGTCTTTCAACACTTCCATCTGATGCATACTTAGTTATGTAGACCCATTTTCATCTGACAAGTTTTCTTCTTTTTGGAAGAGGTACAAGATCCCAAGTATCGTTCGCCATTAAGGAACGATATTCTTCATCCATATCTGCATCCCAATCTGGATTCCCTGAAGCTTCTGCAAAATTTTCTTGATCATGATTCTCGGAAACTTGAGCCAAAAGAAAAGAGACTCGCTAAAACTGAGAACGTGTTCGACGTTGATCTCTAGGATCACTGGCAAGATCACCAGCTGCCTCACATGTTGAATGGACCCATCGAGGAAGCACTTGTACTGGTGCAACTGGAGGAACATGAGCAGGCAGAGGTGGATTTGGAAGAAGAAGAAGAAGGCACAAACGCCGAATCAGGCTCGCAGGCCAAAGATGGCACAATTGCCGAGTTAGACTCGCAGGCCAAGATATTTTTATCAAATTTAACATCTCTTCTAATGATTATATCATGAGAATGTGGTTGAAGAAGTCTATAACCTTTTACATCTTCAGAATATCCAACAAATATGGACTTTTCACTTTTAGGCTACAATGCTTTCCATTTTTCATCCAGAATGTGAGCCCATGCTTCACTACCAAACATATGGAATGACTTACATCAGGTTTAGTTTTACTCCATGCTTCTTCCGGTGTTATACCTTGTAATGCTTTAGTGGGGGTGCGATTAACTATGTAATTTGCACAATTAATGGCTTCATCCCAAAATTGAAGACTTAGTCCCTTAGATTGGATCATACAATTAGCCATTTCTTTTAAAGTGTGGTTCTTCTGTTCAACTACACCATTTTGTTGTGGTGTATATGGAATAGTGTGTTGTTGTTGGATTCTTTGTTTAGTGCAGAAAGTAGTGAACTTTTTGTTAACATATTCTCCTCCATTGTCAGATCTTAACTTAATAATTTGATGACCAGATTGTTTTTCAACAAGGGCCTTGTAGGCCAAGAACATGTTAAATACTTCGCTCTTAAGTTTTAGGAAATAAACCCAAGTGCGTCTGGTGTAATCATCAATGAAAGTTAAGAAATATTTGAAACCAGAAAATGAAGCAGATGGAAGAGGACCACACAAGTCACTATGCACAAGCTCCAAGGGAACCGAGGCGTGTCAAGAGGCACGTTTGTCAAAACTGACCCGATGATGTTTTCCGAGTACACAACCGGAACAAACAGCATCCCTACAAGATACCATCGAAAGACCTGTCACCATATTGTCTTTACATAGTTGTTGCAATGAGCGATAATTTAAGTGACCAAATCGCTCATGCCAAAGTTTGCTCAAGTTATCACTATGAGCAACAAAAACTGAAGGGAAAGGTGATGACCCAAAGTTGTTAAACTTGTACAATCTGGTAATATCATCAACAATTTTGGTATCTAGGACCTGTTGAGGATCTTTAAAATTCTTGATTACAACTTGGTGAGGTGTAAAGGTCACAGTTTTACCTTCACCAGAATGAGTGATTTGATAGACTGATAACAAATTGCAGGAAATTCTTGGAACACATAGTACATCACTAAAATGACCATTATCTACTGGAATTGTTCTAGCTCCTACAACACTTAGAGATCTATCATCACCAACAAATATTTGTTTGGTGTTACATTCATGCATAGTAGAAAAGATGGCTTGATCCTTAGCCATATGATAATATGCTCCAAAATCAATGAGCCATTCATTTGAAGTAGAAGAAGAAGATGTATTATAAGAATAACCAGAAGCACAAAGTGCATGTCCATGAGAGGCAGATTCTGAAGGCGAATCTAAGTTGATGTGGTGCTTCTTCATTGCTGCTTCCGAGGCTGCCATCTTCTTGAAACACTTAGATTCATCATGATTATCTTTCCTGCAATAGTTGCAATGATGCTCAGTCTTCTTTCCTTTTGGCTTGGATCCTTTGTCATTTTTTAAAGAAGAAGCTGACTGAGAGGGTTTTGGACCCTTGTTTGACTTATTATTGCAAAATTTTTGTTTCTTTGGAGGCTTGGACTTTTCTTTCTGTTGGGACAATAAGGCTTTCACAAATATATCTGCATTGTTGATTATTCCAAGATGAATGAGTTTATCTTGCTCTCTAATCAAGGAATCACAAAAGGATTCAGGACTAGGCTCTTGATATCTAGCTGCATTCAAGGATTCTTTCATGGAGTAAAATGTAGATACAAAAACAGAATATGTAGGTCTAAGATTGGAAAGAATATGATAAATGTATTGTTTGTCTTCCCTCCTAATCTTACATTCTGCACATAAGAGTTTAAGAGTTTTCTACTTAGATAAATAATCTTGAATACATGAAAAGTCACTTGGATTTAAAGAAATCAACTCATTTTCGAGTTGGTGACCTCGAATTTCATTTTGTTTACCAAACAAAGATTCCAACTTGTCCCAAACAGCATGAGGTTCATCAATTCTAGATATTTGGAATCGCAAATCAGTAGAGATTGACATCCCAATCAATCCACGTGCTTCATCACATCTATTTGCCTATTTTATTTTCTTATCATCATCAGTGGGTTCTGTTTCTTTCCCTGAGGTAATTCTGAAAAGTCCCCTACTTCGTAGAACATCCTCCATACGAGATTTCCATGAGAAATAGTTGGAACTGTTAAGTAGAATATCACAAGGGGCGGCCATATTTGTAAATGAATAGTTGTAATAGCAGAAACCAATAGTATGAATGTGAAGAGCTCAAAAAAATAAGCGGTTTCAAAAAACATGGCATTGAAAACTGACTCTGTATGATAAAGTTATGCTTGAATAAAGAAACTATTGAAGATGTCCCCAATAGTGACGTGGCAGCTAGAGAATGTCCAGCAAAAAAGGAACCCCCCTCTTCCCAAGATGAACGTTTTAACAATCACTTTTACAAGAAAGTTGCTTTAAGTAAACCACTTTTGTAAAATAAGTGATTTCACTTTTACAATGATATTACTTTTAAATAGTACAACAATAAAAAAAAACTTAAGTGACTCACTTGTATTTTTATTTTTTATTATTTAAGTGAGATGCACTTTTACAATAAAGTAACTTGAAAATAGAAATTGCATGCACTTTTTCTTTTAAAAGTAACTTCCTAAGACTTGAAATCAAGACCTAATAAGGAATAAAGCAACTTTGAACCAAGTGAGCTAGATTAAAAGGTATGTAAAATATGGGAATGAGGAAGTTTTTTTTTTTTTTTTACTCTTCTTGCTTGGTTTGTGTGCTTGCCCTTTTTCCGGCAAAACACACCACAAATCGCAACAAAAAAAAAATTTCCACACTTTGGGAGTTAGATCTCGTTAGCTTGCCCAGAAAGTCTACGTTTTCTCTCTGTTTTTGATTTGCCGAGATCGCACAAGGTGCATGACAAAGAGCATACGCAGCCAAGAAAAACCGTTTCCCTTTCTGTTTTTGATTTGCCGAGATGGCTCAAGATGCACGGCAAAGAGCATACACAGATAGGAAAGCAAAAATCCGAACCCAAAAAAACATAACAGTAAATAATGATAAAATATGAGATTTTCTTCCTTTTAAAAACAGAAAATAAAAAAATGCGTCACTGTAACATTATACCTTCAGATCTGATGAAATACACGTTTCTGGAGCAACCGGGAACCGTTTTCGATCAAACGAAAACTATTTCCCAATGGAAATGATGCTCCAGACGCAATGGAACACCTCCCATAGCCCAAAAATGCACATAAATACTAGAACCAAAAACCCTTTCGAGTTTCGGCAACAACAGTTCAAGATCTAGATCATAACCGAAAGCGGCTCTTCATAACAGCTCTGATACCATGTTTGGGTACACAGGGTACTACCAAAGGTCCAAATATCAAGAGAAATCACTTCACACAAATAGATCATAGATCAACACACCGATGTTTTGATGTGGTTTAAACCCTCTTTAGGGAAACACTCCACGGCCCCGGCCAAATAGCTTCTACGGACAATTTATTATGAAAAGAAAGAAAGTTACAAATGAGTTTCTCATAATCAATCAACTAAACAATGACCCTCCATGCTCTTTAAATAGAGATCATGGACCAATCGGGTGTTAAGCCACAGATCAAAGTTAGGTATGATCTAAGAGAAGTTGAGCCGTCGGATCACTCTATGTCGGGAACATATCGTGACCATTGGATTAAGTATTTACAAATGCATACTAATGGATACTAAAGAAACACACTATCCCTAGGGGATATATTACACAAGTTGATATTAACTAACTCCTAAGTGTCTAAATATCTTAACAGTATTTTATGCCTGGCATATCTTAGTATGTCACTGAAAACAACAATTCTGTTAGTTTTTCTAAAAAAAAAATCATACGCATATATTGCTTGAAGGCATTTCCTGCAGCGGCTCCATCTCTGTATTCATAATATTGTTGTATTTCTACTTGAAATATTTCACAAATTTGTGAGAATGCAATTCTGTTAGTGTATATGTATAAGAAAGACATGAGTAAATTTTGAAATATATGTATCTGCAACGGATGTTTTCCTCTAATGAGCCCAATAGGTCTCTTAGTGTTGTAGCTGGGCTTTGACACCACTTGTAATGTCCCTAAAATTGCAAAAATTTAAAAAATTTCATGTACACCTTATCACTTCCTACTTAAGTAGATGTTCACTAAATTAAATTTAGCACTCGAAAATAACTAGAAGACTTATTAATATGTTGAGAAATGCATGGTTTATATTTTTGCTCATGGTTCACTATTTCAATAGATTGGATAGGGTTTCCTTCTAAATTATGATTCTATAGAAGCGATGCAATGGCATGATAAAATGATCTTCGAAATAGTTCATGAGTCTGATTGATCAGTTTAGTGCTTGTTGGAAGTTTTAAGGGTCTTTATGTCTGCATCATAATTATATGTCATTCTCTAAATGTTGCAACTATAAACACTTAGGCTAAATGGATTTGTTTTGATCATTGATACTATAATTTTCTTATAATTTTCCATGAGCTTGGCCTGGTTGGGATTGGTACCACTGTTGAGGCTTACTTAGCATTTATGCTAAAGCCTCATTATTCCTTTGTTTGTAGGTATTATTAGAGGACTACATTAAAATGAACCCTTAAGTTTTTATGACTATGTGCAACGATACTATGATGTTGTTGAAAGCATTAAAATGTATAACTTAAGTAAAAGGAAAAAGGTGCTCCCACTATAGAGACTGTGTAACTAAATCAAACCCATAGTGGGGGTGGATAGCGAAATAAATTAAGCCAATACCAACCATTCGATGGGATCCAGCTGGATGGGATTAAGGGATAACCCTAAGGATTTGGTTGACTTGTTGCATAATGCATTATTGTGATGCACCTGCAACAATTAATTAATAAGAATATGAGAAATAGCAGAAATGACAGAACCCAGAATCACTTTTATATTGATCACAGGCCACTTCGAGGGGGAAACCTCTTTAGAGCTAGCTCAATACAATTAACTTCACGGTGCCTTCAATGACCTCAACACACACTTATATACTAAGTCTATGCCCAATACTATGAGTCAAAACCATGGGACATATAATACTACGTGACGACTTACAAAGCATATGTGTCCAATACTATGGGTCAATACTATGGGCTAATATAAACTATGGATCAACAAATACTACGGGACGACTTACAAAGCATATGCATCCAACAACAATATACTAACATAATAAAGAGAAGGGTTGACACGGGTTCCTAACATCCCCTCTCCCTTAGAAAAATCTTTGTCCTCAAAGCTTTGGTTGGAGAAATTGTTGCAGAATGTGAAGAAGTGATTCCCCGGTAGCATCCTCGGGTTGCATTTCAGGCCACCGACGCCTTTGGAGTGTCAGGGAGGATTGCTTGGAAGGATGTAGACGAAGAAGAACCCCATCAGTTGTGCTGAAAATGCGCTCAGAACAGTGTTGGTCGGCTTGTTGTTTCAGGCGAATTCTGGCCATGTGAAGATTGTTATGCAGAATGAGAAGAATCTGATCGTGGTTTCGAAGAATCGAGTCAATTTCCTAAACTGGGGAGCTGCTAAGGGTGTATGGAAGAAGAACTGGTCGTGTCTGTCCATAGACTACTTCATATGGTGTCCTTTGAGATGTGGTATTGCACCACCAGAGCGCTGCTAGGAGATCCATAGAAATAGTTGGCCAAAGCTGTGTAGGGATGGGCAAGGGTTTGAGCAATCCCGAAAGGAGTGGCATTTCACCCTTGTTGACCTGGAAAGTATCAGAGTCAGCCACCATCTGTTGAATTGGCATTTTCATTCCCAACCAAAAGAAGTTATATTATTCCCGGTCATACATTTTGAAGAACCCAGAGTGCCCTACTGATGAAGAAGCATGGAGTTCATAGAAGAGATAGCCCTGTTGAACATATTGCAACCAATTTGGAACAAGCAGGGAAAGAGCTGTAAGAGAAACTGGGTCATCAATTGTGCGAGAAGGAGCATCTGCCACCATATTATCCTTACCCTTCTTGTAAGTGATCGCATAGGGATAACCCATGAGTTGCATAACCCATTTCAGGTGTGTTGGGGAGGAGACCCATTGTTCCAGAAAATTTTCCAAACTCTGGAGATCAGTCTTGATGCAAAAATAATTCCCTAATAGGTATGGCTGCCACTTCTGTACTGCATGCAAAATAGCCATCAGTTCCTGCTGAGAGGTAGATGCGACTAAATTCTTACCGGAAAGGTCTCTTGAAGGCGGAAATCTCATTGGTTCAGCAAAGACACCTGCATATCTATCCAAGGAAGTAGTGGAGACCGTTGATGGGTGCATCTGAAGGGAATGGATTTGAGCGATGATACCATGTGAATTCTTCTTAAGTATTTTTTCTAGGCGATTTGAACTGATGATGCAGAGAGACCCTGGTGTTAAGCCCATTAATTTTTGTTGTGCCCCATTTACTAAAAACTGCATCCAAAGTTATGAAAAATCCCATGAGATGGGGCCAAGTGTGCGTAACCATTTAACGCCCAAAACCACATCACATCCGCCTAAGGACAAGGAAAACATGTCAGAGCACAGGTTATAATCTTCCATAGAGATACGCACATTGTGACACTTCCCCTTGCAAGGTAAGGTGCCCCCATTGGCAACCATGACTTCAAAGTTGGAGCAAGGATGGAAAAAACAATCAGCCTGTTTAGCAATCCGAGGGTCAATGAAGTTATGAGTGCTACTAGAATCAATGAGTATGGTAAGAGGGAGCTTCTTGAAGTATCCCATGACTCGCATTGTTTTTGGGGTGGTGACGTCGGTTATAGCATGGAGAGAGAGCTCGGGTGGGTCATCCTGAGATGGGGTGTCAACAGGCGGGTGTTGAATGTGGACCTGATCATCTACTGTATCTGGAGCTTCTTCATCAAGTTCTGAGGCAAGCGGAGAATCCACATCCAAGAGATAGAGATTTTGTTGGACACATCTATGTCCCCGAGTGAATTTCTCATCACAATTATAACAAAGCCCTTTTTCTCGGTGTGCTTGCATCTCTGTTTCAGACAAATGCTTGATAGGAATTGGTTGTGGGGCAGGCGTGATGGGAGGTCGTTGAGAACCCATATTTATGAAGGGAACAAAGGTGGGTTTGGAGCATTGGTGAGCTGCGATCTTGTCCTCTACCAACTTAGCCAACACTAGGACTTCCATCATTGTGTTGGGACAGAACATTTTGACCTCTGAGCGGATTTCATCCTTGAGACCACTGATAAAACAACTCCTGTAGAATTCATCAGACAACCCTTCTGTGTGATTGGCTAGTTTCTCAAATTCTGTTTGATACTCTCTCACTATGCCAATTTAGTGCAGTTTAGTGAGTGCTCCTGTGAAGTCATCAAAAGCACTAGGACCAAATCGTGGCAAAAGGAGTTGGCAAAAATCTGTCCAGTTTGGCTCGAGATGAGCTTTGATGTACCAACGGTACCATTGAAGGGCTTCTTGTTCCAAACGAAAGGATGCAAGTGGAAATTTCTAGAAATCAAAAGTATTATGCAGACTGAAATATTTTTCTGCTCGGTATATCCATCCAGTCGGATCAGTACCATTGAAGCGAGGAAAATCAAGCTTCGAACCATGGAAATTGCTGGAAGAAGAGAACCCATTGTCTGATGAAGACTCGAACTACAGTTTGTTGTTCATAGTTGAATGTTCTAGATGGAGGCCGAGAAATTTTTCATCCAGATCCTAGAGTTTGGCTTGGATGGCTGCAAGTGTGTCTTCCATGGTTTCTGCTCCTACACGGGTGAACCATAACCAAGAGTTTTTTTTTTTTTTGGTTGACTGGGTAGGAAAACAAAAACAGAAATTGCTTCAGTAAAGGAAAATCTGGACTTGGGAAAAAATATGAAGGGTAATTGGGGTTTGACTAGGTTTTGGACACTGTCGAATAGATAGGGAAGCAAAAATGAGGAATTCAGAAGCAGGGTGAAAGAATGGGAAAATTTTGCAGAGGGGGACAAAGAAGCAGAATTCATAAAGAAACTCTGTGGTAAAATTTGAAGGTGATTGGGTGAAATCTGAGGAAGTTATGTCAAACCCTAAAAATAGAAAAATGTGGGATTTCGGGCTTTGGGAAGGGAAATTGAGGATAGGGTCCTCAGGAATGAAATATGCAGAATGGGATGATAGGGGTTCCCTGAAAATTTCAACAGAAACAGAGTGAAAACAAGGGAGATATGGAGAAAAAACTGCAACGGCCCAGAAGTGAGCAGAAATAGAGGGATCTGAAACGACGTCGAATGGATTGAAAACGGCTGGATCTGGAACGACTTTCAGAATGGATCTGAACGACTAGATCTGAAACGGTGCAGCATTGATCGACAACAGTTCAGTTGAAAATAGATATGGACCCCAGGTATGTGCGGCTTCCTAACAGTTCAGGGGTTTCACTCGGCCACCAATGCTGTCTGATGGCTTGCGTATTGGGGAAGTACCCCTCACTCCATGGCTCAGGTAAAATTGATAACCGCTTTGCCACAAACGACAGCTCTTGGTTTACCTCACGGGTGGGAACTAGTCCATCAGGTAGGGGTCGTTTACCTTTTCGCTGGCAGGTCCTGTCAATGGGCCAGCTACTTTGGGGTTCCTATGGTACTCATCACAATGAGTTTTAAGGCTTATGCCCAAGTACTTCCCACAGTTAAGCGGATAGGGATTATTCCCAAATCTGAACCTGCAACAGACGTGAAAAACAATTTGGCAAAAATTTCACCCAGCGAGCCCAAGAAAGTGCTCTGATACCAGATGTGATGCACATGCAACAATTAATTAATAAGAATATGTGAAATAGCAGAAATGACAGAACCCAGAATCACTTTTATATTGATCACAGGCCACTTCGAGGAGGCAACCTCCTTTGAGCTAGATCAATACAATTAACTTCACGGTGCCTTCAATGACCTCAAGACACACTTATATACTAAGTCTATGCCCAATACTATGAGTCAAAACCATGGGACATATATTACTATGGAACAACTTACAAAGCATATGCGTCCAATACTATGGGTCAATACTATGGGCTAATATAAACTATGGATCAATAAAATACTACGGGACGACTTACAAAGCATATGTTTCCAACAACAATATACTAACATAGTAAAGAGAAGGGTTGACACGAGTTCCTAACAATTATCATTTTGGAAGGGGAATGAAGACAAAAGATCTTATGGTTTTTGCGTGGCGATGCAGCAGGACTCAACCTGCTCTCATCTGGATATCGTGGGCCTTCATAAGTTAAACTCGATCCTATTGAACTTGTGTTAATCTTTTATTACTGTAATTGTTTTACTATGGTTGTAACATAACGTTTGGGGTTTTTTCTTGGCAGGGCTTACAGTCATATTAACTTGAGTTGGAAGGTGGAGTATTCATGGTTATGTCTACCATGGTAAGCCTAAACCTAAAATGTCCATTCCCTCCCTTCAAGCGTATGATTGCCTACTTGTGTGTTTGCTCTGTACATTAATAATTTTATGGAATGGTTTCTAAAAATGGGGTTCAAATGAAATGTTGGGTTTTTGTTAACAAGTCGTGGCCAAACTTAGGCATGCTCTAAATTGTAAAGATCCACAGCATTGACTATGTGTTGTATCCTGTATGGAAAATTAGTGTTCAAGGAGATGGTCCTCACTTGCCTCCTGTATTAGCATTGTGCTTACGGTACTCCTGGAAATGTATATTCTTTTAATGGTTTAAATTTGGGGTTTTTCAATTACACGCACGATTTATATAAGAATCTATTTTCATTGTTTAAGAATGGGGGAGGCCCTAACTGGATTTTTTGAACATAACGTTCCCTTTTTATTAAGGGTTTTAATTTTAATACTTTCTTTTTAGTAATGATATTCTTCCAATAGTGTGGGGTCATTTCAACTTGGTTACAGCAAGTGGTCTACTACGTTGATGTCTCTTCAATGTTTAAATGTTTTACTTCCCAGAAATTTGGTAACTGTGATGAGCCCCAAGGTGTGATAAATTATATGAGGATTCCCTCGGTTGATCTCTGTTGTTGTCGAGGGTTGTAAGGAACTTGTCTTTAGCGAAATCCCTGTGTAAGACTCCACTTATGTAACTACTCTCGATTGCGTGGCTAGTTATAATTTATGGTATCATGGTTTATTTTCTCTCGTTTATTTGTTTAACCTCTTGCTTTGGAAAAATGTAGTTTGTTGTAGAAGGAAGATTCAAAATATTTATTTTAAAATATCAAAGGGAAAAGCCCTGAATTGTAATCTGCGCTTTCGTCATACTTTTGTAATGAAATGGACTTGCTTCTGTAATGGGGATTTGATAATTAATAGTTGAGCTATCGTGCTTCTCGTTTGAGAAGGTAAATAATTAATGTAGAGAGAGTAATACTCTCTACATTTTAGCTAGATCTTTAAGGATGAAAACTTAAAGTATGAGGTCATTGATTAAAATCATATGAGATGATTTCTTGTTTATAATAATTTTGATGTGTATTGATTCCCTAGCCCTAGCATTGGAAATGAATTCGCTTTTGTTATGGTTTAACAATTATGTAGAAAGGCCAAGATTCACGCTGTAGCGTGGCCCCTGTATTCTTTAATGTGTATTGGATTCGATCCTAAATCTTCGTTGTTTAATAATGGTTTTTAAATCTGAAAAATGCTCCTGAAAATTTACCCTGTGTAAGGCATTTTTAATTTGATTGTTTAGCTTACTCTTTAAGCCTAAGATGAAAGGAATTGCATCCCCTACATATTGTTTTTAATGGTTATGTAGGAAGGTTGGTGATCTTATGGTTTGAAGTTTTACTATGCTGCGTTGTTAACACCCAAAAAGTGCTCACTAGCTCATTTCCTTATTCACATGATCCATTTGTCCACTTTTCCACTATTTGAGCCTCTAAAGCCATCAAAAGGTCACCAAAAGACCATAATACACCCCTTTTTCCCCTCAAAATGAATATTTTTCCTCCAAAAACATAAAAAACCGTCAAAATGGGTCCAGAATTCCCAAAAATATTAAAAAGGGAATAAAAATATTCAAAATTTTCAAAAAAAGGAAAAAGGAGGGAAAAAGGAGGGAAAAAGGTACCTAAACCATGTTGGTCAATACCATTGGTTTCCTCAAAACCATAATGGTATTCCCCACCACCAAAAACTATAAAAAGGTGGTAGGGGCTCCTCACTTTCCATCCATCCATCATCCTATCCTCACGCTATAAAAATCTCTCACGAGACTTTTGGCCATTTTCAACATCTTGGAGAAGAGACCATTGGAGCTTGGAGCTACTCACCCTTGGAGTTGCTCAACACAAATCCTGACCATTTGAGGTATCTTAATACAAAACATCTATTCTTTTATTTCTTGTTCGTTCCATGAATCGTTTTTAAATTTATTTGTTATATGCACATGTTAGTTTAGATTTAGATTTAATTCATAATCATTTTTTCTTTTTATATTGAAACTACTATCACATTGTTGATAAGTGCCAATTGCACAAAGCTTGGTTGCAAAACCAAGCCAACAGTTTTTGGCGATTCCGCTGGGGATAATACATTGGTTGGGCAAGTAAATGAATTGGGTTCTAGGTGGCTGGTTTGTTATAGTATGTGGGTGGTACATATGTCGATGGCGCTTTCCCATAGCAATGTTGTGGACAAGAGGGTCCATGAGTGTGATGAGTCTGATTCGTTGGAGCATACGAAGTCGTCGCTCCAGAATTAGATGTAGCCCTAGAGAGGTCTGGGGAATTTATGGTGCTCATCGTGCTGAAAGGTTTATTTTGTGTTGTGACTTGGCTGATAATACCATCAGTGACATGTGATGCCCCCGGAGCATCACCACGTGAAGAATTTCCTCGTGGGGCATCTGGTATGATGGTGTAGAGATAGCTTGACTAGGCATAAATCAGGTCGAATTGTTGAGATTTTAAGATAGCTTCTTCTTCTGACTGGGGTCATTCGGAAGCTACGTCTTTGACTATGAGGGGTAAAAGTGATTTGAGAAACCAATCCAAAAATATACGGTCGTCCAGTTTTATCTTGGAGAGGCTACGACGCTTGCGCCACTCATGGATATGGTCGGTGATGTGGGTAGCTATGTTTTGTCTGCAAGACAACAGTATTTCAACTCCTGCATCATAGCATACAGGTAGCTGAAAACACTGAAGGAAAGTGGAGGCGAGGGACTTAAATGTATGGTGGGTCCCATGTGGTTGTTCAATGTACCACTTGGCTACAGAGCCAGCGAACATTCGTTGTAACAATCTTAGTCTAATGGAGTCATCCACTATGGAGTTAAATGAACACCATAGGTGAAATGACATTATGTGGTTTTGGGGATCCTCCCCAGGTTTTCCTTGAAACTTGGGGATGTCTGAGGGGAGATTTGTAGGCATGGGTGGCCATGTAGGTTTGTGCCTTATAGGATCGTTGGTTAACCTGGCTAGGTCTGGTAAGTTCAGACTAGCCATGTAAGGTAAACTAGCAGATGGGTGTGGCATAGTGACTCGGACATAATTGTTAATGGTGGCATTATGTAGTGGTCCAGTGGCTCCTAAGGGTATGCTAGGTATTGAAGGTATGTGTCCTCCAACCGTTGTGGTGTGGAATGGGCCAGCGCTCCCAAGTGCAACGTGGGTTGCAGAGGGGTTAGGAATAGTGCCATGAATTCCTGGGATCTGGGTTGTGGTAATGAGAGGGGGTGTGATTCCTATGTTAGGCATACCCATAATAGGAGGTAGTCCTGTGTTGGGGATACCTAAAGGTGGAGTGGCCCCTATATTAGGCATGCCTAAAGGGGTTGTTGTTACCATGGGTGGCACAATAGTAGAAGGGTTTGTCAATGTATCTCCAATAACACTGGTGAAGAGGGGTCGTATTCTGATCCAGCCATGAAGTTGGTTGGTGATATTTCAGTAGGGTTTTCGCCTCAGCTACATATGTGAAGTGAGGTGTGTCAAAATCGTATGAATGTGTTCTTGGCCGATGACATGTCGAGCCAAGGGATAAGGCTCTACGTCTATGAAGCGTAGAGCCAAGTGTACTAAACTGAGGGGGTTCACCCTCAATATGGAGAGATCGTCTTAAATTCTCAACGGTGAGAAACATTTTAAAATTTCAGTGTAAGGTGGTGATGTAAAAAAAAACTTGAAACCCTATTGCAACAATGAGTGCAAGAGGGGAGTGAAAAAATAAAGGCTCTCAGGCCAACAACCAACCTCAAAAAGCACTTATTATAGCAGCTATGTTATAATAAGTGGAGGGATGCAACAAAATTGGTCAGAATACCAAAAGTCAAACAGTTCCTAGAAAAAAGTGGTGTTACTAGACCAAAGGTGGGTATTGCATCATGAAAACACCTAACTAGAAGTATTGTGAGTCAACAAATGATATTGTCTACAAGGTGATGAAATCAAAGTCATACAATATAGAGTGTTGAATCAACAGCTATATATCACCCTACTAGGAGGGACACCGAGTAGACAATCCTAAAGAGTGGCAACTAGGATTCCCCGTTCATGACACGTACGGTAGGGTGAATCTGCAGTTTGGTTCTATCTCCATTGTACCCCCATTCAGGTGTACATCGAGAAATTCGAAAGGTATCTTTCGGTTATTGAATGGATTGCGGTATTCCACTCAGACTTCTGGAACCAGTCTGGCTACTTCAACCCTCCTAAGGGAGAGGCCTTCCCGATAAATTGGTTGATAACCATGTCAAATTTATAAGGAATTTTTGGACCCTTAAGACAACGATTATGTCTCAAATGTAAATAATTGAGCGGTGTTATTGGTACACCTATCCCCTCAATTCTACCTAACTACAAGATTCTTTTAAGTGCTCCCCAAGTGGGGTTAAAAGTTTGTTGAGTTAAGGGAAAGTGTCATAGGAATCTCTACCATCATCCAATACCAACAAAAGTAAAGCTACAATGCAGAAGGAAACAATTATTCCTGAATTTGAATGTAACTTAGCTGATGAACTCAAAAATATGAAGGCTAATATTTATGTATTTGAACTCCTCAAAATACCCTCCCTAAGGGAGACCTTGCCTAAAAGCATTATTCTTAATAAAGATAGGGAAGTTCAAAATAACAGTTTGGAAACCTCTTCAAATCCAAATGGATGAAAGCCATATGGGAAGAAGATGCCTCCCTTTTTATTTACTTTTGAGATATTAAATAGGAATGTGCATAATTGCATGATAGACTCTGGTGCTTCATCAAATGCCATGCCTCTTTCAATTTGTAAAAATATTAATGTCTCATGGAAACTCTCTCCTACCCAGAATGTCCAAATTGATAGATCAAGAATCAGATTAATAGGAGAAATCAAAGATGTCATTATCACATTATCTGTCGATCCAAGAATTCATCAGACCATTGACATTGTAATTGCTAATATTCCTGAAGCCTATGACATGTGGCTAAGTAGAGAATCGTGAAAGAAACTAAAGGGATACTTTGCTACTGATTGGTTCCATTTATGGATCGCATATAATAGTCAACCTAATAAAATTAAAATCAATAGAGAGCCATACATGAGGAGGACAGTCACAGATCTAAATGATCCCAGTGAGTCTACTGTCTATTTCAGCACACATATTGAACATTACATGTTTGACACATTTTTTGGAAATTTCCTTGCTGATGTTTCACCCACTGAAAACATTGAAAGTTAATTTGGAATTTTTAATTATACTGTTGTTCCTTTTTCTCGCACAATTGTACACAATGTATATAATGTAAATACAAATTTTAGGATAGAAGTAAATTCTCAGACCTTATTTTTTGATGGTTCTAAATCAAACAAAGGTTCTGGTGCAGGGTGTGTACTGATAGATCCAAAAGGATGGAAAATTATGATTGATTGTATGTTGGAATTTGAGTGTATGAATAATGTTGTTGAATATGAAGACCTCGTTCAGGGTCCCAGAAAAGAAATTGACTTAGGTGCTCAAGTTATCAAATTCTATGGATATTTTGAAATGATTGTGAAACAAGTTAGAAATAAAATCCATCTCATATCTCCTCATTTGATAAACTGTGAGAATGAATTCCGAGACTTCACTGATTTTTTCAAAGCATTTAATATTAGGTCTATTCCTAAATCATAGAACTTTTACGTTGATTTGTTAGAAAACACTACTTCTAGACTCATTCCTCCTGAGGGTTTATCCCCAGATACTTTTTCCATTGAGTTGATGTACAGACCTTCAATTCCAGATAATGTTAGCAACTGGAAGGTATTGATGATTATCAACAAATCCTACATTTCTTAACAACTCAAGACACTTTTAAAGACATAGCCATTGATGAAGTTGAACATTAAAAATAGCAATCAAATACTCAATTTACTTATAACTTAATTCTCAAATCAATAATTAATTTAGAGAAATTTTACGATTTGCAGGATGAATTAAAAACGCCACCAACTACAAAACTCATAGTTCTTCGTTGAATTACCAACATTTTAACTTAGGAACTAATCAGAACCCTCAATTGATTGACCTTTGGATTGATTGTTCGCCTGCTGAAAAAAGAGCTTACATCAAACTATGCAAGGAATTTAATGATGTTTTTGTATGGAATTATGATGATCTTAAAACATTTGAAACTAAAATCATCCAGTATAACTTTCCTACGAAACCTCAGATCAAACCATATCAACAATAGTTAAGGAAAATGCATCCTAGCCTAGAACCATTTGTTAAGACTTCAAGAAATGCAGATATTTGACATTGAAGGCTGCACCTTTATCAATTTATAGATATTTTTTTGTTTAGGAGGAATTATGATGGAGTTTTTCTCATATGTCTTGATAAAGAAGAGACTGATAATATTTTGTTACAATTGCATGCAGGACCTGCTGGAGGAAATTATGAAGGAGAAACTACAGCTCATAAAATATTGCGGGCTGGTTATTATTGGCCAACTTTGTTTAAAGATGCACATACCTTTGCTAGAAAGTGTGAATATTCTCAAAAGAGTGCTGGAAAAGTCAAGAAGTCAGCCTTCCCCCTTCAATCAGTCACTGTCCAATTTCCCTTTCAGTAGCGGGGCTTGGACTTTGTCAATCCTATCATCCCTACTTATTCATTACAACATCGATATATCCTGACCAAAACTGATTACTTTACCATATGGGTAGAAGCAATCCCCCTTAGGGTTTCAAACCCAAATCAAGTGATATATTTTGTTGAAATTAACATTGTCACTAACTTTGTGTAACGTACCCACGTTACACCTACACATATCTTACAACTATAAAACTATAAAAATAAAAAATTTCTATATTACGTCTTCTATCAGCTTCATAATACTCGTTAATTTCCCATAAACATAATTCAAACACAGGCAATCAATACCCATAAACATATCAGGGTTTAATTATATCTTCCATAATTCTCGGTGAAGACTCACAAGAATTACGATTTCAGTCATCCAACATGAAATATGGTTCCATTGCAAATAACATAACAAACAACAACATATTCAGGGAAACAACGTAAAACAACCTTATTCATATGAAAAAATCCAATCATGCATTCAATCATTAATCCCATATTTATGCCAATCTTTCTATGAGCAAGACATGAACTTTCCTTTTATCAAAGAAAGATATGACAGCATAAGCAAACAAAAGGTGCATAATTAAGCATAACCAACTCATCATTCACAAACCAATTAATACAGCAGATAGCTTATGCAATTGAAAGAATAATGGAAACATTATTCATGAATACAACCTTCTGTAATGTCCCTAAAACTGCAAAAAAATAAAATTTTCCTGTACACCTTATCACTACCTACTTAGTAGATGTTCAGTAAATTAACTTCAGCACTGGAAAATAACTAGAAGACTTATTAATATGTTGAGAAATGCATGGTTTATATTTCCGCTCATGGTTCACTGTTTGAAAAGATTGGATATGGTTGCCTTGTAAATTATGATTCTATGGAAGCGATGCAATGGCATGATGAAATGATCTTCGAAATAGTTCCTCAGTCTAATTGATCAGTTTAGTGCTCGTTGGAAGTTTTAAGGGTCTTTATGTTTGCATCATAATTATATGACATTCTCTAAATGTTGCAACTATAAACACTTAGGCTAAATGGATTTGTTTCGATAATTGTAATACTGTAATTTTCTTGGGCTTGGTAGGACTGGTCAAGCTTACTTAGAATTTATGCTAAAGCCTCATTCTTCCTTTGTTTGTAGGCATTATTAGAGGACTACATTAAAATGAACACCTAGGGTTTTATGACTATGTGCAATGATACTATGATGTTGTTGAAAGCATTAAAATGTATAACTTAAGCAAATGGTGAAAGATGCTCCCACTATAGAGATTAGGTAACTAAATAAAACCCATAGTGGGGGTGGATAGCGAAATAAATGAATCCAATAGAAACCATTCGATGGGATCCAGCTAGATGGAATTAAGGGATAACCCTAATGATTTGGTTGACCTGTTGCATAACACATTATCAGTTTGGAAGGGGAAAGAAGAGCAAATCGCTTCTGGTTTTTGGGTGGCGACATAGCAGGAATCAAGCTGCTCTCATCTGGATATCATGGGCTTTCATGAGGTAAAATCGATCCTATTGAACTTGTGTTAATATTTTATTACTCTAATCATTTTACTGTGGTTGTAAAATAATGTTCGGGCTTTGTTCTTGGCAGGGCTTACAGTCGTATTAAATTGAGTTGGCAGGTGGAGTATTCGTGGCTATGGTTACCATTGTAAGCTTGAACCTAAGATGGCCATTCCCTCTCTTCAAGCGTTTGATTGACTGCTGGTGTGTTTTCTCTATACATTAATAATTTTATGGAATGGTTTCTAAAACTGGGGTTCAAATGAAATGTTGGGTTTGTCTTAACAAGTGGTGGCCAAACTGATGCATGTTGTAAATTGTAAAGATCGATAGTGTTGGCTGTGTTTGTAGCCTGTATGGAAAACCAGTGTTGAAGGAGATGGTCCTCAATTGCCTCCTGTATAAGCATTGTGCTTATGGTACTCCTGGAAATGTATATTCTTTTAATGGTTTAAATTTGGGGTTTTTTAATTGCAAGCACAATTTATGTAAGAATATATTTTCGTTGTTTCAGAATGGGGGAGACCCTAACTAGATTTTCAAAACATAACGTTCCCTTTTTATAAAGGGTTTTAATGTTAATACTTTCATTTTAGTAATGATACTATGCCAATAGTGTGGGTTCATTTCAACTTGGTTACAACGTCTGGTCTACTGTGTTGAGGTCTGTTGAATGTTTAAATGTTTTACTTCCCAAAAATTTGGCAACTGTGATGAGCCCAGGGTTTGATAAATTATATGAGGATTCTTTCTGTTGACCTCTGTCATTGTCGAGTGTTGTAAAGGAACTTGTCTTTAGCGAAATCCCTGTGTAAGGATCCACTTATGTAACTACTCTCGATTTCTTGGCTAGTTATAATTTATGGTATCATGGTTTATTTTCTCCCATTTCTTTGTTTAAGTTCTTGCTCTGGAAAACGTAGTTTGTTGTAGAAAAAAGATTCAAAAGATTTATTTTAAATTATCAAAGGGAAAAGCCCTGAATTGTAATATGCGCTTTTGTCATACTTCTGTAATGAAATTGACTTGCTTCTATAATGGGGATTTGATAATTAATAGTTGAGTTATCATGCTTCTAGTTTGAGAAGGTAAATAATTAATGTAAAGAGAGTAATACTCTCTGTTTTTTAGCTAGATCTTTGAGGATGAAAACTTAAAGTATGAGGTCGTTGTTTAAAATCATATGAGATGATTTCTTGTTTATAATAATTTTGATGTGTATTGATGCCCCAACCCTAGCGTTGGAAATGAATTCGCTTTTGTTATGGTTTAACAATTATGTAGAAAGGAAAACACTCACATTGTAGCATGGCCCCTATAGTCTTTAATGTGTATTGTGTTCGGGTACACAGGGTACTACCAAAGGACCGAACACCAAGAGAAACCACTTCACAAAAACAGATCACAGATCAACACACCGATGTTTTGACTTGGTTTAAACCCTCTTGAGGGAAACACTCCACGACCCCTGTCAAATAGCTTCTATGGGACAATTTATTATGCAAAGAAAGAAAGTTACAAATGAGCTTCTCATAATCGATCAACTAAACAATGACCCTCCATGCTCTTTAAATAGAGATCATGGACCAATTAGGTGTTAAACCACGAATGAAGGTTAGGTTTGATCTAAGAGAAGTTGACCCATCAGATCACTCTATGTCGGGAACATATTGTGACCGTCGGATTAAGTATTTACAAATGCATATTAAAGAAACACACTATCCCTAACGGATATATTACAGAAGTTGATCTTAACTAACTCCTAAGTGTCCAAATATCCTAACACGATCATGAACAAGATTTCTAATGAAGTGCATATGCAGCTCAATGTGTTTGCTGCGTTGATGTAGAATTGGATCTTTAGAAATCTTGATGGCACTTTGATTGTCGCACCAAAGTGGAGTAGGCTGCTGTTGCTCGAATCCAAACTCTGAAAGGATATGTCGAAGCCATAAAGCGTCCTGACTGGCATTAACTGTTGCTCGATAATCTGCTTCTACTGAAGAAAGATAAAGAGATTGTTGTTTCTTACAAGCCCAAGTAATAGGTCTAGATCCCAGATTGAAAACATAACCTACAATAGACTTTCGATCATCAGAATTTTTGGCCCAATCTGAATGAGTGAAACCAACCAACAAAGGTTTCCCCCCTGTACTGTAATGAATCCCAAACTAAACTATACCTTGAATATATCGAATTATTCTTTTAGTTGCTTTCCAATGACTTTCAAGAGGTGTCTGCATATAACGGGCAACATGACCAACGACAAAAGAAAGTTCAGGCGGGAATGAGTCAAGTATAAGAGACTACCAACAAGCTGACAATATAAGGTGCCATCGACTTCAGGTGAAGTACAAGTGGCAGAAAGTTTGACTCCAGACTGGAAGGGAGAAGAGGCTGGTGTACAATCTTCCATGTGAAAGCGACGAAGAAGGTCACAAGCATACTTAGACTGAGAAAGAAAGATTCCTTCTTTTGTTTGCAGGACTTGGAGACCAAGAAATTGATCCAAATGTCCTAAGTATGACATTTCAAAATTTTGTTTAAGACTGGATTTCACATGGGTTATAAGCTTAGGGTCACTACCAATAAGAATAAGGTCATCAACGTATAGAACAAGTATGATGAGATGGTTTCCTACTTTCTTGGTATAGACCTTGGGGTCAGAATGACATCTAGAAAAACCAGTGTCAAGGAGAAAGTTATCCATTTTGGAATACCAAGCTCTAGGAGCTTTCTTAAGGCCATATAAGGATTTCTTAAGGCGGCAGACAAGGCTAGAGTTATTCTGAACATATCCAGGAGGTTGTTCCATGTAAATTTCCTCCTTTAAATCACCATGTAAGAAGGCAGACTTGACATCCATTTGATGGACTTCCTAGTTGTGTAAGGATGCAAGGGAAAGAACAAGGCAGATGGAGTTCATTTTTGCGACGGGAGCAAAGGTTTCATTGTATTCAATCCCTTCAACTTGGGAAAAACCTTTGGCAACTAACCTTTCCTTAAGTCTTTCAACACTTCCATCTGATGCATGCTTAGTTCTGTAGACCCATTTACATTTGACAAATTTTCTTCTTTTTGGAAGAGGTACAAGATCCCAAGTATCGTTCGCCATTAAGGAACGATATTATTCATCCATGGATGCATCCTAATCTGGATTCGCTGAAGCTTCTGCAAAAGTTTCTCGATCATGATTCTCAGAAACTTGAGCCAAAAGAGAAGAGGCTCGCTAAAACTGAGAACGTGTTCGACGTTGATCCCTAGGATCACCGGCAAGATCACCAGCTGCTTCACCTGTGGAACAGACACATCGAGGAATCACTTGTGCTGGTAGAACTGAAGGAACATGAGCCGGCGGAGGTGGATTTTCATCCTAACTGTCATCATCAAAAACTGGAGTTAGAAACCTGTCAAGGAAGTTGGAAGAAGAAGAAGAAGGCACAAACGCCGAATCAGGCTCGCAGGCCCAAAATGGCACAATCGTCGAGTTGGGCTCGTAGGCCAAGATATTTTCATCAAATTTAACATCTCTTCTAATGATTATATCATGAGAATGTGGTTGAAGAATTCTATAACCTTTTACATCTTTAGAATATCCAACAAATATGCACTTTTCACTTTTAGACTGCAATGCTTTCCGTTTTTCATCCAGAATGTGAGCCCATGCTTCACTACCAAACACACGGAAGTGACTTACATCAGGTTTAGTTTTACTTCATGCTTCTTCCAATGCTATACCTTGTAATTCTTTAGTGGGGGTGCGATTAACTATGTAATTTGCAATATTAATGGCTTTAGCAAAAAATTGAAGACTTAGTCCCTTAGATTGGATCATACAATTAGCCATTTCTTTTAAAGTGTGGTTCTTCTGCTCAGCTACACCATTTTGTTGTGGTGTATATCGAACAGTGTGTTGTTGTTGGATGCCTTGTTCAGTGCAGAAAGTAGTGAACTTTTTGTTAACATATTCTCCTCCATTGTCAGATCTTAACTTAATAATTTGATGACCAGATTGTTTTTTAACAAGGGCCTTGTAGGCCAAGAACATGTTAAATACTTCGCTCTTAAGTTTTAGGAAATAAACCCAAGTGCGTCTGGTATAATCATCAATGAAAGTTAAGAAATATTTGAAACCAGAAAAGGAAGCAGATGGAAGAGGACCACACAAGTCACTATGCACAAGCTCCAAGGGAACTGAGGCGTGCCAAGAGGCACGTTTGTCAAAATTGTCCCGATGATGTTTTCTGAGTACACAACCAGAAAAAACACCATCCTTGCAAGATACCATCGGAAGACCTATCACCATATTGTCTTTACATAGTTGTTGCAATGAGCGATAATTTAAGTGACCAAATTGCTCAAGCCAAAGTTTGCTCAAGTTATCACTATGAGCAACAAAAACTGAAGGGAAAGGTGATGACCCAAAGTTGTTAAACTTGTACAACCTGGTAATATCATCAACAATTCCCGTAGCTAGGACCTATTGAGGATCTTTAAAATCCTTGATTACAACTTGGTGAGGTGTAAAGGTCATAGTTTTACCTTCACCAGAATGAGTAATCTAATAGACTGATAACAAATTGCAGGAAATTCTTGGAACACATAGTACATCACTAAAATGACCATTATCTACTGGAATTGTTCCAGCTCCTATAACACTTAGAGATCTATCATCGCCAACAAATATTTCTTTGGTGTTACATTCATGCATAGTAGAAAAGATGGCTTGATCCTTAGCCATATGATAAGATTCTCCATAATCAATGAGCCATTCATTTGAAGTAGAAGAAGAAGATGCATGATAAGAATAACGAGAAGCACAAAGTGCATGTCCATGAGAGGCAGATTCTGAAGGTGAATCTAGGCTGATGTGGCGCTTCTTCATTGTTGCTTCCAAGGCTGCCATCTTCTTGAAACACTTAGATTCATCATAATTATCTTTCCCGCAATAGTTGCAATGATGCTAAGTCTTCTTTCCTTTTGGCTTGGATCCCTTGTCATTTTTTAAAGGAGGAGCTGACTGAGACGGTTTTGGACCCTTGTTTGACTTATTATTGCAAAAATTTTGTTTCTTGGGAGGCTTGGACTTTTCTTTCTGTTGGGACAATAAGGATTTCCCAGATGTATCTGCATTGTTGATTATTCCAAGATGAATGAGTTTATCTTGCTCTCTAATCAATGTATCACAAAAGGATTCAAGACTAGGCTCTTGATACCTAGCTGCATTCAAGCATTCTTTCATGGAGTAAAATGTAGATACAAAAATAGAATATGCAGTTCCAAGTTTGGAAAGAATATGATAAATGTATTGTTTGTCTTCCCTCTTAATCTTACATTCTGCACATAAGAGTTTAAGAGTTTTGTACTTAGATAAATAATCCTGATTGCAGGAAAAGCCACTTGGATTTAAAGAAATAAACTCATTTTCAAGTTGGTGACCTCGAATTTCATTGTGTTTACCAAACACAGATTCCAACTTGTCCCAAGCAGCATCAGGCTCATCAATTCCAGATATGTGGAATCGCAAATCAATAGAGATTGACATCCCAATCAATCCACAAGCTTCGTCACATCTATTTTCCCATTTTCTTTTCTTATCATCATCAGTGGGTTATGTTTCTTTCCCTGAGGTAATTCTGAAAAGTCCCCTACTTCGTAGAACATCCTCCATACGAGATTTCCATGAGAAATAGTTGAAAATGTTAAGTGGAATATCACAAGGGGCAGCCATATTTGTAAATTAATAGCTTTAAAAGTAGAAACCAATAGTCTGGATGTGAAGAGCTTGAAACAATAGGTAGTTTAAAAAAAAATGACACTGAAAACTGACTCAGTATGATGAAGTTATGCCTGAACAAAGAAATTGTTGAAGATGTCCCCAATAGTGACGTGGAAGCTAGAGAATGTCCAGCAAAAAAAGAACCCCCTTCTTCCCAAGATGAACCTTTTGACAATCACTTTTACAAGAAATTTGCTTTAAGTGAACCACTTTTGTAAAATAAGTGATTTCACTTTTACAATGTTATTACTTTTAAATAGTGCAACAATAAAAAAAACTTAAGTGACTCACTTGTATTTTTATTTTTTATTATTTAAGTGAGATGCATTTTTGCAATAAAGTAACTTGAAAATAGAAATTGCATGCACTTTTTTCTTTAAAAGTAATTTCCTAAGACTTGAACTCAAGACCTAATAAAGAATAAAGCAACTTTGAACCAAGTGAGCTAGATTAAAAGGTATGTAAAATATGGGAATGAGGAAAGGTTTTTTTTTTTTTACTCTTCTTGCTCGGTTTGCGTGCTTGCCCTTTTTCCGGCAAAACACATCACAAATTGAAACAAAAAAAAAATTCCACACTTTGGGAGTTAGATCTCATTATCTTGCCTGGATAGTCTACATTTTCTCTCTGTTTCTGATTTTCCGAGATCGTGCAAGGTGCACGACAAAGAGCATACGCGACTGAGAAAAACCCTTTCCCTTTCTGTTTCTAATTTGCCGAGATCACTCAACGTGCACGGCAAAGAGCATACGCAAACCGAGAGAGAAACAATCCGAACCCAAAAAAAATCTAACAGTAAATAATGATAAAATAAGAGATTTTCTTTCTTTTAAAAACAGAAAATAAAAAAATGTGTCACTGTAACATTACACCTTCAGATCTGATAAAATACGCGTTTCTGGAGCAACCGAAAACCGTTTTCGATTAAACGAAAAATATTTCCCAATGGAAACGATGCTCCGGATGCAATGGAACACCTCCCATAGCCCAGCAATTCACAAAAATACCAGAACCAGAAACCCTTTCAAGTTTCGGCAACAATAGTTCAAGATCTAGATCATAACCGGAGGTGGCTCTTCATAAAAGCTCTGATACCATGTTTGGGTACACATGGTACTACCAAAGGACCGAACACCAAGAGCAACCACTTCACTCAAACAGATCACAGATCAACACACCAATGTTTTGATATGCTTTAAACCCTCTTGAGGGAAACACTCCATGGCCCCAGCCAAATAGCTTCTACGGGACAATTTATTATGCAAAGAAAGAAAGTTACAAATGAGCTTCTCATAATCGATCAACTAAACAATGACCCTCCATGCTCTTTAAATAGAGATCATGGACCAATTGGGTGTTAAGCCACGGATCAAGGTTAGGTATGATCTAAGAGAAGTTGAGCCATCGGATCACTCTATGTCGGGAACATATCGTGACCGTTGGATTAAGTATTTACAAATGCATACTAATGCATACTAAAGAAGCACACTATCCCTAATGGATATATTACACAAGTTGATCTTAACTAACTCCTAAGTGTCTAAATATCCTAACAGTATTTTATGCCTGGCATATTTTAGTACGTCACTAAAAACAACAATTCTGTTAGTTTTTCTATAAAAAAAAGTCATACCCATATATTGCTTGAAGGCATTTCCTGCAGTGGCTCCATCTCTGTATTCATAATATTGTTGTATTTCTACTTGAAATATTTCCCAAATTTGTGAGAACGCAATTCTGTTAGTTTATATGTATAAGAAAGACATGAGTAAATTTTGAAATATGTGTATCTGCAATGGATGTTTTCCTCTAATGAGCCCAATAGGTCTCTTAGTGTTGTAGCTGGGCTCTGATACCACTTGTAATGTCCCTGAAACTGCAAAAATTTAAAAAATTTCATGTACACCTTATCACTGCTTACTTAAGTAGATGTTCACGAAATTAAATTTAGCACTCGAAAATAACTAGAAGACTTATTAATATGTTGAGAAATGCATGGTTTATATTTCTGCTCATGGTTCACTATTTGAATAGATTGGATAGGATTGCCTTCTAAATTATGATTCTATAGAAACAATGCAATGGCATGATAAAATGATCTTCGAAATAGTTCCTGAGTATAATTGATCAGTTTAGTGCTTGTTGCAATTTTTAAGGGTCTTTATGTTTGCATCATAATTATATGTCATTCTCTAAATGTTGCAACTATAAACACTTAGGCTAAATGGATTTGTTTTGATAATTGATACTGTATCTTTCTTATAATTTTCCATGAGCTTGGCCTGGTTGGGCTTGGTACCACTGGTGAGGCTTACTTAGCATTTATGCTAAAGCCTCATTATTCCTTTGTTTGTAGGTATTATTAGAGGACTACATTAAAATGAACCCCTAAGTTTTTATGACTATGTGCAACGATACTATGATGTTGTTGAAAGCATTAAAATGTATAACTTAAGTAAAAGGAAAAATGTGCTCCCACTATAGAGAGTGGGTAACTAAATAAAACCCATAGTGGGGGTGGATAGCGAAATAAATGAAGCCAATACCAACCATTCGATGGGATCCATCTGGATGGCATTAAGGGATAACCCTAAGGGTTTGGTTGACCTCTTACATAACGCATTATCATTTTGGAAGGGGAACGAATACAAAAGATCTTCTAGTTTTTGGGTGGCGACGCAGCAGGACTCGACCTGCTCTCATCTGGATATCATAGGCCTTCATAAGTTAAACTCGATCCTATTGAACTTGTGTTAATCTTTTATTACTGTAATTCTTTTACTGTGGTTGTAACATAACGTTTGGGGTTTTTTCTTGGCAGGGCTTATAGTTGTATTAACTTGAGTTGGAAGGTGGAGTATTCGTGGTTATGGCTACCATGGTAAGCCTGAACTTAAAATGTCCATTCCCTCCCTTCAAGCGTATGATTGACTACTTGTGTGTTTGCTCTGTACATTAATAATTTTATGGAATGGTTTCTAAAAATGGGGTTCAAATGAAATGCGGGGTTTTTGTTAACAAGTTGTGGCCAAAATTAGGCATGCTCTAAATTGTAAAGATCCACAGTGTTGACTATGTGTTGTATCTTGTATGGAAAATTAGTGTTCAAGGAGATGGTCCTCACTTTCCTCCTGTATTAGCATTGTGCTTACGGTACTCCTAGAAATGTATATTCTTTTAATGGTTTAAATTTGGGGTTTTTCAATTGCACGCACGATTTATATAAGAATCTATTTTCATTGTTTACGAATGGGGGAGGCCCTAACTAGATTTTTTGAACATAACGTTCCCTTTTTATTAAGGGTTTTAATTTTAATACTTTCGTTTTAGTAATGATATTCTTCCAATAGTGTGGGTTCATTTCAACTTGGTTACAACAAGTGGTCTACTACGTTGATGTCTCTTGAATGTTTAAATGTTTTACTTCCCTGAAATTTGGTAACTGTGATGAGCCCCAAGGTGTGATAAATTATATGAGGATTCCCTCGGTTGATCTCTATTGTTGTCGAGGGTTGTAAGGAACTTGTCTTTAGCGAAATCCATGTGTAAGACTCCACTTATGTAACTACTCTCGGTTGCGTGGCTAGTTATACTTTATGGTATCATGGCTTATTTTCTCTCATTTCTTTGTTTAAACTCTTGCTATGGAAAAATGTAGTTTGTTGTAGAAGGAAGATTCAAAATATTTATTTTAAATTATCAAAGGGAAAATCCCTAAATTGTAATCCGCGCTTTCGTCATACTTTTGTAATGAAATAGACTTGCTTCTGTAATGGGGATTTGATAATTAATAGTTGAGCTATCATGCTTCTCGTTTGAGAAGGTAAATAATTAATGTAGAGAGAGTAATACTCTCTACATTTTAGCTAGATCTTTGAGGATGAAAAATTAAAGTATGAGGTCGTTGATTAAAATCATATGACATGATTTCTTGTTTATAATAATTTTGATGTGTATTGATGGCCCAGCCCTAGCATTGGAAATGAATTCACTTTCGTTATGGTTTAACAATTATGTAGAAAGGCCAAGATTCACGCTATAGTGTGGCCCATGTAGTCTTTAATGTGTATTGGATTCGATCCTGAATCTTTGTTGTTTAATAATGGTTTTTAAATGTGAAAAATGCTTCTGAAAATTTACCCTGTGTAAGGCATTTTTAATTTAATTGTTTAGCTTACTCTTTAAGCCTAAGATCAAAGAAATTGCTTCCTATACTACATATTGTATTTAATGGTTATGTAGGAAGGTTGGTGATCTTATGGTTTGAATTTTTACTATGCTACGTTGTTAACACCCAAAAAGTGCTAACTGGCTCATTTCCTTATTCACATGACCCATTTGTCCACTTTTCCACTATTTGAGTCTCTAAAGCCATCAAAAGGTCACCAAAAGACCATAATACATCCCCTTTTCCACTCAGAATGAATATTTTTCCTCAAAAAACATAAAAAACCCTCAAAATGGGTCCAGAATTCCCAAAAATATTAAAACGGGAATAAAAATATTCAAAAAAAGGAAAAATGAGGGAAAAATGTACCTAAACCATGTTGGTCAATACCATTGGTTTCCTCAAAACCAGAATGGTATTCCCCACCACCAAAAACTATAAAAAGGTGGTAGGGGCTCCTCACTTTCCATCCATTAATCATCCTATCCTTATGCTGTCAAAATATCTCATGAGACTTTTGGCCATTTTCAGCATCTTGGAGAAGAGACCATTGGAGCTTGGAGCTACTCACCCTTGGAGTTGCTCAACACAAATCCTCACCATTTGAGGTATCTTAATACAAAACATCTATTATTTTATTTCTTGTTCTTTCCATGAATCGTTTTTAAATTTATTTGTTATATGCACATGTTAGTTTAGATTTAGATTTAATTCATAATCGTTTTTTCTTTCTATATTGAAACTGCTATCACATTGTTAATAGGTGCCCATTGCACATAGCTTGGTTGCAAAACCAAGCCAACAGTTTTTGGCGACTCCGCTGGGGATAATACATTGGTTGGGCCGATAAATGAATTGGGTTCTAGGTGGCTTGTTGGTTATAGTATGTGGGTGGTGCATATGTCGATGGCGCTTGCCCATAGCAATGTGGTGGACAAGAGGGTCCATGAGTGTGATGAGTATGATTCGTTGGAGCATACGAAGTTGTCGCTCCAGAATTAGATGTATCCCTAGAGAGGTCTGGGGCATTTATGGTGCTCACCATGCTAAAAGGTTTATTTTGTGCCGTGACATGGCCAATAATACCATCAGCAACATGTGATGCCCCCAGAGTGTCACCGCGTGAAGAATCACCTCGTGGGCCGTCTGGTATGATGGTGTAGAGATAACCTGATTGGGCATAAATCAGGTCGAATTGTTGAGCTTTTAAGATAGCTTCTTCTTTTGAATGGGGTTGTTCGAAAGCTACGTCTTTGTCTATGAGTGGTAGGAGTGATTTGAGAAACCAATCCAAAAATATATGGTTGTCTAGTTTTATCTTGCAGAGGCTACGACGTTTGTGCCACTCATGGATATGGTCGGTGATGTGGCTAGCTGTGTTTTGTCTGCAAGACAACAATATTTCAACTCCTGCATCATAGCGTACAGGTAGCTGAAAAAACTGAAGGAAAGTGGAGGCAAGGGACGTAAATGTATGGTGGGTCCCATGTGGTTGTTCAATGTACCATTTGGCTGCAGAGCCAATGAACATTCATTACAACAGTCTTAGTCTAATGGAGTCATCCACTATGGAGTTAGATGAACAGCATAGGTGAAATGACAATATGTGGTTTTTGGGATCCTCCCCAGGTTTTCCTTCAAACTTTGGGATGTCCAAGGGGAGCTTTGTAGGCATGGGTGGCCATGTAGGGTTGTGCCTGATAGGATCATTGGTTAACCTGGCTAGTTTTGGTAAGTTCAGACTAGCCATGTAAGGTAAACTAACAGATGGGTGTGGTGTAGAGACTGGGACATAACAGTTAATGGTGGCATTATGTAGTGGTCAAGTGGCTCCTAAGGGTAAGCTAGGTATTGAAGGTATGTGTCCTGCAACCATTGTGGTGTGGGATGGCCAGTGCTGCCAAGTGTAACATGGGTTGCAGAGGGGTTAGGAATAGTGCCATGAATTCCTGGGATCTGGGTTGTGGTAATGAGAGGGGGTGTGATTCCTATGTTGGGCATACCTAAAGGTGGAGTGGCCCCTATATTAGGCATGCCTAAAGGGGTTGTTGTTACCATGGGTGGCACAGTAGTAGAAGGGTTTATCGATGTATCTCCAATAACACTGGTGAAGAAAGGGTTGTATTCTGATCCATCCATGGGGTTGGTTGGTGATATTTCAGTAGGGTTTTCACCTCTGAAATAGATGTGAAGTGAGGCGTGTTAGAATCATATGACTGTGTTCTTGGCCGATGATGTGTCGAGTCAAGGGATAATGCTCTACGTCTATGAAGTATAGAGCCAAGTGTACTAAACTGAGGGGCTTCACCCTGAAGATGGCGAGATCATCTTAAATTCTCAATGGTGATAAAAATTTCAAAATTTCAGTGTAAGGTGGTGATGTAAAAAAAACTCGAAACCCTAGTGCAACAATGAGTGCAAGAGGGGAGTGAAAAAATAAAGGCTCTCAGGCCAACAACCAACCTCAAAAATCACTTATTATAGCAATTGTGCTATAATAAGTGGAGGGATGCAACAAAATTGGTCAGAATACCAAAAGTCAAATAGTTCCTAGAAAAAAGTGGTGTTACTAGACCAAAGGTGGGTATTGTATCATGCAAACACCTAACTAGAAGTATTGTGAGTTAACAAATGATATTCTCTGCAAGGTGATGAAATCCAAGTCATACAATATAGAGTGTTGAATCAACAGCTAGATATCCCCCTACCGGGAGGGACACCGAGTAGACAATCCTAAAGAGTGGCAACTAGGATACCCCGTTCATGACACGTTCGGTTGGGTGAATCTGTAGCTTGGTTCTATCGTCGTTGTACCCCCATTCGGGTATACACCGAGAACTTTGAAATGTATCCTTTGGTTACTGAATGGATTGCGGTATTCCACTTAGACTTCCAGAACCAGTCCGGCTACTTCAACCCTCCTAAGAGAGAGGCCTTTCCGATAAATTGGTTGATAACTGTGTCAAAATTATAAGGGATTTTTGGACCCTAAAGACAACCACTATGTCTCAAATATAAATAATTGAGGGGTGTTATTGGCACACCTATCCCCTCAATTCTACCTAACTACAAGATTCTTTTAAGTGCTCCCCAAGTGGGGTTAAAAGTTTGTTGAGTTAAGGTAAATTTTAAGGCTCAGTTTAAATTATATGGCAGAGTGGATGCAAGTGTGATATTCAAACTGAAATTGATTTGCCTCGATTGGGCGATTGATTACAAATGAAAGAAAAGACGCTTCCAGTTTTGCAAAAAATAAAGGCGTTTTTGGAAATGTAAATGCTTGAAAAAACTATTGAAAAATAATGGATCTTTGAAATAATTTAAAAGGAAGCCAATAACATAAATATTTCAAGAAATAAATTGAACTCCTAGAAAATTGCTTTGGCAAAGTATTGAGCAAATAAATAGTAAAACCTTTGATCTAAATAAAATGCAGAAAAATATTTCTTTCAATTAGTGAAAATTTTTAAAAAGACTTTTAAATGGATCATATATAAATAGAAAAAGATTTGGAATGGCTGTAAAAATGAAGAAAAAATAATGCTGTAAAAGAGGCTAAATGGGCAAAAAATACAGCAAATTTTTTTTCAAAAAATTGGTCGAATTCAAAATAACTATATCACGGGTTTTGGGGAAACAGTCGTGATGTGCAGCGCGAAAAATGGCCGCGAAGCTGCGATGTGTAGCGTGAGTTTCGGTAACACAGTCGCGATGTGTAGCGTGGAAAATGTCCGCGAAGCCGCAATGTGCAGCGCGTAAAATGGCCGCAAATCCACGGTGCGCCACGCGGAAAAAGGCCGCGAGGCCGCGATGAACATCGTGACTGTCGGCCCCAAACCCGCAATGTTCATCACGGAAAAGGACACGAAACCCGCGATATGCCACGTTGGAAGGCCAACATGGAATTTCGCGGCCTTCGGCGGACCGCCGCTAACAAAAAAAGACATAATTAAAAAGGCTAAGGTGAATAGGGTTACCTGAAACTAGTGGAATCGAAAACCAACGGTCGAATCTCCCAAAAATCAAGAAAGAGATTTGATTGCTCTGCCAAACTCGCATGTAACAATGACACATCATATTGGCCCCACACCCTATTTATAGAGATTTGACCATTTTTCAAACAACCATTGCGATATCATACGACATCCATTCCTTAAACTATTGGTACCATTGGAATCAGCACAGCGAGAACTTCATGGTAGTCCTTTCCTTTTCCTGTTTTTAGTAGGTCCATTTTTGACCATTTTTTCACGCCCTCGTCGACTCAGTTTGCGTGCCACTTCGGTCGTTCTCCATTTTTCATGAGTCTTATATCGTTGGATTTAGTTTTCCACGCTCGTGATGATGCTTGAGATCATTTCTCGCTCTCACGCCTAGATTTTTCGGGCATTTTTCCCATGCCCCGTTGCCTCAGTTTGCGTGCGACATCGATCATCATTCGTTTCTGACAAGTCTTATATTTCTGGATTCAGTTTTTCACGCTCGTGATGACGCTTGAGATCATTTCTCTCTCTCACCTCCAAATTTTTTGGGCATTTTTCCCATGCTCCCTTGTTGCCTCAGTTTGCGTGGCACATCGATCGTTGTCCATTTTTGACAAGTTTGATATCATTGGATTCAGTTTTACGTGCTCGTGATGATGCTTGACATGATTTCTCGCTCTTACCCCCATAATTTTTGGGCATTTTTTTAAAATGCCACTCATCACCTCGGTTTGCGTGCCACATTGGTCGTTTCCCGTTTATGACAATCTTTATGCCACCGGATTTAGTATTCCGCACTCATGACGATGCTTGAGACCTTTTCTCGCTCTCATCAATACCTTTTTGTTCGGTATAGTTTTACCCCTTTTTCGGACCGAGCAATCCCTTTTACGAAAAAGGCACTTAGGGAGTTTCTGTTAAGCTCTTTTCTGACTCCTAAAACAATGAAAAGATTGTCGAGCAACCTTGCTTCCTTTCCTGCTTGCTAAACGTATCTGAAAGGGTGTCTACCTGGTATACGTTTACCCCTTTTCTGGACCTTGTAGACTAAGTACGAAAAAGGAATACTCTAATCACATCGGCTAGAAGAGCTCTCCATTTGCATCATTTTATGCTTTTTCGGGCCTTGGAGACTAACTTACGAAAAAGAACACCAATGGAGTCCACTTACCGCTTTCAGACTCTCTAAACATGAAAGTGACCACGAGCAATCACCATCCTGGGCTCGTAAAAACCCACAGGACGGTACTCACAACCACTGCAGAGTCTTCTTATCATTTTCAGACTCCTTAAAAATGAAAGCACCCATGAGGACGAATAGTCCTGGGCTCACAAATACCACAAGATAGTACAATTTAAGAGCACACTTTTATCCCTTCTTGGAGCTCATTTAAACTACGAAGAAGGACCCAATGGTGTTTCTCGGTGCCACAACAGATCACGTCTACTCATATGGTAGCTTCCCCATTTTGGTTTCCTTTGTTTAGAGTATTCTGCAGTATGTCACCCTGAGAATCCCTCGACAGCACCCATCAGCTTGACCCGCCAGAGTCAATACATACCCTTCAGTCCTTAAAAGCTATGATCCCCACACCTACAAGTCAGTTCCCTACATTGCCAGGTCAACCATGTCATCATGCTCTGAACAAAGCAAGTTTGAGTCCACCCACTCTATGACCCCAGTTATTTCCCATCCCCACAAGTATGTCAGTCCTACCATCATTACTACCACACTTCAGTTCTACACTTCGTGCTCCTATCAAGTAAACACCATTGCCTTGTTAGTTGCTGGTCTCCCTCTATCGATGACAACCAAATTGATTCCAGAGTATAGACCTAGAGGTCCCTGTGTCTTGGACTCATCACCATTTATGATGAGTGCCTACAAATTATTTTGAGAAGAGTCCTCAGTGCCTCTCCAAATGGTTGTTTCTCACATGCTCGACTTCAACACCTTGATCGCATCATTGAGACTCGCACAGGGTATTGGTCCTTTCAGTTATTTGTTGAAGACCCCAGATACCACCCGACTCTTCCACATTTGAGAGTCTACTCATGGAAACAACCAGTTACATTTTTCCTATAGATATCCAAGTTGCGCATGGCGACAATATTCAGATGTACCCCAGTTTTATACTCCCTCGAGTATACAGTTAGATATACTCCTCAGAGTTAACTCAGAGTCATTGAGTCCCTACAGATGTTGGACACCTTAAGATTCAGCAGTTCATCGACCATTATGAGACCTTGTTCAGAACGGTTGTCGCTTTATTCTAGTGTATCAGTTATTGAGATCAGTCATGTTATGATCATGAGTACATCCCAAAATAGTGTCCCCTTTAGACAATTATGTTCTACCAACAGATTTGTTATCTATTATTCAAGTCCCACTTCTTGGGACTGATTGTTATGTATAGGTCTTGATACGAGCATGGGTATGCCCGCCTCATCCATTATCAGAGATTATTCCTCATTCATATTGAGGCCATGTAATATTTTTTCATTTTTGTAGCTTCCAAGGGTTGTGGATCCAGTCTCCAACCGGTCTCTTCTCTTCCCCAAACCCCAAGAAAAAGACAAAAGAACTATGATCTTTATCGGCCATACGATGAGCTCCTGCCCTCACACATCAGGGGGCAATCTGTTAACACCCAAAAAGTCCTCACTAGTTCATTTCCTTATTCACATGACTCATTTGTCCACTTTTCCACCATTTGAGCCTCTAAAGCCATCAAAAGGTCACTAATAGACCATAATACACCCCTTTTTCCCCTCAAAATGAATATTTTTCCTCAAAAAACATGAAAAACCCTCAAAAAGGGTCCAGAATTCTCAATAATATTAAAAAGGGAATAAAAATATTCAAAATATTCAAAAAAAAGAAAAAGGAGGGAAAAAGGTACCTAAACCATGTTGGTCAATACCATTGGTTTCCTCAAAACCACAATGGTATTTCCCACCACCAAAAACTATAAAAAGGTGGTAGGGGCTCCTCACTTTCCATCCATCCATCATCCTATTCGCACGCTGTCAAAATCTCTCATGAGACTTTTGGCCATTTTCAGCATCTTGGAGGGGAGACCATTGGAGCTTGGAGCTACTCACCCTTAGAGTTGCTCAACACAAATCCTCACCATTTTAGGTATCTTAATACAAAACATCTATTCTTTTATTTCTTGTTCTTTCCATGAGATGTTTTTAAATTTATTTATTATATGCACATGTTAGTTTAGATTTAGATTTAATTCATAATCGTTTTTGCTTTCTATATTGAAACTACTATCACATTGTTGATAGGTGCCCATTGCACAAAGCTTGGTTGCAAAACCAAGCCAACATGCGTTTAACTTTTTTTTATTGAAGTGTGAAGAAATCCTAAGCAATCTTTTCAGGCATTAAAAATTTTAAATAAAAAGATTTAGTACAACATGCATTTTGATTTATGCTAAAGTAGAATGACCAAGAGTTTGGAATTAAAACAAGCGAATCAGTCTGCTTATAGGAGACGATTCTGCTGAAATCATAATTGGTTTAAATTCATTCATGAGCCTTTTACTGTTTTCAGTTAACTAGGGTTTGAAAACTTTAAACCAGAATTTTAACTTTTAAAAGAAAAGAAGAATAACGTGGGAGAGTCAATGCCATAGGCCCTTGCTATCACTAAATTCTGCTACTAGATTATTATGGAAATAATTTGATGGAGTTAAATTTCTTACGTTTAGCAGCCTAATAATAATTTTGAAAAGAGCATAAGAGTATCTCATACCTGTAGAGTTGCAGCTTGATCGTTCTGCTAGCATAGACTTGCACACTTTCAAACACTAATTACATAATCAAGTATGTGTTGATCTGGTTGACCTGTAGAATAATTGAACCGAATGACTTTTGGACTACCAATTTCCTCCCAACCTTGACCCTTAACCATTCCTAGTTCACTGATGGATCCCCTCGAGATGGTTCCAACATGCAATAAGACAATAGAGGACCTAGGGAAGATTGATGATGCAATTAAGTTCTTGAAAATAAAAGGCTCTTTCAGTTTCTGTGGAAAAATTCTCTTCTCTTACCATAGAATAACGATAGAAAGAAAAGATGCCCTTCACTTAGGAATTGTCTTTCTTTATATAGGTAAACTTTGGAATATAGTTGTGGAGTTAATAAAAATATTTTTTAATATTAACTCCAAATTTGTTTTAGTTTTGAATTATAATATATTTAAATAATATTTTATTTAATTCTATACTCCTAGTTAATCTAGGAATTTTTAACGTGTTCCTTTATGATTTTTTTTAAAGGAACCTTTTTATTTTATTTACTATGTATTTCTATAAATTTGGATCACAATCTTTTCTTTATATATACTATAAATAAATATCTTGTGCATATATTTTCTGCATACTATTTATGCATAATTCATATATAATATAATTAATATCTTATGCATAGATTTGATTCATATTACTTATACATAAGTGAGACTTCTTTCATAAATACTCCGCTTGATTATTTATTTAATTAAATCACATAACAATTCTTTGATAAATATTTAGTACATGGTCCAATCTTTTGACCAAGTCTTTTGGATAGGTTTGGATAGTTGGATAGGTAAGGTGACTCTAGGTCCCTCTTGCATGTTGGATTCCCTCGTTTAACATGGTAGTTCCCGCAGTCCTTGATGAGAGCTAGAATGATTCATTTAACCAATTAAATAATTGTGATGATGAGTAGTGCTATTTAGAGTTTTCTTAACTCAACACTTTCAAGATCAAGTAACCCCGAGTGCTCTTCAGAGCTTTGGCTCAACACTCTCACATGGGTGTTACGCTAATGCAATTCTAGAGCATCTCGCTCAACACTAGTACTAGAATGTGGTTGTGAAGCACATCTAGAATATTCAAATGGTCTCAGATCCAGTATTTATTATCAAGCTTGGAGTGCTCCAGGGCTTATGTCCAACACTCTATGTACATCGGGGCTTACGCCTAGTACATAATAAAATTCCCCTATGTGCATTAGGGCTTATTCCCAACACATAATAAAATTCCTCTATGTGCATCGGGGCTTACGCTCAACACATAGGTAATCCATGCGCTCCAGATCTTATGCTCAACACATGATAAGATTCACTCATGCATAATAAGACTGCACAATATAATCAACGGACATCTCAGCAAATTAGAGTTTATACCCACATCTCATGATAAACATCGATCAATTACACTAGGGATTTCATGCCCAGTACATAACAATAAATATGCATCAGTCAAGGTCCATGCTCAAATATAAGTACATCATAAATAAATCATATGCATCGGGGCTTATGCCCTATATATAACATAAACATAATCAGTCAAAATTTGGGATATTACACCTTCTAACAGGCTTAACATAGAAATTCATGACTTACATTTAATTATACATTCATTCCACAATTTGAACATGTCAAGCATAATTAAACACATTAATACTAGAATTCATACACGGATACTTATCTGCATTATGCAGGAATGTGGAAACAGGCTGCATGTGAGCCAAGCTCCTCCCAACCTTAGAACTTGTCCATCCTATACTATTTCAGCTCCCAAGTTCACGCCTGAGCCAGGATCCAAACATTAACCAGAGGTATCTTACCAATTTTCCCCCAACTCTTTCTCAGAGCCTCAGGTGGAAATAATAGAGGTAAGGATAAATTTAGGGTTCAACAAACAACAGTTTGGTAACCAAATCCTTGTCAATTCCGCGGTTGAACCACCTAAGTTCCTTCCCAAAACGTACAGTGACACATTTCACTGCAAACGTAGGGAATCCATCTGGGTCTCTTGCTTCCTTTCCAATTCACTAGATAATTCATCCGAGGAATTCATAGTCAATTCGGTTATCTCAGTATAACAATGTTCAGGTTCTTTCTCTACATTTCAGGTTTGGGTTCCTCACAAGAATCTCTTTCTATTTTTTCCTTCACTCGCAGACACTTCTCTTGCACTCAAAAGACACTTCCCCATACTCTGCATGCATTCTCCTATGTGTTCTACATGCATTCTATAGACTCCCCCCGACCCCAAGCTCTCGATGCATGCATTTTTCCTCCATCCCCTTCCCATCACTCATGTCTCACCACCTTGGCCGTTTGTAGCATCAGCCTTACCTACGTCTTCCTGGATCAACGAGGCTACCCCCGTGTTTGTAACATCCTGAAATTTACAAATGTTTAAAAATTTTCGATATAGCTTTTAATGTGTAATCTAACTGTGCGGAAATATCATAAATGTTTAAATGTTTTCTTGCTGTACTAAATACAGTGTTGGTCAAAAGTGTAATGTTGCGATAAGATAATTAATATCTTCACTGCGATGTTAAACTTACTACTCATCTGTACTTTCAAAATTCTTTGTTGCTATTCTAATGATAAAAGTTTTTTATCTGTTAACTATTGTTTCTTTTGTTTGATGATGAAGGGGTCCTACGGATGCCCCGAGGCTTACTTAGCATTTGTGCTAAAGCATTTGAATCGTCCTTTTTCACAGATTACGGGTAAGAGCTTAAGTGTTTACGGCATGTGACCGAAGAGTTTCTAACCAGTTTTCTATGTCTCCCAAGTGTTAATGATTTAAGAGACATAATGTCGAAAATGCTATTGGTGAGATCTTCAATTAGCCTAGTTTCTAAAACATAAGCAAATCAGTTGCATTATTCATAATCATGTACTAACCTTTTATTAATTGTTCAAACAACAAATAGGATTCATAAATCATAGTTTAACTCTATGTTTATTGTTATCGTGAGTTTTCTAATTAATGTATATTGTGAGCAGGGATAATTTTAAAGACCCATACTTATTTAAAAGTGTATAAATCTTGGCGAATCTTACCAATTGTTAAAATGTCAACTATAAAATATTTGGCGATATTTTTCTAAAATTATTTCAATTTATAAGGATTTTATATAGTTTATATAATAATCTGGCAATTTTTAGAGTGAAAAAAGTTTACCCCATCAAAATTGGGCGAAATGGGGCTTCAAAAAATGCAAATTGGCGAATCGTTTTTTGGAAAAAAACATGCAAAAATAGCCCATGGGCTAAATTTCGCCCCTAATATTATCCTTGATTGTGAGATTACCCAATGTCTATAAGTGATGGCTAAGTGCAATTAAAATGCAACGTCGATATGCAATTCTTTATATATAAATTTAGAACCTAGGAATTACATGCAATATTTGATTATGTTCTAATCTAGGAATTATTTCAAATCATATCATAGTCATTTGCTAACTTATGAACTATTGCAAATTCTTATTTAATTATTATACTATATTGCGATATATATATATATATATCAATTCCTAACATATTCCTATGAACAACATTTATATGGTATTGTGTGTGTGCATCTATGTGACCCTATATGACATTATGATTTCCTAGCAAAGACTCCGACACCACCTTGACTTACCACAAGGTGTTATTATATAATCGAATGGTGCATGTTATCAACAATCCGATACATTGTAAGAAATGTGTGATATTAACACTATTAAGGTATCGTGCTAGAAGGCATTTGGGATTCCTTGGAATTTAATACTCCCAACTGCCAAGACAGTGGAATGTCTTCGTGGACACTGTCATAAATCTTAAATTGGAAACGAAACTCTGTTTGGATAATAGTACAAGTTAACTAGCTTTTGCTTTCTCCATTAGAATTGTTAGATACTATGAAAATAGAAGTATAGTAATTGTATTTGAAATTGAAATAAGTTGTTGTACAGAATAAAATAAATACTATTGTAAGATTAGAAAACATAAAACATAAAAATAAATAAACCATTATTTAAATCTATGACTGTCAAAATGGAAATATAATAAAATGCTTATTGATGCTATTAAATTTGCAGCTGTTATGATTTCCTAAATTCTTTGTGACAGAAAGATAATTTCAATTCTTGTATATAGAAACTGTTTGTTTTCATTATATATATACTTGTTAGCAGTAATGGATAATAGTTCTGTATACATAGGAATATAAATATTTCTGCAGTTGTTATTTCAATAATATTTGTGAAATAACAATACAGTGAACTTGAAACATTTAACTAATGAACAGAGTGATAAAAGAAGGACATAGAATTATATTATTTAATACAGAATATTAATGATAGGAAAAACTAATGAAATACTTCAGTATTGATCTTCTCATTCATCTGGCAATCTGCCTATCAATTTATCTACCTTAATCTCTTCTCTGTACTAGAGTACAATGCAGATCCATTAGCAAGGGGAAAAATGTAGAGGATATTTTATTCAATTCATCTTACCTAATCATTCCTATAGAGAATCCTAATTAGATCAAAAACTAAAATAAATGCATTTGTTTAATAATAACCTTGAAAACAGTAAATCGATAATTGCAGATAGAAACTTTAACTATTTAGAATTAGATGAGACAAGTAGAACCTATAAATGAAGATGGGCCCGACAAACACCCATGGAGGCGTGTTCCTCCCAACCTTTTCCAGAACAAGCAGCCAAAACTACTTGCTTCCTTTGGACCCCCAAGCTTGCTTACTGAACCACTAAGTAGATGGAATCTATGTAGAAGCAAGGCACTCAGTAATATAACTTCTGCACTTAGCAGTGTAACTTCTGCACTAAAAAAAGGGCTTCTGCACCCAGTAGTATAATAGGCAAACTTACACCATGATAAAAAACTCAGCATATCCCCTCATCAAATGTCTTGGGTGCAAGCAAATCAAAACCCCAAGGTAAATTTTCTCATCAGGAAAAGTGATGAACCTCAGTTCATAATTCAATGGCTCTTATATAGACTTCCTAGGTCTTTAGTGGTCAGTTTTGAATAAATGAGCCTCAAGCTCCAGTCCCACCTTCCAAGGCACTATGACCACATTTCAAGGGAGTTGTCCCATACCAACAACTAGTTAGTTGCATCATGATGATGCCACTTGTCCATTTCCTTCTACCCTAGATTCCATTCCACCTAGTGGGTTAGTAAACTCTCTTTCAATAGTCCCCTTAGGTGTTTGTCTCATATTTAATTTATTAAATAATAAAATATTCTGCAATTACAGTCATCCTTGGACACTTGTTGTAGGGCCCCTCCTTTAGGGTCCTTCCTGCTTAACCTGAAACTCAATCACTTGATACAAAAGATATTAGAAAGCATAATGACTAGATAAATAAACTAAATAAATGAATAACTTAGCAAATTAAAACAAACCATAAGCTGTCAACCGATACATCTTGTCCACTATCATCCGCGTCTTCCGTAGGATACCTCTAGCAAAGCTCATTTAACCATTGGAGAAGCAACCGTTAGCTTCGCCACCCAACCATAGGCTCATGCTTTCAGTTGCATGGCCTCCCCCGAGCTTTGGGTCATAGAGCTTACACACACAATAATCAAGAAACCCAACTTGGGATTCCCCCCCACCAAGATTTCTAGCCAAACCCTTAATAGCAGCAAGCAATGAGGTAAATCAAAATTACGATAGTCATCCAGGGTCTGGGTGCTTTACCCATCCCCAAAGTCTTCCTTTTAAAGGAAAATCCCCCTGTGACACATGTCGCTTCATGCATAAATAATTCTTTAATTAAAAACAACTCACCCATCCAAGTGTTAGTTTCTCTAGGAGATGCACCAGCATTCCTAAGTTTGCTCATGTTTGTCCCCTAGATATTTCACCTAACTCCTAAATTTGTGGTGAAGGTGGATTTGACTAGATGTCTCTGCTTGGGATTCTACTTTGCTCCTAAATAAGGTTTATATTATTTTAAATGCTCAAAATAATATCTCATGTACAAATTCCTAAATACAAATAATATTATTTAAATGCTAAACCAATCTATCATGTGCAAATGTCTAAAATACTAAAATGCATTTTTCTAAGTATTGTTCTAGGTGCAAAATTATACGTTTCAATGCAGTTAAGTTTAGTAATCAACTTTTACTAGGACCCGAGTGCCGCGCCGTTGGGCCTCCTTGTTCCTTAATTTTATTTCCCCGACATGGCACCACTCCATTGGGTCCATTCATCCATAGTTTCCATTCCTCGGCAAGGTACCACATCGTTGGGTCCTTGCGTCCACTCTTTCTGTTTTCGGCAGGGTACCGCACCGTCGGGCCCTTCTGCCATCATCCTTCCGTTTTGACTTGCGGGAACTTCATGTAGGGATTTCAGGAGTCGTTACCTTCCATCCTCCGTCTACACACTATTAGGGACTAATGGTGTTGAGGAGTGAATCCGTTCTCACTGTGCACCCCCCAACTCGTATATGACCAGCTCCGTCGTGGCCCACCTCGTACGCCCTCACGCTTTCCTCTTGAGCAAGCAGATCAGTGCTTATCTTCTCAAGTGTGATATTCCATAGGAAGTTGACATTGTCATCGCTCTCCCTGTGTGTGATTTACCCGTACTCTACGACCCTTAATATTCCTTTGTGTTTTCGTTGGTGAACCGTAGTATAATCTTTTTATTGTAAAATCGCTCTGAGCTAAGAATATATTGTTGTAAAGGCTCTACAGCTGTGTGCGCAGAGACCTAGCCAAGAGAAAGAAGAGTCTACAGCTGAGTGCGCAGACTAAGAATGGTTGCCCCATCCCTTTTGAAAGAAATATATTACCAACTGTTCTTGTGGACGTAGTTTTCCATCCGGGGAAGTGAACCATGTTAAATCCTGTGTTATGTGATAATGTTTATGAATGAATGACTGTCTGTATTTTCTGTAGAATGAATTCTTGAATGTTTCCTTGCATGCTGTAATATGAGAACTTTGATATGCATTTACCAATAGGAGAAGTTTGGAAATGATATTGTAGGTTCCACGAGAGTAGATGAATGGTGAACATTTTAAGTCTGTGTTAAGGTCGTGAATCAGTCATTTAAGTATAATTACTTCTGTAAAACACAGTGAAGGAACGCAACACAGTTAATCATGTTTATCATTTCAGTTCATGTTGTAACAAATCCAAGTTCTAGACGAATGCTAGAAAGATAGCCCGTAAGTGCCTGAATGAATGGATGAGTGATATTCATTTCAGTACCTTAACGTTTCTGAGATTTTCCAAGTAGAGGATAATTGTGGGTAGTTAGCAGTTCTAGTAGAAGATCTGCAGCAGTAAGAAACCCTTGGTGCAGCCCGCAGTGTTTCCTCCACCGCGTAGTACTGCTCGCAACATAGATCCTGCTATGCACCGCATCACTTTGCCCCGCAGCGCACTCCTCCTGTCCTGCGCTACGCAGCTTGTCCAGATAAACAACTCATCATTTACTGTGGAAACCTAATTCCGCAGTACCCCATAAAGACACACCTCGGGTGAGACCTCAACCTGCTCGCAGGTTGTTGCCGAAAGGGTCGGTGCAAAGGGGTTTTGTTGGTAAAAGGAAGAACTGCAAAGAACCTGGGTCTATTTGAAAACCCCTAGGTCAGTCAAGCCAACAATCTTTGAAGGAAAAGCTGCCACATGGTACTTCTCCTTAGTAGTGGGGTCCATTGCTTCCTGCTATGATTTTAAAACTTTATTTCTTGAAAAATTTGGGGATGACAGAACCCCTGAATATTTAGTCATGGATTTGTCCTCATTAAAAATTAAAGGGAAATAAAGGGTCAAAGAATTTAACCAAAGTTTTTCCTACTTAAAAAACAAGATTCCCAATAATGTTCTTCCAACTGAAGAATTACTGGTCACCTACTATGTTAAAGGTCTACCAATCCCTATCACTATGTGGGTCAAAAGAGCACACAAAAACAATCTACAGGAATCTTTCGTTGAAGCAATATCGGTAGAAAAGGATATGTTTGTTTTGAAACATAATCCATAAATTCAAGTAGATCGACCCTCCATGTCCCCGAAAAGGTAAGAAAACATCCCTAAACCTGCAATACAAAACAAAGATCCTTTTGATATGGATAACGTAAACAAATTGTTATAGAAGGTATCAAATTAAATGGTATACTTAAGAAAAACAAGTACTGAGGGTCAATCCAATAATAGAGGATTTGTAAGACAACCTTTTAGAATGTCTTATCGACCACCTCAAAATAAAACTCCACCCACCCCTGATGAGGGATTGTATTCGGAATAAATTTACTCCATTTGCATATTTATAGTCAATGAGTCACAAACTATCCCTAATAATAATGAGGAAATCCCTAAAATAGAAGAAACCGAGGAATCTGAACCCCCTGATGAAGAGCAAGATCATCATATTAATGCAATCAAATATTATTTTGTTGAATTACCCATGATTGAAGAAGAATGTGAACCAGAAACAATATATAATGTACAACATCCTTACAATACTCGTAATAAAGGGAAAGTCTCATAGGAATCTCTACCATCATCCAATACCAACAAAAGTAAAGCTACAATGCAGAAGGAAACAATCATTCCTGAATTTGAATGTAACTTAGCTGATGACCTCAAAAATATAAAGGCTAATATTTATGTATTTGAACTCCTCAAAATACCCTCCCTAAGGGAGACCTTGCCTAAAAGCATTATTCTTAATAAAGATAGGGAAGTTCAAAATAACAGTTTGGAAACCTCTTCAAAGCCAAATGGACAAAAGCCATATGGGAAGAAGATGCCTCCCTTTTTACTTACCTTTGAGATATTAAATAGGAATGTGCATAATTGCATGATAGACACTGGTGCTTCACCGAACGCCATGCCTCTTTCAATTTGTAAAAATATTAATGTCTCGTGGGAACTTTCTCCTACCCAGATTGTCCAAATTGATAGATCAAGAATCAGATTAATAGGAGAAATCAAAGATGTTGTTATCACATTATCTGTCGATCCAAGAATTCATCAGACCATTGACATTGTAATTGCTAATATTACTGAAGCCTATGACATGTGGCTAAGTAGAGAATGGTCAAAGAAACTAAATGGATACTTTGCTACTGATTGGTCCCATTTATGGATCGTATATAATAGTCAACCTAATAAAATTAAAATCAATAGAGAGCCATACATGAGGAGGACAGTCACAGATCTAAATGATCCCAGTGAGCCTGATGTCTATTTCAGCACACATATTGAACATTGCATGTTTGACACATTTTTTGGAAATTTCCTTGCTGATGTTTCACCCACTCAAAACATTGAAAGTTAATTTGGAATTTTTAATTATACTGGTGTTCCTTTTTCTCGCACAATTGTACATAATGTATATAATGTAAATACAAATTTTAGGATAGAAGTAAATTCTTGGACCTTATTTTTTGATGGTTCTAAATCAAAAGAAGGTTCCGGTGTAGGGTGTGTACTGATAGATCCAAAAGGAACGAAAATTATGATTGATTGTATGTTGGAATTTGAGTGTACGAATAATGTTGTTGAATATGAAGACCTCATTCAGGGTCCCAGAAAAGCAATTGACTTAGGTGCTCAAGTTATAGATTTCTATGGATATTTTGAAATGATTATGAAACAAGTTAGAAATAAAATCCATTTCATATCTCCTCATTTGATAAACTGTTAGAATCAAGTCCGATACTTCATTAATTTTTTCAAACCAATTAATATTAGGTCTATTCCTAAATCACAGAACTTTGATGTTGATTTGTTAGAAAACACTACTTCTAGACTCATTCCTCCCGAGGGTTTATCCCCAGATACGTTTTCCATTGAGTTGATGTATAGACCTTAATTTCCAGATAATGTTACCAACTGGAAGGTATTGATGATTATCAACAAATCCTACATTTCTTAACAACTCAAGACACTTTTAAAGACATAGTCATTGATGAAGCTGAACATTAAAAATAGCTATCAAATCCTCAATTTACTTCTAACTTAATTCTCAAATCAATAATTAATTTAGAGAAATTTTACGATTTGCAGGATAAATTAAAAAATCCACCAACTACAAAACTCATAGTTCTTCGTTGAATTATCAACATGTTAACTTAGGAACTAATCAGAACCCTCAGTTGATTGACCTTCGGATTGATTGTTCACCTGCTGAAAAAAGAGCTTACATCAAACTATGCAAGGAATTTAATGATGTTTTTGCATGGAATTATGATGATCTTAAAACATTTGAAACTAAAATCATCCAGCATAACTTTCCTATGAAACCTCAGGTCAAACCATATCAATAGAAGTTAAGGAAAATGCATCCTAGCCTAGAACCATTTGTTAAGAAAGTATTAGAGAAATTACTTGCAGCAAAGATCACATTTCCAGTGAGACACACACAATGGGTAGTTAATCTATTGCATGTTTGTAAAAATAATGGGGAAATAAGACTTTCTATGGATTTTAGGAATTTAAATAAGGCATCTGAAAAAGACAATTATCTTGTTCCTCCCATGGAATAGATTTTACAAAAGATTGTTGGTGCAGAGATGTTTTCTTTACTGGATGGTTTCTTTGGTTACAATCAAATTTTGGTTACTCCTTCTAATCAACTCAGAATTGCATTTAGAACACCTTGGGGAACTTTTGCTTATAGAAAAATTCCTTTTGGGTTAATTAATGCAGGTGCTACTTTCCAAAGAACTATGGACATAGATTTCAGAGGCCTGATGCATAATTATGTGGTAGTTTATCTTGATGATAGAACTATTTATTCTAAGAAGAGACATGATCATCTATCTTCTCTTAGACATTTTTTTTAAAGATGTTGGAAGTATGGTATCTCTTTGAACCCGAAGAAGTCCATATTTGCGATGACATAAGGTAAAATTTTGGGATTTATAGTTTCTAAACATGGTTTGATTATTGATCCTGAGAGAATTGATGCTATTGCTAAAATCAGACTCCCAAGTTCTAAGAAATATATGCATGGGAAAGATCATTTTTTTAGAATATTTGTTCCAAACTTTTCTCATATAGTTAGACCTTTACAAGATCTAATTAAAAAGGATGTCCAATTTAAGTGGTCTAATATTCAAAGAGAGTCTTTTGCTAAAATTAGAAAATCTATTATATAATCTCCTACATTAATGTCGCCATATTTAACAAAAGATTTTATTCTTTATACATTCGCCACTGACTTTTCTTGTGCTATTGTGTTAACACAGAAAAACGATGAAGACATTGAAATTCCTTTTTTTTATGATTTCTACATTCAAAGGCATTGAAATGAACTATTCTAAAATTGATAAGCAAGCCTATGCAGTTTACAAATCTATAAAACATTTCAGGCCATATACCTTAAAGTCTAGGACTAAATTTATTGTTCCTTATGCAGCAATACGCAATGTCTTGATCCAGAAGGATCTTGGTGAAAAGCATGCTCATTGGATGACTTCCCTTTAGGAATATGATTTAGAAATAAATCCTGCCAAGATTTTCAAGGGACAATGTTTGTGTTTAGTCACTTCCCAATCTAATGATCCTCAACAAGAAAATATTGAATGGAACTAAGAGGAAGGTTCTTTTGAGGATATTGTAAATGTGATTTCTTCCCCTGCATCCGAATGGTATGATGATATTACATTTTTTCTTACACATGGTTTTGCTCCTCAAACTTTAGACTTCAAGAAATGCAGATATTTGAGATTGAAGGCTACACCTTTATCAATTAATCGATAATTTTTTGTTTAGGAGGAATTATGATGGATTTTTTCTCATATGTCTTGATAAAGAAGAGACTGATAATATTTTGTTACAATTGCATGCAGGACCTGCTGGAGGACATTATGAAGGAGAAACTATAGCTCATAAAATATTGCGGGTTGGTTATTATTGGCCAACTTTGTTTAAAGATGCACATACCTTTGCTAGAATGTGTCAATATTGTCAAAAGAGTGCTGGAAAAGTCAAGAAGTCAGCCTTCCCCCTTCAATCAGTAACTGTCCAATTTCTCTTTCAGTAGTGGGGCTTGGACTTTGTCAATCCTATCATCCCTACTTATTCATTAAAACATCGATATATCCTAACCGAAACTGATTACTTTACCATATGGGTAGAAGAAATCCCCCTTAGGGTTGCAAACATAAATCAAGTGATATATTTTGTTGAAATTAACATTGTCACTAGCTTTGTGTAATGTACCCACGTTACACCTACACATATCTTACAACTATAAAACTATAAAAATAAAAATTTTCTTTATCACGTCTTCTATTAGCTTCATAATACTCGTTAATTGCCCATAAACATAATTCAAACATAGGCAATCCATACCCAGAAACATATCAAGGTTTAATTATATCTTCCCTAATTCTCGGTGAAGACTCACAAGAATTACGATTTCAGTCATCCAACAGGAAATATGGTTCCATTGCAAATAACATAACAAACAACAACATCTTCAGGGAAACAACATAAAACAACCTTATTCATGGGAAAACATCCAATCATGCATTCAATCATTAATCCCATATTTATGTCAATCTTTCTATGAGCAAGACATGAACTTTCCTTTTATCAAAGAAAGATATGACAGGATAAGCAAATAGAAGGTGCATAATTAAGCATAACCAACTCATCATTCACATACCAATTAATACAACAGATAGCTTATGCAATTGAAAGAAAATCATTCATGAATACAACCTTCTGTAATGTCCCTAAAACTGCAAAAAATTAAAATTTTCATGTACACCTTATCACTACCTACTTAAGTAGATGTTCAGTAAATTAACTTCAGTACTGGAAAATAACTAGAAGACTTATTAATACATTGAGAAATGCATGGTTTATATTTTGGCTCATGGTTCACTGTTTGAATAGATTGGATAGGGTTTCCTTCTAAATTATGATTCTATGGAAGCGATGCAATGGCATGATAAAATGATATTCGAAATAGTTCCTCAGTCTAATTGATCACTTTAGTGCTCGTTGGAAGTTTTAAGGGTCTTTATGTTTGCATCATAATTATATGCCATTCTCTAAATGTTGTAACTATAAACACTTAGGCTAAATGGATTTGTTTTGATAATTGTAATACTGTAATTTTCTTGGTCTTGGTAGCACTGGTCAAGCTTACTTAGCATTTATGCTAAAGCCTCATTCTTCCTTTGTTTGTAGGTATTATTAGAGGACTACATTAAAATGAACACCTAGGTTTTTATGACTATGTTCAACGATACTATGATGTTGTTGAAAGCATTAAAATATATAACTTAAGCAAATGGCGAAAGATGCTCCCACTATAGAGAGTGGGTAACTAAATAAAACCCATAGTGGGGGTGGATAGCGAAATAAATGAATCCAATAGAAACCATTCGATGGGATCCAGCTAGATGGAATTAAGGGATAGCCATAATGATTTGGTTGACCTGTTGCATAACACATTATCAGTTTCGAAGGGGAAAGAAGAGCAAATCTCTTTTGGGAACATAGTTTGTTGTAGAAAAAAGATTCAAAATATTTATTTTAAATTATCAAAGGGAAAAGCCCTGAATTGTAATATGTGCTTTTGTCATACTTCTGTAATGAAATTGACTTGCTTTTGAAATGGGTATTTGATAATCAATAGTTGAGTTATCGTGCTTCTAATTTGAGAAGGTAAATAATTAATGTAGAGAGAGTAATACTCTCTGTGATTTAGCTAGATCTTTGAGGATGAAAACTTAAAGTATGAGGTCATTGATTAAAATCATATGAGATGATTTCTTGTTTATAATCATTTTGATGTGTATTGATTCCCCAACCACAGCGTTGGAAATGAATTCGCTTTCGTTATGGTTTAACAATTATGTAGAAAGGAAAAAACTCACATTGTAGCATGGCCCCTATAGTCTTTAATGTGTATTGTGTTCGGGTACACAGGGTACTACCAAAGGACCGAACACCAAGAGAAACCACTTCACACAAACAGATCATAGATCAACACACCGATGTTTTGACATGGTTTAAACCCTCTTGAGGGAAACACTCCACGACCCCGGTCAAATAGCTTCTACGAGACAATTTATTATGCAAAGAAAGAAAGTTACAAATGAGCTTCTCATAATCGATCAACTAAACAATGACCCTCCATGCTCTTTAAATAGAGATCATGGACCAATCGGGTGTTAAGCCACGTATCAAGGTTAGGTTTGATCTAAGAGAAGTTGAGCCGTCGGATCACTCTATGTCGGGACCATATCGTGACTGTCGGATTAAGTATTTACAAATGCATACTAATGCATACTAAAGAAACACACTATCCCTAATGGATATATTACACAAGTTGATCTTAACTAACTCCTAAGTGTCTAAATATCCTAACATCCCCCCTTAAGAACAACTTGGGATAGGATTGAAGGATTTACAAAAGTGACACTATTAGGAGAAGGAAGGAGGCATTAAAGCCTATCCCCCCTTAATGACAAGTTCTTGAACTCCTAACATAGATTGAAGTTTAGAAAACTTCACTTCTATAAGAGACTTGGTGAAGATGTCTGCAACTTGATCATCTGTAGGGCAAAAGAGCACTTCAAGAACACGATCATGAACAAGATTTCTGATGAAGTGCATATGCAACTCAATGTGTTTGCTGCGTTGATGTAGAACTGGATCTTTGTCAAGCTTGATGGCACTTTGATTGTTGCACCAAAGTGGAGTAGGATACTACTGCTCGAATCCAAACTCTGAAAGGATCTGTCGAAGCCATAAAGCGTCCTGACTGGCATTAACTGCTGTTCGATATTCTACCTCTGCTAAAGAAAGAGCAAGAGCTTGTTGTTTCTTACAAGCCCAAGTAATAGGTCCAGATCCCAAACTGAAAACATAACCTGCAGTAGAATTTCAATCATCAGGATCGCCGGCCCAATCTGAATCAGTGAAACCAACCAACAAAGGTTTCCTCCTTGTATTGTAATGAATCCCAAACTGAACTGTTCCTCGAATATATCAAAGTATTCTTTTAGCTGCTTTACAGTGACTTTCATGAGGTGTCTGCATATAACGGGCAACACGACCAACGGCAAAGGAAACGTCAGGACGTGAATGAGTCAAGTATAAGAGACTAACAACAAGCTGACGATACAAGGTGGCATCGACTTCAGGTGAAGTACAAGTGGCAGAAAGTTTGACTCTAGACTCGAAGGGAGAAGGGGCTAGTGTACAATCTTCCATGTGAAAGCGACGTAGAAGGTCACAAGCATACTTAGACTGAGAAATAAAGATTCCTTCTTTGGTTTGCAAGACTTGGAGACCAAGAAAATAATGCAAATGTCCTAAGTCTGACATTTCAAAATTTAGTTTAAGACTGGATTTCACATGGGTTATAAGCTTAGGGTCACTACCAGTAAGAATAAGGTCATCAACATATAGAACAAGTATGATGAGATGGTTTCCTACTTTCTTGGTATAGACATTGAGGTCAGAATGGCATCTAGAAAAACAAGTGTCAAGGAGAAAGGTATCCATTTTGGCATACCAAGCTCTAGGAGCTTGCTTAAGGCCATATAAGGATTTCTTAGGGTGGCAGACAAGGCTAGAGTTATTTTGAACATATCCAGGAGGTTGTTCCATGTAAATTTCCTCTTGTAAATCTCCATGTAAGAAGGTAGAATTGACATCCATTTGATGGACTTCCCAGTTGTGTAAAGATGCAAGGGAAAGAACAAGGCAGATGGGGTTCATTTTTGTGATGAGAGAAAAGGTTTCATTGTAGTCAATTCCTTCAACTTGGGAAAAACCTTTGGCAACTAACCTTGCCTTAAGTCTTTCAACACGTCCATCTGATGCATACTTAGTTCTGTAGACCCATTTACATCTGATAAGGTTTTCTTCCTTTTGGAAGAGGTAAAAGATCCCAAGTATCGTTCGCCATTAAGGAATGATATTCTTCATCCATGGCTGCATCCCAATCTGTATTCCTTGAAGCTTCTGCAAAAGTTGCTGGATCATGATTCTCGGAAACTTGAGCCAAAAGAGAAGAGGCTCATTGAAAATGAGAATGTGTTTGACGTTGATCTCTTGGATCACTGGCAAGATCACCCGTTGCTTCACATGTTGAACGGACCCATCGAGGAAGCACTTGTGTTGGTGCAACTGGAGGAACATGAGCAGGCGGAGGTGGATTTTCATCCTCACTGTCATCATCAGAAATTGGAGTTGGAAACCTGTCAAGGAAGTTGGAAGAAGAAGAAGAAGAAGGCACAAACGCCGAATCAGGCTTGCAGGCCAAAGATGGCGCAATCGTCGAGTTAGGGTCGTAGGCCAAGAGATTTTCATCAAATTTAACATCTCTTCTAATGATTATATCATGAGAATGTGGTTGAAGAAGTCTATAACCTTTTACATCTTCAGAATATCCAACAAATATGTGTTCGGATATCCACATCATCGTTTTCAGGATCTTGCATGCAATTAGGGTTTGCATGCAAATTTTAGGGTTTGCATGCACTTGGCATGCATCCCAGTCACCAGGTTGATGCCTCCAGTACCTTAGCCACCTTATTCTAGCACCCGGGAGCCACTTACTTCAAATTTTTAGCCCTCCTTGTCAAGAAGGCGCCCACTTCTCAGCTACTGCCAGAGAAGGGTGCACTTCTTCACCTACCACTGCAGTTCCACTTCAGTTACACTCAGTTAGCTCCGATTCTCCCTGATTTGAGTCTAGTTTCACTACCAACTCACTGTTTCACTTCCATTGGACCTCCAGATTGACCAGATGACTTGTTATGGCTTCAGTAAGCCTCCCATGTTCCCTCCACTGAGCCTCATTCCCTTAATCAGTGCTACACACTTCAGTTACACTTGTTACACTCAGTTAGACTTAGATTGACACCTGGATGACTGGTTCTTGTGCATTGATGACCACCACCGATTGATGATGATGACTTTTAGTTGGAGTCAAGCTAATCCATTCAGTGATTTGAATGACCTCCTTAGGCAATTCGAATTGCTCAGTCATTGTTACTTTATTCTACTGTAATCATTCACCCTTACTGGGATATTGAGCATTGATGCATGTTTTGCAGAATTTTACACCATATTTTCTATATTCATCTGTTGTGATTGATTTACTTGTTCATTAGATCTGTTGTGACTAATTTTACATGGTATCAAAGCCATTGCAAGGACAAGATCTTTTTTCTACATGTGTTTCTACAAGAAGATTTGAGTGAATTGCTCAAAAATTGCAAAAAGTTTTGGCATGAAAGATCTCAAGGGCATTCGCTCCTATGCATGCAAAGCTTGAAAATACATCCAATACCACTCCAGAAGCTTGAGTTTCCACATAATTCCTGGATCTGATACATTGGACCCATTCAACATTGTTTGATCTCCAATCCCAAGTGTGATGCAACTCTAAAAGGGTGGATTGTTCGACCTGATTGTTCTTGGTTTTATTGTGATTTGCAGGTTATTGTCCCCATCATTTGCATTCACTACTCTGCCCTTGCAAGCTCCTCTACATTAGTGTGCACTCACTCCTAGCAATGGAATACTCTTCTTCAAAGCCTATCCTCACCCCATTCAATTATTTTGATTGGAAAGATGATATGGAGATCATATTACGTTCAAAAGGTTACTACCGAGTCACTCTTGGTCTTGAATTGGAGCCAAACAACTTGTCAGATAGAACCAAACACTACAACAAGCTTGATGAAGCTTATGGTCTTCTTTGTCTCTCCATATCCAAAGATATTCACTTCCATCTCAACGGATTGAAGACTCCAAAAGCTATATGGGAGCAACCTGAAACACTATTTGGCAAGCAGGACGAGCTTAGGGATTTTCAATTAGAGAATGAATTGCTTGCCCTTAGTCCTGAGAATTTCAAGACCATTAATGAATTCTTCACAAAATTCAAGAACTTGAACTTGCAGTTGAAGAACAGTGGAGTTATCAAAGAGGATAAACAATTGATCCTCTCCATTCTCAGCAAGCTTGGTAAAGATTATTCGGTATTTGTCTCTACTTTCAATTCTGGTTGGCTAACTACCCCGAATTGGAAGATGCCTAACTTGAATGCCTTCATTGAGTCCGTCACAAAAGAGCATGACAAGTTGATTCAAATGGGGTCCATAAGCTCCAAAGATTCCGCCCTATATGTTCAAGGACCCAATATCTCGAATGGTGAAGGAAAGCAAAAGAAGGAGAAGCCCAAATTCGAGCCTCACAAGGAAAGAGAGAAATGCAAACAAACGGATGCACCATCCAGTTCAAAGTTCAAGCAAAAGGGAAAAGAAGGTAACCAAAAACCTAAATGTACATATTGCAACCATGGCTTTCATCCCAAAAGTTCATGTATGAAGAAGACTATAGATCAAATGGCCTCCTTTTGGAAAAGAACAACATAACTCTTCCTGACGGTGCAAGGAAGAAGGATACGAATGATGATCATGAAAGAGGACAAGCACTCATGGCAACTGTTTCGAAGCCCACTACTCTCTTGATAGATTCGGGTGCATCGAATCATATGGCGGCAAATATTGATTCTTTTTCTTCATTCGATCCAAACAGCTCCATCCCCATCCATTTGGGAGATGACTCAAAAATTTCTTCAAAGGGCAAAGGTATGATTCATGTAGATCATGGAAGCTTTTAGAATGTTCTCTATGTGCCTTCCTTGGCTTCAAATCTTCTTTCTATGTATCAAATGACACACACTGGTGAACCGAAGCAAGCTACATTCAGCCCTAATACAATTGAAATTTCTGATGTCAAAAGTGGAAGACTTGTTGCAGTCGGAAAGGCAAACCACACTACAAAATGCTATGAGTTTTCACACTTTATTCCGCTTGCAAAGCCCACTGCTCTTCGCACACATGGTAATGAGATTAGTAGGTTTTGGCATGAAAAATTTGGAAATGTTAATTATAAGTATTTGCTGCTGCTATCAAACAAATCCATGGTAGATGGTCTTCCACAACTTCGTTCCTCGAAGGGAATATGCACTGGTTGCATTATTGGGAAGCACCCCGAGCACAGATGCGATCGCGACAAAGCTAGCAGAGCTTCTACAGTTTTGGGGTTGATACATTCTGATATCAGTGGTCCGCTGCCCCATACGTCATTAAATGGTTCAAGGTATGTTTTGACATTTATTGATGATTTTTTCCGCTTTACATGGGTATTCTTTCTCAAAAACAAGTCAGAAGTGCTTGGAAAATTCAAGGATTTCAAGGTTTCTATTGAGAGCACCACTGAGAGAAAGATCAAAGCTCTTAGATATAATAATGGTGGAGAATATATCAAGTTTGAGTTGTTGCAAATTTGTGCCCAAAGCGGAATTCAGATCCAACATACAGTTCCCTACACACCCCAGCAGAACGGTGTAGCGGAAAGGAAAAATCGGTCACTGAAAGAGATGGCTACATGCATGATTGAATCAAAAGGTTTGGCTGCAAATATTTGGGCTGAAGCAATCAATGTTGCTGCATACATACAGAACCATGTTCCACATTCATCCGTGAAAGGTATGACTCCTTTCGAAGCATTCTTTGGTCACAAACCGGATGTGTCAAATTTGAGAGTTTTTGGCTCTACTGCATGGGCTAGAATTCCTTCCAAGAAGAGACGAGCTTTGGATCCACAAAGTATTGAGTGCATACTGATAGGATATGGGGAATAATAAAAAGCATATAAACTCATGGATATCAGATCTAAAAAGATATTCATAGAGCGCAGTGTGCAATTTGAAGAACTGCTTCAAGAATTGCAACTAGTTGAGGAAGAGACTGCCGATTCACTGCCTTCACCAGAAGAAGATCCGTGTAGCGATAATGAAGGTATGAGTTCTGATATTTTAGCAGCACATGATTATCATGAAATATCAGGTTCGGAATCCGACCATTATGATCCTCCTCAGTTACCAAAGTGGGCCCAAAACACTCTTCAATCTGCTGGTTCGAACCTTGGAAATCCTGTTGATCCGAGACGAACAAGAGCAGACTTTCAAAGAGCAGGTATGGCTCTTTCTATTGCTGATCCATTACTTCCTAAGATTTTTTATTTGATGGCTGGTTCAGATCCCACATCATACTATTCTTCCCACTGAAATCCGATATGGAAAAGTGCCATGGATGAAGAGTACAGTTCTCTTCAAAAGAACAACACATGGGAGCTAGTTTCTCTTCCACCTGAAAAAAAATTAGTGAAGTGTAAATGGGTCTACCGCACGAAAGTTGCTATTGATGGCTCTATCAGCAAATACAAATCAAGGTTGGTGGCAAAAGGTTTCTCCCAAGTCCAAAGAGTGGACTACACTGAGACCTTTGCACCGATCGCAAATATGGATTCCATCCGCCTTGTTTTGGCTATTTCCGCATCTAAGCACTGGGAAGTGCACCACATGGATGTGAAGAGTGCATTTCTACATGGAGACCTTGCTGAAGAGGTATATATGCAGTAGAAAGAGGGCTATACATCAAATCCATCATTAGTTTGCAGATTGAAGAAATCTTTGTATGGGTTAAAACAGGCCCCAAGAGCTTGGTACGCAAAGATGGACTCCTTCCTTCTTTCTCAGAATTTCCAAAGATGCAAATCTGATCTGAATGTGTATCTTCAGTGAGTCAAACGTAATTTGTTGGTTATTGTACTTTATGTTGATGATATTCTCATTACTGGTAGCACTCTTACTTCAATAAACAAGCTAAAAACTGCCTTAAATCTAGCTTTTGACATGAGCGATTTGGGATTGCTGAGTCACTTTTTGGGCTTGGAGATAGCTCAAACTTTTGATGGGATCACTATATCTCAGCAAAAATATGCTTCCAACCTGTTATTGAATTTTAATATGGCTGAATGTAAGGCATCCCCATTCCCATTCCTCTCAGGAATCAGTCTTGAGGAGGGAGATTCTACACCGCTTGCAGATTGCAGTATGTATCGACAGTTGATTGGTTCACTACTTTATTTGACACACTCAAGGCCTTATATTTCATATGCCGTGAGTTCCGTGTCAAGGTATATGCAGCAGCCACATGAGCTTCATTGGCGAGCAACCAAGCGGATCTTGCAGTATGTGCAAGGTACGAGACAGTTTGGCATACATTATGCTGCAGATTCTGAGCTTGATTTCATTGGTTTTATTGATTCAAATTGGGAAGGTGATAGCATTGATCGGAAGTCCACTTCCATTTATGTTTTCATGATTGGTCATGGTGCTATTTGCTGGTCCAGCAGAAAGAAGGCAGCCATTGCACTTTCTTCAACAGAGGCAGAGTATCAAGGGGCAGTCAATGCCTGCATTCAGGCAGTTTGGTTGCAGGGTATTCTTTCCGAGTTTGGTTTTGGTGGCACTACTTGACTATCCTATTTTGTGACAATCAAAGTGCTATCAAGATCTCCACAGATCCAGTTCAGCGGCAGAGGACCAAATACATTGAGATTCATATGCATTACATTCGACAGTTGGTGCATGATTGCACCATCATTCTGCAATATTGCCCTACTGATGAGCAAATTGCAGACATCTTCACCAAGAGCTTCACTGAGAAGAATTTCTCTTACCTCCGTTCACTGTTGGGGGTGAGTTCCATCATGGTGGAGACAGATTGATTCATTATTATGCTTTATCTTGAGGGGGTGCTTTTTTCCCACCGGGTTTTCCCTCTTTCCTCAGTTAGTTTATTTTCAGCATTTTTTGGATTATTGTATTGGGGTGACCTTTGGTCTTAGTTACCAGGGCCCCACATTATTTTTTGCACATCATAGTCTAGCTTGATGGGGGGTGTTCGGATATCCACATCATCTTTTTCAGGATCTTGCATGCAATTAGGGTTTGCATGCACTTTGCATGCATCCCAGTCACCAGGTTGATGCCTCCAGCACCTTAGCCACCTTATTCTAGCACCCGGGAGCCACTTACTTTAGATTTTTAGCCCTCCTAGTCATGAAGGCGCCCACTTCTCACCTACTTCCAGAGAAGGGCGCACTTCTTCACCTACCACTGCAGTTCAACTTCAGTTACACTCAGTTAGCTATGATTCTCCCTGATTTGAGGCTAGTTTCACTCTCGACTCACTGTTTCACTTCCGTACGACCTCTAGATTTACTAGATGACTTGTTATGACTTCAGTTAGCCTCCCATGCGCCCTCCACTGAGCCTCCTTCCCTTAATCAGTGCTACACACTTCAGTTACACTTGTTACACTCAGTTAGACTCAGATTGACACCTGGATGACTGGTTCTTGTGCATTGATGACCACCACCGATTGATGATGAGGACTCCTAGTTGGAGTCAAGCTACTCCATTCAGTGATTCGAATGACCTCCTTAGGAAATTCGAATTGCTCAGTCATTGTTACTATATTCTACTGTAATCATTCACCCTTACTGGGATATTGAGCATTGATGCATGTTTTGCACAATTTTACACCATATTTTCTATATTCATCTGTTGTGATTGATTTACTTGTTCATTAGATCTGCTGTGACTAATTTTAGAATATGCACTTTTCACTTTTAGGCTATAATTCTTTCCGTTTTTCATCCAGAATGTGAGCCCATGCTTCAATACCAAACACACGGAAGTGACTTACATCAAGTTTAGTTTTACTCCATGATTCTTCTGGTGTTATACCTTGTAATGCTTTAGTGGGGGTGTGATTAACTATGTAATTTGCACAATTAATGGCTTCAGCCCAAAATTGAAGACTTAGTCCCTTAGATTGGATCATACTTATAGTGCGGTTCATCTGCTCAACTACACCATTTTTTTGTGGTGTATATAGAACAGTGTGTTGTTGTTGGATGCCTTGTTCAGTGCAGAAAGTAGTGAACTTTTTGTTAACATATTCTCCTCCATTGTCAGATCTTAACTTAATAATTTGATGACCAAATTGTTTTTCAACAAGGGCCTTGTAGGCCAAGAACATGTTAAATACTTCGCTCTTAAGTTTTAGGAAATAAACCCAAGTGCATCTGGTGTAATCATCAATGAAAGTTAAGAAATATTTGAAACCAGAAAAGGAAGCAGATGGAAGAGGACCACACAAGTCACTATGCACAAGCTCCAAGGGAACCGAGGCATGCCAAGAGGCACGTTTGTCAAAACTGTCCCGATGATGTTTTTCGAGTACACAACCGAAACAAACACCATCCCTACAAGATACCATTAGAAGACCTGTCACCATATTGTCTTTACATAGTTGTTTCAATGAGCGATAATTTAAGTGACCAAATCACTCATGCCAAAGTTTGCTTAAGTTATCACTATGAGCAACAAAAACTAAAGGGAAAGGTGATGACCCAAAGTTGTTAAACTTGTACAACCTGGTAATATCATCAACAATTCCGGTGGCTAGGACTTGTTGAGGATCTTTAAAATCCTTGATTACAACTTTGTGAGGTGTAAAGGTCATAATTTTACCTTCACCAGAATGAGCGATATGATAGACTGATAACAAATTGCAGGAAATTCTTGGAACACATAGTACATCACTAAAATGACCATTATTTACTGGAATTGTTCCAGCTCCTACAATACTTAGAGATCTATCATCACCAACAAATATTTGTTTGGTGTTACATTCATGCATAGTAGAAAAGATGGCTTGATCCTTAGCCATATGATAAGATGCTCCAGAATCAATGAGCTATTCATTTGAAGTAGAAGAAGAAGATGCATTATAAGAATAACCAGAAGCACAAAGTGCATGTCCATGAGAGGCATATTCTGAAGGCGAATCTAGGCTCATGCGGTGCTTCTTCATTGTTGCTTCCAAGGCTGCCATCTTCTTGAAACACTTAGATTCATCATGATTATCTTTACCGCAATAGTTGCAATGACGCTCATTCTTCTTGCCTTTTGGCTTGGATCCTTTGTCATTTTTTAAAGAAGGAGTTGACTGAGAGGATTTTGGACCCTTGCTTGACTTATTATTGCAAAAATTTTGTTTCTTGGGAGGCTTGGACTTTTCTTTCTGTTGGGACAATAAGGCTTTCCCAGATGTATCTGCATTGTTGATTATTCCAAGATGAATGAGTTTATCTTGCTCTCTAATCAAGCAATCACAAAAGGATTCAAGACTAGGCTCTTGATAGCTAGCTGCATTCAAGGATTATTTCATGGAGTAAAATGTAGATACAAAAATAGAATATGCAGGTCCAAGTTTGGAAAGAATATGATAAATGCATTGTTTGTCTTCCCTCTTAATCTTACATTCTGCACATAAGAGTTTAAGAGTTTTGTACTTAGATAAATAATCTTGAATGCATGAAAGGTTACTTGGATTTAAAGAAATCTACTCATTTTTGAGTGGGTGACCTCGAATTTCATTGTGTTTACCAAACACAGATTCCAACTTGTCCCAAGCAGCATCAGGTTCATCAATTCCAGATATGTGGAATCGCAAATCAGTAGAGATTGACATCCCAATCAATCCACGAGCTTCGTCACATCTATTTTCCCATTTTATTTTCTTATCATCATCAGTGGGTTCTATTTATTTCCCTGAGGTAATTCTGAAAAGTCCCCTACTTCGTAGAACATCCTCCATACGAGATTTCCATGAGAAATAGTTGGAACTGTTAAGTAGAATATCACAAGGGGCAGCCATATTTGTAAATTAATAGCTGTAAAAGTAGAAACCAATAGTTTGGATGTTAAGAGCTCAAACAAATAGGCGGTTGCAAAAAAAATGGCACTGAAAACTGACTCTGTATGATGAAGTTATGCTTGAACAAAGAAACTATTGAAGATGTCCCCAATAGTGACGTGGTAGCTAGAGAATGTCCAGCAAAAAAGGAACCCCCCTCTTCCCAAGATGAACCTTTTGACAATCACTTTTACAAGAAAGTTGCTTTAAGTGAACCACTTTTGTAAAATAAGTGATTTCACTTTTACAATGATATTACTTTTAAATAATGCAACAATAAAAAAAAACTTAAGTGACTCACTTGTATTTTTATTTTTTATTATTTAAATGAGATGCACTTTTACAATAAAGTAACTTGAAAATAGAAATTGCATGCACTTTTTTCTTTTAAAAATAACTTCTTAAGACTTGAACTCAAGACCTAATAAGGAATAAAACAACTTTGAACCAAGTGAGCTAGATTAAAATGTATGTAAAATATGGGAATGAGAAATGGGTTTTTTTTTTTTTTTTACTCTTTTTGCTCAGTTTGCGTGTTTGCCCTTTTTCCTACAAAACACACCACAAATCGAAACAAAAAAAGAAAATTCCACACTTTGGGAGTTAGATCTCGTTAGCTTGCCCGGAAAGTCTACGTTTTCTCTCTATTTCTGATTTTTCGAGATCGCGCAAGGTGCACGACAAAGAGCATACGCAGCCGAGAAAAACATTTTCCCTTTCTGTTTCTGATTTGCCGAGATCGTTCAAAGTGCACGGCAAAGAGCATACGCAGACGGGAAAGCAACAATCCGAACCCAAAAAAATCTAACAGTAAATAATAATAGAATATGAGATTTTCTTTCTTTTAAAAACAAAAAATAAAAAAATGCGTCACTGTAACATTATACCTTTAGATCTGATGAAATACGTGTTTCTGGAGCAACCGGGAACCGTTTTCGATCAAACGAAAACTATTTCCCAATGGAAATGATGCTCTGGATGTAATGGAATGCCTCCCATAGCCCATAAATGCATATAAGTACAAAAACCATAAAACCTTTTGAGTTTCGGCAACAACAGTTCAAGATCTAGATCATAACCAGAAGTGGCTCTTCATAAAAGCTCTGATACCATGTTTGGGTACACAGGGTACTACCATAGGACTGAACACCAAGAGAAACCACTTCACACAAATAGATCACAGATCAACACATTGACGTTTTGACATGGTTTAAACTCTCTTGAGGGAAACACTCCACGGCCCGGGCCAAATAGCTTCTACGGGACAATTTATTATGCAAAGAAAGAAAGTTACCAATGAGCTTCTCATAATCGATCAACTAAACAATGACCCTCCATGCTCTTTAAATAGAGATCATGGACCAATCGAGTGTTAAGCCATGGATCAAGGTTAGGTATGATCTAAGAGAAGTTGAGCCGTCAGATCACTCTATGTCGGGAACATATCATGACTGTTGGATTAAGTATTTACAAATGCATACTAATGCATACTAAAGAAACACACTATCCCTAACAGATATATTACACAAGTTGATCTTAACTAACTCCTAAGTGTCTAAATATCCTAACAGTATTGTATGCCTGGCATATTTTAGTATGTCAAAAATCATACGCATATATTGCTTGAAGGCATTTCCTATAGTGGCTCCATCTCTGTATTCATAATATTTTTGTGTTTCTACTTGAAATATTTCACAAATTTGTGAGAACGCAATTCTGTTAGTTTATATGTATAAGAAAGACATGAGTAAATATTGAAATATATGTATCTGCAACGGATGTTTTCCTCTAATGAGCCCAATAGGTCTCTTAGTGTTGTAGCTAGGCTCTGATACCACTTGTAATGTTCCTAAAACTGTAAAAATTTTAAAAATTTCATGTACACCTTATCACTACCTACTTAGGTAGATGTTCACTAAATTAAATTTAGCACTTGAAAATAACTAGAAGACTTATTAATATGTTGAGAAATGCATGGTTTATATTTCTACTCATGGTTCACTATTTGAATAGATTGGATAGGGTTTCCTTCTAAATTATGATTCTGTAGAAGCGATGCAATGGCATGATAAAATGATCTTCAAAATAGTTCCTGAGTCTGATTGATCAGTTTAGTGCTTGTTGGAAGTTTTAAGGGTCTTTATGTCTACATCATAATTATATGTCATTCTCTAAATGTTGCAAATATAAACACTTAGGCTAAATGGATTTGTTTTGATAATTGATACTGTAATTTTCTTATAATTTTCCATGAGCTTGGCCTGGTTGGGCTTGGTACCACTGGTGAGGCTTACTTAGCATTTATGCTAAAGCCTCATTATTCCTTTGTTTGTAGGTATTATTAGAGGACTACATTAAAATGAACCCCTAAGTTTTTATGACTATGTGCAACGATACTATGATGTTGTTGAAAGCATTAAAATGTATAACTTAAGTAAAAGGAAAAAGGTGCTCCCACTATAGAGAGTGGGTAACTAAATCAAACCCATAGTGGGGGTGGATAGCGAAATAAATGAAGCCAATACCAACCATTCGATGGGATCCAGCTGGATGGCATTAAGGGATAACCCTAAGAATTTGGTTGACTTGTTGCATAACGCATTGTCATTTTGGAAGGGGAACGAAGACAAAAGATCTTCTGGTTTTTGGGTGGCGACGCAGCAGGACTCGACCTGCTCTCATCTGGATATCGTGGGCCTTCATAAGTTAAACTCGATCCTATTGAACTTGTGTTAATCTTTTATTACTGTAATTGTTTTACTGTGGTTGTAACATAACATTTGGGGTTTTTTCTTGGCAGGGCTTATAGTCGTATTAACTTGAGTTGGAAGGTGGAGTATTCGTGGTTATGGCTACCATGGTAAGCCTAAACCTAAAATTTCCATTCCCTCCCTTCAAGCGTATGATTGACTACTTGTATGTTTGCTCTATACATTAATAATTTTATGGAATGGTTTCTAAAAATGGGGTTCAAATGAAATGTTGGGTTTTTGTTAACAAGTCGTGGCCAAACTTAGGCATGCTCTAAATTGTAAAGATCCACAGCATTGACTATGTGTTGTATCCTGTATTGAAAATTAGTGTTCAAGGAGATGGTCCTCACTTGCCTCCTATATTAGCATTGTGCTTACGGTACTCCTAGAAATGTATATTCTTTTAATGGTTTAAATTTGGGGTTTTTCAATTGCACGCATGATTTATATAAGAATCTATTTTCATTGTTTACGAATGGGGGAGGCCCTAACTAGATTTTTTGAACATAACGTTCCCTTTTTATTAAGGGTTTTAATTTTAATACTTTCGTTTTAGTAATGATATTCTTCCAATAGTGTGGGTTCATTTCAACTTGGTTACAGCAAGTGGTCTACTACGTTGAGGTCTCTTGAATGTTTAAATGTTTTACTTCCCAGAAATTTGGTAACTGTGATGAGCCCCAAGGTGTGATAAATTATATGAGGATTCCCTCGGTTGATCTCTATCGTTGTCGAGGGTTGTAAGGAACTTGTCTTTAGCGAAATCCCTGTGTAAGACTCCACTTATGTAACTACTCTCGATTGCATGGCTAGTTATAGTTTATGGTATCATGGCTTATTTTCTCTCATTTCTTTGTTTAAACTCTTGCTATGGAAAAATGTAGTTTGTTGTAGAAGGAAGATTCAAAATATTTATTTTAAATTATCAAAGGGAAGATCCCTAAATTGTAATCCGCGCTTTCGTCATACTTTTGTAATGAAATAGACTTGCTTCTGTAATGGGGATTTGATAATTAATAGTTGAGATATCATGCTTCTCGTTTGAGAAGGTAAATAATTAATGTAGAGAGAGTAATACTCTCTACATTTTAGCTAGATCTTTAAGGATGAAAAATTAAAGTATGAGGTCGTTGATTAAAATCATATGAGTTGATTTCTTGTTTATAATAATTTTGATGTGTATTGATGCCCCAGCCCTAGCATTGGAAATGAATTCACTTTCGTTATGGTTTAACAATTATGTAGAAAGGCCAAGATTCACGCTATAGCATGGCCCCTGTAGTCTTTAATGTGTATTGGATTCGATCCTGAATCTTTGTTGTTTAATAATGGTTTTTAAATGTGAAAAACGCTCGTGAAAATTTACCCTGTGTAAGGCGTTTTTAATTTAATTGTTTAGCTTACTCTTTAAGCCTAAGATCAAAGAAATTGCTTCCTATACTACGTATTGTTTTTAATAGTTATGTAGGAAGGTTGGTGATCTTATGGTTTGAAGTTTTACTATGCTACGTTGTTAACACCCAAAAAGTGCTCACTAGCTCATTTCCTTATTCACATGACCCATTTGTCCACTTTTCCACTATTTGAGCCTCTAAAGCCATCAAAAGGTCACCAAAAGACCATAATACATCCCTTTTTCCTCTCAAAATGAATATTTTTCCTCAAAAAACATAAAAAAAACCCTCAAAAAGGGTCCAGAATTCCCAAAAATATTAAAAAGGGAATAAAAATATTAAAGCAATTCAAAAAAAGAAAAAGGAGGGAAAAATGTACCTAAACCATGTTGGTCAATACCATTGGTTTCCTCAAAACCATAATGGTATTCCCTACCACCAAAAACTATAAAAAGGTTGTAGGGGCTCCTCACTTTCCATCCATCCATCATCCTATCCTCACACTATCAAAATCTCTCATGAGACTTTTGGCCATTTTCAACATCTTGGAGAAGAGACCATTGGAGCTTGGAGCTACTTACCCTTGGAGTTGCTCAACACAAATCCTCACCATTTGAGGTATCTTAATACAAAACATCTATTCTTTTATTTCTTGTTCTTTCCATGAATCGTTTTTAAATTTATTTGTTATATGCACATGTTAGTTTAGATTTAGATTTAATTCATAATCGTTTTTGCTTTCTATATTGAAAATGATATCACATTGTTGATAGGTTCCCATTGCACAAAGCTTGGTTGCAAAACCAAGCCAATAGTTTTTGGCGGCTCCGCTGGGAATAATACATTGGTTGGGCCGGTAAATGAATTGGGTTCTAGGTGGCCGGTTGGCTGTAGTATGTGTGTGGTACATATGTTGATGGCGCTTGCCCATAGCAATGTTGTGGACAAGAGGGTCCATGAGTGTGATGAGCTTGATTCGTTGGAGCGTACGAAGTCATTGCTCCAGAATTAGATGTATTCCTACAGAGGTCTGCGGCATTTATGGTGCTCACCACGCTAAAAGGTTTATTTTGTGTCGTGACTTGGCCGATAATACCATCAGCGGCATGTGATGCCCCTGGAGCGTCACTACGTAAAGAATTGCCTCATGGGGAATCTTGTATGATGGTGTAGAGATAGCCTGATTGGGCATAAATCAAGTTGAATTGCTGAGCTTTTATGATAGCTTCTTCTTCCGACTGGAGTCGTTCGAAAGCTACATCTTTGGCTATGAGGGGTAGGAGTGATTTGAGAAACCAATCCAAAAATATACGGTAGTCCAGTTTTATCTTGCAGAGGCTACGACGCTTGCGCCACTCATTGATATGGTCGGTGATGTGGGTAGCTGTATTTTGTCTGCAAGACAACAGTATTTCAACTCCTGCATCATAGCATACAGGTAGCTGAAAAAACTGAAGGAAAGTGGAGGCGAGGGACGTAAATGTATGGTGGGTCCCATGTGGTTGTTCAATGTACCACTTGGCTGCAGAGCCAGTGAACATTCGTTGCAACAGTCTTAGACTAATGGAGTCATCCACTATGGAGTTAGATGAACACGATAGGTGAAATGACATTATGTTGTTTTGGGAATCCTCCGCAGGTTTTCCTTCAAACTTGGGGATGTCCGAGGGGAGCTTTGTAGGCTTGGGTGGCCATGTGGGGTTGTGCCTAATAGGATCATTGGTTAACCTGGCTAGGTCTAATAGGTTCAGACTAGCCATGTAAGGTAAACTAACAGATGGGTGTGGCATAGTGACTGGGACACAACTATTAATGGTGGCATTATGTAGTGGTCCAGTGGCTTCTAAGGGTATGCTATGTATTTAAGGTATGTGTCCTCCAACCGTTGTGTGTGGGATGGGATAGTGCTCCCAAGTGAAACATGGGTTGCAGAGGGGTTAGGAATAGTGCCATGAATTCCTAGGATCTCGGTTGTGGTAATGAGAAGGGGTGTGATTCCTATGTTGGGCATACCGATAATAGGAGGTAGTTCTGTGTTGGGCATACCTAAAGGTGGAGTGGCCCCTATATTAGGAATGCCTAAAGGGGTTGTTGTTACCATGGGTGGCACAGTAGTAGAAGGGTTTTTCGATGTATCTCCAATAACACTGGTGAAGAGGGGGTCGTATTCTTATCCAGCCATGGGGTTAGTTAGTGATATTTCAGTACAGTTTTCGCCTTAGAAACAGATGTTAACTGAGGCGTGTCAGAATCAGATGACTGTTTTCTTGGCCGATGACATGTCGCGTCAAGGGAGAAGGCTCTACGTCTATGAAGTGTAGATCCAAGTGTACTGAACTGAGGGGGTTCACCTTGAAGATGGCGAGATCATCTTAAATTGTCAATGGTGAGAAAAATTTAAAAATTTCAGTATAAGGTGGTGATGTAAAAAAAAACTCGAAACCCTAGTGGAACAATGAGTGCAAGAAGGGAGTGAAAAAATAAAGGCTCTTAGGCCAACAACCAACCTCAAAAAGCACTTATTATAGCAGTTGTGCTATAATAAGTGGAGGGATGCAACAAAATTGGTCAGAATACCAAAAGTCAAACAGTTTCTAGAAAAAAGTGGTGTTACTAGACCAAAGGTGGGTATTGTATCATGCAAACACCTAACTAGAAGTATTGTGAGTCAACAAATGATATTCTCTGCAAGGTGATGAAATCCAAGTCAGACAATATAGAGTGTTGAATCAACGGCTAGATATCCCCCTACCGGGAGGGACACCGAGTAGACAATCCTAAAGAGTGGCAATAAGGATACCCTGTTCATGACACGTTCCGTTGGGTGAATCTGCAGTTTGGTTCTATTGCTGTACCGCCATTCAGGTGTACACCGAAAACATCGAACGGTATCCTTCGGTTACTGAATGGATTGTGGTATTCCGCTCAAACTTCCAGAACCAGTATGGCTACTTCAACCCTCCTAAGGGAGAGGCCTTCCCGATAAATTGGTTGATAACTGTGTCAAAATTATAAGGGATTTTTGGACCCTAAAGACAACCAATATGTCTGAAATGTAAATAATTGAGGGGTGTTATTGGTACACCTATCCCCTCAATTCTACCTAACTACAAGATTCTTTTAAGTGCTCCCCAAGTGGGGTTAAAAGTTTGTTGAGTTAAGGTAAATTTTAAGGCTCAGTTTAAATTATATGGCAAAGTGGGTGCAAGTGTGATATTTAAACTGAAATTGATTTGCCTCGTTTGGGCGATTGATTACAAATGAAAGAAAAGACGCTTCCAGTTTTGCAAAAAATAAAGGCATTTTTTGAAATGTAAATGCTTGAAAAAATATTCAAAAATAATGGATCTTTGAAATAATTTAAAGGAAAGCAAATAACATAAATATTTCAAGGAATAAATAGATCTCTTAGAAAATTGCTTGGGCAAAGTATTGAGTAAATAAACAATAAAACCTTTGATCTAAATAAAATGCAGAAAAATCTTTCTTTCAATTACTGAAAATTTTTAAAAAGACTTTTAAATGGAGCATATATAAAAACTAATGTTGTAAAAGAGGCTAAATGGGCAAAAAATACAGCAAAATGTTTTTCAAAAAATTGGCCGAATTCAAAATAACTACATCGCGGGTTTTGGGAAAATAGCCGCGATGTGCAGTGCGAGTTTCGGTCGCGCAGTCGCGATGTGCAGTGTAGAAAATGGTTGCGAAGCCGCATGTGTAGCACAGGTTTCGGTCACACAGTTGCGATGTGCAGCGCGGAAAATGTCCACAAAGTCGCGATGTGCAACGCGTAAAATGGTCGTGAAGCTGCGGCGCGCCACGCCGAAAAAGGACGCGAGGCCACAATGAACATCGCGACTTTCGGCCCCAAACCCACGATGTTCATCGCGGAAAAGGACGCGAAAACAGCGATATTCCACGTTCAAAGGCCAACATGGGATTTCACGGCCTTCGGGGACCCCCCGCTAACAAAAAAAGACATAATTAAAAAGGCTAAGGCGAATAGGGTTACCTGAAACTCGCAGAATCGAAAACCAACGGTCGAATCTCCCAAAAATCAAGAAAGAGATTTGATTGCTCTGCCAAACTCGCACGTAACAATGACATGTCATGTTGGCCCTGTTTGTGCCAGAAATTGTTTCTAAGGCTAAGGAAACAAGCTAACACAATCTCAAGAGTAAACTCAGTAAATAAGACAAAGTTTTTAGGGTTTTTGAATATGATTTAAATGGTTGTAAGCTCTGGGCACAGTCAGGGAATACATCCAATATAAAAGTAACAACTAAATCATAAGCATAAACTGATAAAGATGTATAACATATCACAAAAGATCCCACAAAAAGAATGTGCTGAGGTTCATACATAAAAGATAAGCATCACCAGAAAATATACATCAACTAGCAATGAATTTACCATTTAAGAAGCTAAACAAGCTTAATAACAAAGCCAATCACAAACAAAAATGAAGGAGAAAAGTCATATGTTCATTATTTCATCAGCTAATGCTCATAAGAGTCACAGTACTTATCTCTTGAACAAGTCTGAAGGTACAATACAATCTGCAGACCTCCTGCTGCCCCCAAAAATCAGAACCTCTACAATGATTTGTTCACATCTCTAAATACTATCCTTTTCAAAATCAATTAGGTCTCTAACCCTAACTGTTTTCCAGCTCTCGATGAGGTAAAGTAAAGAGAGAATATTTACAAGTTTACAAAATATGCTAAAAATAACATTTCATTAATATATCAGTTTGCTATTTAATGACAACTAAGTAAAAGCAAAACTGTTTTATAGGTCCTTTGCCACCTCAGCTAAGAGGGCGATACCATCTGGAGTTTCTTCTTTCTTCTTGGCCTTCTTTTGTTCCTTCTCCATGTCATTAATCCTTTTTTTCAATTCTTTGTTTTTCTGCTGCAAATCTCGAACTGTCTTCTCCAGCTGAGTGCATTGACTATCAGCAGCCCTTTTCCTTTTAAGTGCTTCTTTTGCATCAGCCACTAGTTCCTGAAAATTGTCATGAACATCCTGGAGATATTCTCTTAATCTTCTATTGGCCATCATCAAACCATCGTTGACCTCCTACATATAATTCATTTGGTGCTTATATTGCTTGACAGTATTCTGTAAATTTTCCCTGTCAGAATTAGCCATTTTCTCTATTGTAGAATCTTGCTCTTCATTAGGTTTCCAAGGAATGTCAAACTTCTTGAAGATTTCTGCTTCTTCTATCAACAGCTTCTCAGAAGTGTCCTCAATGCTGGGCTTTGGATCTTCTTCACCTGTTGCTTCCAATGAATTAATCTCTTCTTTTAAACATGGCTGCAATTTATCTATTTATGATTTGTCATCATCCATGGACCCTTCATCTAAGATAGTCACCTTATCTGTGTTTAATTTAGGATTTAACAACTTCTTCATGTTTAATCTCAACTTATTTTTCGACCTAGTTTTAGGTCTCCAGAATATAGTTGCCTCTCCCATCATCTTCAGTTCTTTCCCTTGGTACTGAATAGCAGCTAATTCCACCACTTCCAGCTTGTTTCTTTTTCTGTTAGGCCTTGTGGTTTTGCCATCTGAAACTTGAACTTCTTCAATTTCAGTTTTGACTTTTATCTCAGAAATAGGTTGTTCTTCTTCTAACAAAAATCCTTCATCATCTGAAAGAATTGTGATGGGACTTCTTGGCTGAATGTGGATCTCTTCTTTAGCTACAGGAACCATTTTAATGTCAACCTTTTTCTCCTCCTGAGGATCTGCTACAGGTGTTGGATTCTCTTCAGGCAGTCCCTTCTTGTCTTCAAACAGTGTGAACCTGCTTTTAGGGCTGGCCAAGGGTGTCTTTTGTTCACTGTCTTCCTTTACAGGCTCTGCTGATTCTTCAATTTTGATCTTTCCTTTATCTTCCATTTTGGGCTTATGACCTAATTTTCTGAGTAAGACTTTGCCCTTATCTGCTTGTCTTTTGGATTTTTTATCTTCAAAACCAGACCAAAAGACAAAAAAGTCCCAGGTCTTTCCCTCCTGTTGCAAGGCAGTACTAACAATCAATTTGATTAATCCATGATGAAAAATGGATTGAGAAGAAGAATCTACTAGTTCTTTCACTTTGTTTGCCATCTTCTGCAAACTCTTCAGGAAGAAAAATGGCAAGTTCATCTTAGATATTCCTACCATGTGTTGAAGAAACCTAAAGTGATACTTGTATACGAAGTCATACCTGCCCTCACAGGTAACATAACTCTGTAAAATTCTAATTGGTTCCACCCATTCTTTCTTAACATTTTGGATTAGCACACCTTTATTCCAATCTGGTATGATATTGGGTAAAAGGTATCTCTGTGGATCAAAATCAAAGGGAAACTTTTTAAACCAATGTTCACCTTCATCTTTAATTCCTGTTGCTTCTGAGATTAATTTAACTGTCATCTTACATTTCAAGGTATCGAAAACCACCATATCATTTTTGAAACCTTGGGCAAACCTGCAGGATACCTGTGCATTATATCCATCAATTTTTTTGAAGAAATCCATCCAGCTAGCTCGTTTGAATAACTCCACACACTCTGGTAGCTTTTCAACCCATTCTACATTTGTTGGCTTAGCCCTATTTATTCTGCCACTCTTGCCCATTATGCTTTGATCACTTCAAACTGGATATCTGCTCTTGCACTGTTTGTGAACAGAAGCTGAATTTTGGAAATTGACAACACTATTGAATGCACAGGTTATTCGTTGCACTGATAGGGTTGAAATTCATAAAATTGAGACTATTATCCTTAATCCTCTTTCAAACTGATGACGCGGCTCACCAACAGATAGCTATTTCTTTGGTTAAAATCGCGTTTAAGAACCCAATTTTACCTAACCTTTGATTAATTTGAACAGAGTGGGCTCAAACGACAAAGCCCCAAATTTGCTGCTATGCCGGGTTTTTTAAGAATACCTGTAAATTGCTTCAATGTGGTTGTTTGAAATCACGATCTCCACTGTCAGATGAGTCAGCTTTGTTGTCTAGATGTCGCACAATCCTCAATTTAGCAGTTCACCCCGGAATCATGAAGCCCTAATTTCCGTGATGCCCTCAACGCTTCTTATTTGTCCAATCGGCAACGATGCTCGGCTTTTCAAATGGCTATGGTTATCTCATTAAACATTCTGTCTTTAATTGAGCTTGTAGATAACAACATCGTGCCACATTACCTGAAATCGTGTGGATAGATGTCAAACTGAACTCCACCTGTGTTGATGATGAACCCGACCTTCTCACGACGTGCAAGCATTTGACATCATGATGCCATTCTGCATCAACACATCATGATCCTCTGAAACACATAATTAATCATTCACTAGCCCGTGTGTGCCAAAATTTTGTTGGAAAATAGGAAGAATCTATGATCTCGATATTCTTGTAGCGCTTCCTTGTTGAATTTCGGCTCCAGCGCTACAAGAAAGACTTCAAAACTGATTTGTGACTTTTAAACAACTTTATATCATTTTGCATGGGATCTTGAGGTTATCAGGATTAGACTTGTACATATTCTCATTTAGAATAAGATTATGAGCTGCTTATTTGATATAATAAACTTTTAAAACTCCTCATCAAAAACCAATATAAAGCTTTAAATCAGAAAACTCAAAAGCAAGCCCAACATCTTATATAAATCCTAAGGCAAAACTACTAAAGAGGAAAAAATCAAGTTAAAGAAAATGAATAACTTTAAAATAGAGTGCAAATCAAACCAAATTTTGAAAAAACAAGATACTATCAAACCAAAAATTGGAAAAACAAGGTACTGACTTAACATCTGGCTCCAGCTGCGGGATGAAGACCTCCCTGCGAGGCTTCAAGAACCTGAAGACCAGTGCCTTATCCATTGGGCTATGGATTCTTATTGTGATTCACTCACAGATATGTACAATGTTCAGTGCAAAAAGTTCTTATAAACTATAAAAATGTTTGAGGAATCGTCCATTAACAGGGCTGGACAACTCCTCACCTTCCAAGGACTGCAGAATAAAGGTGTTGTTTTCTAAAACCTTTGATACCAGAAAAGGACCAAACCAAAGATTGTCAAACTTACCATGCTTACCTTTCTACTCTTTCCTTGCGTCCCATCTTAAAACCATCTCACCTTCTATGAAAATATTTTCTTTAACATTCCTGTCAAATCTGCTTTTAATTTTGGATCTGTACAGCTGTGCTTTTTCATCCACCTTCTCTCTATTCTACTGTAATTCTATCATTTCAAATAGTCTCCTTTGCATATCATTAGGCTCCTCTCGAGAATTCTGGAGGAATTTCATCACTGGAATTCCTAACTGGACAAGGAACACTGCTTCAGTACCATAAACTAGCTGAAATGGAGAAGTTGCAATTGCTTGTTTCACTGTAATCCTATCTGCCCATAATGCATACTTCAGCATTGAATCCCAAGACCTTTTGTTATGCTTCAGCAGTTTCTTGATGCTCTAAATAATATTCTTGTTGGAAGATTCAGCTTGACCATTTCCCTGAGGATAATAGGGAGTTGAATGTTTTAGAATGATTCCATTTCTTTCACAGAAGGCCACCATTTCTTGCGCATGGCGACAGTATTCAGATGTACCCTAGTTTTATACTCCCTCGAGTATACAGTTAGGTATACTCCTCAGAGTTGACTCAGAGTCATTGAGTCCCTACAGATGTTGGACACCTTAAGATTCAGCAGTTCATCAACCATTCTGATACCTTGTTCAGAACGGTTGTCGCTTTATTCCAGTGTATCAGTTATTGAGATCAGTCATGTTATGATCATGAGTACATCCCAAAATAGTGTCCCCTTTGGACCATTATGTTGTACCATCAGATTTGTTATGTATTATTCAAGTCCCCTTTGGACCATTATGTTGTACCATCAGATTTGTTATGTATTATTCAAGTCCCGCTTCTTGGGACTGATTGTTATGTATATGTCTTGATACGAGCATGGGTATGCCCTCCTCGTCCATTATCAGAAATTATTCCTCATTCATATTGAGGCCATGTAATATTTTTTCATTTTTGTAGCTTCCAAGGGCCGTGGATCCAGTCTCCAACCGGTCTCTTCTTTTCCCCAAACCCCAGGAAAAAGAAAAAATAACTATGATGTCTATCGGCCATACGATGAGCTCCTTCCCTCACACATCAGGGGGCAATCTGTTAACACCCAAAAAGTGCTCACTAGCTCGTTTCCTTATTCACATGACCAATTTGTCCACTTTTCCACCATTTGAGCCTCTAAAGCCATCAAAAGGTCATTAAAAGACCATAATACACCCCTTTTTCCCCTCAAAATAAATATTTTTCCTCAAAAAACATGAAAAACCCTAAAAAATGGTCCAGAATTCCCAATAATATTAAAAAGGGAATAAAAATATTCAAAATATTCAAAAAAGAGAAAAAGGAGGGAAAAAAGGTACCTAAACCATGTTGGTCAATACCATTGGTTTCCTCAAAACCATAATGGAATTTTCCACCACCAAAAACTATAAAAAGGTGGTAGGGGCTCCTCACTTTCCATCCATCCATCATCCTATCCTCACGCTGTCAAAATCTCTCATGAGACTTTTGGCCATTTTCAGCATCTTGGAGAAGAGACCATTGAAGCTTGGAGCTACTCACCCTTAGAGTTGCTCAACAAAAATCCTCACCATTTTAGGTATCTTAATACAAAACATCTATTCTTTTATTTCTTGTTCTTTCCATGAGATGTTTTTAAATTTATTTATTATATGCACATGTTAGTTTAGATTTAGATTTAATTCATAATCGTTTTTGCTTTCTATATTGAAACTACTATCACATTGTTGATAGGTTCCCATTGCACAAAGCTTGGTTGCAAAACCAAGCCAACATGCGTTTAACTTTTTTTTATTGAAGTGTGAAGAAATCCTAAGCAATCTTTTCAGGCATTAAAAATTTTAAATAAAAAGATTTAGTACAACATGCATTTCGATTTATGCTAAAGTAGAATGACCAAGAGTTTGGAATTAAAACAAGCGAATCAGTCTGCTTATAGGAGACGATTCTGCTGAAATCATAATTAGTTTAAATTCATTCATGAGCCTTTTACTGTTTTCAGTTAACTAGGGTTTGAAAAATTTAAACCAGAATTTTAACTTTTAAAAGAAAAGAAGAATAACGTGGGAGAGTCAATGCCATAGGCCCTTGCTATCACTAAATTCTGCTACTAGATTATTATGGAAAGAATTTGACGGAGTTAAATTTCTTACGTTTAGCAGCCTAATAATAATTTTGGAAAGAGCATAAGAGTATCTCATACCTGTAGAGTTGCAGCTTGATCGTTCTGCTAGCATAGACCTGCACACTTTCAAACACTAATTACATAAGCAAGTATGTGTTGATCTGGTTGACCTGTAGAATAATTGAACCGAATGACTTTGGGACTACCAATTTCCTCCCAACCTTGACCCTTAACCGTTCCTAGTTCACGGATGGATCCCCTCGAGCTGGTTCCAACATGCAATAAGACAATAGAGGACCTAGGGAAGATTGATGATGCAATTAAGTTCTTGAAAATAAAGGCTCTTTCAGTTTCTATGGAAAAAATCTCTTCTCTTACCATAGAATAATGATAGAAAGAAAAGATGCCCTTCACTTAGGAATTGTCTTTCTTTATATAGGTAAACTTTGGAATATAGTTATGGAGTTAATAAAAATATTTTTTAATATTAACTCCAAATTTGTTTTAGTTTTGAATTATAATATATTTAAATAATATTTTATTTAATTCTATACTCCTAGTTAATCTAGGAATTTTTAACGTGTTCCTTTATGATTTTTTTTAAAGGAACCTTTTTATTTTATTTACTATGTATTTCTATAAATTTGGATCACAATCTTTTCTTTATATATACTATAAATAAATATCTTGTGCATATATTTTCTGCATACTATTTATGCATAATTCATATATAATATAATTAATATCTTATGCATAGATTTGATTCATATTACTCATACATAAGTGAGACTTCTTTCATAAATACTTCGCTTGATTATTTATTTAATTAAATCACACAAGAATTCTTTGATAAATATTTAATACATGGTCCAATATTTTGACCAAGTCTTTTGGATAGGTTTGGATAGTTGGATAGGTAAGGTGACTCTAGGTCCCTCTTGCATGTTGGATTCCCTCGTTTAACATGGTAGTTCCCGCAGTCCTTGATGAGAGCTAGAATGATTCATTTAACCAATTAAATAATTGTGATGATGAGTAGTGCTATTCAAAGTCTTCTTAACTCAACACTTTCAAGATCAAGTAACCCCGAGTGCTCTTCAGAGCTTTGGCTCAACACTCTCACATGGCCATTACGCTAATGCAATTCCAGAGCATCCTGCTCAACACTAGTACTAGAATGTGGTTGTGAAGCACATCTAGAATATAAAAATGGTCTCAGATCTAGTATTTATTTTCAAGCTTGGAGTGCTCCAGGGCTTATGTCCAACACTCTATGTACATCGGGACTTACGCCTAGTACATAATAAAATTCCCCTATGTGCATCGGGGATTATGCCCAACACATAATAAAATTCCTCTATGTGCATCGAGGCTTACGTTCAACACATAGGTCATCCATGCGCTCCATAGCTTACGCTCAACACATGATAAGATTCAGTCATGCATAATAAGATTGCACAATATAATCAATGGACATCTCAGTAAATTAGGGTTTATACCCACATCTCATGATAAACATCAATCAATTACACCGGGACTTTCATGCCCAGTACATAACAATAAATATGCATCATTTAGGGTCCATGCTCAAATATAAGTACATCATAAATAAATCATATGCATCGGGGCTTATGCCCTATATATAACATAAACATAATCAGTCAAAATTTGGGATATTACACCTTCTAACAAGCTTAACATAGAAATTCATGACTTATATTTAATTATACATTCATTCCACAATTTGAACATGTCAAGCATAATTAAACACATTAATACTAGAATTCATACATAGATACTTATCTGCATTATGCAAGAATGTGGAAACAGGCTGCATGTGAGCCAAGCTCCTCCCAACCTTAGAACTTGTCCATCCTACACTATTTCAGCTCCCAAGTTCACTCCCGAGCCAGGATCCAATCATTAACCAGAGGTATCTTACCAATTTTCCCCCGACTCTTTCTCAGAGTCTCAGGTGGAAATAATAGAGGTAAGGATAAATATAGGGTTCAACAAACAACAGTTTGGTAACCAAATCCTTGTCAATTCCGTGGTTGACCCACCTAAGTTCCTTCCCAAAATGTACAGCGACACATTTCACTGCAAACGTAGGGAATCCATCTGGGTCTCTTGCTTCCTTTCCAATTCACTAGATAATTCATCCAAGGAATTCATAGTCAATTTGGTTATCTCAATATAACAATGTTCAGGTTCTCTCTCTGCATTTCGGGTTCGGGTTCCTCACAAGAATCTCTTTCTATATTTTCCTTCACTTGCAGACACTTCTCTTGCACTCAAAAGACACTTCCCCATGCTCTGCATGCATTCTCCTATGCGTTCTGCGTGCATTCTATAAACTCCCCCCGACCCCAAGCTCTCCATGCATTCATTTTTCCTCCATCCCCTTCCCATCACTCCCATCCCACCACCTTGGATGTGGGTAGCATCAACCTTCCCTACGTCTTCCTGGATCAACGACGCTACCCCCATGTTTGTAACATCGTGAAATTTACAAAAGTTTAAAATTTTTCGATATAGCTTTTAATGTGTAATCTAACTGTGCAGAAATATCATAAATGTTTAAATGTTGTCTTGTTGTACTAAATACAGTGTTGGTCAAAAGTGTAATGTTGTGATAAGATAATTAATATCTTCACTGTGATGTTAAACTTACTCATCTGTACTTTCAAAATTCTTTGTTGCTATTCTAATTATAAAAAAAAATTATCTATTAACTATTGTTTCTTCTGTTTGATGATGAAGGGGTCCTACGGATGCCCCGAGGCTTACTTAGCATTCGTGCTAAAGCATTTGAATCATCCTTTTTCGTAGATTACAGGTAAGATCTTAAGTGTTTACGGCATGTGACCGAAGAGTTTCTAACCAGTTTTCTGTGTCTCCCAAGTGTTAATGATTTAAGAGACATAATGTCGAAAATGCTATTGGTGAGATCTTCAATTAGCCTAGTTTCTCAAACAGAAGCAAATCAGTTGCATTATTCATAATCATGTACTAACCTTTTATTAATTGTTCAAACAACGAATAGGATTCATAAACCATAGTTTAACTCTATGTCCATTGTTATCATGAGTTTTCTATTTAATGTATATTGTGAGATTACCCAATGTCTATAAGTGATGGCTAAGTGCAATTAAAATGCAACGTCGATATGCAATGCAACGTCGATATCAAGTCCTAACATATTCCTATGAACAACATTTATATGGTATTGTGCGTGTGCATCTATTTGACCCTATATGACATTATGATTTCCTAGCAAAGACTCCGACACCACCTTGACTTACCAAAAGGTGTTATTATATAACGTAATGGTGTGTGTTATCAACAATCCGATACATTGTAAGAAATGTGTGATATTAACACTATTAAGGTATCGTGCTGGAAGGCATTTGGGCTTCCTTGGAATTTAATACTCCCAACTGCCAAGATAGTGGAATGTCTTCGTGGACACTGTCATAAATCTTAAATTGGAAATGAAACTTTGTTTGGATAATAGTACAAGTTAACCAACTTTTGCTTTCTCCATTAGAATTGTTAGATACTATGAAAATAGAAGTATAGTAATTGTATTTGTCATTGAAATAAGTTGTTGTACAGAATAAAATAAATACTGTTGTAAGATTAGAAAAGAGAAAACATAAAAAGAAATAAACCCTTATTTAATTCTATGATTGTTAGAATGGAAATGTAATAAAATGCTTATTGATGCTATTAAATTTGCAGCTGTTATGATTTCCTAAATTCTGTGTGACAGAAAGATAATTTCAATTCTTGTATATAGAAACTGTTTGTTTTCATTATATATATACTTGTTAGCAGTAATGGATAATAGTTTTGTATACATAGAAATATAAATATTTTTGCAGTTGTTATTTCAATAAAATTTGTGAAATAACAATACAGTGAACCTGAAACATTTAACTGATGAACGGAGTGATAACAGAAGGACATAGAATTATATTATTTAATACATAATATTAATGATAGGAAAAACTAATGAAATACATCAGTATTGATCTTCTCATTCATCTAGCAATCTGCCTATCAATTTATCTACCTTAATCTCTTCTCTGTACTAGAGTACGATGCAGATCCATTAGCATGGGGAAAAATGCAGAGAATATTTTATTCAATTCATCTTACCTAATTATTACTATAGAGAATCCTAATTAGATCAGAAACTAAAATAAATGCATTTGTTTAATAATAACCTTGAAAACAATAAATCGATAATTGCAGATAGAAACTTTAACTATTTAGAATTAGATGAGACAAGTAGAACCTGTAAATGAAGATGGGCCTAACAAACACCCAAGGAGGCCTATTCCTCCAAGCCTTTTCCAGAAGAAGCATCCACAACTACTTGCTTCCTTTGGACCCCCAAGCTTGCTTACTGAACCACTAAGTAGATGGAATCTATGTAGAAGCAAGGCACTCAGTAATTAAACTTATGCACTCAGCAGTGCAACTTATACACTAAAAAAAGGGCTTCTGCACTCAGTAGTATAATAGGTAGACTTACACCATGATAAAAAACTCAGCATATCCCCTCATCGAATGTCTTGGGTGCAAGCAAAGAAAAACCCCAAGGTAAATTTCCTCGTCAGGAAAAGTGATGAACCTCAGTTCATAATTCGATGGCTCTTATATAGACTGCCTAGGTCTTTAGTGGTCAGTTTTGAATAAATGAGCCTCAAGCTCCAGTCCCACCTTCCAGGGAACTATGACCACATTTCAAGGGAGTTGTCCCATACCAACAACTAGTTAGTAGCATCATGATGATGCCAATTGTCCATTTCCTTCTACCCCAGAATTCATTCCACCTAGTGGGTCAGTAAACTCTCTTTCAACAGTCCCTTTAGGTGTTTGTCTCCTATTTAATTTATTAAATAATAAAATATTCTGCAATTACAGTCATCCTTGGACACTTGTTGTAGGTCCCCTCCTTTAGGGTCCTTCCTGCTTAACCTGAAACTCAATCACTTGATACAAAAGAGATTAGAAAGCATAATGACTAGATAAATAAACTAAATAAATGAATAACTTAGAAAATTAAAACAAACAATAACCTGTCAAATGATACATCCTGTCCATTGTCGTTCGCGTCTTCTGTAGGATCCCTTTAACAAAGCTCGTTTAACCATTGGTGAAGCTACCGTTAGCTTCGCCACCCAACCATAGGCTCATGCTTTCAGTTGCATGCCCTCCCTCGAGCTTTGGGTCATAGAGCGTACACACACAATAATCAAGAAACCCAGCTTGGGATTCCCCCCCACCAAGATTTCCAGCCAAACCCTTAATAGCAGCAAGTCATGAGGTAAATCAAAATTACGATAGTCATCCAGGGTCTGGGTGCTTTACCCATCCCCAAAGTCTTCCTTTTAAAGGAAAATCCCCCTATGACACATGTCGCTTCATGCATAAATAATTGTTTAACTAAAAACAACTCACCCATCCAAGTGTTAGTTTCTCTAGGAGATGCACCAACATTCCTAAGTTTGCTCATGTTTGTCCCCCATATATTTCACCTAACTCCTAAATTTGTGGTGAAGGTGGAGTTGACTAGATGTCTATGCTTGGGTTCTACTTTGCTCCTAAATAAGGTTTATATTATTTTAAATGCTCAAAATAATATCTCATGTACAAATGCCTAAATACAAATAATACTATTTAAATGCTAAACCAATCTATTATGTGCAAATGTCTAAAGTACTAAAATGCATTTTTCTAAGTATTGTTCTAGGTGCAAAATTATACATTTCAATGCAGTTAAGTTTAGCAATCAACTTTTACTAGGACCCCGGTGCCGCACCGTTGGGCCTCCTTGTTCCTTAATTTTATTTCCCCGACATGGCACCACTCCATCGAGTCCAGTCATCCATAGTTTCCATTCCTCAGCAAGGTACCACATCGTTGGGTCCTTGTGTCCACTCTTTCTGTTCTCGGCAGGGTACCGCACCGTCAGGCCCTTCTACCATCATCCTTTCGTTTTGACATGCAGGAACTTCATGTAGGGATTTCATGAGTCGTTGCCTTCCATCCTCCGTTTACACACTATTAGGGACTAATGGCGCTAAGAAGTGAGTCCATTCTCACTATGTGCCCCCCAACTCATATGTGACCAGCTCCGTCGTGGCCCACCTCGTACGCCCTCATGCTTTCCTCTTGAGCAAGCAGATTAGTGCTTATCTGCTCAAGTGTGATATTCCGTAGGAAGTTGACATCGTCGTCGCTCTCCCTGTGTGTGATTTAACCGTACTCTATGACCCTTCATATTCCTTTATGTATCCGTCAGTGAACCGGTTCACCTGTCGCTACACACATTTCTCACAAACGTAAATTAGTAGCACTGTCCTCAATAATCACAATTTGATTTATAAATCTACTGCTTCATTAAGCATCTCTAATTTACTTAATCATTACGCATTCGTCTAAACACATAATCAATTGCACATCTAGTCGTTAAGCATCATTCATATGTATACATTTTCATATCAAAGTTCATCGTTAAACAACATGAAATCGTCCATTCGTAATAACTACCCAAATGCACATATATCAATCAATCGTAATCAAAAATATTCTCAAAATAAAATCGTATGGTTATTTTATTAATGTTTCAGACAGTCAAGTCATTCAGTAGGTGCCCTCAATGTCTACAGTAGTTTAGGGGCACTACACTTTTCCAATATAAAACTTTACAATAAAAGTTAACATAATGTTTCCAACATAAAAATGTTTTTCAGCAAAAAGGGTATGTTACAAACACCCCCACTTAAGTTTGACATCGTCCTTGATGTTGCTTATTCATCATCCAATCCTTCCTGCAACAGAACTGGATATGTTTCCCGCATTTTACTTTCCAGTTCCCAGGTAGTTTCATCAGGGCTAAGGTGCTTCCATTGCATCTTTACCTGCCCTATGGTACGATTGTGAAGCATAATTTCCTTCATGTCGAGAATATAATCCGGTTCCACCTGAAAATCTCCTTCAGGCTCCACCTGTATGTCATTCCAATTCAGCGCATGAGTAGCATTGTGCACATACTTCCTTAAAACAGAAATGTGAAAAACATTGTGGATTTTTAAATTAGGTGGTAAAGCCAATTGATATGCAACAGCTCCAATCCTTGATAGGATTTTGAAGGGTACACAGTACCTTGGTGCTAGTTTAGCACAACTTCCAAGCTTCAAAGAACTTTCCTTAGGTTTTACCTTTATAAAAACATGGTCTCCAACCTGAAATTCTCTTTCAGTGCATTTCAAATCTGCATAACTTTTTTGCCGATCTTGGGCAACTTTTAAGTTACCTTGAACCTGTTTCACGGTTAGCTCTATTTCTTACAATAAATCTGGTCCTAGCATTAATCTGTCTACAGGGTTATCCCAAGAAATAGGAGTACAACATTTTCTTCTATACAAAATCTCAAATGGACTTAACTTAACAGATGCTTGATAATGATTATTGTATACAAATTCTGCTAAATGTAAGTAATCTTCCCACTTAGATGGTTGATCTTTGACATACATTCTTAGCATGTCTTCTAAAATCTGGTTTACCCTTTCTGTTTGACAATCAATTTGTGGGTGGAAAGAAGTGTTGAAATTTAGTTTAGTATTTAGACCTTTAAACAGTGCGATCCAAAAATTTCCAGTGAACTTAGAGTCCTGGTCAGAAATAATTACCTTTCAAATTCCGTGAAAGTGAAAGATTTGCTTCATAAATACATCTGCAATGTTAGAAGCTTTAAAAGTGGTTTTAACAGGAATAAAATGAGCAGCCTTATTTAGCTTGTCCACAACCACCATTATGGAGTCATTATGTTTCTGTTTTTTAGGCAAACCTGTAATAAAATCAATACTTATAATCTCCCATTTCCATTTTGGAATTGGCAATGGCTGCAATAGTCCAGCTGGATGTTGATGTTCAGCCTTAATGGTCTGACATTCAAAACATCTAGCTATGTATTCAGCCACTTAATTCTTCATGTTGGGACAAAAATAATCCTTCCTTAACATAGTTATCATTTTCTGATAACCTGAATGTCTTGAATAAGGACTCTGATGAACTTCATCCAAAATTAACAGCTTAACCTTTGACATATTTGGTACATAAATTCTGTTTTTATAATTCATTAAGCCCTTTTGATTAATGCTGAAATTTGTTATTAAATTTTCAGATACGTTTTCAGCAACTTTACCAAGCAATTTTTTATCATTTTCATCTTGTTTAATTCCTTCTTCAATTTGATTTTCCAAATCTGTCTTAAACGTGTTGATTGCTGCCATAAAGCTTAATCTAGGATTCCTTCTTAATGTATCAGCAACTTTGTTTTCTTTTCCCTTAATGTATTGAATCTTGAAATCATACTCGCTAAGGAAAGCTAGCCATCTAGCTTGCCTTGCATTAAGAATTGTTTGATCCAACAAATAATTTAAACCCTTATTATCTGTCATTAATATGAATTTTAATCCAATCAAGTGATGGCGCCACATTTTTAATGCACGTATCACGGCTGCCAACTCAAGATCGTAAGTTGCATAGTTCTTTTCATGGATTTTTAACTTTCTAGACTCAAAAGCGACAGCATGACCTTCTTGAGTTAAGACCCCACCAAGTCCATCGTTGCACGCATCAGTGCATACAACGAAGTCTTTGTTCGGATCAGTAATTTTTAAAATTGGTGTAGTGGTTAATAATTCTTTTAACTTATTAAATCTTTCTTGACACTTTTGATCCCATACGAATTTATTCCCTTTCTTCGGCAAAGAAATAATGGTATTCGCAATTCGTGAGAACCCTTCAATAAACTTTCGATAGTAACCTGTTATCCCCATGAATGATCGAACGTCGATTACATCTTTAGGGACAGGCCACTCGTTAATTGCTTTTATCTTATCAGGGTCAACAGAAATTCCATCTTTAGAAATTATGTGACCTAAGTACTGTATTTTATCTTTAAAAAATCACATTTACTGAACTTAGCGTAAAGTTGATGTTCTCTTAAAACATGCAGAATTGTTCTTAAATGTTCATCATGCTCTTCTTTAGTTTTTGAGTAAATCAAAATATCATCAATGAACACAACTACAAACTTATCCAAATATTTATGCAGAACATTGTTCATTAAACACATGAACACTGCTGGTGCGTTGGTTAGCCCAAAAGGCATAACTACGAACTCGTAGTTTCCATATCGCGTTCTGAATGCAATTTTGAATATGTCTTCGTCTCGTATTCTAACCTGATGATACCCGGACCTTAAATCAATTTTAGTGAATATTTCTACTCAACATACTTGATCAAATAGATCATATATGCAGGGTAAGGGATATCGGTTCTTAATTGTCATTTTATTAAACTGATGGTAATTGATGCACAATCGCATGGTGTCGTCCTTCTTTTTAACAAAAATTATTGGTGCTCCCCAAGGAGACCCAATTGGCCTTATGTAGTTTTTATTTATTAATTCCTTCAGCTAATATTTTAACTCATTTAACTCCAGAATAATCATCCTATAGGGATCCTTTGAGTTTGGTACCACACCTCGTACTAACTCAATGGTGAAATCAAGTTCCCTTTTTGGAGGTAATCCTGGAATTTCTTCCAGGAATACATCAAAAAAGTCCCTAAGGATGGGAATATCCTCTAGTTTTAACATGTCTTCTTTAGATAAACACTCGTCATTAATAACATTAACAACAAACATTTTACAGCCCTTTCTAGCAACTCTCTTAACTTGTAATGCAGAAATTTGTCTTACTGAAATATTCCTATGAATTCATTTTACTGTTTCAGTTTTACCTTGATTATTTAGACAAGTAAATGATTTCTCATAACAATTAAGCACTACTCTATGTTGTTCAAGCCAATCCATGCCAATCAACAAGTCATATGACCCTAAGGGTAAAACATTCAGATTAACTTGGGTTTTCAACTGATTCAGAAATACATCACAATTTTTAACAAAGTCTGTAACCTTTCTTTTAGTGCCTATTGCTAGCTGAACTAACCAAGAATTATCAAACTTTTTTATTCTTAACTTGCAATTTTTCACTAATTCAGGTGAAATGTAACTCAAACTTGCACCTAGATCTATCAAAATAGAAATAGATCGGTTTTGTAGCATACCTTCAATTTTGACCATGGACTTTTGATGGTCTGCTTGTTGATTTTCCAGCGCTGCATTAATCCTTGGCATTTCTCTTACCACATCACCAACTGTTGGCTCCGCTTGTATGCTATGAATGTTGTTGACTATCCTTTTGTTGCATGGGCATTCTTCTTTCTTATGTGGTCCACCGCAATCAAAACACTTCAAAGGTCCTTTCTATTCAGCATACCTGGTGCGTGGGGGGCTCACTAGTGAGGCAATATTATATCACGTCCATTCATATTGGGGGTTTGAATACTCTTAAAAATCTCAAAAATATATTGCCCCGTATTAAGGGGTCAAGAGGGGTTTTAATTTGACATAGTATTATAAATATTGGGGGTTATTTTATTTGGGTGTGTTGAGGAATAACCTCCAAATCATGGGATGGATTCATACCTCCAAATCATGGGCTCAATTCATACCCACCTAAAACTTAAGGACCTTCCATTTTTATTTGATTTTGCTTATTATCCTAAGTTTTGCATAAATCTGATAATAATGTACCAATGATAATATTGATGGAAGTCTCTTTGGATTATTGGCCTTGAGCAATCCTCATTTAATAGCTTATTTAGGCTTGGTTTGAATTGATGTTATATTGTTTTTCATCTTTAAGTTAAGAGATGTAGCTGATCAAGAGTTTAGGACTTAAACAATTAAACAATTGTATTGTATTTTTTGTAGGCATTCAAGTAAAGGATTTAACTCTTCATTTTTTAGGTTGGGATTTAGGTGGGCATTGAGATTCAATTAAACATTGCTCCACAACAACCAAGAAAAGTGAGATCAATATTTCTTGGCTCACTGGAACCAAAAAAAGTTAGATCAATGTTTCTTAACTAATTATTTCTTTCAACTTTTTGTATTCTTCTTTAATATCTTCACATTGCCAATTATGAATAGTTTTTAGATTGAGTTATATTTGGCACATTCATAATTGTAATTTCAATTCTTATATGCAAGGAACCTATCTTAATATTGTATTGGAATTGAGATGAACATAGGTGAAAATCTAAATCCTTATTTACATACTCTTTGTGTTATCGTTACCATGAAATGGTATCATATAAGTTTCACCATCTGTGTATCTTTATAACTATTGCATGCTTGAAACCTAACAATGGAGATTTTTCCCTCTCCTGTAAAGATAAAAAATAACTAGATATAACCCAAGAAAAGGTAACTGAATGTTGTTAATTCCCTTGATTGCAAGAATAAATGTAGAGGAATTAGAGGCAATTAATTGGATCTTGTGGATGACCCAAATGCAAGCTATGCACATGATCATATGGTGTTATTGAAAAGTAAAAGAAATTTTTGTATGTTCATTTGGGTTCAAACATCGATGATGTTTGTTTTGATAGGAAGGTAGGGGATTCCATCCATGAAAGGGTTTCAATTTTGGATTTTTATGGAGTTTAATGTACTAAGCTTATTTTTATGGAGCTTAATTGATCAGTCTTTTACATTCTTTGTTATGTTGATCTCTTGACTAGGTTTCCTTTATGCATTTTTCCTTCCAATGCTACAAATTGATTAGTCGCCGCTGCAATCCTAGTGGGATCATTATTAGAATTATACTATTATTTTATTTAACATCTTGTTTTCTTATACTAAGATGTGCTAGGGATCATGTTTGTTACAACTTGATAATAAGATATAAAGGGGGTGTTAAAAATGGGTTGATAAAAATGGATACCTACAATATCTAGTGAAACTAGGAGTTTTCTTAATTAGAAAGGCATATTGGCAGGGGGGTTCAATAATACAATTTTAGGACCCATTTTCCAATATTTAGTGAAATTAGGGATATTCTTTAATATCATGCGAACGATCATGCTATGTAACAAGTTCACCGTGTGAAGCCCCCGTGACCTGGTGTTGTTATTGTTATTAGGTACATTTCTTGCAGCAGTAAAATACTGTGGTGTATTATTTATGTAGTTATTATTGCTTGGAAAATTTCTATTATTAAAATTTTTCTTAAAACTTCTAGAATTATGATTAAAGTTGTTCTTTTTATGTTCGAATTGATTAGACTTATTACTTTTCCAGCCAGCTGTTCCTTCTCTTTTTATGTTTTGGTCAAAACAGAAATTTGCTTTCCTCATAGCCTCTTCCAGAGTGGAAGGGTTATCATACTCAATCCTGTTTTTCATATTGAAAGGTAGATAACTTAGAAACCTTTGCACCTTAGGATTCTCTTCGACCATGTAAGGTACATACCTCAGCAAGCTAAGGAACTTGCTGCACAACTCTTTCATGTTCATAGTACCCAATTTCAGATCATAAAACTCTTTTGATTTATCTTCATAGTACTGTTCTGACAAGAACTTTTTCTTAAATAACTTTTTAAACATATTCTAGGTTACGTCCCTTTCCTTTATGCTCTTAATTATTTTAATAACCTTCCACCAGATATATGCCTTTTCTATCAGATTGTAAATAACCATCTTGGCTCTTAACTGAGAATAGTAATCGTAAATATTAAATTACTTCTTCATTCCAGATAGCAATGCTTCAACTGTCTCACCCTTTTCAGTTTCTCCATTAAAAGTTGGTGGCTTAATATTTTTAAACTCTCCAGTAATTTGTTCATGATGATTATACTTGCTCTTCTTGGAACATCAATCACTATCACTGTTATCATGATCAGATTTATCATTACTTCGTTCAGATTCAGATGAAGAGTAACTAATATTTTTACCATTTTTAACTTTCTTACTTTATGTTTGTGAGACATTGTACCAGAATCAGAATTTACTTCTGATTTCCTTCCTCTTTCTTCGTGATGGTATTTCTCCATTAGAATTTGATTTAACTCTTCATGTGCTTTCATAATGTGTTCATTTTCTTCTGTAACAGTTCTTATCTCATATTTTAAATCTTTTACACTACGAAGAAGTTCTGAAGACTGGTTATTTAATTCAACATATATTCCTTCATTATTATTATTGTTATTGTACTCATTACGAGGAGATCTGTTCTCTGTTGATTCATCCGGTATGTCCATACCTGCAAATTAATATCATATCATTCTGTACAAAAATAAAATTAAAAATAAAAGTTAGTAACATAAACTTTCTGATTTTTATTTTTTGTTTGCACATGTGAGCCTATTTCAGGCCTAGAGTTTGAACTCGTGCTCTGATACCACATGTAACATCCCAAAATTTATAAAAATTTTAAATTTTTTGATATAGCTTTTAATGTGTAATCTAACTGTGCGGAAATATCATAAATGTTTAAATGTTGTCTTGCTGTACTAAATACAGTGTTGGTCAAAAGTGTAATGTTGTGATAAGATAATTAATATCTTCACTGTGATGTTAAACTTACTCATCTGTACCTTCAAAATTCTTTGTTGCTATTCTAATGATATAAGTTTATATGTGTTAACTATTGTTTCTTCTGTTTGATGATGAAGGGGTCCTACGGATGCCCCCAGGCTTACTTAGCATTCGTGCTAAAGCATTTGAATCGTCATTTTTCGCAGATTACAGGTAAGAGCTTAAGTGTTTACAACATGTGACCGAAGAGTTTCTAACCATTTTTCCGTGTCTCCCAAGTCTTAATGATTTAAGAGACATAATGTCGAAAATGCTATGGGTGAGATCTTCAGTTAACCTAGTTTTTCAAACAGAAGCAAATTAGTTGCATTATTCATAATCCTTTACTAACCTTTTATTAATTGTTCAAACAATGAATAGGATTCATAAACCATAGTTTAACTCTTCTTTTATTGTCATCATGAGTTTTCTATTTGATGTATATTGTGAGATTACCCAATGTCTATAAGTGATGGCTAAGTGCAATTAAAATGCAACGTCGATATGCAATTCTTTATACATAAATTTAGAACCTAGGAAATACATGCAAGATTTGATTATGTTCTAATCTAGGAATTATTTCAAATCATATCATAGTCATTTGCTAACTTATGAACTATTGCAAATTCTTATTTAATTTTTATACTATATTGTGCTATATATATATATATATATGTATATGTATATATAAAGTCTTAACATATTTCTATGAACAACATTTATATGGTATTGTGTGTGTGCATCTATGTGACCCTATATGACATTATGATTTCCTAACAAAGACTCTGACACCACCTTGACTTACCACAAGGTGTTATTACATAACTGAATGGTGCGTGTTATCAACAATCCAATACATTGTAAGAAATGTGTGGCATTAACACTATTAAGGTATCGTGATGGCAGACACTTGGGATTCCTTGGCATTTAATGCTCCCAACTGCCAAGACAGTGGAATGTCTTCGTGGACACTGTCATAAATCTTAAATTGGAAATGAAACTTTGTTTGGATAATAGTACAAGTTAACTAGCTTTTGATTTCTCCATTAGAATTGTTAGATACTATGAAAATAGAAGTATAGTAATTGTATTTGTCATTGAAATAAGTTGTTGTACAGAATCAAATAAATACTATTGTAAGATTAGAAAAGAGAAAACATAGAAAGAAATAAACCCTTATTTAAATCTATGACTGTCAGAATGGAAATGTAATATAATGCTTATTGATGCTATTAAATTTGCAGCTGTTATGATTTCCTAAATTCTGTGTGATAGAAATATAATTTCAATTCTTGTATATAGAAATTGCTTTTTTTCATGATATATATACTTGTTAGAAGTAATGGATAATAGTTCTATATACATAGGAATATAAATATTTTTGCAGCTGTTATTTCAATAAAATTTGTGAAATAAAAATACAGCGAACCTGAAACATTTAACTGATGAACAAAGTGATAAAAGGACATAGAATTATATTATTTAATACAGAATATTAATGATAGGAAAAACTAATGAAATACATCAGTATTGATCTTCTCATTCATATGGTAATCTGCCTATCAATGTATCTGCCTTAATCTCTTCTCTGTACTAGAGTATGATGCAGATCCATTAGCATGGGGAAAAATGCAGAGAATATTTTATTCAATTCATCTTACCTAATCATTACTATACAGAATCCTAATTAGATCAGAAACTAAAATAAATGCATTTGTTTAATAATAACCTTGAAAAAAATAAATCGATAACTGTAGATAGAAACTTTAAGTAATTAGAATTATATGAGACAAGTAGAACCTATAAATGAAGATAGGGCCGACAAACACCCAAGGAGGCATGTTTCGCCCAACATTTTCCAGAAGAAGCAGCCAAAGCTACTTGCTTCCTTTGGACCCCCGAGCTTGCTTACTAAACAAGTATGTAGGTGGAATCTGTGTAGAAGCAAGGCACTCAGTAATATAACTTCTGCACTCAGTAGTGTAACTTCTGCACTCAAAATATGCCTTCTGCACTCAGCAAAATAACTTATGCACTCAGTAGTATAATAGGCAGACTTACACCATGATAAAAAACTCAGCATATCCCCTCATCGAATCTCTTGGGTGCAAGCACAGGAAAACCCCAAGGTAAATTTCCTCATCAGGAAAAGTGATGAACCTCAATTCATAATTCGATGGCTCTTATATAGAATGCCTAGGTCTTTAGTGGTCAGTTTTGAATAAATGAGCCTCAAGATCCAGTCCCACCTTTTAGGGCACTATGACCACATTTCAAGGGAGTTGCCCCATACCAACAGCTAGTTAGTTGCATCATGATTCTACCACTTGTCCATTTCCTTCTACCCCAGATTCCATTCCACCTAGTGGGTCAGTAAAATCTCTTTCAACAGTCCCCTTAGGTTTTTGTCTCCTATTTAATGTATTAAATAATAAACTATTGTGCAATTACAGTCACCCTTGGACACTTGTCCAATATAAAACTTTACAATAAAAGTTAACATAATTTTTCCAACATAAAAATGTTTTTTCAGCAAAAACGATATGTTACAGTGTCCCATATGGGATCCCACGTGGATCTACCAATGGAAAATGTACTCCATGCATAATTACGATTAGCTTCCTAATCTTCATCATTGAATAATAATTAACATTAAAAATAATCCCCCATTAATATTATGGTTAGGAATATGGGTTTTGGGTTCATCGTAAGATTTATAGGATAAATTTTTAGGGAACAAGGTACATAAGTCTACCTTACCCCCTCTTCAGCGCATCGCTCCTCATGTAGCTAGCTGGTATTTTATTAAAATATAATATCTCACTATGTACATACTTCATAGAAGTTGTTCAAAATACAATATCAACTCTAACCTAGGCCAGGGGGTGTTACAATTCCCCTCCCTTTAGATTCTTTATTGTCCTCGATGATTAACATTGTATCAAAATATACACAAAAATTAACTGCAGTAACGTTTTAATATATACAGATTTTCAAAATAAATGCAGATACTCTTCCCTCATTATATCTTCCATTTCCCAAGTGGATTCCTCGGGACTGTAATGGGTCCAGTGGACCTTTACCTGTCCTATGAATCTGTTCCTAATTATCCTGCTTCTGTGATCCAATATGCAGTCTGGTTGAACCTGCATTCCCCACTTCTAGTTCCACATGCAGAACAAACCAATCAAGCACATGATTAATATCATAAGCATACTTTTTCAGAAATGAAATATGAAACACATTATGTATTTTGATAGTGGGAGGTAGTGATAGCTCGTAAGATACTGATCCTACTCTACTCAAGACTTCGAATGGACAACAAAATCTAGCGGCCAACTTCTTGCATTTTCCCAACTGCAAGGAAATTTTCTTTCCTCTGACCTTCAGGAACACCATGTCCCCAACCTAAAATTCTCTGTGTGTCCTTCTTTTATCTGCATAGCTCTTTTGATGATATTTTTCGATTTTCAAATTATGTTTTATCTTTACCGCTTGATTTTCAATATCCTGAAGCATTTCAGGCCCAATGATTAGCTTGTCTATAGGTTTATCCGAATTGATTGGAACATTACACTTTCTACCGTATAAGGTTTCAAATGGACCCATCTCCAAATATTCTTGATAACCATTATTATAAGCGAATTCCACCAAGTACAGGTACTCCTCCCATTTTCCTGGTTTTTCCATGACATACATCCTGAGCATGCCTTCAATGAATTGATTTACATGCTCAGTCTTCCCATCATTTTGGGGGTGATAAGATGTGCTTAAATTAATCTTAGTCCCAAACTCTTTAGACAACCCTCTCCAAAAATTAGAGGTGAATTTCGAATCTCTATCTCACACAATAGATTTCAGAATACCATGCAACTTAGCAATTTCTTTCATATAAATCTCAGTGATTTTAGCTTCCTTGAAAGTTGATTGAACTAGAATAAAATGGGCTTATTTGGTTAAGTTATCAACCACTACCATTATTGAATCATGATATGTCATGGTTCTCTCCAAACCTGTAACAAAATCAATAGTTATAGTGTCCCATTTCCATTTACGAATAGGAAATGGCTGAAGTAAACTGGCTAGGTATTGATTCTCTACTTTGACCCTTTGACATTCTAAACAATGGGCAATGTAATTGGCCACCTCCTTTTTCATGTTTGGCCAATAAAATTTCTTCTTTATAGCTGTAATAGTTTTCTAATATTCGGGATGTCCTGCATAAGGTATATTATGCATTTCTCGCAATATTATGCTTTTCAACTCTTCATGATCATGTACATAGATCCTATCCTTAAAATGAAGGATACCATTCTTATCTACTGGAAAATTGCAGAACGTTAATGCTTCACTTCCTTCTTGCAATGTTGTTGCTATTTGTAAATAATTATTGTCACTTTTCAAATCCTCAAGCAATCTGATTTGTAATTCAGAATTCCAAGTGTTGATGGCTGAAACATGCATGAATTGTCCCCTTCTATTGAGTGCATCAACTACACGATTTTCTTTTCCTTTCAAGTACTTGATCTCAAAATTGAACTCACTTAAGAATTCAACCCACCTAGCTTGGCAAGAATTAAGTTGAGGTTGATCAAACAAATACTTTAAACTCTTATGATGATTTCTTAACTCAAACTTATTTCCCAGAAGATAGTGTCTCCACATGTGGAGTGCATGAACAATGGCTACTAGTTCCAAGTCATGAGTAGCGTAGTTATTATCATGCTCCTTCAACTTTCGTGATTCATAGCAAATCAAATGTCCTTCCTGCATTAGGAATCCACCCAACGCCTCAAGTGATGCATCAATACATACGAGAAATTCCTTATCATGATTAGAAACCTTCAATACATGCGCACATGTAAGCAATTCCTTAAGACTTATGAAACTATCTTTGCATTTCTGACTCCAGATGAAAGGTACACCTTTCTTTTGCAAAGATGTAATTGAATTGGTTATTCTCGAAAAATATTTTATAAAATTTCGGGAATAACCATCCAATCCCATGAATGATCTTACTTCAAAGATATTGCCAGGAGTAGGATATTCCAAAATAGCCTTAACCTTAGCTAGGTCCATAGCCACACCTTCCTCAGAGATGATATGGCCCAAATATAACAATTGTTTCTGATAGAACGTGCACTTGCTAATCTTGGCATAAAATTGATTTTCTCTCAAGATTTGCAAACGAATCCTGAGATGTTCTTCATGCTCCTCCTCAGTTTTGGAATATATAAGTATATCATCCAAAAATACAATTATAAACTTATCCATAAACTCTAGTACACCATTCATCAAACACATGAATGCAACAGAAGCATTTGTTAAACCAAAAGGAAGCACTATAAATTCGTAATGCCCATATATGGTTTTGAATGTTGTTTTACAGATGTCTTCATCCTTAATGCATATCTAGTGATATCTAGATCTCAAATCTATCTTAGAAAATATTCTTTCACCTCTTAACTGATAAAAAAGATCATCGATTCTAGGTAGAGGATGCCTATTTTTAATTGTGGCTTTGTTTAGCTGCCAGTATTCCACACATAATCTGGGTGTGCCATCCTTCTTTCTTATAAAAATAACTGGAGAACCCCAAGGAGATATAATAGGCCGTATATACCCTTTCTTCAGCAACTCCTCAAGTTTCATATGCAATTCTTTTAACTACGAAGTACCCATTCTGTATGGTGCTTTTGAAGCAGGCACAATTCTAGGAACCAAATCGATTGTAAAATCGATATCCCTCTTGGGTGGTAACCTAGGAAATTCATGAAATACATCAGCAAATTCATTCAACACTAGATATTCTTCCAAACTTAATTATTTTTTAGTAGAAAATTCTTCTACCCGAACAACATATAGTTGGCACCTTTTTCTGATACACTTCTTTATTTGCAAAACATAAATTTGTCTTAAAGATATAGGTCGGTGAATGCCTCTTATTTGTACATTAAGATTTCCCTCATCATTCAAACATGTAATAATTTTATTGTGGCAATCCAACACAACAAAATGTTTCTCTAACCAATCCATACCGATCAACAAATCATATGATCCAAGAGGAAGGATGTCCAAATCTGTACAGGTTTGGTTTCCATTCATTTCAAAACAACAACTTTTTACCATAGTTGTGATCTTCCTCTTCATACTAGTTTCCAATTGAACCATTCTGGACTTAGACAACTTATGAGTCATCAATTTACATCTTTCAACCAAGTTAGTATTAATATAGCTATAAGAAGCTCCAAAAATAATTAAAATTGAAATAGGCACATCATTAAGTTTACCTTCAATCTCGATTATAGAAGATTGATGATCAACTTGGAGATTATCCAATGATGTACAGATGCGAGGAAAACTTCTTGCAACATCGCCAATAGTAGAATCTTCTTGCATACTATATACATCGGTTCCCTTATTTCTTCTTTCAGAACATTTGTTTAAGAAATGGTCACCACCACATTTCCAACATTTACCTTAGGGTGGTTTCTTTTGTCCTGAAGAATTACCCACCTTGGATTCTTCCTTTGGTAACGGTGGTTTAAAAGAAGAGTAGGTGTCCTTCTTTGTATCTAGAGGTTTAAACCTCTTTCTTCTCTGATCTTGCTTCTCTTCCAGCGCACCTTTCCAAACCTTTTTCACTTCCTCCCTATTTTGGCCTTGCTCATACAAGCATCTATAGTTCCAGAAGCAATTGTTCAAGGTGCGAGGTTCATCATAAGTCAAAGTATATTTATAAAACGCAAGCAAGCCAGTAATAAAATGTTGTACCTTGACCTTTTCATCCTTGATAAACTCCACATATCCCAGCAGCTCCAAGAATTTCTTTTGATAGTCCTCCATTGACATACTTCCCAATTTATGTTCAAAGAATTATTGTGTCTTTTTATCATAGTACTGTTGTGATAGATATTCTTTCTTGAAGAGTTTTTGGAATTTCCTCCTAGAAGTTTGCTTCTCATCCAATTCTACCACTAGTTTGAGATGTTTCCACCATTTATAAGCCCTTCCTTGCAAATTATATATTGCAATTAATGCTTCTTGGTTTTCTGAGTAGTCATGTAAATGAAAATACTTGTTCATTTCCATAACCCATGGCTCCACATCATCACCAGACTTCTCTCCATCAAAAGTCATGGGTTTTAGTTTTCTAAGTTCGCCTTCTAGCATCACATCATGCTTTCACTTTCTCTTCCTTCTAGGGTATCTAATATGTTGGTTATTTTTATACCCATGAGAACATTCATTGGTTCTATGATGTGAATGTGATTTCATTTTGTTGTCTTCTCTTTCCCGAGAGAAGTGATACCGGTTGATGGATTCTTCACCTCTTTCCACATTGGAAGTGACCTGCTACATATGATTTCGCAGCTGAGCCAAATTATGTAGTAATTGTTGGTTAATTTTGTTATTTTTTTTCCAAACTTTGCAAAATTATTTCATTTCCAAACTGCAAACCCCTCAAATTTTGCACAACATCCATGGTCCCTAACCCAGTTTGGTGACCATTGGATTCATTACGTCATTCTTCACCATCGATTCCTTCCCCAAAATTAGAGAATTTTGGATCCTCTGCCACTTTCTCAATTCGGATTGCCTGTCTTTACTAACAGTCTGCAATTCCAATGACCGAATATTCCTATAGTATGCTAGCAATATGAATTTCACACGGATTATCAGTCAAAAAATTAATTACAGCATATATTCGAATATCTCTTTAGGAGAATAATGTTCAATTCCATAGGCCTGAGAGTTGCAACTGGCGCTCTGATACCAATTTGTAACATGCCCATGTTACACATACACATATCTTACAAGTATAAAACTATAAAAATAAAAAATTTCTTTATTACATCTTATATCAGCTTCATAAGACTCGTTAATTTCCAATAAACATAATTCAGACACAATTAGTCGATACCCAGAAACATACCAGGGTTTAATTCCATCCTCCGTAAGTCTTGGTGAAGACTCATAGGAATTACGATATCATTCATCTAGCTGAAAATATGGTTCCATTGCGAATAACATAACAAACAACAACATCTTCACGGAAACAACGTAAAACAACCTTATTCATGGGAAAACATCCAATCATGCATTCAATCATTAATCCCATATGTATGTCAATCTTTCTATGAGCAAGAAATGAAATTTCCTTTTATCAAAGAAGGATATGACAGCATAAGCAAACATAAGGTGCATAATTAAGCATAACCAACTCATCATTCACATACCAATTAATACAGGAGATATCTTATGCAATTGAAAGAAAACTCATTCATCAATACAACCTTCTAACAGGATTAACATAGAAATTCATGAGTTACATTTAATTATACATTCCTTCCACAATTTGAACATGTCAAGCATAATTAAACACATGAATACTAGAATTCATACATAGATACTTATCTGAATTGCGCAGGAATGTGGCAACTGGATGCATGTGAGCCATGCTGCACCCAAACTTAGAACTTGTCCATCCTGTACTGTATCAGCTCCCAATTTCACCTCTGAGCTGGGATCCAGACATTAACCATAGGTATCTTACCAATTCCCCCCCAACTCACCCTCAGAGTCTTAGGTGGAAATAACAGAGGTAAGGATAAATACAGGGTTCAGCAAACAACAGTTTGGTAACCAAATCCTTGTCAATTCCGCAATCAACCCACCTGATTTCCTTACCAAAACGTACAGTGACACATTTCACTACAAATGTAGGGAATCCTTCTGGGCCTCCTTCTTCCTTTCCAATTCACTGGTTAATTCGTCCAAGGAATTCATAGTCAATTCGGTTATCTCAGTATGATAATGTTTAGGTTCTCTCTCTTCATTTTGGGTTTGGGTTCCTCACATGAATCTCTTTCTATTTATTCCTTCACTCGCAGACACTTCTCTTGCACTTAGCAGAAACTTCCTCGTGCTTTGTGTGCATTATCCTCTGTGTTCTGCGTGCATTCTACAGACTCCCCCTGCCCCTAAGCTCTCCTTGCATGCATTTTTCCTCCACCCCCTTCCCTTGACTCCCGTCCCACCACCCAGGTCGTGGGTAGCATCAACCTTCCCTATGTCTGCCTGGATCAACGAGGCTAACTCCATGTCCCCTCTGGGATTCCACGTGGCTCTCCCAAAGGAAAAAGTCCTCCATGGATAATTACGATTATCCTCCTAATCTTCATCATTGAATAATAATTAACATTAAAAATAATCCACATTAAGAGTATGGTTAGGAATATGGGTTTTGGGTTCATCATAAGGTTTATAGGATAAAGTTTTAGGGAACAAGGTACATAAGTCTACCTTACCCCCTCACAACCCTTGGTAAATATCTTAATCCCCTCTTCAGCGTATTGCTTCTCATGCAGCCGGCTGGTATTTTATTAAAATATAATATCTCACTATGTACATACTTCATAGCAATTGTTCAAAATAAAATATCAGCTCTAACCTGGGCCAGGGGGTGTTACAATTTTGGGTTCCTAAAACTTTAGTGTTTGATAACGCATCCTATTTCTCATCTATTTATCTCGCTCAATATGCCATAGAGAAAGGAATCAAGCTCAAATACTCTGCCAATTATTACCCATGAGGGAATGGGCTAGATGAGTCTTTTAATAAGAATACGGTAAATATCTTGAAGAAGACTGTGGCCATCCATCATAAGAATTGGTATACTCAACTCTATAAAGATCTCTAGGAAGATCGAGTAACTCCAAAAGTTTCTATTGGTAATTCCCCTTACTGTTTGGTTTATGGTAAGGAATTTATTTTTCCTTCGAATCGTTTACTTCCTTCATTAAAGTTGTCCCAATAATTACAAGAGGATGACTCTCCCCCTCTTCAAAAAAGAATTGATTCATTGCTTAGATTAGAAGAAGAGAGGGATAAATCCCAAAACAAATTATACCAACACCAACAATTGGTTAAAAGATGGTTTGATTAGAAATCATCAACCAAGAGATATTTTCAAGTAGGATATTTGTTATTAAAATGGGACAAACAACACAAAGACAAAAATGATTACACTAAGTTTCAATGCTTGTGGCTAGGGCCATTTCTTATCATGGAAAAGCTAGTCCCTAGTACTGTCCGATTATAGACACGAGGGTTTTCCTGAAACTTATCCAATAAACATTCATCTTTTGAAGAAATATTTTGTTTGAGGTAAGCATTTTCTTATCTTTACATAAGATTGGGTTGCTTTCTTTTATTTCTTTTGAATTTCTTTTTCTAATTTTTTGCTCGCAAGGTTTGTCAATAATGAAGCATTTTGGCCAAAGCTGATTGATCAATTTATCTTAGATCAATTGAATTGGAAGGATTTAGGATGGCCATGAGAGACTGCATTTTACTTGCTCTATATGTTAAAGTGTTATCCCTATAAAATCTAGCAATCAATTCATGCATATTGTGAATTTATCATTTCTTGGTTGAACCACCATTTTAGAAATATCTCATTTGATGAATAATCCATTTGAGTAATTGGTTTTCTTATCATATATTCCATTAGTGGTAGGAAGTAAATTATTATGACCTAATGTCTCTTTTCACTATTTTGATTCTCATCTTAGTCATCTTGGAGTTCAATAAAATTCACCTAAATAACTATGAATTGCAAGATAGGGGGTCTTATGACAAGCTGGCCTACCATGATCATAGATATTTTGTGGAATGACATCTCCATATCTAGTCACCAAGCTAGGGAGATGAATTTCAGCTATTTTCTCGAAGCTGGAAGATCCTATCAAAGGTCGATTCATTCATGATCTACAGGTATCGATGAATGGAACTACTAAAATTTGGTTACCAATCCAAGGTAGTGTCTTTCAATTTACACTTTAATATTTTTTTCTTTTCTTTCTGCAAATATATTTGTTGACTCGAGGACAAGGGGTCTTACCGCAAGCCATCCTAACCATGATAATGGGTTCTATTCTGGACTCAAATTACTATTATGTGGTCACCAAGCCATGGTAATTACTTTTGGTGAAAATCTAAAAGACAAGCAGTCTCTTGACATAGCTAGCTTGTTCAGTTTATGGGAAGGATTTGTGAATGGAATTTCCAAAACCTAATCACCAAGTGAGGGAAATGGTCTTGTTTCAATAAATTCAGTTTTTATTTCTTTAAAAAAAATAAAAAGAGATCATTTTTAAGTGGATAAACAAATAAATAAATAAATTCAACAAATACATGAATAAATTAATAATTATTCAAGATGACTGGTGATTTGGTGAATTGAAAATAGTGAAAAGTTTCTTCTAAGGTTTATCTTAAACGTCCCTCTCATGCTTGCATATTAGTGTAGAGAACACCATTTTCCCCTAGGTTAATTTTTAGTTGGGTATTATGATGTTTTGTTTTGATTAAGGATGGGTAAATTATGTTATAAAATAACTCTGCATATTCTGTTGTATTTTATAAAGATGTTTTTGAGTTACACACTAAAATATCTTCTCATGATGTCATGGTTCTTCATGATCTTTGAAGATTATCTTTACACATACAATTTCTTCACCCAGCCAGTCGCCATTTGTTCCTCACACAACAAATCCCATTTTCTTTATGAAATGGGAGCCCAAGTTTAGTGTTGATTTAGGTAACTTAGATGTTTATTACCGTTATTATGAGAGTCCAAGGGTTTCAATAAATTATTTTTGGTCAATTATCATTTTCTTCCAACATTAAAACATTTGACTGAAAACAATTTTTTTTTTTTTGCTCCATGAAAATTGCAAAATGCGGATTGCGGAAAAGTCAATTTCAATATTTGAATTTTTTATCTGCATTCCGCATTGCATATTGTGGAATTCGGAAAAACTTTAAATGATATTATTAGAACGTCGTTATTTTCGATTCCACAAGTGTTTTGGGCATTGTGGATTGCAAAAACCTTAAATCATCCAAAATCATTTCCGCGGCTCTGCAGTCTCGCATTTCCATGTTTTTGAATTTCTGATTACGGATTGCGGAAATGATAATTTTCTAAAACTATTCCCGCATTTACGCGTTTCCATCTTTCTGATTGTGGAAACGATAAATTTTTTGGTATCGGTTTTCAACTTATCGCTTCCGCATTTCCACATTTCCGGCTTTCCGATTGCGGATTGCGGGTAACATTTCTCTTTCTCAAATTCTTAATATTGGTTCCTCTTTTTTGCATTCCCACATCGGATTGTGGATTGCGGGGGAATGAAATTGTTAAATTTTTGAAAATCATTTCCCGCTTTTCTGCTTCCGTATTTTCTTCATAGATTTTAATCTTGAGCATTGGTGTGTTTTGGATCTATGGTTCTGTTTTAATCTTATACATGACATGTTTTTGGTTTACATACTCCACATTAATTGTTCTTTTCACCATGTTGTGCTTCGATTTTACCTTCCACAAACAATTGTCACAGTGAATTTTACCTTGTTGTGGATCCTACTTTTCTTCATCAATTTAAAAAATAAAAAAAACTATTTCATGATACCAAATCTTTCCTATCAATTCACTTTTCTAAAGAACACACAAAGAGAAATTATGTGCATGAAACAGAGCCTAATGATTTTATTTATGAAGGTGCAAGTTCATCTCAAGATGTTTTAAGTAGGGTTTCCACTCAAGAAGAAAAGGAATTCATCCATCAGTACTAGCAAGAGCTTAAAATGAAGGTGAATGTGTTTTTACGAGAATGGTCAAAGGAGAAGAATAGGGAGATCGAAGCTTTCCTTTGCGAAGCTCAACTACAACTCGAACATGCTCAATATCGGGATATTGATGATCTTTTGGATGTTTCTTCTAAGTGGAAATCTTCCCTTGGTAAATCTTAAGAAAATATTTTGAAATCCCTGATTTCATGGGAGTTAGTTTCTTTGTAACTTATTGTATCTATTATTTAAAGAGACTTGGATCTCATGTGAAAGGGGCGAGAACCACTAGAGAAAATAACTGGAGATATAGTGTTGCACATGGATTATTGTAATTTGTTACAGTCTTTAATGAAATTCATTCAGTCTTCTCTTATATTTTCTTTCTGGTGATCTATTTATCATTTTTTATTGATGAGTATTGGTTTTCTTGCATTGATTCAATGGTTCACTTTTCTTTGGTTATAATATCATAAGCATATGAATATGTATTTATTTTCTCATTTATGATTCATATGAAGATAAAGTAACAATAAATTATTTTCTTTGTTTCATATAATCTTATTCAATATTTTGTAACTGCAGAATTGTCTTTTTCCTAAATGTTAATTTGTTAATTAACATATCCTTTTTCATAATAGTCTTATGATATAAATATTTCAATGAGATCGAAATTAGTTTTAATTGTTTTTCCCTTTATCTAAGAAGGTACTATTAGGTCTCATTTAAATTGTCATTGGTAAGGACGATAAGTACTACAAAAACCTAGATATGATTGCTCTAAGGATTCATAGCTAAGTTTTATGTTATTAATTAAATTTAGGTGGATTATATTTCATCTCTTTCTTTTTATTTATTTTTCTTTCATTATCTTGTAATAAGATTTTAGATCTTCCCCTAAGGAAAAAAAATCCATTTGATTTACTCTCTTAGTGCCAACAGAGGCCTAATATCCATTAGAGTTAGCCATACCAAAAAATTTAAAGATAAAATAATACTTGGATAGGATTATTTGAAGCTTTCAGATTGGGATATCTCTTTTGCGTTGCTCCCTAGGACACTTACAACATATACTAGGCTTCAACACAATCCAAGGTTCAACTCAATCTCAAGTTGAACTTAATCCAAGGTTGACTTTAGTCCAACGTTGACTTCAGTCTAAGGTTGACTTCAATCCAATATTGGCCCTATCCAAAGTTGACCTCACTCAAGGTTGACTTCAATCCATATTCGAATTCAATAAATAATTACCTTTTAAGCAAGGCTTAAACTTCAATCCAAGGTTTACCCCAATCAATAGTTCGCTTGAATCTAAGCTTGAGCCCAATCCATAGTTGAATTTTAAGACTGGTGACTTCAGTCCAAGGTTGACTTCAATCAAAGGTTGAATTCAAGTCGTATTTGACTTAAATCCATAATAGACTTTAAAGAAAGTTTGAGTTTAATTGAAGGTTGACTTCAATCGAAAGTTAACTTCAATATAAGGTTGAGTTTAGTCTAATGTTGAATTTGATCCAAAGTCGACATCAAGCGAAGGTTGAATTCAATCCAAGGGTGACTTCAATGCATGATTGGCCTCAATCCAATGTTGACTGATATCAAAGCTTGACTTCAATCCATTACTAAATTTTAAGAAAGGTTGACTTCAATCCAAGATTTAATTAAATCAATGGTTGACTTTAGTCCATGCTTAAATTCAATCCATAGTTGACCTTTAATCAAGGTTGACTTCAATACATAGTTGAAATTTAAGCAATGTTGAATTCAATCCAATGTTGGATTTAATCCAACACTAACTTCAATCCATAGTTCAATTTTTAGCAAGTTTGTCTTCAATCCAAGGTTTACCTCAATCCATGGTTGTCTTCAATCCACAACCACATTTTTTAAAAGTAGTTGTGTTAGCACCAGAATTGTGCTAAGAATTTGAAGGGGTCTAGACCCATGAAGAGGCAAGTAAGGCCTCAGTTCCTTAAGCCACATGCCCAATGAAGATAAAAATCAAGAAAATTTCAAACATTGGTTCCTAAATCTGAAATAAAATAATGCTCAATGGGGGCTAAGTTAAACATTGAAATGAAATTGAATGGCTCATATTAATAGATGATGGAAATCCACGGTCCATAAAGGAGTCATATTTTTGACATACAAAGAGAAACAAAATCGAAGACTCACTGAAGTTTTATATGAAGAACATGGCTAATTTTGACGAAAATGATTGTTTTAGTCACCATTTGCAAGCAGTTGTTTCTGCCAAACCAGGGTGAATTTGGAGAAACCGAGAGAGGTTTTCTTCAGAATGGGACAATCTACAACAACCTCTCTCATTTTTCATACAGGTGTCACGGTTCGGGAGAACCAAAGGGTTTTGCACAGGATAATTTTCCAGAATTCATGTTTTTTGCGTGAGTCATCAACGTCCGGAGCAGATCTCGGGCAGATGGAGGCGAATATGAGGAAACTGAAAGAGGTTTTTCTTCAGCATGGTCCAATATACAAAACCCTCTTTCAGTTTTTACACAATCATCACCGTTTGATATATATAGCCATGGAACCAAGGGGTAGTTTTCAGTAGTCCACGGCCGGAAATGAACAAAATTGGTTGCAACCGACTCTTAGAGTTGTTAAAATTTCTTAGATAGGTGTCAATACATCTGTAACCACTCTCCACTGAAGAAGATCGACCCTAGGGCCAAATAGATCTATAAATTCATTGTAATGGAAGAGAAATAGGTTGGAAAATCACTTGGATGAGGCTTTGGGAGAGCTCTGCTCTGCTTTGGAACATTTGTCTTTAATACATGTGAAGTGTTTGAAGCTGGATTTTTCCAGAGATTCCCGTGTCATTCTCCTCATAGTCTATTCATCTATTTTCTCATGTGAAATGTTTCCCTTTCATTGTTAATCCATTTTGTATGTTGTTCATGCTTGAATAAGAGTAGCATTGGAATGGGATTCATAGAAATAATGCCCTGTTCCTTTCATTTCAAACATTCACCACTAATTTCTGCTAAAGCTGGTATAGGATTCATCATTGTATGCCTTATATCGATGGATTGTTTCTATTTTCTTCCTTATTATCAATCTAAAAGCTCTTTGACTATGAATGGGTGGCTACCTTGCCTCTGTTTTGACATCTCATGTAGCAGCACTGTATTTGTTTTATGTTTTCTATTTTGACTCCATTTCCCATGTTTCTCTCATGATTTTCTCTCCAGACAATTTAAACAATCTGTCCTAACAGAAGTCTGACCTCCTCAATGTGCTGGAATGATGAATGTTGGTGTATGTTTTCACTGTTGACACCTTTGATTATTTCTAGTATTTCATAGATTTGTAGAGAGAGCCCTCTATGATTGTGCTGGGTCAGTAGCACACATCTTAAGTGGTTAGTGGTTACCCCAGTTTTCCCTCTTCCACAACCTTGGGGGTTATTTTGGGTGTTAACAAATTGGTGCCGTTGTCGGGGAACGATTTTCTTATCGGTTATTTTGGGTGTTAACAAATCAGTGCCGTTGTCAGGGAACGATTGTCTTATCATCCCTGGCAAAACGACAAAGTTCAGATCTGAATGTTGATGGTGAACAACATTCATACATTGGGAAGGTTGTATCATTCACCTGGAGACTCCACTCATCAAATTTCCAGTATGAAGGTGACTCCACTGGGAGGATTGATGACTCCATGTCAGAATTGGGATGTTGAAGGTGTCATGGCGACTCCACTATTAGAAAGCTTTAAAGTATGAAGTGTTGATTCAGTTTCTTCATCAAATCAAATGACAGGGTATGTGGAAAGTCCTGCTTCTATTGAGGATTTTAAAGAATATTTTGATATGTTTGATGATGGCCAAATCGAAGAAGCCTTCTCAGAATTCTTATCCATATATTTGAAGTCATGTAAATGTTCTTATGAAGATAAGATTAGTTTCTTAAAGGAGTTTGCTGAAAAACTCAATGGAGACCTTGAGGCCCTAGAAAATCAAATTCAGTCCCAAGATCTTCATTGGTTTTTTGAAAAGCCTTTTCAGCCACTTCTAGATGTCAATATTGGGAAATATTTCATGTCTAGAGATACGTTTTATGATCCAAAACCATATATGCAAGTAGAAGACACATATGAGGAGTCAAGGTGTGATGACCAAGTTCTGATTAGTTGTGGGAGGCAGCCAAACATCCATGATTTTTATGACCCTGTTAGTGAATATATGGAAGGAATTTTCAGTTTGAATTTGCAGCCATACTTTCACTTTGAAAATAAAGAGAATCATTATTTTCATATGATGTCATATCCTCTGTCATTGACTGATTTGAAGCATGGTTAAGGAGTCAAATTGTTTGACCATTTGCTTGACTGACTCTATTGGAAATTTGAAGTTACTTGATTCAGTGTTTTCATTCAGTGAAGTAGGGTAGGTAGCTAGTTTGAATAAGCTCACAATGAGCATTTTATTTTAGCAGATTTCTGAATGTATAGTCTCAACTTGGGTTTGATTTCAAGCTTCTTCAGTTTCAGCATGTTCAGTTCAGATTTGCAGCGTGTACAGTGTCAATTTTCAGAATGTACAGTTAGTGTTCAACTTCAAAGTTCAGTTCAGAAAATTTTCAGTACAGTTTATAGCCCATGGTTGCATATCAAAGAAGGAAAAGAAGCCTTGAACAAAAAAGAAAAATGAAATTTATAAGCCTATCATTAGCTTTATATATCTAAGCTAAGGTTTTTTAAATTTTATAAAGAATGGAAGTAGAGGCTTTAAGTTTTTATGGAAGCAATTTGGTCAGAGTTTAATGAGACAGGTTTTAAAATTCTTATGGTTGGGCAAAGCTTTGAATAAAAGAGCCCATGGTTGCATATCAACGAAGGAAAAGAAGCCTTGAACAAAAAAGAAAAATGAAATTTATAAGCCTATCATTAGCTTTATATATCTAAGCTAAGGTTTTTAAATTTTATAAAGAATGGAAGTAGAGGCTTTAAGTCTTTATGGAAGCAATCTGGCCAGAGTTTAATGACACAGGTTTTAAAATTCTTATGGTTGGGCAAAGCTTTGAATAAAAGGAGGATTAAATGAAGCTTTGAGAAAAAAGAAAAAAGGTTTTCATAATTGGAAAAAGAATAAGTTTTTGGGCCAAAGATTAAATTTTTATATCAACAGGATTTAAAATTTTATAAAAAGTGGTGTAGCCAAGGTTTTAAATTCTTGTAAGTGAGACAAAAAAAAATTTAAATGAAATTGAACCAAAATTTTTGAGAAAAAAGAGAAAGGGTTTTCATAATTGGAAAAAGAATAAGTTTTTGGGCCACAGATTAAATTGTTATATCAACAAAGTTCAAGGTTTTAAATTCTTGTAAGTGACACAAAAAAAAATTTAAATGAAATTGAACCAAAATTTTTGAGAAAAAAGAGAAAGGGTTTTCATAATTGGAAAAAGAATAAGTTTTGGGGCCAAAGATTAAATTTTTATATCAACAAAGTTCAAAGGCTTTTAAAATTTTATAAGAAGTCGTGCAGCCAAGGTTTTAAATTCTTGTAAGTGAGACAAAAAAATTTAAATGAAATTGAACAAAGATTAAATTTTTATATCAACAAAGTTCAAAGACTTTAAAATTTTATAAAAAGTGGTGCAGCCAAGGTTTTAAATTCTTGTAAGTGAGACAAAAAAATTTAAATGAAATTGAACATACTTGTAAGTGAGACAAAAAAATTTAAATGAAATTGAACAAAGATTATATTTTTATTAAAGAAAGTGGTGCAGCCAAGGTTTTAAATTCTTGTAAGTGAGACAAAAAACATTTAAATTAAATTGAACAAAATTATCATGGAGCTCAACACCGAGAGCATAGCAAACAATCAGCTTCCTACTCGGAGTGGGGACCCACGCATGCTAACCAAACATCTCGCTCAATTACGAGCCTGGCTCCTTTCAGCTAAATGGTAAACGATATAACGTATAGTGTATATAAAGTGCAATGAAGCTCGCTTACTTTTCCATGTGGGATATTTCCATGGATAAAAATAAAAAGGCACAAATCTTTGGCGCAAATTTTTCCAATTTGCATGTATATTGGCGTCCCTTTTTCACGCCAGTTGCTACGGCAATCACGTGGAGGCTCCGGGGAGTATGCAGCTGTAGGAGGACAGCGAAAGATGGATAACCATTGTGTGTAAGTGCAAAATTATTCGCATGGTATGGGCGTTTGTTCATCTCACTGCCATGATTTGGTGGTTGAAAAATCCGATGAGGCGTTTGTGTGTGCAGGAAGGAGGCCACTCCAAGATCTCTATCTTACTTACCTCGCTAGAGAAATGAAGATCTATAAGTTGGACAACAGTGACCCCATATTCGAGAAACTATGTGGAGCACGCAGAGAAACTAATGAGAGTGAGGCTTATCGACAAATAAAAGCTGAACTTCCTTGTGCAGATGTGGTTCCCCTTGTGCAGGGTGGAGGAAGCAGTGACGACAATTTTTTTTTTCTAGCTGCAAAGCTTTGCAGCGAGGGTCTTTCCAGGTCCCGAGGAGGATTTCAGAATGGCACAAATTTTTGGAGCACTGGGGGTCTATTTCGTCAGGTGCAAGTGTCATATGGGGAAGGCTGACTTTGGTGGGCCGTTAAATAAACGAAAATGCATCAATGGAAGTAACAGAAAAGCAGACCGGCCCTGGCATTTGTGTCAACGCAGAGGCATTCACGATTTATTGCTCTGGATCGGGTCACGTACTCAAACGCAGATGCTGGAAAGTCCAAGTGAGCAATACGAGGCTCATCGCAAGCTTCATTATACCGACAAGACTTGATGGCTGCTGCGAGATTGCTTTTCTGCCAGAAAATTTTGTATCCCTTTGGTCACCCTGTAAATCAGTGGTAGACGATACCAGAAAACATCAGCTTTCCCTAAATTATCCTATAATTCTGATGGAAGCAGTGAGAAGTGCGACAGTTTGAAGTGTAGCATCGACGACAACAGTAGCAAGCTCCAATCAATACAATGTAGAGCGTCTTTTGGTGGTTAACTGGATTATGGAATACACGGCCTCGTATCGGCGTCAGTGGGAAACGTTCCTCTTCAATACAGGTGATGGGTATCGCCTGCATGACACTTGCCATCAGAATGGAAGAGAATCAACCCTACGAATTCAGGTAGCATACGTAGTGAGTTAGTTTCCAGAAGACCGGTGGCCACGATCTGAAGGAGAGAGAGATCCACGGTCCTAAATTTGTTCGCGTTACAGCATGCACTAGAAAAGTCATGATCAAGATCTGCGAACTTTTATTAACGAGCTGCACCTTCTGATGGCCCATATCTGACTGGGTGAAGATCCATGGTCCAGATTTAGTTCTCATATGTTACTTGTGCAGTAAATTAGTGGGGCTAAAATCTGCAAAAAGCTGCAAAGTGGGGTCAACGATCGAAGGGTAGTTCGCTGGAAAATTGACTGCGTGAAGATTGTGTGGATCAAGGTTCGATGCTGGTTATGTTAGTCAATCCCCGGAACAAATGAATGGTAGCCGTGATGCTAACTCCCACTTGATGATGCACTGATTGGCATTAATTTTTGCTTATCTAAATTGCTGATGGTCACCTACAGCATTCTCATGGTTGTAAAAATCGTAGGGAACCAGTTCTTTAAATTCCCACCTATGTATTTAAAAAATATGTATATGCACAAGGTGTGAAGCGAAAGGCGAATTCCCAAATGTCGCGGGTATGTGAAGATGAAGCCAGATGTCCTCAGCTGATAGTAAGTAAACATAAGCACTGGGAGGCCACCATTTTATGGTTTTCCATCTCTTCATAAAGTCAATTAGTAGTTTGCTTGGATTGAATGTGAACAATCATGCCAAAGAAAAGATCGTACACCTCGAACAGCTAGAGAAGAGCGCAAGTGGATTCGGAGAGCAGTTTAAAATATAGTTACATTCGCCAGGCCGCCTTCACCAAGCAATGGTTGTTTCAGAAAACAAACTTTCAGTAAGCAATATTCCTGTCATTCCGTGAATGGAAAATTGTAGCATTCAAAGAGGTGGCCTTACTAAGGTACCCAATGGACAATCGAATCCAAAGTAGAAACGTGTATGAATGTTTCCTAGATATGCACAGAAAAACATCGACAAGGAGAGAGTGGTTTTGAACAAATAACCTTATTTCATTTTCATTCTTGGCATTGAGTGTCTCTGATCCAAAGTTGATCAAGAGTATATGGAATACTAGGAAAGGGACAAAGGAGTTTTGAAGGCATGGTTTGACAATTATAAGATTACTATGCCTCTGTTTGTCTCAAGTCAATTTGACAGAGGGTTGTTTGCTTAATCATGTGTGCTCTCTAGGTTTGGGTTTTAACCAAAGTTGAGATGTCAGTTGTAGCAGAGCAGACTCACAGTGTGAGTTCATGTGTAGGATCAGGAAGGGCTACACGTTACAGATTTCAGAGCGTGGGTTTCAGATTGGAGTTGGGAGCAGCTCAATGGATCAGGCACCGGTATACCAGGGGTTCTTTGCTACCTCACAGGGAGGATAGTATCCGTGCGTTGGAGCCAGTTGTTAGCACCAGAATTGTGCTAAGCATTTGAAGGGGTATAGACCCATGAGGAGGAAAGTAAAGCCTCGGTTCCTTAAGCCACATGCCCAATGAAGATAAAAATCAAGAAAATTTCAAACATTGGTTCCTAAATCTGAGATAAAATAATGCTCAATGGGGGCTAAGTTAAACATTGAAATGAAATTGAATGGCTCAGATTAGCAGGTGATGGAAATCCGCGGTCCATAAAGGAGTCATATTTTTTATAGACAAAGAGAAACAAAATCCAAGACTGAGTGAAGTTTTATATGAAGAACATGGCTAATTTTGACGAAAATGATTGTTTTAGTCACCACTTTCAAGGAGTTGTTTCTGCCAAATCAGGTTGAATTTGGAGAAACTGAGAGAGTTTTTTCTTCATCATGGACCAATATACAATAACCTCTTTCAGTTTGCACACAGCTGTCACGGTTCGGGAGAACCGAAGGATTTTTCACATGGTAATTTTCCAGAATTCACGTTTTCTGCATGAGTCATCAACTTCCGGAGAAGATCCCGGCCAGCTGGAGGCGAATCTAATGAAAATGAAAGATGTTTTTCTTCAGCATGGTCCAATATACAAAAACCTATTTCATATTTTAAACAGCTATCACCGTTTGAGATATACAGCCATGGCACCGAGAGAGTTTTTAGCAATCCACAGCCGGAAATGAACACAATTGGTTGCAACTGACTCTCAGAGTTGTTAAACTTTCTTAGCTAAGTGTCAATATATCTGTAACCACTCTCCATTGAAGCATCTCGACCCTTGGGCCAAATAGATCTATAAATTCATTGTAATGGAAGAGCAACAGGTTGGAAAATCACTTGGCTGAGGCCTTGGGAAAGCTCTTCTCTGTTTTGGAACATTTGTCTTTAATACATGTGCAGTGTTTGAAGCTGGATTTTTGTAGAGATTCCTGTGTAATTCTCCTCACAGTCTGTTCATCTCTTTTCTCATGTGAAATGTTTCTCTTTCATTGTTAATCCATTTTGTATGTTATTCATGTTTGAATAAGAGTAGCATTGGAATGGGATTCATAGAAATAATGCCCTGTTACTTTCATTTCAAGCATTCACCACTAATTTCTGCTAAAGTTGGTATAGGATTCATCATTGTATGCCTTATATCGATGGATTGTTTCTATTTTCTTCCTTACCATCAAATTAAAAGCTCTTTGATTGTGAATGGGTGTCTACCTTGCCTATGTTTTGACATCTCATGCAGCAACACTGTATTTGTTTTATGTTTTCTGTTTTGACTCCATTGCCCATGTTTCTCTCATGATTTTCTCTCCAAACAATTTAAACAATCTGTCCTAACAGAAGTTTGACCTTCTGGATGTGCTTGAATGATTATCTTTAATGATGAATGTTGGTGTATGTTTTCACTATTGACACCTTTGATTATTTCGAGTATTTCATAGATTTGTAGAGAGAGCCCTCTCTGATTGTGCTGGGTCAGTAGCACACAACTGAAGTGGTTAGTGGTTACCCGTGGTTAGTGGTTACCCCAATTTTCCCTCTTTCACAACCTTGGGGGTTATTTTGGCTGTTAACAAGTTGATTTACTTTAGATCATTGTTGACTTCAATCCATAATTGACTTTTAAGCATGGTTGACATCAATTTATAGCTTACTTTTAAGCAAGGTCGACTTCAATGCAAGGTTTACTTCAATCCATGCTTCACTTCAATCCATGGTTGAATTCAATCTAAGGGTGACCTTAATCTAAGGTTGAATTTTAAGCAAGCTTGACTTTAGTCCAAGGTTGAATTTAATCCATGGTTGACTTCAAACCAAGGTTGACTTCAATCAAAGGTTGACTTTATTCCAAGTTTGGCTTCAATCCATAGTTTACTTTTAAGAAAAGGTTAACTTCAATGTAAGGTTGAATTCAATCCATGTTTGACTTCAAACCAAGGGTGACTTTAATCCAGGGTTGACTTCAATCCAATGGTGACCTCAACCCAATGGTGACTTCAATTGGTAGTTGACTTCCATCGAAGGTTTACTTCTATCCAATTTTAACATAACCAGGAGAACGTTGACTTCAATCCATAGTGCATCAAGTTTAATATACCAAGGAGAAGGTTGACGTTGAGCATGGTTGACATAACGAGTAGAACATTGACGTTGGCCATGGTTGACATAATCACAAGAACGTTGATTTTGACCATGGTTGATAGAAAAGGAAAACATGGCCAACCATTATTTGGCCATATTAAGAAACCACAACCACATTTTTAAAAGTAGATGCTTGAATTTGAACCATGGTTGACTTCAATCAATAGTTGACTTTTATGCAAGGTTGAATTCAATCCATACTTGAATTCAAACCATAATTGACTTTTAAGTAAGGTTGATCTTGAATAATGGTTGGCTTTAATCAATAGATAATAATAGTTCATGGTTGACTTCATTCCATGGTTGACTTCAATCCAAGGATGACTTCAAGGTTGAATTCAAGGTTATCTTCAATCCAAGGTTGACTTCAATCCATGGTTCACTTCAATCAAATGTTGATTTCAATCTATGGTTTTCTTCGATACAAGGTTGACTTCAATCCATCGTTGACATCAAGGATATCTTCAATCCAAGGTTCACTTTAATCCATGGTTGAATTCTATCCAAAGTTGACTTCAATCTATGGTTGTATTCAATACAAGGTTGACTTCAATCCATGGTTGACTTTAATCCATGGTTAACTTCAATCAAATGTTGTCTGTAATCCATGATTGTCTTCAACACAAGGTTGACTTCAATCCATGGTCAAAGTCATCATCTCATTGTCTTCAATCCATGGTTGTATTCAATCCAAGGTTGACTTCAATCCAAGTTTAACTTCAATCCATGGTTGACTTCAATCCAAGTGTGACTTCAATCCATGGTTGACTTTAATCCAAGGGTGACTTCAATCCAAGGTTCACTTCAATCGATAGTTGAATTCAATACATAGTTGACTTTAGTCCAATGTTGACTTCAATTCAAGGTTGACCAATCCATATTCAACTTCATTCCAAAGTTAACTTCTAAGCAAGGTTGAGCTCAATATAAGGTTTTCTTCTATATAAGGTTGACTTGAATCTAAGATTGATACTTGAATCAATAGTTGACATCAATCCAAGGTTGACTTTAATCCATTGTTGACTTTAGTCCACAACTGACTTGAAACCATAACATACTTTTAAGCAAGGTTGAGTTTGAACCATGGTTGACTTCAATGAATAGATAGTAATAGTTCATGGTTGAATTCAATCCAAAGTTGACGTCAATCCAACGCCGACTTCAAGGTTGACTTGAATCCAAGTTTGTGTTCAATCCAAGTTTTCCTTCAATCCATGGTTGACTTCAATCCATAGTTGACTTTAATTCGTAGGTGACTTCGATATATAGTTTGCTTCTATCCATGGTTGACCTCAATCCATAGTTGACTTTAATTCGTAGGTGACTTCGATATATAGTTTGCTTCTATCCATGGTTGACTTCAATCCATAGTTGACTTATTTCCATGGTTGACTTAAATACAATGTCGACTTCAAGGTTTCCCTTAATCCAAGGTTGACTTTTATGGAAGGTTGAATTTAATCCAAGGTTGATTGAAATCCATGGTTGACTTGAATCTAATGGTGGACTTCAATCAACGATCAACTTTAATCCATGGTTGACTTTAAACCATGGTTGATTTCAATCCACAACCACATATTTAAAATTGGTTGATTGACTTTGAACCATGATTGAATTCAATCCATAGTGAAGTTTTAAGGAAGATCGAATTCAATCCAAGCTTGACTTCAATCCATGGTTGACTATGGTTGACTCAAGTAATATTGTTACTGATATTAATTAATACAATCAGATTAATTACTTAATGCTTTAACTAACATAAACATAAACATTAATCTCAATATTATTGTTAATATTAATGTTAGGAAACATTAATATCAATATTAATATTAATATGATTAATATTATCAATATTAATACTAATATTCTTATTTTCTTCAAATAGAGAATAATGTTTCAAATTGATATTATTAATTTAAGTATTAATATTGTTAAACATTATAATATTATTAAACATTATAGTATTATTTTAATAATAAATTTATAATATTATAATATTATTTTAATAGTAATATTATAATCATAATGTTAATAATATTATTAATATTATTAAACATTATAATATTATTTATAATACTATATTAATAATATTGTAATATTATTTTAAAACAATTTAACTATTTTAATATATATATATATATATATATATATATTTTCTAAGTTGGTGAGGAACCTTGTATTGCCTTAAAAGAAAATAATGTTACAGACTATAAACCGCTATCTGCTCGAAGGCTAAGTGAGGCGGAAATGAGTGGCTATCTGCGAAAAGAAGAGCTTAGAACACAAAGCCGAATTGGCACAAATAAAGACTAAAGCCAGATCCCATAGAGGGTCCTAGCAGATAGAAGCAAAAAAGCTATTACTTGGATATTACAAAGAAGAAAATCAAATCCCTAAAATGGGCTAATTCTCAGGTCTTCCCTTTTTTTCCTTGTTTTTTTTTTACTTGTATCCATCCGCCTGAAGCTAGGGACACTAAGGCCTGTTGCAGCGCGTCATTGGTATCATTGTGGAGTTCCTTATCAAAGTCTGAAGAGGAAAATTCATGATATCTTCTTTGCCCTTGTGGAGGGTCTCTTTTTGTGCGTTCATCTTCTTGAGGAGGCATGTGCACCTTGGTGGAGTCGGAGAGGATCTCTATTCCTGATTGGTTGGGGGTGTATCTTCCTCAAGCTATTCACTTTGATTATCTTCATTATGCGAGGGAATCCTAGGTTGCCAGCTTTTGGCTCTGTGTGCCTTCAAAGTCCTTTTTTGTTGGGGCTTTCTTTGCGGGCATGCATTAAGGAGGTGTCCTGTTTGTCGACAAATTCGACACCTGAAGGCTTTGTTTTCATAGTCCAAAGCTTGAGTCCAGATGGAGCTTCCTATTTTCAGGTTGATCTTGTCTAGAAGGCCTATATTGTTGTCAATGGTGGCGCAGATGCAAGCAAAGGTGAAAAGACCCTATGCTGAGCATGTGTCATCGGAGGATAAGAAGCATCCTAGAGCGTTAGCTATCCCTTTAAAGACCGATTGAGTCTAGAAATGGATTGGTAAGTTTGGAAGACGTACCTAGATGGGAACCTTCATTACTACCATTGTTAAAGGGTCAAACTCAGGGAACCAGGGGGTTAAGAAGAGCCCTCTAGACCAAGAAACCCAAGGCTCCTCGCTCGTAACTGCAAGAAGGTTTTATCGAGAAGGAAAAATCACTAAAAAAAACCCTTTAGAGCATAATAATACTCAAGAATCCTCGGTCTAGTTTGATTTGATCCACTTGAGGAGATCCTTTTTTTTTGCCATAGTCCATTGAATCTGCATATTAGGGTTTGATCGTTCACCGTGAGCATGTTCTGGTTAACTTCCGGTTGAGTAATCTCCAATGTGGGAATGTCCTCAGCTTTGTCCACTATGTAGACCAGGTGTGGGTTTTGGACCAGACTTTGTGCAGGAGAGAGCCCTCCTCGTGTTGCATCCTTGAAGGTCTTATGCTGAGAAGCCGAGGGTCTGTTGCTTCCTCCTCATAAACTTTCTACCATGGAAATGCATGAATCCTTTGAGATCCGAAGGCTGTGGAGTTTCCAGTGGTATGAGAGTTGTCGCCCTGCAAAGATAAGCTCCTGTAGTCCTGAAGGGGTTCCTTCTACCTATTGAATCCAAGATTTCAGCTCGAGAACAGAGTTTTGTGGGGTCGCTCGTAAGTAGAGAGAGACTCCCATCAGTGATCTTAAAAAAATGAAAATGATATAGGATCTTGAGGAGTCCTGGTGGCTTTGGCGCATCTCGAGATTGCTAAGTCTGTTCAAGCTGCCAGATCTAGGATGGCGAGCTTGTCAGTTGTTTTTAGGATTTGAGGAGGAAACCAGGTCTCATGTTTCGCAGATGCCAGGCCACCTTCGAGGGAACCGACGAGTCATCCTCAGGCTCGGTCTGTGAAACGAAGGATGGGGCTAGAGGGCCCAGATCCTTTTGGCATTTACCTGATCTTAGCAGTCGTGCAATCCTCCTCGTGAATATTTCATGCTTCTTTAGTGAGCGGTTCGTTCGGTCTTCCTGTGGCGGCCTGACTCGATGACTAGCGATCCAATGGAATTCAGGTTTTATTGAAAGCTCCACGCCATGGGATCGGGCACAGTTCTAGGGCTGGGGTTGCGCAACTCCTATGTGGCTGGAATGATGGGTCAAGGATCGATGGGAGGAGGCCATGCCTAGGGTCTTCCTTAGATCAAATTTTAGCTTACTTACCTGTTCTCCTCAAGTGAACTATTTGATTGTAAAATCAATCTCTCTCTCTCTCTCTCTCTATATATATATATATATATATATATATATATTATGGAGAGATTTATTATATTATAATTTATTTGTTAATTAAAAGCTAAGATATTTCTATAAACTTTGAATAGTAAAATATATCAAATAATTTGATAATTTTTAATAAGAGAAATTTTCAACCCAAATAGAGATAATTTTAAATCCTATTCCAATATTGAAAATTTTTAGGCACATTTTAAAACTTAATAAATAATATAAATTTATAATACTACTTAAAAATTAAAATCTTGAATAATATATTCTTTAAAATTACATCTCTACGATTCAAGGGGACACTTTAGAAACAATCCATGCTTCTAAAAATCCAACTCCAATACACATATTTTTTACAAGCATTTTATAACTTAATAAAAAAAAAAAAATTATAATACTATTTAAAATCTTGAATAATATATTTTAAAAAAATACATCAATTCAAGAGGACATTTTTGAAATAATCCATCGTTTTACAAAATCACACTTTAGAAAGTCTAATTTTTTATTACATTCAATACTAGCACAACCACTTAATTTGTGGTTTGTGAACACAATATACCATAAGTTAGGTGTTATTAACAAGTAATGTGTTACTTATTCTTGATATTCATTGTTGTGTGTCACATACTACTCATTATCCACGCATCAGCTAGGATTTATTCATACATCAGCTAGTAGTTTTGTATTTATTTATTTATTTATAAATTTGAACAACCCCCATAAAATCAATCTAGAGACTTATAATACAAGATTTGAACCCAAAATCCGACGAGAAAATCTGATGACATTTGACGAAAAGGTCTATGTCGTTGGATTCCACCTTCAAAATAACGAAATTTGATGAGTTTTTTTTAAATTGAGCAAAGGGTCCATCGGATATCCAACGTCCCTTGGATATCCAACGAGGCCCCTGGAATATTGATCAATGTCATCAGATATCCGACCTAATATTAAGCCCACTAAAGTCGGATATCCTACCATCTATTAGGGTTCCCAGGAGTTGGATATGCGACATCATGTGATATCCCTAGCATGTCGGATATCCGATAGCTACTCTCCAACGGTAACTAAGTTCAAGTCGTCTAATATCCGACAGAAGGTTAAATTTTGAAAACCTATGAATATCGAAACATTCTGGCATGTTTGCTATACAAGCAATGGTTTGCAGAAGTTTTTTTATTCGGTGGACTGTTTTTCATTATTTCCATTGTTTTTGTGATTAAAACGATCAATGTGTGGAGCTTCAATTTCTAATATCGATAATCTTCATTCAAGCTCTTTACAAGAAAATGTCAACTAGCAATATTCCTGATCCAGATGAAGGAAATCGACAATTGTATGCTAGATTGTGGGAAGGAGTTGAAAGAAGGGGTGATGGGAAATGCTATTGTCCATGTAGTCAATGCAGGGGCTTTAAGAGGAGAAGAATTTTGATCACAAGAGCTACAAAACATTGTAGGGAGCATGGACACACTGAGGGGGGACATCAATATCATCCATTTGTAAGTTTTGCATTATATATGTTTTTATTTTGATTGCTTTTGTAAATGCATGTATTATTTTAATATTTCTTATATTAACTTATATCTATTGATCGTGGTTTCAATAGATGGGGACTAACATGGACAATAAATATTATTTTAATATTTAATATTTATTATAATAATTTTTTTTTTTGTGCATGTTGAATCTAGGGTATAGTAGAATAACTCATTTATTTGTTTGTTAGTGAGACTAACCCACTCACCAGGGAAAGCACTTAGCTCTCTATATTTGTGACACTTTCCATCATGATAATAGAAATAATGACTATATTGGCATGTAGTAATTTCTCTTCTATTTTCTCTATAGAAACCATATCATCGTTTTTCTTACCTTAGTGGATAGTATGGAAAATTTTGAGTTATATTTGAGTAGCTTTGCTCAGTGATTGGGTCAATTATTATGTCTCTTGGATAGTTTGGATGCACCTATTTGACCAATAGTACAATTGGTCATTGTTCGTTTCATCCCAACAGTAGAACATTTGTTACATTTTAAATGCATCACAAAAATGTTTACATTTTGCATTTGAAATTTTTACATTTTGTGAATTTCTTATATTAACTTTTATCTATTGATGCTTTCATGTAATTATAAAGGAAAGAAATCCTACGGCATATCGTCCAGAGGAAGTGATTCTAGAACAAGTACCAGAGGAACATCAAGTTATGAATATTATTGGTTCACAACAAGTTAATGATCACATTGAAGAAGATGATCATACTGATAACATAGTTGAAGATGATGTTACAAATACTTTGACCCATGATTCATTTAATGTTAGAATGGATGATGATGATCATTTTGATGATATTCATGATATACCTTTTCTTGAGAAGGCATACCAAACCCTTTATGAGGGCTCCAAGACAAATCTTCTCTTTGCTATATTGTTGATAATGAACTTGAAGGCTATGAATGGTCTTTCAAACGTATCAGTCACACGGATGTTAAGGTATGTAATATATTCCATCACATTATATATAAGATCATCTAATAATTTTATTGTTAATTCATATATAAGTCAAATTAATATGAATGAAATGTGTTTCATTAATATTATTTCTATATTATATTAACTAGATTTTTATTTGTATTCAGCAAAAACTGAAAAACGATGGAGATGATGTAAGGAGGAAGGTGCGATGGAGGTTTTTGAAGGATTCTGAACTATGTACCTCAAGCTCGGTGTTGAGGATGGCGATGGCCACCAGGGCCTCCTCGAAGGGAGGATCTGGAAGGGACATGAGCATGAGTCCTGGTGATGAGGCTTTGGCCTCGATTGAAGTGCTGGACAAAGGGAAAAAGACAAGTCTGAAATTGAACCCTGTTCCTAGGGCGGGAATTGCGGGATCAGGTACCAATGAAGTGGCAACGCTGGATCAGGGAACGGTAGAACCCAGAAAGCCTGGGCAATGCCTGCCAAAGGAAAAGAAGATCCCCAAAATGCAGATAAAATCAGATAGAGTTCGAATTGACATACAATACATGAAAGAACATGCTCTAATTGGGAAATTCGTTGGAATATGGCCGGTTGAAAAAGCACTAGTATGGTGGATCAATACAACATGGAAACCCCAGGGACATTATGATCTACAACTGGGGGTTAAAGGGTTTTTCATAGTGATCTTCTTTAATGAGGAGGACCGAACAAGGATTTTTGACAATCGACCTTATTTCTTCAATTTTGTGGGGCTGTATCTTTGTCCTTGGAAGGAGCGCTTCAACCTAGATAAAGAAAATCTAACTATAGCCCCAGTCTGGATAAGGCTATATTCTTTACCCTTCGAATACTGGAAGGAGGAAATCCTTACAGAGATAGGAAATGAATTGGAGACATTCGTCAAACTATCCGAACAAACCAAGAAGATGCGATATACCTCTTACACCCAATTCTTTCTCTATATGGATATATCCCAAGACCTCCCAGAAGGAATTGATATTAACTGGGAGGATGAAGACTGGTTCCAGGCCGTTGATTATGAACAGATCATGTTCAGATGTCGCAGATGCCATGAACGTGGGCATTTGTTCAGGGATTGTCCTCTAAATAAACAGTTTGAAGGAAAGCTAGATTATGAAGGTAAAGATCAAGACGGTTTCAAGAAAGTAGCTACCAAGAAACGACACGCAAAGAAGGCAAGGGTCCTAGAAATACACAAGAAATCCATGATCCATAACAGGTTTGAGGCGTTTCAAAATGAACCAGAAACTCAAGAAGCAACCAAGGAGATTAGGGAGGAGGTACCCGAAGCACCCTTGGAAAAGGTGATCGAGATTAATGTTAAGGAGCCGATGACAGACAAAACGAGGGAAGAAAGCTCATTGCCAGAGGAAGGCGGAGATGAAATGGAGTTGGGAGACCTAGATCTGGAGATCCTGGAGGTAGCATGCATAGTGGAGAACACTACTTCAATCTCTCCTCAACAAGTATCTCTCCTAGAGAAAGCTATCATCAAAACCAAGAATCACAAATATCTGGGTATAAACTCTGAACCTCTTAAGGACTTCGAAGGGAAAAAATTAAGTAGGGGCAAAAAAAGGGGGAGGCATAGTAATATGCAGAGAATTCAAATTATAGGTAGGAATCTGGTGGCCTCAAGCCAATATCCTACTATTGACGTGGCCCTAGATTCTCCAACCCCTAATAGGTTATAAGATGTGGATCACATTCTAGAATATCAGAGGCTGTAAGAGTCTTCTGAAGACCCATCTCCTAAGACGGAAGATTGAATTAGAGAAAACCCACTATAGTCTTCCTTCAGGAAACTAAATGTTCTGAAGCGGACTTTAAAATAATAGGAAAGAAAGTCTGGAAAAAGTGTGAAACCATGGTGATTGATGTCGTCGGTATGGCCGGAGGAATTGGAATCCTCTGGAATCCAAATGAGGTTAGTTTAACGGATTGGATGGCCTCAAGATCCATTTTATCGGCCTCGTTTCATGTTTTAGGAACCAATGTAAGAGGATTCTTGCCTAATGTGTATGGACCGTTAATAGCTCACCTTAAGCACTCCTTCTTGAACTCCCTGTGGAGCCTCAAAAGAGAGACTGGTACTCTTCCATGGATTATAGGAGGCGACTTCAATTTGATTCAAAATCTGGAGAAGACGAGGGGGGGACTTCGATGTTTACACTCCAGCAGCGAGGAATTCTCGGAGGTCATTGAAAATATGGATTTGATTGATGTCAACACTTCTAATTGTTGGTTTACTTGGAACAACAAAAGGGTAGGGGATAGAAGCATAGCTTCTAGGTTAGATAGATTTATGTTCTTTGAATCCATCATTATGGGTGGTGGGGAGCTAACAGCCGTGGTGCTCCTGGTGGCTGGATTGGACCATTGGCTAATAATCCTATAATGGAAAAGAATAGGGGAAAAACTTTGAATGTCATTTAGATTCGAACAATTTTAGCTCCTTCACCCTGATTTTTCTAATCAAATGAAACAATGGTGGCAGTCCTACCGCACGGTCCTAGGCACCAAGATGTACCAATTCCAACAAAAGTTAAAATACCTAAAAGTTAAAATCAAGAAATGGAATAAAGAAACCTTCGGGAACATCTTCCAAGTTAAGAAGTTGTTCGATCTTAAACTTCAAGAGGTTCAAACGGAGGCTATGATGCATGGCCACTCAGCGGAGCTAAACGAAAGAGAAAATAGTCTCCTACAAGAGCTTAACCTCAAAGATGACCAAGAAGATCTCCTTTGGAAGCAAAAATCCAGGAGCCATTGGTTGAAAGATGGGGAAAGGAACACCAAGTTCTTTCACAAAGCATGCATCCAACATCGCCATGGGAATAGGGTGGTTAGGTTAAAAAATGAGGATGGCGGCATGGTGGAAACTCAACGTGAGTTGGAGCAGACTCTAAATGCCCACTTTCAAGACCTGCTTGAGGAACCTAATATCAATAGAAGCAGAGAAAGGGAGCAAGTTTTCAGGCATATCCTGAGCTTGGTTACGGAAGAACACAACAAACTCCTTATGGAGAATATTAGAATGGAAGAGCTTGATGAAGCGGTTAAATAGATGGAAGGTGACAAAGCCCCCGGACCAGATGGTTTCACCACCAATGTTTTTCTCTCTTGCTGGGACTGGATAAAAATAGAGGTTTTGGCCATTGTTGAAGATTCCTGTAAGACTAGGGGCATCCTGAAAGCCCTCAATTCCACCTTTATTACTCTCATTCCTAAGGAAACGGGAATAGAGGACCCCAGCAAATTTAGACCTATAGCCCTCTGCAATGTTATTTATAAAATCATAACTAAGGTCATAGCTAACCGGCTGCGCCCCCTTCTCCCTTTGATCATTTCTCCTGAACAAGCTGTATTTGTGGAAGATCGCCAAATTTTGTATGGTATAATTCTGGTGCATGAAACTATCCATTCGGTGAAGAAGGAGAAAATCGTAGGTATTCTTCTCAAACTGGATTTATCAAAAGCCTATGATAAGCTAAATTGGTCTTTCCTTGTAGGGATGTTAAAAGCCTTCGGCTTTAGCAATTTATGGATTGAATGGGTTATGAGCCTAGTTTCCTCCCCCTTCTTCTCTATTATGGTTAATGGCACCCCCTCTCAAACCTTTCCAACATCCCGTGGGATTAGACAGGGGGATCCGCTATCACCTTTTCTCTTCATTATCATTGCATAAGGCATGGGTAGAATGCTACGGGCCGCTCATAATAGTAATGCCATCCGTGGTCTTGATCTATGTGATGGGTTAACTCCTCAAACCCATTAGCATCTCGTGGATTATACAATTCTTATGGGACCATCTTTGATGCAGGAAGCAAAAAATATCAAGGACATCCTAAAAATCTTCCTTAGAAGCAATGGCCTGGAGATTAATAAAGCAAAATCGAAAGTTTATTTCTTCAACACACCCAGAATTAATTGGTGTAATATCTTAAGAATTTTGGAATTCTCTAAAGGATTTCTTCCTTCTAAATACTTGGGGGCACCTCTGATGGAATCCATAATAAGTCAAATATCCTGGAAAGACCTGCTTGATAAACTCAAGAACAAATTGGAACTATGGACGCACCGGGCCCTGAAATTCCCTAACCGGCTCATCTTGGTAAAATTAGTCCTCCAAGCAATGCCGGTCTATTTATTCTCGGTGTTAGCTGCACCCAAAGCTGTTCTGAAAAAAATTCATAATATTCAAAGGAATTTTCTGTGGGGTGGTACTCATGACCCAAGCAAATGGGCCTTGGTGAAATGGGAAATGGTCTGCACTCCAAAAGGAGTGGGTGGCCTCGGTCTTAGGGATCCCCTGTGTACAAATAAAGTGTTGGGGGCCAAAATTTGGTGGAGATGGATTACGCACAGAGAGGAATCCTGGGTGAAGTTATGGCACATGAAATATGCACCCTTATGGCCCAAGCAGGATCTTATTCGCTTCATGGAGGATAAGTCGGGCTCGTGCATATGGAAGTTGGCTCAGATGAATCGCGAGTTGGTAAAGAGGCATAGTTTTTGGGAGATAAGAGATGGAGCTTCGGCATCCTTTCTGCACGATGCGTGGCAGCAATTCCCTAAATTTGTAAAAATGCAGGATAACCAGGATCTTGTCCAGCATTTACAGAGTAGCCCATGGGAGAAAGTTAGGGACTTCTGGAAAACGGGCCTCGAGGAAAATCAAGTCAGACCATGGAAACTGCTACAATGGTGGTAGAATCTAACCCAGGAAGAAAATATTGAATTTTTTTACGAGGAGCTGCTCAAACGCCAAATCCCTGTGACTATTCAAATAATGGGAACTTTACCAGCGCTGAAGCGGTAGCCCTCTTGGAGGATTACGACCATAGGCCACGGGAGGAAAGATGGAAATTTTTTTGGCTCAATCATTGGCCCAAAATCACCACCTTTGGGTGGTTACTGGTTCACCGTCGTATTCTAACTTGGGAAAACCTTAGGAAAAGAGGTTTCTCAGGACCCTCACGATGTTGCATTTTCCTGCTTGAAAGTGAATCTATCAACCATCTGTTGGATGAATGCCTGCTGGCCTCGGCTCTCTGGGGCAGGGGGGAGGAGAGATTGGGACAAACAACCAGAACGTGTGGTCGCTCGGATTTAACCTTCGAAAAATGATCGGCTCACCCGTTCAAAAACGAAATTCTCAACAGGCTCTCGGAACTGTTTCCGGGGTTTGTGGTTTGGGAAATTTGGAAGGAACACAACCTTAGAATCTTCGAAAACAAGCAAAGAAACATGGAAACCATTTGGCTAACAATTGAAATACACCTTAAGGAAACTATATGCATTATAAATTTTCACCCAGAAAAGGGCCATGTTGATCCTACTAAAATAATCATTCTGAATGCTTGTGGTATTTTCAGCTTACCTCGAGAACCAGTGGAGTGGATCGGAATTAGAACTAAAACTGTGAGCCCTGACGCATGGCGAACTCCTCCGACGGGCACCTTGAAACTGAACTTTGACAGAGCTGCGAAAGGTAATCTGGGCCCATTTGGTTTTGGGGGAGCGGTAAGGAGCAACTCCGGCTCTGTGATGGGTGTTTTCTAGGGGAACCTGGGAAAAACAACCAATAATGTTGCAGAACTCGAAGGCATGGTCAATGGCATCAGATGGGAATTATTGAAGAAATGGCTACCCCTGATAGTGGAAGGGGATTACATCATTTTGATAACTACGGCGGGATGCACCCAGAGAGGGCCGATGGTTTCCAAGGTCTCGCACAACTAGAGATGGGAGTGTAGATTAGACCAGCTCCAACAAATTCTGCAAACCGCTCCAGCAATAAATTTTTTACACGTTCGATGTAATGGCAATAAAATGGCTGATGCGCTAGCCAACAAAGGGGTGATGGATTGGTCTACCTTCAAATTTGGATCCTTAATTGAGTTATGCAATCACATGGCTCATCGCCACTTTGAGGAGATCGCAGCCGTTGATCTTCTCCCTCAGGTAGAACCCCTACAACACACGGATGAAATCCCACATGTTGAAAGAGTGGAAGAGACACATGTAGCCAATCCACTGATGCGTGGCATCAATCAAGTTCTTGGTGAAGCTACGTACGAAAGGGTGGTCATTCACCGGGGTGGTATTTAATATGGCTAAGCGGCGGCTTTCATTAATGCGTATGACCAATCACATTTGCATTATTATTATGCACTGTTCACTCTAGGAGGATGGGAAAGATTAGCGTAATATTTATTCCCTTATAGGATGAATTTCAGAGGTGATGGAAGCCTCGTTTTCAGCGGATGGGATGGTACTATTAGTAGCCAGTTCAACAAGCTTATCACGTTCTGGGCATGGGAGAGCTCTGGAAAGCAAAGAAAGGGTATTATTGGAACTAATGGGAGTTTATGGGCTGGTACATATTCCATATCTAGATGCAGGATCATGGTTTATAAATTCAGGGAAGGTGACGAGGGCATCCCAATATGCACCGTTAAAGTTGTTCGTCTCTCCCAGTGTTTGGTTATGCTACTCTAGTTTTACTTATGCCTTAGTTGGCTTAACATTGTTGGTGGATTTTCTTCCTCCTCTGGGACGTTCTTTCTACAAATTATGGCTCCTCGCATTTGTTTGTCCAGTCATCGGGGCTCCGGTAGAAATCTTGAGATTTGGGGACGGCACATAGGGACTAGCTCTAAACGTCAGGCTAGCACCCATGAGGATTTGACTCCCTCACATTTTGACTAGGCGCATTTATATGCAGAGGAAACTCCAATGATCATTGGAAGCCAAATCGCCCATCTGGAGATATCTCTGGAGGATGAGATTGAGACTAATTTGGGCTACCAGATTGTTACTTACCCTTATTGGGCATGCTTAATTCTTCTAGCCAGGGAAATTCTAGCTCGGGAAAGAACTGTTAACCATATGAAAGAGATAATTGAGGGTATTAAAACTCTTCAACAAAGCGAAATGGAAAACACCTGCACCCTGGAAGCTCTCATGAACGACCTCGGCATACATTTCCCGCCGGCTGCAAGAAGCGAGGTGCATGGGATGTCAAGGTCTAAATAACCGTTACCTGTGGTCTCTGTTAGTGTTCATCATTTGTGTTTGTCTAACAAGCTTCCTGTCAGGAAGGACATAAGGAAGGATTCCCGTCTTCTTCTGGGCTCTGAAGTCACGATGCATATCGAATTTCCACATTACTTTCTTTTAGTTTTCTAAGCTTTTTGGGAGACCCTCTGGACGGTTGATGTATATGTAATTTTGAAGTTGAAATTCTGAGTTGGCCATCCTGTTTCCACGGGGATGTGCTTGGATCTGTTCAGCTCCTTGGTGGGCTCTTTGTAACTTTTTTGTACTATTGGATCTTTTTAATAGAATTTTGTCCATTTTACTTACAAAAACAAAAACAAGATTTTTATTTTAATTTGTTATAGCATGATAGGTGAATATTTGTTACCACCGTCAAATATTTTACCTCACACATATCGAGATTTGTCTGCCATCATGAAAGAAATTGGAATGCAGTATGAAGCAATTCATGCATGCCCCGATGACCATGTTCTATATTATAATCAACATGAATTTGCAACAGAATGTCTTGAATGTCATATCAGTAGATATTGAACAGATCAAGTAACAAAAAAGTTGCCTCGCAAGGTTCTATGTTATATTCCCATTATTCCACGTTTACAACGACTGTTCAGGTGCAAAAACATAGTGCAGTTTATGGATTAGCATGCATGGAAAAAAAGTCAAGACGACATTATTCAGATGCCTGCTGATGGGTCTGCATTTAGAGATATGGGGGAAAAATGGCCTCACTTTAAAGAAGAACCTCGCAATCTTAGTATTTCTTTGGCAGCATATGGTGTCAATCCATTTCCATAGATGAGATCCGTTTACTCGGTGCGGCCTATTTTTGTTATCAACAATAACATTCCTCCATGGTTGATAATAAAGAGGGAGCACATAATGTTGTCGATAATTGTTCCAAGTATATTGTGTCTACAATCTTTTTTTTAATGTGGTGGTATCTCATTTGTCGTATTTTGTCGCATAATGTCATATATATATTTAATGTTTTTCTATTGTAAAATATGGTTTATATATCTAAATGGTATGTCTCATAATTATATTTTTTATATGTTCAAATCAATCAGGTAATTACCAAGTCAAAGATATGAATGTATATATCGAACCTCTTATTGACTAGCTAATGAAGTTATGGAATGGCATCACTATGTATGATGTATCTGGACCATTACGACAAAGGAAATCTCAATTCCATGCAATGCTTGTATGGAGAATACATGATGCCCCAGGGTTAACCCATTTTTTTGGTATGTAATTATAAGTTCCACTTTATTTGCATTTAATTTTATGAACTAGTTAATATACTACGCATGCATGTTTTTCTAAATAATCCATTCATTTTGTATATAATTATAATTGACATAGATATTCCATCTCTTTATGTAGGTCTTCAAACTAAGGGGAAATTTGCATGTGCAGTTTGTGGTCCTAAGGTCAAATCTCGTCATTCAAAAAGATTAGGAAAGGAGGTGTTTGATGAGTATAGGCACTTCCTCTCTAAGAATCACAGGTATTGAACCACCAAAAAACATCTGTTCAATGGAAAGCAAGAGACTGCATTAAAACTGTAGAGAATGACACCTCACTTATGGAAGTTGTAATATAATAGAAATCGTCAAGGTACATATGAATCATCGTATATGAAATGTTATATTGTATTTTTTTTATTGTGTGTTGTTTATTGTAATTGACATTGATTTATGTAATTGATTTATAAACTACTATTCATGATTGTCGTTCCTATGATCATGAAGGAATTAATGGGCTTCCACGAGGGATGAAAAGCTATCCTAGACAATTTAGTAGGTTTCCCTACTATGAGCACCTACAAATTTCTCATCTATTTTATACAATGCATATCGGAAAGAATGCGACTGAAACATTATGGAAAATATTGGATGGAAGGAGTGAGAAATAAAAAACTGTCAAATTTTGCAAAGACATTCAAGATAGCAACCATGCAATGAAAGATGTCATTCAATTTCATATCAATGTAGAGCAAATTAATATAAACTCACTTCCATGGATGTTAACAGACCATCAAAGTAATGTTGTAAAAGAAGTCATGCGAAAAAATAAATTTCCCACCAAATTTTGTGTGAACATGAAGAATATAATAACAAAGAAAGGTGATTTCGCGGGGGTGAAAACGCACGATTGGCATGTCTTCATGAAGGTAATTATTATGGTATGCAATTAATTTTTATTTTTTTTCTATTCCAATGAATATGGTTGGTATTTGTATTTGTCTACTCTTTGTTGAAAAAATGAAACGATTTGTATATTGTTACAGTATGTTCTACCTCTCTCTATCCCGAACAACTTTGATAACAATGTCAGGCAAATAATATATAATCTCGGGAAATATAGGAGGTAAGTGGTGATTTTTTCCATGCGCTTAGTGTTTTTTTAATTCAACATAGAACTTATATTTTATTTTTGTTCTCTAATTCATGTTATGTAATATAATTTTTTTTCCTTTAATTTCTTGATTGGGTTGTCATGTCACTTGTAGATGGTTGTCATCTAAATAATTCCATAAAGAATACATAAAGTATTGAAGGAGAGAAATTCCTCGTCTCATGTGTGAAATGCAGAAGCATTTACCTTCTGCATTTTTCAATGCACAGGAACACTACCTCATACACCAAGTTTAGGAGATTGAATTGTGTGGACCTGCGCACTCAAGGTCAATGTGGATGGTTGAGAGGCACTTGAAATTTATGAAGGGTTTGGTCAGAAAACAAGCATATGCTGAGGGTTCTATGATGGATGGAAATTTGTGAAGGGTTTGGTCAGACAACAAGCATATGCAATTCATTTATACATCGCAAACAATCTTGATTGGATGAAGGTATGGATTGAACAATGTGAACAATCTGGTCAGGGAATATCATGGGAAGGCATGGCTTCATTGGTTAAAGTTGCACATCACAATGGAGACACCAATCTAACGAAAAGGGAAATTGATTTAGCAAGAGGTTTAAAAGATAAGCAGGTAAGCATATTAATCAACCAAACTATTTTTTTTTTGTAAAAAATATTGTTGTTGTACACGTTGATTTTTTCCCTATATGGCATTATAAACATGTACTAGTTAATCATAAATATTGGATCATTATGTAATATTTTTCTGTATGGCTTTTTGTACGTAAAAAACCATAAGGCTATGTGGTGCAATGGCTGTAGATATCGCATCAAAAATTTGAATGAAACGAAGAAAACATCAAATTGTGGGATATATGTAGTCTTTGAGGTGACCAATGTCTCTTCTAGAAGTGACAGACATCCATAATTCTCTGAAAATCGATACTATGGGTATCTGAAAGACATTCTTGAGTGTGACTTTAACTCCTTCAAGGTATTTCTATTTGTTTTCAAATGGTACAGGTGTCGATTGAATCAACGTGATCCCGATAAAACAATTATTGAACATGATAATTATTTACCATGGTAAATACAAGGTTGTTTGAGCCAGGAATGGAGCCCTATGTTCTTCCAACCCAATGTGAACAGGTACTTACTCTGAGGTTCCAGGTAGAGTGGGTTGGTCATTTGCTGTGAGACATGATCCAAGGGGAAGCCCGGTAAAGTATAACGTAGATTAATGTAATGAAGACGTTCTCAAAGAAGAAGATGACATTGAAGATGATCATGATCAACATGAGTTAGATGATTATGTTCCAGAAGAAGATGTCGAAGAATTAGTTGAATCTGATGATGTATCAAACAATGTCCAAGAAGATGATATCGACAATGACATGATGATTGTAACTGACATCGATGACGATGATGATATGGCCAATCCTTACAATGTTGAATCTGGAACATTGGATGATACAGATGATGACTTGGATGAAGAAGATGATGAATTCCATTGAAGTGTACGAGGTATGCAATAATATATCTACTCTATATATTTTGATTTAATATTGCGATAGAAATATTGAATTTTATTGCCGGTACGTATAATAAATTAACTATTTCTTAGTGTTTTTTCCATTTTCGTGTATGTTATAATTAGAAACATTGCTTGTTATAGAGTATGACAAAAAAGACATTTAATTTTTTTGTACATAGATATTTTTGTCGGGTTATGGGGAATTGAAAGTGATGTGAGTGGGGGGAGGGGCCATAAGAGCTTCCACCTTCACATGGTTGGCGTTGTTTAGTAGAGAATAATAAATTATTCTCGAAACAGAGAGAAGCTCAATAAGGAAATGCACAATTATCATGCTAACCCAAATGGTGTGCAGCTTGATCATCACCATCATCTTCATCATGATCATCATCATTGTATGATATCCGACGCAGCCACCTAGAAATATGATGTCTATATTCCCAACTTGTTTTCCATGAAAAGTTTTTTCATGGGGCCAATGTTGAATTTTTTAATTACGTGCTGACTTGTATTGAAATTTGGCATGGTTAGACTAGACACATGCATTAATGTTGTGGCAAGGTTTCCAGACTCATACATGACTGACACTAACCATTGGAGCATCAAAAACCATACCTATAGATTAATTAATGTGCTACATGGGGCCAACTGTGAATGTTTTTAAATATGTGTTGGCTTGGACTGAAATTTGGCATGGTTAGACTAGACGCATACATTAACGGTGTCAGAGGGTTTCCAATAGTCGCAAACATCATCATCATCATCGTCATCATCATCATCGTCATCTTCATCATCATCTTCATCATCATCTTCATCATCCTCATCATCATCATCATCGTCATTATCATCGTCATCCTCATCCTCATCATCCTCATCATCATCATCATCATCATCATCATCATGATGGACGTTGTCATCATCGGATGCTTTTGAAGTCATAAGTCTGATATCTGACACCTCTTGCCATCGGTGGTATGGTGAGGTCGTCGGATCCATCATCATCATCATGGATGTTGTCATCGTCGGATTCTTTTGAAGTCATAAGTTTGATATCCGACACCTCTTGCCATCGATGGTATGGCGAGGACGTCGGATCCATATTCATCATCATCATCATGAGTAATAACATGAATAATAAAATGAATAACAAATTAATACTTGACCATTGTTCTTGGAATCTTCATCACCTAAGCACAAATTCCTTTGAATTGGGTTGTAAGCTTGCTTGCATCCCACATATAATATTTGACTTTAGTATGGTTAGGAAAATCCTAAGAGAAATTTTAACCCAACACAAACCAAGAATTTGTTAAGGGTTAAGGGAATTTGAATAGGGGATGAATAATTAAAATACAAGCTCTTATCCTCTTGAGATTTCTCCCTTTCCCTACAAAAATATTGTATTTATACCCAAGGAAATAAGTTAAGATGTTTGGGTGTGGAAGTTAGGGCATGTACATGTGTATGCATCTCATATTTGTTTGTCTAGGAGATTGCATTTAAAGTGCATTTCTTTTTTCATTTTTTAGTCATCAAATTTCAATTTACATTTCATAGTTTAGGAATTATTTTGAGACTACTAATGCTTTTGTTGAAATCATTCCTCGTCCAACAACCATGGGGACATCCTCAAGCAATGAAATGGTCCATTTACATTAATGATTTTGGTGATAATATTCTAAAGGTTTAGATCCTTAGTAGAACTACCATGAGTTATTTGAGACTAGTGTATTCATCCTCCTCTCCTACAACCTACTTAGATTGTAGCGTTCTCAAATTTTACGTAGTGTAACTTGCTATCTTTTTGTGTAATACATATATGAGAGGACACATAAATCTAATAAACTGGTATATGATATAGTAGAGTTGAATTAACTTATATCCACCCATCAAGGGTGAAGGCCCACTTAGTGATCCAAAATGGATGAATATAAAATTTGTCACCTATTTAGAGCTTTCGGTGTTCGAATATATGAAGAATTGGCTTGTACCGCCCATTTAAGGGCTAGTTCTCACTTTTTTTATTTGGGATCACTAAGGGTAGAGTTTGAGTGGATAACCCATTATTACCTATGTGATGGTAAATGAGGTAGGCAATTAGAGTTGGGAATTATACAAACCAAAGGGGCAAAACACTTTAGATAAAAAAAAACCTAAAATAAAACATTGCATGAATCTAAACATTAATAGAACAATGATAATTGGTAGGGGTGATTTGATATGAAGCACACCAATATGGTTAACCATGTGGATTTTTAAGTACTTACCATTGATCTGGGTTTATCCCACCAAAAGGGAAATGATCTGGGTTTATCTAGTGGTTTGAGGCCTTGTGTAGGGACAAGTTCCCTAGAAGTTTCACATTGGGCCAAAGACCCAAGAGCCATCACTTTTGTGCAAAACCTTCTAATGATACCGACCATATCCCACTCATAGACAAAGGTCATTTCTAGAGGGTTCTGTAATGTTTTGAGGAATCTAATATAATATATTATGTAATAAAAAATATTAAAATATAATATAAAACGTAATATATAATGTAATATAATTTAATATAATATATTAAAATATAAAATAATAAAATATAATGCATTGTAAAAAATATAAAAATTATATTATATTTAAAAACATAAATTAAAAAACATCAAACAAACCTTACCAAATTACCAAATCGATCTCCATGCCCCATCAATCAGCTTGTCATGAACCTATCTCATTCACAACCCCTTTGGTGGAAGTTGTTGTCATCTAGCACCTGTCCAAGGTGGAAGCCATCGTCATCTAGCCCTAGCCTGCCATAGCTATTTGACACCACAGAGAAGGAGGCCCAAGGTGGAATCCACCGCCATCTAGACTGAGCCAATCATAGGAGTTTTACACCGCAGTGAAGGAGGCCCAAAGGAGAAGACACCACAACCTCTCTCTGTCCAAGGAGATTGACGTTGTAGCAAAGGAGGACGGCGACCCACAATGACTTCAATAAGTACAACCCTTCATCATATTGGTAGAAGAAAAAACCAGTGTATCTCTGCAATTGGGTTTTGAATTTGGTAAAAGGGTTTTGTTTTTTGCATTTGGGGTTCAAATGTGGCTATATTCCTACTGTCATTTCTAATATGTGAATTGGGCATTTAAACCTTCCTATAAGTTATGTGAATTGGGCATTTAACCCTTCGAATTGGGCATTTAACCCTGCAAATTGGGATTTAAAGCTAGGAATTGGGCATTTAACCCTATGAATTGGGCATTTAACCCTGCGAATTGGGCATTTAACCTTGCGAATTGGGAATTTGGGAGAAGTTTAGGTCTCAAAAATAACTCTTTTTTTATTACTCTGCTGCTTGAGACCTCCCAATAGTTGGTTTTATTGATGCAAATTCAGGAATAACAGGGTTCTTGTTTTAGTGATCAATAAGATGTTACCCTAACTATGTAAAAAATGAATCCCCTGATCGATTGATGCAAATTCATGAATAACAGGGTGCTTGTTTTCCATAAAATTAGTATTGGACAAACCCTAAATAAGGCCCTCGGCATCATCTATCTGTGCAAGAAATTGATTTAAGCTCAATTTGATTCAAGAGAAGCATGCATCGATCCATCTCCATAATAAATCTATTCTTCACTAATATTTTGTTTCCATAACATTTTTCATATGGTGTCATACCTTGAAGATCATGAGTATGCATCTAATTCATGATGTGGGTTGCACAAGCAACTGCTTCTCCCCATGATTTAAGCTCAATTCGATACAAGAGAACCATGCATCAAACCATCTCAATAATAAATCTATTATTTTGTTCAACTACTCCACTCTATTGTGGATTGTAGGAAAGAGTCCTCTACCAAGAGATGCCATGAGAAATGTTAAAATCATAGTTGGTATTTTCTCCTCTATCATCAATCCTAACATACTTAATCCTTTCCCTGTTTTGATTTTCCACTAATGAATTGAATTCTTTGAATTTCCCAAATGCTTCATCCTTGGGTTGAAGTGTGTATATCAAAAGGACTCTTGATAGTGTTTCCCCAACACCCACCATTCATAGAAACCGCTAGGGAAATCGATTTGTGAAGATCAACAATGTGCAAATGTCTCATATGCTCCAAACGAATATTTGTATGCCCCAAATGTTCATCCCATATCATGCCAATGCTACCAACATCGGCTAACATAGCAACAAATCCTTGCATTTCAAGTACAAAGTCTTTCCCAACTTGTACATTTGAATAGATTCAGTACATTTGAAATGATTTCTTAATAAACTTAAAATAAAAGGATTAAGATACATAGAAGCATATGAAATTGAAAAGATTCATTAGAATTCAGAGATATCTTGCCATGCACACTCCAGAGCTAATAATGATGTATTATTGTACTAATTCTGTATGCAAATGGGCTTATTAGTATGCTACAAACACACCATAACTAATCCCACTAAAATGAAACTTGCTCACATCTAATTGTTTTATACACTTCATCATTGATTCATCATCTTGAATTTTTTAAGAACTATTAGATGTGAGCTTCAATTTTTAGGAATTTAGAAAAGTTTGGGCAATGTAGAATGTGAGGAATGATTTAACTCTATGTACCCATGCCCGCCATCCGAGGAGTGTTTCCAGCGGTATTTAGTTTCATCTTGGCAACGGTGACCCACACCAATCGTCACCGTTGCCATGCTGAAACTCAAGACCGCTGGCAACAATCACTCATGGAAGAATCCCAATATGGATTTTCGATAGCTTCTATAAAAGACTATGGATCTCAGACATTGATCACGTAACTATGGAGGGCCATCAAGGGATATGTAGCAATGAGTTCTTAAGAATCACTTTGAAACTGTGAATTTGTCTTTTGCATATTTGTTGGCTCTCTAACTAGATCACTTGTAGCATGGAGACTTTGTGCCTAAAGTGATCAAGCTGTCGAATCTGCAAAAACCTTTTCTTCAATGTCAACAACTTCTTCTTTGTTGTTGTTTTTATTTCCCTAATTTGCACAAAGTTCATGCACTTTTTTTGTTGTTAGGGAACCCATAATAGGTTTATCTCTCGCATGGGTGAGATTGGTAAAAAAATCATCCAATGAAGGATTCTTCCAATAATATCTGAATGTGGATTATGTTACATCGAAGATAGAAACAAAAATTGAGTCAAGACCTAGTTTGGATAGAATAGAGAGAATAGATCACTCTTCCTTCTTGTATACACCACATAACTTGAGCTATAGTAGAAGTGATTTGAATTTGGTGAATAAATTTTGGATTGTGTCAAATATTCTCGGGCTTAAACTTATGAGATAATTCTGCAATTTATTTAGTTTAAAATAAAAATATTTTTTTGAATGAAAGGGTTTTATTTATTAGTTTACATTAAGTATCTTGGCCTTCCAACTTCCCAACTCTTGCACTATCTTTAACTCTCCACAATTTGACAAGTCTTGTCTTTGTCCTCAGGTTGAATTTTCATCCTTATTGTGAGAGTAATATTCAAATAAAATATTTTAAAATTACAAATTTCTCCCAATCAAGGTGAAGTTTATCAATGAACATATTGACTCTTTGTGCACATATGTTGAGCATATGACTTGGCACTTGAACAATAACTTGTCTTTGATCTCTTGCATATCCTAGTCACTGTCTATATGGTGGGCACTTTTGAAATGCTTTGCCTCAATGATTGTAGAGAATTGCCTTAAATTACTTAGTTAATATTGGTCTTTGGGAAAATAGATGTGGTTGGTGAAGAAACAATCACATCATTCTTCCAAGCCAATAAATTCTAGACTATTGAAGGTGTCTAGGAATTTGATCATGGTGTTTTTGCAAGTTTCATAGCTAAGGTTCGTAAGCAACTTTCAAACATGAAGGAAATACATATGGGAAGCAGTGATGAATACATAGATGGAAATGGTTTTTAGTGGGTATGATTTAAACTTGAAGTGGCTTGTGTTGTTGACATTGGAAAAAACGTGCCTATATACAATTTAAACTAAAGGTACCTTGGCTCAGTTAGAAGAGTCAAGAGACATTTCAAACTATGTCTTGCAATAAAATGGTGCTCCATTCAGTCAAAGGAAATCCCTTTATATGACTTGAACTTGATATTTTAAATTTATGGGAAATTTATTTATAGAAGTTTAAGATTTATTTGGAAAACATCCATGCAGTTCAATCTAGATCAGTAAGCATAATTTCTTGAAGTTGCATTATTCCAAACATGATTAACTGGTAGCATAGACGCACTCATTCATCTTCATGATTTAGTGGTCTATTTTTGGTACCTACCTAACCATTTTAAGATGTTGAGAGTCTTATGGGAGTGGAAAGAATTTTCTTGCAAAGATTTCTCATCATGTAGAGGAAGATAAAAGGGACAAAGATGAACATTTGAAGGGCTTGAAAAATTGCAACTAGAAGACTCTGATCTTCTTGGAGCTCATAGGGTCATGGTTGTTGGATAATAAGGTGCCATACTGGAGGATTCACCATTTGTATAGAACATGTTCCTCTTTCTTCTTGTGTCTTCTTTGTGTGCTCTTTTCTCCATGTTTAATTTTTCAACCTTTGGGTGGATTCTCTTGTATTTATAGTCATTAAAAAAAAGTTGTGGTATAGCTTCCCCTATTGTGGTTATTATTTTTGTATTAATCTCATGAACATTTATATGTAGTTTATTGTTTCTACTATCACTGTTTTTTTGTGATGAATGATTGAAGAATGTTATAAGTATGCCTAAAGAATTATGAACATGGATATATACAATTCCTTACATTTATTATCACTTTGCTTTATGTGATGAATTCATTTGCATGACTTGAGTATATCTGAAGCTCTCCTTGAGGTCCCATGAATGAACTTGAACACTTGCTGCATTATGCAAATGAACATTTCCATCTTAACCCTTTCATTCTGCAATTTAGAGAGAGAACACTTGTTGCATTTTTCTGTACCTGCATGGGTATATAAACATGCCTAAAATTAATGGATTCCAAACTTCTTCTTGCTGACAATAATATGACATGTCTGGAAATGAACATTGAAGACATCTTGGGAATTTTAGCATGGATTGTTGTATATGATATGTTCCCATATTTCCTTGCTTTTGCATGCCAATCATTGTCTATACCATGACTCATTCAATCTAGATAGGAAACCCATTGAATCATCAATCTAGTAAATGAAAATTAAAGGTGACAGGAGGTCAATTTATTTGACAAACTGGTGATTTCCTTGCTCACTTGACAAACTGGTGATTTCCTTTTTCATTGTCTAACAATATGCAAAATTCCTATTGTAGTGATCATTGTCACTAGGATGCCAATATCTAAAGAAACCTCAGCATCAATCTTGAGATGTAGATTCTTCCTTTGCTTTTCAAATTTTCTATTAGATGGGATTATCCATACATGGGATATCTGAAGGATGAGAGGACCACAACCAAATCCATTGAAAATAATAGGAGGACAAAACTCTGTCATTTCTAAATTCTTATTATGAACTTCTATCATGATGACACTTATTGACTCAACATGTAGACTAAAAAACTCATTTGATACACCTACGTAGACTCTACATTGAATGCCTGCAATTCTTGAGGTTTTCATCTTTTGGTGACTATGCACAATATCACAATGTCATGCTTATGCTTGCTAAGGTTTAAACAATGTCATTCATTTTACTCATTAGAATTAGAAGAAAGTTATTGTTGGATTCATTTCATTTGAAAGAGTAGTTATAGTTTGAAATATCTCGCTCCTTACCTTAGCTAGCATTCATTGAAAGGAAAGGTTTATTTGATTCATATTCATTTGCATGGTTTGAGTCAGTCATCACACCATGATTTGCACTTCCATCACCTGATTGAGTAATACAACCATTAAAATTTAACTCGCTAGCTCAACACACGTTAACCTCACTTGAGGATAAAAAGAGTTTGGTAGTTAGGTAGGACACGGGGGATAGGCATCCAAATAATTCCCCCTTGTCATTTTCATCTAAGACATAGTTTTTGTCCTATAGGGTACTAAAATACTCTAGTACTTATTAACACGGTCATCGACCAGTTTGTGGAGGGGCCTCCCATTTTTTCGGGGGTTAAGCTGCGAGGATTAATTTCAAATGGACTTTTTGGAATTCTGCACTCCACTTAGCGCCTAAGGCATATCGATCCATTATCTTCCTTGTACTCTACCGTGATGGCGATATATGGGCGATAAGACAAAAGTGTCGAAAACCTTCTTTGATGTGTCGTGAACGAGGTAGCTTAGTGACTTTTCTTCTAGGGCTCTTTTACCTAGGATCCCTTACAGTAGAGGGATATCCTTCCATTCTTGGTCTCTCATTTCGTATTGTTTGACTTGGATTTCATCACCTTGCGAAGGATACGATTTGTTGAGGTCTCCAGCTCCTAGTTAGGAAGTTTGCTTGCTATTTCACCTTTTTAGAGGGTCTTTTTCTTTTTAGTGTTACTTGTTGGCACTCTGACCACTTTTGTTTTAGCTCAATTACTATGACACCGATCCTAGTACAGTTTTTTGAGCTTGCTTTTTGGGCATGTGAGCCTTGACTTTTCCTAGCTCCCCTTTTGCACGCTCGATTGCTTTAGGGTTTTTGAGTTCTTACATAGTCAATTACCAATTATCTGATGATGTGTGATATCCTATTCTCCTAAGTCTTCGAGTTGGTTGAGTTAGATGGTATTCTCAGGGGACTGGACACCCCTTGATGGAGCCACTAACACTTGACCTTAGGAGTATTCTAGAGGACCACGTGATCACATCTTCCATGTGGAATTTTCCTTTTACTGTGATGATGGAATTTCAGGTTATATCGAACAATGGTACATTTGAGAGAGAGATGATTGGTTGTACCCCACTTTGGTTGATTGTCTTATGGTCCTTTCATTTTGTTGATAATATTTTTGTGGTACCTTTCCTTTTACTGTTTGGGTCTTTTACTCATCTTGGGTTATATTTTGATTTGTACTACCTTTTATGTTTTTGGTCTTGTGATTACTATGGTAGTTTGCCACATTTGAGGTACACCGCCTTTTTTCCAAATTGTTATGAGTCTTTATACCCACTTATGTTACCCTCTAGACCTTAGTTAGGAAGATTGTTTGCTATCATACCTTTTGGAGGTCCTATTTGAGTTACAAGAGGTAGTTACAAGGATCTATTGAATATAAGAGGTAGTTACAAGGAGCTATTGCATATATTTGACATTATTGGACCTTCCATCTCTTTGGCAGGTCAAATAACGGGTAGTTACAAGGAGCTATTGCAATATATATTTCAGCTTATTTGTACCTTCCCCACAATGGTTGATTTACTTTTGGTCCTTACACACTATTGTTTATTGGTCTTGTGGTACCTTGTCCTTTAATTTTGGTCCTTTCATGTTTTTGTGGTACCTGTCCTCTTACCTTTTGGGTCTTTTACTCATATTTGGTTATCTTTTGATTTGTACCACCTCTTATGTTTTTGGTGATCTTATGGGTACTATGGTAGTTTCTCCACATTTGAGGTACACCCCACCCCCTTTGTCCAAATTGTTATGAGTCTTTATACCCACTTCGTACCACCCTCCAGACCTTAGTGAGGAAGATTGCTTGCTATCATACCTTTCAGAGGTCCTATTTGAGTTACAAGAGGTAGTTACAAGGAGCTATTTCAAATATTTGACATTATTTTACCTTCCATCTCTTTGGCATGCCAAATAACAGGTAGTTACAAGGAGCTATTGCAATATATATTTGACCTTATTTGTACTTTCTCCACAATGGTTGATTTACTTTTGGTCCTTACACCCAGTTGTTTATTGGTCTTGTGGTACCTTGTCCTTTCATTTTTTTGTGGTACCTTGCCTCTTAACTTTTGGGTCTTTTACTCATCTTTGGTTATCTTTTGATTTGTACAACCTTTTATGTTTTTGGTCTTATGGGTATAACTATGGTAGTTTATCCACATTTGAGGTAGCACACCCCCTTAGTCCCAAGGGTTATGATTCTTTATACCCACTCTTTTCTTTTAGACTTGTATCTTACTCGTTGGTCTTTGTACCCTTTGGTTGGTCCTTGTACCTTACTGGAGGCCGTGAGTCTCTTTGGTCTCAGTCTGCTAGCTGTCAGATCATCTTTATTGTGATTGTACTGGTCCTTTTGACTGTCATTGAATTTCTTTGATTGACCATACCATAGCCCAGTCATCTCTCTCTCTCTGGTTTGTACTAACCCTATAATAGTGTCACTTGGTTCCTAGAGTTGACTGGCCTCTAAGAGGCACAATCATTTCTAAAAGTAACTCTTATGAGTATACTATAGGAAACGTCTACACCCAGGTAATCAAATATGTGTTGGTAAGACTTAGGTAATCAAATTGTTAACAAGAGAATATTTGAGACAGAAGTATGTTGTTAATTTGACTGAAAGCATTCCTGACTTTTTAACAAGAGAATATTTGACACATAAGTATGCTGTTAATTTTTAACACATGAGCCTGAAAGCAAGTGAGCCTAAAACAAGTGAGCCTGGAGCAAGCGTTCCCCAAGAAAGCAAGCATAGAAGGTCGAAGCGGAATCCAGTGGGCCCAGAACCCACAAGTAAACATGGAAATATCTGCTTGGACCAAAGGAAAACATCAGATCTATACTATTAATGATAATATGCGTTGGTTGGATTATATGAAAACATGGAAACCTAGGTGAGAGTTGAGACATACTGAAGTATTAGATGCTAACTTACAGGATCTGGTGCTTTTATTAGAATAGTGCCAGAGCTCAGAAGAATGCCTATGGGATCTAGTATTGTACCAGAGATGATTTACAACAACTCCCTGAGAAAAGTAGCTGATGTAAGCAATTGGTTAACACACCTCTACCATGACCTTAACTTAATCATGAAAAAGGTATCTACACATCACCCCAGGCTACAACTATGCCATCAATACTACTGTATTAACCGGATACATTATTTGAAAGCATGACCACATCAAGATGTTAGTGTCCAGTTTCCATGTACTACCCACACTTATGAAAAATATAAAAAATTATGGTGGGATTTCTTGAGAAAAGAAAATATAGATAGAACATATTATACCATGATAATGTTTGGACATCAAAGTAAACATATCCACGAGGATCCTCCATTCTATGACACTGATTGGATGAGAGACTGGTGGTAGTCATTCGGCATCAACCTGACAGCATTAGAACCGGCTGTTATTTATAATATAAAATAGGATGTTGGAGAATCTATCAACAAGTCAAAGATATTTTGCAGACAAAGATTACTGAGGATCAAATCCTTAATTAGTACATTCAAAAGAAAAAACAATGGCTTGTCAAAACCCGCATAGAATTCCACATGCATTAGAATAGACGCGTGGTCCTAAGGTCTGTTTATTCAAAGGCATGGGATACTGAATCCAATCTCTTTCAATAATTCTATGGTCCCCCATACTCCGTTGAGTTGTAAATATCTCAAAAGTATTTGGCTATGAGTGGGGCCTGTCCATTCAGATTGTCATAATAAGATTCCATTCGGCTAAGACAGTGGGATTGTCCTCTCTAAGTTGTAGGTATAGAACCATTTAAGGCATTCGAGTTTTGTCTCTGTCTACTCTATGTTTGAGTCTGAGAAAATGTGTATGCTCTACAACTAGCCTTTGTCGTATTAGATTGCAACAAAAATCTTGTCTCTCCTTAAGTCTAGCATCTGTAAGGAAAAGGAATAATAGGAGTATGCTTAGTGGTTGGCCCTCATGGTATCAGATCAATCCAGAAACCTGATACTTCCTTTATAAGTATAAATCTTGAGTCCATATCTGTCCGAGGAATTATGATTTGCCTGCATTTCAGTTTATATCTTGAATAAGTTTCACAACATTATATAAAATATTGTTTTTGAAGATTTGTGAACACTTATTAACCACCTGAAATATCTTAGTTTTGAAAGTCATAAAAACTTTTAGAAGTTTTCCATAATGGTTAGTTAAGTTTTTTTTATATTATTATTGCTAAATATAAATATCTTACTAAATGTGAGTGTACTTCAATTACCGAGGTGATGAATCCAAATTGATGAAATGAGAGAGACTTTAGGGACATGACGAAAAAGATAGTTAGATGGTGTGATATGGGACTCAAGACCCAATGGAGCAATAAAATAAAGCTCATAATTGCATGAATTTCTACTCCTAAGAAAGATAAAGTGATCCTATTCCTCATCACTTGAATGCCTACATTTTGAGAAAGGGAATGCGGTACAAGTCACCTTATAAAAGCCGCTACACGTCACCTTTTAAGATTTGCTATGCCTTGCGGTCCTATCTAAACTTTTTTCCCATGGTGCAGGTAGAACCAAACAAGTATTTGTCAGATCTATCCTCCTCGAGCGAGAGGATTTTAGGAAGGATAGAGGAAAGTGAGACATCCGGTAGGTCTACAAGAGTTTTATCAACTAGATGTCAAAATACCAGAAGAAAATTCCATAAACACATGGAATTTTTTCGCACTCAAGGGGGGTCATGTTCCTATGATGATGAGACAAGAGACGATAACGAGTTTCCCTTGAGGTACAGACATTTAGTGAAACAATGGGTACCCAAGGATCCTCCTCAACCAAACACAGATTTTTGTGTGAACGAGAGGATATATCGAATTGCACCGCCGTCATTACATGGTTTGGGGTTGTTTTTCATGGATGGCATAACGGTTCATTACGACACATGTAAAAAATTGATGGAGTATGTTGGACCATGTTACAACTGCAAATATTGGATGACCCTAGTCCAATATACATGAAGTATGCGTAGATATGGATTGTCAACAAACTATTTTCATTTGAAAGACAAAGATCAAAATAAAGGAGCAATGTTGTACATTGATGGAAGGCCAAATGCCACATGGAATATTGCAGGGTTTATAAACAGTACACAACCAGGGTCTATAATTAAGGAACCAAACTGCAAATTTGAGGGGCGTGAAGGAAATCATGTTTTTGTATGTGCCATTAAATCAATATCTGCAGGGGAAGAGTTGCTTATTAATTACAATTTGAATCGAGTAGATACAAAAATGGTTACTATGGGAGGGGTACATATAACAATTTACCCAACCTTTTATTAATGAATTTAACATCTTTAGGATTTTTCACTAGTTTATTTTGTTTAAATCTTCCATATTTACTTCGCAGGCTAGTGATCGGGAAAAATCCCCACCACCAAATGGTCGGTGGAGTACATCTTCCTCGAGTGAGCAGGTAGACATCTTTGTAATAGTAAAAATATAATAAGAAAAAAGAGTTTTTTTTGCCTTGTTTTTTCATTATTAGTATATTGGTTTGGTTTATATAATGTTACCTATATTTGATGCAGAACATTGATCCGGAAATCCACCCGAATGTTCATCAGACGACAACAGCCTCGGGCAACAGGTAGACCTGATTGTGATTATACAATTTAAATATGTCAAAATGTTTTCTCATTATATTAATGTTTCAATGAATATTTTGGTTTCGTTTACGTAATTTTCTCTATGTTTTTTATGCATGCCGTTTTTGTAAGGGTCACAGTAGCCTCGACGCAATAGGTATACATCTTTGCAATAGTAAAAATATAATATGAATAATAGTTTTTTTTATGTGTTTTTTCATGAATAGTTTTGGATTCGTTTAGGTGACTTTCACTATGTTTTTGATTTAGGGTTCTGTAAGGGGTAGCTCCCAAATATTAGCAGATCAGGGCAAGTCACCTATGACCATTGATCCGATGAGTGGATCACGATCCTCGAGGTTGCAGGTATAATTCATTGGAATTGTACTAATATAATATGTAGCATAAGGTTTATTTTCTTATGTATTTTTTTGTGTATACTGGTTTCATTATGATAATGTTTTCTACTTCTTTTTTGCAAGGGCTTGATCATCAAGGCAAGTCCACAGCTGTGGATCAGACGACACCATTGTCCAAGCATCAAGCAAACCTAGTTTTAATTTTAGGAATCTATCATGATATATATGTTTTGTTAATATAATTTTAGGAATCTATCATGATAGAACTCAATAGTTTTTTATATATTTTTGTTGCAGCCCAGTGAATCATTGTATGAAACAGCATCACAAGAATATTCAATAGATCATGAAGTGGCTGAGATGCTTAACGATACTGACATAATTGGTGAAGCCACAGACACATTTAAGATGATAGACAAAATGTTGAATAAATATAGTGCGAAAATCATTTCTCTGCTAATCAAGGTTCCGCAGAAAATCCAGATTAGAGCAAGGATTGAATTGTTGTAACATAGATCTGAAACCTTGCGAGTAAGTTGAGGAATATTGAATCATAAAATAATTCATTTATAACTTTATAATTTTCTCTCTTATACGATATTACTAAATGTATAAAAGGTCATTTGTATTTACAAAATGATTAGAGACCACATAATAGTGGTCAAGGTGGTGTTGGCCCTAGTGAGGCTCATGGAGAGATGTTGCATCATGAGCAAGCGACTCCACGTACATCAAATCCTTCACCATTGTTGTCGACTGAAAAGTCGGAAACACGTTCCAAAACACCAGGGACCCTAGTTGTGAGCGCATCGTCCGCTAGTGACCGACGCACACCAGATCATCCAGAAGAAGGGGTCGACAACGAGACTCCTAGTAATATTGATATCACCCTAGCTACATTTCCAGGATCTTCCCGTGTCACTAGCAAAGGAACAATGGAAACAAAAGTTTTGGTGGACGAAGATGTCGTCCCAATAAAGATTGAGAAGATCCCAGGTAATTAATATACGTTGATCAAGTTAGTGTTTATAATTTCATTGTAATATACCGATAAAACATTTTTTTCTACTAATTATGATCATGGCATGATCATTTTGTAGGAAATGATGTTTTTTATAAACAAATGAATGACTTGTCCTTGGAGATATTTGGGCCCACCATCCGAATAAGATGGGCTAGACAAGTGAAATCTTTAAAAGATGACCTCACTAATCAGTTGGTTGGCCTATTCGGCAACAAGACCTTCAATCAAGCCAAGGTCCTAAAAAAGGTTGGACAGCATATGAAGGTTGTCCGAGACCAATATAGGACCTACCTAGAAACAAATCATAGGTATGAGTGCCCTCCAATGATTCTATCATTGGAGTGGAAAGCTCTAGTGGATGATGGAAAGGAGAGGGCTTAGAGAAAAGAAGGAAAGATAACAACAAAAATAGGGAGGTATGCAATACTTTCCACAATGTAATTCTAAACCTTATTATTATTGATTTCTATATCGAATTTGGAACATCTAACGCATTTAAACACTTGCATAGGCTCTCAGACACATCAAAGGCCACAAAGGAAATACTGGAAAAAATAAGTCAGCATAAGCTTGGGCCTGGTGGTTATTCGAATTTGGCGGCACGAATTGTAAGTTTTGAAAAACCAATAATGCATACAAATAATAAATTGCAAATTATTTTTCGTTTTATTGCACTGTAAAATGTTAATTAACGACGTTATGAAAATATGCAGGCCGACCGATTCAATGAAGTGGCCACTGAGGAAGACATGAAGCTTGGCTTCCAGCAAGGCTTTGGAGTTGTTGTTGAATGCCGAGAAAGATTCTCTGGGAAAACACAGTCTTCTGGTACCAATATATTCGGTGCACAGGTGTATAAAATCTATATAGTTTAATGAAGATTAATTACTTGTGAAATCTAATCATTATAGATACTTGACATAAAATATTGACTCTGTTTTGAGCAGGAAAGCAATGATCCCCTTAATTTCGAGGAGGGACAGCAACAAATCGAAGATCATGCTTCAAATCCTGGTAATGAATTTATTCGCATGCTACAATTTTATCTATGGCATTGCAAATGGTGAATATTAATTGTAGTTCACCATATTTCAATTGCAAAGCATGTAGAGGGTGAAACTATACAGGTTGAGCCTAGACAAGAACATGAACAACATGATGCGGCCAAACAAGTGAAAAAACACCTTTGTAATGCTATTTTAAATGAAATACTTGTCATTACAATAGAAAAATACAACGATGTAACATTTTCACATTGTTGTGGCAAATCTGAACCCCTTGCCACAAAATCCACGTCTGGATCAACACTCTAGGATGCACACATCAAGACAAGCACTTGATGAAGAACCAAGAACTAGAGGAGAAAGTCCAGATCAAGATGGTCTTCTTAGAGATTATGTACAAGTCCACAAGAGAAGAAAAACTAAAAGGAAGTGACTGGAAAAATGTCGTCTAATTATTTTTTATAATAACATATCGTCCATGATTTTTGGCCTAATGAATGAATGAATCGTTTAATGGTTTAATGATTTAGTGTAGTAAATTGTTACCTTTATTGAATGTCATCTTTTATTGAATGAATGTGTTGAATGAATGAATGAATGGTTTATTTAATGTTATCTTTTATTGAATGAATGTGTTGACTGAATGAAACAATGATTTAATGAATGTTAACCTTTATTGAATGAATGGTAGATGAAAATTCATGATGAAATATGCATGAATTTGCAAGTAATATTTTTTTTCAAGTACATGCATTGGGTATGGGGAATTGAGAGTGATGTGAGGGGGGGGAGGGGCCATAAGAGCTTCCACCTTCCCATGGTTGGCCCTGTTCAGTAGAGAATATTAAATTATTCTCAAAACAGAGAGGATCTCAATGAATGGCTACGATGTTGGCTTTCTACAAACCACTCATGTGTCATCTAAATTTTGATAATTTCTTGGAGCTTGTTGTGATGTTTGGTTGCTCCTCATAACCAATTTTGGGTTTCCACAACTTCAAAGGCTAAGTAAATGATACACCAGAACCAATATCCTTCACCTTCTCTTTAATTTCCTTGGAATCTCCTTCAGAATATTTGAATGAGATATGTCTCAAATCCTCTAGATCATTTACATCGTCTCCATTATGTCCAATCTTCCTGCAATAGAGAATATATCTCGCCTCTTTTTCTAGGGAGAATAATGTGGACAATGAATATTAAAGAGGATGCGAAGTTGTTTGTATCACTAACCCAAGGATAAGAAATTGTCTAAAGAGTTATAAGAAAACTGAAGGTCAATGCTTTCAACGAGGCGGATGTAAGTTGATGCTTACATCAAGGGAAACTCTTATTTAATTGTTGTCGTTTATCTTCCAAGTGAATATTTCCTTAGTGTATATGTATTAGGGATTGGTAAACAAACGTTAATTATAATGGGGGTTCATTGGAACTCCATAACAGTCGTTGGAGAAAATAGATGTTGGATAGTTCATGAAGGTTGTTTTTGCACACATAAGTTACCATTCAAATTGACATTGTTATAGAGATTGAGTGAGATGCAAGCATTGGAGAATCATTTACAGATGTCGACAAACAGTCTCAATTAGGCCGTATCGACCTACATTGAAGGCACTTCATCAAAATTTGAAGTGTTTTTCCCATCTTTTTCCTTTTTAACACTAATGCATAATATATTAAATCAAGTTGACGAATTCCGAGTAATGAAAATACATAGGATTTTTTCAAGGAACAATACTCGAATGGTGAGAGGTAAAAGTCATGATATCTTGATCATCTACTAATTCTCCTATGACTATAAATAGAATCTTTTAATCTTTACATATTTAGATTAGTGTTCACTTATGTTTCACTTAACTAGATTTAAAATTGGTTTCACTTTCATTGCTATGGTGGATGTGCACTTTATATAATCTTTACTTATTTAGAATTAGAGTTCAATTTTTTATCACTTATTTAGATTTAGAGTTAACTTCTCTTTTACTATTCTACTTGCTGTGTATGCATCTTTTATAATCTTTGCTTACTTATTTAGATTTAGAGTTAGCTTCTTTTTTACTATTCTCCTTGCTGGGTATGCATCTTTTATAATCTTTGCTAGTTTCGATTTAGAATTCACTTTTATTTAGCTTTCTCTTTTATTGTTCTCGTTGATATGTGTGCACCTTTTATAACTATCAAAGTACATTGTATTCTCAAGTCCCATTGATCTATTTTGATTATTCATAAATATATCAAAATCAAAACTCTAGTAGAGACAAATACATTAAAAAAAGATATTCTTTGATGAGAATCAAAACTTCCATAAAGACAACTAAATAAGAAAAAAATTGTGTAAAATAAAGATCTCAATATAGGATAAAAAAGATAGTCTTTTTATACATTTAAGTGAATGACATTGAAGCCTAATAACTTAGAAAGACCTTTATTCCTAAATGTTACATAATGAAAATCTTACCACTTAGTGTACAACAATGGGAAGTTTGAAAGAAGTATATTGTTAAGAGTATGAAGGAATATTTCCATCATTCCTCTCTTCTTAGTATGTGGAACTTGCTTCATCAGTTATCATGCCTCCAATATAGAGACTACTTTGTGTAAACCTTTTTTTCTTCAATTAGTCGAAAAAAATGGTTTTACTGGTTACAAATACATTGATTTTTGCAAAATAGAGTTCGTCCTTGTCATCTATAAACAGCCTCATCAATTCCTCACAGCCTATAGATTTCTTCTCAACGAGAAGATATGCTAACTTGTGAAGAATATCAATGTGTCATGTGATTATTGCCTTAGCCCTTTCATAGGCCTGCTAACCAAAAATCAAGCGTAAGAACTTAGCTTCTATTGTGTTGATTTTGTTTTCTTTTACAATGCTTTAACTTTCTGAAATCCAAAATCTCACAGAAAATTTAACTTAACTTGCTTGCCCTATTAAAGGATTTCCACAACCCCCCTCCCAGGGATAGTTGTCTAATAGAAAGTCTTTCAACCATATGCGTGGCAACACGAGAAAATTCTTGGAAGCCTTTTGAAGGGCTCCAAGAACAAATGCCATTCCAATAAAAATTAAGACCCACGCTTCAAATTTGATCAAAACATAATAGTGTATTTAAAAAAAAGGAATACCATACGGTCGTCGGATATCCGACCACCACGTCTAAGATATCCGATGTTCTTGCCATACCACCAACAACAAAGAACATCAGATATCATCCATTTTAAAATGGAATTGTCGTCGGATATCCGACCACCACGTCTAAGATATCTGACGTTCTTGCGATACAACTGATGGCAAAGAACGTCAGATATCGACCATTTTCACATGGAAATGTCATCAGATATCCGACCACCACATCTAAGATATCCGACGTTCTTGCCATACCACTGACGACAAAGAACGACAAATATCAACCATTTTCACATGGAACGGTTGTCGGATATCCGACCACCACGTCTAAGATATGCGACATTCTTGTCATACCACCAACGGCAAAGAACGTCGGATATCATCATTTTCACATGGAATTGTCGTCGAATATCCAACCACCATGTCTAAGATATCAGACGTTCTTGCCATACCAACGACGGCCAAGAACGTCGGATATCGGCCATTTTCACATGGCATTGTCGTCGGATTTCTGACCACCACGTCTAAGATATCCGACTTCATATTAAGTTCTTGTTGTCGGATATCTGACGTCCTATTAAGTGCTTGTTGTCGGATATCCGATTGTATATTGTCATTGGATCTCAGCCGACTTTGGACCAACATTAAAAGAATATGAAGGTTGTTGGATGGTCGACAACAAGATGTAGAAAATCAGACATTTTGGCCATTGGATTTTGGGTCCAAAAAACCTAGTGTTACATTCATCTTATCCTCATGCAATATATGAAAAGCATAGGCTCTAGTCGAACCCAAATTCTAAGATATAAACACCTGTTTGTGTAACAAGGAAATGGCTTTGATTACATCCTAGACTAGGAAATGCCTAAGAGTTTTTATTTCACCTCAAAAAGTTTAGAATATAAATATATATATATATATATGCAAAATTATGAATATAATTGGCATTAAAATCATTATTATTATAATAATAATTATGCAGATATGTTTATATCTTAGAATTTCTGATGGATTACCATCTATGATTTTCCTAGATTGCATGGGGAGTTGATAAGTGTAGTGTCTAAATGAATTTGATGGAATGGTTCAAAATTCCAACTAAATAATTACAAAATAAAAATAAATTAAATAGTGAATTTAATTAAAGTAGAGTTCAGTAATGTTTTTTTAATAGTTGAAGATTAAAATATCCAATTATTTCCATTATTTACTAATAAAGAGTGATTTCATCAATGAATATCAGTTCCGCATTTCATTTGAATGAGAATGTGGTCAAAGGCTAGTTACACATGTAAATTAATGGCTTAGTTTTTTTTTTTTGGTCTTTCAGCAGAAAAAAGCATACTATTGCTATTCATAGGAATCAAATAGTACAATGATTGTTTTGGTTCTTTTCTAAGAACACATATGCTAAAAGAAGAGGAAAAAAATCATGATGGATCCTTATCCACATCTTTACGTGTCAAAATATCACTTAAGATAATAAACCAGAACATAAAAGGCTCTCCTCAAGCAGATATACAAAAGTTTAGTCATAAAAATCTGTAACACCCATGTCCTAGATGTTACCATTCTACCATTCTTCCCAAATAAGGTGACCTTCTTCACCAACAAGAGCTTGCTTCGACAAATTATCAGCTAATGAGTTATGCTCCCTGTAAATATGTTCAAAAGAGATGTACTGATGTTTAGAAATTTCAATTCTTGTACGCTTGCACAAATGCCGAAGAGTAGTGACATTCAAATTATATTCCCCAGAATCCCATTTGATGGTTACATGGAAATCTCCAAACACTTCCAGATCCACTAAACCAAAAATATTTTCGAGCTTCAAAACAACCCAAAGAGCCATGACTTAAGCCTTCATATTGGTCCCAACACCACAATTTAGATGCACAGTAAAGTAATGGTCTTCATTTAAAAATAAAACCCCACCAATTGCACAGATGCCATATTAAGCAGCTCCATCGAAAAACAGGACAGGTTGACAAACTATATAAGAAAAATGGTTGATTCTAGCTACTAAGTGCCAATCCTTGTCATCTTTATAAGTCTGGAACAACTTCACAGCCATCAATCCACTGGCCAAAAATTCTGGCTTTTTATCTTAGAAAATAGAAAAGTTTCGATCGTGCCAGACTACCCACGCAATAAAAATCGGTAAGGTGAAATAGGTTTTACAATTCCTGTACCAATTTAGCATGCAAAATTCAAAGTCGCCAATAGCCCAATGCAAAACAATATTTAACTTTTTACTGCATAGATTCCAGACGCTATTGGTGTAGCTGCAATCCACAAATAAATGAATAGAATATTCTGCACTTTGCAGATAGAGTCTGCATCGATTCAGACCAATCCATCCTATCCTAATCAAGTTATCCCACGTCTTAATCCTATTAAGAAGAGCATGCCATAAAAAACATTTAATCTTTAAGGTAATTTTCCACTTCCATAACCTCTTATACCACCAATGTTGCGGATAAATATACTTCTCCTTGATGATCCTAAAATATGCAGACTTCGCAGTTACAACCCCTGTGCTTGGATTCTCATTCCAAACTATTTGATCACGATCCATATTTAATTTAAATCCTGTAGAGCTTAGAGCTCTAACATACCAGTCCTATTCCAGAGCATATGTGTCACGTCCCCATTTTGACCCCCTTTTCTTTAAATCGTAAATGATGTAAATATTGATATTTAATCATGGTGAGGAGCTCAAGGCCAAGGCCCCACCATTGATTTAGCGTTTTATGTATCGGCAATTAAAAATATATGCCTATTTTTCTTGTGCTAGATAGGCACAATGTAAATTAAGACATCATGTAAATACAAATTTTAAATGAAAAACCCACAACTAGCTATGCAATGCAACAAAGAGATGGGGGCATGATTCTACAAGGAATAGGGAGGGAAATTATTCAAACGCTTGAGCCAATGGTGTTAATCCATGTGTCAATGAGAAAACCCATAAACCACCAACTACCCATTTTGGGTTATGGACCCAATCATTTAATTCTTCCAGAAATTGGTTGAGGTAGTTAATGCCTTGGGAACGAAGAGGTATGGCAACCAATTTCGTGCATGGGAAAGCCATCAACTTGGGAATTCGTATTTTGTCTCCTTGGGCAAGAAAACACCCACGAAATGGTGCCCAAAGCCATTATGAACTGATAGTCTTTCCTCTCTCACACAGTCTGAACTACTGGGTCTTTCCTTCATCACGTTTTTCACCAATTTCCTGCATTTTCCACAAGCTGGGAGCTCGTTTTTGTGTTGCACAGCAGCTAGGAGAAAGGGAGTCACATTTTGGGGGTTTATAGAGGTCGTTTTTGCCCCAGAATTTCCATGGGCATTTTTCTGAAAACGGTTTTTGCTCTCCAGGTTTGAATCCCCAATTGCCATTTCGTTTTTGGGTCTTCCCACGTTTTTCTGGGCTGGTAGAAACCCCGTCTTTGGGCATCTCACTGTAAAAACGTTTCTTCATGCCCAACACTTATACTTTTGCTGTTATGTGCATCTTTGTTTTGGTTTGAATCTATGAGCAAGAGATTGGAGTGGTAGTGGACAGAGAGGGCTTGATAAATCTAGTGGGGGAGATAACCTCTCAAGAAGATCAAGAGGGCTTTGGCTACTCTTCTATGCACTCCTTGAGAGCACTAGATGGGGAAGGTATGGCTTGAGGGACTGTACAACAGTGAAAAGAATACTTCCTTATGCTGGGTGTGTAGGTATTGTGGGTGCCAATCTAGATAGATCTTGCAAGGTTACCCCTGGCTCTGTGCTTGAGCTCACTAGCTTAGCCACTCTTCCTTTCCATTTCCCAGCAGCCTGATAAACCCAATTGTAGATTGGATTGGCTCATCTTGGTGTATGCTTGGTTATGTGGGAGTTTGCTGTTCCCTGATTCCTTGTAGCGATCATGCCCAGCTCAGGGGTGGCCGTGTGTTGAGATATTGATGATCACAACTGGCCTATGGTTGGGTGGAACGTTGCAGTTGCATAGCGAGTTGCTTGGGACTACTTTGTTATAAGATAAGTACTCTCTTGTGTTAACTTTGCATTTATTTATTTGATGAATATATTGAATGTATGATGTATGTGTTACTGAAATTATTTCTGTTGTGTTATTCTTATAATTATACATTTCATATGTTCTTTTATATATGTGAATGCTTATCTAAAAGATCATGGGGCTATATGCCTGGTTTCTAGCATCACGATCCTCTCCATCGCACTAGTATGATGGGAGGGGACGTGACAATATGAGCCCGAAAGACCCAGTTATTTAGAGCTTAACCAATAACCTAAACAATGCAAATTTCTACCTCTTTTATGGATACTGTTTAAAGTAGTAAAACTAGATAACCTCAGAAATTCCAACAGCCTTTCTGATAGAATATATGAGTCCTCCATACCTAGAATGAGATCTATACCCACCAGAATCTCCCTACCAGAATCAACCTGCCAAAAGATATCTTTGGCAATCCAATAATACACTTTCAGGAAACCCCTCCAAATAGGAGAAATTCTCCAGTGAATCTTCTATGGCTTTCTAAGTCAATTAACCACATCATTCTTAAGATATTTTACCTACAAAATCTTGGACCATAAGGTATTTCCAAAAAAACCTCTCCACATACTTTTCAGTCTTAACGCAACACTAAAAATATTCAAGTCTTTTATACCCCATCCACCACATTTTCCAGGTCGAGACATCATCTCCCGACCAACCATAACTAACTTGGCATGAACAGAGCTACCAGTCCAAAGAAAATTAAAAACAACTTCCTCAAAGCATTAATGATAAAAGAAAGAAAATTCAAGTAGGGAGAACAAATAAACAGGAATGCCAAAAAGAACAGCTTTTACTAGAGTAAGCTTTCCTCCAATAGAGAGGAGACAATAAGACCAATGAGAGATACAGGACTCAACCTTGCGTGGAAGCCATCTCCAATATTTCATAAGATAATTATTTGGTTTCAAATAAAAACCCAAATACTTGAAACCATCATCCAAATCAAAGCATTTATACGGCATAAAAGCTTCAATTTCTTTCCTTCTTTGCTCATCAACTTCAAATTGATAAAGATGGGACTTTGAAGTGCTAACCCTCATACCTAAAGCTTTATAAAAGCTCATAATAATATCACTATAAAAAATCCATTCTGCAACTGAGTCCAAACCTTCCAACAGTACATCATTTACAAAAATAAGATGTGTCAAGGCAGAATCCTTCGCCATCTTTATACCCTTAATAAAAGCACTATCCTTTGCCTGATTGACAAGTCTGCTAAATCCATCAATAACTAGCAAAAAGAGTAGAGGGGACAGAGGGCAACCCTAGCGAATCCCTCGAGAACATTGAAAAAAGGAAGAGAGAGCACCATTAAGCAACACCGCAATATTCATGGATGACACACAAGCCATTATCCAATTTAGCACCAGAGGAGGGATACCAATTTGGATCAAAATAAGTCTCAAGAAAGATCAATTTACTTGATCGTAATCCTTTTCCAAATCCATTTTTAGAAGTAAAGCCTTCAATTTCTGAGTCTTGATAGAATGCATTAGCTCCTGAGATATTCCAATAGCATCATGAATTTGACTATTGTTTAGAAACCCAAATTGCTCTGCAGATATATGAGCCAAAAGAGCAGATTTTGTGCGTTGAGCAATAATTTTTATATCAATTTATAGACCAAATTACATAAAGCAATTGGCGGAAACTCACCGAAAGAAGTAGGTTTGTTACTCTTTGGAATCAAGGTGACAAAGATAGAATTAAGAGAACGAGAAATGTATCCATTAATTCTAGAATATTCAACCATCTTTAGAATATCTTCCCCCATAATATCAAAAAAATGAATATACACTTCAACCGTCCAGCCATCAGGCCTTGGACTCTTTTCCTTTGCAAAGAGTTCCAAATTATGTTCAAATTCTTCCAAAGTAACTTCTCTCCCCAGCTCACAAGCTTCCTCATCATAAAAAAAATGGGGATAGAGTCTAGCCACTTTAATTTGCTCAATCAAGTCACACTCACTAGAGCCTTTATAAATGCTGCCAAAAAAATTAACAGCTTCCTTCTGCAACGATGCCAACCCAGTAACAGAATTACCACTTGAATGTATAATTTTCCAAATAGTATTCAAATTTCTTTGTGCAGAAGCATATGAGTGAAAGAATTTTGAATTCTTATCACCATGATCAACCCACAAAGCTCGACTCTTAAGTCGCCATTCCATCTCATCCTGCAGCAAAATCTCCTCCCTTTTTTGTTCGAATCTTTTTAAAGCTTCAAAGGCCTCATTATTTAACAATCCTCTGAAATTATCAGCATAAGAAAACTAAATATTCTTCTCCAGTTGTGTGAGCTCAATTTTATCTAAGTCTTTCCAATTCTTTATCCACATAGTAACCGCTTCCTTAAGTTTCCTCATCTTTTTACAAAAGAAATCCATAGGATTAACAAAATCCACTTCAGCAGTGCTCCAAAACTCCTGAACCATTTCACAAAAATCCTCTTTCAACAGCGAAGAGCTATTAAATTTAAAGGGAAAATGTATCTTATGCCTATAGTCATCCATTTGATGCAGAATAGGCCAGTGATCTGAAAATTTAGCCTCTTGAACCCAAGAACGATCTTTCTGAAAAAAACCAAGTAAATTTGTCTTCACCATAAACTGATCCAGCCTTTTATGAACACCACCGTCCCCAAATCTTCCATTTGTCTAAGTAGGAAGCAACTTTATAGGTAACACATCCACAAAAAGCATTCTCCTTAATCATATGTGAGAAGAAATCTGCCATCGCATCCAATCTTGTCGCAGACGCCCAAATTTTTGAGGCCGATCTAGTGAAATTCAAGTCACCTGCAATAATCAGGTTTTCTATTCTCAAAAGTCCAGAATTCAAGAGAGACTCCCAAAATTTCTTTCTATCAAGGTAAGGCGCATAACAATTTAGAATAGTAAGATTTAGGTTCAAAACTACATACTTTCCATCCAAAAGAATACCCCAAGGAGTTTTATAAACCCTAAAGGTAAACAATGGAGGATTCTAGGCCACTACCAAGCCTCTAGATAACCCACATGAGATGATAGCCGAAATCTCCCAATGAGGTAGAATCCCACCAAGCTTATAAATAGAAACAACACTATCACACATTGTTTCTTGTAAGAGAACGATCTGAGGGTTAGTAGCACAGAAAAGATTGGATAAGGCCTGAGCCCTAGATACCTTACCCAATCCACGAGCATTTAAGGAAAGGAAGGACATTAAAAACCAGCATCACAGGGATCCGCCGCTCTAAGGCCCTCAACTGAGATGCTACTATCTAGATCAACCAATTCCAATCTCTTAGATATAGGGCAATAAGGCTTCTCTTCTGATAAAACAGTCTGTTTAACTTCCTTCGTCTTTCTTCCTTTGCGAATAGTCACATTCTGGAATTTTAACGAGTTGATTGGAATAGCATCAGAATTTCCACCTCGATTTTTAGGAAAAATAGGTAAAGGAGAAACATCCACTGTCCCATCTATAACAGAATAGCCACAACCACTCATAATATCTTTATCTTCAGTAGAAAGCTCATGTACAGGATTAGACCCCTCTAAAAGAGGCACCATTAGACAAATTGGAGAGGTAACACTAACCAGGAGAGTTTTAGTTAGAACCCTTAAAGGAGAAGTCGCTACAACATCAACCCCATCCATCTCACGATCTAAATTTCGAGCAACATGCTGCGAGTCCCGAACTCTCTCATTTCCAATATCAGGTCGACCGACCCTAGTAGTGGAGTTAGTTATCTCATGACACATAATAACCTCACCACGAGGGATGCGCTTATCTAAATCCTTTTCAACATCCACAATATACTCTAATTCAGCTTTAGAAACCTCAGTATATGTAGAAATAGGTAGAGGCTTACACTTACTAGCAAAGGAGTCCGTCTGACCAGAATGGCTAAGCAGGGGAGTCGAGAAATCATAACCACGAGCTAATTGATCCTATCTACCCAACATAACCAGACATTTCGCCTGAACATGACCCGTTGCTCGGCAATAGAAGCAACGAAAAGGAACTTTGAAGAAATCAAGCTGTTGTAACCAAACCCTATTACCCCATACCATTTGTACTTTTGTCGGGAGCCCTAAACACATCTCGAACTCAACAATCACCTTCGCATAACGCGTGTCCATACCATAGAGATTATGCTTATCAACCCTCACAAACCTACCGATAGAGTTTGCGAACCCAACAATAACCTCCTCCGACCAAATCCCAATGGGTAACCTCGGAATAATCATCCATAAGTGTCGCTTGCCCTGTTTCTCATGCAAAGGGTCAAATGCCACATGTGAGCGCTTCAAATTTAACGACCCATCTTTAAAAAGCCAAATGTCAGCTAATATTTGGTTTGAACAAGCGGGATCACGGAAGACAAATAGAATCCACCGGTTAATAAGCAGGTTAACCCTCGACGTAATCCCAGTCACAGGAACCCCATCCTTATTTACCCATTCAATAATTTCAGCTTTAGAACCGGATGTATATTCAAGACGCCCCACCAGGGCACATCCAACCAACATCTCGATTCGATCCACATTGGTATCAGCACTAATCACATACTAGTCAATAAACTCCTTGGCCTTGATGGCCTTCAATTGCCATCTATACTTAGCTCTCACACGAGATAGGCTTCCATTTCTTGCAGATCCACCACTAGGAGGAAAAACAAGATCCGAGGGTTTCTATCGTGCCTCCCCTAACTTAGAATATGACAAAACCTCCGAGTGGGTATATGGAGAAGCCATATAAACCTAGAACCGGTAGCACTCGTCACCAAACAGACAACTACCAAAAAATAAAACCGGGCTTCTGCCCCAAGAATATAGGCCACCGAGACAGACCTTAGAACGACACCTTAGACCCCATCCGCACGTAAAAAACAAAAAGGAAAAATACCCAAAAACCCCAAATCAGATAAAAGTAAAAAACAACAAACTGGTACGTGGAACCCACCAGAAGAAACAACCACTTATGAGGAAAGCAGAACTGACACACCACACAAAATGAACTGTAAACAACATGCTAAAGAAAACATTTAAAAAGTATCAATGTGCGGGAGAAGTTCCCACTTTTTTTATACTTCGTTGGTACTAGGTTGATTCTCACGAATCAACTTGACTCCAAGTTGTTGAATACTCAAGAAAATGCCTCTCGAGTCATCATCTTCAGTCTAATCCTACAGGAAACTAAGACAAACCCCCACGGAAACCCTAAGTGCCATTAGTGCCAAATCATGAGAGGTGTTGACAACAAGCTATACAACCTTATCCAAATTAATGGCTTCGTTAAAAGCTAGGTGTATAACAAATCATTTAGTTAGGTCGTTGTGTGTAGCTAACCGCGGTTGGACGAGCTCACAAGAAAGTTACGAGTCTAAATTAATGGTTTAGTTAAAGGCTACCTGCATAAGAAATTGTTTAGTTAGGTCGTTATTGGCGGTTGGAACAGTTAAAAAGTGTACATGTGTCAGAATGCACATGGTTGCCGTGTTTGGCTGCATTAGCTAACGAAACATATATCTGCAATAGGGCTGCTAGGACAGAGAGAGGGTTATATACAAGGACGTCATCCTTCTCTTTATATAATGTAGATTTATATTTAATACTTTCATGTTACTCTCTTTTGTCAACAGTTCTTCATAAAAATTTGGCGTGCTTGCAACTTGCAAGTGCGGAGGGCTATGGCTACTTGCAGGTGGCGGGTGTACAAATGCTCCTATTCACATCAACAAAAGAGTGGATATTCAGATTATTTATTGCATTGGTTAAAAACAGGTAAATTATAAATCTCTGATACTATAATTCTGATAATTTAGATAGTTTTGGATTCGAGAGTATTGAGTTGTAATTACTCAGGCCAAGCGCGTCAGGATTCCCTTTGTTGATCCAGTAAGGTAAGGTACTGGAATATTTGAAGAATTCCATGCTTTAATTACAGTTGATGGTAGTAACTGCTGTCAAAAGAAAAGGAAGTGTTTTGGTAAAGGAATATGGTGGGGCCCGAGTCCTATGTTGAAGAAAATGGGCAAGCATTATTCATGCTATCCACTAAAGTGGCTTGAACTGTACAGTCGATAAGTGAAGAAACTGCAGTGCGCGTCACTGAAGAAACTACCGCCTCTATAACCGTCCTCGTCAATTCATTACCCTGCTCTCCAGCAGTTGGTACAAGAACCTAAAGTATAAGTTTCTCTACTCTCTAACCCTATTTTTATTTTTACGCAGTTAGGCGTCTATAATGAGAATTGCCCCCGGAGGGCGATCGCGGCCTTGTAATGTCTAACTAATAATGGACGACCTAGATTTCATATCAAACGGATATTCGATCAATAGATTCGTCGGGCACATGGTTTCGAATGCTGTGATTGAATTGGCGATTGAAGGAGTTGCTAATCCATGCGTTACTTGGATTAACGTTAATGGGGTGGTTTCGTTAGCGATTTGGAGCAACCACAATGAAGCGCTCCAGTGACGTGTCAATCCAATCACTCAGCCACAATCGATATGCTCTCTAACGTTTGGGATCCGATGCTTGGCATTCTGTAGAGTTTTCATTAACAGTTGGGAATGGATCGTCGAATGGTTCGTGGAAGGGTTTTATTTACTAGCTGCGCCCTCTCCAACAGTACTTGGTATCAGAGGGAAGGATTTTTCAGAGCGTTTTCTTGAATTGGTTGTTTAACGAATACAAAGAGGCTGTTTAATTCATTTAATTCGCGGCTGTTTGATGAATATGGTCTCAATTTCTCAATAACACGGTCTTCGGGGGAATGACCTTGAAAGCGATGTGGGTGAGAAAGTTGGTCGTTCCAGGGCCGCAGTCATGCCATTGGGCGGTGGGATTTGCATCAAAAAATTTATTCTGAAAAGGGGTTTCATACTTCTGAAAGGTTTTTCAATAGTGGATTTCATTCAGTTTGTAACAGAAAAGCTCTGGCAAGTCTTTTAGGTTTCTACAGTTTGTGAAGCAATGCCTTTGATACTGCCTATGACGTGCTGAACGTTTGTTGTCACTTTTTGCTTCAATTCTAAGCTATTTCAACCTTCATCTGCTGCAGCTGGTGCTGATTTCATTCCAGGTGATCTTTTCCAAGACCACAACAAATGCTCATAGATTTCTAGATGGTATTGAATATGCTAACTCTACTTATGAGGCATACACAATTTCAATTATCTCAACATGTACACAAAATTATATTAAAGTTTCAAACAACAATTCACACTTCACACTTACACAATTCTTCTAAATGCAATGACTCTTTTGTATAAGCATGTTGTATCTTATTAATATTTGTGCATTCACCTTCTGTGCAACAATGGATTGTACAGTTGCGCACATGGTAGAAACAAAAGGACCTTCAACACCAAAAGGTGTCAAGAAACTTTAAGCCTGAATGGCACAGTCTCATTAAACTGTATTATTCCATTCACATTGTAAGCTACAAAAGAATCAAAGTTCAAGTCAGTGTCCAAAAGAAGGTAAGAGAAACTCAAAAGTCAGTCATGCTGAATTCTTACATGACCTATATTTCCTCTCAAGTGAATAAACTTACCAGGCTCGAAGTTATTTTGGAATATAAATAAGATTTTGTTAGGTCTCCTCCCCAATTTGTAACATATATGATATGAAGCCTGACAGTGCTAACATCGAAGATCGCAGCTTGTAAGTATTTTATACATGTACTGACTAAATAGTTTCTCACTAACCAATTTTGTATATCTTCACTTTCAAGTCTGCAACAGATTCAGGTGGTAACCTATTAATAATAACTGGATTCAAACTCTCTTTGAAATAGGACATTGGGAGATCATGATCACGACCATATTTAGCACAATTGAATTCATATACTTCCCCCAATGTACTACACCTCAAATCATCGATCCCCCTGGTGGAGGATGATTTGATGTATAGTACATTGGGGAAGTATATGAATTCAATTATGCTATATATGGTCGTGATCATGATCTCTCAATGTCCTTTTTCAAAGAGAGTTTGAATCCAGTTCAGACTTCCAAGACACTTCCCACCTGAATTTTGTATATCTTAAGATTGAAGATATACAAAATTTATCACTGAGAAACTCTATTTAGTCAGTACATGTATAAAACACTGCCAAGGTGCGATCTTCTGTGGGTATTCAGAAAAAAATCTACAGTTCAGTTAGCATTGTGAGGCTTCATATCCAATATGTTACAAATTGGGGTGTGAGTCCCAACAAAATCATTTTTAAAGACACAAGAAAGATATTCCAAAATAACTTCGAGCCTAGTAAGTTTATTCATTGGATAGGAAATATAGGTCATAAGAATTCAGCATGACTTCTGAGTTTCTCTTACCCTTTTCTTTTGGACAGTCACTTAAACTTTCATTCTTTTGTACCTTACAATGTGAATCTAATAATACAATTCAATGAGACTGTACCATTAAGGATTACACGTAATTTGGAAAGTTTCTTGAGACCTTTTGGTGTTGAAGGTCCTTTTGCTTTTGCCATGTGTGCAGCTGCACATAAGGTGAATGTACAAACATTAATGAGATGCAACATGCTTATCTAAAACAGTCATTCCATTTAGAAGAATTGTATCTAAGTGTGAAGTGTGAATGGTTGGTTGAAACTTTAATATCATTTTGTGTATATGTTGAAATAATTAAAATTGTTTGTCCCTCGTAAGCAGAGTCGACATATTCAACACCATCTAGAAATCTTACTCAGGGATGAGCTTTTGTTGTGGTCTTGGAAAAGTTCACCTAGAACGAAATCAGCACAAGCTGCAGCACACCAGGGTTTCGAAAAAGTGACAACAAATGTTGAGTAGGTCATAGGCCATGTCAAAGGCCATGTTATTGGGAAATTGAGACCATATTCATCAAACAACCACAAACTTGTTAAAGATTCTAATCATAGTTTTTTAGTTTACATAATTATTTGGTTACATGATAATTATGGTGTTTTTGTAATATATATGTGTATCTATGTGTATATTGAATATAGCTTAATTTGTCATTAATATTATTCATGTGGGAAGGAAGGCAAGGGAGTGTTTTGAAACAATTAGTTTAACTTTGTTTTGATGACCCCTTCCGTTCATAAAAATTAGGCTAATACTTTGTTTCAACAATCAAACATGTTTAACACATCTATACTCAAAAAATAAACTTTGATCTCTTAACTTGCTACATCAAAATAACTTCAAAATAAATATGAGTTTACAAACTAAAAAATAGAGCATAATAGAAAATACACACTAAAACTATAGAAATAAATATTTTGCTTTGTTACATTCTTGAAGAGTTAAAATACAAGTTGTAAATGCCTCTTCAAAATTCGATAAGCTACAACAGAGCTTCAGAATGTCTCTTCAACTTTAATGTTTAAATTGGTTTGGCGGTGGAGGCCTCTTCAAGGATTTGAGCAGTCAAAAATTGTGAGTTGGTTTATGTATTCATTAAATTATGGCTTTGATGATGGTTTTTCAAAAATAAAATACAATAAAGATCGGCGGTGTTTCCTTTTCAATCTTTGTGGTGGTGATGTTGCCAACAATCAAGTGGTGGAGTAATTAACTGCTTCCAACATTCTCCCCCTTAATTACTTCACCAAAAAACAAAACTTTTTAATACTAGGTTTATGTTAATCAACAATTGTTACAGCTTACAAACCCTAATGTTTTCTGTATGAAACTCAAACAATTCTTTCCCAAAAGGTTTTGTAAATAGGTCTGCAAACTATTTTTTTGATGTGCAAAATTGCATACTCATTTCATTATTGTTTATCAATTCTCGAATAAAATGATACCTTGTATGTGTTAGGAACCCATGTCTTTACTTTGTTAGTATATTGTTGTTGAATGCATATGCTTTGTAAGTTGTCCCGTAGTATTTGTTGATCCATAGTTTGTGTTATTGTTATTTGGCGCATATGCTTTGTAAGTAAGCTGTAGTATTGTTGATCCATAGGTTGTATTGGCCCATGGTTTTGACCCATAGTATTGGTGCCTAGACTTAGTATATAAGTGTGTGTTGAGGCCTATGAAGGCACCATGAAGTTATTTGTATTGAGCTTGCTCAAAGAAAGTTGCCCCCTCGAAGTGGTCTAGGATTAATAAAAGTGATTCTAAGTTCTGTTATCTTGTGTATATTCATTAATCAATTGTTGCAGGTTCTTCACATTTGGTATCGGAGCACTTTCTTGGGCTTGTTGGGTGGAATTTCTGCCAAAAAAAATTTCGCATCTGTTGCAGCTTCGGATCTGGAAATAATCCATATCCACTTAACTGTGGAAAGTACTTGAGCATAAGCCTTAAAACTCATTGTGAGGAGTACCATAGGAACCCCAAAGTAGATGGCCCATTGAAAGGACCTCCTAGCGAAAAGGGCAACGACCCCTACCTGATTGACTAGTTTCCATCCATGAGGTAAACCAAGAGCCGTCGTTTGTGGCAAAGCGGTTATCAGTTTTACCTGAGTTTTGGAGTGAGGGGTGCTGCCCCAATACGCAAGCCGTTAGACAGCATTGGTGGCCAAGTGAAACTCCTGAACTGTTAGGAAGCCGCACATACCTGGGATCCATATCTATTTTCAGCTGAACTGTTGTCGATCAGTACCGCGTCATTTCAGATCCATTTTGAAAGCCATTCCAGATCCACCCATTTCAAATCTATTTCAAATCCAGTCATTTTCGATCCATTCGGTGTCAATTTAGATCCCTCTATTTTCGATCACTTCCGCGCCATTGCAAATCTATACATCGTAGCAGCTCCATTCTGGAAAACACAAGTATAAAATTCAGTTTTTTCTCCATATCTCCTTTGTTTTCACTCTGTTTTCCTTGAAACTTCCTTGGAAACCCTGTAATCCTATTCTGCATATTTCATTCTTGAGGATTCTATCCCAAATTCCACTTCCCAAAGCGTGAAATCACACATTTATCTATTTTTAGGGTTTTCCATAACTTCCTTAGATTTTACTGAATCACCTTCAAATTTTACCACAGAGTTCCTTTCCTAATTCTGTTTCTTTGTCCTTCTTTTCCAAATTTTCCCATTCTTTCACCCCGCTTCTGAAATCCTCCTTTTCTGCTTCCGTGTCCATTCGACAGTGTCCAAAACCTAAACCCCAATTACCCTTCAAATTTTTTCCCAAAATCCAGATTTTCGTTTTCTAAAACACTTTGTGTTTTTGTTTTTCTACTCACTAAAAAAAAAAAAAAATCCTGGTTATGGTTGTCACCCGCGCAGGAGCAAAAACCATGGAAGAAGCACTTGCAACCATCCAAGCCAAACTCCAGGATCTTGATGAAAAATTTCTCGGCCTCCATCTGGAGCATTCAGCCATGAACAACAAACGACAGTCCGAGTCTTCATCAGACAATGGGTTATCTTCTTCCAGCAATTTTTGTGTTCCAAAGCTTGATTTTCCTCGCTTCAATAGTACTGATCCGAATGGATGGATCTATCGTGCATAATAGTATTTCAGTCTGCATAATACTTTTGATGTCAACAAAGTTCCACTTGCATCCTTTCACCTAGAACATGAAGCTCTTCAATGGTACCGTTGGTACATCAAGGCTCATGAAGAGGCAAAATGGACAGATTTTTGTCAGCCCCTTTTGCAACGATTTGGTCCCAATGCTTTTGATGACTTCATAGGAGCCCTCACTAAACTTTTCCAAATTGGCACTGTGAGAGAGTACCAAACCGAATTTGAGAAACTAGCCAACCCCACTGAAGGATTGCCTGATGACTTCTACTGAAGTTGTTTTATCAGTGGTCTAAAGGATGCAATCCACTTTGAGGTCAAAATTTTCTGTCCCAACACAATGATGGAATCCCTAGGGTTGGCTAAGTTGGAAGAAGACAAGATTGCAGCCTCACAATGCTCTAAACTCACTTTTGTTCCCTTCCAAAATATGGGTTCTCAACAACCTCCCATTCCGCCAGCTCCTCGACCAACTCCTATCAAGCATTTTTCTGAAACTAAGATGTAGGCATGCCGAGAAAAAGGGCATGGTTATAATTGTGATGAGAAATTCACTTGGGGACATAGATGTGTTCAGTAAAAGCTCTATCTCTTGGATATGGATTCCCCACCTGCCTCTGAAATTGGTGAAGAAGCTCCAGATATAATGGATACTCAGGTCGACATTCCGAAGCTGCCTATTGACCCTCCATCTCAGGATGACTAGCCAAAGATATCTCTCCATGCTTTAGCTAGAATCACCACCCTTCAAACCATGCGGGTCAGGAGTTACTTCAAGAAGCTTCCTCTTACAATACTCATTGATTTTGGTAGCACTCATAATTTCATTGACTCTCGGATCGCCAAACAGGCTGATTCTTTTATCCGTCCTTGCTCCAACTTTGAAGTCATGGTTGCTAACCAAGGCACCTTACCTTGCAAAGGGAAGTGTTGTAATGTGTGTATCTCTATGGAAGATTATAACCTGCACTCTAACATGTTTATCTTGACCTTAAGTGGATGTGATGTGGTTTTGGGCACTCAATGGCTACACACACTTGGCCCCATCTTATGGGATTTTGCCGAACTTTGGATGTAGTTTTTCTCCAATGGACAAAAACACACATTGACATACAACCAGGGTCTCTCAGCATCATCAGATCACATCGCATGCAAATAATCCTTAAGAATTCACATGGTGTCATCGCTCAGGTCCATTCCATTCAGATGCAACAATCAGTGGTCTCCACTACTCCTTTGGATCTACAACGAATTCTGGATCAATATACCGGTGTCTTTGCTGATCCAGTTGGATTGCCACCTTCAAGGCCAGAGGACCATCGTATTTAGATCCTTCCTAGAAGCGTTCCTCCCAACATCAGGCCTTATTGCTACCCATTTCACAAAAAAACAGAGATTGAAATGCTCGTTCATGACTTATTGAAGCAAGGTATTATTCGCCCAAGCACTAGTTCCTTTTCTTAACTAGTTCTTCTCGTCCACAAAAAAGATGGGTCATGATGCCTTTGCATTGACTTTCGAGTAGTTAATCACCTCACTATCAAGGATAAGTTTCCAATTCCTATTGTTGATGAGCTTCTTGATGAGCTTCATAGTGCTCAATTTTTCTCCAAGTTGGATCTTCCTTCTAGGTATCATCAAATTCGGGTTCATGAGGATGATATCCCTAAAATAGCTTTCCGCACACATGATGGCCACTATGAGTTTTTGGTCATGTCCTTTGGCCTCACTAATGCTCCTTCCACATTCCATGTCTTGATGAATAAAATATTCCGGCCCTACTTGCGGAAATTCATGCTGGTATTCTTTGATGATATCCTCATCTACAGTAAAACCTGGGTTGAACATCTCTAGCATCTGGATCTTGTAATGAAACTTTTCTCTGACCATCATCTCCATGCCAAATAGTCTAAATGTGTTTTTGGACAGCAGGAAGTTGAGTGTCTTGGGCACATGATCTCAGCAGAAGGGGTTCACGTGGATCCTGCCAATATCGCTGTCATGAACAATTGGCCGCGTTCTCAGACACTCAAGAGCCTTCATGGTTTTTTGGGGTTGACTCGCTACTACCGCAAGTTTGTCAAGGATTATGGGAAGATTGTAGCTCCATTAATTTCTCTATTGAAAAATGATGCTTTTACATGGAAAAATGCTACTGAGTGTGCCTTTGACAAACTGAAACAAGCTATGTGTACTACACCTATTCTAGCTATGCCTGATTTTTCCAAGCCCTTCACTATTGAGAGTGATGCTTGCAACAATGGACTTGGTGATGTTCTCCTTCAAGATGAACACCCCATTGCGTTCACCAGCAAATCCCTTTCAAGTAAGAATTTAGCTGCCTCTACATATGAGAAGGAAATAATGGCTATTTTGCATGCAGTACAGAAGTGGTGCCCATACCTATTAGGGAATCATTTCTACATCAAGAATGATCACCAGAGTCTGAAATATTTCCTGGAACAACGTGTATCCTCCCCAGCACAACAGAAATGGGTTAGCAAAATCATGGGTTATGACTATGATATCACTTACAAGAAGGGTGAGGACAATATTGTGGCGGATGCTCTTTCTCGCACATTTGATGACCAAGGTTCTCTTTTATCTATTTCTATGCCTGTTCCAAATTGGTTGCAATCTATTCAACAAGGCTATGTCAATGACTCTTCATTATCTCAAATCATCCAATGCTTGGCCAACAACCCTTCTGTTGTACCACATTACTCTTGGGATGTTGCTTCCCCGAGATACAAGGGTCGTCTGGTGCTTCCCCAAAGCACAGATATTCAACATGCTGTCTTCTATGAACTCCATGCTTCTCCATCGGCTGGTCACTCTGGGTTCCTCAAAACGTATGAGCGGGCATAGCGTAACTTCTTTTGGCAGGGCATGAAAAGGACAATTCAATAGATGGTGGTTGAATGTGACACCTGCCAACACAATAAGGGTGAAATGACACTCCTTCAGGGATTGCTAGAACCCTTACCTATACCTACACGGAGTTGGACTAATATTTCTATGGATTTCATTGAAGGGCTCCCTATCTCTGGAGGGAAGATAGTGATTTTGGTTGTGGCTGATCGCCTCTCCAAATATAGTCATTTTTTTGTTGTTAGCCATCCCTATACAGCCTCCTTAGTCGCTCAAATTTTCCTGGACTAGATCTTTCGTCTTCATGGCATCCGTTCTTCCATTGTCTCGGATCATGATGTGACTTCAACTAGTAACACACATTTCATTAAAATTAGAAACATTTTATTCCAAGGACATGACCAATACTGAGTTTTATAGTTATTTTGAAATTCTATATCCACTATTTAATTCCAAATTTAATGAAATATGTGTTTAGTCATTTTTGGACAGAAATATTTTTCCACACTACCACCAAACTAAAGATGAGTTTAGGGTATCACCCACAAACAGATGGTCAAGCTGAAATTATCAATAAATGCTTGGAAACGTATCTTCGTTGCTTCACCTTTGAACAACAACATCAGTGGGTAAAGTGGCTCCCTCTCACTGAATGGTGGTACAATAACTCTTACCACACTACCTCTAAAATTACCCCATATGAAGCAGTCTATGGTCAGGCACAACTAGTTCTTCTTCCATACACCCCCAGCAGTTCACTAGTTTAGGAAGTTGACATAGTCCTTCGCAACCACGATCAGATTCTTCGCATTTTGCGAGACAATCTTCACATGGAAAGAAAGTGCATGAAGCAACAAACTGATCAACACCATTCCGAGCACACTTTTCAAGCAGGTGATATGGTTTTTCTTCATCTCCAGTCATACAAGCAATCCTCCCTAAAACTAAAAGGGCATCATAAGCTCGCTCCAAAGTTCTATGGGCCATATCGGATTCTTCAGAAGATTGGGTCTGTTGCTTATAAATTGGAACTTCCTCCTTCTTCCCACATTCATCTAGTATTTCATGTCTCTTGTCTGAAGAAAGTTCCTGGCACCAACACCAGAGGACAAACTATTTTACTTGAACTTGATAATGAAGGATCCATCCTTTTGGAGCTGAAGGCCATCCTCAATAAGCGCACTCGTCGGCGTCACTCTCGCTCTATCACAGAGGTGTTAATTCCATGGCACGGCATGCAACCAGAGGATGCTACATGGGAACCACTCCTTCAGATTCAACAACAATTTCCACATCTAAAGCTTTGAGGACAAAGCTTTTTCTACGGGGGAGGGGATGTTAGGAATGCATGTCTTTACTTTTTTAGTATATTGTTGTTGGACGCATATGATTTGTAAGTCATCCTGTAGTATTTGTTGATCAATAGTTTGTGTTATTATTGTTTGGCGCATATGCTTTGTAAGTCACCCATGGTATTGTTGATCCATAATTTGTATTGGCCCATGGTTTTGACCCATAGTATTGGTTGTTGATGTATATGTAACTTCGGAATGTATTTTATCTATGTATATTATACTCCTATAGAGATGGTATTATTCCTCTATACGAAAGTGTTGTCATTTGTGTTGACAAGTGTCCCAAGTGTCGTAACTTGTTGTGATGGGTTATTAGACCACCTAGTGAAGGGTCGGCCCGGATTAATGTAACCATGGGTTATTAGACTCTTCTACAGAAGTCGACCTTGCTAGTGTATTAGGCAAGTCGGGACAAGTATAAATAGAGAGTGGGAGATCTCTATGTTATCATCTCATTTATTCACTTCTACATCACTCGAAAAGTGGTGCACTAGTTGAGGAGGAGGAGTAGCTACTAGCAGAAGACTATCTCTTGTACTTGGGTTGTATCATTGCTCTTTCTATCTGTGAGGAAGTTGTGGTGTTTTTCACCTTTATGGTTTTCCCCAGTGAAACTCTTTGTGTCTACTGTCCCATGTGATTGCTTGGTGTGATTGATATGCATTGTTATACTTGATATGATGTATATGTTATTCTCTCAGTAAAGATCCTAGAGTATATTGAATTAATGCTAAAAAAATAACATGGTATCAGAGCTAACCTCAGAAGAAGACATTGTGCAGTGGCAAAAACTAGGGTTTCTTATTTATTGGGTTTCTCTCCACAAATTTTGGAAAGGCAGCAAGGTAGATTGACTCTACTCATCAAGGAGAATCTTTCTGTCCAATCAGAATTCAATTCTGAGCACTTTCATTTTTGGCCCTAAAAATTAGGGTTTCCACAAAAATATGAATTTCTAATATCTGAAGACATAGCTAGAAGATCCTTGGAACAATCAAATTTTAGATCTTTGGATCATATCTTTTGGTTGGATGAAGCTCCAGGAAACTCAAACCCTAATTCAGGGTCCTCCCTAGTGAATCGAGGAAGACTAAAAGGCATTTTTGAAGGGTGAGACCTTGTAGTTCTCAATTTCTGAGTATACCAAGATGATCAGCTAATCAAGGCACATATTTCTATCCTTTTAAAAATTTGGAATTCACATTTTGAATTTTTAGGGTTTCTCTGACAAACCCTAATCCGGGACCAGATCCAGTCTTTAGCAAATTAAGTGGTAAGACCTAAATATTTTCTATTTCCATTTGAATTACTCTTTAATATGTCTCACCACACCAAGCTTGAAGATAAGCTTGAAGGGGATGATAACTTCTGAGCATGGAAGTATAGGATTGGGTTAATCCTCGAAGAAAATGAGTTGGACAGTTACATCAACTCTGAGGTCCCTGTCCCAGAGGGAGAAGAGGCTAAAGCCCTTCGCAAGAAGAACTTGTTCAAGGCACAAAGGATCATTGCTGATTCTATCAAATACCATCTCATTCCACATGTGTCATCTCTGAAGACACCCAAGGAGATGTTTGATTCCCTGACCAAGATATTTGAAGGGACGAACATAAATCGGAAGATGACTATGTTAAACCAATTGAAAGGGGTAAAACTTCAGAATGGAGAGACCATTCAATCCTATTTCTCTAAAGTCTCTCAGATCAAGGAACAACTTGAAGCTGTGGATGAGGTAGTGCATAATGGTGAAGTTGTTATGACCACATTGAATGGCCTACCTAGGTCATGGGATTCCTTTATCCAAGGAATTTGTGCAAGAAAGAAACTAATATCCTTGAATAGACTATGGGAGGAATGCTCTCAGGAAGAAGCAAGGCTTGTGTCCCGAGAAGGAAAGATGGGGAATGAAGATCAAGCTCTCACATCACACACTAAGAAAGGGAATCCCAAGAGAGAGCCATCTCACTTCAAGAACTCTTCACACCACCATCACAGTAAAGAAAGGAGAATATGTTTTTCTTGTAATGAGAAGGGACATATTCGTGTAAATTGTCCCAAGAACAAAAAGTACAACAACAACTTCAACAAGAAGAAGAAGGGCAGCAAAAGAAGGTACCATGCTCATGCTGCTTAGGATGATGAACCTCCAAAGAAGAAGGCTAGGGAAAAAACTGATGATTCATCAAGTGAAGATGAATATGTTCTAATATCCACCCTCACACGTACTATCTCTCATGGATGTAATGATTGGCTCATTGATAGTGGGGATTCCAAACACATGACTGGGTTTAAAGAATCTTTTATAAATCTATCTGAACATGAATTACCCCATAAGGTGAAACTTGGGGATGATTATCAATATCCTATCAAAGGAAGTGGTGAATCCTCCTACAAATTAGACTCTGGAAAATCCTTGAAGATGAAAGATGTGTTATTTGTACTTGGGCTCAAGAAGAACCTACTCTCCATATCTGCATTGGATGCAAAAGGAATGAGGGTTGCATTTGTAGATGGCCCAGTCCTAATGTGGCCAAAGGATAAATCTATAGATGATGTAGTAGTGATTGGAGAGCAAGAGGGAGGATTGTACAAATTGAAGGGACAACCTGAACATGCCATGGTACATGAATCCATGGAGCCAAGTGAACTTTGGCATAGAAGGATTGCACATGTGCACTATAGAGCACTACCAATTGCAAGCAAAGCTGTAGAAGGTCTTCCTGAAATCAAGTCAAAGCATGAAGGTGTTTGGAAATGATGTGCAAAAGGAAACAACATTAAGAAGGTATTTGCAAAAGGAATCTTGGAAATTATCCACTCAGATGTATGTGGTCCGATGTCATCTAGTTCTCTGAGTGGGTATGCATATTATGTCTCTTTCATTGATTATTTCTCTAGGAAGACTTGGGTCTACTTCTTGAATAACAAAGATGAAGTATTTGATAAGTTCAAAGAATGCAAAACCTTGATGGAAAATCAAACCAATAAGAAGATCAAAACTTTCAAATCCGACAATGGCGGAGAATTCACTTCAGGTGATTTCAAGAAACTATGTAGTGATTCAGGGATTAAGAGGGAGTTGATTTCTCCCTACAATCCACAACAAAATGGAGTTGCAGAAAGAAATAATAGAACAATCATGGAAGCAGCACGGGAAATGTTGCATGACCAGGATCTGCCTATGCATCTATGGGCAGAAGCAGCTAGGACAGTTGTGTATGTATAGAATAGAACACCTCACAAGATATTGGACAACAAGACACCATAACAGGTCTTCTCTGGTAAGAAACCTGAGCTCATCCATCTCATAATATTCGGTTGTCCAGTATATACTCATGTCGCAAAGGAAAAGAGGACAAAACTAGATCCTTCAGGAAAGAAGCGTATCTTTGTGGGGTACAATGAAAGCTCGAGGGCTTACAGAATATACTTTCAAGGGTTCAGGAAGATTGATGTTAGTAGGGATGTAACATAAGATAAAAACTCAGCTTTCATCAAATCAAGGAAGGCACCTGTTGAAGATCATGAAGAACCAAAGGAAACCAAATTTCAAGATACCACCATGACTGAAGTAATTCCAGAAGTAGATCGTGAAATTGAATATCCACAAGAACCTGTAGATCCACCCCGTGAGAAGGACTCTCACAAGAGGAAACCTGCATGGGATAGAGAGTTTATTCAAGATGCAGAAAGGTATGGCATTCCACAAGAAGAACACAGAGCAAGGAAGAGAACTAGATATCACACCAGCTATGTTGCCTTACTCTGTGACATTATGAACAAAGAACCTTCTAGTTATGAAGAAGCAGCGGAAAAGAAATAATGGAAGGATTCCATGGTCGAGGAATACCAGTCGATCATGAAGAATGATGTTTGGGATGTGGTCCCAAGACCTGAAGGGAAGTCTCTGGTGACTTCTAAATGGATCTGCAAGATCAAGCATGTTGTAGATGCCAGCATAGAGAAATACAAAGCAAGATTTGTAGCTCGTGGCTTCTCCAAGAAAGAAGGGATTGATTATGAAGAAATTTTTGATCTTGTAGCCAGGTACACTTCCATCAGATCAATACTTGCTCTGGCTGCAGTGATGAAATGGAAGATACACTAGATGGATGTCAAGACAGCTTTCTTGAATGGTGTAGTCGAGGAGGAAGTATATGTGGAGCAGCCACTTGGTTTTGAGACACATGACAGGGAGTCATACGTGTGTTGGTTGAAGAAAGCCTTGTATGGCTTGAAGCAAGCTCCTAGGACTTGGTATGGTAGGACGGACAACTTTCTATCCAGTTTGAGCTTTACCAAGAGTAAATCAGATTCCAACCTTCACTACAAGGTTGAGGAAGGCAATCCAGTGATACTACTTTTGTATGTGGATGACCTGTTTGTTACAGGAGAAGATAGTTTGATTGTTGATACCAAGAGAAAGCTTGCTACCAAGTTCGAGATGAAGGACTTGGGGATGATGCACTATTTTCTAGGCATGGAGGTGTGGAAGAGTGCAGATGGGATATTCCTTAGACAAGGGAAGTATGCAGTAGAGATCCTGAAGAGGTTCGAGATGATGGACTACAAGGCCATGGCCACACCTATGGCATCGAACCTGAAGCTTCTGTGTGATGCTTCATCTAATCTGGTTGATGTCACTGTGTATCGTCAGATGATTGGGTCCTTGATGTACCTGATGAACACTAGACCAAATATTTGCTTTGCAGTGAACACATTGAGCCAGTTCCTGATAGATACTAGAGGTGTTCACCTGGTTGTTGTAAAGCATATTCTGAGGTACCTGAAGGGTACAGTTGATTATGGGCTCAAGTATGATGCGAATCAAAAGTTTAACCTGCAAGGTTATGTTGATTCAGACTGGGCAGGCAGTGCTACAGATAGGAAGAGCACTTTTGGGTGTTGCTTCAGTATTGGATCAAGTGTGATCTCTTGGTTTAGCAGGAAGTAGTCCTACGTAGCACTGAGTACAGCCAAAGTAGAGTATGTTGCAGCTTGTTTGGCCAGTTGTGAGGTAGTATGGCTTAGGAAGCTACTGTCTGAGTTATTTGATCTTCCATTGGAGGCTACTGGTATCTTTTGTGACAACCAGAGTTGTGTGAAGCTGTTTGAGAACCTAGTGTTCCATTATAAGTCAAAGCACATTGAGATCAAATATCACTATATCAGGGATATGGTGCAAAGAGGAGCAGTGAAGCTCCTGTATGTTGCGATGGATGAGTAGGTTGCAGATGTGTTGACGAAACCACTAGCTAGAGTGAAGTTTGAGTACTTTAGAGAGAGGCTTGGTGTTCTTCAGATTGACGACACTTCGAGGAAGAAATGATGGACACATTTGCTATATCCATTCCAAGCATGGTGAGAGGAGGATCCTTCACATGGTTGTGGATGTAAGAGCTGGATGATGAGCATCAGGATGATGCTCCAGTTACTGCTCTATATATGCATCATGTTGGATGCTTGTTATGATGATTTGGATCATGTATATGTATATGCATCATGTTGGATGTTTGTTATGATCAGTTTGATCATGTATATGTATATGCATCATGTTGGATGCTTGTTATGATCAGGTGGATCATTTATTTGTGTATGTATTAGGTGGATACATTGTATGATCAGGTAGATCATGTATGATGATATGTATCAGGTAGGTACTTGGTATGCATCAAGTGGATGCACAGCATGATCAGGATGATCATGGATGACGAGCTTTAGGATGTTGCTCCAGATGATATGCATCAGGATGATGATCAGGATGATCATGTGTTGATGTACATTAGGATGATTCATGGTGAGTATCAGGACAATACTCTGTGGCCGAGGACAGGTTGTGCAGATAAGCATATACATAAACCTAGGAGATTCGATAGCTGGATTTGTGTGCTCGTAACAGCCTGGGATGCTCTTTCGAGGCATTGCTCTGGGAGGACATATAATAGAGCCCTGGGAGATCCAAAAGGTAGAGATATGTGCTGATAACAACCTGGGATGCTCTTTTAAGGTTTTGTCATATGGCATGTAATGTGTCCTTGGGAGGTCCGACAGGTAGAGCTATGTGCTCGTAACAGCCTGGGATGCTCTCGCAATTTTTTGTCATGACCACATGTAATGTGTCCTTGGGAGGTCCGACCGGTAGAGTTGTGTGCTTGTAATAGCCTGGCATGCTCTTGCAAGGTTTTGTGGTGTGACCACATGTAATATGTCCTTGGGAGGTCTGACAGGTAGAGTTGTGTGCTCGTAACAACTTGGGATGCTCTTGCAAGGTTTTGTGGTGGGGTCACATGTAATATGTCCCTGGGAGATCCGATAGGTAGAGCTATGTGCTCGTAACAGCCTGGGATGCTCTTTCCAGGTTTTGTGACACATGTAAAAAGTCCTGAGGATTCCACAGTATGGCCGGTGATGATGAAGACCTGCAGGTGGTGGGTCTACATCTAGTATGAAAAAGGACTGGCTCTATAGAACTTCCTATGACGAGTAGATCGGAGATTGATTGAGATAGCAACATCAGTGACGATGACAATGATTTGATGACGATGATCCAATGACGATGATCTAGAGAAGAAGACTTGTGCTAGCAGATTTGTGTCAAGAAATACCTTCCTAGTTAAGAGGGAGTGTTGATGTATATGTAACTTCGGAATGTATTTCATCTATGTATATTATACTCCTATAGAGATTGTATTATTCCTCTATATGGAAGTGTCGTCATTTGTATTGACAGTGTTGCAAGTGTCGTAACTTGCTGTGATGGGTTATTAGACCACCTAGTGACGGGTCGGCCCGGATTAATGTAAGCATGGGTTATTAGACTCTTCTACAGAAGTCATCCCTAATATTATATTAGGCAAGTCGGGACAAGTATAAATAGAGAGTGGGAGATCTCTATTTTATCATCTCATTTATTCACTTCTACATCACTCGGAAAGTGGCGCACTAGTTGAAGAGGAGGAGTAGCTGCTAGTAGAAAACTATCTCTTGTACTTGGGTTGTATCATTTCTCTTTCTATCAGTGAGGAATTTGTGGGGTTTTTCACCTTTATGGGTTTCTCCAGTGAAACTCTGTGTGTCTGTTGTCTCATGTGATTTCTTGGTGTGATTGATATGCATTGTTATACTTGATATGTTGTACATGTTATTCTCTCAGTAAAGATCCTAGAGTATATTGAATTAATGCTAAAAAATTAACAATACACCTAGCCTTATTATATAAGTGTGTGTTGAGGCCTATGAAGGCACTGTGAAGTTATTTATATTGAGCTTTCTCAAAGGAGGTTTCCCCCTCGAAGTGGCCTATGATCAATAAAAGTGATTATGAGTTCTGTTATCTCGTGTATTTTCATTAATCAATTATTGCAGGTTCTTCACAGTATCAATATGCTTACTTCTTTTATGAAAAACATGATTTCTTGATAGTGCAATGGCTGATTTATTGTCACATAAAATCTGAGTAGGTTCATCTTGTTCATTGTAACATCCTGAATTTTCGTAAAAATTTAAAATTTTTGAAACGACATTTAAAAGGGTAATTTTAATTGCGAAAAATAATAATGGTTTGATTTCAACAGCAATGATTAAAATCGTTAGTACTAAACTTAATTTAATCTCTGTATTAGCAGCATTAACACACATTTGACAAACACAATTATTGTAATAAATGTACTGACAAGTCAAAATTATGATGTGATACTTTATTTTGACAAGACACTGACAGTTTTGCTTTTGATTTCCAAGGGTGTCCTACAAGAGACCCTGGAATTTACTTAGCTGCAATGCTAAAGCGTTTGAAATGTTCTATGTGCAGACAACAAGTAAGAAGTTCAATGACTACATAGTTTAAAAATACGTATATAATTCAAGTCAACGTCGAATAATAAAATGTTGTGAATTCTTTTGCGAAGACAAAGTATCTGTAGGTATGACTGTTTAGTGCTGCTTCCTGGTTTTTCAACACTGTCTTACCTTTTATCAATGTTGAAAATAATGACATCTAGAAAGTCTACATGCTATTTAAGTTTGTTGTCGTAAACCCATGACGTTGCTATAGTTTGGCTTTGGTCATCGTCTTAAGGTAATTAATACTTGTACAGTACTATGGTAGTAATTGTATCGCTAGCCATCAAATGCATTGTATTGACAAATTAGGGTATGAATACATAGTATTAGCATGGTTTTTATGCTATTATCCAAACATTGGATTCATTTGAAATTTAAAGAAAATACAAACTCTTATCTTTTAAATATTTGCAAAAAAAATGAGAACTATGCTAATTCAAAATTATCATGTTAACATTATGAATTATTATCCTATGCAATAATATGGCGTGTTTTAAACTATTCAATATATATATAAAATGATTATGTTTTGAGATTTAAATAATTCTTACAACATTAAACTCATAAATATTATGATTATGATCGTGGCTATCATAACGTTCATAACTTTACTATCAAAATAATATATCACTAATATTGATCTACGACCATAACTTAGAACTAATAACCACTATACAATTATAACAATAATGTTTTTTTTTTTTTAAATGTGAATATCGATTTGGAAATTATATCGTAGAATTAATGGCACTGACATGTATTAATGTCGACAGAAAGGACGAGTTGACGGGTCCTTAAGTTTGGCATGTGCCTCGAGTTGGCGTGGAGATAGTGTCTCGGTCTTGCATTAAAGGCTTGAACCAAAATTCAATGTGACAGGGATTGTTAACATCCCATGTAGTGCAAAGACAATGCAATGGTGATTATAGAAGCCAATGTGTAGAAGTTGTAAGTATGAAGCTCCTTCGAGTTGGTTGTAAGAACAGTCCACGAAGAGCCACAGTGGCAAGACCACGCCTGTGTTAGTAATAGAGTAATAAATGTAGTAGATTTAAGATCACCAATATAAATGTGTTGGCATGCTCGTGATCATTGACCGAATTGAATCAAGGTCGTTGGATGCAACCCTAGCATTGCGTCGTTGTGTTGGTTGAAGAGGAGTGAATGTTGTTCATTGTTACTATTGTTTCGGCAGTGAGGCCGACAGGCTACTAGATTTTAGGGTTAGGTGAAAATGTAAGAGGTTTCGACCTCGTGACCTGTAGGTTAGATCAAAGTTGTAGGTTCTTTCTCACTGTAATGGAATTATGCTAAAATATTGGGTCTCTGGTTTGAAATGCTATCTAGTTTATAGTTTATAGTTTTCGTTTTGAATGGGAAAAACACTTTCCTGCAAAAAGAATGAGGGCATCCTGGTCTCGTCTACAACAAGTAACTCGTCGTTTGTTGGCGAGTGCATAGAGAAAGATGACTAAAAAAAGGAAACGTTTTCAAAAGCTCAGTGGTTCTTTGTTGAAATTTTGTCTTACAGCTTATATAAAACAATATGTTTAACTCTCGGTAAATGTTATGTCAGTTGCAGGGTTCGAATGGTGACTTTGACAAGGATTTTGAAAAAGGTTGACATGCCTCCATTCCTGGTAAGCTCCGGGTCTCAAAAGCTCGTAGGTGCCTTTCGAATTTTGTTGATGTGGTTTCAATAAGATGAGTAACCATGTTTTTTCCATACTTCGGTGTTGTCTGTCAGTCGAAAATATTTTGAGAACCTTTTGTGTTAAAGTGATGACTATACAGGAATGTGACCCTTGTCTGTTTGTATGATACTTGGCCTTTTATTTTGATGCCTAGCTCGTCGAAAAGGGAGTTATAATACTTTTTTTTGAAAACTAGAGGAAAGGATAAATCTTGTGTAGTTTTTCATTTTGGAAAATGTAATGTGACCTGTAAGTTGATGCTTCCTTTGTGAAGCCGAAACTTGTGTTGGATTCGAAACTCAAACTTGGAAAATTTTTGGGGCTATGTTTATTTAATGAAATGTTAGAGCCGAAGCTTGTTTAGCTCTGTATACTATGTGTTAAATTCTCGGCAACAGAAAATGTAGTTATGTTATTTTTTAAAATTATGTATGGATAACAAGATTGTCGAGCTATGCATAACAGTAAGCCTTTTTGTAAATGAATAAACTCTATATGTTGCAAAAGATGAAATGGTTTTTCATTTACAAAAGAAAAGAACAGGGCCATGCCCCAAATTCTAGTCTTTCCATAAAAAGCAAAGGATGTTTTTAAATTAATAACTCCAGAAAGGACTTTCAAGCAAATACTAGGTTTCAATCTATAGCTTGTGTAGATTATGTTTATTTAATTTTGCAAAACGATGATAATGGAAAAAGAATATCTATCTAGGGTTTGGTACGAAACCAAGTTTTGAAATCAATACTTACAGTTTATAATATATATAGAAATAAGATGAATGATGGCAAATTAAAGTTTATAATGTTTTCATTATCTGATTGAACTAAATAATCAATGCAATTGTTATAATAGGAAATGAAAACAATGTGTGTGTGTGAAAAGTGAAAACTATGTAATGACTGTGATTTGCAGCTTTGTCCATAATGAACACATTTATTTATTTGCAGCAAGTATTATTTATATTGCAGACATGATATGATGTATGAAATTTTGAATTCCATTTATTTCCTATGTACATAGTAGAGATAAGAAAATACAATGTATCTATACAGGAAATAAACAATGTTTGTTTTTCATGAAACAATGGGATATTCTATAATATATTAAATACTGTACAGTAATTATTATTTTTATTAGCTACAGGGAAGAAAATGAAACACAACTCAATCACTGTACTTATGTATCGAATCAATAGCAGTTTGCCTATCTTTTCATCTATACTTAATTTACTTCTCTACACTAGCGTACGATGCATAAAACAACATGTGGAAAAATGTAGAGATTGGTTTATCAATCTAGATCATCATTTAAACTTAGCATTCAGACTTTAAACAAAATTAGAAAATAAATTCTTCTTCCAAACAGAAAATAAGAGATTACTAAATTTACTAAACATAACTATTAACAGAAATAAAGTAGAAAACTGTAAAACTTGGATTAATCTGTAGGGAAACAAACAACCCAGGAAGACTGTTCCACCCAACCAATTCTTGAAGATAGTCAAATACTTTCCTTAGGACCCCCGATCCTGTTCACTCAACCACCAGCAGGAAGAAACTTAGAAATTTAGGATCTCCACTTGCAGTAGTAGTAATTATCAAATCTTCAAAAACTAGCAGTCCAAAGGACCTGCACTAGCACCTATGGTTCTCCTTATCAAATAATTTGCAGACTTATGATTGCACTCACAACTAGACTCCCTATTCGAATCTCTCAGTGATCACCTAATGCACATGAGGAGATATTTCTGCATAAAATATTGTCTAAGAGCTTCCTGCTCAATTCGAATTTGCCTTATGTAGGCTGCCTAGGCCTTTTCAGTTGTTATTGGGTCATTAAATGAGCTGCCTGCCCACTCCCACCACCTGGGGGATAATGCCACATTTTTAGAGGTAGTTTTCCCATAACCAACAGCTAGTGGTGTAGTGCAATTGCTACCATCTATCCCATACCTTCCAACAGCTTCCATTCCTCCTAGTGGGTCAGTGAATACTCATTTAACAGTTCCCTTGGGTGTTTGTCTCCTACTTAATTTATTTAAATAATATTAATCAGTAATTACTTTCATCCTTGACCAAACTTGGTCATAATTTCAAAACTTTGAAATTAAAATTTAACATAAAGTATTTTGCAAATAAAATAATATTTTCAGAATTCGGGTAGGTGACATACACCCCCCCTTAAGTCTCAACATCGTCCTCGATGTTGGTTAATCACTCCTTGAGTGTTCCTAAAACAGAGTTGGATATGCTGTCTGCATACTACTCTCCAAATCCCAGGTTGCCTCTTCTGGTCTAAGGTGCTTCCATTGCACCTTCACTTGCCCAATGGTGTGATTCCGGAGCATAGTTTCCCTCCTTCTGAGGATACATTCCGGTTCCACCTGAAAATTGCCATCTTGTCCCACCTGTACATCATTCCAGTTTACAGCATGGGTAGCATTATGTACATATTTCTTTAAAAACGATATATGAAAAATATTATGTATTTTTAAGTTTGGTGGAAAAGCCAGTTAGTATGACACTGGTCCAACTCTGGACAGTATTTCGAAAGGACCACAATACCTGGGTGCCAACTTGGGACAGCTTCCTAATTTTAACAAACTCTTTTTCGATCTTACCTTGAGAAACACATGTTCACCAACCTGGAACTCTTTATGAGTCCTTTTTAGATCAGCTTGACTCTTTTCCTATCTTGGGAAGCTTTTAAATGTCCTTGTACCCGTTTCACAATTAGTTCTAACTCTTGCAACAATTTAGGTCCTAAAACAACTCTATTTACTGGATCATTCCATGAAATAGGTGTATCACATTTCCTACCATAAAGAATTTCAAAAGGACTAAGTCTAGCTGATGCATGATAATGATTATTATAAGCAAATTCTGCTAAGTGCAAGTAGTCTTCCCACTTACTAGGATGATCCTTAACATACATTCTTAATAAATCTTCTAAAACTTGATTCACCCTTTTTGTCTGTCCATCCGTTTGTGGATGAAATGCTGTGTTGAAATTTAAGGTTGTATTTAACCCCTTAAACAGTGACCTCCAAACGTTTTTGGTAAACTTAGAGTCATGATATGAAATTAGCACCTTAGGTATCCCATGGAGTTGAAAAATCTGTTTCATAAAGATTTCTGCCATTTTTGGAGCTTTATGAGTAGTCTTCACAGGTATAAAATGTGTTGCTTTGCTGAGTTTGTCCACTACCACCATGATCGAGTCATTTTGTTTATGCTTTTTGGGTAATCCAGTAATAAATTCTATGCTTATCACTTCCCATTTCCAACTCGGTATAGCTAACGGTTGCAACAATCCAGCAGGATGTTGGTGTTCAACCTTCACCTTTTGACAATCCAAACATTTATCTATATACTCTACTACTTCATCCTTCATTTTGGGCCAATAATACTCCTTCCTTAACATAGTAATGGTCTTTTGATAACCTAGGTGACCAAAATAATGACTCTTATGCATCTCATTTAAAATCAGAATTTTTATTTCTTGTATGTTTGGTACATACAATCTGTTTTTATACACTAGTAACCCATTTTCTTTCATACTGTTATCTACCATAAAATTTTCAGAACTGTTGTTTGCTGTCCTTTCTTTTATTTTTCTGTATTCTTCATATGTTTCACTCTTTTCAAGAATCTAATTTTCCAAATCTGTTGAATACATACTCATGGCTGAAATAAAATTCAGTTTCGTCTTATGACTCAAAGCATCTGCAACCTTGTTCTCCTTCCCTTTAATATGCTAAATTTTGAAATCATACTCACTTAAGAAAGTCAACCATCTAGCTTGTCTAGCATTCAGATTTGTCTAATCTAATAAATATATCAGACCCATATTATCTATCCACAATGTGAATTTTCTTCCAATAAGGTGATGACGCCACATTTTTAAGGCATGAATTACTGCCAATAACTCTAAATCATAAGTAGAGTAGTTCTTCTCATGTATTTTCAACTTTCTAGATTCATATGCCACCGCATGCCCTTCCTGTGTTAGGATTCCACCGAGTCTGTCCTTACATGTGTTTGTACAAACTATAAAATCCTTGTTAGGATCTGCTATCCTCAAGATGGGTGCTGTAGTCAATAATTCATTTAGCTTCTTAAAACTGTCAGAATATTTCTTATCCCACACAAATTTCTGCCCTTTCTTTTGCAAAGAAGTTATGGGGTTGGTAATCCTTGAAAAATTTTCTATAAATTTTCTGCAATACCCAGTAATGCGCATAAATGACCTTACATCTGACACATCCTTAGGAACTGGCTAGTCATTAATGGCCCTTGTCTTATCGGGGTCAATCGAGATTCCTTCTTTAGAAATTATGTGTCCTAGATACTGAATTTTATCTTCGTGGAAGTCACACTTACTAAACTTAGCATATAGTTGATGATCTCTCATAACTTATAAGATAATCCGTAGATGTTCATCATGCTCTTCTTTACTTTTAGAATACACTAGAATGTCATCTATAAACACAACATCAAACTTGTCTAAGTATTTGTGCAGATTATTATTCATCAAACACATAAATACAGCCAGGGCATTAGTCAAGCCAAATGGCATGATTACGAACTCGTAATGTCGATACCGAGTTCTGAAAGATATCTTGAAAATATCTTCATCCTTAACCCGCACTTGATAATATCTTAATCTTAGATCAATCTTTGAAAATATCGTTGCTCCACACAGTTGATCAAATAGATCGTCTATACGGGGCAACAGATACCGATTCTTGATTGTCATTTTATTAAGCTGGCGATAATCTATGCACAGTCTTAAGGTTCTATCTTTCTTCTTAACAAATATGACAAGTGCTCCCCAAGGAGACACGCTGGGTCTTATATAACTCTTATCAATCAGTGCCTTCAACTGTGATTTCAATTCGTTTAATTCCAGCATATTCATTTTGTATGGAGCTTTAGAATTTGGTACTACTCTTGGTATTAACTCGATGGTAAAATCTAAATCTCTTTTAGGAGGTAATCCTAGAATCTCCTCAGGAAATACATCCTTAAAATCCTTTAGGAAAGGTATGTCTTCTAATTTCAGATTGTCCTCTTTGCAAACAAACTCATCATTTACTACATTTACTACGAACAACTGGCATCCTTTCCTAACTGCTCTCTTAACCTGCATGGCTGAAATCTGTCTAAGGGTTACCTTTCTTGGGATACCTTTTATTTCTACAGTTTTTCCTTCTTCATCTAAACATGTAAAATTTTTTTCGTAACAGTTCAGAATGACATGATAGGCTTCTAACCAGTCCATCCCGATTATAATATCATAAGATCCTAAAGGTAAAATATTCAACTTGATTTGTGTCTGTAATTGATTCATGGATAAAGCACAACTTTCTATAAAATATGATACTTTCCTCTTTGTTCTAGTTGCTAGTCTAACTAACCAAGATTTACTGAACTTTTCTGTTTTTAATTTAAGACTTTCCACTATATCTGGTGATATATAACTTAAACTAGCACCTCGGTAAATTAAAACAATAATAGGATGATTTTGTAACATACCTTCAATCTCTACCATGGAGATCTGATAATCTGCTTGCCTGTTGTCAATTGCTGCATTAATTTTGGGAAGCTCTCTTACCAAGTCCCCAACAGTCGGTTTAGTTTGAATAGAATGAATATTGTTAGTTGTCTGCTTTCTCTTGGGACACTCTAATGCATAGTGGGGACCTTGACACTCGAAACATTTGATGGTTGTCTTTTCCTCTTTGGTCCTGGCATTATTAGGTGTATTTCTCAGTGCTGTAGAATTCTGTTGTTGATTGTTTCTGGAATTATTCCCTTGATAATTTCGATTCTGAAATTTTTTCTTTTGGAAACCGGAATTTCCACTGAGCTTGAAATTTTTCCTTTTCAGTTCAAAATTGTTGTGCTTATGACTTTTCTAGTTTGACATTCCTTCTCTTTTCCGATTTGTGTCATAACAGAAAACTGCCTTTCTCATAGCCTCTTCCAAGGTCTTAGGATTTTCATACTCGATTATGTCCTTAATATTGAAAGGAAGGCAGCTCAAGTATCTTTGATATTTCGGTTTTTCTTCTATGAGATATGGCACATATCTCAGTAAATTCAAAAATTTACTGTTCATTTCCTTCATGTTCATACCTCCTAGCTTCAAGTCATAGAACTCTTTGGATTTTTCTTCATAGTACTGTTCAGATAAAAACTTCTTCTTAAAGTATCGTTTAAAAGTAATCCAGTTTACATCTCTGTCCTTGATATCTTTTACTTTTTTGATGTCCTGCCACCAAATATCCACATTTCCGGTCAAGTTATATATAGCCATTTTTGCTTTCAAGAACTCTAAATAGTTATAAATCTGGAAATATTTCTTCATACCGGATAGCCATGCTTCAGTTGTCTCGCCCTTCTCCATTTCTCCATTGAAATTTGGAGGTCTAATCTTTTTGAATTCCCCAAAAATTTGTTCATATTCTTTATGGCTTCTCTTTATGGGTTTGTAATCTCCTTTCCTGCTATCACTTGAATAGTTATGCCTCTTTTTGCGTGCTTCAATAGCATCTCCTGATGGTGTCGAATTACTGTTCACATCATTGATTTTCATTTTCTTACTTTTGTTCCCATGAGGCAGATCCTCAGTTTTGGAGATATCTTCATTATCTCTCTCCTGCCCATCAATTGGGCACTATTCAAACAACATTTGATTCAACTCTTCTTGTGCTTTCAAAATCCTTTCATTGTCCTGTTTCACAGATCTAATTTCTGCCTTTAATTCCTAAAATGCACGTAACAATTCTGATGAATTGTTATTTAATTCACCATGACCTTCTTCTGCATAGTGTTGTCCCGTGCTATGGCTGTTTGGTTGAAATCTGTCTTCTAATTGTTCAGCTGAATTCTCCATACCTGTAACTTAAAATAATTTCTGAATAAGATCAAAATTAATATTTCAAATTAGTAAAATTTTATGCTGTATAAATTTTTCTGCTGTGTGTTCTTGGACCTCTTTTAGGCCTAGAGTTCAAACATGAGCTCTGATACCACATGTAACATCCCGAATTTTCATAAAAATTTAAAATTTTTGAAACGACATTTAAAATAGTAATTATAATTGCGGAAAATAATAATGGTTTGATTTCGACAGCAATGATTAAAATCGTTAGTACTAAACTTAATTTAATCTCTGTATTAGCAGCATTTTGATAACGACAACCTTAACACACATTTGACAAACATGATTATTGTAATAAATGTACTGACACATCAGAATTATGGTGCGATACTTCATTTTGACAAGACAATGACAGTTTTTCTTTTTGATGTCCAAGGGTGTCCTACGAGGGACCCTAGAGTTTACTTAGCTGCAATGCTAAAGAATTTGAAATGTTCTATGTTTAGACGACAGGTAAGAAGTTCAATGACTGCATAGTTTAAAAATACGTATATAATTCAATTCAACATCGAATAATAAAATGTTGTGAATTCTTTTGCGAAGACAAAGTATCTGCAGGTATGACTGTTTAGTGTTGCTTCCTAGTTTTTCGACACTGTCTTACCCTTTATCAATGTTGAAAATAATGACATCTAGAAAGTCTACATGCTATTTAAGTTTGTTGTCGTAAACCCATGACGTTGCTATAGTTTGGCTTTGGTCGTCGTCTTAAGGTAATTAATACTTGTATAGTACTATGGTAGTAATTGTATCGCTAGCCATCAAATGCATTGTATTGAGAAATTAGGGTATGAATACATAGTATTATCATGGTTTTTATGCTATTATCCAAACATTGGATTCGTTTGAAACTTAAATAAAATACAAACTCTTATCTTTTAAATATTTGCAAAAAAAATGAGAACTATGATAATTCAAAATTATCATGTTAACATTATGAATTATTATCCTATGCAATAATTTGGCATGTTTTAAACTATTCACTATATATATAAAAGCATTATGTTCTCAGATTTAAATAATGCTCACAACATTAAACTCATAAATATTATGACTATGATCGTGGCTATCATAATGTTCATAACTTTACTATCAAAATAATATATCACTAATATTGATCTACGACCATAACTTAGAACTAATAACCACTATACAATTATAACAATAATGTTTTTTTTTTTTTAAATGTGAATATAGATTTGGAAATTATATCGTTGAATTAATGGCACTTACGTGTATTAATGTCGACAGAAAGGACGAGTTGACGGGTCCTTAAGTTTGGCATGTGCCTCGAGCTGGCGTGGAGATAGTGTCTCGGTCTTGCATTAAACGTTCGAACCAAAATTTCATGTGACATGGATTGTTAACATCCCACGTAGTGCAAAGACAATGCAATGGTGATTATGGAAGCCACTGTGTAGAAGTTGTAAGTTTGAAGCTCCTCCGAGCTGGCTGTAAGAACAGTCCATGAAAAGAAACCGTGGCAAGACCGTGCCTGTGTTAGTAATAGAGTAATAAATGTAGTAGATTTACGATCTCCAATGTAAATGTATAGGAATGCTCGTGATCGTTGATCGAATTGAATCAAGGTCGTTGGATGCAACCCCAACGTTGCATCATTGTGTCGGTTGAAGATGAGTGAATGTTGTTCATTGTTACTATTGTTTCAGCAGTGAGGCCGATGGGCTACTGGATTTTAGGGTTAGGTGACAATGTAAGAGGTTTCGACCTCGTGACCTATAGGTTAGATCAAAGTTGCAGGTTCTTTCTCACTGTAATGGCATTATGCTAAAATATTGGGTCTCTGGTTTGAAATGTTGTTGAGTTGATAGTTTATAGTTTTCGTTTTGAATGGGAAAAACACTTTCCTGCAAAAAGAATGAGGGTATCCTGGTCTCGTCTACAACAAGGAACTCGTCGTTTGCTGGCGAGTACATAGAGCACGATTACTATTTAAAAAAGGTAAACGTTTTCGAAAGCTCAGTGGCTCTTTGTTGAAAGTTTGTCTTAAAGCTTATATAAAACAATCTGTTTAACTCTCAGGAAATGTTATGTCAGTTGCAGGGTTCGAATGGAGACTTTGACAAGGGTTTGGAAAAAGGTTGACATGCCTCCATTCCTGGTAAGCTCTGGGTCTCAAACCCTCATAGGTGCCTTTCGAAATTGGTTGATGTGGTTTCAATAAGATGAGTAACCAGGTTTTTGCCATACTTCGGCGTTGTCTGTCAGTCGAAAATATTTGGAGAACCTTTTGTGTTAAAGTGATGACTATACAGGAATGTGACCCGTGTCTGTTTGTATGATACTCGACCTTTTATTTTGATGCCTAGCTCATCGAAAAGGGAGTTATAATACTCATTTTTGAAAACTAGAGGGAAGGATAAATCCTGCGTAGTTTTTCATTTTGGAAAATGTAATGTGACCTGTAAGTTGATGCTTCCTTTGTGAAGCCGGAACCTGTGTTGGATTCGAAACTCAAACTTGGAAAAGTTTTGGGGTTACGTTTATTTAATAAAATGTTATAGTTGAAGCTCATTTAACTCCGTATACTATGTGTTAAATTCTAGGCAATGGAAAATGTAGTTATGTTATTTGTTTAAATTATGTATGGATAACAGGACTGTAGAGCTCTGCATAACAGTAAGCATTTTCATAAATGAATAAACCCTGTATGTTGCAAAAGATGAAATGGTTTTTCATTTAGAAAAGAAAAGAACAGGGCCACGCCCCAAATTCTAGTCTTTCCGTAAAAGCAAAGGATGCTTTTAAATTAATAACTCCAAAAAGGACTTTCAAGCAAATACTAGGTTTCGATCTGTAGCTTGTGTAGATTATGTTTATTTAAATTTGCGAAACAATGATAATGGAAAAAGAAATTCTATCTAGGGTTTGGTATGAAACCCAGTTTTTAAATCAATACTTACAGTTTATAATATATATAGAAATAAGATGAATGATGGAAAAATAAAGTTTATAATGTTTTCATTATTTTATTGAACTAAATAATCAATGCAATTGTTATAATAGGAAATGAAAACAATGTGTGTGTGTGTGAAAAGTGAAAACTATGTAATGACTATGATTTGCAGCTTTGTTCATAATGAACACATTTATTTATTTGCAGCAAGTACTATTTATATTGCAAACATGATATGATGTATGAAATTTTGAATTCCATTTATTTCCTATGTACATAGTAGAGATAAGAAAATACGATGTATCTATACAGGAAATAAACAATGTTTGTTTTTCATGAAACAATTGGGTATTCTATAATATATTAAATACTATACAGTAATTATTACTGTTATTAGCTATAGGGCAAAAAATGAAACACAACTCAGTCACTGTACTTATGTATCGAATCAATGGCAGTTTGCCTATCTTTTCATCTATACTTAATTTACTTCTCTACACTAGAGTATGATGCATAAAACAACATGTGGAAAATGTAGCGATTGGTTTATCAATCCAGATCATTATTTAAACTTAGCATTCAGACTTTAAACAAAATTAGAAATAAATTCTTCTTCTAAACAAAAAAACAAAGATTACGAAATTTTACTAAACAGAACTATTAACTGAGATGAAGTAGAAAATTGTAAAACCTTGATTAATCTGTAGGGAAACAAACAGCCCAAGAAGACTGTTCCACCCAACCAATTCCTGAAGACAGTCAAATACTTGCCTTAGGACCCCCGAGCCTATTCACTAAACCACCAGGAGGAAGAAACTTAGAAATTTAGGATCTCCACTTGCAGTAGTAGTAATTGTCAAATCTTCAAAAACTAGCAGTCCAAAGGACTTGCACTAGCACCTCTGGTTCTCCTTATCAAATAATTTGCAGACTTATGATTGCACTCACAACTAGCCTCCCTATTCGAATCTCTCAGTGATCACCTGATGCACATGAGGAAATATTTCTGCAGAAAATATTGTCTAAGAGCTGCCTGCTCAATTCGAATTTGCCTTATGTAGGCTGCCTAGGCCTTTTCAGTTGTTACTGGGTCATTAAATGAGTTTCCTCCCTACTCCCACCACCTGGGGGATAATGCCACATGTTTAGGGCTAGTTGTCCCATAACCAACAACTAGTGGTGTAGTGCAATTGCTTCCATCTGTCCCATACCTTCCAGCAACTTCCATTCCTCCTAGTGGGTTAGTGAAAACTCATTTAACAGTTCCCTTAGGTGTTTGTCTCCTACTTAATTTATTTAAATAATATTAATCAGTAATTACATTCATCCTTGACCAAACTTGGTCATCATTTCAAAACTTTGACATTAAAATTTAACATAAAGTATTTTGCAAATAAAATAATATTTTCAGAATTCACGTAGGTGACATTCATGTTGCAACTTGGAAATAGTTCTTCTCATCCACACAGTTTGGTATGCACTCTGCCTCAAAAAACAATATTGTCACTATGGGTTGCTTCTTTGAATCCGATGCTACTAATATTGATCCAAAACTAAATACATATCTGTGAATTTCAGTTCACATCCAAGATCTATTCAATAAATTACACTCTCTCATAAGAAAATCTCACGCATCTAGTCAAAGACACAAAAATTATGCACAAGTGTAGAATTCCCAAGTGACTCATGAAGAAGGCTTGGTGCATGGCTGCCTTTAATGATGCTATTTAGTCATTGCTACTACCTATAATCAAATAATCATCAACATACAACACTATTATCATTATAAAACCATCAACATGCTTCATACAGACATTTGGGTTAGATTTACACCGAACATAAGCTTGTGATAGAAGGAAACTATCCATCTTTGCATACCAAGCCCTGGGGGCTTGCTTGAGTCCATACAAATTTTTTTTCAACCTGCAAACAAGATTTGGATATGATGTGTACCCCTATGGCTGCTGCATATATATTTCTTCTTCAAGCTCTCCATGGAGGAAAGCACTTTTCACATCCCTATGATGTACTTCCCACCACTTGGAAGCTGCCACTGCCAAAACTAGTCCAATGGAGTCTTTATTTGCTATCGGTGCATATGTTTCATTATAATCAAGTCCTTGGACCTGAGAAAACCCCTTTTCTACAAGCCTTTCCTGTTGATGTATATGTAACTTCAGAATGTATTTCATATATGTATGTTGTATGTACTCCTATAGAGATGGTATTATTCCTTTATACGGAAGTGTCGTCATTTATATTGTAAATGTTGTAACTTATACTTGATGGGTTATTAGACCACCTTGTTGGGGTCAGCCCTGTATAAGTCATGTGGGTCAAAGGGTTATTAGACCACCCTATTGGGGGTCGGCCATGTGGGTCAAAGGGTTATTAGACCACCCTATTGGGGGTCAGCCCAGTCAGCATTATGTTATGTGGTTAAGTTAGAGCCTACATGATTTATGTAAAAGGCAAGTCAAGTCAAGTATAAATAGAGTGCGGGAGGCACTCTATTTGATCACTCACTTCTCACTCATGCACTAAAGGAGGAGTGGCGCACTTATGGAGGAGGAGGATCTGCTGCTAGGATATGTCTATCTCTTATGGTTGGGTTGTATCATTGCTCTATCTATCTCTAAGGAAGTTATTGGGGTTTTTCACCTTTATGGTTTTCCCCAAGTAAATCTTTGTGTCTCTTGTGTGCTTGCATTATTGTCTCCATGATTGATATGCTATACATGCTGTTCTCTCAGTTAAGATCCTAGATCATATTGAAGTAAATTCTGAAAATTTAACATGGTATCAGAGCTAGCCTGAAAGAAGGCATGATATGGCATGTATGACACTTGTTGAACTTACGATGCTAGGGCTTGATATAGAAAAAACTAGTCGTCATAGCACATTCTATATAAATCCAATTTCGCGAAGTTTTAAGATCTGAAAGATTTACAGGTCGAATATTAAATCCCCATGTACCTTGTGTCCAAAGGAAAACCTCTAATTCGTTGTACTTTGTGATTTATGATCTGTACAATATAGGGTTTCTGCCACTTCCAGATCTAAGTCAAAATCAGGTGACCTTGGGAAAAATGTCATAACTTGGGCTAGGAAGCTCCAAATGAAATTTCGTAAAAAGAGAAAGGTAGTACACAGACCGTACTATCTCAGGAAATGTTTTCAGAGGCCGAAGTTGAACTAGTGACACGTGGCACGCCATACAAGTTCGCTCTCTTGTATTATCGCATAAACAGGTCACATTATGACACTTGGCATAACTCTCTCTCAGAGAATCCAATTGAGGTCAGACCCATCAGGATGGAAATATAACAGGTCGGGCTATCTCAAGAAAAAATTTTAGAGTCCGAAGTTGAAACAGTGACACGTGGCACGCCGTACAAGTTCGCTCTCTTGTATTATCCCATAAATACGTCACGTTGCGACACTTGACATAACTCTCTCTCAAAGAATCCAATTGAGTTCAGACCTATCAAGATGGAAAGATAACAGATTGGGCTATCTCAGGAAATGTTTTTAGACCCTATGGATCAACGATTTTGGAGGTACGCCAGAAACAATCAGGTACATATTTCTGTCAAAACAGAATTATTTCTGAGCACCTTCATTCATGGCTTCCGGAATTTAGGGCTTCGAAGAAAGTTGGAATTTTTGTAATCAGAGACCACGGCTAGATGCTACTCATCAAAATAAAAAATTTAGAGACCAAGATCAGAATTTTTGGTTGGGAAGAAGGCCGGGCTTGATCAGACCCTAGTCAGGACTTTGATTAGAAAAATGGAAAATTAGGGCTTCTGTAAAAATGGGAATTTTTTAAGTCTGTGACCACGGCTAGAAGCTCCTCAGAAAAATAGAAGCTTAGAGCTTTGGATCAAACCTTTTGATTGGGAAGAAGAGTGGGCTTCATCAAACCCCAGTTCAGGGTCATGTTCAGTGAAGCTGGAAGTTTCAAAGGAAAAATTGAGGAGTGAAACTTTGCAGTTTTCAAATTCTGAATATACCAGCTTGATCAGCTCATCAAGGTGCATATTTCTATCCTTTAGGAAGTTTGAAATTCAAAGTTTGAATTTTTGGGGTTTCCTTGACAACCCCATATCTAGCTCCAGGTCTAGTTCTTGCAAATCAAGTGGATTGGGTTAATCCTAGAAGAAGATGGATTGATCATCTGCATAAGTGAAGAAGTTCCTGTTTCAGAGGGAGATGAGGCTAAGGCCTTACATAAGAATATTTCAAGCGATCTCGACAAGTATGACTCATCAAGGTATGTTTCGATATTTGTTCATGATTAAATTTATGGTATGTTTGTTTTCATGTTATTACGGTTAGTACAATCTTGATTTTAGACTTGTTGTATCACCTTAACAAAATTATGAATGAATGATAGAAGATATTCATTGGTTAGGGTGTTGACACTTATGATTGTACTAATGCATTATGGTCTTGAATGAGGTTTATGTTGTCTGCTAACATAAAAGGTACACCAAGAAAGACAAATCATGTTCTACTTCAAGAACATATGATCATGGTGACATGAAGACAAGGATTCATCCATTGTCATGGATCACATAGAAGATCTACATTCAAGGTATGTATAACTTGTTTCTACAATGGTTAACCTATGAGACATGAAGGTTACTAGCACAAGTCACTGAAGAGAACCAGAAGACATTATGCGGGTATATTAGACATAACTAGCTAGCATGCTAATCCAGGGATCGAGAATGTATATAAGTTCAAGGATAGGTAATCCAGGAAGCAAAGATCAAGAGGGAGCACACTGCAGTAGTTTCTACAAGGATGCAAAGATTCGGAGGGAGTCCACCCAACAAAAAAACAAAGATAAGTATTTGAATTGTCATTAATTGCATATTTTATTGTTTAAATAATACTATTCAATAATGTATATACTGATGTTCCTAGAATTAGGTTGTGTATTGTTGCATTGATGAACAATATACTACTAATATGCATGGGTAAGTAGCCTATGGCACTGTACAACATTCCATTGCTACTTATCTAGAATGAAACCTATTTGCTGACATGTTGGGAGTTGTACACACTCTTAACAATGTTCTGGTAGAGATTGAAAGGCATCTAGAAAGTTATGGGATATGGATAAATGTTGTATTGAAACATTGGCTACGATAATTGCATAACTGTATGACATATTTCTTTGTGTAAGAATTTGTTCTAAAAACTATGAGATGTTTTCTAATCATGCAATTTAACTTGTTGTGTAGGAAAGATCGTATGCCATCACCTACAAAAGAAGAACTACAACATTTGTTCAAGCAACCAAATTATCTATTGAAGATATTGAAGTTCCCAAGATACGGGAAGAATGCTATGATCCGTCGATCATGAAGAACGATGTTTGGGATGCGGTCCCAAGACCTGAAGGGAAGTTTGTTATGACTTCCATATGGATCTATCAAGATCAAGCATGCTGCAGATGGTAGCATAGAGAAATATAAAAGTGATGAAATAGAAGATACACCAGATGGACTCAAGACATCTTTCTTGAATGGTGTAGTTGAAGAAGAAGTGTATGTGGAGTAGACACTTGGTTTTGAGACACATGACAGGGAGTCATATATGTGCAAAACTTGGGTATGATGCACCACTTTCTTGGTATAGAGGTGTGGCAGAGTGCAGATGGAATCTTCCTTGGACAAGGGAAGTATGCAGTAGAGATCCTGAAAAGGTTCAGGATGATGGACTGTGTGGCTATGGCATCGAACCTGAAGCTTCTGTGTGATGCTTCATCTGAACCAGCTGATGTCACTATGTATCGTTAAATGATTGGGTCCTTGATGTACCTGACGAACATGAGACCAGATATTTGCTTTGCGGGGAACACATTGAGCCAGTTCCTGACAGATCTGAGGAGTGTTCACCTGGTTGTTGTAAAGCATATTCTGAGGTACCTGAAAGGTACAGTGGATTATGGACTCAAGTATGAGGCGAATGAAAAGTTTAACCTGTAGGGTTATGTTGATTCAGATTCGGCTGGCAGTGCTGCAGATAGGAAGAGCACATCTGAATGCTGCTTCAGTATGGGATCAGGTGTGATCTCTTGGTTTAGCAGGAAGCAGTCCTGCGTAGCACTGAGTATAGCTGAGGTGCAGTATGTTGCAACCTGTTCAGCTAGTCGTGAGACAGTATGGCTACAGAAGCTACTGTCTAAGTTATTTGATCTCCCGTTGGATGCTACTGGTATCTTCTATGATAACCAGAGTTGTGTGAAGCTGTCCAAGAACCCAATGTTTCATGACAGGTCGAAACACATAGAGATCAAATATCACTATATCAGGGATATGGTGCAGAGAGGAGCTGTGAAGCTCCTGTATGTTGCGACGGACAAGCATATTACAGATGTGCTGACGAAGCCACTAGCTAGGGTGAAGTTCGAGTACTTCAGAGAGAGGCTTGGCGTTCTTTAGATCAAGGACACTTCGAGGAAGAAGTGATGGACACATTTGCTGAAGCCATTCCAAGCATGTTGGAAGGAGGATCCTTCACATGGCTGTGGATGTAAGCGTTGGATGATGAGCATCAGGATGATGTTCTGGTTTCTGCTTGGATATGATCTGTTGGATCATTTTTATGTATGTATGTATGCATCATGTTGGATGATGGATATGATCAGTTGGATCATTTATATGTATGTACGCATCATGTTGGATGCTGGATATGATCAATTGGATCATTTATATGTACGCATCATGTTGGATGTTGGATATGATCGGTTGGATCATGTGTATGTATTTTTGTATATGCATCATGTTGGATGCTTGGACCATGTATCTGTATATGTATCAGGTGGATACATTGTATGATCAGGTGGATCATGTATGGTGATATGTATCATGTATTTGTATTTGTATGAGGTGGATACATAATATGATCAGGTGGATCATGTATGATGATATGTATCAAGTAGATACTTGGTATGCATCAGGTAGATGCATTGTATGATCAGGATGATCATGGATGACGAGCTTCAAGATGTTACTCTAGATGACATGCAGCAGGATGTTGCAATGATGATGATCAGGATGATCATGTGTACATCAGGATGATGTATGGTGAGTATCAGGTTGGTACTCTATGGCAGTGGATCAGGTTGTGCAGATGAGCATATAATTCGTTGCCCTGGGAGATTTGCAAATAGTCTTTCGAGGTTTTTTCTATGGCATGTAATTCGGTGCCCTGGGATATCTGGCAAATGCTCTTTCGAGGTTTTGCTCTGGAAGGACATATAATTCGTTGCCCTGGGAGATCTGCAGATAGTCTTTCGAGGTTTTTCCTATGGCATGTAATTCGTTTCCCTGGGATATCTGGCAGATGCTCTTTCGAGGTTTTGTCCTATGGCATATAATTCGTGTCCCTGGGAGATCCGATAGGTTGGGCTGTGTGCCCATAATCAGTCCTGGGATGCTCTTGCGAGGTTTTTCCATGACCACATGTAATTCATGTTCTGGGAGATCCTATATGTAGAGTTGTGTGCTCGTAACAGCCTCGGATGCTCTTGTGAGGTTTTGTGGTGAGGTCACATATAATATTTCCCTGGGAGATCTGCAGATAGTCTTTCAAGGTTTTTCCTATGCCATGTAATTCGTTGCCCTGGGATATCTGGCAGATGCTCTTTCGAGGTTTTGTGACGCACATAATAAGTCCCGAGGATTCCACAGTATGGCTAGTGATGACGAAGACCTGCAGGTGGTGGTCCTACATCCAGTATGAAAAAGGACTGGCTCTGTAGAACTTCCTATGATGAGTAGATTCAGAGATTGATTGAGATAGCAGTAGCAGTGAAGATGATGATGACTCGATGACAATTAATCAATGACAATGATCCAGATAAGATGACTTGTGCTAGAAGACCTGTGCTGAGAAATACCTTCCTGGTTAAGAGGGAGTGTTGATGTATATGTAACTTCGGAATGTATTTCATATATGTATGTTGTATGTACTCCTATAGAGATGGTATTATTCCTCTATACGGAAGTGTCGTCATTTATATTGTAAATGTCGTAACTTATACTTGATGGGTTATTAGACCACCTTGTTGGGGTCAGCCCTGTATAAGTCATGTGGGTCAAAGGGTTATTAGACCACCCTATTGGGGGTAGGCCATGTGGGTCAAAGGGTTATTAGACCACCCTATTGGGGGTCGGCCCAGTCAGCATTATGTTATGTGGTTAAGTTCGAGCCTACATGATTTATGTAAAAGGCAAGTCAAGTCAAGTATAAAGAGAGTGCGGGAGGCACTCTATTTGATCACTCACTTCTCACTCATGCACTCAAGGAGGAGTGGCGCACTTATGGAGGAGGTGGATCTGCTGCTAGGATATGTTTATCTCTTATGGTTGGGTTGTATCATTGCTCTATCTATCTTTGAGGAAGTTATTGGGGTTTTTCACCTTTATGGTTTTCCCCAAGTAAATCTTTGTGTCTCTTATGTGCTTGCATTATTGTCTCCATGATTGATATGCGGTAGATTTGCTGTACATGTTGTTCTCTCAGTTAAGATCCTAGATCATATTGAAGTAAATTCTGAGAATTTAACATTTCCTTTTACTTTACCGCTCTACCATCCGCTACATGTTGACGTGCATTTTTGTCACCATTTATATCATCAAATATACTATGAGTGGTATTATTTTCACTATTTTGATATATAATAAATCACTCTTTCCACCATTCAGACCATCAAACCGATCAGGTATGCATATATTTACTTAGCACATGAATTTTGATCAAATCTTGCTATATTATGAATTATTGATGTTTAATATGACATTTCGGGGCATACTTGGCATTTAGTTTTGATTTACAAGCTGCGGTTTTTCAAATGACCCTTCATTCCAACTGGGTGTTTATATTGCTAACATTCAACCGCATCCAGTCTATCATTCAACCTTGGGTTCATCCTGCGGAATCAACGGTTGGCATATTTCTGGCCATTAAAGTAAAAAATGGACACATGGGTTCTGTTAGCCACGTGGTGGTTATGGTTGGTGAGTCTCCATTCTAGAAGATCCACTTCTATGCTCGCTAAGCTTGACAGCACATGCCCCTGCTCATGCCAACGCTCTGGAAGATCCGCTCCCTTGTTCGCTCAGCCTACTAGCACACGCTCCTGCCACATCGACGTCCCAGCAGTTCCATCATCCCACGCTCAGCCTGCCAGCACCTGCTTCTGCCCACCGTTGAAGGAAACCAACACACAGCTATTCGCACCTTGGAGAATCGGTGTTGTGGAGTAGGAAAATGGCCTGTGCATTGTCATAAGTCACCATACAGCCATTTTGCAGACATTAAGACTACTATTTTTAGAGAGGTCGACTATATCGACCTTCTCTCCATTTGTAAACTTATAAATAGATGCTTTCTCTGAATAAAAAAGGATATAGATAGAGTAGTAGAACTAGACATTTACGCTGTATAATTTTCTTAATTGAATGGAAGCTCTTGTGTTTTGTTGTTCTGTTGGTGGTGACAAAGTTAATCTAGTTTGGACCTCTGTTACTGGGAAGGGCCCCTCAATAAACAGTTTTCATTTGTGTATAATCTATTATTTCTTTTCATTTGCAGATAAGTAATTTTAACTTTCAGTATGTATACTTTTGTTTTCCTGTAGGTGATGGTTAATTGTTCATAAACTGTAATTTCTGTTGTTCATAGGTAATTTACATTTCCAGAATTTAAATGACCGATCATGCATAGTTTCCTTTAGTTTGCTTTCAGTCTTTTCATTTGATAAAGTTAACTAGTTAATGTTTCAGAGTTCAGTTCATAAGTTAGAATTAGTTCTGCTAATGTTTCCTGTAGATGTTATTTCTTTGCTTTTTTTTAAACTGTATTTTGCTGCTAACATAATCTATTTTGCAGAATTAGGAATGGTCGACCCACAAGGACTTCACTAGAAGGCAATATAATACCATGTTCATTCATATTGCGGTATTAAATATTCATGAAAACCTAAAAATTATATTTCTTATATATTAAGGGGCAAAGGGTTATTTTTTATTTAATGTAACAATACAAAAATAATTTGGGGTCTTTTTTATATGGGTGGGCTGACAAATATCCACGAAATGGAGATGGTGGGATGACGAACAGATGAGAAATCAGGTTGAGGCAAGGCTTGGGCTTACCAGTATGCAGGGAAATCACGTCTTGAGGCACGCTTGAGGCTAGGGGGTTTCATGGTGAAGTGTGTTTACAGTCGATCATAGTTGAGATACAGTGATCATTGACAGCGAATTGTTACCAATAACACTCAGCTAGTTGTTACCAATAGCCTTGGGAGGCTCTAAGCCTCCAAGGCATGTTATAGGCCCTCGATAGGTGTTGGGGGCTTGAATACGCAACCAGTTGTTCCTATTACATGCCTTGGGAGGTTTAGTCAGCCTCCTAGAGCTTGTTACAGGCCTTGGGGGCTTGGATACCTAGCCCACAACAGGCTTAGTCAGCGATTGGGGAGCTGCAACATGCAATCTAAATGTTGTACTATGTGCATTGGCTCTAGTGACATACACGAAGTGATCTCCTATCTCTTCATTAGACCATTAGATGTTGCAAATCATAATATGTGGTTGAGTAATTGCATTTTGGGGGAATTAATGTGTATCCACAATACACATTGAAAGAAGCAAGGTGCATTGTAGAATGCATGTGGGGTCATAAGAGGGGTATCATATCAATATACTAGGTAGAAATATAAAGGGGTATAAAAAATATTAACGAAAAAATTGATACATACAATATTTAGTGAAAATAAGGGTTTTTTAAATTGGGAAGGCATATTGGGAGGGGATTAAAAAAATGATTTTGGATGGTATTTTCCAATATGTAGTGAAATTAGAGGTATTGTGTTGTGAGGAAAATGCACCTATAGTTCAGGGGAGAAACTACCAACTTACAGATATAAAAGATAGACCTATAAATGTTCTACAAGTACACCAAGTAAGTGAAGAGATTAAGGTTAGAGATATGTGCACCTTATTCGGAAGGTTGATCGAAGCCTTCTCTTCCTTGCTCTTCAATGCTATCCAATACCGCAATGCCCACACTTGCAAAACAAATTGATACCTTTCTCAAATACATTTGACTACATACATAAGACTGATATCCATGACATAATAAGACATCAAACTATAATCAAACAGTAATAAAATCTAAGACACACATAAATAGATCATATTTGGAAAGGAAAGAACGTCTCATAGTTATTAATGAATGAAGCAAGTACATCAAATTATACCTTCCTTCAAGCTTGGCACTTCACGAAACCTAGATTCAAGGTCTCCTGCTTCTGTTCTCCAAGGATCCCAACCTCAAATTAGTTGTGCTAGGGTTTATCAAAAAGTGAGGCAGAAGAGAGGGGGATGAGGGTCTCCATTCCTCCAGCATAACATTGTTATGGGCTTGGTCCCTTCACATGGCCCTTCTACCCTCATTATATAGTCAATGGAGGAGAGGAAAAGTAGTTATAACCGATCAGGAAGTTCCCACAATTTGAAATTTTGACTAGTGTAGGAAAGTGCCCTACTCTGCAGTAGATGAACTAGCACATTTATGAAGGTGTGTGCTACTTTAATGAAGCAAAGTTTCATATCAAACGCTACTATCATGCTTGGAAACCAGCTCACATGTGGAAAAATGGTAAAAAACAAGGTTTTCTGATGATTTTCAAGAGATGGTTTGGTCTGGAAAAATGTTCCTAAGAGTTATAACCATCAAATGGGCCAAGAGTGAGGTAATTTCAACCATTTTTAGTGTCCCAAATGACCCCTCAATGCACAAGTGTCATGTTGTGTGACTAAACTTGATCTCAAGAAGTGGCGTCATGCAACCAAGGGATGTAAGTGTCATCACGGACGAAGAAGTGTCATTTCAAGCTATAACAGATGCCCCCTAATGTATGAGGTCAGAGGGAGTGAGGGAAACGATGGCCGGAATACATTATAAATAACAAAGAGTTGAACCATGGAGGAACCGGAGAAACCAAGAATCATAGGCTCAAATGAAGTACCTGAAAGCAAAGGCAACGTCAGACAAACTCATCCTTGAGGTAACCGTCCATGTTCAAATATTGGAACATGACCTCCAAGAGGATACAATAATGATCCAAATACTGATGCATATATCATGGCCACTGGAATGCAAGTGTGGATCCATGAGGAACATAAGTGTAAACATAGCCACATAAATACAAGGTGGATCTAAGTCAAAACTGGAGAACATAGCCATAAAGAACAAGTTAGATTTATGTCTCATCAAGAGCCAAAAAGAGTGTGGCTTAGTCTTGCGCAACTTGGGCGATAGCATAAATAAGGTAATGCTATTGAGGATCCCAAGGTCTTCATCCAAAAACAACTCAATGTACAAACCTATCCATGCGAATAAATGAGTTGATGTCGAACATGGGAGGAATCGTTTGATTACCGGTCGTTGATGTATACCATTAACAAACACGAGGGTGTCCACTAATAATAAAAATGGAACCCAAGGTACCTAGTACATTCAAGCAAGTGCGAATAAATGGTCTTGCCATCGAACACTTGAAGAATCCATCAGATAGGAGACATTGATGTATTACCATCTATCCAATAGCGAGGGAAACTGCCACTAATGACTGCAATCCCCAAGGTACTAACCGAAACTCTAAACTTCATTCCCAGAGCACAATGAGTTGAAGTCGATGGGAAGAAGTTCGTTGGAAGGGAGGCCTTAAGGAATCCTCCATCATCCAACACGAGGGACACTCATTAGGTATGAGTTGATTTGGAGTAGGACTGAACACATGATGAAACATACTGACACCAAGGAATGGCTGACGCATGAGGTCAAGGAAACTGCAAAATGGCTGACACAGGTTATATCCTTGAATAGTGAGCATGAATCAAGAGTGAATTAGGTAGCTTTTAACACAAAGATACCACGATGCAAATCTGCAATGTAGGAGACATTAACAGATTCTCCATATGATTGGAAGACTAAGCAAATGGAGGAGTAAGAACTCTGAGATCAGGTTTATCCTAAGGCCAACACTAGAACCCAACTTGTTTGATAGACTCAAAATAGGTGCTTTGTTCAAGGAGATAGTTGACTTGCTTCCATCATATTGAAAGATATTTTAACATTCTTCCCTTCCCTTTCCTTTTTCATTTTTTAGCGAGCTTGATAAAGAACTAAAGCATGCTCGATGGTATTTTCATATTTAAGGAGTCTAAAAAACCTAGAAGAAAACTCCGTACACCTATCCGTGGATTTTATATCAATCCCGCATTGGTCTGTGCTCGGCGGTGTTTTCTTGCTTATAGAGTTGAAAAACTTAAACAGTACTCTATCAACCATCTCGTGGATTTCACATCGAGCCCAGGTAGGTGAATGCTCGCTTGGTTTTTTCACATTTCGAAAGTCTGAAAACCTTAAAGACAACTCCAAAGGTCCTTTTTCGTAAAATTAGTCTCCTTCCCCAAAAAAGTGTAAAATAATGGAAGAAGAACTCTTCTAGCACATACTAGAGTATACCTAGAGTATACATTTTCCGTAAATTATCCACCACGGCCCGGAAAAGCGGTAATTCTATACCTAAGTGGATGTCGGTTCAACTATTTTAACGAGCCCGAAAAGACAACTATGCTCGGCAAACTTTTCCTATTTAAGGAGTCTGAAAAGGGCTTAAAAGAACTCCACAGGGATCTTTTCTGTAAAGGTTTAACGAGCCCGAAAAAGTAAACTTGTGACCTCCTTACTGTTTTTAACGAGCTCAAAGGAGATACAGAAAAATGCTCATAACTTCCTTACTATTTTTAATGATCTCAAAGCGAAGATGAAAGAAATGATCATAACCTACTTACTATTTTTAACGAGCTCGAAGTAAAGGTAGAAGAATGCTCGTAACCTACTTACTATTTTTAACAAGCTCGAAGTAAAGGTAGAAGAATGCTTGAAATGGGAGGAGATGAGTGTCAAGGACATGTGAAACTAGCTCCAAGCGCATGGAACAAAGTTATGCCTAATGCAAGGAACATGAGCAAGATAAGGACACTCAGGGTGTGTCTCCTCCAGGTAAAAGGTGTCAAATTGTGAAGGAAAAATGATACATGGCTTAGAGGAAATGAGATCATGGATGGAGGCTTATACAACAAGCTAAAAGCATGGAAGCCGCCATCAAGCTCATTAGCACAAGCGGGATCATAAAATATGCACATGAAACTTAAACACAAAGATGGGAGCCTTATTAGGGATGGCTAGAAATATATGAGGAAAAAAGATATGAGGCTTCTTCTCAAAGTCATGGTAAATCTAAAAAGGCTCCCAAGCCTATGAGAAAAATTCAGCATGGGTACCAAAATTGCATAAGGGTGCTGACTAGGGTGACCCATGTTAGGTAGGCTCTGCTATCGGACTGGTGCACGCTGCATAAAGAGATGGCTAACACACCAATATCCAAGAGGTTCGACCCTATGGTGAATTCATATGGCAAAAGGTTCAAATGAAACATAACAGTGGGGAAGTCTAAACCTATATGCAAGGTTCTGAATATACCTGACATGGTTGCACAAGGTGTCAAAAATGACCAGTAAGCAAGTATAAATCCAACTAAGAATTCTGTCTCCAAGAAACATTAGTACCAAGATCATATCTAAAACATATGTAAAGAAAGACCCGATACAAGTCACTGTGGTAGAAATACTTTCAACTTCACTATCATCAACAATAGGCATAAACAAGGCAGATTTTTTAGATGAAGACTCTATGGTACCCAAGCTCGAGGACTTACAATCAACAAGATCGAATTCAGGATGAAGATCAAAGTTGAAGGGCATGATGGGATCTGCAGAAACAAATTCATCATCACGGGAGTTGAAAATTCTGGAAGCAGAATCAAACTCAGCAGGAACACCGATTTGTGGATCTATAAGAGAGTCCAAAGACTCAACAGTAAGAAGATCAGACTTTAAGGTCAAACTGGGGCTGGACATAACTGCGACTAGATCAACATCCAAATGAATGGCAGACTGTACTATGGACTCTAGGAAAACTTCATCGAAAGGAAATAACTCATCCCAGATAGAACACATATCTAAACATTCAGATGGAGGTGTCACTTGGTCAAAAGCTGGGACTAGGTCCCGATAAGGTAAGCATGAACTCAGAGACTTCTTCTTAGTAGCAATTGAACTCAAGGAACAATATGCCACATAAGTCCCATGTGACATAGTAGTGCCTAATGACGAGGGATCTAACTAGTCTACAGTTGGGTAATAAGGAGGATCAACGAATGCAAGTTGGTCGATAGTGACGATGCTTTCGTTATGAGAAAAATGCATCACACGAAAGAGCATAGACACCACAACATGCATAGCATAAACGTAATCATGCCCAAGGATCATATCAAATTCCATCGGGTCCTTCAAAACCATAAAATCAACTAAGACCGTTTTTCCACCCAAAGTAACAGGTACCTGACGGAGGAATCCGATCGGTTCACTGGGTATTCTATCGAAGGTCAATGACCAATTAACAGTTGGAATAACATTAGGGAAATCCAAATCTCTCCAAGCATAAGCGGATAAGATACTAATAGAAGCTCCTTCATCTACAATGCATCGATCAACCGTATGGTTCCCGATATCAACCTTTATCTAGAAAGGTGTCGAGGAAGGAAGACAAGGTTCAACTAGACTATTCCAATCAAAGGAAACGGTCCTAGGGCTTGGTAAAGGTTCACATGGCACAAATGAAGTACCTCCTTTTTCAGGAACATCCAAACTGGTAATGTAGAAGCCTTCAGGGACAGGTGCATCAGTCTCCAAAGGACTCATGGGATCGGTCGAAGATTGCATCGATTCAATCACTTCACTCTCCGAAGGAAGAGTGGGGTCAACCAAAGATTGCATTGGTTCAACCACTTTATCAAACAAAGGTTGATCTGACTGTAGGGAATCTATAGACAACTCGGGAACATAGATTTCTTCTGACATGGACCACACTCTTCATGCCTCTGGAATGGCAAGGCATCGGTGAGTAAGGTGATCTCCCTTACAAAGTTTACAAGGGAACTTTGGTTTCCGTCCTATAGGTCGAGACTCTTTTACAACGTCAGTACTCTCAGCATGACTAGCATTGGCTGATGGTTTTCCCCCACCATGACAAGCAGTGGTTGGTTTCTCAGAAGCAGAAGACTTTTGAACTAAGGACCACAATTTTTGCACTTTTGGAAGTACAGGGAACAAGTAAGTAAGATGGTGTCCCTCACAAAACTTGCAAGGGAACTTATACTTCTATTTGTTGGGTTTGTTGACAATGTCAACCCCCTCATCATGGCTTGCAGTGGCTGATATGGTGTCTCCGGTATGACTCACAGGAACTCGTAACTTGTCATTAATATGACTAGATTTGATCAATGACGTGTCCTCAACATGACTGACAGTGGTTGAAGACAAACTTTCAGTGTGATTTTTAGTGACTAAAATTTTTCTCCCAGCATGACCTCCAGAGGCTAGGTAGGTGCCCCCTGCATGATTTGCAGAGGCAGGGTGCTTGCTCCCAGCATGACTTGCAGTGGCTGGGTTGCTGCCACCATGTTTTGGCATCTTCTTCCCATTCTTCCTATGCCTATTTCTTTTAGATTGTTGGTTACTAGTATTGCTACTTTCGCCACATGAGGTAGAAGGAGGAGGAGAATATGTTACTGGCAAAGAAGGCACAGGGTTTTGATGCCCTTGATTTGAGGTGCTTACAAAAGAAGCATCAGGAGCATGTAAGGCATTCGGAGTCGACAACAACCAAACCAGTAGCCCTATATTGAATCTAGGAAGATTTAGAGTAGCCATTAAGGGAGTACCAATGTTTCCAATAAATGGAATAGCACAAGGATGCCCCAGAATAGGGGTACCTTGATTGGCGCTCGCCAGAATGCTAGACATAGTTTCCTGCTCAAATGAGCAAGAAGTTCTCTAAGGAAAACTAAGACAAGTAACACAAAGAGCACACCACTAAAAAAGGTCCTAGGTAAATCAAACCAGGAAAACAAATGCCTTCCGGAGAAGAGTCTAGGATGATGAGGGCCCAGAACAGATCAACGAAGGATGAAGAACAGTTACTCGGGGTCCACAATACAATGACTAAGGGTGCAAGCGCTGGAATCACCCAACCGCCCTCCCAAAGACCTGCAAGGGATTTCCTCCCATGTCTGTCCTAAGTACAATAGATATAACCCTCCGTCGTCACCTATGTATGATCCAATGGTCAGATACTAAGGATACCACCACACCGAAAACTCATGGGGGAACAATCTCTAGTTGAATCAGAAGGCGTGGGTAGGATAACTGAGCCCGAAACTCAAAAGTGTCCCCAAACGCGATCCAATCCTGGTATATGCTTGAAACAAAAAGTAGGAGGTTTATTCCAAACAATCTGGTCTCACAAGACCTACTGCATAGATCCCATGCAATCTTTGAATGAGGTGGGTTTACCTATGATAGTCCAACTACGATTTTTGCATAATGTGTGATCTTGGGTGGTTTAAGGTGTTTTAAACCCAAGATCCTAACCAAGACTAGTCGGTGAAAGTGTAACCTAGAAAATAAAATGTTACTAGTACATTTTATTAGGGTTCATTTTAAAGGTTACTTGCTTACTCAAAAAGGTACTGGGTGTGTGAGAGTGATTATAACAGAGATAGAATACTGAAATGAAATGCTTACCACTAAACAAATCTTTTCTTTTCAATGCAAGTCTTAAAGATATGATCTAGAATGCATATGCAAATGCAATTTTTAGTCTTTTCGAATGCAAAAAAAAATAAAAATAAAGTCTAAATGTACAAAATTAAACTCAAAACCTAAGAATGCAGCTACTCAAACAAATCAGTATGCAAAATAAAACTTCTTCTTTTTTGATGCGAAGCACTCTTAAATCCTTTAAGCCACTTGCAAGGTGCTCTACTCAAAAAATAAATCAAAATTTTTATGCTTTTCAAAAGGTGAGAAACAAAACTGAAATTGAAAGTAACCTACTATCAAAGCAAAAGCAAAGAACTTTCACGTTTCCTAATTGAAACAGTAAAAGCTACCAATATGACTTTCAGATTCTTATTGATGTAAGCATGCCAACCGTTGGGAAAATCATACGAAAACTACTTTTAGACCCAAACAAAGCAAATGACCTACAAATAAGTATGGTTTGGTAAAGTCAGGTTTGCACATAAACAGTGTAGTCAAGGTCCTGAACAACAACAAAGACACTTGAGCTTTCACTACAAAAAGAAAACTAAAAGCATAATGGAGGATAAGAAACCAATCTAAAAGAAATTTCACTCGAAAAGATACAAACAGGGTCAAGTAGACTCAATAGGTTTTAATCCAATGGAAATGGAGCAAGGAGGTTCAGTCGGACTCAAATTAGGGTACAAAACACCAAATTGGTCCACAACTGCCCAACTTGGGTCAACAAGCCCCAAAACTTTCCAAACAAGCCCAAATTGATCAAAATAGGTCCAAATCATGAACATAGGATCAATACAAGGATAGGAGACCACTTACAATGGTTTAACTTAGACCTAGGGTCATCAGGGACCCCAAAAATGCAGCCACAACCCCCAAATTTGGGTCCCCAACCCAAAAAATCAAACCCAGAATGTGTGTGCTACTGTGTATGAGGCATACTAGCGCCCATAACAGGGGAATGCACTACTATGCTTCACAACAGTAGCACACAGCTGGGAAAAGTAGAAAAAATGGGGTTAAAACCCCCCAACTTGGGTCCACCAGGGTCTGAAAGCGTTAGGAAGGGTCTGTGAGAGCCAAGGAGGGTCAAACAAAGCCTAATAACTGATTCTAATCAAGAAATTGAACAAGACCTTCAAAAAACACTAAAGAAATGACCTTGGATACCCCTAAGCAGATAGGCTTTCCCCAGCGGAGTCTCCATTCTCTTGTGAGGAAAATGCACCTATAGTTCAAGGGAGAAACTACCAACTTACAGGTATGATAGATAGACCTATAAATGTTCTGCAAGTACAACAAGTAAGTGAAGAGATTAAGGTTAGAGATATGTGCATGTGCACCTTATTCAGAAGGTTGATCGAAGCCTTCTCTTCCTTTCTCTTCAATGCTATCTAGTATCGCAATGTCCACACCTGCAAAACAACTTGACACCTTTCTCAAATACATGTGACTACATATATAAGACTGATATCCATGACATAATAAGACATCAAACTATAATCAAATAGTAATCAAATCTAAGACACACATAAATAGGTCATCTTTGGAAAGGAAAGAATGTCTAATCTTTATTAATGAATGAAGCAAGTACATAAAATTATACCTTCCTTCAAGCTTGGAACTTCACAAAACCTAGATTCAAGGTCTCCTGCTGCTTCTGTTCTCCAAGGATCCCAACCTCTAATTAGCTATGCTAGGGTTTATCAAAAACTGAGGCAGAAAATAGGGGGATGAGGGTCTCCATTCCTCCAGCATAACATTGTTATGGGCTTGGTCCCTTCACATGGCCCTTCTACCCTCCTTATATAGTCAATGGAGGAGAGGAAAAGTAGTTATATCAGATGAGGAAGTTCCCAAACCAACTTAACTTACCCAAAATTCGAGATTTTGACTAGTACTGGAAAGTGCCCTACTTTGCAATAGACAAACTAGCACATTTATGAAGGTGTGCGCTACTTTAATGAAGCAGAGTTGCATATCAAATGCTACTACCATGCTTGGATACCAGCGCACATGTGGAAAAATGGTCAAAAACAAGGTTTTCTGATGATTTTCAGGAGATGGTTTGGTCTGGAAAAATGTTCCTAAGGGTTATAACCATCAAATAGGCCAAGAGGGAGGTAATTGCAACCATTTTCAGTGTCCCAAATGACCCCTCAATCCACAAGTATCCTGTTGTGTGACTAAACTTGATCTCAAGAAGTGTCGTCATGCGACCAAGGGATGTAAGTGTCGTCACGGACGGAGAAGTGTCATTTTAAGCTATAACATATTGTTTGAAATTAGGGGTAGGGTAGAAACCACCTAGTAGTCAAAATGCTTTAGTTGGTGGATTAGAAGAAGAATGAGCAATCCATTGATATAAGGCATGTAATGTGAATCCTATACAAATTTTAACAGAAACTGGTGGTGAAATGCTTGAAATGAGAAGAATAGAGCATATTGTTTGTGAATTCTGTCCTATTGATACACTTATCCAAGCATGAAGGAATATTACAGACTGAAATAACAAAGAAAGAAACACAGATTTACATAAGAAAAAGAAAGACAGACTACTAGACCAATTACACATGAAAGCAAAAATCGAGCTTCAACACTACAATTGTATTAGGGCAAATGCTTTCGAAATAGAGCTGGCCTTAGACAATTTATTTTCTCACACTTAACTCTTCTATTACAAAGAATATATATAACTTCCTGGAGTCTCATATTCGACATACTTCTACCATAAAATAGTTACAAATTTGATGACACATCATCAATACATCTTTGCCACCTCTATTTATAAAACAGGAATACGAGAGATAAGCCTAATTGCATTTTTACATCTCGCAACTTTTCTCACTAAATGACAAATTACTTCAAATAAAAGACAAAAAGATATTTTAAAGGCCCTCCATGTGGCTTCTCCTGCTAACTGACTGCCCTCCACTAGCTTTGAAATCTTCATTTTCTGTCTATCATCCCAATGTCAAGTGCTGCACTACTTACTCCTTTAAATTATACCTCAAGGCTTCATCAAGTTTCACTCCATGAGATGTAATAGCAACTGTAAAACTGATTAGGCTCTTTCAATATTGATAAATCATTTCCCTTTCTGAGATTTATGAATGCTTTAAGTTGATCCAAAGTGCTGACCATCTTTATGGGCTAGGTCCGCCACGCTTTGATACCTTCGATTTCACCATAGTCTTGAGCCATTCTTCACCCTCTCAGCAGCATCCCCAATTGCAACACTTACCTCATTAATACTTGTACCAGAAAATCTCCAAGAATATTGAATAGTTTTGGAAGCAATGGCAACTGCGATAGCCTTATTCATGAAATTGACCCTGTGCTAAATGTCTCGAATTATTAGCAGTCGGCTCTACAACTTCCAATCTTGCTGCAGGTTTCAGATGTGGGTTGACTCAACCACAAGCTATTGTTTTTCCTGAAGGATAGGCGTACCTTTTCCAAAGAAAGTACGCTAATAGTCCCAGCATGAGGCATCCAACGCAAGTAAACTGATAAAAATATATAGAGCTGCTTTGTTTCATAATGATTTTGTATACTTAAAGCAGGTCATCACGCATTTGCCTAGGGATTTGTCTTCCCTTCGAGGATGAGCTGCAACAAGACTTCTGCACTCCAATGAAACCCAAGCCTCCTCCTTACTTCCAACGACCTGGGCAAGGGTCTTAATATAGATATTAATGATTTTATCCCTCGTATGGTTATTCTGAGTAAGCTTCATTCCAATGAGCCCACGCTCATAATTGTAGCTTAGTAGCAGAATGGTCTTTGTTGGTGGCCGATTTCTGACTTAACTCATCCATGAGTGGCACAAAAATAGAAGGATTCAATCTGAAATGAATAACCATTTCGTCTCTGCATGTATCCATTCTAACCCAAAAGAATTCGGTCACCAGCTCGGCCCTTCACACACAGACGACAGAGCCACTGTATGCTGCAATTAAAATACCAACTACACCGGAAACCCTAATTCTTTTTCCTTTACCGAATGAGACCTCAAAAGATTTGGCGCCACTGCGTATGGACATGAAAGAAAACGAGCTACCACCTCAACCTGCATACGCATGCCCAACACACAATGCATCGATGTTTGCATCTGGACCATGAACCTCCAAATGATAAGACCCAAAACATTTTTGTATTTGTTTCTTCTATCGTCTGCTTCAGAAAAATGGCAGTAACACCAATCTTTGGATAAGAAAGGTCAAATATGGACGAAGGGGAGAAAAATCGTGGATGCCAAAGTTCTGAATAACAATGCTAGAAAAGATGATGGATATATTTTGCTTATTTAGACTCCCGACGGCGTAGCGAGCTTCCGTCACTTGGATGAATGGCGCTAGGGTTCGAGAGCTTGAGGCTTCCGTTAAAAAGCAAACCACTAAAAATGGGACCGTTTCCCTTTATAACCCCGCAAACAACCTCTTTTATTGCTAAAAAACAAGATGGTATTGCAAGGGCTCCAAGTCGTTTCTAATACCATTTTATGTTCATGCGACGAGCCTAGAGAAGGACACATGTATCAACGGTTTTCTCATCGCAAGCACCAATTACTTATCTCTCGAGCCTTTTTCCAATGCGATGTTGACATGGACCATAGATCCCATCTGCACACGCTCCTTCCTCGTTCTGCATACAATAATCTCTGGAAAACACTGCTAAATGGTGTCCAACAGGTTGATCCATTCGGTGCAACAACGGAGCTTGGTTTAATGGGCAGTCCCCCTTTCATCATTACTTGTCAAACGTTGCAGTGATAGCAGCTGACAGCGATGGAGATTGGGCATTATCCAATATCGAATAATCACACACCTCCATACTCTTTCCTACAAACGTATTGCGATCATCACTATCTGAAACGAACCACTGACTTGAGTCCTTCATTCGCAGGTTTTGACGAAGGGTTGAATTTACAGTTGGAATGGTAGCGTGCAGGATAGAATATCCATTCAATGCTCACATCTTTCCTCTTTATTTTTGGGGGATTTATCCGACATGCAAAGCTAGAAAACTTCCTTCACTCCTTATATATTCCAATGCTTATATCATACATCAAGTAACAAACAAATGAGAGGCCCTTGGTCATGGACGATGGAGGATATTTGATGCGTGGGGCCTTCTGGGCCTGGTGCTCGATCTCATGGTGAGCCTTCGGTGTTGGGCACATATACCTTTTGCTCCACTTTTTGACATATTCATGAAAGCCTAAAACTCTCCTCTACTAAAGCCGATACTTGGGCTAAAAAATTATGCCTCTCTTCATAAAAATCAAAACCTCTATAAAGTCTAAATTTGACATTAATAAAATATCAAAGCCTTTGCATAAAGCCTCCAACTTTGGCCAAAATTTACCATTGCTTTTCTCCATACATAGGCTATATAATTTTATAAAAATTTAAAGTCTTTCTTCATAAATTTTTGACTTGGCAATTGTAGAAATTTAAAAGATCTTCTAGGTTCTTCCCCATAAAGATTTAAAGGCTTAGTTCATAAAGCCATAGAGATAATAAAACCATTCTTCTTTTGCGACCATGGTGTCTGCACCCGAGGACAGTTTCTTTTTCTCGACCAGGCTTAAAATCCGCCCGTTATGAGAAAATGCTCTAATTTTACACCACCAATGCTAGCTGAAGAAAGTTAATCATAAAAATTAATGGGGTGCTAACACCATGAATGACCGTGCTATGATAGCAGTTTATTGAGTGAAGCCCTGTGGGTCGACCAAGCTTAATAGTTTGTAGTTTTCTTTCAGTCTTCTTCCATCACTTGTAATTAGCTATTACTTCAAATTCTTCCACAGTTAGCATTAGTTTCCTTAGTTTCTCTCTGTTAGTTTTTCTTAACTCTGTCTTTCATCTTAATCTTCTTCTCACATATCATAGAAATAGTTCATCTTCTTAGATAATGATTAGAATAAATAATTTCTTGTTAGTTTAGCCTCTAACTAATCCATCTATTGCTTCCTTTGCACTGTAGGATCATATGCATCAGCCAGCTGGTAATTAAAGTCATCCAAAATTCTTCTTTTCCTTAGTTTAGATCGTTTTCTTCCATTCGGACTGGCATTCATACTGTCATTCGGACATTCATTCGGATCGTCATTCGAACCTTTACACTTTCTGCATTGTTTTAGGCCTTTTTCAGAATCTGATTTCTTCTATAATTCTTCTTGTTTCTAATTAACAGCTTTTAATGTAATTAAGATTATGTTTTATGTTACATAGAGTTTTAATTAAGTTTTATCATTCTTCTTAGTTTCCTTACTATTTCTTCTAATATTCTTTTCAACTAATTTTCAGAATTATGTCTTTTATGTTGGATTTGCTAATAAGTTACTGTTTTAGAATGTATCAGTTTTATTTTTAAGTACAGTTTATTATAAGTTTTCAATATTTGCTTCAGATAAGATTTAATAATTCTATTTTCTAAGTTATTTCAGTGTTAATAGTTTCTTCATTAATCATACTATTAGTTTCTCATTTCATATAATTAATGAAGATGATCGTGACATAAGATTTGGACCATAAATAAATATCCTTATCAAGTTTTCTAATTGCTTCCAAATCAATTCAGTTCAATTAAACATCTTTATTAAATTTCCTACTCGCCTCATTCGTTAATCAGTTTCATGTTTTCATAGATAGAATAAATTCTTGCATTCGAATTATGAAAGTCATGCAAGTAGTTTAAAATCATATAGTTGCATCTTTAGTCAGCTTAGGTTAGTTCAAGCCTTCAATCCTGCATATATAGTGATTGCATCTCATAAGCTCCCTTCGTGGGTTGACAATTTAAATATTGAAATTATTTAACACATACTAAACACCAACATTTTGGCGTCGTTGCCAGGGAGGTGCTAAATGGATCGGAGTCTAGCTAGATAAGGGGTAGATAGGTTTCTTTTACATTACACAACAAAGGGGAGGGGAGAATAGTAAGATGAGAGGTAAGAACCTGTGCATTCACTATAGTGGGGTGCCCCAAATCCTTGTTGTTCCTTTCTGCATAGCTATGATTTCCTTTCTATTCATTTGAGTGTTTAATTTTCCACAATTTATTTCGTAAAGTTTTCCTTCCTTCTTTTCGAGTGTGGTGTTTTTCGCAAATTTGTTTAAGTAGAAGAAAGTATTTTAAAAACACATAAAAGAAAATTGGTGTTGTAAGAACCCCATGACTAACCCATGTGTAAGGAAGATTCTACTAGCTGATGACATGGACTCAAAGGTGCTTATCAGTATGAGAGAACTCTCTCAAATCCTAGCAGCAGCTAGGATCTCAATATCTTCTTCTCAAGGAGAACACATCTTGACAGAAGTCAAGAATTTATCTACCTCTCCAGAAATAATAGAAGAACCACAGTCCCATGAACTACAAACCGAATCTCCTTGCCAATCTGCCAAGGAAACCAAAAACTTGGAGACTACATTTAATGGAGAGAGACCAGATGTTGAAGAGTTCTCCACATATCTATCGAAAGATCTTTGATGTACTCAAGCAATTGAACATTCAAGAGAGGATTTGCATGGAATGAGGAAGGAAGGTGAGTATCAGGATTACATTGAAAGATGGTTCCAAGAAGTAATGAGGCCCAATACCATTCCTTCATTCGACACCTTCTATTGCAAAAACAAGTAAATCGGTTGATTCTCCACATCCAGGTAATCACTGCTTTAAATTTTTTATATGTGGATATAGGTATGTTTTTCTTTTTGCTTCGCACATGGTTACATTGGAAAAGTTCTTACACTTGAATAATGAGTTTTTATTTCTTTTAGCATAGGATAGTATGTATATAAATAAAAAGTTGTATGTGGTTAGTTAGCTTTAGATATTCATACAACTTCACTTTCTATTTTCCTTTAAAATAAAAGAACTAAGAATAAAATCATGTTGATGACTAAACCAAATCAATCTTACATCATACATGCATACTTCTTATTATACCAGTTACTCAAAGACCTACTTTAATTGTTATGATCTCTACAAAACTCATTCTTACACCTATGGACTCCTAGTTCATCCTAGACTCATTATCAAAACTTGTCTCTAAAGCATCTTTAAAAGGTAGTGTAAAAGTAGGTGATATTTTCTATTTTGTGGGGAACATTACTGATCTTTTATGAAGAATATAGACTATGAAGTCAAAGAATAGCTTTAAGTTATTATCTTTTGACATGATCTGCAATTTAGGCCATTATAAATAAAGTTTCTCATAAGGTTCATGCTAAAATATTGAATTATGTGTTTAGCAGGCTTAGCACACTCTAGTGCCAACCAGCTTCTTTAAATATATATATATATATATATATATATATATATATATATATATATATATAATTATACGAAGCAAACCCGCCGGGGTACTGAACACGCTCGCTGGAAGTGGATCCATGCTAAGTAAAATCTTAAACAAGGAAGCTTGGTAAGTGCAAGTAAACCCGTCAGGGTACTGAACAGGCTCGCTGGCAGCGGGGCTATGCTTGCATGGTACCAAGATAAACCCGCTAGGGTACTGAATAGGCCTGTTGGCAACGGGTCAATATCAGGTAAAAGAGGTTTGGTTAATGCATTGTTATTCACATAGCTCATTAAAAATCTGAGTATACAAACACATGTTTAGGACGATTATTTATATTGTCATTAGATAATGGTTGTAAGTTGGACTTGGATCCTGTCATCTAATTCAAACAAATACCTAGGATATGATTATCCTAGAAATGAGACCCATAATTATAGTAGATCTCACAAACCTTACGGTAAACCTTATCTATATTCTTTGGATGAAAAGAGATCTTTACAATGAGTCATGGACGACTAATTTTTCCTATGGTATTTTTCACATCTCTTACACTATTATTCTTTATGTGGTCTTCATGAGTATAAACTGATGAATTCGCATGTATTGAAGAATCTGACTTAGTATGATATTGTTTTGGGCATATCATGAATACATCTTTTTCTCAAAAAGTTCTAGTTTTTAGAATAATGATGTTTTTTTTAGGATTTCCTCTTGATTGATGTTGATCTAGAATATTTACATAAGAAGCATACAAGCTGGTATTAATTTATTAATGGCCCGAGGACGTGCCATACCTTCGGTTTGGGGGAGGATTCAACATTATTTCTATTTTTTTTTTCTGTTTACTAGGATTCTGAATTGCTTCTACTTTTCTATATACTTATAATACAATTAAAGTGCTTATACAATGATCTATTGTTTCAAGAATAATCCAAGTAACATAAGAAAAAAAAACTGTTCTGATCCATGTTGAACAAAGAAGAGCGACTGAAGATTTCAGAAAAGTAGGTTTATATCATCCTTTTGTGTGTTGGCAACCTCAGAAATTCTCTACATAATCAACAGTAATCAGATCTAGCAAGCCCATCTTGTACAAACAAATGGTCTGTATGAAGGGTCGAATGAATCAAATGAATGATGATCCAAATGAAACCATAGATTATAACATCATGATTAAGTGTGCTAAGATATTTCATTTTTTAATTCTATTGATAAATCTAATTGACTAACCAGGATTAATCAAATATCATCTCTACACATGATCTCATTCCTTTAATTTATCTCGACTTCAACAAATGAATCAATTAATCATGCATTATTGCATTTTTTAGAATTATTATTTGGTTATCATATGGTTTTAACTTTTCATTAAGTTATATGCAAAAAATCAACATGTGAACCTCATTTTATTAATTAAAGATGATCATGATTTTTAATGCACTATGTTAAAATCCTATGATGAAAATTTTCTTTCAACCTATCCAAAGTTTACTTTGGACATGGTTGAATATTTCACAAAACATATGAATTCGTTAATGCACACATCTTTATTATGGTACACGTTTCAAAAAATCTGAATAATGGCATGATTGTTTAAACGTGCCAAATTTTTGTCTCATGATTTTTCGAACATTCAATTGGACCTTGCTTTAAAACTAACCTCTGCTTGATCCTCACGGTTAACACCAAAATTGACCCCCTAGTTGTGGAGAGGATAATCCTCGGTAACTACTAATCATTCTTTGACTTATGCTTCTGACCTAACGGAAGTAGAGAGGGCTCTCTCTTTAACTTTCAGAAATGCTGTAGATCATCAATATTATCAGTAATGGAGCAACAGAAAAGCATTCAACATTTAAGATATTCAATGAATAACAGGTGCAGAAGATCATATTTCTGCTGGAACAAATTATTTAAAACCTTGGTAAGAGAATCATGAGGAGAACTATTGGGAAATGGAGTCAAAATATTAATCATAAAACACATAACAGTGCACCTGCATAAGATATCTAAACAGAGGCAAGGTAGCCACCCACACACAGTCAGAGAGATTTAAGGGGTGAAATAGAAGAAGAATGAACAATCCATCAATGTAAGGCATCTAACAAGGATGAATCCTACATCAACTTTAGCAGAATATATTTGGTGAAATACTTGGAATAAGCTAAGCAGAGCATAATCTCTATGAATTCTACTTAATTATTACCTTGATCCAAGCATGAAGGAAATAACACAGAATGGAATAACAAAGAGAGAAACACATTTGCACATTGGAAAAGAAGGAAACAGACTCCAAGAAAGATGACACAGGAATTCTCTGCAAATAACCTAGCCCCTAGCCTCAAACACTGCTGGTGTATTAACAATAAAATCTCAAAAATCAGAGCTGAGCTCTCCTAGGCTTCAGCCCAATGATTCACTCACCCTTAATTTTTCTATTACAATGAATATATAGGTGTTCGGAGACTCATAGTCGACCTAATCCTAACAGAAAATAGTTACAAATTAAGTGACAGCTCATCAATACAACTCTGCCACCTATCTTTTAAAAACAAATATTAGGCCTAATTGCTTTTTACATCTAGCAACAATTTTCCCTCCCTAAATGACAAAAAATTATTAAAATAAAAGACAGAAGATATTTGGATTCCCTCTAGGTAGCTGCCCCTATTAGCTCGAATCTTCATTTCTGCCCACTTCTAAATGCTAAGTATCACTCCATATAGCCTCCAAATTTTACCGCTTGGCTTTATTAAATTCCACCCCAAAAGATATAATAGCAGGGTTGCAAATTCCTCAACATGCTTTCTTGTTGGCGTCGTCCCAACTTCCACTGGTAAATGCACCAACTGAATCTTTCCAAAAAGAATGACTTCCTCAATGACTGCAAGAGACTATTGATCTTCAATCTTCTCAGCTCTGAGATCAACAATGGTTTTGTAACCATTTTCTAATAACCATTTTAAACCATCCTCTGTGACCTGGCCTCCTCTCCAGAATACCACTTCATCATTATTGGATGTTCCGCTAGCTCTCTTAGGATATAAGCTAACAGCAGATGAATTTGGTAATATCGTGTGACATGGAGATCCTTTGATACGAGGAAAACCCAGCATCATCGAAAATATTCTTCTTCTGTGGAATTGGAAACAAAGAACATGAGGAAATGCAGCAAATGACTTCTGTGTTTTAAATTAAATTCGAACGTATATTATGACAATATCACCTTCCAGTTAAGCAGAAGAAGCAGAATGCAGTTTAATGGAGAAAACAGAGCACATTTGAGGAAAACAGAATGAGTACGGAGAGTAACACTCGATCCGTTTATATTGACTGAAGCATTCACAAAACGGTTACAACAATCACCGCAGAAATAGGATCTGCATTAAATCAACTGTAGTTCATCTATCTGTCTTATTAATTCTCCATTACTTCAAGTCTTCCCCTTAATGGAGAATGGATTAACAGCTACACCTAACATTTCTCTAAACAATTCAAATTTGATCTTTCCGAGAGGCTTTGTGAAAATGTCAGCAGTATTTTCACAAGTATTACAATAAATGAGATCTATTTCATTGGATTGTAGCTTCTCTCTAACAAAATGATACTGAGCATCAACATGCTTTGTCTTTGCATGAAAGATGGGATTATTTGCCAACTTGATTGTACTTTGGTTATCACATTTGATTACTGTAGGTTCCTTTTGTTCTTTTCCGACATCTTGAAGAAGTCTTCTCAGCCAAACAGCTTCACAGGTAGCTGCACACAGGGCCTTGTATTCTGCTTCAGTAGAGGACAGAGATACAGTAGGCTGCTTTTTACTGCTCCATGAAACAACTCCAGATCCTATGCTAAATGCATATCCAGTGGTTGATCTTCGATCATCCGGATTCCCAGCCCAATCAGAATCTGAATAACCTGTCAACTCAACAACAGAAGCATCAGTATATTTAATACCAAAGTCAAGTGTTCCTCTTAGATACCTGAGTACCGTCTTTGCTGCATTCCAATGGCTTTCTTGCGGTTTTGCCATAAACTGACTTAGCATACTCACAGAATATGCAATGTCAGGTCTAGTTGTGGTGAGATAATTCAAACTACCCACCATCTGTCTGTACATTGTAGCATTCACCTCCTTTGAATCATCAGCACAAGAGAGTTTCACATTCTGCTGCATGGGAACAGCAGAAGATTTACACTCATCCATTTTAAATCTCTGAAGTACATCTCTAACATACTTACTCTGACAAACAAATGTTTGACCTGCATTCCTCCAAACTTCAAGACCTAGACAGTAATGAAGCTCACCCAGATCTTTCATATCAAAAACTTGTGACAGCTGCTCCTTTATTTCATCAATCAGATTCTCTGCATTTCCTGTAATTATTAAGTCATCAACATATACAGAAATCAATACTAGATACCCCTGCTCATCACATTTGATATATAGATTTGGATCACTCTTGCTCCTCATAAATCCCTGTTGAAGAAAGAAAGAGTCTATCTTCTCATACCATGACCTAGGTGCCTGTTTTAGTCCATACAACGCTTTCTTTAACTTACACACTAAGTGTTCTTGCCCCTTTTCCACAAACCCTTCAGGTTGAGTAAGGTACACCTCCTCTTTTAACTCACCATTCAAGAAGGCAGATTTAACATCTAATTGGTTTAACTTCCAATTATACTTTGTAGCTAAGGCAATTAATAATCTGATAGTATTCAATTTAGCTACAGGTGCAAATGTTTCAGCATAGTCAATACCCTCTGTTTGTGAGTATCCCTTTGCCACCAATCTAGCTTTATATTTGTCTATGCTACCATCTGATTTAAACTTGGGTTTGTATATCCATTTGCATCCTATTGGCTTTTTATGTTTAGGCAATTCAGTCAATTCCCAGGTATTGTTTTGCATTATTGATTCATATTCCTCCTCCATTGCATTTCTCCATTCATCATGTGCACTGGCTTCATCAAAACTAATGGGTTCTATGACATTCGAAATGCTACTCATAAGGGCATAGTCTTTGTACCTTTCAGGAGCTCGAACCTGTCTTGAAGATCTCCTTAGCTGTTGATTACCTTCCTCTTCGCTGTGTGAACTTTTGTCTTCATCACTAGTTGAGTTTGAACTGTTTGTATCACTGAATCCCTCTTGCTGTTGCTGCTGTCCCTGTATGTTTGGCTGCTGTAATACAGTTTGCTGTTCTTGTGTAACCCCTTCATCAATAACTGGTTCATCAAGAACTTTATGCCATTCTTCATGGCTTTGGTTGATGTTCTCTGAAATTTCTGTTTCCTGTTCATGGAAGAGTACATCTCTACTTGCAAATACCTTGTGAGTAGAAGGATCAAACAATTTATATGCTTTTGAATTGAGAACAGTAACCTATGAAGATACATTTAATGGCTTTGGCATCCAGTTTCTTCCTATTTTCCTTTGGAATATGTGCAAAAGCTGTACACCCAAAAACTTTCAAATTCTGAACTACTGGTTTGAAACCATACAAAGCTTCAAAAGGAGTAATATTATCAAGACTCCTAGTTGGACTTCTATTCTTTAAGTAAACAGCAGTATTTATGGCTTCACCCCAGAAGGTATTTGAGAGACTCTTACCTTTCATCATACTGCGTGCACACTCTACCAGGGTTCTTGTTTTTCCTTTCAGCAACCCCATTCTGCTGTGGAGTGCTGGGTACTGTAAACTGCTGTTCTATTCCATTATCTTTGCAATATTTGTTGAAGTCTCCTGATTTATACTCTCCCCCTTGATCTGAACGAAGGATTTTATGGGATTTTTCTGTCTGTTTTTCAACCATGTTTCGGAACTCCTTAAAGTACTCAAAAACATCACTCTTTCTTCTAAGAAAGTAAACCCATGTGTATCTTGTGCAATCATCAATAAATAGCAGAAAATAAAATGCACCTCCTAAAGATCTAGTCTGCATAGGCCCGCAAACATCACTATGCACAAGATCTAACACATCTCTTTTTTTCTTATCAGGATTAGAAGGAAATTCATTTCTGTGCATCTTTCCTAATGCACATCCTTCACAAGGAATGTTCACCACCACTCCCCCTCCTTTTTATCATGGGAAGTCCTTCAACCATATTATGCTTTATAATAACAATAAATCTTGATGATTGATGTGAACCATACCTTTGATGCCAAAGACTCTCTGTTGGCATGATTGCAGAAGTTAATGCGTAATGCTCTTTACTAGTAACATCAAGTTTGTATAGGCCTCCTACTCTGACTCCCTTTGCAAGAGTTTTGTGTTGGTCCAGTAAGTCCTTCACTATGCAGTAGTTTTTGAAGAATTCAACCTTCAATTCTGATCTGTAATAGTAGATTACAGATATCAGATTTTTCTTTATCCCTGGCACAACACCACATAGCGGATGTGATGAACACTACCATTCGGCAATGTCACTGGAAATATCTCCGTATCCCTTGATCTGATAAGCACGGTCCATCACCAAGATATTACTAGCACCATTCTGTGTTTCCTTTATAGTTAGTATACCACTTCTTATTACAAGTCATATGCACTGATGCTCCGGAGTCAACAAACCAAGCATCAATATCATCAATTTCAGCAGATAAAGCAGCATTAGGACACAAACAGTCTAAGATCCATTGAGTCAAAGTTTGGCGTTTCAGAAATCTTATCCAATTTCATCTCTAGCCATAAACAGTTTTAGATCATGTGGTGAAGAAGAGTCTTCAGCAAAATGGCCTGAATGTTTTCTAGGTTGTCTTATCCTAGCCTCATCATTCTTTTTCTTATAACAGTCTTTAATAAGATGTCCAGGTCCGACCACAATAAAAACAACTTTTTGACTCATTCTGTTAGATGGCATACCTTGATTCGGTCTTTGAGAAGCTCTACTCTGTGATGACCTGCCTCCTCTGCCTCTTTCTCCTGATCTCCCTCTCGGAGATCTCTACTTGACCACAATGCCAAACCTGAATCTTGAGGCTTAAAGTTCCCACGCCTCTCTTCTTCTTGCAGCAAAATACCTGTCAGCTCTTCAAACGTAGGAGGTTTCTCCCTTGCTGCGAGACCTGTTATAAACATATGGTAGTCCTCTAGCATACCATTCAATGTAATTGTTACGAGATCAGTGCTGGAGACCTTTTCTCCTATGTCTCCTAGCTTATCTTTTACTTCTTTGAGACGACCCAAGAAGGAACTAACAGACTCATTTGCATCCATCTTAATGCCTAGCAATTTAGTTTTTAAGAAAAGCAGACGGTTTGTATTGCTAGTTTCATATAGATCTTTAAGTGCTGTCCATGTTGCAGCAGAAGTTTTAGCTTCTCTGATATGTGGAATAATACTATCTTTAACAGACATTCGTAACAGTACCTTAGCTTTGTTCTCGCGCTTATCCCAGTCTTGAATTTGTGCTGGTGTTCCACCTGCAGCTGCTACAGGTTTCGCTTCATCTCCATTGGTGATTGTCCAGACACCATAGCCTTCCATCAGGGTCTGCATTTTGAATTTCCAGTTTATGAAATTCGAGCCATCCAATTTGTTGGCCTCATTGAGATAGGTATCTGCCAATGGATTTGACATCTCAGCAACTCCTTCTTTCCGTTCTTTACCAGCAGATCTCCTTCTCAGCTGTGCAAGGATTTAGTAGCAATTTCTCCACCAGCGATTCAGATCGATCCCAGCAGAGAAATATTGAAGAGTGATCCGAGACTTTTCAGCCAAAAAAGGCACATAAATCTTCAACCCGAAGACAAATCGAGGCGTGCGGACAAAAGCTAACCAGATCCGGAGACAAAACCCCTACTCGCTTCGAAATGACACAAAATTTATAAAAAAAAAACGGAGAAGGCAAAACCCAATTCGAAAAAACTGACAGATCAGTCGAAGTCTGCTAGGTGCGCAACCGCGCCACAACTACAAAGGCCTCTGCAGACAACAGGTAGAAATGTTCTGTTCTCCACGCCGGTCAACACGTATCCACAAAAAAATAGGGTTTCAGCAAATGATGGCTCGATCTCTTCACTCTGCGTTTCAATCTTCAGGTGTACCCACACAAAAGCTGGTGCTCCTCTTCTTCACACAGGCCGTCTGTCCTGCTGCAATTTCAAAATCGAATCCGGCTCTTTTAAAGCTTGCACTCAGCACTTACACTAGCGCAGACCAGGGAACGCGGTCCTCACGGCTTTCACAGCCCAACAAAGATCACACTAGCGCAGGCTCTCCAAAACAACCTCGCTCTGATACCAAGTTAAGCAGAAGAAGCAGAATGCAGTTTAATGGAGAAAACAGAGCACATTTGAGGAAAACAGAATGAGTACGGAGAGTAACACTCGATCCGTTTATATTGACTGAAGCATTCACAAAACGGTTACAACAATCACCGCAGAAATAGGATCTGCATTAAATCAACTGTAGTTCATCTATCTGTCTTATTAATTCTCCATTACTTCAAGTCTTCCCTGGTGCTTTCATTGTTTTCAGCTTGACCAAACCCCTCGACCTGAGAAAACCCACGATTCTCAGCCTGGATAATGGTTAGAAATAAATTGCAGAACCCGTAAAATCGATGTGGGCATGTCTCTTCATCTCCTACAGCGAATGGAACCAACATCGACCCTGGATGCAAATCTTGTCGAATCCTCCATGAATAGTTTGGCTACTGTATGGCCATTCGGCGTGCATGGATTGGCATAAAACTGAAATCCACGCAGAGGGTGTTGGCCTCCTGTGTTCTCAAACCTACTATAAAATATATCCCACACCGGGATGAAAGGTGTTTTCTCTGCCTCATCACATTCGATGTTAGGGTTTGGGAGTTTTGGCGCCTCCGTCACATGCAAAGACAGACCGAAAAATTAATGGGACTAGCTTGTGCTATTGAATGGGCCAAAAACTCGACCTGATATGTATATAAACCCTTGCATCTGGTGTTCTTCAAATTCTATTGACCATCGCCATCTACCTTTCAGCTAGAAAATAGACCTAAAACTAATGTTGGCTGTGCAAAACGGTTCAACAAAGGGTACCTGCAAATGTTTCCATGACCATTGACTTGGTCGAACCCAGCTTCTCCATTGAAGTTCCCACTACACAGCCAAATCTCAAATTTATACAAGTTAACTTCCGCCTCGGAGAACTTCAACGATGATGATGAATTTCTCAGGCCAAATACCATCACAAGCGCACCACATTTTTATTCTTTGCCAATCGGCATGCAACTTTAGAAGATGAGAGAGTAATTTTCTCTCCGTCCAAGGAAACAACTCTTCGGAGAGCGTCTCGGCTCCTACAAAGTTTGCAGATGGATTAAAACAACGTTAGGTTTTGGGGACTTTTGACATCCCGGTCAAATTAAACGTGAAAATATAGAACTGCTTTTCCCTCTTATACCCCGAAAACAACCTTTGTTTGAGAAGTAGTATCGCATGGGATCAAAGCAGTTTCCAATACCATTTCAATGTATATACGATGAGCCTGGGGAGTGACACGTGAAGTGGTGGTCTCCTCATCGCACTGGCCTTTTTTCCTATCTCCCGAGTGTTTGAGCAATACAATGTCAAAATGACTGTCGATTTCATTTGCCACTAGATCCTGGCCATTCCTTATTTCCAGAGCAGCTTGTTGATGCGATACCAAAATAAGCCATTGATTTCCATTGGTTGCCAGCTCTTGGTTTCATACGCTCCCTTTCAACGACAATTATATCCATTTCCAACCCGCGCAATCACCTTCCCCATAGTTGCGATATGGGCTTCTGTTTCATCACAAAGCCCACATAACTGATGCGAACTCATTCAGACCTGTCCCGGGAGAATGCAATAAAAACAGGAGGAATATGTGTTACACAATCCTACGGTTCCAATAGTTTTCCAAAAGGCAGCGTAGCTCTCGACAGCTAATCATATACACGACCTCTCTCCAGTTAAAATGGCCAAAAAAAACAAAAGCGATGGCTGTCATCTGCCATGTTCGAAACAACACGAGCTAGCACAGCTCATTGTGGCCCCATTACAGCTGCTGCGTCTTTTCATCCATCCCACAACTTAATAGCTAAGCACTCGACTTTGACTGGAGATATCGTTGTTTTAGCTTTGGTATTAATACCACATGCAACGCAGCAAAGCTCACTTGATACTTTATATATCCAAACGCTTTCAACATGTAACAAGTAACGGAAGAGAGGAGCCTTTGGCTTTGGGTGCTTGGTCTCGTGGTGAGCCCTTGGTGTTGGGCGCTTAGGATACCTTTTGCTCCAATTATTAATTAGATCAGATTGAAGGTATTTTCCTTTTGCAACCTTGGTACCTGTGCCCCGGGAAAAATGCCTTCTTCTCGACTAAGCTCGGAACCTATTTCATGAAAAAATGTTTTTATTTTGCACCGCCAATGTTGTTGGAAGATGATTAATGCTGTCAGAAGACAATTAATCACAAAAAAATTTCGGGTGCTAACAACTAGCTCCAGCCGGGGATGTTATCCTCCCTGCGAGGTAGCAAAGAACTTGTACACCAAGTGCCTGATCCATTGAGCGGCTCCCAACCCTGACGACCGCAACCTGTAACCTGGTCTTCATCTGAGAACCAGGACTAAAAACTGCTAACTGCCGAAACTAAAAACATACTGAAATTTTCTGAATCATGCTGCAAACTGAAAAAATAACACTGTACATACTGAAAACTGCTTGCTGAGCAAACTTATTCCTGCTACCTATCCTACTTTACTGACATGCAACTGCTGAATCAAATGACACAAAAGTGCGAGTGAAGCCAATCTAGTAACTGGCCAGTTGCGTGGATCATGCTTACACTCTCTTTGAACAAACAAAGAAGACAGAGTACAAGCCACTCCAAATATCCACTGATAATGGGCTCAGGTTCCATAAGTGCAGGAAAATTCATCTTCCCCTTAGAATTTAGTAATTTAGCATAAGGATCCTCAATAATTTGAAACATTATCATGTCCTGATATTTAACAAAAATGAAAGTACCTCTTTCAATTTTACCCGCAAGAATATTTGGCTGTCGATACCTGAAAATGCATAGGGAATTGTGACCTTCTGCTGCTTGAGTGCCGACTGTACCTCCCTCGAGTATGAGCAGCTCGGGTTCTCTTTTTGACATGCTATCCACCTTAGGTTCATACCCCTTCATATCATAATCTAAAGCATCTTCAAACAACAAACACTCTTCCAAATCATTGGATATGACCGTCCTATCTTCTTGATGAAAGAAAAATGTGTTTAACAACTGATTTTCTTGTGGAGAATCCTCATCACAAATGGATTCCTTCAAAAGATCATTACGACTGTCCTCTTTTAAATTCATATTTACATTTTCAGAAATAGAGGAAGTTTTACTTACAGATCTTGAACTGTGTGGACACTACAAATCTTATTCAAGTGGGGTCGTAACATGAACTTTTAGGAGCTTATCTATCTCATTTTCAGACAGAGGAGAAATTTTGGAAACACTGTGAAAGATCTGCTCACTTCTCTTGTCTAATGAAAAACTGGCAGCATCATCTGAGACTTGATCTGCTTCTTGTGTTCCAAGAGAAACATCGATATGTTGTCTTTCAAGTGAATCCAACAAGATAGGTTCCTCTAGACCAACAGCTTCTGAAATAATATGACATGAAATGGGACTGATATGATATTCTTCAGAAACACAAGATGATTGAAAAAACTGAGAACACTTCTCATCCACCTCGAGAGCAGAGATGTAAAGATCATCTATATGGTTACTGCTTTCTTTATTTTTAGCTAAGGGTGCTACTCTGTTTTGAGAATTTTCTTGAATATCATGACCATGGATTTGTGAAAAAAAATGATAAACGGTTTCAGACAAGTCTTCATCATTCATACTTTCCAGATCTTCATTAATACTTTCAATGTACTGTATGAAATCCTCATACTGACCACAACAATCTTCCACTAAAGACAAAGATAGAAAATACCCTTTATAATGCTCATAAAATGTTGTGTGAAAATCTTTTAAAGAAAACAAACTACTAGGTTTCAAGCCTTCATACCAATCCCTTGCTTTTCCCTCTAAAGAATCCATGAACATTTTCATAAGACAGTTCTCATGAAACCTAATATTCAGCTTGTGCACATGTATATGAAATTTGATTAAATGCAAAGTAACATTGTCTTGATCTTCATCTATGAATTTAGGTAAGTAGGTTTGCCAATCTACTTTAGGGATTTGATTCGGAAAACCAGGAATATGAGACCTGCTTAGAGGAACATACCTTCTTGACAATGAAGTCATCTTGAAATATTGAAGTTGCAAATTCTGATTTGAAAATTGAGGAGACTAGCCTGTGAAACAATGGGCTGCTGGGTTTCTTGAATGTGGAGTCGCCATGAGACCTTCAGTATCTCAAATTTTGATATGGAGTCACTGATCCTCCTAGTGGAGTTACCTTCGCACTGGAAATTTTTTGAGTGGAGTTGCCAGGTGAATGATATGACCTTCTTGATGTTTTCCTGTTGTTCACCATCAGCATTTAGATCTGAACTTTGTCGTTCTCCCACGGATTGTGAAACAATCTCTTCCCTGGCAATGGCGCCAATTTGTTAACACCAAAATTGACCCCCTAGGTTGTGGAGAGGGTAATCCTGGGTAACTACTAACGAGTCTTTGACTTATGCTTCTGACCTAACACAAGCAGAGAGGGCTCTCTCTTTAACTTTCAGAAATGTTGTAGATCATCAAGATTGTTAGTAATGAAGCAACAGACTAGCATTCAACATTTAAGATATTGAATGAATAATAGGTGCAGAAGATCAGATTTCTGCTGGAACAAATTATTTAAAAACTTTGTAAGAGAATCAGGAGGAGAACTGTAGGGAAATGGAGTCAAAAGATGAATCATAAAACACATAACAGTGCAGCTGCATAAGATATCTAAACAGAGGCAAGGTAGCCACCCACGCACAGTCAGAGAGATTTAAGAGGTGAAACAGAAGAAGAATGAATAGTCCATCAATGTAAGGCATCTAACAAGGATGAATCCTACATCAACTTTAGCAGAATATATTTGGTGAAATACTTGGAATAAGCTAAGCAAAGCATAATCTCAATGAATTCTACTTAACTATTACCCTGATCCAAGCATGAAGGAAATAACACATAATGGAATAACAAAGAGAGAAACACATTTGCACATTGGAAAAGAAGGAGACAGACTGCAAGAAAGATGACATAGGAATTCTCTGCAAATAACCCAACCTCAAACACTACTGATGTATTAACAATAAAATCTCAAAAATTAGAGTTGAGCTCTCCTAGGATTCAGCCCAATGATTCACTCACCCTTAGTTGTTCTATTACAATGAATATATAGCTGTTTTGAGACTCATAGTCGACCTAATCCTAACAGAAAATAGTTACAAATTTAGTGATAGCTCATCAATACAACTCTGCCACCTATCTTTTAAAAACAGAATTTAGGCCTAACTGCTTTTTACATCTGGCAGCAATTTTCCCTAAATGACAAAAAATTATTAAAATAAAAGACAGAAGATATTTGGATGCCCTCCAGGTGGCTGCCCCTATTATCTCTGGAATCATCATTTCTGCCCACTTCTAAATGCCAAGTATACCTCCATTTAGCCTCCAACTTTTACCCCATGGCTTTGTTAAATTCCACCCCAAAAGATATAATAGCAGGGTTGCAAATTCGTCAACATGCTTTCTTGTTGGCACCATCCCTACTTCTACTAGAAAATGCACCAACTGAATCTTTCAAAAAAGAATGACTTCCTCAATGACCGCAAGAGACTGTTGATCTTCAATCTTCTCATCTCTTAGATCAACAATGGTTTTGCAACCATTTTCTAATAACCATTTTAAACCTTCCTCTGTGACCTGGTCTCCTCTTTAGAATACCACTTCATCATTATTGGATGTTTCGCTAGCTCTCTCAGGATATAAGCTAACAGCAGACTAATTTGGTAATATTGTGTGACATGGAGATCCTTTGAAATGAGGAAAAACTAGCATCATAGAAAATATTCTTCTTTTGTGGAATTGGAAACAAAGAACATGAGGAAACGTAGCAGATGACTTCTACGTTTTAAATGAAATTCGAATGTATATTATGACAATATCACCTTCCCTGGTGTTTTCATTGTTTTCAGCTTGACCGAACCCCTCGACCTGAGCAAACCCATGATTCTTAGCCTGTATAATGGTTAGAAATAAATTGCAGAAGCCGTAAAATCGATGTGGGTGTGTCTCTTCATCTGCTACAGCGAATGGAACCAACATCGACCCTCGATGCAAATCTTGTCGAATCCTCCATGAATAGTTTGGATGCTCTATGGCCATTCGGCGTGCATGGATTGGCATTAGATTGAAATCCACACAGAGGGTATTGGCCTCCCGTGTTCTCAAACCTGCTATCAAATATATCCCACACCAGGACGAAAGGCATTTTCTCTGCCTTGTCACATTCGACGTTAGGGTTTGGGAGTTTTGGTGCCTCTGTCACATGCAAAGACATACCGCAAAATGAATGGGACCACCTTGTTCTATTGAATGGGCCAAAAACTCGACCTGATATGTATATAAACCCTTGCCTCTGGCGTTCTTCAAATTCTATTGACCGACGCCATTTACCTTTCAGCTGGAAAATAGACATAAAACCAATGTTGGCTGTGCAAAACGATTCAAAAAGGGTACCTGCAAATGTTTCCACGACCATTGACTTGGTCGAACCCAGCTTCTCCCTTGAAGTTCCCATTACACAGCCAAATCCCAAATTTATACAAGTTAAGTTCCGCCTCAGAGAACTTCAATGATGATGATGAATTTCTCAGGCCAAATACCATCACAAGTGCACCACATTTTTATTCTTTGCCAATCGGCATGCAACTTTAGAAGATGAGAGAGTAATTTTCTCTGTGTCCAAGGAAACGACTCTTCAGAGAGCATCTCGGCTCCTACAAAGTTTGCAGATGGATTAAAACAACACTAGGGTTTGGCGACTTTTGACATCTCGGTCAAATTAGACGTGAAAAAATAGAACTGCTTTTCCCTCTTATACCCCAGAAACAGCCTTTGTTTGAGAAGTAGTATCGCATGGGCTCAAAGCAGTTTCCAATACCATTTCAATGTAAATGCGATGAGCCCGGGGAGTGACACGTGAAGTGGTGGTCTCCTCATCGCACCGGCCTTTTTTCCTATCTCCTGAGCATTTGAGCAATACGACGTCAAAATGACTGTCGATTTCATTTGCCACCAGATCCTGGCCATTCCTTATCTCCTGAGCAACTTGTTGATGTGATACCAAAATAAGCCATTGATTTCCATTAGTTTCCAGCTCTTGGTTTCATACGCTACCGTTTCAACGACAATTATATCCATTGCCAACCTGCGCAATCACTTTCCCTGCATCTGCGATATGGGATTTTGTTTCGTCACAAAGTCTGCATAAATGATGCGAACTCGTTCAGACCTGTCCCGGGAGAATGCAATAACAATAGGAGGAATACGTGTTACACAATCTTGTGGTTCCAATAGTTTTCCAAAAGGCAGCATAGCTCTTGATAGCTAATCATATACATGACCTCTCCCCAGTTAAAATGGCCAAAAAAAACAAAAGTGATGGTTGTCATCTGCCATGTTCGAAACAACACGAGCCAGCACAACTCATTGTGGCCCCACTACAGCTACCGCATCTTTTCATCCATCCCACAGCTTAATAGTTGAGCACTCGACTTTGACTGGAGATATCATTGTTTTAGCTTTGGTATTAATACCACATGCAATGCAGCAAGGTTCACTTGATACTTTATATATCCCAACGCTTTTAATTTGTACCAAGTAACGGAAGAGAGGAGCCTTTGGCTTTGGGCGCTTGGTCTCATGGTGAGCCCTTGGTGTTGGGTGCTCAAGATACCTTTTGCTCCAATTTTTAATTAGATCAGATTGAAGGTATTTTCCTTTTGCAACCTTGGTACCTGTTCCCCGGGAAAAATGCCTTCTTCTCGACTAAGATCAGAACCTATTTCATGAAAAAATGTTTTTATTTTGCACCGCCAATGTTGCCGAAAGATAATTAATGTCGTCAGAAGACAATTAATCACAAAAAATTTTGGGGTGCTGACACTCACCATCATTCTGCTCGCTCTCATCCTTTCCGAGTCCATCTAGCCACATCCACTTTTTCCTTATTTATTTTTCTCTTTGCTCAGTGGGACCTGGCATATCTTCGGTTTGGGAGAGTGTTGATGTCCATTTTTGTCACCATTTTTTATCATCAAATATACTATGAGTGGCGTTATTTTCACTATTTTGATATAATAAATCACTCTTTCCGCCATTTAGACCATCAAACAGATCAGGTATGCATATATTTACTTACCACATAAATTCTGATCAAATATTTCTATATTATGAATTATTGATGTTTAATGTGACATTTCAGGGCATACTTGGCATTTAGTTTTGATTTACAGGCTGTGGTTTTTCAAATGACCCTTCATTCAGACTGCGTGTTTATATTCCTAACGTTCATCTACGTCCAACCCGTCATTCAACCTTGCGTTCATCCCATAGAATCAACGGTTAGCATATTTCTTACCATTAAAGTGAAAAACGGACACGTGGGTTCTGTTAACCACGTGGTGGTTATGGTAGGTGAGCCTCCATTATAGAAGATCCGCTTCTATGCTCGCCCAGCTTGACAGTACATGCCCCTGCTCACGCCAACGCTCTAGAAGATCCGCTCCCTTGTTCGCTCATCCTGCCAGCACATGCTCCTGCCACATCGAGGTACCAGTAGTTCCATCATCCCACGCTCATCCTGCCAGCACCTACTTCTACCCACCGTTGAATGAAACCAACACACAGATGTTCGCACCTTGGAGAATCGGTGTTGTGGACTATAAAAACGGCCTATGCGCTGTCATAAGTCACCATACATCCATTGCACATACATTAAGACTATTATTTTTAGAGAGGTTGACTATATTGACCTTCTCTCCATTTGTAAACTTATAAATAGATGCTTTCTCTGAAGAAAAAAGGATATAGATAGAGTAGTAGAACCATACATTTACGCTGTATAATTTTCTTAATTGAATGGAAGCTCTTATGTTTTGTTGTTCTGTTGGTGATGACTAAGTTAATCTACTTTCGACCTCTGTCGATGGGAAGGGCCCCTCAACAAACAGATGTTTCATTTGTGTATATTCTGTTATTTCTTTTGATTTGCAGATAAGTAATCTTAACTTCCAGTATGTATAATTTTGTTTTCCTTTAGGTGATGGTTAATTGTTCATAAACTGTAATTTCTGTTGTTCATATGTAATTTACATTTCCAGAATTTAAATGACCGGTCATGCATAGTTTCCTTTAGTTTGCTTTCAGTCTTTTCATTTGATAAAGTTAACTAGTTAATGTTTCAGAGTTTAGTTCATAAGTTATAATTAGTTCTGATAATGTTTCCTATAGATGTTATTTCTTTGCTTTCTTTTAAACTATATTTTGCTGCTAACATAATCTATTTTGCAGAATTAGGAATGGTTGACCAAGCTTAATAGTTTGTAGTTTGTTTTCAGTCTTCTTCCATCACCTATAATTAGATATTGCTTCAAATTCTTTTATAGTTAGCATTAGTTTCCTTAGTTTCTCTCTGTTAGTTTTTCTTCATGTAGTTGTAAGTTAACTCTATCTTCCATCTTACTTTTCTTCTCACATATCATAGAAATAGTTCATCTTCTTAGATAATGATTAGAATAAATAATTTCTTGTTAGTTTAGCCTCTAACTAATCCATCTATTGCTTCCTTTGCACTGTAGGATCATATGCATTAGCCAGCTGGTAATTAAAGTCATCCAAAATTCTTCTTTTCCTTAGTTTAGATCGTTTTCTTCCATTTGGACATGCATTTAGACTGTCATTTGGATAGGCATTCGGATTGTCATTCGGACAGACATTTAGACTGTCATTCAGACAAGCATTCGGATTGTCATTCAACGATAATTCTTCTTGTTTCTAATTAACAGTTTTTAATGTAATTAAGATCATGTTTTATGTTACATAGAGTTTTAATTAAGTTTTGTCATTCTTCTTAGTTTCCTTACTATTTCTTCTAATCTTCTTTTCAACTAATTTTTAAAATCATGTCTTTTATGTTGGATTTTGCTAATAAGTTATTGTTTTAGAATGTATCAGTTTTATTTTTAAGTACAGTTTATTATAAGTTTTCAATATTTGCTTGAGATAAGATTTAATAATTCTATTTTCTAAGTTATTTCAGTTTTGATAGTTTTTTCATTAATCATAGGATTAGTGTCCCATTTCATATAATTAATGAAGATGATCATAACATAAGATTTGGATCATAAATAAATATCCTTATCAAGTTTTCTACTTGTTTCTATATTAAACATCTTTATCAAGTTTTCTACTTGCTTCTAAATCAATTCAGTTCAATTAAACATCTTTATTAAATTTCCTACTCATCGCATTCGTTAATCAGTTTCATGTTTTCATAGATAGAATCAGGGAAAATTTTAGGGGCGAATTATAGCCCATGGGCGAAATTATAGGGGTTACCAAAAGACCATGGGCGAATTTTTAATATGAAACGAGTTTTTTTAAATTTAACATATTAGCCCCATATTTATTTAACCCATAGTCAAAGGAAATCGAATAGCCAAATTCGCGAAAGAGGAAAATTTAATGTAGCCAAGTAAAATAATCGCGAAATGGTGAATTCACCCAAAATTTCGAGTAATGGAGGCCCCGAAGAGTTGGTTCGCCCACCATTTAGGGTAATGGAGGCCGCGAACAGTTGGTTCGCCCAGCCATTCTAGCTATGGCAGCTCGTGTAGCACCATTCGCCCTTGATTTCGAGTGATGGTGGTTTCTAGAGTTACTATTCTCCCTTGATTTTAGGCAATGGCAATTTTTCGAGCCCCATTCGCCCTTGATTTCGAGCAGTGACAGTTACTCCTTTAAATCTCGTTTGGGAACTCCAGTAACCATTCTGTGATAGTTTACTGTTCTCCTATTTAGTTTGAAGAGAGAAAGGGCCAATCTGAGACTAAAAAAGGGCGATACAGTGGAGGTTTCAAGTGATGAGGAAGGATTCACTGGAGCCTGGTTTTCTGCAACCATACTCAGGAAGGTTGGCAAGGGCAAGGGCAAGGCGTTCTTGGTTGAATTCAAGGACCTGATGACTGACGATGAAAAATCAAAATTGAAGGACAAAGTAAAAGCCCATCTGATAAGGCCTGAACCTCCAGCTTTGAATAGACAATGTTTTTTCCTTAATGAAGAGGTTGATTTATATGATCAAGATGGTTGGTGGAGGGGAGTTGTTGATGGCATCCTGCCTCAAAATAAATATGTTGTTTACTTCAGCCAGACTTTGGAAAAATTGGAGTATGATATAACACAGCTCCGCCTTCATCAGGATTGGACACATGGCAAGTGGGTTAATAATTCAGAGGTATGTGTTTCAACATATTTTTAATTGGTTATGAACAGATTTTCACTTTCAATTGGTGGTTTAGATATCCATGATTGTGTTGGTTGTGGGTTAGGCTTTCAGTGTATTGGATCAAAAAAATTGAAAGCTTATTTTTCATAATTTTTGAGTTTCAGTTCAAGCTTGTGACTGTAAGAGATATCAGATGTTCTTTTCTAGTGGTTGGTATTATATTTTTTCTGTGCATGAAGTTATGAACTGTAGAAGCTCTGGATTTCCTTGGTTATACTTCTGATTTATTTGTTAGGAGTGACTTCAGACTAGTGATTTTAGAGGCTGGCATTGTTCGATTAGTTGTCCCGAGTTCTATTTTGTTGAAGTATATAGGGTGTGCAGTGACATAATGCAGCCTTCAATGTTAAAAGTAAATTGCATAAAATAATAGAATTGGAGGCCTTGCACTGGTTTGTTATGGAGCCCTGTTTAGTTTCACTTAATTGCATGCCAGAATGGATTGGACTTATGAGAATGTCTTATTTCAAAACTGAAAGTATTAGTTGCCCCCCCTCAAATGTTCCTGGAAGCAAGGTCTCTGTTTTAAAAATGATCATGGTATGCAAACGGTCCTCTTCTTTTAGGATGGTAGTACTAGAATACTTTTTCTCAGAATGACTTTTTTCAGAGAGGCCTTCTATGCTCTTTGGGGGGATTTGAGTTTAAAGTTCAGTCCTTGAGAGTTGCATGCTATCTTCTATTGGATTTGAGCAGCAAAGGAGCACTCTCTCAAGTTAAAGGTTCTAGAGAATGATTGGTTATATTTTGTTATGATATTCTTCTGAGAGATATAGGATATACCATGTTAACTTCTTCTAGAGTTATATAGACAGGAAAAAAACCCAGCTTTTGAATCATTAAGTATTGTAGAGCTACTGCCAGTATCTATTGTTTACCTGATACTTTTCAACGTTTACTGTTTTCTAACTTGGTCAGTAACGTAGTCTATTACATAATTTTTTATTGTTCAAACTCCATTGATTCCAATCAATTTACACACAGACATCAGATCCAACACTGGGCACACTGTACCTTCAGAGAGAACGGGGCTTCATAACATCTACCATGGTTTTCCGTTCACAAGATAGGGCCCACCTTCTTTGTAAAGCTCCTAAGTTCCAATGAAGAAACATGCCACAAGAAATATCAAGTGGCAAAGCGTGTTTTACAGATTCACCATTGTTCTAACCTGAACACATATCTATAATGCAATCATAGTTGATATGCTTCATGTCAATCTCTAATTAAGATAAGCTTGCATGGTAGTGTCTTATAGCCAGTGGCTAATTTTTGACGGGTAGCAATGCATTATAAGATGACTCAAGCTTTTGCAGTTATTTGAGTTGTCCATGGTCTTCTGGATTTTTCAGTGCGTAAGAGATTTGAAACCAACGTTTCAAGCAGAAACCTTGCTCATCTTCATGGAAGCAGAGCTAGCAAGAATTTTATGAAGAAACCATCATAAAAAAATTTCATGATAGTTTCTTCATAAAATTCTTGCTAGCTCTGCTTCCATGAAGATGAGCAGGGTTTCTGCTCGAAATGCCGGTTTCAAATCTCTTTCGCAGTGAAAAATCTAGAAGACCATGAACAACAATGCATTATGTTATAGGTTAGTAGCCTAATTTTAATATTCATCAAATGCTTTGTTTGCATGATTTTAATAGACTTGATGCATCACGGTCTATTATTCTAAGTTGTGATATAGCAATTTGGAAATCAATGTTAAAAGTAAATTGCATCAAGTAGTAGCATTGGAATTTGGAGGTCTTGTACTTCCTTTTTTATCCATGAAAAAAGGTTTATACACGATATTTCAAGTTTGAAGTCAGAATATACATACAACTGCCCTTTAAGGCTCAAAAAATAAACAGTCTTAGGATTGCCCTACAGCTCTCTCTGTTTCTATCCTATTACTACTTATTACAGTCTTACTAGGCTCCTTAATGGCAGCCTTCATAAACAGGAACTTTTCCATCCTTCTTTCAGCCGAAAGGCTCCATCAGATATAACAAAAAAAACACAGAGATAAACTGAAAACAAGGACTTTATAAACCCCTGCATCAGTTAAAGATCTTTCAGAAGCTGAAACTTGGGTCCCTCTTCTGAACTCTTCTCAGAAAGGTACCCCTCTGGCAACCCCATTTAGCATCCCCGATGGGTTTTTTTCATTTTCCGCATGGTTATTAAAGGGCAAACAATATATGGTAATCACATTGAGTTTGATTAGCATTTCTCGTGGATTTCTGCACCATCGAATGAGAAAATCGAGTCTCGTCGAGTCATCTTTGCAGCTGTTCAGTCTATCTTTGATGCCACTGTGAGTTATAGGTTAGCCTTTCTTCCACATGGCTTATTGTAGTTGTCAAATATTGGAGCTGAAATCTTAGGGTTGAATACCAGAGAAAAGTAACATCATGGGTTCTCTGTATTTCCACAATTTTATGTTTATTTCCATGCCCAGTTCAATTTTGTAGATATTTCAAATGCTGTTGTAAGAATTAGGTTCTTATGCCGATTCATGCTTGTTACTTTAGGCAGTGTTCTTTTTCAATGAGAATTAAGTATTTTTGTGAGTATACATCAGTACTCTCAGTTACAATGGTCTTAAATTTAAGTCCCTCCTAAATTTCTTTGCATTGTTAGGATGTGGGGGATTGATTCTATAGTGTACAATAACTGTCCTTAGTTAATAGGTTTTATCTTTTAAGAGATATCAAAGCTCCACACTGCATCAAATTCAAAAAATGATAATATTAGTAATGCAATCCATCTCACAATGTATCTAAGAATACATGAACATTATGAATATAGAAATTTCATGTACCCAGAACCGTAATAAAGATGTTTCAATTTTGAAGTGAAATTATATTGCACTAAGTTTTTTATCACTACTTTAAATTTATCTCATTCACTACGTTGTAACCCAACTGAAGATCCTTTAAATCCTTCTCCCTAATGTGCCAAGTCCCTTTATTTATTCTTACTTTACTCCCATTACATAAGAAAAATTAAAATCACTTTAGAAGCTCTCTTTCTATCTCAATATGATCAAGCCCAGTTCAAGTTATAAGTCATCTCTAGTTAACAAATGAAGTTCAAACTATCCTCTGCTCGCTTCCTCTATCTCAACACACTTTCCTAGTGCCATATCTATGTGCTATCTAGTCAACAGTCTATGTTCATATCCTTGAACTCACTTTCCTACCCCCAAAACCACTTCTTTTATTTATTGGCACGTTCCTTGGATAATATGAATCCACAATTTGAAGAGACATTGAAAGGATCTCTTGACTGCCATTCATGAGCTCCCTCACATTTTTCAATATACAGGTACCCACAATTCCATTCACACCCTTTTTCCCATTCATTTCATTCATCCCTCAATGCCTAACTTCTCTTCCCACAACACTTCTAACCACTTAAGTGCTAGCACCTCTCAAATGCCTTTATCTCCACACATTTGGACAATCATCACATCTGCCAGCCTCTTAATTCTCTTTTGTTCCTTTAACATTTGTGATTCATGTCAGACCAAAAATTTAGTGCTTCAAAGTTGAGTCCAAGATATTCAAGGTCTATTTCCGTTGTATGCAAACAATCATCACTATATTAAGAGAGGTGAATACTAAGTTGAAAATGAGTATTACCTCTGCACTACCTTTTCGAAAATCTCCTTAGAATGTTGCTCTTCATGATTTTCATTTTTCAAGGTGTATGCTTAGGAGACAATAGTTAAATATTATTCTTGTCAGGTGTTAAAGAGTCTAGTTTACGAGCATAATATTTTTGTAGAACTCATGGTTCATATAGCAACTCTACCAAGGGATGAAGTCTAAATTCTTTAAATTGAAACTCATTATTGTTTGCATGTTTGGTGAGAGAAAACATTAGTGTCTAAGGTAATAAAATTATCTCCTTTGGTGGCTTCAAGCAACATGATTCAAGCTATAAAAAATGGAACATGAAGATAATCCCCTACATGGAAAGTTTGACATAGCGATTATGAGTTTTGTTAGGCTGATGGATCAACTCCTACTCATTAATGAGATAATTCACAAGATTAAAAAAGGTAAAAGTGTAGAACAAGAGGAAGACTTCAATGCTAGTTGGTTTCAAGAAGAAGAAAAAGAAGAACAACATGCTCCTTCATGTAAGGCTTGGTGTAGAGTTTGTAGAGCTCATCTAGAGAAATTTTGTAATATTTTTAAACAAATGGCATGCCCCGAATTTGTCGAATGTGATGAGGGAATTTCTAATTCCAGTAAACATTCTAGCACTATAAAATATAAAGTATATTGTTGATTGTAAGCCTAAGACAATGATAACATTTTTCTTTCTTTTCTCCTAGAATTTTTTAAATTAACCCAAGGATAGTGTCCAAATGTCAATGAACGAGAATTTAATAACATTTCTATGCTTGAGGAAGATGATAAACCATAGATACTATCTTTCCTAACTAATTTTTTTGAATAGGATAATGAATCAATGGAGGGAATAGAATATGAAACCCCTTAGATTATTAAAGATAAATCTTATTTTATTATTCTTAATGTAATGAAGAACATGTCGGTTTTAAAATGGATTCCACATCCCTCCATCATTCACATGATCCTTTTGTTGAAGCAACAACAAAGAAGCGCAAGGAAGAGGTAATGCAAATGCCATCATTGAAGAAATCAACATTCATAATAGCCATACCAATTTTGAGTTGGACAATGACAAATCAAGAGAACGTGATTATTATGGACAAGGCCATGAAGATGAAATTGTGACTTTAAAGAACCTCCACTCGTTGTTTAACTCATGAGTAAAAAAAGTCTTATTAGTGGACATCATCCACTCCAACATTCACCCTTATGTTAGTTTCTTTACATGTTGCTATGTATGTGTTCTCCTTGTTGTTGTGGCACAACGTGATGAGCATAGTCTATAGCAACAGTAGACTTAGTGCAGCATACACAGTTTCCTTGCCTCGATTCCCTTGTGTTGCAGTAAGGATAGTGGACTAAAGGTGCAACAGAAAGTGTCTTAGATGGGGTGCAACATAAGTAGACATTGATAAAGGTCCCATGCATGCCAGCATGCATTCATCATTCTTGAACAATTTGTATTTTTAGTTATTTTGAGAATTAGAAATTGGTTTTCTTACTTCATTTTAGCATTCATAGATTTAACTAAAGGAAGACTGAGCACATGAGTTAGATATTTTTCCGGAGTTAGAATAGGGCACATATCCTTAGGAGTGAGGTACTCTCTTTCTTTCATGCATGCATTACCTCCCAGTGGAAATGTCATACAATTGATATTGCCACCAATAGTAAACTGCATTGGTTGCACTTACATAGCTATGGCAATCTTTGAGATAGCTTAACTTAGAACAAGAAGTATCCACTTGCAACCACATGGTAGACATTTCACCTACAAATTCTCAGAAAAAGCACAAAATCTTTTCTCAAGTTGAGCATAGCAAAGCAAGTAGCATTCCATCATTTATTACACCAATTTCGATAACCAAGTACTTGCTGGATATCCAAATTTATTATATCTTACTGAGCAATGTCATTTGCCATTTCAGCAATTCTTTACAGCTCCTCCATATTTGCTCAAAACGTGTGTGTTTGGTAGCTTTCTCATGCTATTCCCTTGCCGATGCCTACAATTAAATTAAAGTATTACTAATAGAAAACAAAGAGTGGTCTAAATAGGTCGATCTTAGAGTCTCTCTAATTGGTGCTGACAAGGCTAGGCCAGGAAAAGACGAGCAATTCCTGAATTGTAACCAGTGTTTGAAAATTATTAATGAGGCATTCTGATAATTGGATACGCATAGAGTTCAATTTAAAGAAAGCGAAGGCTTTGAATTTGCTAGTTTCAATTAACATTCTTCAAGTGTCTTGAGTATTTGTGGTCAATTTGGTGAGGAAACTTAAAAACATGGTTTAAATTTATATGTATGAAATCTATAGTTTCCTGAGATATTTAATATTTCCGAGACATGCTCTTTAGTGTGCAAAAATATTACAAGTTGATGCCTTTCAAGGACCATTGCATCATGGTCTAACGCTGACATCAACATGTGCAGGGACTATTGTCGGAGGCATACAAAGACTCTATGAGAAGAATGTTCGTCTCTATAACAAGTTTTCTTCTTTGTATTACTTGTTTATGATGAATAGGTTAAAAGGAATTCCCTTCTCAACAGGTTCCATAGATTTTTACAGTTGTATTGAAAATCACTATAAAACACTTAATTGGGATATACATGCTTGCATTCTATAAAGAGATTAGATTCATATTTTAAATTAAGAAGGATATTGAATAGGAATTTATTTAAATGTTTAATACCCAATCTAAGTCTTTACTATCCAATTGTTTTCACAGCTCATGAGGTTGGGATGGGAAGAGCTGGACTTGAATAACACTTGGACACCTATGTACAATATGTAAAAGCTAAGATGACTTTAAAAATGAGAAGAACAAGAGTAATATCCAGAAGGATCAGACCTTTGTAGTTGCATTTCTTTGTTTCTTGACATGGAGGATTTGTAACTTGTTGCTTGTAATGATGTTGCTGAAAAGACAATAGTTAAATCACTAGAAACCCAAATAAAAATCCATCATACACAACCCATATTTTGAGCTGCAACTTGCATGGATTCAGATTTAAATTCATAACAATACGAAAAATATGGATGCGATAAATTGTCCAATCATCAATGTCCATTGTCAAAACTGAAGATACATGCCCGGAACATCTCCGAAATTTGCTTGGGACATTTCTGAAATCTACTTGGAATGTCTCACCATTAGGGTTGTGCCTTGTTTTAGGTTGCTTGTGGTTTCCTTCAAGGTTGAAACCTACTCCATAAGTTTGCACATTGATGGATGAGGACTTTTTCCAGCTGAGTACCATCACCAACGAGGAACACAAATGGGTCTGCCTTCCAATGCAACTGCAAAACACCTCAGGCAGTGGTCTTTCTAAACATAAGAAGGCCCCCTTCTAAGGCTTCTATGCATTGCTCTTCTAACTTGTGAAGATATACTCTCTTAGGGATGCATTATTAGAGAGTGTTAGAGCTCTCGGACCTTTCTTCTTCACTCCAATATCTACTCAGATTTTACTGTTTAAACCTTTCTTATGGTTTTTGGTTTTTGGTTTCTGGTTTCTGGCATTGGATCCCTTCGGAGTCACATTCTGCTCCAATATCCCATGCTACACACTCATGTGATATTCAACTGATATATGCTAGTTTTTTTTATGGTGCGGTGGGTGTATTCCATTCTGGATCACTGCGGTTATGATGTCGAATTAATCTATATTCCTATATTTCATCGAGTATCATGTAAGTCACACTACAAATAATCTGATGAGATGTCATATGATGTTGATAGATTTTCATGCGTTTCAATGGGATGTGGGATCATGTGCACTTGTGCATATGTGGGTATGTGCTATAGTTTGTCATAGTATTCAAGAAGATCCCTCCAAATATCTTAATAAGAGAAATATAAAGAAACAAATCCCTAAGTAACCTAGTATTGCTCATATAAAACTTTGTTTCTAATTCCCTCAACTACCCATATCATTCCACGAAACAAAAACATTATCCCACCTCCTTCATGGACTTGCACTTTGGGAAATCCAAACACATGGAGCATAACCTACATCTGCATCTAAGAAACCTGATAACCTTGATTGTAGGAGTTTAGTTGTATATGCTTGGTTAATACATATAATTGCAATTAGCTTAGTTGTTCTTTGTACAGTAAAATGGTATAGTACAATTGTTGCTAAAAGTGGCCATTGTCATGAGTGTTTGTCCTGAATAAAAGGCTATTGTATTGGGTAATATTTCTGTCATCTAATATGTACTTGTATTTGATCTTCATTTATGTTGCATTTATGTTGTGTACCCACTTGTTATTGCACCTCATCCATCTAAACCAAACCAATTTGCATTGGGATTGTTTGATGGGGGTGTGCAAGTTTTGGATCCCTTAGAGTCCGAAGGAAAGTGGGGTACTGGACCACCCATGGAAAATGGTTTAGAAAACAATACTTCTATTTTTTTAACAACTGGAACTTCAGGTTCAGAGCAAGCCCCAAGGTGATTTGTTTCTATTTAATATTGCATATTTACACTGAACCAACTACAAGCTCTTACAGTGGTGATCACATATTTTAATTTGGGTCCCTCATTTGTTGTGTATCCTTTGAGTTGTCACATTGAGTGCCTTCTGTATTCAAGGATTAATTGTATACTGTGATGCCAAGTTACATCAATGCTAGTGCCTCCACATCTTTACTGATGCATGGGTTAAGCTGTCCATATAAAGTCGTTGCTGGAAATCCCTTTTGGATATCAGTAGTCAATATTGGTGGCCCATGTTAAGTTTGAAAATTTATGAGGCTCTTGAAGACGATATGAAGGATTCCAATGGAATTAATGAAGAACAAATTAGTGAGTCTGATAGTCACCAAGAATATGAAGGACATAGAATTTTTGCCAATGCATCCCATTTGAAAGAAGAAGATAATGAAGGTAAGATATATTACGATGAGGTTTATATCATTGACCAGTTTTAGATGTATGTCTGCAAATTAATTACTTGCTTCTTCAATAATGAAAAACTTGGCATGGAAGAGAAGATTCCAATTGCAAATTGATAGGCCACTTTTTGCAAACACATATGATGAAGATGAATCACATCATTTAAGCATTACTGAAGAAAATACTTATGAAGAGAAGATTACAGAAGAGGAAGAATATGAGGAAGAAGATAATGAAGGTTGAGATATATTACGATGAGGTTCACATCATTTACCAGTTTTAGATGTATGTTTGCAAATTAATTACTTGCTTCTTCATAAGTGAAAGATGTGGCATGAAAGAGAAGGTTCCAGTTTCAAATATAGATAAATTGATATCCCACTTTTTGCAGACACAGATGATGAATATGAATCACATGATTTAAGCATTGCTGAAGAAACTGCTGATGAAGAGAAGATTATAGAAGAGGAAGAATATGAGGAAGAAGTTAATGAAGGTAAGATATCTTGCAATGAGCATCATATCATTGATCGGTTTTAGATGTATGTCTACAAATTATTTACTTGCTTCTTCAATAATGAAAAATGTGGCATGGAAGAGAAGATGCTAGTTTCAAATATAGATTTGCAAATTGATAGCCCCTGTCCATCGCTAGAAGAAGCTTGGATGAGTGGCCAAAAGTGGGGTCAGATGACATTGGAGAATGGTTAACTCCAACAACACCTTGGGAGAAGAAAGATGCTAGTAATTTGAGAAATGGGGCAGAGATGAGGCTTGATTTGTGTTATGTTCAAAGAAATGCACAACTCACAGAATTACAAGTCAAGAGGGAGAAATTTTCATTCTTTGATAAGGATTTCTCAAGGGTGGCTGATCATATTTATTTAGGTAGTGATGCAGTCGCTAGAAACAGAGAGATTCTTGAAGAGAATGGCATTAATCATGTGTTGAATTGTGTTGGATTTGTATGCCCGGAATATTTCAAAAACTATTTGACATACAAGACATTGTGGTTGCAATATTCTCCATGTGAAGATATCACGAGTATAATGTATGATGTGTTTGATTATTTTGAGGAGGTAAGTGAGCAAGGTGGTAGAGTGTTTGTCCATTGTTATTAGGCTGTATCCCGCTCAACTTCTTTGATTATTGCTTATCTCATGTGACGGAAAGGTCAGAACTTTGAAGATGTTTTTCAGTATGTAAAGGCTCAACGGGGTACCACAAATCCAAATATGGGTTTCGCATGCCAGTTATTGCAGTGTCAAAAGAGGGTGCATGCAACTCCATTGAGTCCAAAATTTGTGCTAATATTGTATAGAATGGCCCCACATTCACCATACGATCGGTTACATTTAGTTCCAAAGATTATAAATAATCCTTCACCAGCTACATTGGATTCCAGAGGTGCATTTATTGTTCATGTGCCTTCTGCAATATATGTGTGGATTGGACAATGTTGCAAGGACACAATGACTTTAGCAGCAGAGGCTTCTGCATCCCATTTTGTAAGATATGAGCAATCCCAGGGGCCAATTATTCCTGTCTATGAAGGAAAAGAAAACCCTAAATTTTGGGATGCTCTCTGCAAGGCCCCTATTCATTTAGACAAACCTGGAATGGGTACACAGGAAGCTGAGGAACTTTTAAAAGTTCATGCAGAAGAATTTAGGCTTTTTGTTGGGAATAAGAGGGTAGAATCATATGATGAAGTCTTTGAGTTGTTCCAAACAGTAACTGTTGGAGGGGTTGTGCCCCCAGTTCCATCTTCAGGGGCTGTATCATAAACTTGTCTACCTACAAGAGAAAATGGTTGGGGAATTCTGCATCATCAATTTTAAGCAGGAAACATGTAGAATTTTTCCATGAACCTTCGATGCCGAAAAATCAAGATGGACCAAGGATAAGTCCAATCTAATGCCAAACATGTTCACGAACAATAACGAAGTTGACACTTGAATTCACCAAGGGTGAATTCATTGTTAACAAGTATGTTTTACATTGTAAACATTATATCAGAGTTTAAGTTTGAAGTTTGAACCTACCTTTGATGATTGAATTGTTCACTACATACTACAACTCTTTGGTAATGAATATGATGCTCTGTTTCATTTCATGGCTCATGTTATTTGTTACAGTTTGCTGATGACAAATGTTATATGTTGAAACTTGATGGTTGATGTTATGGTTGATCATTTGATTACAATGTTATAACTGCTAGATGATTGTTGTTATATATGTACTATATAGTTTATACTTTAATGATTATTAGTAATACAGTGGTTGAATCTATGTTTTCATGTTTTCTACAACTAATTCGACATTCTACATGGTTTTTTTAACATATATACATCAAAATATACTAATTATATACTATATGAAAAATGATCATCCAATTCCTAAACAAGACCAGCTGGGGGTGGAACCCTCTAGAGTCTAGCCATCTCAACACATATTTAGCAACAAGAATATGACCCTCAACGATGACATCGATCAAGCCAAGCCTTCCCTTGTCCTTGGGAATGGTACACACATCCATGGGAACCATAGTACACACATCCATGGGAACCATAGGAATTCCCCTCTCTCCACCATCCTTGGACCGTAAATATGATTTATGAATATGCTAATAGCACTAAAAATAGGCATTGCTAGGAAACCAACAAGAGACATATCAGACATGTGAAGCTTACAGAATGTACCCAACCACTATCAACTTCCTAGCAAATGGGAAGTCCTTATGCTTCCAACATGAATTTTTCTCTGGAGCCTTTAGAGATTCCAATTCGTATGATTTTGGATATGACTCTACTCTCTGTGAGTGTTGAGCAGCTCTCAGTTGATGGATCCCTTGCATGCTTGGATACCTTTTGTTCTACTTCAGTTTCTATGATTAGTGACAACAAGACATATTTTTTGGTTGGTTGGGTTGGAAGCATCTCGAGGCTGTTAACCATTAACAGCCTCGATATGCATTACAAGTATCAAAAAACATTAACAGTGCATGTTAGGGAAGCAGTAATGGAAAATTCCATTCCTATGTCAGGGATTCATCATCTATTCAGGAAAGGCAAGGTGCAGGCATCCTTGTTACTTTATTGGTTAAGGAATTAGGAGTAAAGTTGGTGGCATATGCTCCCTTGCCTGTTGTTCCTCTTCTGGGATGTATGAGTGACATTGATCCCATTGTGAGACAAGTGTAACACATAGCTTTGTTTCTCTAGTTCCACTTCTTCCACTCGCAAGGGGTGTTCCTCCACCTACTGGACTTAGTGAGAATCTATCATCAAGAACTGCTGAAGATGCTCACTCTTTGGAGTATTGAAGTGCCTAGGGAAAGTATTGAAGTGCCTAGGGCATCTTTATCATCATTGGATGAGTTTTGAAGTGACTAGGGCAAGTAATGACGTGCCTGGGAAAATATGGAAGCTGATGGGGGCATTTTTATCTTTGTTGTGATAATTTTGAAGTGCCTGGGGAAAATATTGAAGTGTTTGGGAATTTTTATCATCGTTGGGAGAATTTTGAAGTGGCTGAGGAAAATATTGAAGTGCATGGGGTGTTTCTATCATCACTGGGTCAATTTAGAAGCACACTGCGCAAGTATTGAATTTCCTGGGGGAAATTTTGAATTGCTTGGGGAAAATATTGAAGTGCATGGGGATTTTTTATCATCATTGGGAGAATTTAGAAGTGCCTCTAAAAATATTGAAGTTCTTAGGGCATTTTAATCATCTTTCGGAGAATTTTGAAGTGCCAGAGCAAGTATTGAAGTGCCTGGGGCGTTTTTCTAGTCATTGGGTGAATTTAGAAGTGCCTGGGGCATTGTTCTCATCATCGGGTGAATTTAGAAGTGCCTGGGGTTGTTGTTTATCAATGTATGGATGCTTTTATAGTGTTGGGACATTTTAAAATAATTATGGGCAAAGTTATCACTTGTCGAGGCAAAGTTGTGTGGATTGGGGCATTTTTGTGATTGCCTGGGTGATTATATCATTGTTAGGTGTTTTTCTCCCTTTCCCAAGGCAAATATTGAAGCACCTAGGTCATATTTATCATCATTGGATGAATTTTGAATTGTCTAGGGAAACTAATGAAGTGCCTGGGAAAATATGGAAGCGGACGGGGGCATTTTTATCTTCACAGCGAGAATTTTGAAGTGCCTGGGGAAAATATTGAAGTGTTTGGGCATTTTTATCATTGATGGGAGAATTTTGAAGTGGCTGAGGAAAATATTGAAGTGCATGGGGCATTTCAATCATCACTGGGTCAATTTATAAGTGCATGGGGCAAGTATTGAAGTGCCTGGGGCAAGTATTGAAGTGCCTGGAGGGGATTTTAAAGTGCTTGGGGAAAATATTGAAGTGCATGGGGAGTTTTTATCATCCTTGGGAGAATTTAGAAGTTCCATTGAAAATATTGAAGTGGTTAGGGAATTTTTATCATCTTTTGGAGAATTTTGAAGTGCTCGAGCGTATTTAAGTGCTTGGGAAGTTTTTCTAGTCACTACGTGAATTTAGAAGTGCATGGGGCATTTTTCTCATCATTGGGTGAATTTAGAAGTGCCTAGGGTTGTTTTTATCAATGTATGGATGCTTTTATAATGTTGGGACATTTTAAAACAATGATGGGCAAAGTTATTACTTGTTGAGACAAATTTGTGTGGGTTAAGCCATTTTAAGTAGTCACTGACAAATATGCAACTCTCCTACCATTTGAAACCAAAGAGAAGAAAGTTTGGTGAGAAGATTGGTTGGAATCTTTGAATTGGTCCAAGAGATATCTCTCTATATAAAGGAAATGGCCCACTACTAGGATATTCAATTAATTCTATCAATTTGTTGGCCTGTCAAGATTCATGACCCCACATGTCCATTGGACCATTAAGGGACGAGATAACAAGTAGAGTCCCTACTTTCCCCGAATCTAGTTAGTGTAGTCGTGTTTCATCAACACCTTCTAGTTGTGAGTGATCAAATACTCCTTGTGAAATATATAAATAAATCCATCCTCTCCTCATTCATACACTTGTTCATTCAAGAGTCTAGGAGTCCAGAGAGTCCATAGTTGAGCTCTAGTGTATGTTCTTATGTTGCACTACCTTAGTAATCTACAGAATCAAAAGCTTGAGTCTTATTGGCAAAATATTCACCAAATTTTTACTATATTTTATAAATCAGTGAAAGATTCGCCAAGTTTTTAGAATTTTTTTTAATTAAGTGAAATATTCGCCAAGATTTTACAATATATTATAATTTAGTGAAATATTCGCCAATATTTTACAACATTATATAATGAAATGAGCGATTCGCCAAAAAATTATATATACATATTATATTATTGATAAAATCGCCTTCAAATTTTCCTATATATCGGGGAGATTCGCCCATTTTTTATACATATAAATTTTGGGGGGGTTCTTAAAATCATCCCTGGATAGAATAAATTATTGCATTTGAATTATGAAATTCATGGAAGTAGTTTAAAATCATATAGTTGCATCTTTAGTTAGCTTAGGTTAGTTCAAGTCTTCAATCCTACACATATAGTGATTGCATCTCATAAGCTCCCTTCTCGGGTTGACAATTTAAATATTGGAATTATTTAACACATACTAAACACCAACATTGCACATTTGGTTTTATAAATTCACTTGCATATTACCAATTTATGCTTGCAAGGAGCTTGACTAGCTCCCAAGTTTCATTCTTCTGTAATTACGCAAATTCCTCATCAATAGAAATCTGCCATCTTGGATCATGTGAGGCTTCCTCATATGTCTGAGGATCATAATATATCATCATAAAACATTTTTCAGAAAGGTAAGTATCATTCACATTGAGAGCAGTCTCAAATTGTGATCTAGTCCTCCTTTGGTCCTAAGGATTGCCAACTAGTTCACCTGATGCTTGCAAAGTTTTTGCAGCCCATTTAGGCCTTGCTGGTTAGTTAACATCTGCAATAAAATGATCCTCATTGTCAGAAATATCAGAATAAAAAACATCAAGAACATCACTTACTTCTTCTTCATGTGGTGGTGAAGATGGTTCTCCAATTTCAGCGCTCTAAGAGGGATCTTCCTCAAACTGCACACTTATTTCGATGAATTCTTTCTGAGTGGTCATGTTCAGCAACTTATAACCTTTGGATTCATCTGAATCACCAAAAAATAACCATGGTTCACTTTGGGGCTGCAATGCCCTCCCCTTCTCAAGTGGAATCCTAGCCCAAGCCTTTGAGCCAAAAATCCTAAAATGAGAGATGTCAGGTTTGTGACCAGTGCAAGCCTCGAAAGGAGTGATACCTTTGAGAGCTTTGTATGACAATCTATTCTGAATTTAAGTGGCACGATTTATTTCCTCATCACATAGCTTGGGAGACAATGCCTTTTTCTCAAGCATACAAGTGGCCATCTCCTTTAGAGACCCGTTTTTCCTCTTAGCAACCCCATTTTGCTGAGTTGTATATAGAACTGTGTGTTGCATCTGAATGCCTGAAGAGGCACAAAATTGTTGAAACTCTGATTTCACATATTCACCACTATTATCAGATCTTATAACTTTAATATGCCTACCAGAACGGTTCTCAACTGAGGCTTTGAATAGCTTAAACAACCCAAAAACATCTGACTTTAACTTGATGAAATAAATCCAACAATACCTGTTGAAGTCTTCTATGAATGTGAGGATGTATTTTGCATGATTCAAGGACTCATGAGGGAATGGAAATGATATATCAGTATGAATAAGTTCTAATGGTGCAATGGTTCTCTCAGAATTGGATCTCCCATACTTATGATCAAGGTGTTTCCCTAGGATGCAAGATTGGCAAACACCTTTTGAAAAGTTGATATTGGGCAGCCCTATAACCATTTCTTTCTCATGAAGTTGGGAACGGTATTCGTAATTTAGGTGGCCAAATATATCATGCCATAGTTTGCTAGACTCATTGGCATGGGTTAATAGAGCAGAAGGTGAGGGGTTTTGCACAAAATGAGAAAACTTGTAAATTCTAGAACAGTGATCAGTAGTACCAAATGCAATAATTTTTCCTATTGAAATTTCTGCTATCTCAACATCATTGCAGGTAAAGGTTACTCTCTTGGGAAACCTTGTATGGGTCATCTGATAGACTGACAATAGGTTTGCAGCAAGTCGAGGTACTTATAAAACATTATTAAATGACCCAAACTCGAGATCTATGCTACCTTTTCCTTTGCTAGAAGTTTCAGAATTGTCTCCCAATACAATATTTGGACCACTGGAAGAGTCAAGTGAAGTGAAAAACTTACTTGTAGACACCATGTATCTGGATGCACGGGAATCAATAATGAATGAATAAGGTTTTGATGTGATGGCTATCAATGAATGAACTCTCTGTTTATCATCATAATTTTGTCCTCTATCCTTCCTCCTTGCTCTCTCAGGAAGAGGAATGTTGGATTTCTCCAAGAGTTGAGTCAATTGGTCAATGGTTTTCTTCATGCAAGAGCTTTCAGGATGAAAGCCCTTGCTGCAATAATTGCACTTTGTCCTCTCACTCTTCTTGTTCGGATTCTTCTTGAATTTTGATGTCTCTCCATTAAAATTCTATCTATCTTTCCTCTCACTGGTGGTCTTCTTGAAATTGCCTTTCTTCTTTCCTTTCGAACTCTTTGAATCTCCAACATTCATACAGTGGTCTTCAGATGGATTTTTAATGGCTCCCATCAAGACTAATTTGTCTTGTTCTTGTGTCAAAGACTCCATGAAATCTGAAAGTGTCAGGCTCTTCCAATTTTTAATTTCTTTTCGGGTGGAATGGAAGGTCGAGACAAAGATTGAATAGTTGGGGCCAAGCTTGGAGAGAATGGCCAAAACTAATAGCTCATCTTTTTTGTCAGATCCACATTGCTTCAGCTGCAATACAAGAGATTTAAATTTGGAGAATAAATCCTGTAGATTATCAAAATTTTGCGGACTCGAAGAGACTAGCTCATTATCCAATTGGTGGTGTTTCAATTCATCGGTTTTCCTGAACAATTCTTAAAGTTTCATCAATACTTCATTGGGTGAAGTGAGGCCATCAAGATGAAATAGAAGCTCTCTGGATGTAGTGAGACATAACATCCCATAGGATTCATCCCTTGGATTATGCCATTAAGATTTCTCTACTGCTGAGGTTGGCTCAGCTTCAGTTGCCATGGTCACCGTGTAAAGCCCTTTGCTCCTCAGTAGAATCTCCATTTGTGCCTTCTAATCAAAGTAATTGAAGGGAGTGAGTATGATCTGCTATGTATGATCCATTGTTGCTCTAAAATAAACTGATGAACTGATTTTAGAACACTTCTAGATGCAAAAATGTGCCCTCGAGAGAATAGAATTCACCCGGTGAATTGATCAATGCACCCTTCCTGAGATTAGTTGGATCCTACGAGACAATCAAAGATGATAGGAATAGCTTGATAGCTCCGATACCATGTGAAATTAAGTTCACATCCAAGATCTATTCAATAAATTACACTCTCTCATAAGAAAATCTCACACAAGTAGTCAAAGACACAACAATTATGCACAAGAGTAGAATTCTGTATTAATTTCTCACGGATAAAATAAATCAGCCAACCATATAACAGTAATAGGCTTCTTTTAAATAAATTTACAACAGTAATTCGAATGGCTAAAGATGCCAAAAGAATATTCACTTCACCAGACTTGCTAAATATGCTCATCTCCCCTAGGTGGCAAGTAGACTTTCCAAAACTCTCCAAAATCTCACGAATTGCCTAATTAGTGATTTGAAGGTGATGCATGATGGAAAACAATTCCAAATATGAAGTTTGGAAGAAAAACTTATTAAGGAAATCCTTGGGTGCAAAAAACAAGTTTCATAGGTAGACTAGCTTTTCCCCATAGGGTAAAAAGCACTAAAACTCAGAAAATGTGCCTTTCCTAGCTAAATCTTATCCGTAATCTCTTAGGAAAGCATCCAAGTGGCTTAGATGGTGTAATGTCCCCATTTTTACCCCCTTTGCAATAAATCATAAATGATGTAAATATTGTTATCTAATCATGGTGAGGAGCTCAAGGCCAAGGCCCCACCATTGATTTAGCGTTTTATGTATCGGCAATTAAAAAAAAAATAGATGCCTATGGTTCTTGTGCTAGATAGGCACAATTTAAATTAAGACATCATGTAAATACGAATTTTAATGAAAAACCCACAACTAGCTATGCAATGCAACAAAGAGATGGGGGCATGATTCTACAAGGAATAGGGAGGGAAATTATTCAAACCCTTGAGCCAATGGTGTTAATCCATGTGTCAATGAGAAAACCCATAAACCACCAACTACCCATTTTGGGTTATGCACCCAATCATTTAATTCTTCTAGAAATTGGTTGACGTAGTTAATTCCTTGGGAATGAAGAGGTATGGCAGCCAATTTTGTGCATGGGCAAGCCATCAACCTGGAAAAATGTAGTTTTGCTTCTGGGACAAGAAAACACCCACGAAATGGTGCCCAAAGCCATTCTGAACCGATGGTCTTTCCTCTCTCACGCAGTCTGAGCTAGCTGGGCTTTCCCCATCACGTTTTTTAACAATTTCCTATATTTTTCCATAGCTGGGAGCTTGGTTTTTGTGTGGCACAGTGGCTGGGAGAAAGAGAGTCATGTTTTGGGGGTTTATAGAGGTCGTTTCAGCCCCTGAAATGCATATAAACATTTCCTGAAAATGAATGGCTCTCTCAGGGTTTATTTCCCATCTACGAGTTCGTTTTGGTTGCCCACATTTTTCAACACTTGTATTTTTGTTGTTGGGTACGTCCCTGCATTGGTTTGAACTGTGAGCAAGAAATTAGGAGTGGAAGTGGACCTGAATTGGCTTGATAAACCTAGTGAGGGGGATAACCTCTCAAGAAGATCAAAGGGTTGGTTGCTCTTCTATGCACACCTTGAAGAACACTGGAATGGAAGGTATGGCCTAAGGGACTGTGTATTAGTGAAGGGAATACCTCCTTGTGCCAGGTGTGTAGGTATTGTGGGGACCAAGCTAGATAGATCTTGCAGAGGGTGCCCATATCTCTATGGATGATCCCACTAGCTTAGCAATTATTCCTTCCATTGCCTAATAGCCTGATAAACCCAACTGTAGATTGGCTTGGCTGATTTGGTGTATCTTTGGGGCTATGTGTGAGTCTGTTGTTCCTTGATTCCTTATAGAGATCATGCCCAGCTCGGGGGTGGCAGTGTGTTGAGATATTGATAGTCACAACTGGCCTATGGTTGGGTGGAACGTTGCAGTTGCATAGCCAGTTGCTCGGGGCTACTTTGTTATAAGATAAGTACTCTCTTGTGTTAACTTTGCAATTATTTATTTGATGAATATCGTGAATGTATGATGGATGTGTTATTGAAATTACTTCTGCTGTGTTTTCCTATAATTATACATTTCCATATGTCTTTTTATATTATGTGAATGCTTATTTAAAATTTCATGGGGCTAGATGCCCATTTTTAGCATCACGTTCTCTCTATCATGCTAGTATGATGGGAGGGCACATTATAGATGGCTTGTGGTCCACACCGTGGATGTATTTGATCCTCCCATGCTGCCTTGTGGTCCACACAATGGCAATTTCCTAGTCTATTACATACAATTAACCAAAAATGATTAATTAATGCATCTTATGTAATTAAATGACATGGTAGGAAGACTTAATTATTCCATCAATATCGAGATGTGCTCCTTCTATCATTTGTAGAACCTGCAAAACCACTATCAGTATATCCAATCAACTTAAAATTTGAATTTGATGTATACTTGATACAAAAATTTGTTGTTCGAGCAATATATCTTTGTATCCTCTTTACAGCTTGCGAGTGGGTGTTCTTAGGAGACTCCATAAATCTAGAAATCTAACTTATTTCAAACACTATATCAAGTCTTGTTGCAGTCAAGTACATGAGACTTCCTATGAGTCTCTTATACAATGTTCGATCAACTTTTGACCCATCATCATCCTTACTAATTTTTGTGCCAGTTGCAATTGTAGTTATAACTGGCTTACAATACATCATTTTGAATCTTTTCAATATATCATTTGCACACTTAGATTGATTGATAAAAATACCATCTGGGTAAAAACGTGAAGGTGGGTAACACTTCCGTGAGAAACAAGTGCAAAAATACTTAGCGGAGGTTATTCGGCCGATTAATATTTGTTATTCGGCCGAATAACAAATGTTATTCAGTCAAATAATTGTCATTATTCGGTCGAATACCTAGTAACAGTTCTCCGTTTAGGTTAGCGGGGACCCCTGAAGTGTGTGCAAAGCACTGCCGATTGGGAAAAATTTTCGGGTGTTAGTTTATTCGGCCGAATAATTGTTCGACCGAACAATTATTCGGCCGAACAATTAGTCGGCTAAATAATTGTTCGGGACGAACAATTATTTGGCCGAATAATTGTTCGGCCCGAATAATTGTTCGACCGAACAATTATTCGGGCCGAACAATTAGTCGGCTAAATAATTGTTCGGCCGAACAATTATTTGGCCGAATAATTGTTCGGCTGAACACGTTTCCTACATAAAAGCCCAGCCTCGTCCACAGTTTGGCATTATTCGCTGGCAATTTTTTGGACCCCGCATGCGGGCCTGCTGTCAATCAGTGCTGCGACTGTCGATGTTCGCCACCCTGCATGGTTTCCTTGTCGACCCTCGCCCGCTTTGTCGCTACTACTCACCCGCTCTCTGGCCACCCCTCGCCCGCTCTCCTGCCACTCCTAGCCTGCTTTCTCGTCACTACTCACCACAGCACTTGGATGCTCTGTTTGTCAATGAGGCTGCTATCTGCCAGTTCAAAATCGACGTCTGCCATAGGACGGTCGCTCCCTAATCTGCGTGGAGTTAACGGCAGCGGGGTGAGGTTATAATTAGTTTCATTGTTTCGTTTATATGTTCGTTTTTTGATTTCCAATTTGATTTTTGATGTATGCATACATATTCGTATTTTAATGTGTTCTCAAAATGTGGTAGTGTGTGCAGCTTAGTTCATTTGTTGAGTTAGTGGTTGTCATCGGTGCTTCGTTGGTGTTTTGGTTTTCGGCGCAGAGTTGATAGTTTGTCATTTTCAGGTATGTTTTGACGATGAGTTGTGTCGTTTTGATTTCGTTTCCGTATTTTTAAAGTTTTTTGTTGCTAACACAATTTGTTGATGTATGTAGGAAATTTTTTTCGTTCAGCGAGTTGGTGGTCATATCCGGTGCGGCATTGTGGTTCGACAACCTTTGACTACGAGTTTGGTTTACAGGTATGTCTCATTTCCCAATTTTTTGGATTGTCAAAAAATATAGTTGTCATTTGAAGAAAATTAAAAAAAATATTTGCATTTAGGTTTAAAATTAGACTGTTTATTTTTTTTATATTTAATTTTATGTTTATTTTGTTGAACAGAGTTTAAGAACTCTGTTCATGAACAGAGCTTAAGAACTCTGTTCATGAACAGAGCTTAAGAACTATGTTCATGAACAGAGTGCTTAAACTCTGTTCATGAACAGAGGTTAAAAACTATGTTCATGAAAAGATAAGAAATATATGTTTTTGAATGTTACATCTATAGGTTTAATTTACGAATACCAATATTTAAATGGCACCTGTTCCTATTGGACAGTCTTCTTCTGGTCAATTTTCTGCCTTCCCTCAACTTGTTTTTTTGTAATAAACGTTGAAGTTTGCACCTATCTAATGTTTTATACTAAATTTATATAATAAGATATAAAGAGGATGAAAAATTTTACCCTTGAATAGAGTTCTTGAACTCTGTTCATGAACAGAGTTCTTGAACTCTGTTCTTGAACAGAGTTTAAGAACTCTGTTCATCAACAGAGTCTTTAAACTCTATACATGAACAAAGTTTAAGAACTCTGTTCATCAACAGAGTTGAAAGACTCTGTTCATGAGCAGAGTTAAAAGACTCTGTTCATGAGCAGAGTTGAAAGTCTCTGTTCATGAACAGAGTTTAAAGATTCTGTTCATATAAAGAGTCATATAGTGTTGTAAGTCCTTCATTAATTTTTTTCTTATAAATAATAAGTAATGTTTGTTTATTGAGATATATAATGGAATCATATGTTATGGATGAAAAATTTGTAAGGTTACTATACTACTACAATTAACTGCATTATATCTTATATCTGATTATGAAATGATTATTAATTTTATCTTTATGTTGCAATAGTAGTGATGGTAGGAATTCCAGTTAATTAATTGTGCTAGAGTTAGGAGAGGGACTTACAAAAAAAAATCCCTTATACTACTTTAGACACCCCTACATTTGGTATGTAGTTTTTTATAAGACGGGTCTTTAAGTTTGTAGAATTAACATGTACAACTTCAATATGTTATGAGTTGACATTTGTGTAAATTGTTTTTCTTATAAATAAAGTACGATTCTTATAATAAGTGGATATATATATATATTTCGTGAGATGTTTGTTTATTGAGATATAAAATGGAATCATATTTGATGGATGAAAAATTTGTAAGGTTACTATACTACTACAATTAACTACATTATAACTTATATCTGATTATAAAATGATTATTAAATATATCTTTATGTTGCAATAGTAGTGATGGTAGGAATTTTAGTTAATTAATTATGCTAGAGTTAGGAGAGGGACTTACAAAAAAAAATCACTTATACTACTTTAGACACCCCTACATTTGGTATGTAGTTCTTTATCAGATATGTCTTTAAGTCTATAGAATTAACATGTACAACTTCAATATGTTATGAGTTGACATTTGCGTAAATTTAGAAATCATATCAAATGAAAAGAGTGGAGTCTTCGAAGCGAAAGCGTAGGAGGTCATCACATTCATCGGGAATTGGTGTCCCAATTGGTAGTCAAAGGTTGTCGAATTCACCTTGGGGTTCGAGTTTATTGTATGGGTCACAGTCATCTGATCACCAACAAGTTGATAGGGGTACAAATGATTCCCTTTTATATTCTGTGGGAGAGCGTCGATCTCAACCTTCTGTCGGTATGAACATTAAGGTTTCAATACATGTATAATCTGTATTTTTGTTTGTTTTGAATTTTTGGATAAGGTTAACACTTGACTAAGGCTATATTTGAAGCAGAGCGAGGTTCAGAAGATGTGCATAATTCGACAGAGCGAGAGGAAGATCAAGATAGGATTGTAGATGATGGAATAGGTTCAGGTGCAGAGCAGGGTCACGAAGATCCTCTTAGAGCTAGGACGACATATGTTCCACTAGCTGAGGGTTGTACACCCATATTAACTTATCCGTCTGATTTACCTGATGAGATTCCATGGGAAGGTGTTGTGCAACAAACTATCCTTGAAAGTTGTATATCCCACTATGACAGGTTGAACAATGATCTTTGTTCTTTGGATCTCCCTCCAGAGAGCAGACAAAGTCTAGAGATTATTTTGGGGTCATTGCAAAAATTCATTGATGCATATGAGGAACTCGGACCAACTACGAATGGTTTTGTTCATTTGATGTAGAGGCGAAGGGACCAATTTATGGGTCTAGACAAGTGGGAGGTTGTGAAGGAGAGAGTGACCAAAGAACAGGCCAATTCAATGTTTAATTTCAAAGAAGGCCTTAAGCGAAAAATGTTGAAAGTGCAATATTTCAAACATCCTCAAATTGCACATCTAATATATGATCGGTTCCTTGCATCTTATTGTCGATTGCCATGGAACGATGAGGTTCCTAATTGTTTTGCTAGATTTTTCTATGCGGAGTTTGTTTTAGGTATGAAGCCAAACTATACTGATATTCCTTCTGACTTTTATGGAGTTGGAAAGGGTCGAATATATAATCGAAAAGGTGCTCTTAGAGACCCTACGATTCTTCAACCTCCACCCGAGATACCTCATCCACCCAGGGTTGTGGCTTTAAGATTGGAGATGGAGCCCACATCCCAACTTGGGACAACTGCAAGGGATTCTGTAGGTGATGGTTTAGCATCAGCTCTTGTCGGAGTAGAAGTGGGATTGGGTCGAGAGAGGAATCGTGCTACTATTCGTCAAAAGTTTTTTTAAAAGACGAATGATGAGGTAGATAAATTGAGCATCGACGATCTCAGGGCTTATGCCAAGTTTTGTCACGATATAGCTTCAGATGTGTTATCCAATGACACATCGAGTATGGGAGAGGTTTGTTGATTATGCTATGACAATCTATTTGATCTTTTATTATTCATTTTGAATTGAGTTTTTTTTACATAGTAATAAGTATATTAAGAAAATGTATTTTGTTTGTAGTTTTCTAGAATGCTGAATGCACATAATTTTTGAGTCTCCACTAGTCAAAATGAAGAGCGTCGTGGAGAGGTATATTTATTATAATATTTATGCTTGAACTTGATATTTTATCTTTTTTTTTTTAAATTTTAATAGATATCAATGTATCTTATTGTTAATTTGACTTATCCATACAGGTTTCTTTAGAATCGAACTTTTTAGATGATTTACCATCTCTTGTGAGCTAATGATTTTAATTTTCTTGTTTTGGTTTTAAGTTAATTGCTTAATTTATTTTTTGTTTCTACTATGTTTTATTCATTAACAAAATTTAAATTTTAGGGGAGAGACCATATGGAAATTGGGGGTGAAGATGTAGGTTCTTTGATGAATGCGGATATTGGCACCGAGGTAATTTGGTTTAACTTGAATTGATATCTGATATAAGTTTAATATTTTATATTTTTTGGATTTATTTTAAAATTGTTTCAATACTTTAGGATTCATAAATTACTTTTGTACATGTTGCAGCTTGGCTCTCTTAGATCCTTTAGAGACAAAGGGAAGACTCTGGTGGACATGCATTAAGAGAATTTGATGTACGACTTTTTTAATAATTGAATTGTTCTTTCATATATAAGTTTAATATTTTAATATCTTGAATTTAGTTTAAAATTGTTTAAATAATTTATGGTATTCATAATTTGTTTTTATACATATTGTAGGCCGAGTTGAGTCCAAGGGAAGGTCCTAGTGGAAGATAGTGGGAAGATATTGGTCCAGATTGATAGTGGTTCAAACTTTTTTGTTTTTGTTGATATATATATATATATTGTAGTTGTTTTGGACATCAAGGGTATTTATTTTTTGATTATACATATATGTACATTGAACTCACATATTCATGAACTTTTTTTTGGATTATATTTGAGTACATGTTAATTATTTGTCATTTGAATAAATGTTTAGAATATGTTTTGCATGAATGTTTAAAATGTTAAGAATGAATGTTTGAAACTTTTGATAGGTGCAATCTAAAGTTAGGAAATGTTGAATGTTGAGAATGAATGTTATGGAAGAATGAATGTTGGGAAAGAATGAATGGGAGGTGTCATGTTGAGAATGAATGTTATGGAAATAATGAATGTTGAGAAAGTGTTGAATCATAAGAATGACGGTTTAAAATGCTAAGAAATGGATGTTACCAAAGTTTAAAATGTTAAGAAATGAATTTGTTATCAAAGTTTTAGGAAGTTTAAGAATATTGTACCTGATATGAATATTTAAGAATGAATGAATGTTAGGAATGATAGGAATTTTTTATAGAAATATGAAGTTTTAATAGGTTCAATATCCTAATGTTATGAAGAAAATCTATGAATTGTTTGATAAAAGTTTCAATCTTTTGGTCGTTTGATCGATATGATGTTGCATATGTAAGTTTCAAATTTTAACTAATGTTTTTCATATGTTCATTGTTCGATATGATGTTGCATATGTAAATTTCAAATTTTAACTAATGTTTTTCATATGTTCATTGTTCAGGTACTTTGTAGTTCGTAAATTTCTAAATGTTACTGAAATCATGGCAAATGGGGATAAATGATTTTTTGTTTTTTAATCACAAGTAAGGATTCCCGGATTGTGAAGTTTATGCTAAGTTAGAGCAATGAATTTTAGACAACAATTCAATGAATTCTTATCGATTCGTTGTAAATAATCATTTCTCTAATTTAGCATAAGCTTCACAATCCATGAATTCTGGTTTGTGATTAAAAATCAAATGATCGTTATCTCCATTTGCCATGATTTCAGTTATGTGAACTTACATGTGAGAGATATATTATCTTTGTGCAACAATCATTTATTTAAAAACTATATAGATTAACAACTTGTTTTAAAAAACTCATCCAGATCATATTTATGGTGAAGTACATTAGAGAAACATGTTCAATGGATTAAAAGAATACAAAATTTAATAGGTTTTTTAGTGATTTCTCATTGGCATCAATCAATCAAAAGTAAAAATTCAGGGCGGAGTGTGGGGATAGCCACATCCGTTATCTCATCCCTTAAGTGGTCTAATAGACATATGGGGATCTAAATAAAGTACTTTATATTACGAAATTACAAATTAAAGACAAACATTCTATATAGCTGAAATTTACAACATTTTTTAATTTTTTTTTAATTTTTATTAACAATTTCATTACCAAATAATTTTTAAATTCATTTTTAAGCATGTTAAAATACAACCATTTAAACTCTTATGCTAGTTGTCATACAAGATAATATTCATAAAAATTCAATGAAAAAATATATTGTACACAACAGTTGTGACACATGGACAAAAAATATATTGTACACAACAACTAACATGGACAAAAACATAGATCAATTCATTTTTTATATATAGTTAAAAACATCGCAATGGAATGCCATCCTCAATTTGTTTATGGTCACATATGGATAGTTTTCATTTTTTGGTTTCTAACTGTTTTTTTTATGGAACTTGTACCAACCTTATTCGAGATGCATATACTAAATGACTATACTGACTACATATAACATCGGGCTCATAATCTTGAAAGTAGACATAATTTTTAGTCATATGCGTCTGCTGAAAAAAATGGCCTTTTAAAATGATGGATCCTCTCTCGTATGTAAATCCGTTGTCATTGTAGTCCTCCAATAACTTCATTTTTCCTTTAGTGCATCGCATCAAATAATATTTCACATTTTCGTTGTTGTCTAAAGGTGCAATCACAGCGAAAACATCTCCTACGCAAATTACAATTGGTGTTAGCGTTTTTAAATCAATTAAATTGACTATACTTATGGCAATGGACAAGAATGAACAATTAACTTAAAAGTCAAGTAAGTTCATTACCTTCTCTAACAAGATTTGAAATTCTATCGCCATCAGATGATATTGCTATTTCTTCTCATTCTAATTCTTCTACACTTGCCAGTGGCATTTTTCCTTTTGGATTAATCTCTGTGTGTTTCCAAGCTTTTACGTAGTTGTTTGTTATGTTTTCACAAACTTCTGTAGATTCAACATTTTCAGTGCAAATATGACAAAAGCATGATTGCTTTCTACTGTCAAATGCAAACACGTTTTGGAATGATTTTGTTTGAATAGAGTGAAGATCTCTAGTCCCATGTATGGTGCTAGCGTCATATGGTATTGATCTATTTATATCTTGGACCCCAACAAGCCAAAAAAACCTACACAATAAATGATGAATCACTTTCAAAGAACAACTTTTAATGTTAGCGTACATTTTTTTAAATTTCAAGAAATAATATAAATTTTAAAAATAGTGTACATACCTGCGAATGTTAGCGTACATTTTTTTAAATTTCAAGAAATAATATAAATTTTAAAAATAGTGTACATACCTGCGCACATCTTTTGATTGTTGATTATAATCATGGCTTAGATTTAATTGACACCATTGGACAACCTCTGCAGCTGAATGAAACCATGCAGAAGAATAGTTCATTTGCCAGCTTCGAAGTGCGCTTTTTACGCATACTCCTACACCATCATGTTCACCTTTTCCATGTCCAGTTTCAAAGAAATTCCAGCGATGTTTAATGTTCAACGCTTTATGAAGTCGACATAACCAAAAAAATGATCGTGAAGATTTAAATTGACCCGCACATCCATCAAACCATATCCAATGTTCAATGAATTTAACTTCGCATTTTTTCAGTGAATCATAGAAAATGTTTTCTATACAATGTTGAACAAAATGTGTATCGTGTGTATGATCATCGCTGATATAGAAGTGATATTCTTTAATCACATATCGATTGTCACATGTGCTTTCAATGCCATCAACATCCTGTTGGGAATGTCTATATACAACATGGACAAATATCAAAACTTGGTCAGAGTGATCGTATTCACTCTGTATCTCTTTTTGTGCAGCAAATGTATATTTTTAAGCAAAATCAACCATGGACAAAATTGTTCCGGTTGGAAAAATTTCACGAGACTATTTGAATTGAAGATCTTGCCATCGTGCTCTATGTGAATGTTGGGTGTATTTATAAATTTCGCTTTCAAATTTTTTGAGAAAATCTGTGACGCATATCTTGCCTTCTAGCAAATCAATTCTTTTGGAATGTGAATCACTAGAATTTGTACTATAATTGATGTATTCGTATCTCCTCCAATCAACATTTACATTTGACAACGATTGATCATTATCAATAGGATATTTATTGTGGAATAGCACTAGATTTCCACAATGATGACAATGTTTTCCATTGACACATTTCTTTGAATAAAATACTTCATTGTGATTTCTCTCACATAAAATTTGAGATATGAATTCACGTATTGTGGGCGGAGGTGGTGAATTTGTCCAAAACATTTTACCAAATTCAAGAAACGTGTCATAATATAACTGAAATTGCACATGATAATGGAAACAACATGTATCACATATAGTAATAGGTCTAACATACCATGGTTTTTGTTGCATAAATGTAGTGATTGATATATTAATTCCACGATGAGCTTCCTTGAATTTATTGAACAATTGTACTTGTGTCATGTCCATTATATGTTTCGGTTGGCTTTCATATACATTTCGTGATATTCTTTTGCATATCACATCTCTTGAATTTGGTGAAACTCGAGCATGTTCCAACCAATATTCTCATACAATATCTTTAACACCTGCTCCTAATCTATCTTTGTAAGGTTGTCTACAAATAATTGCCCAGCAAGCAAGTTCATTATTTTCATCTATTTGCATTCTGAATTTTCTATGTTTGTATAATGTCTTTCTTGATGTTCCAATTGCTTTTGTTAGTTCTGTTGTCAAATGCTTTTGTTTAGTATTAGCTAAAAGAATTACTATATGAATTGCTTTACGTGCAGCACTGATATCCTTCTTCCTGGATTTTCCAAAAAATTTTGTTGCATCACCTATGTTTTTCATCACATTTTGTTTCAATTTTGACTCTTTTGTCGCCTTGTGAATACTCAATAATGATGTAGCACCTTCTAACTTCTTGGACACTAATAAACATCTCAAAATTTGTGCTTGTCCTGCTATTGAGTAATCCTTGAGAACTTCATCATAAAATTTTGCAGCACGATATCGTGCAACATGTATTGGTAGTTTTTCTCCATATTTGTCGCAATCAATGTCTTCTAACATTTCATCATCAATGGTGAAAGTACCTATACATCAAGTTAAATTTAATTTAACATATATCCAAAAATAAAATTCATTATAAAAAAATGAATTTGGAAAATATATGATATATACATACCAGGTCCAATTTTTGGATCTTGAACTTGATCTTTAATATTGACTTCATCGACATTAGCATGTAAATCACTATTTACATCTTCTACAATGGTCTCTTCAACTTCAATTTGTTCTTTTTGTACTCTATTTTCAATTTTCATTTCCTCAACATTATCATGTAAATCTGTATTTATATCTTCAATAATTCTCTCTTCCGTTTTGGCAACCCTTTGTTTTTTGGCAATATATCTGAGTTTTTGTTTTTCTCTATTACCATCATCATCACGTTTACGATCACCCTTTTTTTGACGTTTTCTCTTATTGCCCATGATTGTTTAATCTATAGATGATAAATTAAAGAATCATTACTTTATAGTAAAAATAAATAAATTAAGATTTAAAAACATTTACGGAATTTATAAAAACATGAACTGAAATTTGCTTTACCTTATAAAAATCTTGTAAGAGTCTTTTGAAGAAGATCTCTTTGGAATTAAATTTCCTTTGAAAAAACTCTTTGAACAAAAATCTTCTTTGGAAAAAACCGTCTTGGAAAGAAATAAGAAACTCCTTGACAATAAATCACCTACCCATTGGAAAATAATAAGAACACCTTGTAAATAAATTTTCTTTGTAAAAACCATTAGAAAAAAAAACCTCTTTGAAAAAATATCTAGGAAAAAAGCCACTAGGAAAAAATATTTTGAAAAAAAACTTATTTGTAAACATATCTTGGAAAAAACCCTTGTAAAGAAATAACTTATTTGCAAAAATATTTTGAGTAAACAACTCTTTGAAAAAACCCCTTTCAAAGAAATAAGAAGTGTAAAACTACCTTGGAAAAAAACCCTTTGCAAAATACCTTAGCAAAACAACTATTTGAAAAAACCCCTTTCAAATAAATAAGAAATGCAAAACTACTTTGGAAAAAAACCCTTTGCAAAATACCTTAGCAAAACAACTATTTGAAAAAGCCCCTTTCAAAGAAATAAGAAGTGCAAAATTACCTTGGAAAAAAACCATTTGTAAATTACCTTACCAAAACAACTCTTTGAAAAAATCCCTTTCAAAGAAATAAGAAGGAAAAATACATTTTTTTTGCAAAAATACTTTGGAATAAACTCTTTAAATACAACCCTTGGAAAGAAACATTCTTTGCATAAACCACTTTGCAAACATGTCTAAGAAAAGAAATATTTTGAAAAAACTCCTTGCAAATATGCCTTAGAAAAAAAATTCATTTACAAAAATGCCTTACAAAAAAACTCCTTCAATGAGCCTTTTAGAAAAAAATAAGAAGAAACATACCTTGTAAAAACCTCCATTTGCAAAAAATATCTTCTTTGAAAACCCTTTCAAAATTAGTTTGACAAGAAATATGTGAAGTTAAAACATGCGAAAATAATGAATCAATTTAGGTTTATTTATACGAGTATAGACTTCTTCTTCTTCCCTTTTTTTTTTTTTCGGCCAATGAGATTTTTTTTCCGTTTCATTATTCGGCCTAATAACCTTTGCTGTAATTGACGGTGCCGTTACGGAAAAAGGTTATTCAGCCGAATAATTATTCGGCCAAACAATTATTTGGCCGAATAATCTCTGAAACATGGAAGCTTCACAATTCTGCATAATTTTCATGTTTTTCCATTTTCGGAAGAGAAAAACAACCTCTTACACAACAAAACGAATGTCGGACTTGATACCATTAGGTTCATCATTGAATCTACTTTACGTGGGTATAGGTTTTGTTATATATATATAAGAACTGATATTTTTTATGTTTTATTTTTGTAACATGTGTCGAGTTTGGATTCATCTCTTTAAAAAACGATGAAAAGAAAAATCCATAACTTTAAAAATACACCACCAAAAAAATTGAAAAAAATGTGAGAATCTTAATTGGCGTGTCTACTTCAAAATGGTGTTCGTAGATTTTTTTATTTTTAGAGACGATTGAGAGAAAAGTGGTGCAACAAAAAAGATGTTTAAAATCGACTGAGTTTCCCCATTGATCGACTTTAAAAAAATATAATAATTAGTATATATATCCATTGGTTACAAACTTATAGTCAGGCACTAGTACATTGTGTGTAGATTGTCGTAGCATTTTCTGTTTTTGCAAAAAACAAGTCTAACAATGATTTTAGTGGCGCAACAAATCATAACTATTTTGTAGTCTTTTCATTTTATAAGAACACACTGTCAAACATTTGCAAAATCGACATATCAAATCTCAATAAAAAAAATTGAAAAAATTATGAATAGAAAGCTAAAATAATTTTCTAAAAGTTTTATTTTTACTGCAAAGTGAAATTTTAAACAAAAATATCACTTTTGTTCACCCAAAGTTGAAAAACATGAAAAAACCAGAATTATTTTCTCACGAGACCCCCCAAAATAGACACCCATCTTCATTTTTTCACCCATCTTTGGATTGAGTTACTTCAATACCAAGAAATTATTTCATCATTCCTAAATAATTCATCTCAAATTATGTTTTCATGGTTGTCTTAAACTCATCTACTGAAAGATCTCCAGTGAAGATCAAATCATCAACATATAAGCAAACAATCAATATTTTACCTTCTTGGTTTACCTTTGTATACAAGGTTGGCTCACTTGGACTTTTGTTGAATCCTTCACTATTCAAATACTCATCAATCTTGTTCTACCACACTATGGATGCCTCTTTCAATCCATACAATGCTTTCTTTAATTTGTAGACCTTCTCTTCTTGTCCATCAATTTCATATCCACGAGGTTGTTTCACATAAACGTCTTCTTCTAAAATTCCATTCAAAAACACATACATTACATCCATTTGATGCACATACAATTTATTATGAGAAGCAATAGCTAATACCATCCTTACTATATCAAGTCTGGTTACAGGTGCAAAAATCTCATTAAAATCAACACCAGGTTGTTCACTAAACCCCCGAGCTACAAGCCTTGCTTTGTATTTTCCAACTTCACCATCAACATTTAACTTAGTCTTATAAATCCATTTGACACCAATACAATTTTTATTATCAGGAAAATCTAGAAGATCCTGTTGGTTGGATTTTATGTCCTGAGGCCAACACGGAGAGATAACCCACACAGATTGCTTAAAGAAGCTCCTTGAATGTTTGCATTAGCTACCTCTCATAGGAACAAAGGCCATGTTGCCTTATGAGTTTTCTCTCAAAGAGAGAATCTCTCAATCTAGTTAACTGAATTCCTAAAATGCAATTAAAACCTAAGATGCAATCTAACTTAATCTATGAGGAATGTTTTAAAAAGCTGAAACATAAAATTTAATAGCTGCTACAAAAAATTTAGTAGCTCCTAAAAATATTAGTGTAGGTTTTAACTATGAAATAAAATAAAGAAATTCTAATTTATTTATTTTTAAAACTACCTATCCTAATCTCCTAATCACGAGCATAGACAATGGTATGATTTAAAATCTGAAATTAAATAAAGTTAACACTTCAACATGGTAGATATATCCCCACATATTAAAGTAAAACTGTAATCATTGTGTAAAAGAGGAAACCTTATGTAAAATGATTATAAATATGATTTCAAATGAAAATCAACTAATGTTGATTGTCATGCAACTTTGAATATATGATAAAATATGATTACACCTTAGCTTGCATATTAAGCAAAGCAAACATACAAGTTAGGAATAATAAAATGTCATATGATAAAATATGATTACACCTTAGCTTGCATATTGAGCAAAGCAAACATACAAGTTAGGAATAATAAAATGTCAACTTATGCAAAACATGAAATAACAAGAAAGCAGCACGTTACTTACAACTTTTCAACAAATATCTCATAAACTCAAAATCAACATGTTCATCCAAATTCATAAAAATAACTCCAGGTACATAACAAAGTAAATATATGTAGGTAAACAGTGAACATAGAGAAGGATGCAGAAATAGATATAGTATCAATAATAGATAATATGTATATAAGTTTGGTCTCCAGAATTAGTTTAGAAAACTCAAATTTAATCAAAACATATTGAACTATACTGTTTCAGAAGTATCTTCCTCTATAATCCAGAATTCGAACCCTAGGAGAAAAACAATAGAATTTTTTGGGAAAACAATTCCCTGCATTCTTTACAGAGCCTCTCCTCCCACACAGTCAAATTGCTACCGTTTATATGGAGGATGAGACACCTTCCAATTACTTAAACAAACTTTTTGAAATGCTCTCCATTCTGGTTGATGATTCGATGTCTTTCTGCTGCGAATACATAGGGATACTTTACTTTGTCTTCTCAATGCTTCCGTGATCATCGATCTTCTGCTCGATGACTTATCCAATCGTTTTTAATTTATGTTTAGGCTGGCAGAAAATAATGTCTCATCTTCTCTTGGATTCTTCATCAAGATTTAAATTACCTCCTCCAGAAAATAGTTTTACCATTTCAACTGTCTCGACTCTTCTCCAATTATGTCTGTCACTTCGTTAATCCGGCACAATTCTTCATGATCTTAAGTTTTCAAATCTTTGATTCGGAACCTTGCAGAAATATTTATCGATTGTTGTGTTGGTAAGCAATTAAGCGTTGTTGTTGTAGCAGAGCGTTCGATGGCATTCTCTCCCTCGAAATTGAAATATGTCCGCGTACTTTCATCTTTTACCACGGTAAGCTGCACAAAGGAACAAAACCATACTATCATTTAATCAAATACAAATATCTTAAAAACAAAAATGATAATACCTCCTTCCCTGTAATCTTGATATAACCTCATTACAAAAGAATGATTTTAGTGGTAAAATTATTAAATAACTGTGTGGGATTTTTCATCCTCCATACATGGCGATGTTTCTTCCTCGAGACTCTGGGAATCTCGCAACAAATCTTCATAATGATATCTTTATTAATGTTCGGTGGGGTGGCAAATGATAGTGCAATAACCAAGTGATATTTCCTTCATTTGATACAACCTGTAGCAGTTCACTTTAATGGAAAAAAAACAGCCTCCTCCTCGTGACCTCGAGATACCAACAATCACATAAATTGTTGCCAGCACATTCCCTTTGGGACTAAATCGTTAAAATGATTATAGTGAGGTGGCAACTCTAATTTTGGACTAGTCTCGGCGATCCTCCTTCTCGAAACCAACATGACAGCAAACCTTGAACAATGCCAACACATGGAGGTGAAATCATTATATGCTTCCATGTCTTCGTAACCAAATGAATTCTTATGTTGATCTGAGAGTATCGTTTTTCCTTCACAATAGCGCACTGTATACCGAAACTTAGCAGTTTTGATAGCATTCTTTAATGGAGAACTTCATGTTGTGACATGCGCAAAAATTGTGTCCATTTTCCTGATCCCCGTTATAAGATTCGATTTCATAATATGCTGGAGTCTAACCAATGTTTTTTTTGTTTTTGAATGCATTCTCACTAACCGAGGACATATGTAGTTGGTGTATTATCTTTCACTACATATAAAATTCAACGTCAAATTTTCAATGTCCAAGTTATATAAAGGTAATAAGTCATAATCATGTAAGTTTGTATGTAAGAATAGAAAGGTAAATTAGCTTTTTAAATAATCCTTGATAATAACAAAGTTCACATTCCCTTATTATGAAGATATAATCTTACATGTTTATACAAATGAACCTTTATATAACTTATGATAAAATTTGTTCTCTAGGTTAATATACCAAAAAGCGTTTCAAGGAAATAATAATTGAAATGATGATATAAAGTTTTTATAAAATGTATACTATCACCAATAAATAATTAAACCCAAGAAAATAAGTGATTGAGATCACTTTGACTTCATTAAAGATTATCTTAAATTATGCAGCTTATTAATCAATAGTTTTACCCAAATGACCTTTTGTAGGAAATATTATTCAATAATGCAAAGAAAACCACATTACATATATGACCATTTGAAAAATAAGACTTTATCATTATTAAAGATGAAATGAAAACAAAATTCATACCAAAAATTGCTTAATGATAGAGTTGAGTTTTTAAATGGAATTATTTCGCGAGCCAAAATGATTTTAATGAAAGTTTGAGATTTATAAATTTTGATACGTATTCAAATTCAAGATTTACAACGTAATTTCATACTTTGGTGCACATTTTCTCAAGGCATAGGTCAACCATCTCACCACTAAGCAATTAGATAATTAATATCAATCCACCACAACTCCTTTTAAACCATTAATAGAGAAGAAACCAAAAGTTTAAATTACTAAGATCAATCATATTACTAAAGCCTTGTGAAATGAAAATTAAGCAAAAGGACAAGCGTCGAAGAGTCAAAGAAGAATTAATGAAATCAACTACCAAATCAAGCGAGATATAATAAAAGAACAGAAACTAAGTATTTACAAAATTTACATGGAGGCCCCTTTCGATTTTAAAAAAATCAAGGGGAGTTGTTGGGGTGCCAACAAATTGCGACATGCTGGGCAAACCAGTTCTCTGCAAAATAAATCTGAATCTTAAAAGATGTAAGGGTAATAAAAATAAAAACCTCTTCCAATGTCAACTTTCTAATCACATAACTTGATCTCACCTTTGGCTTATATAGGTAAAGATTGAACTCACAAGTTTCAAAATCAATCAAACTATCCCGACCATTATCAAAATCTTATAAAGATAAATGATTATTCTACAAATGCAGGAATTTTTTTTTCCAAGGAATCAGTTTCTCTTAACCAAAACAAGTCATAGAATACATAGGATATGGATGTGACCTCAATGCCATAGGAAAATCCGTTTAACCTCACTTAGATACTTGTATCCCATCCACTAGATATAGATAAGTATCAAATAAGATTCAAAGAAATTAACTGAATACTACTACCTTGGCTTGGTGACTAGATAATGGTAGGATCATTCACAAGAACTGCCAAAACATGAAAAGGTCGACTCCTCACAAGACCTCCTTTCTCCTAATCAGATGACTAAGAGCCATCACCCTGGCTTGGTAACCAGATGTGGTAATGTCACTTTAATAATGCTTATGATCATGACAGGTCGGCTCATGATGAGACCTCCCATTCTTCATTTAATCCCTTAGATTTTACTAATGTTATGTTACTGTTAATCTCAGCAGAGATTATTTAGTGGATGGGAAAGCAGATCCAAATGGCCCACTAAAGAGCAAAGGATGGCATAAAAAGTCTAAAAAATAACTTACGATTCTTGACTTACTTCAATCTACCGAAAATGATTCCTTTGAAAGTAAACTCATCTACATTATAGCATCATTTTGAAAGATAAAGATCCTAGATAATAGTCGGGTAACTCAATCAATCCATCAATATGGTCCATAGTAAAATTTTCAAAGCCAAGGCTAATCTCCCCATGGTCAAAATTTCAACAAAAGAAGAGAGTCTTTGTAAGGATCGCCCTTTTAAACTTGTCAAGCTTATTAGAGAAACATGTAAAAACAAGGTAATGTGCCAATATAGTGTTTATTTACTCACAACCCCAAAATTTTAAGCAAACAAAAAATAAAGAGGAAAATCAAAAAGCTCAAAACATCAAACTAACTACTGAAAGAAATGAATCAAACAAATTTAAAATGTACAAAAGAAAAATCACGAATTTTAATCAAAACATTCAAAAACTTATATACAAGATAGAATCTGATCAAAACAAAATTTCAACCAAAAATATGTGTATTACAATCCAAAAGAAAAGAAAAATTAAGTATTCACAAAGATGACCAATTTTTGAATGATAACCAAATTTTTTGAAATCTATCGAAACTTTAGCTGACTATCGAAGAAGGTAAATAAACTTGAAATTCGAAAATCAAGATTCGATCATATTCTATGAGATGAGCTATACAACATAACGTAAAAATTACAAAATTATGACATGCTTAAGAAATGCCGACAAATCTCCTCATCTTAAATTTGACTAGAATATAAGGATACAAAGGATTAAACTTTTAATAAAATGGTCAAATATGAAAAAAGTAGAAACAGGAGATGTGAATGTTATATACATGTAAAAATGATGAAAGAAACATTATAATCTCTCCCTTAATGTGAAGTCTAAAAAACTTTGAATAGTGCAAAATTAATCAATTGCTAAAATTCTCTTCTTCTTTTAGGATTGTGATAAAATTCATTTAATTAGTTGATGAAAAGTTTGAATGAATCAAATCCCTTTATTCATTACTATTTACAAAAATAAAAATGAAAAGGAAAATTCTAAGTTGTGCAATTTATGAAAAATAATTACAAAGTGAGTGAGTTGCAATTGAGAAGAGGAAAATTATATATGATCACAACTCTTTACCATCTAATCCCTTTTTTTTTAATATTTCTTGCTTTAAAGCTTTGGTTAATCAATCATATGTAAACATTTCATCATTAGGTCTTTATAATCATCAATTCTAATTAAAGATAAAACTTAAAATGAGATGCCTAATGGATAAAATCAAAGCAAGGCTAAAACAATTAGAAGATATCGAGAGTAAAGAGTACTTCCCTACACCATGGCTTCTCTGTATCCCGAAGTTGGCACATCACTTGTTAACTGCACATTATAAAAAATAAAGCAATCTACTTGTATAAAGGAAAACAAAACAACTAAACTCAATCTAAAAATAGGTATAAACTAAATATGTACATATGTTCAATAAAATCAAAAGGTAATTATAACTTAGTAAAATGAAAAATCCAATGAAGCCGCCGAAACACCTTTACTCCTACAAGATGAGACATATCAAACATTACGATCAGAATTTGAGATGCTTGATCTCTAATAATGAAAAATATTAAACTAAATTTTGTATATACAGAAGGGAGAGTGTGACACAGAAACCTTTTAAGATATGACTCTTCCAACCATGCATAAATTGTAATGCCCCATAGTTTGACTAGGCATGTTTATTAGTCACACACCTTGCACTTTATTTGCTTATTATCTATTGGACTCACCTAGACTAAGTGAACTATACTTCTAGCATGTTAGATCTGATTATATATGTTGCTATTATGTTTGTAATGTTGATATGCTTATGTAGATACTGTGATTATGATGTTATAATGTTACCATTCTCATGATGTTATTATGTTTATGCGGTTACTATGTTGCAGTTATCATGAGATTATTTTCTTTCATAATGACAGTGTATGTTTAAATTGCCGCCCTTGATGAAATACAATGTATATATGATATGGTACGTGGATACGAACCCATGATTTGATCGATTTAATGGTTTTCTGTGATGAAATGAAATGATGTTGATAATGTGGACCAACTAATGAACAAATGGAAATATTGTTATAGATATATGTGTGCAAATACTAATCTGTAGGACACACGGGCTACATGGTAGTCGGGTATCTGATAGGATACAGGGAATGAGTAAGCAATGAATATAAAATATTAGCAACCAACTAGATGATACGATGACACAAACCAATAATCCCAATAACAACACAGTATGATTTGGATAGGGTATAGACTGAGTATGTTGAGAGGGATGGAGGCATTTCCCACCCTATGTTTTATGATACGTGAGGTCGTGGGAGGGCTGTGCTGAGTCATGCTCCCCTAGACGTGTGATGATGATGGTCAGATGCTTGCTAGGAGAGGTTAGGTCCATTGTTTAGCTGATGCTACCGCTCTTAGTTTCTATATGTGCCCAAGTCGATGAAGCTGACACCACATCTTTACTAGCAGAGGAAGGATAGGGAGGATACGGAAGTAGGATATGATGGGAGGATGTGTTAGCTAGTATTGTTGGGGATTGGGTATTCCTTGATCTTGAGTTAGTGGTAGTAGGTATCCATCTTATGATTTACTAGTTAAGTTAATAATACCATTAAGATAAGGATATAAAAATCATGGAAAGGATTAACTCATAGATAAGTGAAGTTGTTGCGTAATTATATTATATATGTATTGTTCTATCTGCATGGGGGATTACTATTATTAGATAGCAGTTATGCATAGGTGGGAAGATGAATGTTTATTGTGCATATCCGAAGTGTGCATACGCTGGCCACGCATGCACATTTTGCACATGCGCGATAGTATTGGTTTACATCATGCTTATCAGGATTTAACAATGTTATAAGTTGTCATAAATAACTCAATTAAGGATTTAGTAAATGACTACAGTAATAGATGATCAAGTTGCTAATGTGTAAAATAAGTTAATTAGCCTTTGTGTGTAAACATTGTAATGAACATTTAAAACGTCAATATAAAGTATAGAAGTTAAACGTTAATGTTGTGCGAGTGTACTATTTAATTGTTAATCTTACTTAATCAAAACATTAGTGGGCTTGTTTATTAACACAAAGGTACCATGCTGATCTTGGAACACTTATCAATTAAAAATTTAATGTTATTACTATTAATCACCATTAATAATTAACTTTTATTATTATTATTATTATTATTATTATTATTGTTATTATTATTATTATTATTATTATTATTATTATTATTATTATTACTATTGTAATAAACCTTTGATGTACACATAGTGGGGTCATATAAAATATTACTCAAATTGTTGATTAAGTGAGTCAACAAATATTTTAAAAATCTGAAAATAAAGGTAATGTAATTAATTGAATGAGCAAGATAAGGAAAACTGTCATTGTCATTCAAATAATAATTGTGTCAGATATCCAATAAAAAGAATCAGATCCTAATATGATAAGGTGTTTAATCTACCCATCCCTACAAACTTGAAAGGGTTAACATGATCTTGTTAAATATTATTTTATTATTATTTTAATAAATGTATTTAATATTTGGATGGTGAGTGGAGTTGGTGATTAAAAGCCACTGCCCCGTAACAGTTATAAATTTCACATCTCAAGATTTATTTAATGTTATGCAGTCAACCTATTCCAATCAAATCAATTAAGCCTTAACTATTTAAACTGCTCGAGAAAAGAACTATTAATAAACTAATACTTTATCATACTTGGTAAGGTTAAACAAGTAAGGAAATTAAATGTTTTGGGGGTTCGAGGGATTTGATAGGGGCAGTTGAGTAAGATTGAAGAAAACATAGGAAGTTGGGTATATAAGAAGGGTTGGGGAAGTAGTCACGGGCGAAGTTGGATCTTATTTTGTTTTTGGTAAACAGTGAAAATGGTAAACAGTGAACACGGAGAAGGATGTAGAAATAGATAAAGTATTAATATTATGTATATTAAAAACTTGATCAGAGTTTCCAATTTCTGCAATAAGTTTGGTCTCCAAAATAAGTTCAAAAAACTCAAATTTAAGCAAAAGATATTGAACTATATTGTTTCAGAAGTATCTTCCTGTATAATCAAGAATTCGAACCCTAGGAGAAAAACAGTAGAGATTTTTGGGAAAACAATTCCCTGGATTCTTTACAGAGCCTCTCTGCCCACACAGTCAAATTGCTACCGTTTATGTAGAGGATGAGACACCTTCCAATTACTAAAACAAACTTTTCGAAATGCTCTCCATTTTGGTTGATGAGTCGATGTATTTCTGCTGCGAATACATAGGGATACTTTACTTTGTCTTCTCAATGCTTCCTTGATCATCTATCTTCTACAGCAAAACTTGAACAGTGCCAACACGTGGAGGTGAAATTATTATATGCTTCCATGTCTTCGTAACCAAATGAATTCTTATGTTGATATGAGAATATCCTTTTTCTTCACAATAGCGCACTGTACACCAGAACTTAGTAGTTTTGATAGCATTCTTTAATGGAGAACTTCATATTGTGACATGCGCAAAAATGGTGTCCATTTTCCTGATCCCCGTTAGAAGATTCGATTTTAATTTATTCTAACCAACGTTTTTTTTGTTTTTTAGTGTATTCTCATTAAGGGAGGACATATGTACTTGGTGTATTATCTTTCACTACATATAAAATTCAACGTCAAATTTTCAATTTCCAAGTTATATAAAGCTAGCGAAAAAAAAAGCTACTATTGATATTCAAAAAAATGAATCAAATAGTACAAAGATGTTCGTGATTCGACTGATGAATCAAGTACATCATGATTTACATCAAAAAATATCAAGATCCCTTCAACGATCTCAAGTCATCAAATATGTCATGAATACGACAAGGCATCACAACAAAAACATCATATCAAATAAGCAAAAAACAAAAGCATGTATCCAGCAGCTCAGAAGCGTCACTGAGAAACCAACATGGGTCGGTCCAAAAAATAGATGGAGCCACTGTCCTGTAAACAATTGTCGCACCATTCCTCCCATACCAGGTGCCCTTCCAATCCAGAAAGAGCTTGCTTAGATAACTTGTATTCAAGAGAGTTATGTACTCTGAAAATGTGCTCGAAAATGATGTTCTGATGTTTAGAAATTTCAGAGTGAGTCCAAAGGGCCCAATGTCGTAGATGCATGACATTAAGCCTGAAATCACCAGCTGCCCTTTTTATAGTGACCCTGGAATCACCATAAACCTTAATATTGACCAAACCAAAACAATTAACAACTTTAAGAATGCACCAGAGAGCCATTAACTCCGCTTTCATACTTGATCCAACTCCACAATTGATCTGATAGTATAATAATGTGACTCATTCAGATAGATGACTCCTCCAATAGCACATAAACTAGATTGAGAAGCTCCATCAAAGAAGAGAACAAGCTGATCCACTTTGAAATTGAAAAAACTATTTCTGTCAGTCTTCATCTTATGTTCATTTTCCTTACATGATGCAAACATGTTTAAAGCAGTCAAGCTACAGTGCATAATGTTAGGAGTGGCATTCCTAAAGATGGCACTGTTATATAAAGCTAATAAGTCATAATCATGTAACTTTATATGTAAGAATATAAAGGTAGAGTAAATTTTAAAATAATCCTTGATAATACTAAAATTCACATTCCCTTATTATGAAGATATAATCTTACATGTTTATACAAATGAACCTTTATATAACTTATGGTAAAAATTTGTTCTCTAGGTTGATATAACAAAAGGACTTTCAAAGAAATGATAATTGAAATGATGATATAAACTTTTTATAAAATGTATATTATCACCAATAAATAATTATACCCAAGAACATAAGTGATTGAGATCATTTTGACTTTATTTACGATCATCTTAAATTATGGAGCTTATTAACCAATAGTTTTTCCCAAATGACCTTTTGTAGGAAATATTATTCAATAATGCAAAGAAAATCACATTACATATATGACCATTTGAAAAATAAGACTTTATGATTATTAAAGGTCAAATGAAAATAAAATTCATACAAAAAATTGCTTGATGATAGACTTGAGTTTTTTAATGGAATTATTTCACGAGCCAAAATGATTTTAATGAATGTTTGAGATTTATAAATTTTGATACGTATTCAAATTCAATATTTACAACTTAATTCCATACTTTGGTGCACATTTTCTCAAGGCATAGGTCAACCATATCACCATTAAGAAATTAGATAACTAATACCAATCCACCAGAACTCCTTTTAAACCATTAATAGAGAATAAACCAAAAGTTTAAATGACTAAGATCAGTCATATTACTAAAGCCTCATGAAATGAAAATCGAGCAAAAGGACAAGCGGTGAAGAGTCAAGAAGAGAATTAATGAAATCAACTACCAAATCAAGCAAGATATAGTAAAAGACCGAAAACTAAGTATTTACAAAATTTACATGGGGGCCCCTTTCAATTTTACAAAAATCAAGGGGAGTTGTTGGGGTGCCAACAAATGTGGACCCCAACAGATCCCAAGTATTATTTATTTCTATGGAATCAATTTCTTCATCCATTGCTTTTATCCAAACATCCTCTTTAACAACCTCATCAAAATTTACAGGATCACATGCTATCAATGCAAAATTTGAAACTTCATCTACTTCTTCATTTTTCTATGATAGAGTTCTCTTAGACTTCTAGTATTCTGACCTCTAACTCTCTTTCTTAATGAAGCTAATGTAGGATTTGATTCATTACTTACCTTTGATCCTATTCCTTATTGTCCACCAACACTTGATGGTTCACTATGTTCTTGAGTTATGGGCATTCTAACAGATGTTCGTACTGCTGGTGTAGATGTGTGTCGAGTTAACTATCGACCCTTTATGCCCTCCCCATCTCCTTCATCTTTTGTGTGAGGTCTAACAATGTCCTCTGCAACCAATTTATATATGCTTCCATCCCATGCTTCTTCTTCCTTAAACACCACATCTTTGCCGACAACATACTTCTTGTTGATGGGATTACAGAGTATATATGGTTTAGATTCTTCACTATATCCAACAAAAATACACTTTTGACTTCTGTCATCTAAATTTCTCCTCGTCTCTTTAGGTACATGTGCATAAGCTACACACCCAAAAATCCTCAAATGAGATATGTTGCTACTCTTACCACTCCATGCTTGCTGGGGAACTCAATCCTTCACGCTCTTAGTTGGACTTATGTTCAGAATGTACACTGAACAAGTAACAGTGTCTCCCCAATATTCATCTAAAAGATGCTTCCCCTTCAAAATACTTCGAGCCATGTTCATAATGGTTTGATTCTTTCTTTTTTCCACTCCATTTTTCTATGGAGTGTAACGAACAGTAAAATGTCTTTTAATTCCATAATATTGAAAAAATTACACAAAAGCATTTAACATATACTCACCTCCTCTAACTGATCTCAAGACTTTAATAAATATGTCACTCTCCTTCTCAACCATAACTTTAAAACTTTAAAACACATCAAAATATTTAGATTTATGTTTGAACAAATGCACACACATTTTTCGACTGAAATCATCAATGAAAGTCATAAAATAAACATTACCAGTCAAGGAAGGTGTTTGCATCAGTCCACACAAATCTGTGTGTACCAACTTCAATGGTGCTTTTCCTCTATATAAGAATCCAAAGACGAATTTCTCTCTATGATGCCTTCCTAATATGGAGCTCTCACATGAGCTTGTTGGCTGCTGAATACTAGGAAACATGTTTATCATATGCTTCTTTTGTAGCAAATATAAGCCACAAAAATGTAAATGGCCATACCTAAAATGCCACAACCATGATTGATCTAAAATTTTAGTTGTATAAGAATTCAAAGATTTAGTCAAACCATTCCTCGTAATCAGCAGAAACATTCTACTCTTTGTCATCTCTACTCTAGCTATCAACTGCTTACTTGGATACTTTTCATAAATAGTACATACCTTGCTCTTGAAGAACAATTTGTATTTTTTCTCTAACAACTCTCCAACACTTAATAAATTACACATTAAACCAGGAACATAATTTAAACATCATGAATTTTTCTTCTTTCATCATTCTTGCCATATACAGCAATCACACCTTTACCATTAACTTTTACCTTACTGTCATTACCTAGCTTCACTTCATACTGAATGCTTGTATCTAGACTTAAAAATAAGTCCTTATTTCAAGTCATGTGGTTGTTGCATGCGCTGCCCAAGAGCCATATATCATTTGAACTTTCCTGGGTGACATTACAAGTTAAAAACATAGTATTCTCCATTTTCATTCTTCTCTGTAATGTGTGTAGATATATTACTAGTATTTGCTTGCATCTTCCAACACTTGTTAGGAAAAAGCCCAAATTTCTTGCAATAGAAACATTAAAATTTAGATATATCATACCTTTTCAATTTACTGGTTGCCATGTTTTGCTGCTACTCCCCCTTACACTAGGATTATTCTATTGTAAATTCTCTTCAAATTATGAATCATTTCTGCTATCACTATGATCAACAGTTCGACCTCCTCTTCCTTTGCTACTAGACCTTCCTCTACCCTTGCCTCTAGTAAAAAGTAGCTGAGATTTAAAAGCATTTTCTAATGGAGTATCATCATACCTGTTCATTCTTGATTCATGAGCAATTAAAGAACTAGTCAACTCATGAATGTGCATTTGACTGAGATCTTTAAACTCTTCAATGGGAACAACCCCTACGTCAAACTTATTTGGAAAGCATCTCAACCATTTCTCAATCACACGTTGACTTGAGAGGTCTTCACCATATTGTCTCAGCTAGTTTACAATGTTCATGACTTGAGTCATAAAATTATCAACGGTCTCATTGTCCTTCATCTTCAAATTCTCAAAATCCCTTCTCAAGTTCTACAACTTAACATTCTTCACCATGGTCGCAAGTTGATAACAAGTTTCAAGAGTGTCCCAAGATTTCTTTGAAGACTCAACACTTGATATCTTCAAAAGTATGGATGCACTTAGGCCTTTCTGAATAAATCCAAGAGCTATGTTGTCCTTCTTCCTATTTTCCTTAAACAGAATACACTCAACATTTGACAGAGCCAATTCAGCAGCTTGATCATTTGGCTCTGGGTAGCCAATGTCCCAAATATCCTAAGCAAGCAGGATAATTCCCATCTTAATAAACCATTTATCATAGTTTGAGTCTTGGTCAACATAGGAATTTGTGGTTGCACTACACTGCTGTTAGTAACCATCACAAATTAAATTCCAAATTACTGCAAACATAAAAATGAGAAATAAAAACTCAAAAGCAACACGCAACACGCACTAATGACTAAACTCAGAAACTATCACCTACACGAGGATTTTCAGCAAGACAATAAAGTTCTGCGACTGTTTCAACAAACTGTATCCTATAAGAAACTATTTGAGCAAGTAGTTTAACTTTGTTTTGATGACCCCTGCATTCATAAAACTTAGGATAATACTCTATTTCAACAATGAAACATATTTAACACATATATACTCAAAAAATAAAATATGATATCTTAACTTGCTACAACAAAATAACTTCAAAATAAATATGAGTTTACAAACTAAAATGCAGACCATAACATAAAATACAGAGTAAAAAATATGTTTTTAACTTTAACTGATAATTGCATTCCACTCTATCTAAATCAAGATTACAAGGATTTCTATTTATAGTGTTTCAATATAGTTGGTCATTAAATGCTAGTTGACCATTCATTACAAAATCACCTCTGTAGAAATAAATACTCCGTTCTGTTACATTCTTGAAGAGTTAAAATACAGGCTATAAATGCCTCTTCAAAATTCGATAGGATACATCAGAGCTTCTGAATGTCTCTTCAACTTTAATGTTTAAATCAGTTTGGCGGTGGAGGCCTCTTCAAGGATTTGAGGAGTCAAAAATTCTGAGTTGGTTTATGTCTTCATTAAATTCTGGATTTGATGATGGCTTTTCAAAAATAAAATAAAACAAATCTGGGTGGTGTTTCCTTTTCAATATTTGTGGCGGTGATGTGGCCAACAATCAAGTGGTGGAGTAATTAACCACTTCCAACAATGCCTTTTGTGCCAATGTTGGTCTTCCTGTGTTTTTTTGTCTTCTTTCTATATTTTTTTATGATTTGATGTCTAAGAATGGTATCAGAGTGGCATGAAGATATTTGATATTGTAATGGCCAAATAATTCAGCTAGAGCAGTGAGGCAAGAGCAGATAAAGATCCTTCCCATGAATATCCTTGAGGCGAGGATAATATAAATATCAGAGAGGAAAAGCATAACCATTATGGAGATGGCACGCAGTATGTTTGTAGCAATGCATCTATTAAATTAATACTGGGATGAAGCAGTGGAAACTGTTGTATACATCATGAATCGATTGAAGGAACTAAAGTTCCTACTAATAGAATAATAAATACAAGTAACGCATAAATGCCATGTAAGGCAAGTAAATAATGTAAAGTATAATAGATGTAAGATGATTTACAAGAATTAATGTCGGGTATTTTATACCCTAAGTGGGAAGGGAGGTGACTTTTCAATTCACCTCTTGAGTAATTAATTAATTACCCTAATTAACCTACTTAGTATTAAATGTTAATATTTATAACATTTATATTTGTTACATTTCCTTCCCCTTAAGGAACGCTTTGTCCTCAAAGGTTCATTGATAGCAATGTCTAATTTTGCTTGAATTGTTATCTCTGGATCCTTTGCAACACTTGATTAAATAAGACGATACAAGTTCCGGATTCCCCAGGAGAATTATCGCAGCATATCTGTTGTGGTCCATCCCAGATCTATTTTGATTAGACCTCTGAGATCTTTTTGGGGAATGGGTCTTCCCAATTGTTGCTTAGTATGTTGAATTGTTTTCCTGTCAACATAACTCTTTTCTGAATGCTCATTTTGACCCTGTCGTTGGTCAAAATGATGATTATAATTTGGATGTCTGTAAGGTATATGTCTTGTTTGTTTTTCTTTCTTTTGAATTGTAGCAAGGACTGCCTTCACTTTCTCGATTTGATTTTTGGATGAATCTTCCTAGATTAACACTTCTTGGTTCTCCAGTAGATTGTTATGATTCTGAATCTTTTTGAGTATTTCATCTTGCGACTTTGTGTCAATTTATAACTTCTTGATTTGATTCCCTAGTTCCTGATTACGATTCTTTAGACATTGGTTTTCTTCCTACTTTTATAGTGTTCTTCCTTTGAGTTCTTCACCAGTGTGTTCCCTTTTGCTACTATTTTTTAATTTTTTAATCTTTGTAATCAATGTTTTGTTATGATTTCGTAGTTGAACAATCTCTTCGGTATTGCTTGATAACCCATTGTTAAATTTTGTTAGTTCCAACTTATGTTTCTTCTTACTATCATCATACTGCTCCTGGAGTTTTTCTTTTTGATGTTGACGATGACATAACTCTGTTTCCTGATTTTCTAACTTTCTTTGGATGTGCTCCAACTCATTATCTTTGTCCATGATGAGTTTGTTTAAAATCTTTATTTGTTCTTCTAACTCTTCATATCGTCCATCAGTTGATTCTTCATCTGTAGTTGGCGATAAGGGGACTATCACTGAGAAATCATGTAGCATTATTTTCTTCTTCTCATGGAAGAAGTTGATGCACTTATTTTTTGCATTAACGAAGAATGTTCCTAGTGTTTCCAACCAGTTATAACCCAACATTATGTCGATGAGATGGTCATCTATAGAACTGCGATGTTGAATTGAGCTGAAAAATGATAATCATCGATTTGTAATGGTACTTCTATTTGATCCTCATTTAACTCATCCTTCATTGATTCTTGAACTTGTACTTGATTTGCGACATTAATGTTTATAAAATTTTCCTTGTTGGATGGACAAATAGCGATGGCAATTGGAATTTCATCAAATATCCCATTAACTTTCAGCATGGCCATCAGCACTTTCATCGGAATGTTGAGAAATCTTTTCTTTGCTTTATCAAAATCCATCTCTTTCATTTTTGCTTGTCTTCTTTCCTTCGACAAGGGTGGATTAAAAGGGTGTAATAATTCCCAATATGTCTCTATTGGAAAGAACTTTCTTTGACTATTTTTTTTTCTTGTTAGTTCAAATAACATTTTTTTCCAAAAATAATTATTATAAAATAATATTAATTATTTATTTTTTGATTTTTTTTTTATAATAATAATAATTAATTAATTAATTAATAACATTATTATATTAATGTTTAATAAACTATATATAGTTTATTATTAAAAATTATTTATAATAATAATTATTATATATAATAACAATATTATTATAAAAAATTGAATTAGATAAATTATAGTAATAAATATTATTATTATAAATTTATATATCTAAGGTTGTGAAGAATATAATTTTAATAAAACTAGAATAGTTTTATAAAACTAGAATGGTTTTATAAAACTAGAATGGTTTTATAAACTATGTTCTTGTTTTTTTTTACTTTTCTTTTCTTACTTTCCCTTCTTTTTATTTTTTATTTTTTTCTACTCTCCTTTTTTTACTCCTTGCTTCTTTTTACTTCTTTTTTTACGTCTTCCTTTTTTTTGTTTTTTTACTTTTTCTTTCCTTTTTACTTCTTTACTTCTTTGTTTCTTTTCTTCTTCTTCTTCTTCTTTTTTTTCTTTTACTTTTTTCAAAAATAAAAATAAAATAAAAATCTCAAGTACTTAGGGAAACCCTAGTTTTTAATGAAAAAATTCCAAGATTCAAAGAATCTCTGAGATGATGGCTAATAGACGGATTGGCAATGAAGCTCTGATACCACTGAAGGAACTAAAGTTCCCACTAATAGAATAGTAAATACAAGTAATGTAGAAATGCCCTGTAAGGAAAGTAAATAATGTAAAATAAAATACATGTAAGATGTAAGGTGATTTACAAGAATTAATGTCGGGTATTTTATACCCTAAGTTGGAAGGGAGGTGACTTTTCAAGTCACCTCTTGAGTAATTAATTAATTACCCTAATTAACCTAATTAGTATTAAATGTTAATATTTATAACATTTATATTTGTTACATTGCCTTCCCTTAACTTTGTCCTCAAAGCTTCATTGACAGCAATGTTTGATTTTGCTTGAACTGTTATCTCTAGATCTTTTGCAACACTCGATGAAACAAGACGATACAAGTTCTGGATTCCCCAGGAGAATTGTTGCATCAGATCTAGTGTGGTCTGACTTATATTTGTTACATCGATGTCCGACAAAGAGCGTGAAGAACAAAGTTTTGTAGGAAGCATGGACATGTATGAAACATAGTGTTTCGCAGTTAAATTTTTTTGGTTGTGTAGCATACACACATGTTCCAGATCACCTAAGAAGGAAATTAGAAAATAAAGGACAGAAATGCATTTTTATTGGGTATTATGAAGACACAAAAACATACAAGTTGTATGATCCCGTTGTAAGAAAAGTTATTATCAGTCGCGATGTTCAGTTTGTCCAAAATGAAGCATGGGATAGAATTGTGGAGAAGAATGTTAAAATTATGTCACATGTTGAACATGATGACATTGCAGAAGATGTGGTTATGAATCCGCATGGAAATCAGAACTTCGCAGCTCCGTCTACTCCCAGGACTGCATAGCATGTTTCAGCACAAGTAACTCCAACACAAGTCACAGTTCAAGCTACTCCGACAAGCACTCCAAGTGCGTGGAAAACTCCATCAACTGGTTCACGCAGTTCGACACCAATAACTCTACCAAAGAAAAGAAGTCTATGTGAGATATATGAGACTAGTACACCCAATTCATTCTCAATTTTTTCATTATTTTCTCAAATTAATGATCCTGTAACATTTGAAGAAGCTGTAGAAGATAAAGCTTGGGCACAAGCCATGGATGAAGAAATAGAATGCATTGAGAAGAATCAAACATGGGAACTAGTTGATGTTCCTAAAGCCAAGGATGTGATAAGCATGAAATGGATTTATAAGACCAAGAAAGATGCTGATGGAAACGTGCAGAAGCACAAGGCAAGATTGGTAGCAAGAGGATTCACAAAGTAACCTGGCATAGACTTCAATGAAACCTTTTCACCCATAGCATGAATGGACACTATCAAAACAATTTTGGCCATCGCAGCACATAAGATATGGCTTGTTTATCAAATGGATGTTAAGTGTGCATTTTTAAACGGTTATTTGGAAGAAGAAGTATATGTGGAGAAGCCACAAGGCTATGAAGCTCCAAGACAAGGACACAAAGTTTACAAGCTAAAAAAGGCGCTCTAGGCTTTGAAGCAAGATCCTAAAGCTTGGTACAGTTGCATTGACTCATACCTCATTCAAAATGGATTTCACAAAAGTGAATGTGAGCCAACGCTATACATAAAAATCAATCAAGAAGGTAATAAGCTATTTGTCTCCCTGTATGTAGGTGATTTAATATTTACTAGTGATTTTGGCATAGAGGAATTTAGATCAGTCATGGAAAGTGAATTTGAAATGACTAATTTGGGGCTTATGAAGAATTTTCTAGGCATTGAAGTCCAACAGTCTGAAAATGGGATATTTATATCTCAGTCAAAATGTGCAAGTGATGTCTTGAACAGATTTAAGATGTTAAATTGCAAGATAGCTCCAACACCAGTGATAACAGGTTTGAAATTGAGCAAGGATGATGATGGATCCAAGGTGGATCCTACGCTGTTTAAAAGGCTTGTTGGTAGCCTTATGTATCTTACAGCAACAAGGCCAGATATCATGTATGGAGTCAACTTAATCTCAAGATTCATGGAGGCACCAAAAGAAGCACATTGGAAAGCAGGTAAAAGAATTCTAAGGTATGTAAGTGGAACAAAAGACTTTGGTATTTTGTATTCAACCTTAGAAAATTTAAAACTCATTGGATACACTGATAGTGATAATGGAGGCAGCATGGATGACAGAAAAAACACGTCTAGAAATACATTTCATTTAGGAACATGTGTTGTATCATGGGCTTCAAAGAAACATCCCATAGTAACTCTTTCCTTAGAAGAAGCAAAATATGTTGCAGCTACAAGCGATGTATGTCAAGCAGTTTGGATGCAGAGGATGTTAAGTGATCTGTCATAGAACCAACAAGAACCCAAATTCATTTACTGCAACAACAATTCATCTATCGCACTGTCAAAGAATCATGTGTTCCACATGAGAACCAAGCACATCGACACAAGGTATCATTTTATCAAAGAGTTAATAAACAACAAAGAAATATGTTTAGGATTTTGCAGGTCTGAAGATCAAGTAGTAGACATATTTACAAAACCATTGGCAAAGGACCCATTCCAATTTCTGCGAAGTTGTTTGGGACTGACAAGTTCTACGCAGTGAACTATGTCTTGAACATAGCATGTTTCAGCTCTGAACCATTTTGTAAAATTTTATTTTTTGTTTAAAGATCCCCATTTTCTCATAATTAAGGGGGAGTGTTGGAAAAATGTAATTAATGAGCTCATCACGTATCTAACTACGCCTGCTTTGTCAGTCACCCTGTCAGTCTTTTTGTGTCAGCGCGTAGAGTCTGCAATGTCAGTCTATCAGTAAGTTCGCAACCAATCTAGTGCACGTCAAGTTTGTATTAATGTAACCGCATTAGTAGTTCACATGTCAAGAATCCTTAGGTAAGAATTAACTACAGTGTTTAATACAATCCTGTAGCTTCCAAGTGAAGCGATCTTAAGTCGGTTGTTAGGGAACTCTATAAGTAGAAGCCCATAGTTGAATCTCTGAGAGAGATGTGAAGAGAAGAAGAATAGAAGAGAAGATCCGTGAAGAGCCCAAGCTCTATGAAAGTAAAAGATCAAAGTAGAAACTCATTTCCATGTATTGAGGTGTTGCGCAGTTTACTTTGGTAATATACATAAGTTATAGTTTTATGTTTCATTCTCAAGAATGTTGAATTTTGCATGTCGCATATCTTCTCCAAATCTACTTGTGTGAATGTTGTTTACATTTACACTCAGCAAAAGAAATCAAGATTTACAAATAGTTCACTACAGTGAAAGTTCTATGTTAACGAGGAGTAACTTAGCGTTTTAGTTGTTATGCCTTAGAAAATATATTTCATGATAAGGTTTTCTTAAGTGATCTGCGAAGTATTTGTGAAGTCCGCGAAGTAAAGTATTGTGAAGTTAACTCCGCATCACTGCGTAGTAAAAAGTCGAAATGTGCAGTTAACTGTCGTGTAGTAAAAAGTTGAAACCGCGCAGTTAATATCCATGCAGTAAAAGGTAGTCTCCACGTAGTTAATCTGTGAAGTTAAGTCTTAGAAAAACAAGTGTTCTACGAAGTAAAATTTGGGGTTCTCTATTGTATGATCAGCGAAGTCCAAAGCAAAGAAAAAGAAGATTTTCATCTACTGCGCAGTTAAATCTTATTTACTGTGTGGTGTCCTTTTCCCTTGAAACCAAAGGCCATACAAGAAAATGGAAGAGATTTGAATTAATCTACTAGTGCCCATAGAAAAAATCGGTAGCTACACCATCTACGTGATCCTGATTTTTACTTCCACGATCTTTCCAGTAGCTTAGATAATGTTGAATTATGATTAATTTTTTTTGTGTGACCATCTCGGATTGTTGAAATAAGTTTGAGTTCAATTTGGGAATTCTGATATGGTTTGAATAGATGAGAAACAAATAGTTAGAAGTAACATCATTTTTTTGTCTAGTCTTTTGGGTGTTTTGATGGTGAAACTTCATAAATAGATATAACACTGACTAGCACCCGTTTCCTTCAGCAGCGATTTTTCTTCGAGAATCTTTATTACATGAACAACCTTATCAGTTAACATATTTGACATTTCAATAATGATGTGGACCAGGAAGCTTCAGTCGTAACTCCTTCGACTTGAGTGAACTTCATTTTCGAGCTTGAGTAGAAATAAACTATTTTCCCACCTCGGCAACCATGTGGGTATGAGCCTTTGAAACATTCAAGATAGTTACCTGGGATATTTCGTCGTCAAAAATATGCACTGAAAAATAGACTTTTCTTAGCGTTTGATTAACTTAAATTTCTCGCCCCATAGATCATGCATGTGTTTTGTTAAAATTGTGACAACTAATGAACCAAACATGGTTTTTGAACCGTCGAATCGATGGTTGGTTGGAAGTTACCCTAAGAGGCGAGTACATGTATGACAGAAATGTATGGATTAGAGGAAAATGTGTGATTATGACATCAATACTTTGCAATGTGGATGTTTCCCCAAATTGGGGTTTTATCATGTTAAACTCTTTTCTTCTATTTGTCCATTTTTCTGTCTATTAGTTTTAATTCAGACTCAGAATACCAACAAGTGGTATGAGAGCCAAAGGTGAAGCCGAAGGTGGAGACGGAGCTCGAGAGAGTCGTCGTCATTTTTTGAAGTTAGAGCCAGAGAGAACCGTGGAACCCATCGTAGAGCATTGTGTTCATCCGTAGGGCATGAGCCATCATCTTTTTCGAAGGTGGAGAGACCCATGGAGGATCCCGATGCCATGCTGTGTAAAATTCTGAGTAGAGCACCCTGTGTGTAGTGTTGGGCACTGCATGAAGAGCAGAGTGAAGGTTGGATTCCCGTGTGAAGCAAAACCATCCTCCGTGAAGGAAGGAAAGACTTCCCGCATGAAGCAGAGCAATCCACCCTTTGTCTGTGCATGAAGCCCGCATGAAGCAGAGCCAACCACCGTCGAGTCTGCAAGCCACCAAGCACAGGCTGAGTAGTGAAGAAAAGTTTCATGGTAAAGTATAGACGCCCAACATGAGGAGAAGTTAGCATATACGGGTTTTGTAGCGTTTAGCAGCCCGTAGACTCTGAAGGTAGAGCTTACATAATTGTGGGTGTTTGCAGCTGGAGGTATTTTCGGCTTATTAATTTTTCTGTGAAAAGATTCTCGATATTTTTTTGGAATTTTGTGTTAAAAATTGAAGGAAAAAATGTCTAATACTAAATTTGAAATTGAGAAGTTTAATGCAAAAAATAATTTCAAATTGTGGAAACCTAAGATGCGAGATATGTTAGTTCAGCAAGGGTTGTAGAAGGCCTTAGATAACAAGAAAAAGAAACCCGTAACTTTGACAAATGATGAATGCGAGGAACTAGATGCCAGAGAACTTAGCACAATTCAGTTAAGTCTTGCAGATGATGTCTTATTTAATATCGCTAGAGAAAAGTTTGCAGCAAGTTTATGGAGCAAGTTGGAAAGCCTGTATATGACGAAGTCTTTGACAAATAGAATTTACCCGAAGAGGGAGCTATATGGTATGAAAATGAAAGAAGGTACGAAGATTGCAGATCATTTGAATGTATTTAATACTCTTTTTTTCGAGTTGAGTAGTATGGATGTTAAGATTGACGATGAAGAAAAGGCAGTAAATCTTTTAGTTACTTTACCTGAATCTTGCGGTCATGTAGTATCTTCCATTAGTCTTAGTACAACTGATACTTTGGAATTTGACAATGTGTTTGGAGCTTTGTTGTCTGAGGAGTTAAGAAATAAAGCTTGTATTGAGTCCTCTACACCAGAAGCTTTGTTTGTTAGAGGTTGATCCAAAGAAAGAGGAGAAAAATCAAGAGGTTCTTCCATATCTAAATCAAAGGGAAAAAAGAGAAAACTCAAATGTTGGTACTGCAACTAGAATGTTCATCTCAAGAAGGACTGCTGGAAAAGACAAGAATCCAAAAAGGAAGACTCCAAATCTGAGGCAAATTCAGTTGAAACTGGTTCATATATGATTGACGAGGTTTTGTCCATTTGTAATGTTTCTGAATACAGTGAAGAATGGCTATTAGATTCTGGTGCTTCAGACCATGTCTTTCCTCATAAAGAATGGTTTGCTTCGTATCAAACAGATAATGATGGTGTAGTTCTTTTGGGAAACAATTATTCATGTAAGTATGTTGGGGTTGGAAGTATTAAAATTAGAATGTTTTAGTATCTAAGGGTGTTTTAGTGGTCATGAAGACATTGAAAATAGGAAACCTTTATAAATGGTTGGAAGAACTCAAGTTAATGAAACCCAAGTTAATGAAACTCAAGGCATTGTATCTCATGCACACATAACATGTATTAGTGACAAAAACCCATTTAAAAATAGCTAAGACAATAGATGATTACAACTGAACATAAAATTAAGTGAGTATGCTAATTTAATTATTACAAATTAGATTCTGAAATATTAACAATTATCAATAATTTAGAAAATTAGAATCATAAAATCTTACTCATCCAATGTGAAATAATAAGCCTATCTAGAACTTCGAGGGCAAAACCGAATGTAGAACCATAATGCAATGACAAAGCTTACTTATTTTGCTTTTCTAATACCCTTTTCTACAGAACGTAATTGCGAACATTATTTGGTTGATAATAATCCCATTCTACATTTTCAAACTTCTGCCCGAAGGTGATATGCCGATCGAATGGTGCAGCCCAACAAAGAACTATAACCTTGGGCCGCTAGCTTGTCTAGACTATAGGGCCGCCTCTATACCCGTCCTCGTGAATGCATTACCTTGCTATCCCGCAGTTGGTACTAGAACCTAAAGTATAAGTTTCTCTACTCTTTAACCCTATTTTTATTTTTACGCAGTTAGGCATCTATAATGAGAATTGCCCCCGGAGGGCGATCGCGGCCTTGTAATGTAATGTCTAATTAACAACGGACGACCTAGATTTCATATCAAGCGGATATTCGATCTATAGATTCGTCGGTCACATGGTTTCGAATGCTGTGATTGAGTTGGCGATTGAAGGAGTCGCTAATCCATGCGTTACTTGGATTAACGTTTAGTTAGTGATTAAGATCAACCACAATGAAGCGCTCCAGTGACGCGTCAATCGAATCACTCGGCCACAATTGATATGCTCTCTAACGTTTGGGATCCGATGCTTGGCATTCTCTAGGGTTTTCATTAACAGTTGAGAATGGATCGTCGAATGGTTCGTGGAAGTGTTTTATTTAATAGCTACGCCCTCTCCAGCAGTACTTGGAATATCAGAGCGAAGGAGTTTTCAGAGCGTTTTCTTGAATTGGTTGTTTAATGAATACAAAGAGGCTGTTTAATTCATTTAATTCGCGGGTGTTTGATGAATATGGTCTCAATTTCTCAATAACACGGTCTTGGGGGGAATGACATTGAGAGCGATGTGGGTGAGAGTCGGTCGTTCCTGCGGCCGCAGTCATGCCATTGGGCGGTGGGATTTGCATCAAAAATTTATTCTGAAAAGGGGTTTCATACTTCTGAAAGGTTTTTAAATAGTGGATTTCATTCAATTTGTAACAGAAAAGATCTGGCAAGTCTTTTAGGTTTCTACAGTTTTTATTTCAAATTTTTCGAGCACCTGTTATGGGAAGTATTGTGGAGCAATGCCTTTGATACAGCCTATGACGTGCTGAACTTTTGTTGTCACTTTTTGCTTCAATTCTAAGCTATTTCAACCCTCATCTGCTGCAGCTGGTGCTGATTTCATTCCAGGTGATTTTTTCCAAGACCACAACAAAAGCTCATAGATTTCTCTTTATATAAGCATGTTGTATCTTATTAATATCTGTACATTCACCTTATGTGCAACAATGGATTGGGCAGCTGCGCACAATATGGTAGAAACAAAATGACCTTCAACATGCTTCAAGTAGTCATCGTTTATACTTTATACCAGGTATAAACGATGACTACATTTGTACCTGGTATAAAGAACCTTCCACATTTGTACCTGGTATAAACCAGGTATAAACGATAGGATCATAAAATCGGAGTAGTGGAAGAGATTTATACTTAAAAACCGGGCTTTCAATATCTGAACTCCGAATTCTTCCCAAAGTTTATTGTCCTAAAAAAACAAGTTTCTTGTTTTGCACTCCCTACAAAACCTCTATTAAATGGCAAATATGTAGCTTTCATAACACACGTTAAAATGTTTAATAAATGTAAAAATTTTACATGTGTTTGAATCCACCACTTCTGAAATCCTACATTACTTAATCCAAACCACTTTTGAAAACTAAATGTAGCTTAATCTAAACCACAGATTAAAAATTCTACATTTAGTAATGTAGCTTAATCTAAACCACTTTTGAAATCCACATCATATTACCCAGGGTCATAAGCTTTTCTTAATACATCTGCAAAAACATATCTGAAATTGCAATGGTTTACTAAGAGTGTTACGACTAAATATAAGTTTTCAATTAAAATATAAAAAAAATTAGAATACAAAGTAAGTTCCCAAAAAAAAAAATTAAATAAAAAAATAAGAATGTAAGGCAAAGGCTGGCACTTTAATCAACCTTCATGTGTGGCGTCAGTTCAAATGCCGCTGAAATCTCCCAGCAGTCCCCAGTGTCTAAAGTGTGGGAAGGTAGGGGGGTGTTGCATCTACTAAGAGCAACACACTCAGATCACAAAATTCAAAAATTCTCACGTATAAAACAATTGTAGTTGTGTTGCAAGTGATTGTTTCACCCAATAGTCATCTATAAGACAGTCACAGCTAACTATAATATTTAGCACAGTCACACCAAACAGTAAGAGCTCACTGTATTCTACAGGATTGTTTCAACTAACAATAAACTACACGATTGTTTCAGCTGTGTTTAAATAACCCCTGTGTTCATAACACTTGATTGTTTCAGCATACTCTATTTCAACAATCAAACACATTTAACATCTCTATACTATTTTGAAATCTAACTTGGTACAACAAAACTAAACATTCCAGCTTAGATAATTATCATGCTATAGCAAAAAACAACATTTAAACATTCAACCATGAGTTTACAAACTCATAAAGACTAAGAGGAATATAGCTACAATATTACAGAGTTGAAGCTTTGTTTAATATTCAACTAAGAAATTGTATTCCAGTCCATTGTCTCTCTCTATTTCTCTCCATATTTTTCTATATGAATTACATAGGTATATATACACCAGAAATATAGTCGGTCATTTAATTCAACTTGACCTTTCGCTGCACCAAAATTGACTGTTCAGAATTTAATTAATTCTCTTCCCTTTCATCTGCTCTAACAGGAATGTTGGATGCCCCTTCGATAATCTGATTGGTTGGAACACACTGCCCCTTTAATTTCTGATCAGCTTGAACATGTCTGTGAATGCCTCTTCAAAAACGGCTCTCTACTTCTTCATAAATCAATGTGGTGTGCTGCCCCTACGAAGTTTTGATAGCATGGCTCCTGGCGATGTGGCGGTGGCTGACTCCTCAGAGTTTCGGCGGTCACTCAAAAAGGCAATGATTGACTTTTCAGTGTGTGGCGGTGAAGGAATTAACGGCTGCCAACATAAAGGTCGACTGAGAATCCAATTCCATGTATTTTCAGTGACATTGTAAGAAAGGATCTCTTTCACCTTCCTTCCTTCAAAGAACATGAAGCATATGATATCCCCCGCTTCTATGCAAAACTTCCCATTCATAGATATTCTTGAGAGATATTCTATGAATAAGAAATTTTGCGTAGAAGCGGGGGATATCATATGCTTCATGTTCTTTGAAGGAAGGAAGGTGAAAGAGATCCTTGCTTACAATGTCACTGAAAATACATGGAGTTGGCTTTTCAGCCCACCTTTAGACACTGGGGACGGCTAGGAGATTTCAATGGCCTTTAAACCGATGCCAGACATGAAGGTTGATTAAGGTGCCAGCCTTGCCTTACATTCTTACTTTTTTATTTATATTTTTTTTTTCTTGGACTTGATTCATATTCTATTTTTTTTTATATTTTAATTGAAAAATTATATTTAGTTGTAACACTCTAACTAAGCAAAGCTTTGAGAAAACAACTTCAACCATTGCAATTTCAGATATGTTTTTGCAGATGTATTAAGAATTTGAAGTTGATGACGCTCAGTAATATGATGTGGATTTCAAAAGTGGTTTAGATTGATGACGTTGGGTAATATGATGGGGATTTCAAAAGTGGTTTAGATTAAGCTACATTACTAAATGTAGAATTTTTAATCTGTGGTTTAGATTAAGCTACATTACTAAATGTAGGATTTCAAAAGTGGTTTTGATTAAGCTACATTACTAAATGTAGGATTTCAGAAGTGGTTTAGAAGTGGTGGATTCAAACCAATGTAGAATTTTTACATTTATTAAACATTTTAATATGTGTTATGAAAGCTACATATTTGCCATTTAATAGAGGTTTTGTAGGGAGTACACAAAAAAGAAACTTGTTTTTGTAGGACAATAAACTTTGGGAAGAATTCCGAGTTCAGATATTGAAAGCCCGGTTTTTAAGTATAAACCTCTTTGACTACTCTGATTTTATGATCCCATCATTTATACCCGGTTTATACTAGGTGCAAATGTAGAAGGTCCTTTATACCATGTACAAATGTAGTCATCGTCAAGGTAGAAGGTCCTTTATACCTTTAACATCATTTATACCCGGTACAAATGTAGAATTTTTACATTTATTAAACATTTTAATCTATGTTATGAAAGCTACATATTTTCCATTTAATATAGGTTTTGTAGGGAGTACAAAACAAGAAACTTGTTTTTGTAGGACAATAAACTTTGGGAAGAGGGAAGAATTCGGAGTTCAGATATTGAAAGCCCAGTTTTTAAGTATAAACCTTTTTGACTACTCTGATTTTATGATCCCATCGTATAAAAACAAGGGAAATAAAAAATATAGAAACCTAAAAACATGCTTCAAGTATGAAACCCCTTTCCAAAATAAAATGTTTCATGCAAATCCCACCGCGTACTGTGGCCCAAGGAATGACCCACTTTCACCCACATCACTTTCAAGGTCATTCCTGAAGGCCATATTCATCAAACAACCACAAAGTTGTTAAATATTCTAATAATAGTTGGTTAGTTTACATAATTATTTAGTTACACGACAGTGATGGTGTTTTTTAATATATATGTACATCTATGTACATATTATTGAATATAGCTTAATTCCTCATTAATGTTATGTATTTTTTGCCATTGTTGATCTTTGTAATGTCGCTTTTTTAAAATTTTATAAAAATGCCCAATTTTCCACTTTTTCCCCAAATTCGACCTTTGATTAGTTTTACTGTTTTGGCCTCCAAATTAACCCAAATGCTCCCAAATCTTCTGTAATGGTATATGAATGTTATTGATACTTGAATATCAGGTTCAGGGATGAGTTATAACCCTCAAAAGACTTCTGAAAACTTGATTTACATTCTGGTCAATGTATGGGATTTTAACTAGTGATTTGTGCATCAAATCCCCCCCGGGGTAACTCTGAAAATGGCCTCCCAAGTGGTTCCAAAATCCCTCGCATTTCTGAATAGAGGTGGGGAATGTATTAATGATTTTATTAAGGTATTATGTGCACCATTAATTAAGTATTATCTCTGTTCTAACCCTCTCCCATTCAACTGCAAAAATCACCAATTTGACCCTTGGGGAAATGGCACTATTTCTTCTCCCAATGCAATTAAACTGAGTAAAAATACTTGAAATGCTCAAGTACAGTAAATGAAACTTGTAAAACACATCCATGGAATTCCATTAATCATAAATGTATCATAGAATCATCCATTCATTTGAAATCATCAGCATTATAATGATATACATCAATGTAGTGGGGAAATGGACATTGTTTGCTCATTAATCAACCTTTTTGCATACAACCAGTGGGTATTTTGACTTGATACTTTCAGAATATGAATAACAAAGGATATGAATCTATTACAATCATAAATACATAATGAGAAGCTCTCCCAAGAAGCACAAGAGCTCACCAAAAACACCCTCCCTCAAGGAGCATGAATATGCCTTCAAAATTGGAAATGGTTCAGAGATGGCGCCGCACTAAAAAAAACCACGAGCTGCCCTATAGCTGATACCTGCAAATACAACTCCATTAAATCTCCATGAAAGACCTGAGTGGCCTCTCCAAACACCAACTTGGATGAGAATCTTTCACCCTCGAAATTGGCTAAGGCAAGAAACTAGTCATCCACTAGCTCTCTCTTCACAAATGCAATTTTTCTCAAATCATCAAAAGCCATTCTCATAATTGATTTCTTCATTTTATAACCAACATTAGCCTTCTAAGGGTTGAAATCCTCTGCATAGCTTCAAGATATTTCCATTTAGGAAATATTCCCCATTTGCCACTTGTCTCCTAGTTCCAACCTTCCATCTTCTCCCAAATTCGAGTTTGAGTTTCTTTGGCTTCTCCAAATCCATGAGCGCCTTCCTGAGACTATTTTTGGGGCTGACATGTCATAATGGTCAGATGTCAGAGGTCAGGTCTGCAATTTGTCATAGATGCTTCATCATTGGTGTCATAGGGGCTAGGGAATCTAGCCCAAGTGTCCACAAGCTTCCAATTTGACTCTTTATCTTCCATGGAGGTTACCAATCCATCCCAATTCGACCTAATATGCTCAATGCCATGTGTTATGACTTACCAACTCATCCAAGAGTGTTCACCTTCTCATAAATTCGAATTGGCAAGAGAGAGATGCCATGTGTCCTTGAAAAATCAAACTAGTGTGGGTCCCACACCCTCCATATGTCTCCAAAACCACTTGCCACCTAGAAATTCTCTTGAATTTATTTATTAACCCTATTTATTAAATACTTGAACCCTTCTATTGTCTAAACATCATTTATTAGCTTCCTTATTACCATTCCACATTTGCCCATCCAACCTAGGAAACTAGTAGGATTGATGGGATTGTCTTACTATGCAACTATTTGAATGGGGACATTACAATCTTCATGTGTTCGACGTAATCGGTCTCCCGAGTAATAGATCTCATACCTATGAATTGAAGCAATTTATGTGAGAAATATTATGGTCTTGTTGTTTTGTCTCTCCCCATATTTGAACGTGCCTCGAAACAAAGCAAAGCATTAAGTGGAATCCATTGAGCGATAATGAAAAAAATTGTGAGGCAATTGAAAAATCCAAATTGAAGGAGAGAGCTAGTGGACAACATAAAATCTGCATGAGAAGACCTATCGACTTGAGGATGTGTCACACTTGTTTGTTATTTGACAAAAGGTTGTTTAAGTTGTTGAAAGAAGATTATGTGGATTGGTGAAAGAGATTTTATATTTATATATTTTTAGCACAAAGAAAAGTGAGCATAGTTTTGAAAAGTTTGAAGTTTTGAAAAAAAAATAAAATATTTTTATATATGGTGAAAAGGAATTTTTAAATTAAGAGTTTTTTTAAGAAGAAAATATATAACTTTAATGAGTAATTAAGCTATTTTCAATATGCACATAGATGTACATATATATTACAAAAAACACCCTAACAACACATATTTCATTAAATTTGGAATTATTCAATAGATCTAGAATTTAGAACTTTAGCTAGATTGAGCTCGTTTAAAATGAGGAAAGTCGTAGACGTTGATTCATTACATAATTTCTATTAATATTATTTATAGTTTGTATTGAATGGCAATGCTAAGTTGATTAAGGTTATTTAATGAAATTAATATTATGTATGTTACTATGATTAACCAATTCAATTGTAATTTGATATGGTAACTACTATGTATGTGTTTAATTCCTATACTAGTAGAAGGTTGGCACGATTTTAGAATGACCCACATAAAAACTATTTAATGACATAATACAACTGTGTGTGTTACTCTAACAATTTTAAATCTCGACATAGCAAGTAATATTGTCCATGTTAAGTACCATGTTTTATTATATTAGGAGGTTGGCAACAATTTATAGGCGACAAGAGAAACTATTATATAAGTGCATGCTAAGTTTATTGTTTTAACGATTAAAATAGAAACATAATTATTTATATTTTCTATTAAAAGTTAAGTTGATCAAGGATTGCATCATGAATAATAAATTGTGCAAGAAAATCTTACATAATTTATTATTAAAGTTATTTAAAGACATTGATAATCAAAGGTTGTTTCTATTACTAACTTGGAGTTTTGTTACAATTTGACATTATGTTAACTATTGTGTCTAGGTTGAGTTATCATAGTAAGTCTAAGAGATTGACATCATTTTAGAGTAACCTATAATGTTGTGGAAATATGGCATAATACCAACATTGTATTTGTTACTACAACAATTATAAACATTGTCATAGTAACTATTTTTGTCTTTATAATTTATTAGTATTGTTGGTGGTGGTGGTGGTGGTGTATTAAAAACTAAGTTGATGAATGTTTACTTTGTGAATAGTAGATTAATGTGAGAAATTTCTTACCTATAAATTTATTTAATGATATTGATGTTAGTAATGCCTCCATTATTTATTAATATTAATTATTGTAACAATCAAAATCAATTATGAACTAAAATAGCATTGGTGTAGGACAATTTGATATTTAATGATATTGATATTAGTAATGCCTCCATTATTTATTAATATTAATTATTTTAACAATAAAAATCAATTATGAACTAAAATAGCATTGGTGTAGTACAATTTGATATTTAATGATATTAATGTTAGTAATGCCTCCATTATTTATTAATATTAATTATTTTAACAATCAAAATTAATTATGAACTAAAATAGCATCGGTGTATTACAATTTGATTTGCTCAAATACAAAAGGAAACAGGGAAAACCAACTACACTAGTTATTGCAAGTGTTCATTATTTGTTTGTGAAGTGTTTGAACATGTTGAATTGAAAAGAGCATATTAATATTTCTTAAAACAATGATAGATTTCTTACAATATTTAAATTATTATTAATATTTACATTTATGTATTAAAACAAAGTTTATCAAAATTTGACTCATGAATTATTAATAAATTGTGCAAGAAATTTCTTGCTTAATATAAAGTTGTTTAACGACATATTAATATTGTGTTTGTGACTATTATTAATTTTTTTAATAATTACACTAAGTGTTACTACTTTGTGATTGATTTTATGGATTAAGTTGTGTGAAATTTTTCAGACCACAATGAGTTTTTCATGATTCCCTTGATGATGGGTGAAGTGTCCACTCAAAACGTTGGTCTAAAAAACTTTCATTGAGCTTAGTCCAAAAAATCAGTAGCTTGTACGTTAAATCGGGCATTATTGAATTTGATTATGCACATTTGATATAGTGAGATGTTAGGTTGATCTAAAAAACACATTGAAAAGTTAAATATTGAATGGTGTTATGTAATTTGTATAGAGTATCCTCACATAAATTAACATTGAAGTTGAACCAAACTTTTCATATATGTAGTAAATACTATAAAATTCCACAAAAAATAACTTGAAGAGAATATTTGATACACTACAAACATTGAAAAGTGTTTCTTCATGTATATTAATAAGTCATTCAAAGAACAAAATTACATTTATGAATCATCTCCACTGTTGTTCGGGAATTCTACCCTATAGCAAGGAGAAGGACACTACCAACTTCTGGGGTGATAGGTAAATGCATTAATTATATCACATAGGCTTCTACAAAAAGAAGGATATCAAGATATTAGAAGGAATACCTTATTAACGACGTTCGATCCTAGCTCTTGCTCGATCTTTCGCTCAATCCTTCACTTGATCTTCCGTTTGGAGAACCTGCAATACAAAGATACCTTCATCGGCATATCTTGACTAATATAACAATGATGAAATTGAAACACAATTTAGACATCAAATACAATCAAGCATTTAATCCAAACAAACATGCAATCCATTAGACATTTGATTGCGACAGGAAGGGCATTTCAATCTTTATTGTCAAAAGCAATAATCAGTAGAATTATACCTGATCATTCAGAGCACTTGTGCAACCAAATCCTGGGCTCTTGCTCTTCACACCAACTTGGAATTCCTCGAGCATAACAATCCTTCATGCATAGTTTCTCCTCCTAGGTCATTATGACCATTATGAGTCTAACCTCTCTCATCTATCCCCCTTGTATTTATGGGACAAGGTAGGTAGTTTGGATTGAGAGGTAGTTTAATTGGGAGGTTGGGGAAGTTGCAAAATCAACTTCAACTAATACCAATTTGTCAAATTAATGTATTTTTTATTACTTTTTAAGGTGTACGCTATTTTGTTAAGTGGAGTAGCGTTCAACATGTAACTTCCCTGCTTTACAACCATCGTTTGCAAGATTTATGAAGCTATACGCTACTCTATTGAAGCAAAGTAGAGTATTTCTGAAGGCAAACGCTACTTTACTGAAGTGGACTAGAGTATTTTAGCAGGAAAACACTACTATCATGCTTATAGGGTAGCATTTTCCCCAAAAGGTAGGTAAAAACAGAGTTTTGTCAGCTGCAGAGGGGTAAGTCTAGTCCATTCATCATCTAAGGCAATCATGCTCTTCAATCCAAGTTGTCCTTTTGTGTGATCGACAACTAAATGTGATCACGGATGGAGAAGTGTAGATTTGACCTATAACAGATGCCCCGTAATGTGTGAGGTCAAAGGGAAATGATGGTCGAAATACATTATAATTCCAAGTCAACGGAGGAGCAAGAAACCACAAAACCAAGTCACAAAAGTACCTGAAATAATGATCAAGGTCAGCAAGCAATTACAATCTTGAAATCATACAGATGTGTAGCACGATACAACATTATCTCCGATACATAGCTAGGAGATGTATATATAGCATGGCCACTGAAATACAAGCGTGGATCCATGTCCAAATGAGAGATCATAGCCATAAAAAAAAGTGGATCTATGTCTCATGGAGAGCCAAAATGAGTGAGGCTCAGTCTTGCGCAACTTGGGTGATAACATAATGAGGTAATGCTACCAAAATCTCAAGGTCTTCATCCAAACAACCCAAGGTACAAACCCTAACCATGTGAATAAATGAGTTGAGGTCAAACATGGGGGGAATCATTTGATTACCGATCATTGATGTATACCATTAACAAACATGAGGGATTTCACTGATAATGATAATGGGGCCAAAGGTACCTAGTACGATCCAACAAGTGTGAATAAGAGCACTGAAGTCGAACACTTGAGGAACCTGTCAAATAAGAGACATTGATGTATTCTCATAATTCAACAGCGAGAGAGACTACCACTGGTGACTGCAATCCTCAAGGTACTAACTGAAAACTCTAAACTTCATTCCTAGAGTAAAATGAGTTGATGTCAATGGGAAGAAGTCTGTTGGAAGGGAGGCCTTAAGGAATCCTCCATCATCCAACACGAGGAATACTCAAATGGTATGAGCTGATGTGGAGTAGGATGAGTAACAAGACTGACACTAGGATGGCCGACACATGAGGTCAAGGTAAACTACAAAATGACCGACACAAGCTGTATCCTTGAACAGTGAGCATGACACAAAGTGACTTAGGCAGTTTTCTGTTGATATATTGTAACTTCAAGGAATAATATATTTGTACTTTATTATTCTGGAGATGTTTCATTCCTCCTTGAAGACCTTATTGTATATCCGGAGATGTTTATTCCTCCATCGGAATGTGGTAACTCAGGTTATTAGACTTCCCTAGTGAGGGTCGACCCTGTATGTATTATGTGGGTGAAAGGGTTATTAGACCACCCTAGAGGGGTCGTCCCAGTTAGTTGTAGTGGGGTATTTAACCCATTGGTTAAATACGAGCCTACATGTTTTGTGTCAAAGATAAGTCAGAGTAGTGTATAAATAGAGGAGGTGTATTCCTCATTTTACACACTCACTCACTTGAGAGTAGCGCACTTGTGGAGGAGAGGTCTGCTATGATGGAGGAGGAGATCATGTCTTTGGTTTGCGTCTTTGTATATTGCTGGTCATCTATATTGAGGAAGCTTTACTGGGTTTTCTACCCCATGAGGGTTTCCAAGCATAAATCTGTGTCTCTTGTGTTTATGCTATGCTTGTTGTTTCTTCAGTGATCCTATATATGCTATTATTGTGAAATGGAATGTAATGCTGCTATTTTCTATCTTAGCATATTAAATCTTAACATGGTATCAGAGCTAACCTGAAGGAAGGCAATGTATGGCACTTACGACACTTGCTTTACTTACGACAATTTGAAGGTTAGGGTTTTATATAGCAAAAACCAATCATCGTGGAACTTTCGCCATAAATCCATTTTGGCGAAGGGTTCAAGATATGAAACCTTTACAGGTCGTCAATAACATATCCAGGTATCTTGTTGCCAAAGGGAACCCTCAGGTTCGTTGTACTTTGTAAGTTATGATCAGTACAAGTTAGGGTTTCTGCCTCTTCCAGATCTCAGTCAAAATGAGGTGACCTAGGAAAAAAGGTCATAACTTGGGCTAGGAAGCTCCAAATGAAATTTCGTAAAAAGTGACAGGTAGTACACAGACTGTACTATCTCAGGAAACGTTTTCAGAGGCCGAAGTTGAACCAGTGACACGTGGCACACCGTACAAGTTCACTCTCCTATTTTATCCCATAAACAGGTCACGTTGTGAAACTTGGCATAACTTGGGCTAGGAAGCTCCAAATGAAATTTCGTAAAAAGGGACAGGTAGTACACAGACTGTGTTATCTCGGGAAACATTTTCAGAGGCCGAAGTTGAACCAGTGACACGTGGCACACCGTACAAGTTCGCTCTCTTGTTTTACCACATAAACAGGTTACATTGCGACACTTGGCATAACTCTCTCTCAGAAAATCCAATTGAGGTCAAAACTGTCGGGATGGAAAGATGACAGGTCAGGCTACCACAGAAAAAAATTTCAAACCCTCTGAAGCAAAAATTTCAGAGCTACATCAGAAACAATCAGGTACATATTTCTTTCAAAACAAAATTATTTTTGGAGCACTTTCATTCATGGCTTCCGGAATTTAGGGTTTCAGAGAAAGTTAGAATTTTTGGAATCAGAATCCACGGCTGAATGCTACTCAGGAAAATCAAAATTTAGAGACCAAGATCGAATTTTTTGGTTGGGTAGAAGACCGGGCTTGATCAAACCCCAGTTTGGTATTTTGATCGGAAAGATGGAAAATTAGGGCTTCAGCAAAAGTTGGAATTTTTGAAGTCTGTAACCACGGCTGGAAGCTCCTCAGAAAAATAAGAGTTTAGAGCCTTGGATCGAACCTTTTGATTGTATAGAAGGGTGGGATTCATCAAACCCTAGTTCGGGTTCCTGTCCAGAAGATCAAGAAGTTTCGAAGGCAATTTTGAGGGGCCAAATTTTGGAGATTTCAAAATTGAAGTATGCTAGTTTGATCATCTCAGCAAGACACATCCTTCCATCCATTCAGAAGTGTGAAAGTCAAATATTGAATTTTTAGGGTTTCTCTAGAAAACCCTAATCAAGCTCCAGATCAAGTTCCAGGGGGAGTTGAGGCTAAGGCCTGACATAAGAAGACTGCAAGAAGTCTCGACAGGTATGACTTAAGGAGGTTCAGGTATGTCTTGAAATCTGATTCTTGATTAAGTTCATAATGTGTTTCTTCATATTATTTATTAGTACAATCTTGATTAATGTTAGAATTGTCTTATCACCCTAGTAACAGTATGAATGCATGTGAATGATCGAAGACATTCACTGACTAGGGATATATGATTGTACTAATGCATTATGGTGTTGTGTGAGGTTGATGTTGTCTGCTAACAAGATACAGGTACATCACAAAAGACAAATCAAGTTCCATGACCATATGAAGACAAAGACTCATCCATAATCTTTGTTCTACTTACGAGGTATATATGACTTTGTTATATTATGCTTAACCTATGAGACATGCAGGTTCTAACTCAGGATCTCTAAATCATTGAAGAGATTGTTTAGGTATGTTGTACATAACTAAGCAGGTATACTAATCTAGGTATGTTTTCCTATGTCAAGTTAGAATCTTACCTTGTGTTAGGATCCCTTATATAAGTATACTTGGTATGATTGGTTATGCTTATTCATAAAGTTAGTAATCAAGGGTTTATGCATATTATGTCTCTTATCTTGATGATTTAATTAACCAGAAGAGTACTATGATCAAACAAGAATATGCATGAGTAAAAGAAGACTTCCTTGAAACCCTGAATACTAATGATCATGACTATACATATTCAAGATTATTTAGAATTAGAATGTTTTGATAATATTGAGAATATACTAATGAATGTATGTTTGTATATGAGATCATGATGATGACACTAGTGCACACTTGAGCATGCACAGTGGTACATAATGAATAGAAGTTCAAAAGACATATAGAAGATCAAGCAGGAAGCAACCACACAAACATAAAAGATAAGTATTTTAATTGTTATTTGAAATAATAAATGATATTGCTTGTATGCATATTTGTATTCCTAGAATATATCATGCTGAGTGTAAACATTCATAGAGCATTGAACAATATACTACTAATATGCATATGATTGGTAAGTTGGACAAACATTCCATTGTTGCTTGTCTAGAATGAAACCTCTTTGCTGACATGCTGAGAGCTGTGCACACTCTCGATAGTATGTTCTGGTAGAGATGGAAGGCATCTAGATAGCCACTGTATGCATACAAGATATGGGAAAGTGTTCTGCCAAAGTATTGGTCAAAATAGTTGCATAACTATGTAAATGATATCTGTATGCATAATAGGTTATCATGTCAATATGATTTGATGATTATGAAGTATTACTAATCATGTACTTAATTTTGATTTGTAGGAAAGATCATGAAGACTGGTGAACACCGCATAAGTGATGGATGTTCAACAAGAATATTTACAAATCAAACATAATATAGAAGGCTCATGGTTAAAATACTCTCTTAGAAAGAGGAAGAGAATCATGATGAGATGTTTTCTCCAAGTGACTAGATAAGACCATTCTCTTAATGATGTAATTAAAGAAGAAGTGTGAATCAGGTTTTGTATGGGTACCCAGGATCGATAGTAAATTGATGACCTTAATGATCACCATGGGTGATGTGGATCTCAACCTTTGCTACAAGGTTGAATATGGTTTCTATACACAGATGACATGGATGCAAGAAGGAACTCACCACAGAGTTCGAATGATGTTGAGGCTCATATCAGTAGACCCATCTAATGAGAGATGGCATAGATAGATGGCTGCATAAATGAAAATGAAAGATCTCAGATTGATGCATTACTTCCTAGGTCTGGAAGTATGGCAAGGCTCGGAAGGAATCTTTCTCAACCAGGGAAAATATGTTGATAAATATTAAAAGGACTTGATGTGCTGGAATGGCCACTCTCATGGATTCCAACTTGAAGCTGTTAGCGGATGACTCTTCAGAGTTAGTAGATATAACTCTGTATAGACAAATTATTGGGTCACTAATGTATCTAATAAATACTAGGTCAGATATATGCTTTGTTGTGAATACCCTGAGTCAGTATCTAGTGGAAACTAGATGTGTTCATCTATTAGTTGCAAAGCATGTGATGAGTTACCTAAAGGATACGATAGACATTCATTTATGCTATTTTGGAGATCATGACTTCAGATGGCTACACAGATGTTGATTGAGCAGAAAGTGTATCAGACAGGTAGAGCACATCGAGAGGATGTTATTGTCTGGGATCAGTCATGATCTTGTGGTTTAGGCAGTCCAGTATGGCTCCTAGCATAAGCGGAATATATGGTTGCTTGCTCTGCTAGTTGTGAAGCAGTATGGCTACAGGATTGTTTGACTTAGAGATAGACCCAATTGTGATACTATGTGACAAATAGAGTTGTATCAACATGGCAGAGAATCCGGTGTTCCATGATAAGTCAAAGCACATAGAGATCTGACATTTCTATATACAAGATATGGTGCAGAAAAGGACTATAAAGTATGAATTTGTAACAAGTTACTGATGTACTAACCAAACCTCTACCTCAAGTAAAGTTTTCCGAGACAAAATTAATATAGTTCAGAAGGACCCTCCTCGAAAGGGGGAGTGATGTGATCACTCATGATGATATTGCTTGCATCGACAGTGAGGTCGATGATGAGGATAGCTATATTAGTGATTCCAATAGAAAGGTTGGTGGATGGTCCTTAGACAGGGTCTAAGGTGACAAGGGGATTGCATCATCCCTGAACATATGTTCTAAAAGGAGTCGTAGACAAGATGTCTCCGAGAAAGAAGAGGATTGTATCATCCGTGGACTTTAGTCCTAAAGTGATCCTTAGACAGATGTCTCCGAGAGTAAGAGGATTGTATCATCCGTGGACTTTAGTCCTAAAGTGAGCCGTAGACAAGATGTCTCCGAGAATAAAATCCTGAATGAACAGGTAAGGGGATTGTATCGTCCTCGGACTTTAGTCCTGTGAATTGAGCCGTAGACAAGATGTCTCTGAGAATAAAATCCTGAATGAACAGGTAAGGGGATTGTATCGTCCTCGTACTTTAGTCCTGTGAAGTGAACCGTAGACAAGATGTATCCGAGAACAAAATCCTGAATGAATAGGTAAGGGGATTGTATCGTCCTCGGACCATAGTCCTGTGAAGTGAACCGTAGACAAGATGTCTCTGAGAACAAAATCCTGAATGAACAGGTAAGGGGATTGTATCGTCCTCGGACCATAGTCCTGTGAAGTGAGCTGTAGACAAGATGTCTCCGAGAATAAAAATCTTGAATGAACAGGTAAGGGGATTGTATCATCCTTGGACCATAGTCCTGTGAAGTGAGCCGTAGACAAGATGTCTCCGAGAACAAAATCCTGAATGAACAGGTAAGGGGATTTTATCGTCCTCAGACCATAGTCCTGTGAAGTGAACCGTTGACAAGATGTCTCCGAGAATAAAATCTTGAATGAACAGGTAAGGGGATTGTATCGTCCTCGGACCATAGTCCTGTGAAGTGAACCGTAGACAAGATGTCTCCGAGAACAAAATCCTGAATGAATAGGTAAGGGGATTGTATCGTCCTCGGACCATAGTCCTGTGAAGTGAGCCGTAGACAAGAGGTCTCCAAGAATGGAATGATAGGACTGGATCGTCCCTGGACTTCAGTTCAAAAGGTACATGATAGGACTGGATCATTCCTGGACTTCGGTTCAAAAGGTACATGATAGGACTGGATCGTCCCTAGACTTCAGTTCAAAAGGTACATGACAGGATTGCATCATCCATGGACCTATGTCCTAAAGAGAGCAGGATTGATCATCCTGTAATATGATCGTGTGTGTTACAGGGTATGCTGCTATTGTGTGAATACTTATATTGATGATGTGTATACTTGTATTGTGTGAATACTTATATTGATGATGTGTATACTTGTATTGTGTGGATACTTGTATTGATGATGTGTATACTTGTATTGTGTGGATACTTGTATTGATGATGTGTATACTTGTATTGTGCGAATACTTGTATTGATGATGTATACTTGTATTGTGTGGATACTTGTATTGATGATGTGTATACTTGTATTGTGTGGATACTTGTATTGATGATGTGTATACTTGTATTGGTGTGGATACTAATACTATTGATCTAGATGACGATGTTGCTGATCGTATTGATCTAGATGACGATGTTGTTGATCGTGTTGATCTAGATGACGATGCTGTTGATTGTGTTGATCTAGATGATGATGATCCAAATGATGTAGATCGTGATGATCCAAATGCTGTAGATCGAGATGATCGAGATGCTGTAGATCGTGATGATCCAAATGCTGTAGATTGAGATGATCCAGATGCTGTAGATCGAGATGATCTAGATGTTGTAGATCAAGATGATCCCGATGTTGATGATCGTATGGTGATGATGCTGATGATCGTGAGGATCCAGATGTTCATGTTGTTGTAGTTGTTCGAGTGCTGCAGAAGATGAAGACTCAGTACTGAAGATGTTGATGTTCCAGTATTGAAGATGTTCCAATAACTGCTTGAGTTAGTGATGATGTTGAGAAAGCTTCCAATGATATATAGATGTATCATGTATGATGTTGATGACTCCTTGCTCGTACAGATGCTGTTATAATATCCTTCTCGTTAAGGGGGAGTGTTGAGATATTGTAACTTCAAAGAATATTATATTTGTACTTTATTATTCTGGAGATGTTTCATTCCTCCTTGAAGACCTTATTGTATATCCGGAGATGTTTATTCCTCCTTCGGAATGTGGTAACTCGGGTTATTAGACTTCCCTAGTGGGGGTCGGCCCTGTATGTGTTATGTGGGTCAAAGGGTTATTAGACCACCCTAGAGGGGTCGGCCCAGTCAGTTGTAGTGGGGTATTTAACCCATTGGTTAAATACGAGCCTACATGTTTTGTGTCAAAGATAAGTCAGAGTAGTGTATAAATAGAGGAGGTGTATTCCTCATTTTACACACTCACTCACTTGAGAGTAGCGCACTTGTGGAGGAGAGGTCTGCTATGATGGAGGAGGAGATCATGTCTTTGGTTTGCATCTTTGTATATTGCTGGTCATCTATATTGAGGAAGCTTTACTGGGTTTTCTACCCCATGAGGGTTTCCCAGGATAAATCTGTGTCTCTTGTGTTTATGCTATGCTTGTTGTTTCTTCAGTGATCCTATATATGCTATTATTGTGAAATGGAATGTAATGCTGCTATTTTCTGTCTTAGCATATTAAATCTTAACATTTTCAACGTGACGGGAAAGTGATATAAGCCTGCAATGTAGGATTCATTAGCATACCCTTCATATGGTTGGAATAATAACCAACCGGGGGAGTAAACAACTCGGCGATCAGGTTCACCCTAAGGTCAAAAACTAAACTCAACTGAAATGATAGACTCAAATAGGTGTTGTATTCAAAGATAGGACTGACTGAACTGCCTTTGAAACTGTAAGATGTGATATACCCTTCTTATCCCTTATTCTTTTTAGATAAAAGAATACATTTCTTGTTGTTTTAATGAGTCCAAAAAAGAATGAAAACTCAATAGATCCAACCATGTAAATATTTTAACGATCCCATGGGAGGAAGACTCAGGACCTTCTTCATTGTTTACAGAGTTCGAAGAAGAGATAGAAGGATACTCTATAACACTGATCTATGGATTTTAATATCGAGCCGAGATTTGTTCTTGCTCGCTAGTGTTTTCAATTTTAAGTAGTCTGAAAAACTTAAACAATAACTCCATTAACCTACTCATGGATTTTAATATCAAGCCCAAGTAGGTTAATGCTCGCTGGTATTTTCCTATTTATAGAGTCTGAAAAACTTACACAATCCTCTATACACCCTCTCGTGGATTTCACATCGATCTTGAGTAGGTGAGTGCTCGCTTGGTGTTTTCATATTTCGAGAGCTTGAAAACCCTAAAGAAGGCTCCAAAAAGTCCTTTTTCGTAAAGTTAGTCTCCTCCCCCAAAAAAGTGTAAAACAATGGAAGAAGAACTCTTCTAGCCACAGATGACTAGAGTATTCCTTTTTCATAAGTAATCCGCAAAAGTATGGAAAAGGGTTAAACTTATACTTAAGCGAATGTCACTTCAAATCCTTTAACTAGTCTAAAAAGACAACTATACTCATCAATCTTGTCATATTTAAAGAGTCTAACAAGAGCTTAGAGAGAACTCCATAAAAATATTTTTCGTAAAATTTTAACGAGCCCAAAAAAGTAAACTTGTGACCTCCTCACTATTTTTAACGAGACTCAAGGGAGAGATGTAAGAATGCTCATAACTTCCTTACTGTTTTTAACGAGCTCGAAGTGAAGGTGGAAGAATGCTTGTAGATTCCTTACTGTTTTTAACGAGCTCGAAGTGAAGGTGAAAGAATGCTCGTAGCCTCCTTACTATTTTTTAACGAGCTCAAAGGAAAGGTAGAAGACTGCTCATAAGTGGATCAATGTCCAAAAGAATGGCATACAGTATTATAGACTCTAGAAAAACTTCATCAGAAGGAAGTATATTATCCCAGATGGAACACATATCTAAACATTCAGATGGAGTCATCACCTAGTTAATTGCTGGGACCCAGTCCCGAGAAGGAAAGCATGAATTCAGAGGATTATTCTCAATAGCAATTGGACTCAAGGAAAAATATGCCACATAATTTGATTGTGACATAGTAGTGCCTACTGACAGGGGACATATCTGGTCTATAGTTGGGTAATAAAAGGGATCAACAAATGTAAGTTGATCGATAGTGACAATGCTTCCATTGTGAGGAAAATGCATCACACGAAAGAACGTAGACACCACAACTTGCATAGCATATACGTAATCACGCCCGAGGATCATATCAAAATCCATAGGGTTCTTTAAAACCATAAAATCAACTAAGACTATTTTTCCACTCAACGTAACAGGTACTTGAGGGAGGAATCCCAACGGTTCACTAGGTCTTCTGTCGAAGGTCAATGGCCAATTAACAACTGTAACAAGGTTAGGGAAACCTAAATCTCTCCAAGCATAAGGGGATAAGATACGAAGAGAGACTCCTTCATCTACAATGCATCGGTGAACCACATGGTTTTCGATATCAACCTTTATCTGGAAAGGTGTAGCAGAAGGAAGGCGAGGCCCAGTTAGACTATTCCAATCAAAGGAAATGATCCCAGAGTTTGGTAGGGGTTCACTCGACACAGATGTAGTGCCCCCATTTTCAAAGACATCTGAATTGGTAATGTATAATACTTCAGGGACAGGTGCATCAGTCTCAGAAAGACTGATGGGATCGGTTGAAGATTGCATCAATTCGATCACTTCACTCTCCAAAGGAAGAGTGGGGTTGACCAAATATTTCATTGGTTCAACCACTTCACTCTCCGAAGGGAGAGTGGGGTTGACCAAAGATTTCATTGGTTCAACCACTTTACCAACCAAAAGTTGATTAGGATGTTGGGAATCTATAGAGAGTTCAGGAGCAGAAGATCCTTCAGACATGGACCACACTCTCTGTACCTCTGGAATAGTAGGGCATCGGTGAGTAACGTGATCTCCCTTACAAATTTTACAAGGGAACTTTGGCTTGCATCCTATAAGCTTAGACTCCATAACAACAACAGTACTCTCATCATGACTAGCATTGGTTGATAGCTTGCCCCCAGCATGACTTGCAGTGGCTAGTTGCTCAGAAGCATACTTTTGAACCATAGACCACACTCTTTACACCTCTGGAATAGCAGGGCACCGGTGAGTAAGATGGTCTCCCTCGCAAAACATACAAGGGAACTTAAGCTTCTATTTATTATGTTTGTTGACAATGTCAATGTTCTCAGCATGACTCACAGTAACTCCAGTATGACTCACAGGAACTGGTGACTTGTCATTAATATGACTAGGAGTGATCAATGACGTATCCTCAACATGAGAAACAGTGGTTGAAGACATGCTTTCAGTATGATTTGCAATGACTAAAATTTTTCTCCCAGCATGACCTCTAGAGGCTGGGTAGGTGCCCCTAGCATGACCCTTAGAGGCTGGGTGGCGAGGTTCAGTATGATTCCCAGTGACTGAACAAGTTCTCCCAACATGACCACCATAGGTTGGATGGGTTCCCCCAGCATGACCTTCAGAGGCTGGGTGTCTGCCCCCTTGCTTTGGCATCTTCTTCCTATTCTTCCTCCATATATTCCTTTTAGACTGCTGGTTACTAGTATTACTACTTTCACCACATGAGGTAGAAGGAGGAGGAGAAGATGCTACTGGCGAAGCAGGCATAGGGTTCTGCTGCTCTTGATGTGAAGTGCTTACTTGAGAAGCATTAGGAGCATGCAAGGCATTTGGAGTGGAAAACAACCAAACCGGTAGCCCTATAGTGAATCCTGGAAGATTCAAAGTAGCCATTAAGGGAGTACCAATGTTCCCAATGAATGGAAAAGCACAAGGATCCCCTTGAAAGGGGTCCCTTGATTGGTACTCACCGGGATGCTATCCATAGTTCTGACTCAACAAAACAGAAATATCTAAGGCCAAATAAAAACAAGTAGCATAAAGAGCACACCACTACAAAATCCTAAGTATCCAAAACCAAGCAAACAAGGATGGTGAATACTCTCAATAGAAATTTTGACATGATCAGGGCCCAGAACAAGCTAGTAGAGCATCAAAGAATAGTTATATGGCATTTAGTTCAGTTCCTCTGGGTGCAAGAGTTTGAATCACCAAACCGACCTCCTGGGATTACTGAAAAGGGTTACCTTCGGTATCTATCCTAGGTACAATGAAAATAGCCTTTCACTGCCACCTGTGTAAGAATCCCTAAAGTCAAGATACTAAGGCTACCATTAACACGAAAGAAGCTCTGGGGGATAGTCGTAGGTCTGACTAGAACACATGGGTAGGGTAGATAAGCCCGAAATCCAAAAGGATCCCCATATGTGAACCAGCCTTGGTGTATGCTCTGAATGAAAAGTGAATGGGTATCCTCACCATTTCACCTTCGCAATACCTCGTGCTTAACTCTGGTTTCAGTGGAGCTTCCAGAACAACTTTGATGTCAATGGGTTTACCTAAAAATAGTCTCACTACGATTATTGAGTAATGAAAATGGTTTCAGATAGTTAAAGTGTGTTCTAATCCAAAACCCTAGCCTAAGCTAGTTGGTGTAGTGACATCCATAGAAAGAAAAGTTATTAATTATTCTTTTTAAGGGTTGTTCTTTACTCAAAGATTGCAGTGCATTGTGTGGAGTGGTTGTGACGGAAATGGAAAGTAGATAAAAGTAAAAAACTTTCACTAAACTTTTTCATTCATTGTTTTCAAAACTAAAGATAAGCAAACCTAAAACAAGTCTCTTTTTGTTTTCTTTTCAAATTCAAATAAAGTAAACTATGCTACTTCGAAATGATCATAAGTCTTACTACTTTAAACTACCAAACTCATTTTTTGCTTTTTCTGATATATGTAAAAGAAAAAGAACTTGAAAATGGAAGAAAGTAAGACCTAGAAGAGCAATGTAAGTAAGGAAAAGCAACTCTAAGGTTCACAACAATCAACTTGATGACTTGATAAAGACTTGTCCTACAAAGATTTTTAAAGGAAAAAACTTTGGGCTTGGAAACAAAGTGAAAAGAAAAGCGGGATAAGAGACGCTAAGATGGAACGACAAACCTCAAAGGTTGCTCCAAAGCACCAAGAACCCTAAAAAAGCACTAAGCCAACCAAAAGGTAGGAAAGCGAACCAAAGATGTCCTTACAATCACAAAGACTCAAATGGAAGCAAACTAAAAACTTCAACTTACTTGGACTAAAACCGACAAAGCAATCAGGAAATGTCTAGACTCAAAAAGCTTTTGAAAACACCCTAAGGACTCCAATCTAGGGGTCAAACCCTAAATCAAAGTTTAAGACACTGCCAAAGCATGCTTAGTGTTGCCACAAACAACAAATGTTACAAAACAAAGGTTTTTATACCTACAAAAAGCATCTAGGGTATAGGAGTGCAACTATGTCCAACAAGGAATGAAGCACGGTCTTCAAAAAGAGTCACAAACAAACAAGACACTTCAAAAGTACTCAAGCAAGCAAAAGATGACCTAAGGGACTTAGGAGAGGCAAACAAGACTCAACAAGGGCCAAAAGACCTAAAGGATCAGTTAAGACGACAAGGTAAGAGGCTAGAAATCAAACCAAACAAGTGGAAATCAAATCCCAAAATCAAACAGAGACTTACAGGAAAAAACTCTACTATGAAGTGTATAAACTTGCGTACACCAGGAGGTGTACCCTACTATGCAGTAGGGAAAGCAGTGTTTTTAGCATGTGTACTCTACTATGCAATAGGTAAAGCCTCGTTTTTCAGCAGGTGTACGCTACTGTGTGCAAGGGATACCAGCGTTTATGCCAGAGAAGGCTTGAAACAAGCTCTAAAACTTCAAACTGGAATGAGTCAAGCAATGGAAACAGGCTACAATAACCTACAGATCCTCTCAGAAAATCAGAAAGATCAAAAAGTGCTAGAAGGAAAAATAACTATGTCTCCTAAAGTAGAAAACAACCAATCCCCAGCAGAGTCGCCAGTCTGTTGTTCAGGAATTCTACCCTATAGTGAGGAGAGGGACACTACCAACTTCTGGGGTGACAGGTAAATGCATTAATTATATCACATAGGCTTCTACAAAAAGAAAGAGATCAAGATCTTATAAGACATACCTTATTAACAACGTTCGATCCTAGCTCTTACTCGATGTTCCGCTCAATCCTTCGGTTGATCTTCCGTTTGGAGAACCTGCAATACAAAGATACCTTCCTCGACGTATCTTCACTGATATAACAATGATGAAACTGAAACACAATTTAGACATCAAATACAATCAATCATTTAATCCAAACAAACATGCAATCCATTAGACATTTGATTGGGATAGGAAGGGAATTTCAATCTTTATTGTCAAAAGCAATAATCAGTACAATTATACCTGATAATTCAGAGCGCTTGTGCAACCGGATCTTGGGCTCCTACTCTTCACACCAACTTGGAATTCCTCCAGCATAGCAATCCTTCATGCATAGTTTCTCCTCCTAGGTCATTATGACCATTATGAGTCTAACCTCTCTCATCTATCCCCCTTTTATTTATGGGACAAGGTAGGCAGTTTTGATCGAGAGGTAGTTTGATTGGGAGGTTGGGGAAGTTGCAAAACCAACTTCAACTAATCCCAATTCGTCAAATTAATATATTTTTTATTACTTTTTAAGGTGTACGCTATTTTGTTAAGTGGAGTAGCGTTCAACATGTAACTTCCCTACTTTACAACCATCGTTTGCAAGATTTCTGAAGCTGTACGCTACTCTATTGAAGCAAAGTAGAGTATTTCTGAAGGAAAAGGCTACTTTACTGAAGTGGACTAGAGTATTTTACCAGGAAAACGCTACTATCATGCTTATAGGGTAGCGTTTTTCCAAAAGGTAGGTAAAAAGAGAGTTTTGTCAGCTGCAGAGGGGTAAGTCTAGTCCATTCATCATCTAAGGCATCATGCTCTTCAATCCAAATTGTCCTTTTGTGTGATCGATAGCTAAATGTGATCACAGACGGGGAAGTGCATATTTGACCTATAACATCCACCTAATCTCATATATTCGTTGAAGCGGAGCAATTACAACTTCTACACCACATTTATTTATCTTGGTCTTCCTACAATCTTCCTGCTTTCGCATCCATGCCCAAACTATGGTATTAATTGGAATAGATCCAAGTTCTATGTCATCGAGAATTGGTACCCAATATTGTTCTAAATTTTGTCCCTTGTATTTCCTTGAACTTAGCTTCGACCAATCAAACTTTACATGAAGATTCTCACTTTCATCATCTTGGAAGATGTTAGAGGTGGTTTTTGCGATCCAAATCATCTATCCTTCATCTTTATTTCATGATCTAACTAGCAACATCTTTCCTTTCTCAACATCATTCATAGGATTGAATGTTGGCTTTGGCTTGTTGCACTTGGGTCCAACATATATCAATTCATCTGCCACTTTAACAAAATACCCATCCATAATACTTGATACTACATGGACTGCATTATAATTAGCATTGACATTTTTCCTTGTCTTGGGCCAAAAATCCTAAGAAGAAGAACCACTTCCATCCATTCTTGTATGATCATTGTAGATTTCATCTAATGCATCAAGAACACTTTTCCAATACTCTACCTTTTTATTACATTCCTCTGTAACAATTGGTGAATTCTCATTGCCAATAGTCCCTTTTCACATTTTTATGTATTTATTCCTTCCTTTTGTTATTTTAAATGGACATCATTGTCTTTGGGACCTAAGAAATATGGCTTCCCTGTGTACAACATAGGTCGACCTTCATCATTTATATTCCACAACTCACTGATTTTGACCATTCAATGTCTCTGATGGATTCTTTATACCTCATAACTGGAACATCATTGAGTACATGAAATTGGAAGTACTGGACATTAAGATGTCCAACTAGTGCATTTTTTTCTTCCTTGATGTATCCATTAAGAAAAAAATTGAAGTCATACACTTTGTCAATAAGTGTAGTTGGAAACACTCATTTTTATTCTATTGTGTAATATGTATCCATCATTTCAGGTAAAGAATATATATCTTTACTTTTTAAGTTGGAAGAAATTCTTCTATAGGTTCCATCTATGTATTCATGGGTATTCCCCACAAGCAAGAACCCAACCTCAATAGTGATGAAGACACCAAGTGCAGTCAATAGTGATAGAAACATGAAAACATAACGATTCTTATTATGACTAGCTGCATTGTTCAACTGTAACAACAAATGTGGAGGAAGAAGTTTAAAATCAACATTCTGATTTTTTGATCTTCCATAAGATAGAAAATCATCCTTGTACACTCTACATTTTTTAGTAAATAGAGGTTTCAAAGTAATGCATTTGAAAGTGGGTTTCTTGAACTTCCACTCTCATAAAGTAGATCACCATACATATCAAGGTGTGGGTCTTCAAGGTCCCTCAAGCACTTTGAAAGCAATTTAATGGTAAATTGTGATCCCATGTGTACAAATGTTAGGGAGAAATGACCAAAATCTCCTGTGTTATGCCCATGTGTTAACATTCTTGTAAACGATAAACCCAAGTTTGGTCCTGCAATAGATTTTGATTTGACACGTAATACTGGGGTTGAAGTCTTTGTTTTTTCCATTTTATTAGGGATAATGCTCAAGTATTCCTTTGGAAACTACTCTGACATAATCTCGTGGGCACAGCAACAATATCTTCCACACATAACAATCTTGTTATGTGTGTTTAGTGTACCCCTTGCCTTTTCTTCCAGCTGTTTTGTATTCGTTGACTTCATCTGTGCTTTCAACACAATACATTCACTACATTTACTGACGTCAGTGTTCTTTGAGAATGCCACATCTCGAAAATGAGTATTCCGAATCTTACTCATTGTTGGTTGTGATATTGATGGATCATTGAGCTTTTGAAGAGCCCCATTGATCTCTTTTAACAATGAAATTTGGGTCTAAGTTGAAGAAAACAATCTTAAAGGTGTAGACATTCCATCTTCTTCAACTTGATATGTTTGGTTTGGTGAAAAATCTAAATTATCCATGACAATTATGTGCAATATTTCTATGGCTGCCATGGTATGTGCTCATGCTTTGCATTTGTTGGTGTTACCATGAATGGCTTTGATTTGTCCATGTTGGAAATAATGTTGGTATTTATAGAAGGTGCTTTGAGGAATCTTATGTATCTTGTACCATGCTTTCTTACCATTAATATTTCCATTAAATCTCGTGCCCTTTACTTTCCTAACAGTAGGAGGTAGGCCATGGCCATGTCTCTTCGACATGATTGTTTTTGAATGGGGTGAATTCAAGACAAATTCCCTAATTCCATTTTTATTTATGAGTTCCATATCCCTTCTAGGAGTTGCAATGGATTTCCTATCTACATGTTGAAGACAATCTTGTTTGCAACTCATTTGCTACCAAAAGTCATATTTCTTTCTCTTCATCTATCTTTGAAAATTTTCAAATTTTTTGTAGCCACAACTCATTTAATCCTTTTATATGGCCTCATTACATGCATATCAATTGAGTATGGATCTTTTTCATTATAAATATCCCCATCCCTTTTGTTTAAGGGACTTGTGTCCTCTATAAGATCCCATACCACCATTTCCTTGGGTGACTCCTTGAAATTTTCCTCCATCCTTAAAATCTCACCTTCATCATCCACCAACTTATTTATTGGCCATCTAACCAAACAATGTATAGACTTATCCCAAATCCTACATCTTTCACAATTTTTATCTGTCTTCCACAAAAACAGCGAATTCCATTTCACCTAGCATTTCACCCTCAATCATGTCATCCTCACGGACATTAACTATGATCCATTTGGCAATGCACATGCTTGATACTATGCATTCATGTGTAAGAGAAACATTTTTACATTTGAAAGTAAGTTTATCTTGGGGAATATTGGATGATCATGACAATGAGGTTCCAAATCTGATTATGGGCCAAATCTCATAAGATCTCAATGCACCCCCTAGTGTATTCTCAAATCATGTTGGATGTAGTAGAAGAGAATCATGTTTTAATACCTTCTCAATATTAACCACTATGGATGTTTTCTTTACCATCCTTCCATGCACATTATGGACAATATCTATATTGAATATGGAGCCTTCACCCACCTTCACTCTACGTTATAGAAGATCTATTTTGTCTCCAATAGAAAATGCAGAAGAGGCATTTGCACCTGTACACCAAATTAAAGAAAATTAGTATTTTCTCAAAAAAATATTCAATGCACTATCAATAACACTTAACACATGCTTCAAAATTTTGATTTACCTATGTTATGCCTCAAATCCATGATCTTCCATGGATGTATGCCCCCTTCATCAACATCTTCCACAATCGAATGTGGTTCAATGGCATCAATTACCAAAACCATAATATATCATGCATTAATCCTTTCTCCACCATAATAAGTTTGAGTCTTTGTAGATTCAACCCTTCCTAGCCCAATAATTTGACCATTAATTAGGAGGTCAAAATAGTCCCCTCTTGTGAAAATTATATTTTCCAATGTAACTACTTCCAATTTATGTAACACAATTGAATTGTAGTTTGTAATTAAGGTTAAACCATGTAAAGTGTTCTTTTATATTTTAGCAAAAATCCAACCTTCAAAAAAGTAATATAGTTGCAATAATTCAAAACAATATGGAAACCATTTTGTATGGAATGAAACATTGTTCCCCACCATCTTCTGCCCGCTACTGAAAGGGAGTTTACATATAAATTACATTAAAAATATATCTGAGGAGCTGACAATTATCAACCCAAGTAGTATCATAGAATAGAATATATCAACTTAGATAAAACCACCAATTTCATATTTAACTTTGGGCATTGCACTTATATTATTGATGTATGTGTATGAATCATGCTTGTAAAAAATCCTCCAACGAAGTCCATGGATATGCTCTCCCAAGGCCTGCTTGGTACTGGTAGTGGGATATATAGCCCAATATTTTGATTGTTTGGCTTGTTGGAGCTGCACAATGATGCTTCTCCATTTTGTAGTAAAAGAATGCACACTGAACCTAAATTGCAGTTGGAAAATGATAGGAAATCACTATTGTCCACACTATTGTACTTTTGAAATCTTGTTGTTTGCAAAAATCTAACTTCAACCAATTTCAAACTAGTGTGTTGTAGGTGAAAAATAAAAGTTTGGGTTTGGGAGGCTTATTGCATTGAGAAAAAAAAACTACATTTACATCCCAATGTGGATAAACAAAACTAAAACATAGCTAGCATATATAAACTAAAATACAAAAAAAATTGATATTTGATATAAATGACAATTAAAAAAAACATAGAGCTATTTTAACCCTAGATCTATTAATCATGGAGAGGGATTAAGAGAAACTTGTGTGAAAACCTTGGCGAATCAACTCATGTCCAAACCATGGCACTTATAGATCCTAGGTTAAGATGGAGCTTTGCTAAAATAGAGAAGAAAATTCAAGGTAAGGGTGGTCGAACCCTCACTTTTCTCTAAAGAAAAAACAAGTATTTAGTTGTTTTTATTCATGTTTTCATGAGGATCACCAAGATTCCCTAATGTGTGGTGATCCTTGATGTTGGACTTGCAAAGTAGATAAACTAGTAAAATTCATTAAATTGATAAAAATGCCAACAACGCATTTGAGGTGTGTGTGTGTGTCATGATAGTGGTTATGTCATCAAAACTTTTAATGCTTAAGCATTTTTGGTTTACAATTCATCATATAAGCCTTAAGTTGGTTAAACCATTTTCAATATGTGTCATGTATAAGTTTGTGCTTAGAACCATTTAGAAACTATGTAGCAAACTAGGATGCTCTAATATGCACTAATGTTTTCCTCTTAACTATAAGCTCATTGTCATTGAAATATCAGGTGTGAATTCAAAGTTTGTAGCATTCTTGAAGAAAAAAGAGCTAAAGTTAAACATCTATATATAGAAGGAGAACAAAGGTATATCAATGGGATTGGCCTTTAAATGAAGATTGTATTTGAAGGAAACTTCACGATGTGTGTGTAAATGGAGAAGCAAGTCAAATTCAACTACACTATAGTGTGGTATGTGGTAGATAAAGTGCAGTTACCATAACTTGTCCATGTTTGTCATAAAATTTTGGTATATCTCTCAAAAAAATATCCAATGCTAAGGATGTAATACAATAACACATAAGTCATGAAGCTAATATTTACAAGAAGTATCATGTTAGAGTCAAATTGTAGGGTAACAATATAAAGTGTTTGGACATTCAAAAGATCATTATCATTCAAGTAAATAATAGTTCAACCATGATATAATAACTCAACATATAGTTCCTTGAAAAGGTTGGAATTTTATGTTAGAAACTGACTCAATATTGGAACAAGTATGTGATAGTTAACAAGTATACTATATATCAACATTGAAGACTCAAATATGGAATATGATGCCAACAAGGAGAGGAGACAATTGAATAATGAAGAGCTCAATGAAGATGATCAACAACTAATTGAGAAAAAGTGCATGCACAGTAGGAAGGACGACCCTCTATTTACATTTAAGTAATGAAACAATGGGAACTGCCATATAAAAAATGGGACATGAACTAAAAATTTGAATCGAAAGAAACATAAATTTGGGGAAAAAATTTGACAATCCATGGCCCACGGCCATTGTATTAAAACATAATATATCAAGATATCAATGGCTACCATCAAAGGGAGAGATGCATTGTTGGTAATATGTGACTATCATAGTGTTATTTCCCAATACAAATGCCAAGTGTCTGTGTTGGTTAATTTTGGTTGAGGACACTGTCCGAGTTAAAATAATAGTGTTCTATAAATGGAAAGAGTAGTGAGTTCTTGAATTTTCAAAACAAAATGGAATAAGCCATAAAGATTCACCTAATGGAATAAAAAATTGTTGTTGGGACAAGCAAATGGTATGGACTAGGTTTGGATAATATGATCTTAAGAGTAAAATGAAGCAACCAATAGTTTAAGTAGTCAAGGGAGAATCTAATGGTGTGTTACGTATATTCATCAAGTGAATCCAAGGAAAAATGAAAGAAAAGATCAAGGATCAATCTATCAAAATAATTTACTAGATGCATGGTGTTGAAGCAAGCCTTCTAAGAAGTTGGGATATTTTGTAGCGATTGTTAACAAAATGGGTAAAGTAATGAAAGTAAAGGGAAACAAGGAGGAGTGCAAAAATGAGGGTCCCAATAAGAAAACTAAAATGGTAGATCTAGTCTAATAAACCCATGAAACTAAAATACCAAAGATACATTGCAAAGTGCAGTGGTTCCTATTGATAGCATAGTGAACAAGCTAGGTCAAGCAACTAATGCATCAATAGACTAAATATCTAAGGAAAAAATGCAACTCTAATCAAATACTAGGTGCAATGCATCTTCCAATAACCAAATGCATATTATCTAATGGGCCACAATAATTTCTAAGGTGTTGATTTTCTTGGTAGATATAATGGATATACCTGTTAAGATGGTGCTACTATTGTAGTTTTGATAAAACCAAAAAAATAGTCCATCATAGCGAATTCTTTGGAATCAATTGAAACTCATACTTTCTAAAACTAGGATGGCATCTACTAGAGGATGGTGAATTTATTAGTGTTTATTTTGGCACATATATCCCTAAGATTTGTTTCTTGAATGTTTCCATCACAAAAATAAGACATGGAGTATTGATTAGGAGTGCTCAAAAATAGAATGAGCCACTAGTGACTGATGAGCCACACATGTTAGCTTTCATATGTTAGCTTTCCATCTAACACAACCACATTTTCATAAAATCCATTGCACCATGAAGGAAATATAACTCAAGTTAGCTTTCCTTATAACAACATTACATGTTGAATGAAAACTAATGCCTGTTAGCGCATATGTAAGATTTCCATCTAACACAAACACATTGTCATCAAATACATTGCACAATGAAGGAAATCTAACTCGAGATAGCTTTCCTTCTAACAACATTGCACAGTGAATTAAAGCTAACGTGTGTTAGTCTTCATATGTTAGTTTTCCATCTAACACAACCATATTGTCATCAAATATATTGCACCGTGAAGGAAATCTAACTCGGGTTAGCTTTCCTTCTAAAAACATTGCTCGACAAATGAAAGCTAACACATGTTATCCTTCATATGTTAGCTCTCCATCTAACACACCACACTGTCATCAAATACATTTCATCATGAAGGAAATATGACTCAAGTTAGCTTTCCTTCTAACAAAATTGCACGATGAATGAAAGCTAACACGTGTAAGCCTTCATACGTTAGTTTTCCATCTAACACAACTGTTAAAATATTAACCGGGAAAATGATTGGAGAGAAATGCATGCTAGGGTTTGCATGCAGCCATTTTAGGTTTTTGGTAAACCTAACTTGATAGCGAGATGTTATAAGGAAGACATGAGGTGACTGTCTTTAATAGAGTGAGAATTGATCTGAGATAGATCAAGAGAGAGGAGGACGACTTTACATGTGAAGGAGGGTGCATTCTTCAAGGAGGGAGAAGATCATACTGCATCCGGTAGAGCAGTTGAGTGTCTGTAACTTGCAAAGTATCTTCATCTCAGAGATTGAGGAAGATCAATGACGATCAGAGCTCAGATCTGCTGAGATCTGATTCAGTACGAGCCTTTCATTGCTGGAGGGAGGGCCCACTTGTGCATGCAGAAAGAGGATGTTTTCAGTCACTGGGAATTCTTCAGAGCGAGCAGAGCAAATCTACAGATAGAGACAGATAGATCCGGCAGAGGTGGATACAGGGACATCCAGATCAAGTTTTCCATTTTAGGGCTTATCTCTTCCGTGCATGCATCAGCTAGATGCATGCAAATGTAGAGTTGGCTAGAAAAGATTACTGAGGTAACCCTGTATTGTACTAGTCTCTTTTACTCTATGCTCTGGACTCGAGAATGAAGATAGCCCCATAGTTTGCTAGTTTCTCCCGAAAGGGTTCCAGGGTACATTTGGTGTTTATTTATGATTGCATTTATATTGTTAAGTTGGTAAATGCAGATCTAGTTGTTTGAGTTTATGTTAATGTTGTATTGATATCGAGACTCATCCCACTTGAGATCTCAGGGTGATCCAGAAGGAGTAGTGATCTCTGGATCAAATATTTACATGGTATCAGAGTTCTGGTAAGGGTCAAGGAGTGCTTTCATACACAAATATTCAGCTGTTGCATCAGATCTACATCATGGGGAAAGAGCAAATTGTTTGCACCTCTTGCTCTGCTATGGATACTGATGAGTGTACTACAGATGGGATTGACAGGGAGATGGTTCTTAACTCCTGTCAATCGTTGATGGCCTCTACTTCTAGTGTATGGTACATAGAAAATGGATCTTTGAGTCATATGACAGGTGTTCATGGATATTTTTCTTACCTATCAGAGGATGGGATAAATCTTGAGATTGTCCTGCGAGACAACTCCACGGTCAAGGCTATAGGAAAAGGAACTATGTTATTCCAGAAAGACTCTGGAGAACATATGAGAGTTCATGATGTTCTATATGTTCCAGGTCTTAAGAAAAACTTGATCTTTGTTTCCACAATTGAATATCGAGGGCTATGGGTGATGTTCAGAGAGGGAAATGTAGTAGTTCATCCCAAGTGATCCAATGTTGCCTCAGCTGAGAGGATTGGAGTCCGCGGTGGGAAACTATACAAGATGAGTTTCCAACTACATCATGCCCTAAGTCATAGTAGTTGGGATGAGGGATGTGATCCCTGTGAGCTTTGGCACAGGAGGATGGCTCATTTGTAGCATTTGGATCTAAAGATTCTGAGGGAGATTGTGATAGGAGTACCTGAGTTCAGCACTAAGCACACTGATGTGTGTAAGGGGTGTGCTCTCGGAAATTACATCAAGACAGCATTTCCCAAGAACGACACTAGAGCTATAGGAGCTATTGATTTAATTCATTCTAACCTTTGTGGTCCGATGTCCACCACATCACTGAAAGGATACAAGTACTATGTGTCTTTCATTGATGACTAATCGAGGAAGACCTGGATCTACTTCCTGAAGAGCAAGGAATCTAAGGAATTTTTGCAGAAGTTTCAGGAGTTCAAAGCCCTTTTGGGAAAGTAGACAGAAAGGAAGATCAAGATCTTCAGATCAGTTAATGGGTGAGAGTACACCTCCACTGAGTTCAATAAGTTATGCACTCAGGAAGGAATCAAGAGACATTTGACTATTCCTTATACACCTCAACGGAATGGGGTGGCTGAGAGAAAGAACAGGGCCATTATTGGAGCTACGAGATCCATGTTGCATGATCAGGGATTGTCGTTCTTTCTCTGGGATGAAACATGCAACACTACAGCCTACATTCAGAACAGGAGCCCACATAAGGCTTTGGGGGACAGGACTCCTGAGGAAGCCTTCTCTGGGAAGAAACCTGAAGTTGGGCACTTCAAGATTTTTATATTCCTCACCTATTCTCATGTTCCTTCGAAGAAAAGGACAAAGCTAGAACCCACTGCAGAAAGAAGAACTCTGGTTGGGTATGACGAGACTTCAAAGGCCTACTGCATTTACATCCCTGGCCTCAAAAAGACTGTTGGGAGACGGGATGTGAAGTTCGAGGAGGATAGGGCCTTTTGAAAGTCATGTGAGTCAAAGAAGGGAAAATAGCAAGTTGTTACATCACCACTTGACACAGGACAAAGTATTGCTCAACAGTCAACTAGGTTCCAAGTATCCAGAGTGATAGACACTCAGGATACGGTTTTTCTCAGGCACAAGAGCAGGGACTGGCACAGGATCTCAGGTTGGTGATCAACTGAGATCAAGATCCCAGATTACAGGTTCTCGAGCTATCGGATCGACATCTACTGGCACCTCTAATGGAGGTACTCAATCACATACAGGATACTGGGATGAGGATGAGGAGTTCTCACATCAAGATGTCACTTCAGGAAAGATGAATCCTAAGTGGCTTCAAGACACCTTGAAGGATGCTCAGGCAGTAGGAACTCCCAAGAAAGATGTGAGAGAAAGAAAGGCTCCACAGAGATTCTGCAGTTACTTAGCACTAGTAAGCATGATCAGTGAGTCAGATCGTTCCTCATACGAACAGGAAGCGGGAAAGCGGGCTTGGAGAGATGCCATGTTGGAAGAGTATGCTTCCATCATGAAGAATGATGTTGGAGAAGTGATTCCCAGACCAGAGGGAAAATCAGTAGTCACCTCTAGATGGATCTAAGATTAAGTATGCAGCAAATGGCAGCATTGAGAAATACAAAGCCAGGTTTGTGGCTAGAGGGTTCTCACAGATAGAGGGAGTTCACTATGAGGAGACGTTTTCTCTTGTGGAAAAGTATTCTTCCATCAGGACTGTAATTTTTGTTGCAGCAGAGATGGGATGGAAGATCCATCAGATGGATGTCAAGACAGCATTCCTAAATGGACTCATTCAGGAGGAAGTTTACATTGAACAGCCTGAGGGATTTGAGGTACTTGAGAGAGAGTCTCATGTATGCAAGTTGAAGAAAGATCTATATGGCTTGAAGCAGGCACCCAGAGCTTGGTATTCTAGGATAGATACCTATTTGTAGTAGTTAGGGTTTCAGAAGAGTGAAGTAGATCCAAATATCTACTTCATTGTGGTGAGAGGGGATCCTCTTATTCGTGTGCTTTATGTAGATGACCTGTTTATTACAGGAGTAGAGAAACTCATCAGTGATTGCAAGAAGGATCTTGCATCTGATTTTGAAATGAAAGATATTGGGCTTATGCATTACTTCCTAGGGATGGAAGTCTAGCAGGAGGATGGGCATATATTTCTCAGTCAGGGCAAGTATGCAATGGCCATTCTGAAGAGATTTTAGATGCAAGATTGCAAGCCTATTACTACCCTTATGACGACCAACTAGAAGAAGCAAGTGGATTTTGAGAGTAAGTTGGTCAATTCCACTAAGTATAGACAACTCATTGGTTCCTTGATGTACCTGGTCAACACCGGACCAGATTTGAGCTTTGCAATCAACACTTTGAGTCAGTTCATGGTTGAACCCAGAGATGTGCACTGGGTAGCAGCAAAGCATGTTTTGAGATACATCAGTGGAATTGTAGAGTATGGTCTGAATTATGTGAGGCATGTAGAAGTCGAGCTTGTGGGGTTCACAGATTCAGACTGGGCAGGGAGTGCAAGTGATAGGAAAAGCACCTCTGGGTGTTGCTTCAGCTTGGGTTCAGCAGTTGTGTCATGGTTCAGCAGGAAGCAGAAGTTCGTGGCATTGAGCTCTGCTAAGGCAGAATACATGGCATCTAGCTTAGCCAGTTGTGAAGCCATATGGATTCACAAGATGTTGATGAGTCTATTTGATCAGCAGTTGGAGCCTACCGTGATTCACTATGACAATCAGATTTGCATCAAACTCTATGAGAATCCAGTGTTTCATGATCGATCCAAACACATTGAGATTAGATATCACTTCATTCGTGATCATGTTCAGAAGGGAGCAATTGAGCTCCAGTACATTTCTACAAATGAGCAGGTTGAAGATTTTTTGCCTAAGTCTTTGATAAGACTAAGTTTGAATACTTCAGGGAGAATATTGGAGTGATACAGAATCCTTTCTTGGTTAAGAGGGAGTGTTAAAATATTAACCAGGAAAATAATTGGAGAGAAATGCATGCAAAAGTGAGTTTTTCATGCAGCCATTTTAGGTTTTTGGTAAACCTAACTTGATAGTGAGATGTTATAAGGAAGACAGGAGGTGACTGTCTTTAGTAGAGTGAACATTGATCTGAGATAGATCAAGAGAGAGGAGGACGACTTCACATGTGAAGGAGAGCGCATTCTTCAAGGAGGGGGAAGCTCGTACCGCATCTGGTAGAGCAGTTGAGTGTCTGTAACTTGTAGAGTATCTCCGTCTTAGAGATTGAGGAAGATCAGTGATGATCAGAGCTCAGATCTTCTGAGATCTGATTCAGTACGAATCTTTCATTGTTGGAGGGAGGGCACACTTGTGCATGCAGAAAAAGGACGTTTTCAGTCACCGAGTAGTCTTCAGAGCAAGTCGAGCAGATTTGAGGATAGAGACAGATAGATCGAGCAGAGGCAGATACAGGGACATCCAGATCCAGTTTTCCATTTTTAGGGCTTATCTCTTCCGTGCATGCATCAGCTGGATGCATGCAAATCTAGAGTTGGCCAAAAAATATTACTAAGGTAACCCTGTATTGTACTAGTCACTTTTCCTATATGCTCTAGGCTCGAGAATGAAGATAGCCCCATAGTTTGTTGGTTTCTCCCGAAAGGGTTCTAGGGTACATTTGGTGTTTATGTATGATTGCATTTATATTGTTAAGTTGGTAAATGCAGATCTAGTTCTTTGAGTTTATGTTAATGTTGTATTGATATCGAGATTCATCCCACTTGAGATCTCAGGGCGATCCAGAAGGAGTAGTGATCTTTGGATCAAATATTTACGTAGATATAGTCTAATAAACCCATGAAACTAAAATACCAAAGATACATTGCAAAGTGCAATGGTTCCTATTGATAGCATAGTGAACAAGCTAGGTCAAGCAACTAATGCATCAATTGACTAAATATCTACGGAAAAATGTAACTCCAATCAAATACTAGGTGCAATGAATCTTCCAATTAACAAATGCGTATTATCTAATGGGCCACAATAATTTCTAAGGTGTTGATTTTCTTGGTAGATATAATGGATATACCTGTTAAGATGGTGCTACTGTTGTAGTTTTGATAAAACCAAAAAAATAGTCCATCATAGGGAATTCTTTGCAATCAACTAAAACTCATACTTTCTAAAACTAGGATGGCATCTACTAGAGGATGGTGAATTTATTAGTGTTGATTTTGGCACATATATCCCTAAGATTTGTTTCTTGAATGTTTCCATCACAAAAATAAGACATGGAGTATTGATTAGGAGTGCTCAAAAATAGAATGTGCCACTAGTGACTGATGAGCCACACATGTTAGCCTTCATATGTTAGCTTTCCATCTAACACAACCACATTGTCATCAAATGTATTGCACCGTAAAGGAAATATAACTCTAGTTAGCTTTCCTTATAACAACATTACATGTTGAATGAAAACTAACGCTTGTTAGCGCATATGTAAGCTTTCCATCTAACAAAAACACATTGTCATCAAATACATTGCACAATGAAGGAAATCTAACTCGAGTTAGATTTCCTTCTAACAACATTGCACAGTGAATTAAAGCTAACGTGTGTTAGTATTCATATGTTAGTTTTCCATCTAACACAACCATATTGTCATCAAATATATTGCACCGTGAAGGAAATCTAACTCGGGTTATCTTTCATTCTAACAACATTGCTCGATGAATGAAAGCTAACACATGTTAGCCTTCATATGTTAGCTCTCCATCTAACACACCACATGGTCATCAAATACATTGCATCATGAACGAAATATGACTCAAGTTATCTTTCCTTCTAAAAAAATTGCACGATGAATGAAAGATAACACGTGTAAGCCTTCATACATTAGTTTTCCATCTAACACAACCACATTGTCATCAAATGCATTGCACCATGAAGGAAATCTAACTCGGGTTAGCTTTCCTTCTAACAACATTGCACGGTGGAGGAAAGATAACGCGTGTTAGCCTTCATATGTTAGCTTTCCATCTAACACGACAACATTGTCATCAAATACATTGCACCATGAAGGAAATCTGAGTTGGGTTAGCTTTCCTTCTAATAACATTGCACGGTGAAAGAAAGCTAACACATGTTAGCCTTCATATGATAGATTTCCATCTAACACAACCACATTGGCATCAAATACATTGCACTATGAAGAAAATATAACTGTGGTTGGCTTTCCTTCTAACAAAATTGCAAGGTGAATTAAAGATAATGTGTGTTAACCTTCATATGTTAATTTTCCATCTAACACAACAATATTGTCATCAAATACATTGCACCATGAAGGAAATCTAACCCAGGTTACCTTTCCTTCTAACAACATTGCACGATGAATGAATTCTAATGCGTGTTAGCCTTCATATGTAAGCTTTCCATCTAACACAACCACATTGCCATAAAATATATTGCACCATGAAGAAAATCTGACTCGGGTTAGTTTTCTTTCTAACAATATTGCATGGTGAATGAAAGCTAATGTGTGTTAGATTGCATATGTTAGCTTTCTATCTAACACAACCACATTGTCATCAAATACATTGCACTATGAAAGAAATCTAACTCATGTTAGCTTTCCTCCTAACAACATTGCATGGTGAATAAAAACCAATGTCTGTTAGCCTTCATATGTTAGCTTTCCATCTAACACAACCATATTGTCATCAAATACATTACACCATGAAAGAAATCTAACTCGGGTTAGCTTTCCTTCTAACAACATTGCAAGATGAATGAAAGCTAAGACGTGTTAGCCTTCATATGTTAGCTTTCCATCTAACACAACCACATTGTTATAAAATACATTGCACGATGAAGAAAATCTAACTCGGGTTAGCTTTCCTTCTAACAGCATTACATAGAGAATGAAATCTAACACAGGTTAGCTTTCATATGTTAGCTTTCCATCTAACAAAACCACATTGTCATCAAATACATTGCACCATGAAGGAAATCTAACTTGAGTTAGCTTTCCTTCACACAACATTGCATTCTCAATGAAATCTATCACATGTTAACCTCCATATGTTACCTTTCCACCTTCATATGTTAGCTTTCCATCTGACACAACCACATTGGCGTCAAATACATTGCACCATGATGAAAATCTAACTCAGGTTAGCTTTCATTCTAACAAAATTGCAAGGTGAATTAAAGAAAAGGTGTCTTAGCCTTCATATGTTAGTTTTCTTCATCAAATACATTGCACCATGAAGAAAATCTAACTCGGGTTAGCTTTCCTTCTAATAGCATTGCACAGGGAATGAAAGCTAAAGCAAGTTAGCTTTCATATGTTATATTTCCATCTAACACAACCACATTGTCTTCTAATACATTGCACCATGAAGGAAATCTAACTCGGGTTAGCTTTCCTTCAAACAACATTGCATGATCAATGAAAGCTATCACATGTTAACCTCCATATGTTAGTTTTCCACCTTCATATGTTAGTTTTCCATCTAACACAACCACATTGGCATCAACTACATTGCACCATGATGGAAATATAACTCAAGTTAGCATTCATTCTAACAAAATTGCAAGGTGAATTAAAGCTAACGTGTGTTAGCCTTCATATGTTAGTTTTCCATCTAACACAACCATAACACAACCATATTGTAATCAAATACATTGCACCATGAAGGAAATATAACCCAGCTTAGTTTTCCTTCTAAAAACATTGCACAGTGAATGCATCCTAATGCATGTTAGCCTTCATATGTTAGCTTTCCATCAACACAACCACATTGTCATCAATTGCGCCATGAAGGAAATCTAACTCGAGTTATCTTTCCTTCTAACAATATTGCATAGTGAATGAAAGTTAATGTGTGTTAGCTTTCATATGTTAGCATTCCATCAAACACAACCACATTGTCATCAAATACATTGCACCATGAAGAAAATCTAACTCAGGTTAGCTTTCCTCCTAACAACATTGCAAGGTGAATAAAAACTAATGCGTGTTAGCCTTCATATGTTAGCTTTCCATCTAACACAACCACATTGTCATCAAATACATTACACCATGAAGGGAATCTAACTCAGGTTAGCTTTCCTTCTAAAAACATTGCATGACGAATGAAAGCTAACGCCTGTTAGCCTTCATATGTTAGCTTTCCATCTAACACAATCAAATTACCATCAAATACATTGCACCATGAAGGAAATCTAACTCGATTTAGCTTTCCTTCTAAGAAAATTGCACAGTGAATGAAATCAAACGCAGGTTAGCTTTCATATGTTAGCTTTCCATCTAACACAACCACATTGTCATCAAATGCATTGCACCATGAAGGAAATCTAACTTGGGTTAGCTTTCATTCTAACAACATTGCACAATGAATGAAATAAAACATGTGTTAACCTTCATATGTTAGCTTTCCATCTAACACAATGACATTGTCATCAGATACATTGCATTGTGAATGAAATCTAACTTGGGTTAGGTTTCCTTCTAACAACATTGTACGGTGAATGAAAGTTAACACTCCTCAATTTTTGTGCCATTGTATGGATAAAATCCGTACTGTACAGATGTCGTACGAATCCATACGGATTGTCCCACAAGAATAAAAATAGTGCTTCAATTTTCATGTTGTTGTATAGTCCCCTTTCACCTCGAAATATATGAAATTTTCTATGCAATAAATGTTGTATGGTCTTGGAAAATGTGCCCACTCTCCTATGGTATGGTCTTGGGAAATGTGCCTCTCTCCCTCCTCAAATTTGTGTGCTCCTCTTCTCTTGTTCCAAGTCTCTCTTCCACTCTTCACCTTAAGATCTTACACTCTCTCAACTCAAAAGTATCCAGTTCCTCTTTAGATCTCCCCTTGACTCTTCAAGATGGGTAAATGAAACGTCACATGATCCAATCGTCAAAATTAGATCTTGAGACGATAAGATCAATTTTTGTGTTATATTCTCACTGTATGGCAACTTAAGTCATTTAATTCTCACCCTAAAGCAAAAGTTGCTTTCATTTTATAAAAATAAAGTCACTTAACTTTTATAAAGTAAATGTCTAAAAAATCACTTTATGTCCCCCACATGTTAAGACACCAAGCCTATGTAGAAGACCATCCAATCTAAAAATAACTCAATGCTCCCTCTTAGCGAGGAAGGTGTTTTGCACCACCCCCAACTGATCTCTACATTTGACAAAATTTCCCCTCGTCAAATCCTTTCTAAGGATGTTCACAAACTGCTCATCTGTAAAAATATATTGTCATTGTACTTCCCCTCTCTGAACATAATCTCGAATGAAGTGGTACCTAATCTCAATGTGTTTCGACCGGTCATGAAACACTAGATTATTCAAGAGTTTGATTCAACTCTTATTATTACAATAAATCACGGTAAGGTGCAACTGTTGACCAAATAACCCAACCAGCAACTTGCGAAGCCAGATGGCCTCACAACTTGCCGAATTGGTGGCCATATACTCTACCTTGGTGAAACTCAATGCAACTGACTTATACTTCATGTTGAACCACGACACTACTGCCAAGTCCAAACAGAAACAACACCTTGAAGTGCTCTTCCTATCAACTACACTGCCTGCCCAATCTAAGTCAGTGAGGCCCAATGTAATTTTTGCATTGGGGGGTTGAATTCACGAAACCCCTCCTCGAGAAATTGTGGATAGCTCTATCGCATCTGCTACCCCTAGACACACATTTCAGATCTCGTGGAACTTGATTATGCAGCTCAATTGGAAATCTAGGCCCTTAGAACAATTGTCCATGTCCCTTAATGACACTTTGATGCGAGCATCAACTCGCCATAACTTGCAATCTAGGGCTTGGATCGACAAACCGTCATATCTGTTGGGTTCGGGACATGGGGATTCATCTAGGATACTCCTCTCCCTCCAACGCAATGGCCCCAAGGATGCCTTACCTTGCGATCTCAGAAACTAAGGTTTCCGTCAATGAGGCCCAATGAAATTTTGCACCGGGGGTTAAAATTCATGAAACCCCTCCTCGAGAAATTATGAATAGATCCATCCCATTCGCGACCACTAGAAACATGTGTTGGATCTTGCAGGACTTTATTATGTATCTCAATTTACAATCTAAGGATTCAGCGAAGATACCCCTTTCTCTCCAATGCAATGGCCCCAAATCTGCCTTACCTTGCGATCTTAGAAACTAGGGTTTTGGTTAGTGAGGCCTAATGAAATTTTTGCATTGGGGGGTCAAATTCACAAAACCCATCCCCAAGAACTTGTGGATAAATCCAACACATCCCCTACCCCTAGACACACATGTTGGAGCTTAGAGAACTCGATTATGCAGCTCACCTTGTAATCTAGGTCCCTGGACCAATTGTCCATGTGCCCTTGAATGACACTTTGATGTGAGCTTCAACTCACCATAACTTGAAATCCAAGTCTTGGATAAATGAACCATTGGCTACGTTGGTTCTGGGACATGGGGATTCAGCTAGGATACCCCACTCCATCCATTGCAATGGTCCCAAGGCTTCCTTATCTTGCAATCTCATAAACTAGGGTTTTGGTCAGTGAGGCTCAATGCAATTTTCGCACTGAGAGTTGTTGTAGCAACAACAGATCCCATGCTTAGCTAAGCACGGGAGCCCCCCAGTTTTAATAAATGCTAAGGTATTTGGGTGAGTCATCTTGTAAATTTTGGATTTTGATTATACCTTTAAAGTTGTTCACCAATGCTTTTGTTCTGCTTGTTTGCAAGGGTTTGATTATTTCTTGCTAAGTGTTTCGGTTTGAAAAGAGCCAAAATTTTGAGTATTTTGCTGACTGTTATCGTCATCCTGAAACCCAACATTTGGAGAACCCGAACCCCGCAACCGGATAGGTGTGGGTTGAGTGATTGTTGTTTTTAAATCTTGGTTTTGGTAATTCTGAAACCCGCAACCCGATGGCTGCGGGTTGCGGAACCATTCTGTAATAAGATTGGAAAATAATAACCCCGAAACCTGAACCCCGCAATGGCGGCAATCGGCTTTCAGGATTGTGGTTTTCGTTATTTCGTGTGTTCCCCCGAAACCCGTAACCCGTAAATTCGGGATGCGGCTTTCGGGATGGTTATTTTTATGTTACCGTTAAATGTTTCTGAAGCCGGCCACCCGCACAGTCAGTTTTCAGCTTTCAGAAATCCTTTTTTTCTTACTTCCATTTTGTGAACCCGCAACCCGCAAATATGTACTTTCGGGTTTCGGCTTGCGGGATCTTTGAATAAGAACTTTATGCAATTTTTGAACCTGATTCCACGTTCCGCTCCAGTTCATCTCCATCATCTGTTTGTTATAATCTCATGGTCATATTGATTTTGATAATCAATTAAGTCAGGCTTTGCCATCTTGTCCTTTGAAACCTGGTTCTGCCAAGTTATCATTTTCCTGTGTAATTCATGACAGCGGATGCTATTACAAGTCTATCAGTTATTTCATGTTGGATGGATGCCATCTTTCTGCCTTAAGTTCACCATGTATGGACTTGAGCTTTGACATCTTGTTGGTTTTGTTCCCCATCTTAATGATCGGATTTGTTATGTGCAAAGAATTGATGCCCTGTGTACTAAAACTCCTAGTCGAGACCTTTTTGCACATCAAATTTATCACCATAACCTTCGTCTCCATTATTAATCACCAGTCATAATTGTCGATGGAAGATTGCTTGCAACGATGTCATCGTAAAAGGCAGTTCAAAATCATGCGAGTAGTAATTGAACTCATACTTCCCACAAGCCTTGATCTGACTGGCACATAGCTTGGATTTTTCATTACAATTGAAGTAATTATAATGAATTGACTGGATAAGTTTAATCATTGCATATTGCCCTTGCCCGATTATCATCGACCTGCTAGTTGGCCTTTAAGTAGCAATTAACATGAAAGTTCCAGTTCATCCATTTCCTTTTGAAATAGGAAACACTCTATTCAGTGTTCTTCTTATATTCTTCTATCCAAGACTCATGCAGATGGTATTTTTTCTAATGTTCAGGTTGAAAATGAAGAACTCTACCCCTTGTTATATCAAGAAATGTTGTCACCACAATTTGGTGCAAGTGTTCCCGATCTTAGTAGTGGTAGCAGTAAAGAAGACTTCAAAACTTTGTCTTCCTACATTCACAACCCTGAAAAGAAAAGGAAGGAAATTCTAGAAGAATCAACTGATCTCGATACCAACGTTATATAGAACTTTATATTCAATGAAGAACCTGACGTGTTGGCTACCATTCCTGAAGCAAATCCTCTGATGGATTTCTCTATTTTTGACAGTAGGTTCCTCGACCCCGAATTTCCTACAGCGGATGCTCTACAGGCCACACCACCTATCGATGATAATGAACAATCTATGATTGAATTTTTATGGTGCCACGAGACCTTATCTGATTAAAGAATAAGTCTTTCTTTTGTGAATGGTGGCAGAAAATCTTTTAAGTTGAAAAATAGCAAGATTTCTTGGATCGATGGTTAGATCCGATTTTGTAATCCCCATTTTGTAGAACTTCTCCTTTTGGGACTCTTATGTAAAATTAGTATATAAGGAGGAATATTTCTCTTAGTAAAGGGTTGGTAATTTTGGAATTGCAATTCAGTAGGAGTTCGGACTGAATATACCTTGTTTATCAGAGTCATTGTAATTTTTGTACAAGACTTCTCTATTAAGGAAAGTTATCTTTTAATTCACCTCCTATTGTTCTACAAATTTCTTTGGGAATCGCTGAGTTAATGTTTCAAATTTGTCATCGGATATGTGTTTACTCCTTTGCAGGACATTCATTAATGCATAAGGTCTTTCATATTGATTTCTCTGTATGTCTGGATTATGCTCAAAATTGTTCTATTAAATTTCTTTAATTGAATGTTTTCACTTTTATATTTCTGCAAATGATTCGATGCAATTAAATATGTATAATCAAATGTTAATTTTTCAATTAGCACAATGATTACAGATCAGATATTTGAACACGCTTAACACTTTGAAGAATTGTCACTTAATTTTTATTAACTGACAATACTTTAATTAACAATTGAAGAACCCAAAGACATTTATGTTTAAGGTTTAACTACTTGTTCATCACACTTCAACTCTGATCTACACAACATCAACTTCTCCTTTTAGGTCAGATCTGACTTAGAATAGATCCTTTCCTTAGGTAGTTTAAGTTAGATTTTGGTAACAAGCTTTCACACTTAGGTTTCCTTGATAGGAAAACTGATCTTTTGAGATCAAATCTTGTACTCATAGAGTTCCAGCAGAGGCCAAATATCCGTGGGTGATCACGGCACCAAATAGCTCAAGGATATAATTTCCCTTGCGCAGGGTCTTTCTAAGCCTTTGGCTGGGTTTTCATCCCTTGTTGTGTGCCTTGGAACCCATTCCAGCATCTTGCACTTACCCTGCACCCCTGAGGCATCAACAAATGGCGCCAGAAGGAGGACCACTAGTAAAACATGCCTAAGCAAACTACTAATAAGCCTCCTCCAACAAGTACTTCAACGGTTCAAACCCGAAGCCAGACTAGGGCTTCAACATCTGAACAGCCAACTAATCCACAACCTACAATTCTCCCTGTCACGTCTACACAACCTGTGGTTATACCTGTTACACTGGTGACACAACAGGAGAATAGAGGAGATATCATTTTCACGTCTTCTACAAGGGGACCCATTTCCTTAGAGAGGATATTGAAAACATCCGCCGATAGGGTTTTAAGAGCAGAACAACAACTTGTCGATCAAAGAAGACGTGGCCTGGTAGTTCTAAACATAGAAAGTACTTTGCAGGCTAGTGGTCGGGAAGACAAGCCAGTTCCCACCTCACAGACCAGTGATCCACAAGTTCATCATACTAATAGTTTTAACACAGAGGATCAACATACAACTGATCAACCATCTGAAAACCAAGACCTAGTTAATCGACCAGATTCTCCTGAATATAACTGTGAGGCCACTCTCATAGGAACACAAGGTCAATCAAATCTTGGAGCCGGTGGTCCACCACCGTCCCCTCCTTCATCTTCATCATCTTCCTCAAACGAAGAGAATTCTTCTAGTTCGTCATATGAAGAAGAAGAACAAGAACCTCCAATGGCTGGAGAAGGTCAAAATAGACCTTGGCTTGACCAAGGTGCAGTTTTCATATTAGGTAATCAACATAGATTACCAAAGAATCCTGAGAAATGGCTGCCTAAATACAACCCTGATGATAAGATACCTACCGGTTAGATCACATAAAAACTTTCATGTAGGCAATCAGGCATAGAAGTGTGGTATATGAGGATGTAGTATGCAGACTCTTTTCATACACCTTTGAAGGTAGAGCGGCCACTTGATATTTTGCTTTACCAGCCCAATCTATAACTTCCTGGGATGAATTCAAGAAACATTTTACCCAGAAATTCAGGGATGACAAAACACCGCAAGATCTTGTCTTAGAATTATCCTCCATGAAAGCCAAAGGAAAAGAAAGGGTAAAAGACTTTAACGAAAGGTTTTCATATCTCAAAAACAGAATTCCTGCCAATCTTCTTCCTACTGAAGAACTATTGGTGGCTTATTATGAAAAGGGTCTGCCTCCCCCTATTGCAATATGGGTCAAAAGGGCACAGAATGGTACTCTACTGGAAGCATTTGATGAAGCAATCCAAGTTGAGAAGGACATCTTTTGTCTGGAAGATAGCCCTGAATCCTTAGAAGGACAACCTTCCACTTCCAGGAAGAAAATTGAGAGTGTCCCTAAACCCACAGTCCAGAACAAGGATTCATTTGATTTGACTGACATGAAAAAATTCCTTCAAAAGATGTCAAATGAGATGGTGGACTTGAAAAATAACACTAATGATAATCAGAATCAGAACAGAGGTTTTGTAAGGCCTCCGTTTAGGAGACCTTACCAGCCTCCACAAAATGCACCACCACCAAATCCAGCAAATGCACTCACAAACGAGGAACTTTTCCTATTTAGAGCATTGGCAGCAAAATCTCAAGTCACCCCTCACACTTCCAACGATCAGACTACCCCGGATCCTCCACTACCTAAGAAAGAAGCAGAAGATGATCCACAGGTTGATGATGTGGGTTGCTTTTCAGAGCTTCCTATGTGTGAAGAAGAAGAAGAACCTGAGGCAGTGTTTAACACACAACATCCTTATAACACAAGGTCAAGACCATAGCCACCTCAAGAACCTTCATCTTCTTCCCCTATTCCCACAAGAAACCAGACCATCCCATAGAAGGATACTGTCCTCCCTTAAATGGAGTACAACCTGGTTGAAGACTTAAAAAGGGTCAAAGCAAATATCTCTCTGTTTGAGCTACTCAGGATTCCTGCTATGAGGGATTCTTTACCTAAAAACATGATAGTCAAACAGCCTAGAAAGTCACAAAATAATAATTTAGACTCTGTCACTAAAACTGATGATCAGAAACCAGCAAGTAAGAGAACTCCTCCTTTCTTGCTTACTTTTGAGATTTTCAATCGGAATGTACACAACTACATGATAGATTCTGGAGCATCATCAAATGTGATGCCCCTCTTTGTTTGCAGAAAATTGAATGCAACGTGGGAACCCTGTCAAACCCTGATTGTGCAACTTGACAAATCCAAAGTCAGAGTGGTTGGTAAGTTGAGAAATGTTCTGCTCACGCTGTCTGCTGATCCCAGGATCCATCAAACAGTTGACATTGTGATAGCTGACATCCCAGAAGCCTATGGGATGTGGTTAAGCAAGGATTGGTCAGAGAAACTTAAATGTTACTTTGCAACCGACTGGTCCCATTTATGGTTGCCTTACAATGGTCAACTGAATAAAATTAAGATCAGCAGAGAACATTTTATGAAATAGATAGTTACTGATCTTAATGATTCAAGCGAACCTGCTGGTTATCTCACCTCTCGTGCAGAGCAATTTACATTTGATACCTTTTTCAGTGAATTCCCATCTAATGCCTCACCAGAAGAAAGCATTCGAAATGAATCACATATCACTCAGGTTACTTCTGTACCTTTTTCTGGTGAAATTGTGCATAATGTATATAATGTAAATACGAATTTTAGATTAGATCCTGTCTCATGGACTTTGTTTTTTTATGGCTCCAAATCCAAGGAGGCAGCTGGAGTGGGTTGTGTTCTTATCAATCCTAAAGGAATAAAAATCATGATTGCTTGCAAGTTAGAATTTGATTGTACTAATAATGTAGCCGAATATGAAGCTCTTGTGCAGGGGCTCAAGAAAGCCATTGATTTAGGTGTACAAGCAATAGAATGCTATGGAGACTCCGAAATGATAGTCAAGCAAGTCAGGAATAAAATACACTGCTTATCTCCGCGGTTGGCTAATTATAAAAATTTGGTAAGGGAACTAACCAACTCATTTTTGGCATTCAATATTAAATCAGTTCCCAGATCACAAAATTTTGATGCAGACCTGTTAGCAAATACAATGTCTAGACTGATCCCACCAGAAGGTCTGTCTCCTCAAAATTTTTCTATTGAATTGATGTACAGACCATCCATTCTGGATAATGTGACTAATTGGAAAGTGTTTGATGATGACTGACAGATACTTGAATTCCTCATTGCTCAGGATACGTTTCAAGACATGGCTATCGATGAAGCAAAACATGAAAAGTCTCTCATTGATTCTTCAAATGTCATCCCGAAGTCTGCGATCAATCTAGAAAATTTTTATGATTTGTAGGACAAGTTCAAATCTCAAACTAGTTGTAAAACTCAAAGCTCATCCTTGAACTACGAGCGGGTCAACCTAGGCACCGAACAGGAACCTCATTTCATCAACTTGGGAGTTGATTGTACCCCTGAAGAACGCAGAGCCATTATTGCATTGTGTAAATAGTATAAGGATGTTTTTTCCTGGACATATGATGAGCTAAAAACGTTTGACACTAGTGTCATGTTTCATAATATACCTATGAAACCAGAGGTTAAGCCATTTCAACAAAAGTTGCAGAAGATGCACCCCAGTTTGGAGCCTTCTGTAAAAAAGGAGCTGGAGAAGCTTCTCAATGCTCGAATTATCTTTCCAGTCAGGCACACTAAATGGATCGCTAATTTAGTACCTGTCCGTAAGAAAAGCGGTGAAATTCGACTGTGTGTCGATTTCAGGAACCTAAATCAGGCTTCTGAGAAAGACAACTATCATGTTCCACCAATGGAGCATATTCTTCAAAAGGTAGTCGGGTCAAAAATGTTTTCCCTCTTGGATGGTTTTTTGAGGTATAAGTAGGTCATGGTTTCCCCGGATGATCAATTTAAAACAACTTTTAGGACCCCATGGGGTACTTTTGCCTACAGATGGATGCCTTTCAGGATGATCAATGTAGGAGCTACTTTTCAGAGAGCTATATATATAGCTTTCCGGGGGTTAATGCATAATTATGTCGTTGTTTACCTTGACGATATCACTATTTACTCTCAAAAATGACATGAACATGTGTTTGCTTTGAAACAAGTTTTTGATCACTGCAGGAAATTTGGTATTTCTCTCAACCCGAAGAAGTCTATTTTTGCAGTAACAGAAGGAAAGATTTTCGGATTCATTGTTTCGAAAGAAGGTATGATTATCAATCCTAAACGTGCATACGTTATTTCAAATATTGGCTTACCAGGCTCACGCAAAGCAATGCAATCATTCTTAGGTAAGATTAATTTTGTACGTAGATTTGTACCAAATTTTGCTCAGATTGTTAAACCACTACAACTTTTGGTCAAGAAAGACGTGCAATTTACTTGGTCTCAGGAACAGAGAGATGCGTTTATCCGAATTCGAAAGGCCATTGCAGAATCTCTTGCTCTCATGTCCCCAGATTTTAATAAGGATTTCATTCTTTATACTTTTGCCACTGACTTTTCTTATGCAGCTCTCTTAACTCAGAAGCATGACAATGATATTGAAATCCCAGTCTCTTTTATGAGCTCAACATTCAAAGGTGCAGATCTTAAATACTCGCAGATCGATAAGCAAGCTTATGCAGTTTATAAATCCGTCAAACATTACAGACCCTACATGTTGAAGTCTCGAACCAAAGTCATTGTTCCATATTCTGCTATCAGAAATGTCCTCATCTAGAAAGAATTAGGAGAAAAGAGAGCCCATTGGATGACCGCACTACAAGAATATGATCTTGAAATTAAACTGGCTAAAATTTTCAAAGGACAAGGCCTTTGTCTTCTCACTGCGCAATCCAACGACCCCGCACAGCAGCACTCTGAACGGGATCATGAGGAAGAAATTCCCTCAGGTGTTGTTAATGTTATCGATGCCCCGACATCGGAATGGTACGATGATATCATATTTTTTCTGAACCATGGGTTTGCTCCGGAAACCCTTGATTTTAAGAAAAGAAGAGATTTAAGACTGAAATTTGCTCCCTATCAATTCATTGATCAAGTTATTTTAGGAAAAATTATGATGGAGTATTTCTTAGATGCTTGGAAAAACATGAAACTGATGACATTTTGTTTCAATTTCATGCAGGTCCTGCTGGAGGCCATTTTTCAGGAGAGACTGTAGCACACAAGATTCTTAGGGCCAGTTATTGATGGCCCACATCGTTTAAAGATGCTTATGCTTATGTCAGGAAGTGTGAGCCATGCCATAAATGCACAGAAAAGTTTAGGAAACCTGCATTTCCTTTACAATCGGTTACAATTCAGTTTCCATTTCAAAAGTGGGGACTTGATTTTGTTGGGCCTATAAACCCTCCTTCATCTCTCCAACATAAGTATATCCTCACAGCCACAGACTATTTCACTAGATGGGTGGAGGCATCCCCTCTTAAACAATGTAACACTGCCTAAGTAATCTCTTTCCTTGATAGCCAGATCGTCACACGCTTTGGCGCCCCAGAGTACTTAGTTTTCGATAATGCATCTTACTTCTCCTCAATCGATATAACTGAATATGCCTTTGAGATGGGGATTAAGCTTAAGTTTTCCGCCAATTATTATCCTAAAGGTAATGGTTTGGCTGAGTCGTCGAACAAAAACCTAATAAACATTCTTAAGAAGACTGTAGCTTGTCATCACAGAGATTGGCACACACAGTTGTATAATGCATTATGGGCAGATCGAATTACCCCAAAAGCAGCAATTGAAAATTCTCCCTACTGTTTGGTTTATGGCAAAGAAGCCATCCTTACCACTAATCTTACCATCCCATTACTACAATTGGCCCACGCTGTCCAAGAAGATCATTCTTCTCCCCTCTAGCAAAGAATTGACACCACACCCTCTTGAAGTTAGAGGAAGACAGAGAAATAGCCAAGAACAAGTTGTATTATCATCAGCAGATGGTGAAGAGATGGTTTGATGAAAAATATTCATCTGACAGGGAATTTTCTGTTGGTGACCTGGTTCTAAGGTGGGATAAGCAACATAAAGATAAGAATCAGTACACCAAGTTTTAGTGCCTTTGGCTAGGACCTTTCATTATTACAGAAAATATTGGTCCCAACACTGTTCGATTACAGACGCTAGAGGGAGTTGTAGACACCTTCCCAGTGAATGTGTGTCTTCTAAAAAAGTATTTTGTTTGAACAATCTGATGCACTTGTACATAGGTGTGCTTTGTTTTTTAATCATTTGTTTCATTGCATTGATATTATGATTGCTTTGCTTGTTTTGTTTTGGTTTTGATTAATAAGGCTTCACACTTGTGGTAATGGCTTACAATCGCTTTTCTTAGCAGCAATTGTTTCTGAAGTTTCAACATTGTTATCAATCTTACTTTTTGGCTTTTGATTAGAATTTGCTCTGAAGAATAAACAGTCAAATAAGTGCAGTGCTTTTGGGTACTTTTCACCTTGATCATTATCTTTCACCATGCTTTATTTGTGTAATTGAGGTATGGAGGATGGTCATCATTTCTCTATCTGGTGCTTCATGGTTTAACGGCATATCATAATAACCTGACCAGTTCCGATTGCTCATGTATCCTTTTACAATCACTTTGAATAGGAATCTTGTTTAAAATTGTAAGTTACAAGGTGGGTGGTCTTGTTATCAAGCTATCCCATTAGGTTCATAGGTGTTTAAAGTGGAATGCCATCTTCACATCAAGCCACCACACTTGGAAGATGACTTTCAGTTCTGCTGGAAGGTGGAAGATCCTATTACAGTTCGGTCCATTCATGATCCGAAAAGCATTGGTGAGTAACATTACCACTATATGGTCACCAAGCCAAGGTAATGCCTTGTAGCCTAGGCCAAAATAAATTTGTCTTTCATTATGGAATTTTGTTGTATGCAAGAACAGGGGGGTCTTATCACAAGCCATCCCTGCTATGATCATGGGTTTGTTCTTGGACTGGAGTTATCATAATATGGTTACCAAGCCATGATAATTTCTTTTGGTTTTGTAGCCAAAGGAAAAGGAGTCTCGTTATCGAGCTAGCTAGCTTATCAGGCCTATGGATGGCATTGTTTCATCTAATCACCAAGTCGGTACAGTGGTCTTGTATCAACAAGGTGCTATGTAAAAAAAAAGAAAAGAGAGAAAAGATAATGGAGTATATATATAATCCATAGAGGATCACTGAATATACATATAATTAATAAACCAAGGTGAACTATAATTAGGATATCCATGAGAATTTCTAAGACTGTGCCTAGGTTCAACACAAGCCGGTTTCAATGATTACATCATGGTAAGGATTTGGCATTACTCTCTAAATATCCTTATCGGATGAGTGTTATCTTTAAAATGGTCATTGTTGAGATCTATCCATTTCATGCTCATTGTTTGTTGGCTGTTATCTTTTGAGCATCTTCTTTGAATTGAGTTCCAAGAAATTGGTTGATTGACATGTTGTATTTAGTTGGATTTGATTGCAGAGATAACTGGTTCTTCCCAGCCAGTCGCCATTTGTTGTAGCCACAACAAATCCCATGCTTAGCTAAGCATGGGAGCCCCCCAGTTTTAATAAATGCTAAGGTATTTGGGTGAGTCATCTTGTAAATTTTGGATTTTGATTATACCTCTAAAATTGTTCACCCATGCTTTTGGTTTGCCTGTTTGCAAGGGTTTGATTATTTCTTCCTAAGTGTTTTGGTTTGAAAAGAGCCAAAATTTTGAGTATTTTGCTGACTGTTATCATCATCCTGAAACCCGACATTTGGAGAACCCGAACCCCACAACCCGATAGGTGTGGGTTGCAGGATTGTTGTTTTTAAATCTTGGTTTTGGTAATTCCGCAACCCGCAACCCAACGGACGCGAGTTGCAGAACCATTCTGTAATAAGATTGGCAAATAAGAAACCTGAACCTCGCAATGGCGGCATTCGGCTTTCGGGATTGTGGTTTTCGTTATTTCGTGTGTTCCCCCGAAACCCGTAACCCATAAATTTGGGATGCGGCTTTCGGGATGGTTATTTTTACATTACAGCTTAATGTTTCCGAACCCTGCCACCCGCATAGTCGGTTTTTGGTTTTCGGAAATCCTTTTTTTCTTACTTCCATTTTGTGAACCCGCAACCCGCAAATCCGTACTTTCGGGTTTCGGCTTGCAGGATCTTTGAATAAGAACTTCATACAATTTTTGAACCTGATTTCGCATTCCACTCCGGTTCATCTTCGTTGTCTGTCTATTATAATCTCACAGTCAAATTGATTTTCTATAATCAGTTAAGTCAGGCTTTTCCATCTTGTCCTTTGAAACCTGGTTCTGCCAAGTATCATTTTCCTATGTAATTCATGATAGCGAACGCTATTACAAATCTATCAGTTACTTCATGTTGGATGGACGCCATCTTTCCGCCTTAAGTTCGCCATGTCTGGACTTGAGCTTTGACATATTGTCGTTTTTGTTCCCCATATTAATGATCGGATTTGTTACGTGCGAAGAATTGATGCCCTGTGTACTGGAACTCCTAGTTGAGACCTTTTTGCACATCAACTTTATCACCATAGCCTTCGTCTCCATTATTAATCACTAGTCATAATTTTCGATGGAAGATTGCTTGCAACGATGTGATCGTAAAAGGTAGTTCAAAATCATGCGAGTAGTAATTGAACTCGTACTTCGCACAATCTTTGATCGGATTGGCACATGCCTCGGATTTTTCATTACAATTGAAGTAATTATAATGAATTGACTTGATAAGTTTAATCATTGCAGATTGCCCCTGCCCAATTATCATCGACCTACTGATTGGCCTTTAAGTAGCAATTAATATGAAAGTTCCAGTTCATCCATTGCCTTTTGAAACATGAAACACTCTATTCGGTGTTCTTCTTATATTCTTCTATCCAGGACTCATTCAGAATGAGTAATATTCATGCAGATGGTATTTTTTCTAATGTTCAGGTTGAAAATGAAGAACTCTACCCCTTGTTATATCAAGAAATGTTGTCACCACCATTTGATGCAGGTGTTCCCGATCTTAGCAATGGTAGTAGTGAAGAAGACTTCGAAACTTTGTTTGCCTACATTCACAACCCCGAAAAGCAAAGGAAGGAAATTCTGGAAGAATCAACTGATCTCGATACTGATGTTATATAGGACTTTACAATCAATCAAGAACCTGATGTGTTAGCTACTGTTCCTGAAGCAAATCGTCTGATGGATTTCTCTATTTTTTACAGTAGGTTCCCCGACCCCGAATTTCCTACAGCGGATGCTCTACAGGCCACACCACCTGTCGATGATAATGAACAATCTGTGATTGAATTTTTATGGTTCCACGAGACCTTATCTGATTAAAGAACAAGTCTTTCTTTTGTGAAAGGTGGCAGAAAATATTTTAAGCTTAAAAATAGCAAGATTGCTTGGATCGATGGTTAGATCCGATTTTGTAATCCCCATTTTGTAGAACTTCTCCTTTTGGGACTCTTATGTAAAATTAGTATATAAGGAGGAATGTTTCTCTTAGTAAAGGGTTGGGAATTTTGGAATTGCAATTCAGCAGGAGTTCAGACTGAAGATACTTTTGTTAGAGTCATTGTAATTTTTGTACAAGACTTCTCTATTAAGGAAAGTTATCTTTTAATTCACCTCCCATTGTTCTACAAATTTCTTTGGGAATCGCTGAGTTAATATTTCAAATTTGTCATCAGATATGTGTTTAATCCTTTGCAGGACATTCATTAATGCATAAGGTCTTTCATATTGATTTCTCTATTTGTTTGGATTATGCTCAAAATTGTTCTATTAAATTTCTTTAATTGAACATTTTCACTTTTATATTTCTGCAAATGATTTGATGCAATTAAATATGTATAATCAAATGTTAATTTTTCAATTAGCACAATGATTACAGATCAGATATTTGAATATGCTTAACACTTTGAAGAATTGTCACTTAATTTTTATTAACTGATAATACTTTAATTAACAATTGAAAAACCCGAAGACATTTCTATTTAAGGTTTAAATACTTGTTCATCACACTTCAACTCTGATCTACACAACATCAACTTCTCCTTTTAGGTCAGATCTGACTTAGAATAGATCCTTTCCTTAAGTAGTTTAAGTTAGATTTTGGTAACAAGCTTTCACACTTAGTTTTCCTTGATAGGAAAACTGATCTTTTGAGATCAAATCTTTTACTCAGAGTGCCAGCGGAGGCCAAATATCCATGGGTGATCACCACACCAAACAGCTTGAGGATAGAATTTCCCTTGCGTAGGGTCTTTCGAAGCCTTTGGCTGGGTTTTCATCCCCTATTGTGTGCCTTAGAACCCATTCCAGCATCTTGCACTTACCCTGCACCCCCGAGGCACCAACAGGGGTCAAATTCACACAACCCCTCCCTGAGAACTTGTGGATAGCTCCATCACATATGCTATGCTTAGACACATGTATTGGAGCTCGCAAAACTCGATTATGCAGCTCAATTTGCAATCTAGGCCATTAGACTAATTGTCCATGCATCCCTAAATGACAATTTGATGTGATCTTCAACTCGCCATAACTTGAAATTTGGGGCTTGAATTGATGAACTGTCAGCCTCGTTTGGTCTAAGACATGGGGATTCATCTAGGATACCCCTTTTCCTCCAACACAATGGCCCAAGACTTCCTTACCTTGCGATCTCAGAAACTAGGGTTTTAGTTAATGACGCCCAATGCAACAATTGTATTGGGGGGTCAAATTCATGAAACCCCTCCCTGAGAAGTTGTGGATAGGTCCATCACATTTTCTACCCCTAGACACACATGTTGGAGCTCGTGAAACTCGATTATGCAGCTCAGTTTGCAATCTAGGCCCTTGGACCAATTGTCCATGTGTCCCTAAATGACACTTTGATGCGAGCTTCAATTCGACATAACTTGCGATTTAGAGCTTGGATTGACAAACCGCTGACTCTTTTGGGTCCGAGACATGGGGATTCAAGTAGTATACCCCTCTCCCTCCAATCCAATGGCCCCAAGTTTGCCTTCCCTTGCAATCTTAGAAACTAAGGTTTTGGTCAATGAGGCCCAATGCAATCTTTGCACTAAGGGGTAAAATTCACAAAATCCCTCCCCAAGAAATTGTGGATAGCTACATCACATCTGATACCCCTAAACAAAAGTGTTGGAGCTCGTAGAGCTCAATTATGCAACTCAATTTGCAATCTAGGCCCTTGCACCAATTGTCCATGTGTCCTAAATAACACTTTGATGCGAGCATAAAATCACCATAACTTGCAATCCAGGTCTTGAATTGACAAATTGTTGGCTCCGTTGGGTCTAAAACATGGGGATTCAGTTAGAATACCCCTCACCCTCCAACTTAATGGCCCCAAGGTTTCCTTACCTTGTGATCTCGGAAACTAGGGTTTTGGTCAGTGAAGCCCAATGCAATTTTTGCATTTGGGGGTAAAATTCACAAAACCTCTCCTCGAGAAATTGTGGATAGCTCCATCGCATCTACCACCCCTTGACACATGTGTTGGAACTCATAGAACTTGATTATGCAGCTCAGTTTGCAGTCTAGGATCCTTGACCAATTTTCCATGTGTCCCTGAATGGCACTTTGATGCAAGCTTCAACTCGCCATAACCTATAATACAGGGCTCCAATCGACAAACCATCGCCTCTGTTGGGCCTGGGACATGAGGTTTTATCAAGGATACCCCTTTCCCTCCAATGCAATTGCCCCAATACTACCTTACCATGCGATCTCTAGGGTTTTGGTCAGACCTTCACCTCAGTTTGTGTCCTTTTCCCTAGAACTGGCCACAGAGCTAAGTGTGAGTGTGCCTTGCTTGTGTTTGCTTCTTGCACTTCATGCACTTATTGCAATTATGTATTCACAACTTGAGTACTCCTCCAATTTATAGCCTTGCATCAAACGCAAATGCAATTTAAGAGCCGATGCACCCCAAACGGGCCTTTTCGACGTCGAAGCCCCTTTCCATTTCTAAGTGGACCAAGCGTACCAAGCCAATGTCTCAAGTTGATGCTTTCATTTGCAATTCAATCCCCTTGGGTCCACACCAAGGTTGATGTGCCCAACTTCAAACCAAACCCGAGGCCCTTGCCAAGGCACCTCTCCATCAAGCCAACGGTTCATAAACGCATCGATGCAGTCGCAAGCCCTCTCAAGATCCACTTTCCAACTGACTTCTAACTTTTCTGATTTTGAACGCTTTGGGCCCACTCACAAGCTCCAAGCCCCAAGTGCATCCAGGTCATCTATAAATCCAATACCTTCCAAACACACTTCACAAGTGTTGAGCCTTGCCATTGCATCCAAAGCTTCTCCAAGCTCAAAAAAATGCTTTCGCGTGGTTCTAGCATGTGGCCACATCCCACTTGACTCTATCTCAGTCAAAGTTTTCAATGTGCAACACTTAGGCAATAGGTCACAAGCCTTGGCCAAGTCCAAGGCCAAACATTTATACCTTTCTAATGAATACCTTGGTGATTTCGAAAAGAATACAAGAGGAATCAGTTTGAAATTGTAAAGGAAGATGGGTTACGAAAAACATGGGATAGGTAATAGAAGACAAGGAATCCTAAGCTCCATTATAGAAGCCAAGGCATCCTAAGGATTATAATAAAAGGCAAGGCATCCTAAGGCACCAATAGCATTTTCATCTGAAGTCTCCACAAGTGTTGTCATCTATGGAGTATACCCCATTCTCTGCGTTATATTTAGGATCATCAAAGATAGGTTTTCTTAGCTTCTTTATTTTTCGCTTCCAAATTCCTCCAAGTGCATCTATTACTTGATGATTTACTTTTAATGGAATTGTCATCCCTTACATTTTAGGTCATTTTCGAACTTTTAGTTTTCCTCACGTTAAATATTCAGATGGTTGGAGTAGCTCATGAATGAGCTAGGGTTTTGTGATGAGACAATGTTTCGTCATAGGATTAATGAGATAGTTGATCATGGATAGACGCCCCTGATGCTTAATTGGTTTTGAACATTGATGATTTCAACATAGGTTTTGTAAAATTGAAGTTAACATTCTAGTCCATTTGATGATAGCATGTGTATTTTGACAAGTTGTTAGATGTTGGACAAAGGGAGAATTAATTGTACTCCCATTCTCATTATCTATATCAACCCAGGGGATAAATTTGTGTTTTCTCCAAAGATATGCTTGATAAGAAGTATTCAATCAACAAGAGGGGGGAGATCATGTTTTTGATTCCAAAGACAAGGAGCAAACAAGCATTCTATAGACTGTAAGATTGATTGAGATATCCTTAAGAAACCAATTGAATGCAATAACTCAACAGTATTCTGTTGAATGACACCACATTATTGTTTTTTCATCAACGAAGAAGTCAAATATTGTGACATTCCTCACCATTTGATTGCCTTGATCCAGTATTGAAACACCTAGCATGGAGATCAATTGAAGGGTATCCTTCTTAGTAACTTGGCTAGAGGCTTTCAATCATAGTCGCAAGGGGACCATTCCAAGCAACTGTGCTTGATCATAAAAGGGGAATTCAAAGTATTCTCATCTATAGTCAAAGGAGACCTAAACCATGGGCATGACTACCTATTTAAAGACACAATTTAGAGCTAGGACATGCTAAAAGTATAAACAACATGTGGGGTTATAGTCCTACCCTGTTTCTGGCTTAGATAACAATCTAGATAACCATCCAAAATACTCAAACCATCACAAATCCTATGTATGTATGAAGAGTACAAGTGTGTTTATCTCTAAATTAACTACCTTGACTTTATTTGAAGCGGAGGAATCCGACTTCTAAATAAACTTCCAATGTAAATACGATAGTGGCTCCATAAATAGGTATATGGTGAAATATATTTGATAAAATAAGATGATTACATAGGTTTGGTCGCCTTTAAATATGGCCATACCATTAAGATGAGAAGACACGTCTTTTCCTAACTATTAACTATTAACTATTAATTATTTAATTATTATTCTTTATTTATGTTCATTACATTGCCTTCCCCTTAAGGGAAGCTTTGTCCTCAAAGCTTATTTGATGACAATGATTACGTCTTAATTTTTTGCTTGTAATGTTATTTCTTGATCTTTAGTATTTGCGACTTTTGATGAAAAGAGGTGATACGAATTACAAATTCCAAGGGAGAAGTGTCGCATCGTCTCTGATGTGGTCCGTCCGAGATCTATTTTTATCGGAGCTATTTGATCGCTTTATGGGAAGTAAATTTTTGTTTGATGCTTAGTGTATTGATTCAATGTTCTTGCTTGTTTGACATCCTAATTCCTCTGTGTATGTTCATTTTGACCCTGTCATTGGTCAAAATGACGTTTATAATTTGGGTGATGATAAGGAGATCTTGTTGTTTGTTCTTTTGCTTCGTTGCTCTAAGCTAGAAGTTGTATTTTTGTGCCTTGATGTTTAAAGGTTTCATTCTGTATCTTTTCCAACTTTTTTTCTAACTGCATGTTATCATTTTGACATTTTTTAATCAATTCTACTTGCGATTTTCTGTCATCTTCAGACTTCTTAAGTTGTTCCTTAAGATCTTTGTTATGACTTCTGATGCAGCTATCTTCTTTTTGCTTGTCAAGAAATTTTCTTTCAATGTCTTCCGTAGATTGTTCTGTCTTTCGATTATTTTTCAACTTTTTAATTTTTGTGACTAGTGTCTTGTTATGATTTCTTAATCTGAAAATATCTTCAGAATTGTTGGATATTGTTTTATTACTTTTTGTGATCTCTGACTTATGAGTCTTTTTAGACTCGTCATTTTTTTGTTGAAGAACTTTTATCTATTGTCGATACTGGTCGACCACTGATTCTTGATCCTCTAATTTCTTTTGTATCTGCGACAATTCTTCATCCTTGTTGCAAACGATTTTGTTCAAGCGTATTATTTCTGCTTTGTAATCATTTATTTCTTTATTTATATCTTGATTTTTCAATCTTTGATTGAAATTGTTTTCATTTTTTAAACGATTCTCTTGTTTTATTAATCTGTCAGACATATCTCGCTTCGTCATGTCAAATGCTTTGTCCAATGCTTCTTTTAGTTCGGACTGCAATTCTGCTTTAAAATTCGCCATAATTCCTGGCTTGGGACAATAACTTGGTCTTCTTTGTCGACAGCGCGTCTCGACTTCTTGATAAGTCTTCCTTGACTTGACTTCTTTCAACGATAAATGATTGTCCTCAACTTTGATTTCTTCGGTGATAAGTGTTCTTCGACTTCTTTGACAATAAAGAGTGTCACTTGGATTTTTGATTTTTTCAGTCTTGGCTTGTCTTTTAATGTCTTCTTTGACTAGTTTCTTTGACTTGAATATATTTTGTTCTCCAAACAATTCTTATTCAAAAGAATTTTTTTTTTGTAATAATAATTATTATTAAAATTTAATAATAATATTATTATTATTAATATATATATATATTTTTATTAGGCCAAACAACCTTTTCTCCTTTTCTTAAAATAACTATTATTTCAAAATATTTACTATAATAATAATTACTATTATAAAATATATAATAATAAATTTTTATCGAGTTTCAATAGTTTTTTTTTTTTGTCCTTTTTATAATAATAAATATTATTATTATTATATATATATCTATTGTGAATGAGTGGAATTAGGGTTTGCGGGTAATGGAAGGAGGCTATGGAGTGTGACTTATGAGATGGAAAGGAGAGGCAAGCAGGCGTTCGTGGTAGATTGAGAGGGAAGGAAGATTGGAATGGAGGGAAGATTGGATAGATTTTGTGGTGAAGATGGCAGGGGGAGTGGTAGTGCCGGCGTAGGAGAGATCGAACAGCGTTGAGAGCTACAGAGAGGGATGCGTAGGTATGATACTATGCAGAATGGTGGCGAGGGCGTAGTGGTAAGGACTAGGTGCAGGGAGGGCTTGAGTGGTGTGGAGAGTTGGTGTCGAAGGACGCGATGGCGTGGAGAAAAGAAGTGTTGGTTGCGACTTGTTGGAAGGTGGTTGTGAAGCACGGGCGCGAGTTCGGCGGAGGACTGTGTGGAGATGTGGAAGAAGTGGATGTGGGGAGGTAGAGTGTTGGTGGAGAGGGAGTTGGCTGGAGATGGTGCGGGGGTGATGGGAGATGGATGTTGGCGCAGGACGCAGGCGGAGATGGGAGTGAGTAGGCGGAGAAGTGGAGGAGTGTGAGGTGGTGCGGTGTGGATGTTGCAGATGGGACGTGGGGCGGCAAGGAGGAATGAGGGGGGGAATGGATACCTGGAAAGGAGCTGCGCGGGAGTGGCGTGGGCCTGGAGCAGGCGCCGAGGAGGATAGGGCTGGCATGGGGTGAGGAGGGATGCATGTACAAGGAGAGGAAGAGCAGGCGTGGGAAGCACGGGGAGTGTGGAAGGAGGGGGGGGGGACTGCGCGGAGATGGCGGAGATGCTTGAGGCTGCGTGCTGTGGAGGATGGAAGGCGAGGAAGGTGCATAGAGGGGAGGTTGCACGGAGCACGGGAATGATAAGGCATGGGAGAAGAGGGAGGCGCAGGGAGGGATAGCACGGGGATTGGAAGGAGGGAGGCTCAGGGAGAGGGAATTGGGAGCAGTGGAGAGGGCACGGGTGAGATGAGTGTGGTGGAGGGGCACGGAAGGATGTATGCAGAGGGTGCGTGGTTGTGCAGGAAAGTGGAGGGGACGTAGGGAAAACAGCGGGAGGAGGGATGGAGGAGATGGGCGCGAGTGGTGGCGAGGGAAGTAGGCGGGGGAGGTTGCAGCGGTGGAGGCAGAGGAATGAAGTGGTGTGGGGTAGTGAGGTCGCAGCCGCAGTGGGAGGTATGGAGGATGGAAAAAGGATGGGCGATTGCAGGTGGATGGAAAACGATGGTAGTGGGAATCTGTGTGTGTGAGCGTGCGTGAGGGAGCAAGATGTTGTGAGGAAAGGTGAATGGGGTTTTATTTCAAAATAAATCTGATTTTTTTTGGATGGCTAAAAGCTCGTGTTAGAGCAAAGATCCGGTTCAAGGAAATCTTGATAGGATGGCTAAAAGTCTGAGATAAGTAGAAGCCCCAAGTTTGAGATCAGTAGAACCCGAGGAGAGGCTCGGTCTGATATCAAATGAAGCGGAGGAATCCAACTTCTAAATAAACTTCCAACGTAAATACGATAGTGGCTCCATAAATAGGTAATTGGTGAAATATATTTGATAAGATAAGATGATTACATAGGTTTGGTCGCCTTAGACGAGAAGACACATCTTTTCCTAACTATTAACTATTAATTACTTAATTATTATTCTTTATTTATGTTTGTTACATTATTTATACATAGTAGACCCTGAAATGAAGGTATATTCACTTGATTCTAAGGATAAGTTTGTCATAATCAGTATCTTCAAAATCTGGGTATTGTTGGGTGTTTCTTACCTCATCTTGAGCATATTTCAAGGTTGTTGGAATAGTTTCGGTGAACAAAAACAAGCAAGTAAAAGCACCACATTGACTAGTTAAATAGGACATGTCCAATATATGATTCCAACAATGCATCTATGATAGTGACAAATCTGAGCGATGATTCAGGTATCCTTCAAATAGTTAAGCGGTGACCACCATGTTTCATCATACTATACTTCTAAAACTCACATAAAAGGGGGTGATTTGATGATGTTTTCAAGAATGTTTCATACCAGTAGTAGCCTTTCTTCTACAACAACATATATGGCAGCTAGAATGAGATGCCACATGGCATTTGGAGATTAGAAAGAACTTGGTTCAATGCCTTACTTATACACATATGGAGTTTGACTTCATCGCCCTCTTAAGCTAAAATGCTTCTTATTTGGCACTATGACACTTGTTGAGGGTGTGATGTTTTAATTAAGAAATCATGGAAGGCTCCCTCATCTTCAACCTTATTACATCCCTGGAGTTCTATTTCCTTGCTCATATTGAGGTCTTTTTTATAATAGGGGTGCTTTTCTTGCATGGATACCTTACACATGTGGAGGTAGATTTGGTGGAGCATTTTTGGCATTTGGTGGATCATTCTTGAATATAAGAGGGAAGATCAAGTCTGGACAATTTAAACTTGACTCAGATAGTTCTCAATGGGCTATAGTTTCTCTATTAAATGAAACATTAAAAGATTTCATTTCATGAATGAAATTCATATCTTGTCTTGGTAGCTCTTTCAGTGAGATGAGTTGCACTATATTGAATTCCTTAAATGCCTCACTATTATCTCAAAATTGCTGAATACCTTTAATAAATTAACCTTTCGTTATATAGCTTGGGCTTAAGAAGCACTTCTATATGTGGTTTCCATTTCGCTAGATAAGCCTCTCTTATATAAGGTCATCATTTTCTGGGATGGGGAGAATCAAAGAGAATATAAATCCAAACACAGTTAACAAAGTCGGATAATTAGCATTGTATCTTGAGGCACATCATTTATCATTTCACACTAAAGATTATCACCGGTCAACAGGACATGCACTTGATATAAAAGAGTGAACTAACTTGTAACAATATGCTATGGTAAAACTTGCATCAACCTATCTGATGGTTACAAACCAAATTGTAGGGTCATAGAAATTAAAATGAAATTAGTGTTCCAATTTTGTTTATGGGGAGAGGTGGCATATATAACAAGCATCCTATACTGCAATGTTTCCATCATCCTTCTATCTTTCATCATATAGTAACAAACATGTTTTTCAAAACCTCAGTAGTACCACCCTCAACAACAGATGCCTATTGCAATAAGGAACACAACAACGTCACAGATGGACAACCAACCAAGCATATTCCATTAGCATATGCAGTTGGAAGTGTTAGTTATAATTGATCATTTTTAATGGTGCAACAGGACATTAATTGTTGACTAAGAAGTGGGACTAATGTTGGCAACTTGGCAGCAGCCAAGAAATGCTAAGCACCATAATGAATGGCCTCTTGAAAATCTGCTCATGTGACTTGCTAAATGAAAAGAACATCAATATCGATCAGGTCTACCTTATGCCATTAGGTACAAAGGTTAGACTAATGGAATTTTATTTTTCAAGGGGTGCTAACAGAGGTGCAGCTGACAATAATTTAGAGAAGCTATATATGATTCCAGAATTCCTTGGGCCACAGAGATCTCTAGGGTTCAATATAGAATATTGAGTCAAACTAGAATACTGAAATCTCAAAAGTGCAAGCAAAGGCTGATCAGAGTCTATTGATATGCAGTCATTCTTGTCAACATTACTACTTAGTAATAATATATAGCAATTGCATGTTGGTCCTGGTCTTTCAAACAAAAATTAAGCAGATGGTTCATCTTTATGTGCTTCCTCTCCTGCTTTTTTCTGGAAAAAAAAAATATCTTTATGATACTAGAAGTGATAACCCAATCTCCATGCAAAAGACTATGTCAAATCAACCATTGAATTGATGACTCAAATTACACTAAGGTCGACATTAACCATGAGGAATTGATATAAATGTGATCCCGTGAAGTGATGGGTTAAAAAATAAATCGGTATAATAATCATTGAGTTCATCTCCATGTTGTCTATTGTCTCCCAAAACTGACATGCATGTGCTGAAAGCCCAAAATGTAACACACCGGCTAGATAAAAACTCTCAGGAGAGAGGCCAATGTCACCACACTCCTCTCCTCTCGCTTCAGGTTGGCTCTTCTCCAACTCAAGGGGGGTATCCCTAAGGTAGGATCGCTAAGGCAGGTGCAACTGAGGGCAAGGTAAATGGAAGAGGCTACCTTAGAGAAACAAATGTAACAAAAGATGGTTTTTTACTTGGGTGATGGGAAAGATGGGAGGATCAATCCTCGAAGAAAGGCCAGTGCCAGTACCAACATGGAAAATCGAGTCAAAGAGAACTCAAGAGCGTGTCACACAAGGGAGATTAGTCTAGGACGTTGCATGATTGAAGACACGGGGAACATAAGTATAACCAACTACATTCTGCTACCCCTAAGATAGTTTGAAAATGTGACATGAACAAACAACTTGACAACCGCAAATGTTTGCCCAATGGGCTAGAAACCCTCTACGCTAGATTTACTCTACAACTTGAAATAAAACTCACCACCACATAAAAGATGCTCAATCTATCCAAAAAGTCCCATCATGGTATTTTTTCTATTAAGGTCCGAGGTAAAAGCTGCCAAAATTTTCCATGACTCAATGAAGGAGAATGGTCTTTTTTATAGGCCCCAAACCTCTCATAAAAATGAAGAAAAAATAAAATAATAAATTGTTTGAGGAAAAGTAGGATTACAAATCCACTTTTCTCTCCCATCGAACACCCAAGAATTTTATTTTATTTTATTTTATTTTTAAAAGAAATCCCTGCCATGCTAAATCTTCCCACCCAAAAGTGGACAACTAGACATAAAGTGGGCAACTGCCAGAATTGACCCTAAATACCCTAATCTGCGTTTTTCAACAGCAACAAAATTCCAAGTGGCTTCCCTAAATAACGCGCAGCTACAGGTCAGAGAATTGTAATCAGCTGCCAAAGGGAGCGCAGGTCCATGGGTCAGCTGTCCAATTCTTTGGCTCGGCTATCGTGGCTGCTAGTTCTTAAATGGAACACAGACTTTGATCTTTGGCGTGGAACTCTGAGCATTTGCGTCTCGACGGATACATAGCCATTTCAGATGGCTATCACAAAGGTGTCCTTCGAATAGAGTCCACGAAACGGCTCATGCTTGGCTGCCACGTTGTCAAATGGAAATTAAAGAGACCCCAAACAGCTGTAGAGCTAGAACACGTGGCAAATGCTACAGGATTATGGTGTAGCTCATATCTTTACCGAACTCGACCTGCCAAAAGAAGATTCCCATGAAACCGATTGAATCGTTGCCAGCAGAGGCGTGGATAAAGGCTTATGCAGCCACGACGATACCACCAATCCATTGATTTACAGTGAATACTCCCCATAATTAACTGCTCGACAACCTGCTGCGATGGTGTAGAGGATCTCGAGTTTTAAAAATTCGCTGTAGATTTCGCGCTGATACTAACTGTGAATTGAAACTCTATATCATTCCACCCACTTCCAATGAAGACGAATCTAAGCTCCACGAAAACAAGATGGGTAACTGACTTGCCCCCTTTCTGATTGTTGCCGTGGAGAGATGAAATCGCGAGTCCAAGGCTTCGCGTTGTCTGTCAAAATACAAAACATTGCTGAGTCGAAAAGTCTTCACCGAGTAGAATATAACCAGTCTTGTCACAGATGCAAGCAAGGAACTTGGAACAATTTTGTCGTCCAAAGTACCAATAGTCTTCTCTGGAACAAGAGTATCCCAACCCTGACCACCTGATAATGACCGCGCTGCAGAGTTTGGAAACCTGAAAAACAACACCTGAACGGGTTTCAGCTTCATCGTGTTCGCTTGGAACTCCAAATACATTTCCTCTACCATAGTTATCTTTTCATGCGTCATAGACAACGTTTCATTCGAGGGCCATCTTTCCTTTTCTTTAGCATTCAATTGGTGTTGATGATTTATTGTCTCGATCCACTGACATTTTTACTGAAGGCTTATTTGTCAACTCTGTAACTTCTTTTTATATAACTCAGATCATCTGCATGCAGCTCGTGTTGGAAATATCTAATTAAATGAGTTGATCACATAGTTAGTGCGCCGACTCTGTCAGTCAGCTGGGAAGTCGTTTTGTGTCAACGCGTTGTTCGCAATGTAAGTCTATCAGTTAGTTCACTAACCAATCCAGCGGATGTCTTGTTTGTAATTACTTCACCGCGTTATTAGTTCGCAAGTCAAAAAAACTTAGGATATAATTTATTACAGTGTTTAATGCAATCCTGTAGCTTCCATAAGAAGCGTTCCTAAATCGGTTGAGTAGAAAACTCTATAAATAGATGATCTTAGTTAAAACTCAGAGAGAGGTGTCAAAGAAGAGTGAAAGGAGAAGAAGCTCCTGTGAATTATATCAAGAGCCCAAGCTCTGTGAATGTAACTTCGTGTTAGATGATTTTAGTTAAAGATATATATTTTATGATAAAGTCTGGTTAAGCATGCCGCAAAGTGTTGGTGAAGTCAACGAAGTGAAGTATTGTGGAAAAGATAATCCCGTACAGTTAACCGCCACGAAGTTAAAAGTTATACTGCGAAGTTAATTCTGTGCAGTAAAAGTTAGTTGCCGCGTAGCTAATACTGCAAAGTTAATTCTTAGTGAAGGAAGGGTTCCGCGAAGAGAAATTTGGGATTTCTGCTAGAAGGTGCGAAGTCCCAATCTAAAAAAAAAGGATATTGAGCTACTACGCAGTTAAATCCTATTTAGTACGCGGTGCTCTCCCTTTTCCCTTCATCTGGTATCAGATCCTGGTTTACGGAAGGAAGAAATTCAATTCATAAGGGAAAAGTGGTTAAGGATGGCTTCCACTTCGGGTGATTTGCAAACTCCAATATTTATTGGTAAAAATTATGTATATTGGTCTCTAACTATGAAGGCTTTGTTTAGAGGTCAAGATGTATGGAACATAGTCTAGACTAGTTATGCAAAACCAACAGATGCAGCAGCATACAACAATCTCACACAAGCTGAAAAGGATATTCCGAGGGAACAAAGGAAGAAAGATGGAAAGGTGTTGTTCCACATACATCAAGCGACACATGAATCAATACTCTTAAGAGTAGCAGTAGCGCAGTCAGCAAAGGAAGCATGGGACACGCTGGAAACAACATATCAAGGTTTCATCAAGGTAAAGACTGCCAAACTTCAAATTCTTAGAAGAGAGTTTGAATCTCTGTCAATGAAAAATACAGATTCAGTAGACTCATTCTATACTCGTGTAATTGGTCTAGTGAATCAAATAAAGTCTCATGGAGAAACACTAACTGACCAAAGAGTTGTTGAAAAAGTTCTTAGAGTTATGCCAAAGAAATTTGAATCTTTAGTTGTGACCCTAGAGGAAAATAAAGATCTGTCCATATTTACTGTTGATGAGTTGCATGCCTCATTACTCAATCATGAACATAGAATCAACAGTTTAGACACATCGCTGGAAGGTGCGTTCACAGCACAGTCATCCATAAGTCGCGGTAGAGGCAGAGGAATATCAAACTCTAGAGGCAGAGGATGAAGTTCGTTTAGAGGAGGTCGCAGTAGCAGTCCTGCACATGTCGCAGGAAGAGGCTAGGATCATAACCCCAATTAGCCAAGTGGACAAAGGTATGATAAATCAAAGATTCAGTGTCATTACTGTAAGAAGTATGGACACTTCGCATATGAATGCAGGAAGAAGCGATATGACCAAGGAAAGCAAGGTGAAACTCAGTCAAGCAGCGGCAGCACACCGAACAGTTCACTGTTCTTGGCATGCGCATCATCACTGGAATGCAATGCCATCCAAGAAAGTACAAATGATATATGGTATTTAGACTCAGGCTGTAGCAATCATATGACTGGTAATTTAAGTTTATTTTCTAGCCTAGATAAATCAATTCAAACTGATGTAACACTTGGAAACAATATCCAAGTCACTGTTTTGGGTAAGGGTACTGTTGATATTCTAACAAAATAGGGGGAGCATAAATTTATGCCTGATGTGTATTATGTTCAAGGTTTGAAGCATAATTTGATGAGTATTGGACAGATGATGGAAAAAGGTTACATAGTTCATATGATAGGGAAGCGTTGTGTGATCAAAGATGTATACCCAAGCAATCAATTAATAGCCGAAGTGCAAATGACCCATCACTTGTTTCCTTTGAGGATAACACCAATCATCAAAGGTAAAAATACTCATGTTGTTCATGAAAATCAGAAAGAAAATTCTGAAGCTGCGTTCAAGACAGAAAACAAAGGAGCAGAAGTTCACAGCAACGAGGAAGAAAAAGGCAGCGCAATGCAAGTTGCATTTCAAATAGAAATGAAGGATGAATCCTGGTGATGGCATTTCAGATTTAGACATCTGAACTTTGGTGGGCTGAAGTTACTGCACATGAAGAATATGGTGAAAGGATTGCCACTAATTGAAAAACCAGAGAGAATTTGTGAAGGCTATATCTTTGGAAAGCAGCATAGAGAGACTTTTCCAGTCAGAAAGTCATACAGAGCACGCGCACCACTTGAGATTGTGCACTTCGATATCTGTGGACTGATGCAAACACCATCCATGGGAGGATGCACATATATTCTCACATTCATTGATGATTTCACAAGAAAAACCCGGTTCTATTTTCTAAAGCATAAATCTGATGCATTTCACTGTTTTCAGCAGTTCAAGGCACTTGTGGAGAAGCAGAGTGGTTACAACATCAAGATATTAAGAGCAGACATAGGTGGTGAGTATGTCTCAAATGATTTCTTAAATTTATGCAAAAATCAAGGCATACAGAAACAATTCACTGCATGGTACACACCGCAGCAGAATGGCATCGCCAAAAGAAAGAACAGAACCATCATGGAAATGGCATGCAGTATGTTGGCAGCCGCGCATCTGTCAAATGAATACTGGGCTGAAGCAGTGGAAACTGCAGTATACATCATGAATCGATGTCCGACGAAGAGCGTGAAGAACAAGGTTCCACAGGAAGTAAGGATAGGTATGAAACATAGTGTTTCGCATTTGAAAGTTTTTGGTTGTGTAGCATATGCACATGTTCTAGATGAGCTGAGAAGAAAATTAGACAATAAAGGACAGAAATGCATCTTTATTGTATATTCTGAAGACACAAAAGCATACAAGTTGTATGATCCTGTCGCAAGAAAAGTTATTATCAGCCACGATGTTCAGTTTGTGGAAAATGAAGCATGGGATGGAACTGTTGAGAAGAATGTGAAAATTGTGTCACATGATGAGCATGATGACATCATAGAAGATGTGGTTGAGACTCCACATGTGAATCAGAACTTCGTAGCACCGCCTACTCCAAGGACTGCACAGCATGGTTCAGCACAAGCAACTCCAACACAAGTCATAGCAACCCCGACAAGCACACCAAGTGTGCAGCAAAATCCATCAAGCAGTTCGCGCAGTTCGACACTTGCAACTCTGCCAAGGACAAGAAGTCTGGGTGAGATATATGAAGCTGGTACACCTAATTCATTCTCTTGTTTTGCACTATTTTCTCAAATTAATGATCTGCTAACATATGAAGAAGCAGTTGAAGATGAAGTCTGGGGACAAGCCAGGAATGAAGAAATAGAATGCATAGAGAAGAATCAGACATGGGAACTAGTTGATGTTCCTGAAGACAAGGATGTGATAAGTGTGAAATGGATTTATAAGACCAAGTAAGACGTTGAAGAAAATGTGCAAAAGCACAAGGCGAGATTAGTAGCAAGACGGTTCACTCAGCAACCTGGTATATAATTCAATGAAACTTTTGCACCTGTAGCTCGCATGGACACTATCAGAACAGTTTTGGCCATCGCAGCACAAGAGAAATGGCATGTCTATCAAATGGATATTAAGTCCGTGTTTCTAAATGGATATTTAGAGGAAGAAGTATATGTGGAGTAGCCACAAGGCTATGAAGTTCCAGGACAAGGACATAGAGTATACAGACTGAAGAAGGTGCTCTATGGTTTGAAGCAAGCTCCGCGAGCTTGGTACAGTCTCATTTACTCATACCTCATCTAGAATGGATTTCGTAGAAGTGAATGTGAGCCAACGCTATACACAAAAATCAACCAATAAGGTAATAAACTAATTTTCTCCGTGTATGTAGATGATTTAATATTTACTGGTGATTTGGGCATAGAAGAATTTAGAACAGTCATGGAAAGTGAATTTGAAATGACTAACTTGGGGCTTATGAAGTACTTTCTGGGCATTGAAGTTCAACAGTCTGAAAATAAGATATTTATATCTCAGTCAAAGTATGCAAGTGATGTATTAAACAGGTTTAAAATGTTGATGTATATGTAACTTCGGAATGTATTTCATCTATGTATTTCATATATATTTATTGTACCCTTTTTAGAGATGTGTTATTCCTCTATAAGGAAGTGTTGTCATGTGGATTGACAACTGTCGCAAGTGCGTGTACTTGTCGATGGGTTATTAGACCACCATGTGTGGGGTCGGCCCTGAAATATATATATTATATTGTGGATGTATCTAGATAGACAAGTCATCCCCATAAGGTCACTGGGAAAATAGGTTAGTATAAATAGAGATCAGGAGATCTCTATTTAGATCATTCGGAAAGTCATCTCTCTCTCACTCAGAAAGTGGCGCACTAGTGAGGAGGAGGATCATATGCTTCTAGGAGACTATCTCAAATGTATGTTGTTGTACTTTGGTTGATCCATTGCTCTCTCTATCTCTGAGGAAGTTTTGGGGCTTTTCACCTTAGGGTTTTCCCCACGGAAACTCTGTGTCTCTTGTCTCTCATGCTTTTGATCCTTGTGATGCTTGTCATGCTTATTGTGATTGTTATGCATTGATATACTGCATATGTTATTCTCTCAGTGAAGATCCTAGAGTATTGTGAATTAATGCTCAAAATTTAACATAAAATGTTAAATAGAAAAATAGCTCCAACACCAGTGATAACAGGTTTGAAATTGAGCAAGGATGATGATGGATCCAATGTAGATCCTACGCTGTTTAAAAAACTTGTTGGCAGTCTTATGTATCTTACAGCGACAAGGCCAGACATCATGTATGGAGTCAGCTTAATCTCAAGATTCATGGAGTCACCAAAAGAATCGCATTAGCGAGCAGGTAAAATAAATCTGAGGTATGTAAGTGGAACAAGAGACTTTGGTATTCTGTATTCCACCTCAGAAAATTTGAAACTCAATGGATACACTGATAGTGACAATGGAGGCAGCATAGATGACAGAAAAAGCACATCTGAGAATACATTTCATGTAGGAACAGGTGTTGTATCATGGGCATCAAAGAAACAACCCATAGTAACTCTTTCTTCAGCAAAAGCAGAGTATGTTGCAGCTACAAGCATTGCATGTCAAGCAGTTTGGATGCACAGGATGTTAAGTGATCTATCGCAGCATCAGCAAGAACCCACAGTCATTTACTGCGACAACAATTTAGTTATCACACTATCAAAGAATCATGTCTACCACAAAAGAACCAAGCACATAGACACAAGGTATCACTTCATCAAAGAGTTGATAAACAACAAAGAAATCTGTTTAGAATTTTGCAGGTCTGAAGATCAAGTAGCAGACATCTTTACCAAACCATTGGCAAAAGACCCATTTCAGTATCTGCGAAGTTGTTTGGAAATGACAAGTTCCACGCAGTGAACTTGATCATGAACAGAGCATGTTTCTGCTCTGAAACATTTTGTAATATTTTACTTATGTTTAAAAGATCCCCATCCGCTCATAATTAAGGGGGAGTATTAGAAATATCTAATTAAATGAGTTGATCGCATAGTTACTGCGCCAACTCTGTCAGTCACCTCGGAAGCCGTTTTGTGTCAGCGCGATGTAAGTTTGTCAGTTAGCTCACTGACCAATCCAGCGAACATCTTGTTTGTAATTACTTCGCCGCGTTATTAGTTCGCAAGTTAAGAAAACTTAGGATAGAATTTATTACAGTGTTTAATGCAATCCTGTAGCTTCCATAAGAAGCGTTCCTAAGTCGGTTGAATAGAAAACTCTATAAATAGATGCTCTTAGTTAAAAATCAGAGGGAGTTGTGAAAGAAGAGTGAAAGGAGAAGAAGCTCCTGTGAATTATATCAAGAGCCCAAGCTCTGTGAATGTAAAAGTCCGCAGTGAAACTCACTTCCATGAATTGAGGAGCTGCGCAGTTTACCTTGGTAAATATATAAGTTTATGTTTTAGGTTTCATTCTCAAGAATGTTGTATTTTGCAAGTCGCACATCATCTCCAGTTTTATTTGACTGAATGTTGTTTTGTAATCTCTCCATTCAAATAAGTGCATAGTAAGACAATCCCATCAATCCTACTAGTTTCCTAGGTTGGATGGGCACATGTGGGATGGTAATAAGGAAGCTAATAAATGATATTTAGACATTAGAGGGGTTCAAGCATTTAATAAATATGGTGAATAAATAAATTCAAGATAAATTCTAAGTGGCAAGTGGTTTTGGAGACATATGGAGGTAGTGGGACCCACACTAGCTTGATTTTTCATAATACATGGTATCTCTCTTTTGCAAATTCGAATTAATGGGAATGTGAACACTCTTGGGTGAGTTGGTAAGTCATAACACATGTCATTGAGCATCTTAGGTCGAATTGGGAAGGATTGGTAACCTCCATGGAAGTAAAAGAGTCAAAGTAGAAGTTTGTGGACACTTGGGCTAGATTCCCTAGCCCCTATGACACCAATGATGGAGCATCTATGACAACTATGACAAATTACAGACCTGACCTCTGACATCTGACCACTATGACATGTCAGCACCAAAAATAGGCTCAAGGAAGGCGAATTTGGGAGTTGGAGAAGCCAAAGAGACTCAAAATTGAATTTGGGAGAAGATGGAAGGTTGGAACTAGGAGACAAGTGGCAAATGTGGAATATTTCCTAAATGGAAATCTATTGAATCTATTGAGAGGATTTCGACCCTTAGAAGGCTAATGTTGGTTATAAAATGTAGAAATGAAGAATGAGAATGGCTTTTGATGATTTGAGAAAAATTGCATTTGTGAAGAGAGAGCTAGTGGATGACTAGTTTCTTGCCTTAGCCAATTTCGAGGGTGAAAGATTCCCATCCAAGTTGGTGTTTGGAGACGCCACTCAGGTCTTTCATGGTGCTTTAATGGAGTTTGTATTTGTAGGTAGCAGCTACAGGAAGTTTCATGGTTTGGTTTAGTGGAGCACTTTTTCTCCACCATTTCCAGTTTTGAAGGCATATTCATGCTCCTTGAGGGAGGGCGTTTTTGGTGAGCACTTGTGCTTCTTGAGAGAGCTTCTCATTATATATTTATGATTGTAATAGCCTCATATCTTCTGTTATTAATATTCAGAAAGTCTCAGGTCGAAATACCCACTGGTTGTATGCAAAACTATTGATTAATGAGCAAACAATGTCCATTTCTGCAATGCATTGATGTATGACACTATAATGTTGATTATTTCGAATGGATGGATGATTGTATGATATATTTGTGATCAATATAATTCCATGGATGTCTTCTACAAGTTTCATGTACTGTACTTGAGCATTTGAAGCATTTTTACTCAGTTTAGTTGCATTGGGAGGTGAAATAGTGCCATTTCCCCAAGGGTCGAATTGGGGGTTTTTGCTGTTGAATGTGAGAGAGTTAGAACAGTAGTAAAAATAAATTAATGGTGCATATGAGACCTTAATCACATACTTAACACATTATATACCTCTGTTCATAAATTTGTGGGAGTTTGGAGACATATGGAAGGCCATTTTCAGTGCTATCCCGGGGGGGATTTGATGCACAAATTACTAGTCAAAATTACCAATATTGATCAGAATACAAATCAAGTTTGCAGCAGTATTTGAAGGGCCATAAAACATCCCTGAACCTGATATTCAAGTCTAAATACCATTCATACACTCCTACAGAAGATTTGAGAGCATTTGGGTTGATTTGGAGGTCAAAACAGTTAAACTAGTCAAAGGTCGAAATTGGGGAAAAAGTAGAAAAATTGGCATTTTAATATAATTTTGAAAAATGGTCATTACATGTTTACATTTACTCGTTGTAAAAGGAATCAAGATTTCCAAATAGTCCATCGCAGTGAATGTTCTAAATTTAACAAGGAGTAACTTCGCGTTAGATGATTTTAGTTAAAGATATGTATTTTATGATAAAGTCTGGTTAAGCATGTCGCGAAGTGTTGGTAAAGTCAGCGAAGTGAAGTATTGTGGCAAAGATAATCCCGTGTAGTTAACCGCTGCGAAGTTAAAAGTTATACTGCGAAGTTAACTCTGCGCAGTAAAAGTTAGTTTCCGCGTAGCTAAGACTGCAAAGTTAATTCTTAGTGAAGGAAGGGTTCCGCGAAGAGAAATTTGGGATTCCTGCTAGAAGGTGTGAAGTCCCAATCTAAAGAAAAAGAAGATATTGAGCTACTGCGCAGTTAAATCCTATTTACTGAGCGGTGCTCTCCCTTTTCCCTTCAGCTCATAGCCTCATATTCATCAAGAAAAAATAATGCATCCTTCATATCAGCATCATGAAAGAGTCCATGAAGGTCAGCAGAATTATCGTCACAGCTACTCCCTCTTCTAAACGACTGAAGTGCAAGAAAATCAACAAGGAGAACACGCTTTCCTAGATGATGAGCAACTGCATTGAATGTCATTGTCTCTCGAGTTCCTGATGGCCCACGAAGAAGTATAAGAAGTCCTCATTTCTTTCGAGTGTGGATGTCACTAGGACCGATAACTTTCAGCTTCTTGACTGCAAAAACGGCTAGTGAAAGAATATTCCTTCAAAATAGTTGACTGACCCTTCCTTATTTTATCAGGAAATACCTGGATCAGATAAAAGTTTGACAATGTTGATGAATCCTCTCAGCCTATCCCAGATGCTCAAACCATATAGTGTTTCAACTAGAGATTCTTGGACCTCAACAACATTTTCTGCTACAGGATACTGTAATGGCTTTGGAATGTTGGTCTTGATATATGGCCACCATCTATTCTCCACAAAATATTTGATAAGACAGCATGTACAAAGACCTTCAACCCGAGCAAAACTTCCAAACCCACTGCTCTTCACTCCACCAAAATGGCAAAGATTGGCACATACAACTAGAAGTAAAATCATTAATAACATCGAATCCACAATATATCCTAGATGCTATTGATCTTGCCCGATGCTGTCTTCCAGAAAAAATAGCACAGCCAAGTCCATAGTTTGTATCATTGGCTAGCATTATGGCCATCCTCATCAAAGATACCTGAAACATTATAGCTTGATATTTCGAAATTTTCCCTTACTTGGTGTGTCCTGAAAGCATACTTTTTATGACAGGCTGTTTGATCAACTTTGCAGGTTGCTCTGTATTTTCATCCTATGCACTTTGCCCCAGCAGCCATATATTTTCCGACCTTTGTCTTCATTTCTAGCTGAGAAATCCCTCTTCTGGCATTCTATCTCGACAGCTGCAAAATCAAAGTGCCATCACTGCTGCAAATGGTGCTCTGGCATGTGGACACCCCTGTCAAATGGGGGGATAGCACTGTCTAGCAAAGGACATATCATACAAACCTGATATTTTTATGGAATACTCAAATAGGCTCATACAACAATACAAGTAGGAGTCGATATGTCATGCCGATGTCCAAAAGAGACTTAGGACCCGCAGTTATCAAATCACCCCTTTCAACAAAGCAATTGTGATCTCATCGACATCCTTTCTTAATCAGAAATACATAATGTCATATTTTTCTCTTGGAATATTTGACAGGAATTTCTAAACCTTTAACATTACCTCATCATTTTCTCCCATGAAAGGACTAGATGGGTTGTCAATAGCAATTCGAAGACTGCCAACATACCAACAATGATAGATGAATTTTCTGCAGAATGTCTTGTATGAATTTCTTTCCTCACCGTCAAACAATTGTTCATCCTCTTCCTCCTTAACTAGTGCCACTGCCACCCCTTCCATTTTTTAGATAGTTGCATAAATGCACATGAATGTTGTAACAATATCTTGTGCCTGAACTCTTCCAACCTCAACAGTTGCATATCCGTCGTTCAATACAAGTGATGTTTCTTGGACCTCGATATATGATTTTGGTGTCCTTTCTCAGAAATAGTCCAAAACACTTTCAACCTAATCCATATCCATTTTGGCCCCTTCTTCAACCCAATCCATATCCACGTTCAAACACTCGCTTAGAGCTTCAAATAGCATGCAGATTCCATTCATAGAATGACGCAAGCTTGTATTGGCAATTAAACTAGATAGGATCTACACTCTTCCAGAAGGCTCTCAAATCCTGCAATAGTGAGTTCATTAAAGCAACATCTCATATGGTCCTGGGTAACCTGCTATAGCCTACCATTGTAGTGGGAAATTTTGATTTGGGTGAACTTGTAACCTTGTTGCTAGGAGAGAATACGTTTCTGCTGGGAGAGAATAGTAAATACCTTGCCTAGAATAGAACTTCTTGCTGGCAGATAATAGTATACTCAGAATAGACATCTGTTGGGCATTGTTGGGTAGTGGACAAATGGTCATTGGATATATGTAGACATTACTGGGTACTAGTCTCACAATATTTTACATTGCTGGGCACTTCTGGACTTGTTCTCTTACTACTGCGTGTCGAAGATTGAGCTGTTGGGTGTGCATTTTCCATTTGGAGGAGCTGAAACTCTTGGCATCGTGATTCTTATGTTATATGATATACAAGGATAGATATATGGGAATACTGAAAATTTTCTTGTTCGTATATATTTAAAAAGTAATTAACACCAATAGAAAATCTACCTGAAGCGATCTGCCTGAAGCAATATGCCTGGACGAAATTCACAACAATCCATAGAGGGTATGAACGAAAGAGAAAAGAAGAGGAATGCAATTACTTCACTAAATAATTTTTTGTCTGTTTTTAATCAATGTAATCCAAATGAAAGTAGAAACAAATCAAAAGCTTCCAGAAATGAGATGGGTTCTTTTCAGAAATCTTGTTGTGGATTGTGCATAGAGAAATCCCTTCAGGAAAAATTGTAATCTTCATTCATTTCAGGAACTATTCAGGCATGATTTGAAATTTTTTTTAGACATTACTTCAAACACATGGCATGCATTTTCAACAAAGATTACCCGATTAGCCTTGATCCAGATCTGAATAAATCGGTTCTCTATAGCAGTTCAGCTCTCCATCACCGTGGGTTCTCAACGATTTGTCACCATGGGTTATTTTTGCTGTGTCAACATGTCTGCTATCGCACAAAATGTTGTGAGTCACTATTCATCCAACCGATTCAGTTACATGGAGTATTCTTAGCTTTGGTGCAGAACTCGGGAGGGTAGTTGTGAGGTAGGAGGAGCAGCCGCGGATGCAGAGATAAAAGCAAAGTATTATTAGCTATGCCGCATAACTAGAGAAGGAAACTAAGGAGGCAAGAAGAACAGTCGGGGATGCAGAGATCAAGGTAGTCGGCTCTGCAAACTGGGGTAGAGTGGGGTAGAGGTTTTGTTGTTTGTTGTTTTTGCATTTTGCATTTTTTTTCCTTATTTAATATTTTTAGTTTAATTGTGTTTTTTTGAAGGTTAAACATTTGACATTTTCAACATTTTTTAATTTTTCATCAATCAGGAATTCTTTGCAAAATTGTAATTTTGGATTCATGATGATGATGCAAATGATGTTTTATATATGTCAATTTATTTAAGATGATGATGAATTTGATGAGAACAAGGATGACAATTTTTTCTTCATTCTACAAGTACTGTGGAATGTTGTTGCTTGACTTCTTTGTTTCTGCTCCAACACTCTTGGTGTTCAGGTGCTCTTAGACTCTTTTGAAAAAAGCAAGGTCCAGTTATAACTCCACAAATCGAATTGGGGATCTTCTATATTTTTATTGAGGGAAAAAACTAGATCCATTTAAAGGATATAGTGATGATGTGGAGAAGAAGCAAATTGAAATTCTGGGTTCTATGTTCACTTGTTAGAGCAATAGGAGTCTTGAGCTTGGTGGCCGAATCCCAGGATCAAAATGCAGTGACCCTTTCTCATATAGAGAAGTCGATATCAAGAGTTGTAGAGACCTGTCAAGATTTCATAATGGAATACAGACACTATAAATTAATAAGAAATTTGAGGATACTTGTTTGCATGGCATAAATTTGAGAATACGTGTTGGCATGGTATCAATTGTCAAAACAGTTTGAGATGAAAATGCCTTTAGTAACAACAAGGTAAAATAATCATTTTCAACATTACATAAATAATGAATTGCTAATAATCTCGTGACCATTGCAATGTTACCTCAATTCACATTGAAGGAGCTTCTTGCTTCAAGTATATCGGTTCTGTGGGCGCCCTCAAGAGCAATTATGGATTACCGTAGGCATGCATTCCATTTGGATTGACACTTGAATAAAATCAGTGCCCTCGTTGTTTGGGCACCCTCTGGCTCTTTTAGAAAAAGCAAGATTGAGTTATTGATTGATTTTGGTCACTCATAAATATCAATATTAAAATTAGATATCATTAAATTACCATTCGTTCTTTTAAGAAATAGTAGGGGCATATCACCCTAGTTTTCATCCCCAAATCATGTCTTCATCCTTGGTAACAATCCCTGGTTTATGAGACCTATAAATATTTTCCATATAAGACTCATATTTGAAATATTTATGCTTTGGGATATGTGGTGTGGTATAAGACCACATGCAAAGTGAGAAGGTATATCCTCTACTTTGACTTGTCCATACCTTTGCATCGCAAAGAAAAGAAAAAATTATTCCTTTCAAAGTCTTTCACAAATTTTTCCATGAAATTGGATGATAGGATTCAAAATTTCTAACATGACTATGATGACTATGTCAACCAATATGATGAGTTGAAAATAGTCACATGGCTTGGTTTTTTCATTCAGGGGGATTTTGAGTAGAATACTTCACTCATTTCATTGCAAACCAAATGAATATCCTGACAATTGAACCCCCTATTCTTCTAAGATTTTCAAAAAAATGGGAAGGATATCATCACAATGATACCAATGTTTATAGAAAAGGATATGGTGTTTCCTATTATTATCATGTATTCACACACACCTTGTCCAACATTGATATGGTGTTTCATACTAAAGGATTTCCCATTATGTAGAACTATGCCGAATTTCTCTCCCAAGCTATACATGAGCAATTTCCAACTTTTCATCCTTGAGGATTTTTAGGTATCAATCATATCTCTTGCACTTGCCAATCATTGATCAACCCACATCTTTTAGCACCTGAAGTTTGATAGATGGGGAGAGGATGGGAAGGATAAAATGGTAATGGAACTATTACCTCTAGTTTGGAAAGTGGACATGAAAAAGTATAAAGGTTTTATTTATTAAGTAATGTGGTGAAATTAAAGGTTCTTCCAGGTCAAGATCCTCCAAGGATCTCATAAGAATGCAAAGAAAAGCTATAATTTATCCCACAAATTGGGTATGGGGACTGAAATATTCATGAAGAGTAGAAGGTGTTCTAGATGTGTGGTTTTGAGGACAACAATTTCAAATTGCTTATGTTAATGACTCATCTTTTGTTTCTAGAATTTATTTCACAAATTTCTATTATGGACGAGTTGCACTTTGTTGGAAAGAAGTAAACACATTTTACACTGTCATTTTCTTTGCAAATTATTCATTTGTGACTAGAGGTGAGTACTCCTAGGAAAACATAATTATAGAGTATTGTCACTTCACTAAGGATAAGGCCTAGATATATGAATCATATCATATCATTCACAAGGATGGGAAAGTATAGTATCATCATGAAGAGAGGCTTGGCACTCAAAACCTGGCCAATTTGGATTCATGCAGTGTCACATGTTGGCCATTTTAGTAGGAGAGGCCCAGGGAAAGGGTAGAAAAATATAAGAGTTAAAATACTCAAGTGATCTTGACGAGATCCAGTTATATTGCACTTGTTGCATAAAGTATCCCCCTCTAGACCATACTCAGAAGATACCTATTCTTCCAAATTAAAATAGACAACACAATGGAGAGGCTACACATTTATCTAATCATAATCCCGAGTCTTGGTGGGATATGAGCATGTGCCTAGATAAATTGGAAGAAACTCATGAAAGAATTCTTGAATATGAAAAGTTTGTGGAATTGTATAATAAATTTCATGGGATTAAAGAAGATAGTAATATCACTCCTTATATAATGGATGTAGTTAATGTTGGAAGTGCCCAATCTCTTCCCACAAAGGGAACAAAAACTAAAGTTTTGACTCAATCTACAAAGAAGAGAAGCCTACCAAAACCCTTTGTTGCCTCCAAGGGTGAGAAAGAGGCCAATTTTGTGAAAGGTTTTGTTGGCTTGAGTACTGATCTAAAGGTTTCCAATATAGACCCAGTTTCTTTAGTGGTTCGAGGAACCAACAAAACCCCTTCTCACCAGCCCTTTCGGAAACAACCTGCGAACAGGCTGAGGTCTCAGCCGAGGTGTAGCTATGGGGCACTGCGGAATCAGGTTTCCACAGTGGAGTGATGAGTTGTTCGGACATGACTACTACGCAATGCACTATCAGACCTGCGTTGTGAGTGAGGACTGCGCAACGATAGACTGCGTCGCAGCCCACACTTCTTCAAACTAATCACTGCGCAACGATAGACTGCGTCGCAGCCCACACTTCTTCAAACTAATCACTGCGCAACCAGCGCACCCAAGGGCTGCGCGGTTCGGGCAGGATACAATTAATAGGACAGTGCAACAGAGTTATATGCTCCTTCTCCAAAATTAACCAATAATAGAGATTTATTCTAACACTTATTCATTCATCTACTTCCTTAGATTAATTACCTTATAACAAATGCAATTAGACAAAACATACACTGCTGCGTGCACCCAGTGCTGTGTGATGAAGGGTTATAGAATCTTAACGTTACCTACGCTTGTGATTATTCAATAAATAGATACTTCCACCAACTTAGAATACTGCGCATTCATCATTCATCTATTCATGTAAGACTTAACATATCATTCCCATCTTTCTCCTATGACGAATACATATAAAAGCATTAACATACAGCTTACAAATGAGAATCCAGACACTCAAAGTAGGAAAATAAGCGAATGCATAAACAAAACAATCACACTACACATTATTTAACATGGTTCCACCCCCGGATGGAGGCTACGTCCACAAGAACTGTTGTTATATTAGTCTTTGGGAAGGGTACAACAATTCTTTGTCTGCGCACTCACCTTGTAGACCTTCTTCTCTCTCTCTCAGCCTCTGTGCACATAGCTGCAGAGCCTTTACAAAATGTTCTTCAACAGATATTATCAAATCGATAATGAGAACAATACAAAATTGAGAGTGTTCCCTAACCCAACAACCCTTTCCCATACAAAATGTGTCTTATTTATAGATCATGCATGTAGGTCATGTCTTTGCAATTCATAGGAAGAACCCTTAGGTTTACAAAACTGGCATTGGAAGTAATTTCAAATTGCAAAGGGATACCTTAAATGAAATCTTTTCTCATCTCCTGCAGGTAATTTCAATAGTCACCTTCAAAGGAATGACCTAATGGAGAATATTATCCTTGAATTGATGCCAAGTAAACTCTAAAAGCTAACCAACATGGAGAAGGAGGAGACAAATTCTACTCACCTCTCCTAGACAATGATGATTTTAGGATATGTACAGATATGGTGTCTTGATGAAGCTCTACAATTTTTTGAAATATGCCTCAACAAAATTTGTTCTCTTCTACAATGACTATCAAACATTCAAAAAATGGCAGTTATACCAACTTTGTGAAGATAAAATACCAAGCATGCTATTTACCAAGTAATTGGCTATCAAAAGATTAAATACATTTGCAATCACTTTAATTTTTGCTATCCACTACAATTTTTCTTGTTGTCAATATTAATCATAGTAAAATTGACTACAAACTCAAGTCTCTCGTGTAGTACATTTAACACGAAATACCCATAATTCCTAAATTGTTGCATAAGAACTATAATTTAATTGACCTCACAACCTCCGTACTTACAATTTAAATTATAATGCCCACCAAATATCCCTAGCCCCTACATTAGTATGATCTTGGTTCAATTCTCCTAGAGATGGTCTTGTGCCTAACTTGTATTCGATGGGTGCATGTGTATGTATATGCATGGTGTTCTAGGTCCAAAAGGCTCCCTTGGCATACCACTTTCAAAATGATGCAGATGCATTAGGAAATTTGGTTAATTCAAACCATTGTATGTCCATTATAAGTACATCGTGGCACACCATTCTTGAATATTATATATCATGTTGGTATATATCATTTTTTTATTTTGTGGATGTGGATGTAAATATTTCCTACTTACTATTTCTTAAAAGAAATATTGTATCTTAAATATTTAGGAACCAAAATCCTAAATATTATATATTGCTTATCTTAATGAGTGTATCTTCATAGCTACCTACATAATTTTTGTTTGTCTTTAATTCTTGGGTAAGTGAACAGGCGCAAGTTGATGTAATTGCATCGAGCAGCTTGGTTAGGCCATGGAGGAGATCCTACATATTTTTTGGTTTTCCTAACTAGTGCTTAAAATCTACAGGAACTAGGAGTCTGCCTCCCCCTTTGGGAAGCTTAGTACCAACCTAGTCATCAAAAAGTGGGAATATGCTATTTTTGTCATTTGGTCTCGAAATTTTGTATGAGGGTGCATTGTTATCCTCTGCGCTGGACACAACAAAGTTGTGACACATCTTATGGCATGCAACTATATCAAACGAATGTCGCGGTCGTTTCTGGGTATGGCGGGCTAGGTAAGGACAATTTAGTTGATGACTGAGGGTTTGGGTCACCCTCGTCATTATGTATGGAGCCTAGGGTTTGGACAAACCCTAACTCTTAGGTAGATTTTACCTCCCCTTTCAAGGGCCCCGCCAATAAACATGTGAATACTATTGAGAAGGTTTCAAAATTCTATAAGTCATCGCTATTGAACGTTGGGGTTTCCAAGTTGTCATTTTTGGGCTCGGCTAACAGCCCTGTCGTTAGGGTTTCTGATAATTCTGGTACTATTTCCCTATCCAAGAGGGCCCTGGTCGGGGAGAGAGCCCAGGATTGACGAAGGAGAAAACTAGAGAAGGTGAAAAAGGGCCACGCTTTGCGTGTGTTGGGAAAAGACATCACTTTTGACATGGTTGAGGGTTTATCTTTCCAGGGCTTTGATGGGCAAATTTGAGTATATTAAACTCGGTCGATTCGAGATTCTGGAGTGGGCTTCTTGAACTTGGAAACCCCTCATAAACTATTTCTTAAGGGTCATTATGTTGGTGAATCGGTACTCAGAAGGTCATTATTTACCCCATTGTATTAATATACTTGATTTATCCTCATCATACTAGTACCTGGCATCAGACTTGGGATTATCGTCAAAGGTCACCATAGAATGGAATGGCTATATCATGATTTTGCATAGAGCAAGTATTAAATTATATGATATGGAGGACTCATTAGTCTAGGATTGGGGTAATGCCAATGGTGTTCTTATTGCAAAAAAATCATATGAGGCTATTACTCTCAATCAAGTCCCAATCTTTCGAAGTGGTGGGCCAGAGCTATATGGAAATGGCGCATCCCTTTGAAAATTAGATGCTTTATTTGGCTTTGTCTGAAAAATTAAATAATTTTTTGGGACAATCTACTTAAACATGGATTATGTGGTGTTGGCATATGTTCTTTACGTCAAATGGAAGAAGAATCCATCTCCCACTTGTTCAATCAGTTCCATTTTGTCATATAAGTTTGGTCTAATTTAGGTGCTATACTACATCACGAGGATGACTGGACTTTAACTAATTTTTAGGATTGTTTTTACAACTGGTTTCACACCAAAGCCAGGTATAAGGAATTGACTTTGTTTATAATTTGGGAGCAAGAAACATGTCTATCTTTGAAGACATCAGTCCATCTAGTTTTCATGTATGCTCTAAAGTGATCAACTCCTTTTATGATTTTTTCAAAAAAAGGCCAAATCATAAAATTAGACTTCTGAAGATGCCACATGTGGATGATACTATTTATGTTGGATATTTCAATGGTGCTAAGAGGGAGGGCCTATGTGGGGCTAGTATGGTGCTCTGGATCAAAATAAACCACCAGTTATTTTTGAGAATGGGTGTTGGTACGGGCACCAACACAAAGGCCGGACTTCTGGCCCTATGGGGATTACTATGGACCGCGAAGAAAAGAGGCATTCTCAATCTCAGGGTCTTTGGTGATTTGAGGGTGGTGATAGACTGGGCTGCTAGTTCCTCCAGACTTTAAGTCATTCATCTTGAGCAGTGGGCTTACACTATTCATGACATGTTAAGAGGTTTCCCCTTTATCTCCTTTTATCATATCTTTCGGGGACTTAATTGAAGGGTGATACTTTATCTAAGTTGGCCATTTGGCCTATGGATGGTTTCATTATTTATGAAGATCCCATTGAAGATCATGTGGTGTATTCTAGATCCTTCTTTGTTTTCTAATATTTATGTCTTTTGTATGTTGTTTTTCCTTCTATTGTCTTTGTATGGAGGATAAGGTCTTTTGGTATTTTTGGAGTTTTAGTCCCTCTAAGATTAGTCTTAATAGGTCTCTTTGAAGTCAGCAATTGTACTTTTTGAATATGTTTATCAGTATCAACAATATGATGAAGAATAATATGTAACTTTGATTATTGATTAATAAAAATTTTAGCTTCTCAATTTTGAAAAAAAATATTGCTTGTCTTAATGTTATAACCCTTACATATTTAATGATATTTAATGATAGTAATACAAATTTACACATATATATACAAAATAAATAAATAAAATCCAAATACGTGATCTTTTGTTAAACAAAAGTGATGACATTGACAATAGCTTAGCAGCCCATCACTTCACCAAACCTAAATTAACAATCGGTTAACAACCCATCACTGCACCAACTGTGGTGACCATTGACATTCACATTACACTGCAATGGAGAAAATTGGAGGTTTGGGCACTACAGTTCTCGTTGGACTACATTGGGAAAATTGGGTTTGGGTAACAAGTGTTGATGTATATGTAACTTCGGAATGTATTTCATATATGTATGTTGTATGTACTCCTATAGAGATGGTAATATTCCTCTATACGGAAGTGTCGTCATTTATATTGTAAATGTCGTAACTTATACTTGATGGGTTATTAGACCACCTTGTTGGGGTCGGCCCTATATAAGTCATGTGGGTCGAAGGGTTATTAGACCACCCTATTGGGGGTCGGCTATGTGGGTCAAAGGGTTATTAGACCACCCTATTGGGGGTCGGCCCAGTCAGCATTATGTTATGTGGTTAAGTTCGATCCTACATGATTTATGTAAAAGGCAAGTCAAGTCAAGTATAAATAGAGTGCGGGAGGCACTCTATTTGATCACTCACTTCTCACTCATGCACTCAAGGGAGAGTGGTGCAATTGTGGAGGAGGAGGCCCTGCTACTAGGAGAAGACTATCTCTTGTATTCTGGTTGTATCATTGCTCTATCTATCTCTGAGGAAGTTATTGGGGTTTTTCACCTTTACGGTTTTCCCCAAGTAAATCTTTGTGTCTCTTGTGTGCTTTCATTATTATCTCCATGATTGATATGTTGTAGATATGATGTACATGTTGTTCTCTCAGTTAAGATCCTAGATCATATTGAATTAAATTATGAAAATTTAACATGGTATCAGAGCTATCCTGAAAGAAGGCATGATATGGCATGTATGACACTTGTTGCACTTACGATGCTAGGGCTTGATATAGCAAAAACCAGTCATAGTAGCACTTTTGCTATAAATCCGTTTTGGAAAATTTTTCGGATCTAAAATCTTTACAGGTCGAATATTAAATCCCCATGTACCTTGTATCCAAAGGAAAACCTCTAATTCGTTGTACTTTGTGATTTATGATCTGTACAATATAGGGTTTCTGCCTCTTCCAAATCTGAGTCAAAATCAGGTGACCTTGGGAAAAAGGTCATAACCTGGGCTAGGAATATCCAAATAAAATTTCGTAAAAATGGACAGGTAGTGCACAAACTGTACTATCCCAAGAAAAATTTTCATAGGCCGAAGTTAAACCCGTGAGACGTGGAACGCCGTACAAGTTTGCTCTCCTGTATTATCCCATAAACAGGTCACATTACGCCACTTGGAATAACATTCTCTCAGAGAATCCAATTGAGGTCAGACCTATCAGGATGGAAAGATAACAGGTCGGGCTATCTCAGAAAAAATTTCATAGGATGAAGTTGAAACAGTGACACGTGGAACGCCATACAAGTTCGTTCTCCTGTATTATCCCATAAATAGGTCACGTTGCAACACTTGGCATAACTCTCTCTCAGAGAATCAAATTGAGGTCAGACCTGTTAGGATGGAAAGATAACAGGTCGGTTTATCTCAGGAAACGTTTTCAGACCCTGTGGATTGAAAAGTTCGGAGGTACACCAGAAACAATCAGGTACATATTTATGTCAAAAATAGAATTATTTTTTAGTACCTTCATTCATGGCTTCCAGAATTTAGGCCTTCAGAGAAAGTTGGAATTTTGTAATCAGAGACCATGGCTGGATGATACTCATCAAAATTGAAATTTAGAGACCAAGATTAGAATTTTTCGGGACTTTGATCAGAAAAGTGGAAAATTAGGGCTTCTGTAAAAATGGGAATTTTTGAAATCTGTGACCACGACTGGAAGCTCCTCAGAAAAATAGAAGCTTACAGATTTGGATCAAACCTTTTGATTGGGCAGAAGAGTGGGCTTCATCAAACCCCAGTTCAGGGTCACGTCTAGTGAATCTGGAAGTTTCAAAGGAAAAATTGAGGAGTGAAAATTTGCAGTTTTCAAATTCTAAATATACCAGCTTGATAAGCTCATCAAGGCACATATTTCTATCCTTTTGGAAGTTTTAAATTCAAAGTTTGAATTTTTGGGGTTTCTATGATAAACCCATATCCAGCTCCAGGTCCAGTTCTTGCAAATCAAGTGGATTGGGTTAATCCTAGAAGAAGATGGATTGGTCACCTACATAAGTGAAGAAGTTCCTGTTTCAGAGGGAGATGAGGCTAAGGCCTTACATAAGAATATTACAAGCGATCTCAACAGGTATGACTCATCGAGGTATGTTTTGAGATTTGTTCATGATTAATTTTATGGTATGTTTGTCTTCATGTTATTACGGTTAGTACAATCTTGATTTTAGACTTGTCGTATCACCTTAATAAAATTATGAATGCACAATAGAAAATATTCATTAATTAGGGTGTTGACACTTATGATTGTACTAATGCATTATGGTGTTGTATGAGGTTTATGTTGTCTACTAACATGAAAGGTACACCAAGAAAGACAAATCATGTTCTACTTCAAGAACATATGATCATGGTGACATGAAGACAAGGATTCATCCATTGTCATGGATCACATAGAAGATCTACTTTCGAGGTATGTATAACTTGTTTCTACAATGGTTAACTTATGAGACATGCAGGTTACTAGCACAAGTCAGTGAAGAGAACCAAAAGACATTATGCGGGTATATTAGACATAACTAGCTAGCATGCTAATCCAGGTATGTTTTTCCTATATCAAGCTAGAATCCTACCTTGTGTTAGGATCTTATACTATTGTGTTGTTGATAATGATTATTCATGAAGTCATAGGTTTGAATAATCATGGTGGTATGCATATTATGTTTTGTACCATAATTGATGATATAACTAACCAGAAGAGTCCTATGATTAAATAAGAATATGTATGAATAAAAGAAGACTTCCTTGAAACCTTGAATACTAATGTTTATTATCTGTGTTTGAATTGATCCTGACCATACATGCTTGAGATTATTGTGTTTTGATAATATTAAGATTATACTAATGAATTATGTATGAGACCTAGAGGATAACACAATGATGATACTAACAAGCATGCATAGGGATCGAGAATGTATATAAGTTCAAGGACAAGTAATTCAAGAAGCAAAGATCAAGAGGGAGCACACTGCAGTAGTTTCTACAAGGATGCAGATATTCAGAGGAAGTTGACCACTTCTCACAATCCACATCAGAATGGAGTTGCAAAGATTCAGAAGGAGTCCACCCAACAAACAAACAAAGATAAGTATTTGAATTGTCATTACTTGCATATTTTATTGTTTAAATAATACTGTTCAATAATGTATATACTGATGTTCCTAGAATTAGGTTGTGTATTATGCATATTAGAATAGTTGCATTGATGAACAATATACTACTAATATGCATGGGTAAGTAGACTATGGCACTATACAACATTCCATTGCTACTTATCTAGAATGAAACCTCTTTGCTGACATGTTGGGAGTTGTGCACACTCTTAACAATGTTCTGGTAGAGATTGGAAGGCATCTAGAAAGTTACGGGATATGGATAAATGTTGTATTCAAGCATTGGCTAAGTTAATTGCATGACTGTATGACATATTTCTTTATGTGTAAGAATTTCTTCTGAAAACTATGAGATGTTTTCTAATAATGCAATTTAACTTGTTGTGTAGGAAAGATCGTATGCCATCAACTACAAAAGAAGAACCACAACATTTGTTCAACAACAAAATTATCTATTGAAGATATTGAAGTTCCCAGGACATGGGAAGAATTCCATGATCCGTCGATCATGAAGAATGATGTTTGGGATGCGATCCCAAGAGCTAAAGGGAAGTCTCTTGTGACTTCCAAATGGAACTATCAGATCAAGCATGCTGCAAATGGCAGCATAGAGAAATATAAAGGTGATGAAATAGAAGATACACCAGATGGATTTCAAGACAGCTTTCTTGAATGGTGTAGTTGAAGAAGAAGTGTATGTGGTGCAGCCACTTGGTTCTGAGACACATGACAGGGAGTCATATATGTGCAGAACTTGGTATGGTAGGATAGACATCTTTCTATCCAGTTTAGGGATTTACCAAGAGTAAAGCGGATTCCAACCTTTACTACAAGGTTGAGGAAGGCAATTCAGTGATAGTACTTTTGTATGCGGATAACCTGTTTGTTACAGGTGAAGATAGATTGATTGCTGACACGCAACAGAAGCTTACTACCGAGTTGGAGATGAAGAACTTGGGGATGATGCACTATTTTTTTTTGGCATGGAGGTGTGGCAGAGTGTAGATGGAATCCTCCTTGGATAAGGGAAGTATGCAGTAGAGATCCTAAAGAGGTTCGGGATGATGGAATGCAAGGTTATGGCCACACCTATGGCATCGAACCTGAAGCGTCTGTGTGATGCTTCATCTGAGCCGGTTGATGTCTCTATGTATTGTCAGATGATTGGGTCCTTGATGTACCTGACGAACACGAGACCAGACATTTGCTTTGCTGTGAACACATTGAGTCAGTTCTTGACAGATCCGAGGAGTGTTCACCTGGTTGCTGTAAAGCATGTTCTGAGGTACCTGAAGGGTACAGTGGATTATGGGCTCAAGTATGAAGCGAATCAAAAGTTTAACCTGCAGGGTTATGTTGATTCAGATTGGGCTGGCAGTGCTGCAGATAGGAAGAGCACATGTGGATGCTGCTTCAGTATGGGATCAGGTGTGATCTCTTAGTTTAGCAGGAAGCAGTCCTGCGTAGCACTGAGTACAGCTGAGGCAGAGTATGTTGCAGCCTGTTCAGCTAGTTCTGAGGCAGTATGGCCACGGAAGCTACTGTCTGAGTTATTTGATCTCTTGTTGGATGCTGAATATGATCAGTTGGATCATTTCTATGTATGTATGTATGCATCATGTTGGATGCTTGATATGATCAGTTGGATCATTTATATGTATGTACGCATAATGTTGGATGCTGGATATGATCAGTTGGATCATTTATATGTATGTACGCATCATGTTGGATGTTGGATATGATCAGTAGGATCATTTGTATGTATTTTGTATGCATCATGTTGGATGCTTGGACCATGTATGGTGATATGTATCATGTATTTGTATTTGTATCAGGTGGATACATTGTATGATCAGGTGGATCATGTATGATGATATGATGATATGTATCAGGTAGATACTTGGTATGCATTAGGTAGATGCATTATACGATCAGGATGATCATGGATGATGAGCTTCAGGATGTTGCTCCAGATGACATGCAGCAGGATGTTGTAGTGATGATGATCAGGATGATCATGTGTACATCAGGATGATGTATGGTGAGTATCAGGTTGATGCTCTATGGTTTTGGATCAGGTTGTGTAGATGAGCATATAATTTGGCCTTGGGAAATTTGCAGATAGTCTTTCGAGGTTTTTCCTATGGCATGTAATTCGTTGCCCTAGGATATCTGGCAAATGCTCTTTCGAGGTTTTGCTCTGGGAGGACATATAATTTGGCCCTGGGAGATCTGCAGATAGCCTTTCGAGGTTTTTCCTCTGGTGTGTAATTTGTTTCCCTAGGATATTTGGTAGATGCTCTTTCAAGGTTTTGTCCTATGGCATATAATCTGTCACTGGGAGATCCGATAGGTTGGGCTGTGTTCCCGTAATCAGTCCTGGGATACTCTTGCGAGGTTTTTCCATGACCACATTTAATTCGTGACCTGGGAGATCCTATAGGTAGAGCTGTGTGCTCGTAACATCCTGGGATGCTCTTGCGAGGTTTTGTGGTGACCACATGTAATTTATGCCCTGGGAGATCCTATAGGTAGAGCTGCATGCTCGTAACAGCCTGGGATGCTCTTGCGAGGTTTTTTGGTGAGGTCACATATAATATGGCCCTAGGAGATCCTATAGGTAGATTCGTGTGCTCGTAACAGCTTGGGATTCTCTTTTGAGGTTTTGTGATGCACGTAATAAGTCCCGAGGATTCCACAGTATGGCCAGTGATGACGAAGACCTGCAGGTGGTGGGCCTACATCTATTATGAAAAAGGACTGGCTCTGTAGAACTTCCTATGACAAGTAGATTCAGAGATTGATTGAGATAGCAGGAGTAGTGACGATGATGATGACTCGATGACGATTATCCAGTGATGATGATCCAGAGAAGAAGACTTGTGCTAGAAGACCTGTGCTGAGAAATACCTTCCTAGTTAAGAGGGAGTGTTGATGTATATGTAACTTTGGAATGTATTTCATATATGTATGTTGTATGTACTTCTATAGAGATGGTATTATTCCTCTATACAAAAGTGTCGTCATTTATATTGTAAATGTCGTAACTTATACTTGATGGGTTATTAGACCACCTTGTTGGGGTTGACCCTATATAAGTCATGTGGGTCGAAGGGTTATTAGACCACCCTATTGGGGGTCAGCCATGTGGGTCAAAGGGTTATTAGACCACCCTATTGGGGGTCGGCCTAGTCAGCATTATGTTATGTGGTTAAGTTCGAGCCTACATGATTTATGTAAAATGAAAGTCAAGTCAAGTATAAATAGAGTGCGGGAGGCACTCTATTTGATCACTCACTTCTCACTCATGCACTCAAGGGAGAGTGGCGCACTTGTGGAGGAGGAGGCTCTGCTGCTAGGAGAAGACTATCTCTTATATTCTGGTTGTATCATTACTCTATCTATCTCTGAGCAAGTTATTGGGGTTTTTCACCTTTATGGTTTTCCCCAAGTAAATCTTTGCATCTCTTGTGTGCTTGCATTATTATCTCCATGGTTGATATGCTGTAAATATGCTATACATGTTGCTCTCTCAGTTAAGATCCTAGATCAGATTGAAGTAAATTCTGAAAATTTAACAACAAGTTTTCATCTGTCATGGGTTTAGCGCAGTGTTTTTGGGAACAAATCCCTAGAAGAGAAGGTAGCTCGGGAAGGGGATCGAAGGATTGTAGAGAGGGTCAAGTTGGGCGCAAGAGGAACCACGAGAGCACGAGGTTGCAGGTTTTGAGGGATGCATGATGGATCGATCAAGGACTGCAGAATGGTTTTCATGATCACGATTTTAGTCGAGCAACAATGATTATGAATTATAATGAGGGGGATTAATCGACTCTCAAAAACTTCTACTAGTGTGAAAGGATTCCAATCGAACAATTCCTTCTTTGCCAGTACTAACAATGATAAGGTACTTAGATGTGGGTTTGGTTTTATTGTCCTTTTGGGTATTTCTCTAGTAGAAATGTATGCAAACATTGGATCTTAGAAGATGTATGAAATATGTTTGTTAAATTTCCCAAACCAATATTGTTTCTTTTGAATACTATAATAAGCTAATGTGCATATAATAGGCATGTTGACAAGGAACCAATTTTCTTGAACAAATGTCCGAACAAAATATTGTCTCATGAAATGAAAATTTTACGATGTTCCCTGATTTAGCATCTAAATGAAACATCACAGCAGAAGCAGCAGCAATGGAAACAACAATGATTGTCGCAAACTATTCCTCAACTTGTGTCATCCTTTTTAGCATCTGGATACTATTCCTCAACCCCTATCATCCTTTTTAGCATCTGGATACTGCAGATCTCCTCCATCACTAGCTAAACCCATGGAAATAAGGACATCTATACCAATTCGCTCAACGCCTTTCTGTTGAAGGCATCATTCAGACTTCTTAAGCAATGCACCAATATGGCCTTCTCCACTTCATACTCCACCACATATGTAGAGGAAATTGCGATAAACCAAACCCAAGATTATATTTTTTTGTAATCTAGCTGACGGATTATGTTATATTAAAATGCACACAATATACAAAATTATTCTACTGTTGGCTTGCCACCAGGGAAACCAGGCCAGCAGTAACATTCCAGAAATATAAGATTGTCTTTTATGTCTGTGGATTGTAACTGTACTGAAGTAAAACAGTAAGATTATTAGATTTACTATAACTAAACATAGGATAACATGAAATAGCAAAGTAACAGAATGGGTACAGGGAAACCAGCTAATGCTCTTTCTCCTTAGAATCTAGGTTGATTGGATTGTTGGGAGAAGAGCCACCTCCATCCTTAGTGAGGATGACTTCAACACCCCATATTTCTCTAGCCAAAGTATCTTGTTTGTTTTCCATCAACTAAAGCTGAGTTTGTATGCCTGTCAGCTACCTTTGAATCTTCATTCCTTCAAACTTTTTCTCCCCAAGGACATAAGGTAACAAATATTTTGTGTTCCAGTAGATATCTAAAATTCTGCGATACTTTGTATCATGAGCGCAACTACTCCCAATGTCCAGAATACAACATAAGGTTTCATCATCAATATTAAACTTATGTTTCTCTTGACATTGTGTCCTGACCTTGGCCTCCATGAATTCAACCTCCTGCTTTTCCCTCTATAAGATATTCCGAGTGTAGGCCTCAGCACCCTACATATCTTCCTACAACACACAAGATTGGTTTCCCTTGCTGTGTCTAGAGTGGCCTCCTTGTTTTATTGCTCTCAAGGCCATAGGAATCAGGCTCATAAAAAAACCTCTCCTATTGATAGCTCATAGCCCCTTGCACTGAGTAAATTTTGAACTTCACACAATCTTTTCTTTGTGACAGGTCTGGACTCAATGATAGCCTTGGACTCTGTGCACCATCTTCATCCAGAGACACCAGGACCAACAAATTCAATACCATCCAATTGAGAACCCAATACCAACAAATTCGATACCCTTCAACCCCTTTACGGAGCATAAGTGACAAAGTGGCCACCCAATGCCATGAGTATGCGATCAATGTCTCACCTAGAAAAATTATTTTGCAGTCAAGGAGCATTGTTAGGAAGTACAGAGTGGCCATTATGTAACAGAACAAACATAAGCTCTCCTGCCATTTCCAACCACCAAAAACCTCTTCACAGTTCACCTTCCATTATTCTCCGCATGCATTGTGGAGGGTAGGTATTATCCTGCATACCGTCAAGCTTTAGATGGTAGCTGTGGCCAGTGGATGTGCCACCCGCCTGTATCCCATCATGCCAAGTCTCTTCCCCAACATCCCATCTGAGGCAAGCCCAAGTTTATATTGATAAGATAAGATAATTTTATTGATGTTGGACAAGTGATCATAAATTTATAGGTTAGGGTGGGGTGAGCTAGGGTTTTCTCATTCAGTTTTCATAGATTTTTAAAGAATATGCATGCCCATTACTTTTCCAAATACATTATGCGAATACTGCTTTTAATCACCAAGGGTTAGTGTACGTAGTTTTGGACCTACATCCTTTTGCAAAAGGTTCATATGCGAAAGGTTCAAGTTTTCAACAATGAAACAAAACAATTTACATAAGTAAAAAATATGGCACAACTTTGAAGTTGATAACGCAACCACATGAAATATGGCTATCAATGATCAAGAATCTCATCCCCATATTAACCTCCATAAAATATCCCAAAAGTAGGTCAAACAATTTCATTTGAAAATAAATTATAACAATATATTTCTCATGCTACCGAATCGATATCAATGAGAACAAAGAATCTCTATCCTCCAAAATCATTTCTCTCCTCTAAAGCAAGGAAGAATCTAGTATTGTAGCCTTTCCTAGGAACTATAGTATGAGTCCTCATATGTGCTATAAAGCTAGGCAAGCAATCTAGAAGCCCTGGTAAGAGGTAATGTCTTCTAGATGTATGAGTATCACCCAATGTTATTAGAACTGGACCGGTGATTGAATTTGTCGATCCCATAAACCGGAACCGGATCAAAACTGGACTGGAACTAGTAAAAGATCAAACACAAAAATTGACTCCCATTGCCCATGCCTTCTTTCATGTCCTTCTTTGAGAGAGTAGATCAAGATCAAGATATTTCAATGACACCTGTGCTGAACATATGATACCACCCAATTAACAAATAACCATCAATGACTACAACAACAATTTATCCAATGATGATTCGAATAATAGCTCTAGTTCTCATAGATTTGAAATGGGCTCTAGTCACATTGAACTGGGCTATAGTCACATTTGCAGAAGCAACAATAGCAGCATCTAGAGCTACACTACATGGGTTTAACAGAGGCTGCCCAAATCAAATGTATGTTAAAAATCTAACACTTATCATCTCTGTGATGGATGTATAATTTCCTTTTGATGATATCCCATTCCTCATGAAAATAAAACAAGAAATAAAAAAAATATTAAGTTTTAGGTAAATCTACTTGCTGTGTAATCAAAGGTAAATACACAGGAAAAAGAGTAGCAGTGTTGCAAGTCAATACAAGAAGGCTCAAAAGAATTTGCAGATTCAACACTATCTCCTGCATACATTGATGGACTTAAAACATATCTAAAAAAATGGAAAGTGATGGCCATGTCTATTATAGAGGAGATCACACAATTCTTATTATAGCTTAAAAACTCCGAGGAAAATGCCATCGAGCAGAATTACAAGATTGAAGCATACAAGAGTAAGGAACACCTTATGGAGAAGCAATATTCTATGCTTCCATAAGAAATCTGTAACTGTCTCTCAAGATTGACTAGTGAAATGGATAAGTTCTTACCTGTCTCTCACTTTGTGGAGGAGCTAGAGGGAGATGCTCTGAAATGCAAAGAGGAAGTACTCCTTAATCACAGACATTTCAGGGATGAAATATATGCTTTCAGAGGTGAATTGTTTTTTTTTCAAATTTTTAAGCACCAAGTACAATCATTTGAAGTCAAAATGCAAACTATGCAAGAACAACTACTGATTTGGAAGGATAAAGCTACTATTGTTGATGCTCAAAATAAATCTCTTCAAACAGATCTTGAAATTGCAAACATATCTCTTTACAAGTTCAGGAAATATAAAGAAGAAGCAATGGAAAGAGAGAAATATTTGTAAGTTGAACTCTCTGCAACACAGGAGTCTCTTCAAAATCTATAAGAATTAACAAATGAGGTAAAGGGGTCACAATGCTCACTGCAAATTTTAACATACTCAAGGAGGGGATGTGTTTCAAGTACCAATTGCTTAACTAGTTCAGAAACTAGTGTAGAACCCTCTTTTTTCTTTGAATGAAATGACCATAGGTAGCTCCTAGTTATTTTATGGTGGTGGTGTATTACAGGCTAGGGGAGGATAATTTTGTGAAACTGTCAATGAATTGAGGGTCCAACGAGGAGGAGACAAGAATTGAAGAAAATGTTTTCTTAGTCTTTGGTATGATGGAGGGATACTCACAAAGACTAAAATTGACTGAGAGAGGAAGATACAAGATCTTACCTAGCAATTTATGGAAAACCCTATTGATGACTATTGTTGCCAATCAAAAGGATGGCGAATGCATCTAAATGAACTAGTCCAATTCGAAGATCTGAGGACTTGCTAGTCTTTGTTATTGAAGCTCCTTTCCTTCGAGATTTGGTGAGATAACAAGGAAGAGGGCCTACCTTCTAGTTTGTCCATAATCTCTAAACAAATACGATTTAATTCCATATGATGCAACATAAATGGTATTTTTCCATACTTAGGCCATAATTTTTCCTCTCTAGGTGGGACACATGGATGCTTTTTCTTTTTCTTTGTGATCTTAAGTCTGGGATTTAATTGGATCTCTGCTATAATTGTCCGCTTTGATTTTCTGTAGGCATATATTATTCTAGTTGGAACCATAATTTACAACATTGGAGGAAGGGGATTCCATGAGAGATTCACTACCATAGATCTGGCGAATGAGGTAAATATGCACCATTCATGGCATACCCATTTTCTGTAGACCCTGATGAGAGTGATTTCCTTCATAGTTGTAGTAGGCATTGAGGCATCCTAGTTCAAAAGGGGCTAGGTTGGAAAATGACTACCCCTTCCAAACATCATATCCAACCGATATCCATCCTGGTTATGGGCGATCCCATGAGTCTCTATGTCATCAACAAGGATAGAACTTGAGGCTGCTTCTAGTGAATTCTCCATTTTTCCATTAGCCCATGAGCTCATACCCCATAATGTGCCAATTTGACATTAGGAGGTTTTAATTTACTCAGTTTTTTGTGTATGAGTGTATCTAAGACCTGACCTATTGGAAATAGGTCAAGATAAATACATTGGGATTTAAGTGTAGTGCTTGGAACTAATGATTTTATGTGTGCTTTAATGGTGATTTTATGTCTTCAGCATCCTTATTTGTCAGTCCTGTTTTTAGTGCTTCCCCAAATTTGTTGAAGTTGCATATATTGGAGCACATGAGATAAATCATATTTGAGAAATGTACAAAATTAAAACCTTGGAGGGTATCGCTAAGATAATGAATTGATCAACTATGCACTGTAAAAATCCTCACAGCAGATCTAAGAGATGATGTATACCTCACAAGAGAATAATGGATTAAGCAAGAGAATAGAAGAAGAGTGATACATGTAGTATAATGAGCAACAGAATAATATGGTATAGTAGAACTCAGATAGAAGCAATAATACTTCGGTCATACTAGTTAATTAATCACAATATGGACAAATAAATAGTACAATGGTAGAGAGGATTCGAATGCCTAAGGTGGCAATTCGAATTAGCCTCTTAGAGTGATCATAAGATCAATAGAGTGTCATCGGAGCACAACTAGGTGTCCTCATGATCATCGGAGCACAACTGGAAGTATTCATCATCATCAGTGGAGTCATCAATGCTCAAGTAATTGTCAACCATCAGTCAAACTAACTCTGGTAGGTGTAACTCAGTGTAACTAAGTGTAACTGAGTGTAACTCAATGTAACTAAGAGTAACTGAGTGTAACTCAATGTAACTAAGAGTAACTGAGTGTAACTGAGTGTATGAGTGTAACTGGACTGGTAGGTGAAGAAGGGCGAGTTGCTCCCTAAAATCAAGGAAGAAGGGCGCATTAAGCAACTGGAGGGATAAAAATGAATAGTGAGAAGCTCCTGGGGGCTGGCTAACTGAGGGCTAGGTGCTGGACTGATGACTGGGATGCATGCAAAATGCATGCAAACCCTAAAAGGTGCATGCATGACTGAAAATGTAAATGATCAAAATACTGGTGGGACTAGGATGGAGTATAGGAATATCCTAACACCCCCCCTTAATCCATCCCGGGCCCTGGTAACTAAGACCAAAGGTCACCCAATACAATGAATAATAACAATCAATAAACCAAGGAAGTGGGAAAATTTCATGGGAAACATACCCCCTCCTCAAAAAATAGACTGTAAGGCACACATAAAAAATAAATGCTCCAAACTCAAGCAGGTGTGATGCTTGGTCATATGTCTGGAGGTATCTTCTTCTTGGGAAGAAGTGGATCATGCTCAAAAAGCATGTTCTTGTACTTGCTCTTCAGATCGAATGTGATGAGAACAAATCCAACAGTATTAGAATGATCCTTGAACCTGTGATTCGAATCAGCTGAGGTAGGATCAAATTTTTGAATGTGCATATAGTCCTTTGTCTTCTCCTTCGAACCACCATGGGTGAGATTATGCCAAAAAAAACTATTACATGTTTGCTTGAAATCAAAATCAGATTTAAGACTTTCAAAACAGTTTCTTGAGATCTCCTTTGAACCAGCAGGGGTGAGATCAAAACTATCATATGCATGAGAAATTTTCCCAAGCAGTAATTGCTTAGAACCCAAATTAGATACAAGACTTGAATCATGGCTTCTTGAGATCTCCTTTGAACCATGAGAGGTGAGATCAAAACCAGTAGATGCATGAGAAATTATCCCAAGCGAATGGCAATGGCCATATTCTTCAATGACCTTCTGAAAGCATGGAATTATGATCATATAGTAGTATAAAATAGGAGATAGCTAGAGAGGAGCAAATGCATTACCTTCAAAAGCTGTTTTGACCTCTGAAATAATCATGTGATCATGATGCAAACCAACAGACTCTGGTGCAAGAGAGGATTTAGGACCTTCTGCAATATCTAGAGTGTGAGCTGGCACAGAAAGAGAAGAAAGTTTGAGCATGAGCAGAGAATTTGCAAGTTCTTTGTCAACAACTTCAATATGAGATGATACTGGTTCATGATCTGAGAGACCATCAAGAGGAGCGAATGCATCACTTTGTTTTCTTTCGAATGGGTTGGGACCAAGTCCTTCATTCTCTCTGCCAAATTTTCCATCCAGGTGAGCCCATATCTCTTTTGGAGTCCATAACTCTCTTGGAATTTCAACACCATCATGGTATTTGAATTGGAATCTCTGGTATGCACACAAAGAAAAAATTATTGCTGCAAAGTGCATGTCTCTTTTATTTAACCAGTCAATCTTCTCTTCAGGGGATTCGAACTCTCTTTCAAAATAACAATAAAAAAGATCATGGATCTTCAAGTCTGCTATCATTCTTGGTTTCCATTCATCATAGTTGAGTGGATCAAGAGGAGTAATTCCTGATGAATACATTGAAGCTGTAGAGGACCTGCAAAAACAATATAGAATAACTGCAACTGCTACTGCTGCAAAAATGCAGAAACTGCTGCAACTGCTGCACTCGAAATCTTGGTAATAACCTGCAAAAAACCCTCAAGAATGGAGATAAACAATTCTCTCAACATGCTCTGATACCATGTAAAAATCCTCACAACAGATCTAAGAGATGATGTATACCTCACAAGAGAATAATGGATTAAGCAAGAGAATAGAAGAAGAGTGATACATGCAGTATAATGAGAAACAGAATAATATGGTATAGTAGAACTCATATAGAAGCAATAATACTTCGGTCATACTAGTTAATTAATCACAATATGGACAAATAAATAGTACAATGGTAGAGAGGATTCGAATGCCTAAGGTGGCAATTCGAATTAGCCTCTTAGAGTGATCATAAGATCAATAGAGTGTCATCGGAGCACAACTAGGTGTCCTCATGATCATCGGAGCACAACTGGAAGTATTCATCATCATCAGTGGAGTCATCAATGCTCAAGTAATTGTCAACCATCAGTCAAACTAACTCTGGTAGGTGTAACTCAGTGTAACTAAGTGTAACTGAGTGTAACTCAATGTAACTAAGAGTAACTAAGTGTAACTCAATGTAACTAAGAGTAACTGAGTGTAACTGACTGTAACTGACTGTAACTGAGTGTAACTGGACTGGTAGGTGAAGAAGGGCGAGTTGCTCCCTAAAATCAAGGAAGAAGGGCGCATTAAGCAACTGGAGGGATAAAAATGAATAGTGAGAAGCTCCTGGGGGCTGGCTAACTGAGGGCTAGGTGCTGGACTGATGACTGGGATGCATGCAAACCCTAGAATGCATGCAAACCCTAAAAGGTGCATGCATGACTGAAAATGTAAATGATCAAAATACTGGTGGGACTAGGATGGAGTATAGGAATATCCTAACGTGCACGGGATCATGAATGGTATACATGTTCAAATTTGCAGATAACTTTGAATCTATAGTATTTATGTACAGCTTGTGAACCACTTAAGAGTTAATATTGCTAGACTAAACAAGGAGCAAGAAGAAATTGTTTAAGGGCATTTGACTTGAAATTTCACTTGATTGCTTGGTTTGAGAAGTTTAAGAGTATTTTCCTGTTCTTTCTTATCAAAGTTTTTACTGAAATTTTTCTCAACACTATATTTTATTTGTAGATCTTTTAAGACCTTAACGCTGGATGAGATTCTTATTGAGGAGAGAAGCAGGGACTGGCTACATGAGATCACTCTTAACAATTCTTCTTTGTAAGTGTTGAACTTCTACATGATGACATTAGAAATTATCAACACCAGTGATCATGAGCTAATAGTAACAAACTACCCCTCACTAACATTTTTAAAGGTTGGTGATTGTGGTATACTGAATATGAGAGGTGTTCTGAATAAGGCCACTGCATTAGAGGAGTTTTGTGGTGGTATTGATGAATATAGTTGTCTATTATTGTCATTGATGACAACATTAATGACAAAGGTGAAGTGTGATGACATGACATGAAGCCAAAGCAAGCAAACAAACAAGTTGAAATGGCAAGAAAGAATGTGATGGTCAGTTGAAGATGATCTGGCCATTAGGACACCTAATGAGTCAAATCACCCATACTGTGGTCATTTGAAGATGGCTTCGACAAGACAAGACAAGAACGAATGACATGGCAAAAAAAAAAAAAGACAATGGGCCAAATGACCAAATGAAGACAAACAAGAAAGACCAAATGACCCATTCTGTGGTCATGTCCAAATACCCTAGACAAGCATGATGTGGATGACAAAGAAGCATGGCAAATGACTTGGAAAATGAAAAGAAGATGAAGAACACATGGCAAGCAAGACAAAGGAAGATGATGACTTGGACAAATGACAATGAAGATCAAGCAAGATTGATGGAAATGACAAATTGATGTATGACAAAGTGGAAAGCATGACATAACAAATATTGATGTGAAGAAGGAGTTTATGGGCACCCTCAAAACCATGACTATGGGCATCATTGGAGATGGCTAAACAAGCCCATGCGGGCACCTTTGTGAGGACATGTGGGCATCATTTAAGCCATTTAAGAGGCAGCCTACAGGAACACTATTAACTGGCTGTGGGAATCCTAACGAAAAGCATATGTGAGCATTTCTGAATGGAGTGCTGCGGGAAATTGAGGCAGCCCTTGAGGGCATCCAAGATGACCCCTTGCGGGCATTTAAAAGTATTTGTATGCATGTGGGCATCATTGAGCACTTAATACGGGCATCCTAGAAGCATGCCAATGACTCTCAGTTATGGCATAAAAATAAAATAAGAGAAAATGATGATGATGTGGAAGTAAAATGAATATATATTTTATTGAGGAGAACATGGAAATGCAAAAGACATAACTGAGACAAGTCAGCCTTCATATTTAATGAGTAATTTGTGGAAATAAAAATAGATATATTTCATTTGATAAATTGAAATTGATTGGTCAACCTCCTTAGAACATGGATAAGAAATGTATATATATAGAAGACAAATTCGTTGTTTTAAAGGTGAGTTGTATGGAGTAAAAAATTCAGTGGAGCAGTGGAGAAATTTTGAGCTAGACAGTAAGGCCATTTTTCGGGGGTCTCTCGCAATGAGGACAGTTCAGTGAGGAGCAGAGGAGCATCAACATGATCAATTTTAATCTCTAGGTAGCAGCTGGTTAGTAAAGTGATGATGATAGTATGATGAAGATAAGTTCATGGATAGACAAAATGAAGATGAATGCTCAGAATAAAGATAAAGACATGTGCATGTGGACAGTATGATGGAGACATGATGCTGACAACAATTTGATGGACAAAATTAAGAGTATGTGCTCGTGATGGTTGTATGAACAGAATGAGGACAATATGATGATGTGCTGAGAGATTTAGTTGAAGCTCTGAGTTTCAGAGATATGGCCAGCATGATAAGAATTTTTGATTGGTATTTTATGATGTATGTGTCTGTGAAAGACTTTGGAAGAGTCTGATGTATCAATTGTAATTTGTAATCTGAAATTTTTATAGGGAGGTAGGGTGGACCCGGGGAAAGATTGATTAGTGTTTTGGTAAGTTGTATCTTGCCTGATGTTGTAACATCCCAGTCAGTAGTAGCTCACTGAACCATTCTGGTGGGTGGTGCCACCTTATGGGTTGTAGCCCATAGTGGAGATTGAAGTCTCCAATTATATAAAGTTTACATAAACTATATCATGTGCAATGTGCTGATTTTAACATGTTTTCAAGTTGATAGTTCATTGATGAATATGTTATTGAAGTGAATGTGAAATATTATGTTGATGTGAATACAAGAAGAAGTTGAAATTGTTTTGAAATTGCTGGCTCACTGTTCACCCCCCCCCCTCTCAGTGAGCCATTGTGTCTATCAATTGGTATCAGAGAAGGCCTTCAGCATAAGCCTAACAAGCTTGAAGGAAATCAGTAGACTCAAGTGAAGGAAAGTCATGGATGATTATTCGGAAGATGGAGTTCCATTACTTGATGAATCAAATTATGAGTATTGGATCATCAAAATGAAGCATCACGTATTGGAAAAAGGGTATGACATATGGAAATCAATTGAAGGGGGAGTAGCTAAGAAGCCACTTGAAAGCAATTAAAAGGGATTAAGCTTAATCTTGATGGCCTTGTCTCAATTGGAGAAGGAAATACTAGATGTTGGAAAGTACACCTCAACCAATGAACTCTGGAGCACACTTGAAAGTGAGCACAAAAGGAAAGTTCAAATAATTGACAAAGAAAAGGAAGTCAAGATATTTGAAAATGAAAAATTAGAAGAGAAGGAGGGACAAGCTTCAAGCACTAGTGATGGTAAGAACTCTTCTATTGGCAATAATTCTGAGTTTAATGATGAAATTGCACTTGCAAAGGATGAAGAAGATGAATTATTAAAAATCAAAGAGGCATTTGCAAAAACTCTATTGGATAAGGATGTCAAATCCAATATAAGGCTTAAAAAGAAGATTATGAGCATTTGAAAAATACCAAGAGGAGACAAAAGCATTGTTCATGAGTTTGAAGCTCAAGAAAAAAGACTTGCAAGATGAGTTAGAAGATAAAAATCTTGAGGTCAAAAGGTTGAAGGATGAATTAGGAAATGAACAAGAAAAGAGAACTTGAAGAGACAAGATGGGTTGACCTTGATTTGAAGGTTCAATTGGAAGAGTACAAGAGAATTGAAGAGGCCTTCAAAAATCAACTATATGAGAAAGAGAAAACTTGTCTAAAGCTTGAAATGAAGGTAGTTGAATTGAGAAAGAAAAATGAAAAGTTTGATGCATATGACAAGTTCAAACACAGCTCAACTATCCTAGATGAAATTCTAGATTGTCAAAGGTCCCCACTTGACAAATCTGGCCTTAGGTATAAAAGGGTAGAAGACAAATTGGAAGAAGACAATGAGTCCCCCAAGACTCCTGAAGTTGGATCCACATCTTCCAAAGAAGAAAGAAAAGCTCCTCATTTACCTACACATGACAACAAAGAAGTTGGAAGAACAAGTATGCATCAAGAATTTAGTTTTGCACCTCCAAGCAAATCAAGAAGAGAAACAACTTCAAGATGGAATCCAAGTCCAAGGCATGAAAATATATTTAATGGCTATTGTTTTTCTTGCTCTAATTTTGGTCACAAGTCCATGGATTGTAGATCCTATGGAAGATGCAATATTAGATGCTGGACATGTGACCAAATTGGACACATAGCTGCCAACTTCCACACCTTAAGATGCTACAATTGAAGTGGCTTTGGTTATAAAGCCCAAACTTGTACAAGTCTTAGAAGAAAACAATTGAATATCCCATCATATACATTAGCAAGGAGAACCAATGAATCATGAAAGAAGTATAACGAAGACAAATTTGAAGATCAGAAGACAATATATATATATATATTCAACATTTCAAATATATATATATATATATATATATATATCAATAATAAAAATAAAAAATAATAATTAATTAACTAATTAAATTTTAATTTAACTATTAACTAAATACTTTTAATTAAATTTTGAAATACTTTTAACAAAATAATTTTAGTAAGTACCTTATTCTTAACAAAAAATTCTAATTAAGTTAATAAAGCCTGATTAATAATTAATCAAGCATAAAATAATTATTTCAAACAATTCGATTAAAAACATTAACAATAATAAAAATAATAATTAATTAATTAATTAATTTTTGAATTAACTTTTAGCTAAATACTTTTAATTAAATTTTGAATTACTATTAACTAAATATTTAAAAAAAAAAAGACTTTACTCTTAATTAAAAAATCTAATTAGGTTACTAATGGTTAGTACTTATAAGATAAAGATTAAAAAACCATTAAAAATAAAAATAAGAATAAAAATAGAAAAAAAATTATATAAAACTAGAATGTCGGCAATCCCCAAAAATTTTAAATAAACCTCACACTTATTAATTACTATCTTCCAGACCTAATTTAAACTGTGAGACACTCTCTCCTGATGATGAGCCCTACTTTGCAGCTCGAAACGTCAAGAAATAACTTCACCAACGCAGTTTTCCTCTCCACCATTTTATTATCTCTCACTGCGTGATCATGAACAGCTTAAGACAAACAATCTCAGCTAAGGACACTCTAAGGTATGGGTAAGAAAAAATATTTTGCTGGATCTAAATGAGGTTGAGGATCAATGCACAAAAGGAGATGATGGATGCCATATGGAGAGCCATACTTAAAGTCTTTCAAAAGACTTTGAGTATACCTTGAGTCCATGAAATTGGAGGATGAACTCAAGGAATGATCATGACCACTCCAAGCAAATCAGGTCCAAGGATTGTGGCTTAAGTATAAATCAAGATATGCATGTGTAAGGGGGAGTTTGTAAATGATATCTTGAGGATGATGTAGCTGTGGTGGATACAATTCCATGTGGTATAAAGAACCTGACTAGACTTAGACCTAGATGAAGAAAATGATATGCATGAACACCAATTCTAGGAGACCATTCAAATTTCGGGGTTGTTTACAAGTATTCTATCAGGATCCGAAAAGAAGATTACCTTGTGTATAAGCAGTCGAAGAGTTTTGATGAATTAAGACAGCTGTAGCAGCAGCTGAAAGTTGTGGTTCTATTTCTTCTTTTAAATTTGGGTATGAAGAAGAAGTGATGAAGCAGCCATAGCTAAATCCATATCTTGTAAATATTTGAGAATGTGTGCAAGAGTGACACTATGATGCATAATGAACATATATATAGTGATATGGATCTAGTTTGACCAGCAATGATTGATGTTTGATGAGCAAAATAGATGAGTAGCATGATATTGAACAAACACTAGATAGTGACTGGAGTTGACATGATCTTGATAACAATGATGAGCAGCTTGACAAGAATTTATGATGAGTATATGGACAATACCTTTTGATGAGCAGACTAGAAATTGTCAGTGATATATACACAATGAAGGTACAACAATAGAGTGGTATATTGATAAGACCATTACATGCTACTCTATGATGAACATGCATGCTATGACATGAAGCTCTCCCATGCACAAATGACATTCACTGGAAAATATGATCTTCCAACATATTTTTGAAGAAGTTAAGGATTTCTGAAGTAAACCCCATACACCTAATGCATTCTTGATGTTGTATACCACGAAGTGATGATGCATTTCAGTGATCTCTTTATAGCCGGTGTATAAGTTCCTTGTGAAGTCTGATCAAGAGGTTGATGATGGAATTATGACATACTTGTGTACTATGATAATTGTTTTGGTATCTTGAAGACTATACTCAGTTTGACAAATTGTTTGATGATAACAACAACATAAGCTCAGGGGAAGTTTGGAAAACTTGAAACAACTACATTGAAGAAAATCTTATTCAGTCTGAGTTAAGAAGAAATCTAACAAAATGTTGATAGGGGGAGCACTTATGTGAAATCTGAAGATGGAAAACTCGGAGAATGATTTCATAATAGCTTTCAAGAATTTTTTTTGGAGTATGTACACTTCTCAAAACTTGAAGATGGCAAAAAATCAACAAAGAAGGTGACAAGTGATATATTCAAAGCCATTTTTTTTTACATTGTGAAGCTTTTGAAGGCTAATCATCCTTTTGTCATTAATGTCAAAGGGGGAGAAAGAAGTTGGTTGGTTGCCATCAATGACAAAGGGGGAGATTGATGAATATAGTTGTCTATGATTGTCATTGATGACAACATTAATGACAAAGGTGAAGTGTGATGACATGACATGAAGCCAAAGCAAACAAACAAGTAAGATGACATGGCAAGAAAGATTGTGGTGGTTAGTTGAAGATGATCTGGGCATTAGGACACCTAATGAGTCAAATGACCCATACTGTGGTCATTTGAAGATGACTTGGACAAGACAAGACAAGAACGAATGACATGGAAAAACATAAAAAAAGACAATGGGCCAAATGACCAGCAAGAAAGACCAAATGACCCATTCTGTAACATCCCTCAATTTCAATGCCTATTGTTATTATAATTGTAAAAGTAATTATGAATTTTGTAATTGGTCATGGTGAGGAGCTCAAGGCCAAGGCCCCACCGGTGGACCTCGAACTAGTATTATGTTCATAACTGTTGTTTTACACTTGGGAGACTGGTGATAGGGTCATCACTTAAGTTTGGGATGATGGCTATTCACTGTATGAAAGATTAAACTGCGACGACTTATCTATTAGCATAAAACTACAAATACGAGAATTAAACTAAGCAGTATAACTACATATCACAATAACATTAGACGTCGACAAAAGTGTCAGAAAAAGTATAATTAATATCCTTAAATAAGATAATACTAAATTCTTATATATATATATATATATATATATATATATATATATATATATATATATATATATATCCTACTTAATCAAAGTAATGAAAAGAAAGTAGTTAACTAAAGTGACTTATCCTATATATATAGGAGAGGGAATCATTAAAGTTTAAATATCTAAAAGATATTAGGGATCATTAATATTGTGATTTTTTTCAAGATAAAAACATTTAAGTGTCATCATTTAAAGGTTAAATTTAATCTAAATATGGAATGAGTATTTCACCGACCATTACTAAGTATGCTACGACACATTAGTAAACACTAAATACTATAGGAGCTTCAAAGTTAAGCAACATGGATAAACATGGCTTATGTATATAATTGTATATAAATTTAACTATAAACCTATAGACCCTTGGGAGCTCCATTTTTTATTTTATTTTATTTTGTTATATTTCTCTTATATAGCAAGGAAAACAGGATAAAACACTTTTTAGCTAGTGATTTAGCAAGAAGACATATTTTATGAGAAGCTATCAGATTGTTTCTATAAAGCATATTATACATGGGTATTAATAGTAACATCATATATGAGTGACTTAGAAGGCGAACCATAGGTGTCTTAAAGCCATGAATTTAACCATTACTTAATGGTTACAAAAGAGTGGGAAACTTTATTAACTACCACCTTTTGGCACCTTCACCTAATTTTTCCAGTTTAACGCCAAGTGACAGAGAGATCCTCTTAGCCGAGGTGGAATCTTGAAAAAGAGTGTACTGTTATAACCGGTCTCAGAACTCTGTCGAGGGGGAGAAACCACACTACTCGTTGTGTGTATTGGTGCCCATCCCATTATATAAAATTTTCATAGTCTATGCTTTGAGGGGCTAGATAGTAGAAGCACCTGGACGATCTGAATTTAGAGAGAGACAAGTTAATGACTTGGAGATCGCGGAGGAATTCTAGTGAGGATTTCCCGCAATGTTGTCCCCATAGTGGAGAGATTTATTTATTTCTACTTCGCCACTTGTTATGACTTATAGTACCACGTGGGATGAGTTGCCCTGAAAACTCTCATGATGGAACCTGTATATCTGTATTTGGAGAGAATCGTGGGACGTGCAGGCAGTAAGAAAGGGGGCAGCTCACAAATGTTGACACCCTATTTCATCTATTTTTAGAGGATGAATGCATTGTGGGGAACACGATCGGCGAGTACTGATGGAGGAAGTTATTGCCATTAGAGTGGAGGGGGTTACTGCCATCGGAGTAGGGGTAGTGATAGCATCTCGAGGCGTGAATACAGGTTGTTCACGGCATTTTATAATGGCATGCAAAGGAAAGAAGGGGGGATATTTTTTGGGGAGCTGGGTGTTAGCTCACGGGGAAGAAAGGGTAGTACATCTGTGGAGATCCTTCGTCCCGTCTTATGATTTCCTGTAGTTGGAATCCAATATCGATAATCCTAGTGAAGGTGTATTTTAGTGAGAGTTCTATTACTGGGCTGGGCACTATGGAGAAAGAGAGAAGATAGTTGAAGGGATATGGATCCCTATGATTTCCTCTTTCATCCTCTGCCCTCTAGGATGATTCGTAATCCCTGGCATTTGGTCGTATTGATAATAGATACAACTGCGACTTAATATTTTGGGGGCCGGCGAGGGTTTTTCCTCCTGTAAAGTTTATAGTGCACAACCTTTTTCATGATAAGATCACTTCTCGGCGTGGTGATGCCCTACATAAGTGACCTCTGCACAAACCGAGTTGGGACATGGCTGTAAATGCTAGGGAACTTCATTCTCGATCACGAAGGAACAACACAGTCAATCTCAAAGAAGGAAGCTGGTCTATGCATTGATCATTTCGTCGATGTGATATATGTCCCTCTAGTAAAATGTTAGATGGTTATTTGCGATTAGCTATGGACTAGAGATGCTATCCAGGTACCCACACACACAGGCCTCGTAAGTATAAGTGAATAATCGGCATATTTCAATTTGATAGTTGTTGCTTTACAAATAAGTGAGCCTAGGGTATTCAGTACTTCTATTTGATTTTTCTTTGTTGTTTCTGTATCTTCATGGTTAGAGATGCCAACGGCATACCCACACTTACTTAAACCCTACTGATGTGAATGTGATTGAGGTGTTTCATGCGCTTAGATATTACACTTAAGTATTGACCCTGCATTTTATATTTGGATATATGTTTGGATTTAAGCAGGGTCATAAAGCGTTTTTCTGTGTTTTCCTTCATGGATTGATTGTTGTATTGATCATAGTCGCATAAATTTAATATGAATCCTGCAACCGCGAATAGAGTATTATTTGGATAGGGTTTTCTTTTCACCTGCAATCTTTGTCAGATCTTTTACTTTTTGCCATCGCGTTTTCTACGTAGTGACAAAGTAGTAATCCCCACTGTAATGCTCGGATCTTAGAGAGGATCAAACCATGTCTTTATCCTACGATAATTTTTAAGAGGAAAGGATATCTCAGAATGAGCTCGATCCTCTACAACACCTCCATCTTTTTCTTCTTTACTTACATTATGTTTTGCGACACCTCACTTGGAACGACTCGACCTTGTTAGGAAAGATCGGTTTCATAGATAATTTTCAATATTTATTAAACTCTGCATTACCTCAGCATTTTTGTAGCTCACTGTGTGATTGTTGTATCACTTCATCAATAGAGGACGACCCTTAATAAACAATCGAGTTGTATTATAGATACATTTATATACACAACAAACATTCAGCTTGAAACGGCTAAGCTTTGGTAGGTGAGATCGTTTCCCATAAATAATACTTAATGTAGTTACTTATTAAATATCATATGGGTCATTCCCAGTAGAATACACAGCCTTTTGATGAGTCTCTTTATATATATATATATGTATGAGGATGTTAATACAAGGGTATAAAAGAAAGGAAATTGCTTACAACTACAATTAGTTAAAGTCTTGATATTTATCTAAGTAACCTTATTTAAGTGCATCCCTTGATGTAAAGCTAATTAGTTAATAAGGAGTTTACTTAAGTATTTAATGGATAAAAGAATAGAGTTTGGTAACATTTTGATCTAGGTTCGAATGTTTAAAAGAAACTAGTTCAAGTTATTAATCCTTGTTAAAGTTTTAAAAATAGTATATTTGTAAAATACCTTATATGAGAACTTCTTTGAGAAAATAGAACTTGCAACATTTGGGTTGCTTTGAGAATAAGATCTTGCAACATGAGTGTTGTAAATAAGTTACTTAAAAGTTTATGATGTTACACATAAACTTTTAAGGGAGTTTTTATTGTGGAAAAATCTCAAGGAAATTGTAATTATATATTGCAGCCTTGTGATGAAAGGCTTCGAGTTTTTAGAAGGAGATTTATCGCAACGATGTTGCTGGATTGTAATCCCTGATTTTCTTTTAAAGTATAATAAAAGATGCACACACACCTTTGTGGACTAGCCCGTGTACGGGTGAACCACGTTATATTTTGTCTCCTATGTTCCTTATGGTGTTTCTCAATGTGTTTTATGAATGAATACTTGTTTTTGTCCTTAAAAATGTTTATGACTACTTTGAAGTATCCGATCCATTAGAAAGTTGATTATGATGTATATTGCTAATATGTTTCCCTTATGATTATGATTATGTTGTTACCATTTAGGTTGTTCTATTGGTGCGATAAAAGATACACATGATTTCTAAAGATGTATATTAAGACAAATGAAGTTTGTTTTTTTTTTGTGTGTTTCCCGCAAGATTTACGAAATGGTTGACATATCAAGTTCATAATTTATTTAGTTGAAAATAAAACGTATATCTTTTTCTTGATTAGCATAACAACATTTGTAAACAATATTAAGTGTCGCAAAGTTTTAATTATTTTTAATGCAGTATTTAAAGAAGGTAAACCCACACTTTGTATTTTCGCATAGATTTTAGTGGTATTTTTAACACATAGAAAAGTTTTTAAATTTTACGAAATTTTGGGTTCGTGACACATTCTGTGGTCATTTGGAGTTGGTCCAAATACCCTAGACAAGGATGATGTGGATGACAAAGAAGCATGGCAAGTGACTTGGCAAATGACAAGAAGATGAAGAACACATGGAAAGCAAGACAAAGGAAGATGATGACTTGGAAAAAGGACAATGAAGATCAAGCAAGCTTGATGGAAATGACAAATTGATGTATGACAAAGTGGCAAACATGACATAACAAATATTGATGTGAAGAAGGAGTTTATGGGAACCCTCAAAACCCTAACTGTGAGCATCAATGTAGATGGCTAAACAAGCCCATGCGGACACCTTTGTGAGGACATGCGAGCATCATTTAAGCCATTTAAGAGGCAGCCTGCGGGAACACTATTAACTGGATGCAGGAATCCTGAAGAAAATCATATGCGGACATTTCTGAATGGAGTGTTGCGGGCAATTGAGGAATCCCTTGAGGGCATCCAAGCTGACCCCTTGCGGGCATTTAAAAGTATGCCTACAGGAATCATTGAGCACTTAATATGGGCATCCTGGAGGCATGCCAATGACTCTCAGTCATGGCATAAAAATAAAATAAGAGAAAATGATGATGATGTGGAAGTAAAATGAATATATATTTTATTGAGGAGAACATGGAAATGCAAAAGACATAACTGATACAAGTCGACCTTCAAATTTAATGAGTAAATTATGGAAATAAAAATAGATATATTTCATTTGACAAATTCGTTGTTTTAAAGGTGAGTTGTATGGAGTAAAAAATTCAGTGGAGCAGTGGAGAAATTTCAAGCTAGAGAGTAAGGCCATTTTTGGGGGGTCTCATGCAATGAGGAGCAGAGGAGCAGCAACATGATGATCAATTTTTATCTCTGGGCAGCAGCTGGTTGTTAAAGTGATGATGACAGTATGATGAGGATAGGGTCATGAAGAAACAAAATGAAGATGAATGCTCAGAATGAAGACAGAGACATGTGCATGTGGACAGTACGATGGAGACATGATGCTGGCAACAATTTGATGGACATAATTAAGAGTATGTGCTAGTGATGGTTGTATGAACAGAATGAGGACAATATGATGATGTGCTGAGAGAGTTAGTTGAACCTCTGAGTTTCAGAGATCTGGCCAGCAAGCTATGAATTGTTGATTGGTATTTTATGATGTATGTGTCTGTGGTAGACTTTGGAAGAGTCTGATGTATCAATTGTAATTTGTAATCTGAATTTTTTATAGGGAGGTAGGGTGGAGTTGGGGAAATACTAATTAGTCTTTTGGTAAGTTGTAGCTTTCCTGATGTTGTAACATCCCAGTCAGTAGTAGCTGACTAAACCATTCTGGTGGGTGGTGCCACCTTATGGGTTGTAGCCCATAGTGGAGATTGAAGTCTCCAATTATATAAAGTTTACATAAACTATATCTTGTGCAATGTGTTGATGTTAACATGTTTTCAAGTTGATAGTTAATTGATGAATATGTTATTGAAGTGAATGTGAAATATGATTTTGATGTGAATACAATAAGAAGTTGAAATTGTTGGTTCACTGTTCACCCCCCCCTCCCAGTGAGCCATTGTGTCCATCAGGGACATTCAACAATAGTTAAGAGCATGTGCCCTAATTCAATATGTCCAAGTTGATTAAATTCCTCCAAAGTTGACATCATTGTTAGGACTAAACAACATGATGGAGCCTGAAATGCCTGCATATTCCCAAGATCTTCTTCCCTTAAGAGATTGGATTTGCAGTATACAGTTTTGAGCACAGAACATAATTATCAGTTGTTTGGACTCTAACCTAATCTTGAAATTCTTCAGGAAAGATCCTAACCTAGAAGTTCTAACCACTGTTTTATCTTGGTTTTTCTCTTTATTAATGTTAATTGTATGTGTCCTTTACAGAAAAAATACTTGCACACTCTCATACACACACATAGCTTCCTCTATAGCCCTTCAATAGAGATAACCAATAAGCATTGAAATGTTGACAATGTTTTTGTCATATAGGAGGGTATAGTATGGAAATTCCTTAGATTTAGGGGTGCTCTTTGTGCATTTATATACCTTCTCTCTATTTTATTTCCTAATTGAATACATCAAGGTGATTAAAATGAGAACTTAATGTTTGAATGGCAGGATAACTTTTGATGATTTAGAAAGATATCTAAAGTTATGCTTTCAGTATGCTTGTATGAGTACCTTGAGTCAATAGGGGCACTTCCGCCAAACTGATTTTAAATTCTTACATTGTTTATACAAACTGTTCGAGTGTGAAAATTCCATTTGACATTACAGTCATCTCATTGTCCTTAGAAATAAGATTATATTAGAAAATGTTAAAGTCAATTCTTTGAACAAATTTTCTAATTACATGTAGAGAAGTAATAGGGGAGACACATTACTTTATATTTCTATTATTTGGACTTTTTTTCCATTAGATAACAAGAAAATGTAATGTTGATGGAAATTCCAACTACTATTTGCTTAAAATTTTAAAATGAAAGATGCTAAGATTGATGATCTATGTTTCTTACACTGGAAGTCCTTATTTATGCCACAATCATCATCGTTCTGTCATCGACATCAACTTGTGCATGTGCATATGTCATCTTTGTCACCTTATCCACTTCCACCCACACCGAGACTATGTTGCATTCTTCTCCCAAAGTAAATAAGGGACCCAAGAATCAATAATGTAGGTGCAAATATCAACATCTCTTGGCATCAGACCATTTCTGAAACATATGTTACAAGAACATAATCATGGGGATCAATACCCAGTTCTTCTTGTGCATATTCCAACTTCTGTTCAAAGGATTCAAAGGAGACAATCCACTTGAGTTTTTACCAACCAGACTTGCATTCGAAAGAGAAGATACACCTGAGCAAACATTATGCAGACATTGACCTTTAGTTTGTCGATTTTTTGCAAGGCTCCTTCTAGAGGCATGCTAGGATAATATTAATGTCTATTCATTTCCACCAAGTAATCCAATCTGAGAGCTGAAGATGAAGGTTGGGAAATTCTGTTTCGTTTTTTTATAATGGCCCTCTGCTGGTAGCAGTAAGAAGTTGTGGAGGATGATTGGTAGATTGATGTGTTGGATATAAAATTTCATCTTTGGGGTTATTTGAAAGACAGAATGACAACATCCATAGCTCCTTAGACCTCTATTTGGGCTGAGATTTGAAGATTGACATAGAATCTAGGTTTGGTTGAAGCTCTATGTTAGCAATATTTAACGAGTTAAGAGAATGCTACATTTGGAATGCAGCCTTAAAACAATTGCATAATCCAATAATCTAATGTTATAAGCCTATGGAGAAAATTATAGTCTTGTTAGAATCCCATGGAGAAAGATTCCCATAACCATAATGCTTTCCTTTTCCATCAATGTCATGTTTATTCTATCTACAACTCCATTATGTTGAGGGGTGTATGGAATCCTCTTTTTCCTTTCTAATCTACACTACTTACAGAACTCCTCAAATTCATTTCCATAAAAATCTCCACCATTATATGTTTTCAACATCTTTATCTTATTTTCTATCCAGTTTTCCACAAAGGCCTTAAACTCTTTGAATTTACCAAAAAACTCATATTTCTGTAGGAGGGAATATATCCATGTATTCCTTGAGAAATCATTTATAAACAACACATGGTATAGAGATGTACCTAATGATGGAATATATATAGGTACAAACATATTGTAAACCGTTAAGGTAAGAAATGATATGCATATTTGATTATATCTTAGTTTAACAATGACAAGAGAAAGAACTAGAGAGCATTTGATGATCTATTCGCCATAAATACATTGGATAAAAACTAGAGTAATGGAGAGTACACCTGATAGGAATGATCCAATCTGACATTTGAGGTTCCTTTGGTGACATTACTTTGTTCTATTTCTCCATATGAAAGACTGCTAGACTACCATGAAGAAGCCTTCAAATAACTTTGTCCGTTCTCTTAAAAGTTGTTTAGTGTGGATGTTATTAGGTTATATTTATTGGTTGTTGGTAGTATTGAATCCTTGAACAAATTCAATGACTATGTGCAGAGCATTTTACCATTTGGTCATGAGAAATACATACACAAACTTGGTATAAATAGACAAAGAAAAAAATGGACATACCTTATGTTTACAACATCTACCTTCACAAGAAGATATTAGAGATTTGGTTCTGAAATTGGCAGTTCCTCACAGCAGTCATTCAGCATCAAGTTATTGCTACACCCTCCTTGTGAAGGACCATCAAGGAAATGAGATCTTCCAAGGGGTGTTGTTGTCCCTGTAGAAGTTGTCAAGCATGGGATATTATCCTCCATAACATTTGTAAATACTAATATCTCAATAGAAAGATGGTCAAGACTTCATTTGCATGATCCATTAACATGCGCATCATTTTTATGACTTATATGGAAGTACCTAAGCTATAGCATTGAATGGAGGGAGAGGTGGTGTGCTAGCAATGTAATGAATTTGAATGGTTTCAATTAATGTTTTATTTACTACAATTCCATCTTGATCATGAAAATGTCTTAAAGTGAATTTTATTTTCCGAAAGCTTTATTTCAGGCTAAAATTGTGATTCAACAACATGTATATATGTAAAAGAAGTGCCCCAACACAAGCCGCCTTCAGGAACATCCTTGAAAACATTAGAAACACAATAGCTACTCTTGAGGATTGGAACCTTCTCATTTCTAGGATAGACTTCTTCCTTTCACCAGATGAGTTATATCCTTTGGAAGCTTCTATGCACTTATTTGCAACCAACCAACTAATTGCCCTTCATAATCAACACCTTTTGAAGCTTCTATGCACTTCTTCCTTATTTGCACTTATTGTTGATGAAATTGTCATTGATGCCAACATGGACTTGCAGTGGCCCCACAGGGTGTCATTGATGCCACCAAGTCCCACCTGCAATGCCTTGGACCCCTTACAGAGTAGGTTTCTGCCTTGCAGTGCCTTGGACCCATTATAGAGTGGGTTTGTGCCTTGAAGCACCTTGTACCTAGTTGACAAGGTCCTTGTACCCACAAGGTTGGATCTTGAAGCCACCACCTTGTTGAAGATGTTGAAGACCCTTCTGATGATGTTGAAGACCATGTAGATGGTCCTGAAGCCCTGGTAGACGATGGAGAAACCCTAGATGGGTTGGAGAAGCATTAATGACCCATTCTATGGTCATTCATGCTTTGATGGTGTCATAGTACCTCAGGAGAAGACCCATCTACCCCACAAGTGATGTCATGATGGATATTGACCCTTGAGGGTCTCTTGGTGTGGATGAGGTGGTTGAAGAAGCCTAAGAAGCTTTGAAGAAGTCCTAGACCCACACTTAGTGGTTTGATGACCTTGTAACCCTTGTTGGGGTCATGGAGCTCTTATATGATGTTGGTGACCTTGTATGGTTCTCGACAGGATATGGAACTCATGAACATGCCCTTGGTATGATGAAGAATCCCATGAAAACTTGTCCATGGTGAAGAAGACTTTGAAAAAACCTTTGGACCCACAATTGATGCTTTAAAGGTCCTTGTAATCTTGATAAATATAATGTGGTCATTTGGGGTCTTGGAACCCTTGGGGATGGTTCTAGGGTATAAGGAAGACTTTGCACCCACTTATAAGATGGTATGATGACACCTTGGACATTTGGTTGCTTGTGGATGATGAGGTCCTTGGTCATGCATGTCATGGTGATGGGGTCCTCTTTGAAGCCCTTGAGGCTTGATGCAACACTTAGACATACTTGATGGCATACAACAAACCCTAAGAAATGATGACATATGAATATGACTTGTTGACAAACCCTAAAATGGTAAGGTTGACCATAATAAGATGAAGCAGACCCTTAATTGTGGGTGAATTTGATGACATGGAAGTGGACAAAATATCAACAACCCTAATTTAGTTGGAGAATAAGGGTTACAAATCCCTTTAAGTCTTGAAGAACAAAATCAAAATTAAAAATAGAAATAATAAATTACTTCCAACAAGTCGGCTTCAAAATAATCCAAAAGAATTTTAAATTTAAAAAAAATAAATTTAAATTATAGCAAGTCGGCTCAGTAAATATTTTTTTGTGGAAATGAGTATAAATAGCCACTCATCAACCTCATTTGCTGTAGTAGCTTGAATTTATTGCTCTGAAATTTTTGGATCACTGTAGAAGCCGCGGTAGGAGAGGAACATTGTTCAACAAACCGAGCACACTGAGAGGGGGGGGTGAACAGTGTGTGTAGCTTTTATTACTCTTTCAACTTTAACAATCATTGGCATCTTTTTCAATATTATGCAGAGTACGTAATTATCACATTATCATTATATCATCATCAACATTATTAACAACTACAACTCATCATCACATAGGAAGCATTGCAAAACACAATACACAATATTTTTATGTGGAAACCCAAGTCCTGGGGGGAAAACCACTGAAGCCTTTATAATAATAATTTACTAGCAACAACTGGAAGGAGGCAACAACACCCTTTGTTACAAATACTTCAATTCTCCAGCTACAACTGGAAGGAGGCTACAACCCCCTGGTTTACAGGCTACAACTTGAAGGAATCCTTAGCTCCCTACATTTCCTTGCCCCATCCTGCCACCCTGATATGAAGATAGTAACTAAAACTACTGAACCACAAACTTCACTGATCCTGCAGACCTGCTATCCAACACTTGTACCACACTACACAATATGTACCACACTACACAACCACTGTCACTGCTCATCAACTATTCACTGCTCATCAACTGTCCACTGACCATTGCACCACAATTGTTCCACACTACTCATCAACTAACCAGTCAATTTGTCTGCACTAATCAATTTGTTGTTCACATCATCTTACTCAGTCAATTTGAGTCTAACCAACTGCACACCAAACCCTGAATCTGCTGTTGATAACCGCTGCACTCTTATCACTGCCAAATCATCCATGTATACCAACAAGTCATTTTACTACCACACACTGATCATGTACATCCTTGTACACCTCGTCATACATAGTCACTGAACAAATAATCCTTCTTTGCTTCCACTGAACATAAGGCATGCATCGTCATGCATCATCATCATAGCTATGCACCATTGTCATAGGGTATGCATCATCATCATAAAATATGCATAATCGTCATCTCAGTGTGCACCGTGTATGCATCATCAACATCAAGTATACATCATAATGCATAGGAGAGAATCATCACACTATGGTATGCATGTACATCATATTGTATAGGAGTGCATCAACTTCATAGAGTGTACATCATTATCACATGCATTATCATCATAAAGTGTATAATATCATAGCATAAAGGTATGAAACATCATCATCATATCCTCCATAATGACTTCAAATATATATACCAATATATAGGCTCACATACTAATATCAAAGGTGAACTCTATCCATGAGAGACATGTGCCATTATAAGAGAAACCCAGAAGCATGAGCCATACCTTTTTGAATATCATAAGTTCAAGAAACAATATACAAACCAAAATAAAATCTACATCATGTCACCACATAGCCCTCGTAACAAGCTTTCCAACGAGCCAAGATATTTGTAATTCCGCTTCTGTATGAGAAAGTTATGCCAATTTTAGTGAAGATGCCCAAACATTTCTCCTCCACAAAATTTCGCACTTTTCTCCAAGAGTTGCGAAATTCCAATTGATAAGCAAATGAAATGTTTGATATTCTATTTATATAGGTCATGGAGGAAAGTTATTACCTCAAATTGGCCTGACATGCAATTCAAAATTACAAATAATTAAATTTTCTTTTATTTGGTTGGCTCACACAAAAAGGTGGGGTACACCAACTTAAAAACTTCATATCTCTTCAACCGTAAGGAGTTAGAAGATGCTCCACATATCAATGGAAATGGCTTGACGAGGAATATCTCCCTATGATGGGTTTATTTGCAAATTCTTGGTCTAATACCCTTAAATTATTCAATATGTCTAGGACGTCAAAGACCCTACACATCAAGGTTCCAAATACCATACCACCAACTACAAGAGTTTCAAAGTCTTCTTCAACATATCAAGGCACTTCCATGGGCTCTACCTTCATCTACATCCCAATAGCCATATAACCACAAATAGGACCATACATCACCATGGTTCAGGACCCAAGGCACCACATGCAAGGGTTTCAAGGACTCTTTCAAGGATATCATATAATATTTAAACAAGATACTTTCCATGTACTTCAAGCCCATCACATAGGACTCCATCGCCAAGTGATGAGGGCATCATGACCAAGGATTCTATCATATAAAAGGCTCCAACAATAATGGGATTACAAACCACCATATGTATGGATTCCAAGACCCAAATCATTTCCAAATGCACCATCAATGATCATATAGTCTCCAAGGGTCATCATGCAGCCATTTATGTGGGTGCCAGAACTTCTCATGCATAATGACCATCTCCAAGGGTTCCATGACCCCAACAAGGGATACATGGGCATCAAGATATTCATCAAGGTTTCCAAGTATTCATCAAGTCATTAATGACCACATCATCACCTTTAAGGGGACAAGGACCATTAAGCCATCAAATGTGGGTCCAAGGACTTCTTCAGGGCTTCTTCATCAAGCAAGGGGATTCATAGGCTTCTTCAACCACCTCAACCACACCAGGAGACGTCCAAGGGTCAAGATCCATCATGACATCACTTGTGGGGTTGCTAGACCTTCTCCTGGGGTACCATGACCTCAATAAACACAAATGACAACTTAAAGGGTCATTTGGACTCTTGCAACTTCTTCAACACTTTTGTAGCATACTGGGGAATAAGTTGTGGTATTGGGGAACCAAAGAAACAACTAGGGAACCGTAAAACATCTTTGGGGTACTTAAACACTCTACATGGTGTTCAGGGCTTTTGTCATTGTCCCAAGGGCTGCAAGGGTTTCAAACTTGGGCTTGGACAAGATCAAAAGGTCTCCTTAGACACTGACAATTACTTAACCATCAAGGGGCTCCTCAATGGGCACCAAGACATGTTGGCATCAATGAAAACTTAATCAACAGAACAGTCTGATTTTCGGCCCCCTTCTGAGGAAATTTTTTGCTGGTGTAGAAGTCTGATTTTTTATTGTGGCAGCAGCAAATTTGAAGTTTTTTATAGCTCTGATTTTCGGATTTACTGTAGCAGCTGCATTAGAGGTCATCTTTTCAGCTCTAAATTTGTTAGTTGATAAGATTAGATTTTGGGTAGCCACAAAAATGCTTCTGGTTTGATGATACAGAGGAGATAATTTAGGGCTGTGTCCTCACCTAATCATAGCAACACTTTTAATCTCTGATTTTTGGGTACAATAGACTGAGGCAGCCACAGTGAATGTGAAGAGAAAGAGCTCTGATTTTTGGGTTGTACAGAAGGGTCACAGTAAGCATAAATTCGGGCTACCACTCAGAACTCAGACTATTGTTTAATGATCATCAATATATAACAACATCTACAACAGAGAAGTAATTTCGAGCTACATACTTAGTCAATTTGTGAAGGCGTCCACAAATTCTGAGTCACATTTTGTATGTTTGGATCTCTGTTAGCTCATAATCTGAGTCAACTACATATGGGAAGATTGTATACTTATCTTGATTTCTTCTGGGCATGTTTTGATGACTTCTATACATGTTAGTCTATTCACTGAAATATTGAAAGGTATGTTGATCTAGAATGTCATGAGTTTCCAGTACTAAAGATGTATCTAGCTATTAAGGAGTTGAGGAAGTAACATTGTGCCCTGACCCTGACTGAACAATTCAGTGGAGGTAAAACCATTTGAAATTTGCAGCAGCTGATGATGATCTAGGTTACAAACAGTCCTGAAGGTGACAAAGGCTGCGGTCTTCCTAAAACCTAAGCTGTGACTTGTTGGGATTCAATTCCATCAATAGTCTGAGGTTTGTTTGAAGTCATCATACTTAGCCAAGAATATAGAGATAAAGTGCACATACAGTGGTATTTCACAGCCATAGTTTGACTTCAACAGTCACATGGTTATCCACAGTTCTGGTCATCTACAGAAGAGACATAAGCAGTGAGGTATACAGTACAGTGACATGCTTGCATAAGTATATACAGTGATGTATTGATGATGATGATGGTGCCTTGATGCCTATTGCTTGTTACCTTATGATAATATTGATATGATGATATGATGCATTGTATAATGATGAAGTTGCACACCATGAAGTGATGAAAGTATGTTATAACATGCACAGTTGAAGTCTGATACAAACCCTATGATGAAGTACACTTGTGTTTGTGAATGATGACACTATATTTGATGCTTATCTATTGATGATGATAAGTTGTTGATGAAGAGCAGTATAATAGCAGACTAGATGATGGGAAAACCTTTCTGCTTGACATGATCCTTGAGCAGTACAGCTGATGATCAGTGAGAGCAGTCATTTGATGACTTGACAGTGACCAGCAGCGTTGATAAGCAGCAACAGTAAGCAGATGAACAAGATGATTGATGAGCAAACCTATGACCAGTAGTAGTGTTGATGATCAGAGGTATAGGATTTCTTGCAAGAAGAAACTTGCACTTGAGGATTGGACTCCTCAAACCCTTCTTAGTTGGAGCTAAGAAAACCAGGCTGGGTCCTGTTATGAGAGTTGGTACTCTTTTCATCAGCTGTTGCTGATTGTAATAGAGAAGATGGTAGTCTTCCATGTACAATAAATAAAGATCAAATTGCATATATTCTTGTGTCTCTTTGATATGATGAATGTGTTTATGACTCATGATGAATTTGATTATGTGATTAATGATTGATATGCTATGATTGATTAAAAGAAGGTAAAAAGTTTATAATCGCTCACACTGATTCACCCCCCCCTCTCAGTGTGACCATTGTGTTCAACAAGAAGAGGTGGTGTGCTAGCAATGTAATGAAGTTGAATGGTTTCAATTAATGTTATATTTACTACAATTCCATCTTGATCATGAAAATGTCTTAAATGAATTTTCTTTTCCAAAAGCTTTATTTCAGGCTAAAATTGTGATTCAGCAACATGTATATATGTAAAAGAAGTGCCCCAACACAAGCCACCTTCAGGAACATCTTTGAAGACATCAGAAACACAATAGCTACTCTTGAGGATTGGAACCTTCTCATGTCCATGACAGAATTCTTCCTTTCACCAGATGAGTTATATCCTTCCGAAGCTTCTATGAACTTATTTGCAACCAACCAACTAATTGCCCTTCATAATGTACACATGTTGAAGTATTTGCACACTGCAATAGCACTCTCTAATGCAGAGCACAATAATAGCCATGTTCCCTCTATAGTTGAAGATGACCAATTGGACCGGACAGTGTTGCTTTGCTCAGGTCAAAGAGTTATGTTAACATCAAACACATGGGTTTCAGCTCGACTCGTTAATAGATCGCTTGGGGAAATTGTTACCATATTCTACACATAAAACCAGACCTCCCACAACTTCCAACATTTGTTACGAATCTCTTTACTTTACTTGCAACACAGGGTTCATTTATTGCACCCCGAGGTGAAATTGCTAGTTATAAGGTGAAAGTGACTTTTTCTTTAGGGTGAGAATTAAATGATTAAAATTGCGATAAAGTGAGACTATATCACAACCGTTGAACTTATTATCTCAAGATCTAATCTTGACCATCGAATCACGTGACTTTTCATTTTCCCATCTTAAACAAACAAAAGGAGATCTAAAGAGGAATTAAACACTTTTGAGTTGAGAGAGTGTAAGAGATTAAGGGGAAGAGTGGAAGAGAGACTTGTAGCAAGAGAAGAGAAGGAGCACCGAAATTTGAGGGAGAGAGGAACATTTCCCAAGACCATATAGTAGGAGAGTAGGCACATTTCCCAATACCATACAAAATTTATTGCACATAAAATTGCATAGATTTTGAGGTGAAAGGGGACCGTACAACAACACAAAAATTGAGGCACTATTTTTTTTCTTATGGGACAGTCCATATGGATCCGTACAACATTTGTACAATACATATTTTTCCATACAGTGGCACAAAAATTGAGGACTGTTAGCTTTCATTCACAGTGCAATGTTGTCGGAAGGAAAGCTAACCCAAGTTAGATTTCCTTCATGGTGCAATGTATTTGTTGACAATGTGGTTGTCTTAGATGGAAAAATACCATATGAAATCTAACATGTATTAGCGCAATGCATTTGATGACAATGTGGTTTTTTTAGATGGAAATCTACCATATGAAAGCTAACACGCGCTATGTTTCATTCACCATGCAATGTTGTTTGAGGGAAAGCTAACCTGAGTTATATTTCCTTCATGGTGCAACGTATTTGATGACAATGTGGTTGTGTTAGCTGGAAAACTATCATATGAAAGCTAGCATGTGTTAGCTTTCATTTACCATTCAATGTTGTTAGAAGGAAAGCTAACTTGAGTTAGATTTCCTTCATGGTGCAATGTATTTGATGACAATGTGGTTGTGTTAGATTGAAAACTACCATATGAAAGCCAACCCATGTTAGCTTTTATTCACTGTGCAAGGTTGTTAGAAAGAAATCTAACCCAAGTTATATTTCCTTCATGGTGCAATGTATTTGATGAAAATGTGGTTGTCTTAGATGGAAAACTACCATATGAAAGCTAACACACGTTAGCTTTCATTCATCGTGCAATGTTGTTAGAAGGAAAGCTAAATTGAGTTAGATTTCCTTCATGGTGCAATGCATTTGATGACAATATGGTTGTGTTAGATGAAAATATACCATATGAAAGCTAACATGCATTAACTTTCATTCACCATGCAATGTTGTTTGAAGGAAGGCTAACTCAAGCCAGATTTCCTTCTTGGTGAATGTATTTGATGACAATGTGGTTGTGATAGATGGAAAACTACCATATGAAAGTTAACCCCGGGTGGCCTTCATTCACCATGCAATGTTGTTAGAAGGAAAGTTAACCCAAGTTAGATTTCCTTCACGATGCAATGTATTTGATGACAATGTGGTTGTGTTAGATGGAAAACTACCATATGAAAGCTAACCCACATTACTTTCATTCATCATGCAATGTTGTTAGAAGGAAATCTAGCCCGAGTTAGATTTCCTTCATGATGCAATGTATTTGATGACAATTGGTTGTATTGGATGGAAAACTACCATATGAAAGCTAACCTACATTAGCTTTCATTCACCGTGCAATGTTATTAGAAGGAAAGCTAACCCGAGTTAATATTCCTTCATGGTGCATTGTATTTGATGACAATGTGGCTGTGTTAGATGGAAAACTACCACATGAAAGCTAGCACATATTATCTTTCATACACCGTGCAATGTTGTTAGAAGGAAAGCTAACCTGAGTTAGATTTCCTTCATGGTGCAATGTATGTATTTGATGACAATTTGGTTGTGCTAGATGGAAAACTACCACATGAAAGCTAACCCACGTTAGCTTTCATTAACTGTGCAATGTTGTCAGAAAGAAAACTAACCTGAGTTAGGTTTCCTTCATGGAGCAATGTATTTGATGATAATGTGTTTGTGTAGATGAAAAACTACCACATGAAAGCAAACCCACACTAACTTTCATTCATCATGTAATATTGTGAGAAGGAAATCTAACTCGAGTTCGATTTCATTCATCGTGCAATGTCTTTGATGACAATGTAATACAATGTCATGTTGTGTTAGCTTTCATTCACTGTGCAATGTTGTTAGAAGGCAATTTAACTTGAGTTAGATTTTCTTCATGGTTCAATGTATTTGATGACAATGTGGTTGTGTTAGATGGAAAACTACCACATGAAAGCTACCACACATTAGCTTTCATTCACCATGCAATATTATTAGAAGGAAAACTAACCAAAGTTAGATTTCATTCTTGGTGCAATGTATTTGATGACAATGTGGTTGTGTTATATGGAAAAATACCATATGAAAGCTAACCCCAATTGGCTTTCATTCACCGTGCAATGTTGTTAGAAGGAAAACTAACCCGAATTAGATCTCCTTCATCGTGCAATGTATTTTATGACAATTTGGTTGTGTTAGATGGAAAACTACCATATGAAAACTAACTGATAACATAACAATTGTTGGCTCTATTTGACATATCAAGGTCCTCTTAGGTGTTGAGAAAGGTCTGGTGTAGTCTAGTGGTGGCATATTCAATGTCTATAAGAATGAATCACCCAATCCATGATGCCAAGACTAAAGGTAGGGACATAGTTTGTGGAATAGGGTTTTACCATTCTACTTTATGATATTCAACATTAAACATTAATCTATAGTAGTCGTTTGAGATTGAGATAGATACCTAAAAGTATGCAATTGATGGTGTTGACGGGCCTTGAATTTAGCATATTTTTACCACCATTTAACCGTATTTATAATTCCTTTTGCCTATCCATATTCATGCATTAATCCTTTCTTACGCTCATATCCGGGTTTTTATGCTCGAGTAATTTTTCCATTACATGTCTTAGTATTTCATTTGATTTTTTACTAACATTAAGGGAATTAGTGTACTATGTATTTGCTTTGAATATGGAATCAATTGTTGGAAGTAGCTACAACATATTTGAGGGAGTTTTGTAGTAGTGTAGAACATTTGTTGCAGCATTATAGAAACTCTATCTACAGCATTACGGAAACTTCATCTGCAGCATTACAGAAACTCTATCTGCAGCATTACAGAACCTCCATCTACAGCATTACGGAAACTCTATCTGCAGTATTACAAAAAATCTATTTGTAGCATTACAGAAACTCTATCTGCAGCATTACGGAAACTCTATCTGTAGTACTACAGAAACTCTATTTGCAGCATTACGAAAGCTCTACAGGTATCTGCAGCATTACGAAAACTCCATCTGCAACATTACAGAAACTCAATAATTCAAATTTTACCTTCAAGCACCAACTTTGGAGAAAGATATTCATTAGGAGTAATGGATTTTTATAAATCCATTATTTCTATTATTCTTATATGTATCAAATCATGATGTTAAATTAAAGTTGGTAAATGGAGGTGGACATGAGTGCATATTTGGCTTATTCACAAAGATTTGAAGATCTCTATCAAATATATGATGGACCTAAGAAGTCAAAAGTTGTTAAGAGACATTTGAGATGAGTTTTGACTATTTTATTGTAGCCTCTATCCCTAAATTCGAATTTGACTTCAAAGGTATTCTAAATAGCATGTAGTTAGTAAGGATCTTGGATTAGCTTTGAGATCCAAACTTTTAGGAATTTGTTGAGGATATTTTGGATCCTCATTTATTAGTTGTTATGGAGAAATCATGTATAAATAGAGTTCTTTCTCCATTCTATACGAGGACTCTTAGAGCAATAGTCCAATTGATGATGGAATAAAGCTATACTCTCATTTTGATTCAATTAGATCTTAGTTTTATTATTTTATTTTTGTAGCATGATTTTATTTATTTTATGTTGATGTAGTTATAATTTGTTGCTTTGTTTCAATTAGATAATTTTGCATTTCTCATTATGTATTTTTTTTCTGCAATTTGATTTCAATGCATAGATAGAGATTTAAATGTTTATTTTACAATAATTGAGCTTAATGCAATAATGTTATTTACTCCATTGGATCATAAACAGTAACTTCTATTTGGCAATGTTAGCTTTTAGATTTTATTTCTGCAATTTACTTTTCTGTCAAGTGTGTTGTGAACTTAGATTTAGAATTTACTTTCTTGCACAGTGTGAACGTAGCATTAGAATTTACTTTTCCCGCAAAGTGTGACATAGTTCTAGGATTTACTTTTCTGCAGAGTGTGAATGTAGTTTCAGAATTTACTTTCAAGTGTGAATTTAGTTTTAGCATTTACTTTCATGTTGTTTGTTTTACTTTCCTATCGTGTGATTTACTTTCTTGCAATTTAGTTTCAATAGTTGTTTAGATGGTTAGTTCCTTGCCAAGACAATATAACTGCTCATACCATTGTTTGTAAGTAAGGTTACTGAACTACATCTTCAAGTAGATAAACCAATGTAAGAGGAGATTGTGGTTTGCACATATAGTGCATGGTAACTCACAAGTTCTCAACGAACCCCGGTTTGACAATTAATGTAGACTTCTTAGTTGTTTTCTAAGTAATTAGAAGGGAATTAAAAAGCCCGTCATTTTGGCACCATTGCCGGGGAGTTACCACAACCATTGTCTTTTTTTGCTTGAGTAAATTTTCTTTTGGTAGTGAGTTATTTATTTTTTCATTATACATGCATATGTTTCTTTTTAAGGATGGAGGTGCAGAAACAAGTAAGACACAAATACGACCTCACTGTAGCATTGCTATAGTGTAATTGCCAGCCGCAAGTCTCTGCAAATCTGAACCACGTTAATAATTTATGCAATAGCAGTAGATTTTTTTATGCCTTTTATTTTCATGAATAAAATCAAATATTCAAGATGATGATTATGTGGTGCAGTAAGAGACACAAATATTACTAACTTGTCTTTTGCAGAAAGCTTGGAAAGAGGAATGAGGCTTGGTGAATGAAGATTTTATTGAAGGATTCAAGGGGAAGCGATTGAAGAAAGAGTACAAAAGACTCAAAAATTTCAGAAGGGGTATGTAATATGTTACCCAATTCATAAAAATACATCCTTTAGCACTAACATACAATTTTTGAGGATCCGTAGCTCAACTACGGAACCTTAAAAAAACATATGGATTGTTGATTTTATTTTTTATTTTATGTATTACATTGAAATTATATCCATAAAAACATTCACTTCCATCTAAATCGTCATTTTAGTGAAAAATTGGCATGTTGGGCTTACTGAAAACGCAGTCAGGAAAGTCGTGTTTTGAGAGACCATATGGACACATTTTTAAAACCTGTTTCTATCCAAAGTATCCCTTGGAATATAGTTTCTAAATCAATTTAAATTTTTCAATTTGGATATCAAATGAAAAAGTTATTGTCAAAATACTGACTGGGTGTAGGGTAGACAGCTCAAGAACACAATTGGGATAGTCAATTTTTGGGTTCCTAAATGGATGAATTTTTTAAACCTATTTATAAGGAATATTATCCTATTAATCTAGTTTACAATGCAATTTGAATCACTCAAATACGATATCATACGAGGAAGTTATGCCCAAAATACTAACCGCCTATCATAAATCAACACTCCTGGAACTCTGCCTCATCGACTGTACTTTGGCATATTCGACCCATCAATTCTTATTGAATTAAAAACATGTTTCTATTTGAGGTACATATGGGAATCTACTTTAACCTCCAAGTGGAATCGAGTCAATCCATCAACAAACGAAAAGGTTATGCTCAAATCACTGACTGTTGGTCTAGGCTGGAAATTGCAACCAGTCTGTCTTACATGATGTTCTTTAGCAGATTTGGAGTACCATATTAATACATTTTCAAAACCTGTTTCTGTTGGAATTATCCCTCTCAATCCACTTTGATTTTCCTTTGGAATCACTCAAATCAGTTTTGAAACGAAGAGGTTATTTACAAATTACCGTTGGGTTGTCTAAGGTGGCCACCGCTCTCCAACGGGTAAAAAGTGAATTTTTGTTTTATCTTCCTTGAATTTGTTTTATAAGAATTTGTTGTATTTATCTTGCATATTTTTGGGATTAATAGGGACTGATCACCTCTCTTCTTCCATGAGCTCACATTTTTTTGCAGGTAAGTGCCAATTTTTTTGCAGGTCCTTGGAAGATTAAAAGAAGGTTAATCTATGGATGAATGATTCATGAAGACCAAATTTAATGCTGATGGGAATTCTCTCCAGAAATCCAAAAATGAAGATTCATTAGCATGATATGTGCTACTTTTGAAGCTCAAGTTCCTAGAATCCTAATCCAACATTGTCTTAGTAAAAGACACCAATAAGAAGATTTTTTATCAAAGATAGAAGATGGATCCAGAATGAGACATATAAAGAATTGATATGAAGAAGCTGAAGACCAATGTTCTAGAGGTTAAGTTCAATTTCCACATTCTCATTGCCACATCCCTGATTTCAGTAAAGAATCCTTTCAGAAGACCTAAGATTCATCATGCTCATTCACTAGCACCATGGTATGCTTATGTATTTCATTTTCCCATTTTGATATGCATGCCTGCTGAAGTTAATATATGTTTCATTTCCTTATGTGGTTGATAAGCTTTTCTCATGAACATCATCTCTATCACCACTATCATCAGATTGACTTCATCCCCCACCATTCCATTTCTCCTATGACTTTCTGCTCCACCCATCCCTGACCCATACAATAAAGCAGCTTAGCTCACTTACAATGTCAAGCTCCCTCACCTCCCTACCCCCTTTCCAAATAAAATTTAATGGTGAAAACCTGTTTTAGGCACCATCAGACGTTGGAATGATTGAAAACCAGCTTGCTAGCGGGCATCCCTCGGGAATAAAAAGTTTCTGATTGTGAAAATCCTCTGGGCGCAGTTAGATAGATCTTGTATGAAAACCAGCTTCCTAGAGGACAAGGTTTTCAAATAAGTGAGAAATAAAGTATTCCATCATGCTCTTTAAATAAAGTTCCAATATTTTCTACTACATCAGACGATCATTTTTCATCTCCAAATCCAAGCTCTGGATTCCGCATTGCTCTTTCTTGTAAGTTTCTATACCATTGTGGACCACATCAGATCTCATGCTTCTCAGGATGTTGCTGCACATTTCACGATATTCATAAGTAGGTACAGGTATGCTCATTTTCTTTATTGTTAGTCAAGTTCATTGAATTCTATAGATTTGTCTTTGGAAAATCGCTTGAGCCTTTATCACTACTTCCTCCTATATTTCTAAGGGTAGTAGAAGCTTTTAATTTGGGGGAAGGGGTGCACCATTACCTACCATGACCACACCATTACCCTTACATTACTCGTCATCATTTTTTTCTATCCTCTACCATCATTTCTCAACCCAAACCTTCACCCTTCCATTTAAGCATTACTTCATCTTTACTTCCCTAGCTGAGCCAGGCCTGGCATCTCCTAAACACCCAAGCATGAAAAGTATGTTGCTACATAATCCCTATAGTTGTTACACAAGAACCAACAATAGGAAGCCCTACTATTGCCACACAAGAACCAGTAGTAAGGAGAGATGGACAACCCATGCACATGGACAAGCTAAAGAATTTGTTGGAAGAAGAAGTCTTACTGTTGTCACACAAGAACCAGCAGAAAGAAAAAGGAAAGCAGCTCATCTACAAGCCAAGGATACTACAGGAAGAAAGGAATAGGCTGGCCACAAGAACCTACAACAGAATAAGCTGTTGTAGAAGCCATTCCTACATAAAACTCCACTGTCATACAAGAGGGTGGAAAACATCAGGGGCTTACCACAGGATAGTCAGATTGAGCACCTTGAGATAGAGCCACTCCTACCAACAAAGGATCATTGGAACATATTGATGCATATTGTTCAAAACTTGAAGATGAGTCCAAGAGACCACATCCCATGGGAAGAAGTAAGGTCAGTTGTGCTTTTATTGACACTAGTTTTGTTTATGGGAAATGAATATTGCTACTATTCTAAAGTTGCAATTTATAGATAATATCATACCTTCAGTTCATGGCACCATTTTGAAGAGTAATAGGGTTATTTTCTAAAACATAATAAGCATCATGGAGTGTTTGGATGCTAGACCGCAGTGTCTACAATCTCCGAAAAAGTCACAGGAGTATATGCTACATATCATCTATAGGTTGCTATAGAATTTTTGCAGGCTACTATAATGGATATGGTTGATGGTTGTTTAATGCCGTATGTTGCTGCTGCTCGGATGTTGGGTTGGTGAGCAATATCTTGAAGATGAATGAATTGTTAGTATTTGGAGAAGGCAAATATGGAGTTTTGGACAGGCTATATATAGCTTCAATAAGAAGATATTCAAATCAATAAATCTGCTTAAAATATAAATGGTTGTAGTTGCATTGGTTCTATGGAAAGAGGGGCAAACCTCATTTTCATTATTATTTTTCTTTTGCAAATAGCATTAACAGTGATACCTGTAGCAGAAATTATCATTTTCCAATCTGTCATAGTAATTCGCAGGCCTTCTTTCAAGACACTTCTAATGCCAATACCAGCCATATTTCTTCGCTCCAAATATTTGCCACACAATGGATCCAATAGCCTTTCAATGAGGAATACATTGCTGCCCTGAATTCCATTATGAAATTTTATGTCAATGTAAATAAAGATGATTGTGTGCTACTAGGGAAATCAATTAATGCATTTCGTGTTTGGATTTTATGTCACTGTCAAAGAGAAAATTCTGTAGCAAAATGAAATGCCAAAATCAAATACAATACTTTACGCCCTTGCATTTATTGTTCCAACTTCCAGGTCAACAAAATTAGAACAAGTGGAGGTCCGTTCTAATTCTTTTGTAAGGTTGATCACTACTGCTTCTATGCATGGTGCACAGATCGAACACAAATTTTCATCGGAGGGGAGGCAGCGTTAAGATAAGATTGTGGTTCCATCCTTGAGAATAATGGTTTCCTTTCGCTGCAAGATTCAAGTTTCAACAAGAAAAATCTGTTTTTCTGCTTTCAATTTTCAGTATTACATAACAGAGGTATCTACTTAAGAACATTGTCACCTCTACATTCTAATTGCAGCAACATCATCCATTTGTTTTTCAAGACAGCATGAGGACATGATGTGTTCTCAGTTTGGGGGAAGCATTCAACACAACAAGGCAGCCTTGGAATGCTATAGAAGAAATAAATTACTTTCACTGAATATTTGCCAAAAAGTTGCATAAATATGGGCATGCATGAGCTAATCCGATGATTGCTCCAAACAATTGGTAATTTCATCTCAAGTTCTATTTATCAATGCTTATCTCTCGGTGATCAAATTACCTTGTTATTTATTGATTGGTTTCCTAAAAATCATCAAAACATATGCCACTACAGCCATATATAATTCTGCTATGAATATGTCTGATATGAATAAAAGTTTTGTGTATGGAGAGAATTGAGTGTTTGCAATCTCTATAAGCAGCAACAAAGGCATATGAAACAGAGCAATTGCATACTCCACTTGACAGATTGGGATTTGCACAAGAACACATATTTTTACTGCAAAAACATGATATCTGTCCCGATTTTTTCATTTAAAGTCTTCACGCAGTTCATTTGGCAAATGCATGCACAACAATGGAGCATTTTTATGGCAGCCTAGAGTGCAGAAATTGAAATGCAAATATTTCCCAAACGGTGAAGTGGGTTTTCCCAAAACTTGGTGGAGATAAGCATCAGGGTAACAAGAATAAATACACCATGTTTCAACTCAATCTGATGCACAGTTTTCGAGAAATCAAGAATAGTCACTTACAACCATTTTCTCATTTTCTCGAAAACCGTGATGTGGGTTTCTCCCATTTTTGGCTGGGAGAAGCATAATGGTATTCCTTACACCCCTGCAAAGTTTGGTGAAAACCCAGTTGATATTTTTCGAGAAATCAAGCATAGTAACCTACATCCATTTTCTCATTTTCGCGAAAACCATGATGTGGGTTTCTCCAATTTTTGGTTGGGAGAAGCATAATGGAATTCCTAACACCCGTGCAAAGTTTGGTAAAAACCCAGTTGATATTTTTGGAAAAATGACATTTTTTGTGAAAGCTGCAAATTGTCATTGCATTGGCTACAAAATGTATTTTTTCTTGCATTTTTGCAATAAAAATGTTAAGTTGGCATGGAGGATTGTTCAAAATGAAATTTCATACCTCTTGATGATCAGATACATTGGTGGTGGCTTGTTGATGATGCATTTTGAGTCATGCATAAAAAGGAACATCATTCAGCTTGGTTGACACAGGGTTGCATGAGGACATGCAACATTTTCAGTTTGGGGGACATGACGGGCCTTGAATTTAGCATATTTTTACCACCATTTCACCGTATTTATAATTCCTTTTGCCTATCCATATTCATGCATTAATCCTTTCTTACGCTCATATACGGGTTTTTATGCTCGAGTAATTTTTCCATTACATGTCTTAGTATTTCATTTGATTTTTGACTAACATTAAGGGAATTAGTGTACTATGTATTTGCTTTGAATATTGAATCAATTGTTGGAAGTAGCTACAACATATTTGAGGGAGTTTTGTAGCAGTGCAGAACATTTGTTGTAGCATTACAGAAACTCTATCTGCAGCATTACGAAAACTCCATCTGGAGCATTACAGAACCTCCATCTGCAGCATTACAGAACCTCCATCTGCAGCATTACGGAAACTCTATCTACGGTATTACAGAAACTCTATCTGCAGCATTACGGAAACTCTATCTGCAGTACTACAGAAACTCTATTTGCAGCATTACGGAAACTCTACAGGTATCTGCAGCATTATGGAAACTCCATTTGCAGCATTATAGAAACTCAATAATTCAAATTTTACCTTCAACCACCAACTTTGGAGAAAGATATCCATTAGGAGTAATGGATTTTTATAAATCCATTATTTCTATTATTCTTATATGTCTCAAATCATGATGTTAAATTAAAGTTGGTAAATGGAGGTGGATATGAGTGCATATTTGGCTTATTCACAAAGATTTGAAGATCTCTATCAAATATATGATGGACCTAAGAAGTCAAAAGTTATTAAGAGACATTTGGGATGAGTTTTGACTATTTTATTGTAGCCTCTATCCCTAAATTCGAATTTGACTTCAAAGGTATTCTAAATAACATGTAGTTAGTAACGATCTTGGATTAGTTTTGAGATCCAAACTTTTAGGAATTTGTTGAGGATATTTTGGATCCTCATTTATTAGTTGTTATGGAGAAATCATGTATAAATAAGAGTTCTTTCTCCATTCTATGGGAGGACTCTTAGAGAAATAGTCCAATTGATGATGGAATAAAGCTATACTCTCATTTTAATTCAATTAGATCTTAGTTTTATTATTTTATTTTTGTAGCATGATTTTATTTATTTTATGTTGATGTAGTTATAATTTGTTGCTTTGTTTCAATTAGATAATTTTGCATTTCTCATTATGTAGTTTCTTTTTGCAATTTTACTTCAATGCATAGATAGAGATTTAAATGTTTATTTTACAATAATTGAGCTTAATGCAATAATGTTATTTACTCCATTGGATCATAAACAATAACTTGTATTTGGCAAGGTTAGCTTTTAGATTTTATTTCTGCAATTTACTTTTCTGTCAAATGTGTTGTGAACTTAGATTTAGAATTTACTTTCTCGCACAGTGTGAACGTAGCATTAGAATTTACTTTTCCCGCAAAGTGTGACATAGTTATAGGATTTACTTTTCTGCAGAGTGTGAATGTAGTTTCAGAATTTACTTTCAAGTGTGAATTTAGTTTTAGCATTTACTTTCATGTCGTGTGTTTTGCTTTCCTGTCGTGTGATTTACTTTCTTGCAATTTAGTTTCAATAGTTCTTTAGATGGTTAGTTCCTTGCCAAGACAATATAACTGCTCATACCATTGTTTGTAAGTAAGGTTATTGAACTACAACTTCAAGTAGATAAACAAATGTAAGAGGAGATTGTGGTTTGCACATACAGTGCATGGTAACTTGCAAGTTCTCAACGAAGCCTGGTTTGACAATTAATGTACACTTCTTAGTTTCTTTCTAAGTAATTAGAAGGCAATTAAAAAGCCCATCATTTTTGCGCCGTTGCCAGGGAGTTACCACAACCATTGTCTTTTTTTGCTTGAGTAAATTTTCTTTTCGTAGTGAGCTATTTATTTTTTCATTATACATGCATATGTTTCTTTTTAAGGATGGAGGCGCAAAGACAAGTAAGACGCAAACACGACCTCACTATTGCATTGCTATAGTGTAATAGCCAGTCGCAAGTCTCTGCAAATCTGAACCATGTTAATAATTTGTGCAATAGTAGTAGATTTGTTTATGCCTTTTATTTTCATGAATAAAATCAAATATTCAAGATGATGATTATGTGGTGCAGTAAGAGCCACACATATTACTAACTTGCTTTTTCTGCATAGTGTGAATGTAGTTTCTGAATTTACTTTCAAGTATGAATTTAGTTTTAGCATTTACTTTCATGTCGTGTGTTTTACTTTCGTGTCGTGTGATTTACTTTCTTGCAATTTAGTTTCAATAGTTGTTTAGATGGTTAGTTCCTTGCCAAGACAATGTAATTGCTCATACCATTGTTTGTAAGTAAGGTTATTGAACTACAACTTTAAGTAGATAAACCAATGTAAGAGGAGATTGTGGTTTGCACATACAGTACATGGTAACTTGCAAGTTCTAAACGAACCCCGGGTTGACAATTAATGTACACTTCTTAGTTGTTTTCTAAGTAATTAGAAGGCAATTAAAAATCCCGTCAAGTGTCCTTGCCCATCATGGACAGATGGTTGCCTACCATAGAAAAACATAGTTTGCATTAAATACCTCACATATATCAAGGAGCTCTACTCCATTGGTAAGTGCTTATGATAATCTAAGCACTGCATTTTGGGCAAGTAAACAATTATACATATCGACCACAAGCTATCCAATTTATGTAGACACAAGGAAAATTGTGGAATGACCACAACCAAAAGTGGTCCATCATCAATTGTTGCATTGACCAATTGATAAACTCTTGTGGACATGATACTTTAGATTGTACCCAACTGTATGGCATCGATTCTCACTTTGTTGGTACATATAAAGAAATGGTTGTAAGAAAACATTTTCTGAATTTCACCTATAGGATGGAATCCATGCCATCTAGTCCATCTTTTCATTCCTTCAATAGAACATGAGGAGATGATTTGGGAGGCACATTAGAGTTTGGTGGAAAGGAATTTTTAGACAGTTCCAAACCTGTCAAAGTACTTCTATTAGTCCAATATCCCCAAAGATTAATAATGCATACATCATATCATGTACTATCTATGTTATTGACAAGCCAATTATTAAGAAGAAAATAATGTCCACTCGTTACATAATATTGATAAACCTTGGGAGCTAATCTCCATGGACTTCATGACTAGTTTTTTCTCAACCAAGCATGGTCACGAGTGTGTGTTTGTTGTTTTCTATAAGTTATCCAAGATGGTAAATTTGGCACCCCTCTAAGAAGCACATTACAATAGAAAGTATTGCTAAGCTCTTCTTAAAGAATGTGTGGGTTGACTTTGGATTACCAAAGACCATAGTACATGATAGGCACAATAGGTTCTTGAATCTCTTTTGGCCTTGCCTTTGTTCCATGATGGACATGATAGAACAATGTACATGCCAAGGTAGTCTTCAAGATGATCATACATATCCTTATAATGTACAACTCAAAACATCCATTTACATAGGATGATAGTGTGATTTATGTTTCACATAGCTATAATAGAACTCTTCATAATTATGTTAGGCATATCCCCTTCTAGGTGTGATTATGGTTCTAATGATTGGCCCTAATTGATGTCACTTTTCCCATTACATCAACACAAGTATCTTCCCATGCTCATAAATAAGCAAAAAAAAAAATTGGTTTTGAAACAAATGAACACATTTAATGATAGGTAGATGACATCCTATATCAAAGTTGTGGCAAGCACAATAAATGACATGATCACTATTAGGTTCAACATCACAAGGTTGGTAACGAGGTGTTATTTCACTTGCAAAAATAGCAACTTATAAGACCCAATAAGTTGATCAAACTGCTCGCTATGAACCATATGCCATCACTAGGTAGATGGGTGATAATTATTTTTAGCATCATTTTTCCACCTTCCCTTGGCTTTCACTTTCATTAGGGAGGAGTTGTTGCAAGATGGGACAAGGGTTTTTGAAATCATGATTAGATGAGTGGTTTGAAACACATTTTAGAGTTTTCATTAAATAGGAAGCCGAGTTGTGAGGGAAGGATATTTAAGATTGTAGATATATAGTTTTGTATTAGAGCAAGGTCCTATAAGTGGACATCCCAATGAGTCTCTATCAATGGTTACAACCGATTGAGGAGGCACAGAAATACATCTAAAAGGTGGAGAATATAGTAGAGTGGAATATCTACAACCTAGTTTTGCTTTGGAAAGTAGATTCCTGATAACCTAATCAATGGATTTTGGGGTGAAAACAAAGGTAGAGGAGTTTCTTGTAGATTTCGTTGTAGAAGCCTACTAATGATATTCAAAGCTGGAGGAAGAGTTGAAGTGGGGTGTGAGGGTAAGATTGGTGAAAACAATCTCAACCTGGATCAAAATACTATTGGTAAAGGAGAGTATGTTACCTTTTGAACCCATTAGTATGGCAACGTCAAAGTCTTGCACCATGGGGGTGATTGGAGTGGATTTGACAATGTTGAGGGTATAGAAGAGACAATATCATGGGGGGATCAAGAAATAGTGAGAGGGTTGAACATGTTCTAAGAGAGGCATAGATCATAGATCGATGTTGGCTTAATTGTATATGTGTAGTTAAGAAAAAGAGTGAGCAGTTAGAGAGGGAGGTCATCAATGAGGGAATAAATGGAGGAAGATTACAAGAGTTGAAGAAACTCAACAAGTAAAGAGAGTTAGCCAACCAATGGTTAAGATATTGAAGACTGACAATGGATGGGATTCCAATGAGGGGGTAGAGCAGTGAAGGGGCCAAAACCATGTTCCCTTTTACAAGCAATGAATAAATGGGAACACTCTCTTTTGGGGAAGGAGGTTGTGATCCACACTGGACACCAACCACTATAGTATTTGTAGAGATGTACTAAAACTATAGTATGCAAGGAATTCTATGTGTATTAGATTTATACAACAGTCCCATCTAGTAATAAAGTACAAGAAATGAATTACAAACAAAGAGACATATTTGTTATCTAGACCACCCCCACATCAAATTGTAGTTGTAGGGACAATAATGAATATTGTACCCCACAACCATGAAGTTTTGGGAGAGTAATATCTAAAGGATGCATGCTTTGAAGATGTGTTTTATCAATTGATATAGGGAGAAGTTGTTTATTCAGAAGAAGAATACCATCTTCAAGGTGGAATACTTGATAAATTAAACAAGTTGTGCATACCACATGAGAGAAGGATTGTGTTTATCAAATAAGTTCATACTTCCAAAATTGCTGGAAATTCAAAAGTGAGAAATACTATGGAGAATTTAGAGAGAAGTGTTTATTGGCCAAATATGCAAGAAATTTTTGTTAAGTACATAAGAAATTGTGTCCTTTGTAGTACTAGCAAACCAAGCAACCAAAAACTTGGGTTCTACATACCATTACCAATTCCCATTCATCAACAGGATCAAAAGAAAAAATCTAAAAGTGTAGTAGCGGTTAGATAAGAGTCACAATGAGTACAAACTTCTCCATGATTGGTATAGGATTGATCACTCCTATTTGTATTAGTTGAACTTTTATTTGGAATAAAATATCTAGTTTGGCTTCAAACTTGTCAAGTTCAAAAATCAAACATCTTCACTAAGTGAGCTATAAATATAATTGATACTTTGCATGGGACATTTTTGACATTTAACATAGCATCCATCTTGTACTTTCTTAGATTTTACAAAGGACTTTTTTGTGGTTCTCCAACTTCTGCAAATTTCTTACAAGCACGATTCATATACATACATCAATAATATAAGTGCCATGTCCAAAGTTAAATAGGAACTTGGTGGTTTTTATCTGAGTTGATATACATCATTCTTTGATACTACTTAGATCTCTTATTGTCAACTCTTCATATATATTTTTATTGTAATTTATATGTAAATTCCCTTTTGGTAGTGGGCACAAGATGGTGGGGAACAATGTTTCATTGCGTACAAAATGGCTGCCATATTGTTTTGAATGATTTCAATTATATTAATTTTTTGAAGGTTGGATTTTTTCTAAAATATAAGAGCACACTTTACATGGATTAAACTTAATTACAAACTACAATTCAATTGTGTTACAGAAATTGGGAGGAGTTACATTGGAAAATATAATTTTGACAAGAGGGGACTATGTTGACCTCCTAATTAATGGTTAAGTTATCGTGCTAGGAAGGGTCGAATATACAAAGACAAACTTATTATGGTGGAGAAAGGATTAATGTAGGATATGTTATGGTTTTGATAATTGATGTCATTGAACTACATTGATTGTGGAAGATGTTGATGAAGAGGGCATACATCCACGCAAGATCATGGATTTGAGGCATAACAGAGATAATTCAAAATCTTGAAGCATGTGTTAAGTGTTATGGGTAGTACATTGATTTTTTTTTTTGAGCAAATACTAAGTTTCTTTAATTTGGTGTACAGGTGCAAATGTCTCTTCTGCATTTTCTATTGAAGACAAGGTAGATCTTTTGCAACGTGGAGTGAAGGTAGATCTTGTAATTATATTTTTCAATTGTAGTTGCACTAATTATTATAAAAATAAAATCAATGATTTGAATGGTGGTTCAATGTGTGCATGTAAGACTTACTTATTCCATAAAAATAGAAAAAATCGTATTAGATTGATGTATATGTTAACATATCATTAGTTTGTTCACTAGAATGGGGCCAGTGTAACTCTTTGTAGAGTTCCATTTGTATACAAATGGAAAAAAATGATAATATATAGGAATTACATGATTTTTTGAAATGCTTTTAAATAGTATGTTTTGGCGTCCTTAAGTAATGAAGTGGAGCTATGTTAATGTCATATCCGTGGTTGCAGTGCATATGGGAATTGATATAATTCGAAAGATGTTGTTGATCTTTGAAATGGAAGGAGTGTTCTTCTCATGATACAATAGAGATGAACCAAATTGTCAAAACATATCTCGATAAAGGCCTATAAAGGAGAAGACCAAGATATACTTGGCTTATGCAAGTTTTATTCCCCTTTCTTAAGACACTTTAGTGTATCAAAGAGAAACATGAGTACATTAGAATGTTCAATACAACATCAACTTCATTGTAATAGATGAAGTTGTTTTTTCCACAAATTTGATCACAAGTACATTCCATTTTTTCAATACGACTTGGAACCTGGCTAACCATTAATGTATTTATTTACTTATATGCATTAATACTCGTGTATAAAAGTGAAATTAAAATTTGAAATAACGATGCAATTCTTACTAAAAATTAGAATCGTTTACTTGAAAATAAATGCTAAGTGGACTATTCATGCTAAATTAATACAAAATGGGTCATAGGCAATTCAATTGAACCTTTTGAACTATTTAGGATATTTGATTTCTCAATCCAAAACTTTTCATAAATTTGTGTACTTAAATCAATTAATATTTGTAAGTGCATTCATATCTTATTGTAAACCAATATGGAACATCCACTTAATGAGTTTTAATTGCTTATAATATGCATTAATATGGATCTATAAATGTGAAATGTATTTTTGAAATAAATTTTTGTTGTAATTAAAGTTGCATTTCTTAGAAATAAATTAATTCATAATGAGTGATAAGTGGACTATTCAAAGTCATTAGAGATGTGCCATAGATGGATTATGTTTTTGAACTTTTTGAACTCTAAGGCATTTGATTTCATTGTCCAATGATATTTTTTTCTAAAGTTGTATTTTTAAATAAATTGAAATCATTATATGCCAATGAGGCACACAATTATTTTATTGACTTTTAATTAATTAAATGCATCAATATGAGAATAAAATGTGATATATAAATTTTGAAAAAAAAACTATATATAAACCAGTATGATGTGTTTTTTTGTAAAATAATTCTTAGAAATTCTTGATAATGAGTGTTAAGTCGATTATTCATGCTAAATTTGGGAGATGTGTCATAGATGAATGACTTCAAACTCTTCGGTTTCCTCGAATATATTAGATAGAGAACCTCTTGCAACTGTTAGCATGAAATTAATATGTTTGCAATTTCATTGGATTATTTCTATATAATATATCTCAATGTCTCACAATTCTTAACATTTAACAAATTAGGGATATTCATGCATGCATCATTATTTATGACCTATCCATCTAGTTCTAATTGAGACAATATTTTCTCTTGAACGCTTGAATACTAAAGTTTTACTAGAAGTAATAAAGAAAATTCTAATTGAGGAAATAGTTTCCTAGATTAATCATTATACATGGGAGAATCATGTGTCATAGATGAATGTCTTTTAATACACACTTAATCTTGAATATCAATACCTTAATTGATAGTTGATTTCCAGTTACTTTATATCATTAATAATCAAAGAACTTGGGGAAATATACAAAGTTCGACTAAAATCCATGAAAAATGTGTTTCAACATCTATCTCTTATCTAATACATTTACAATTCATAAAAAATTTCTCCTCTTGGGGAAAGTATTGCTCAAACACAGTTTTTTCTACGGTTGGTTGGCACTATTACAACAAGTTATTCGTTTTGCAAAATCAACAATGTTGACAATGATAGATTGATAGTCCCATGCTTCCTTATGTATTGCTCTTTGAATACGTAGTTGCCTCCAATGCTCACTTGTTTGGGTTAGTTGCCTCTTAGAGGCCACTTGTTTATTTCAGTTTGTGACATTTCCCATCATAATGGATCAACTTGAATCTTCATTTAAGCACTCTCAGTAAATGAAATTGGCTTTGAGTGGAGATAGATTAATGGAACCCAACCTTCTTTAAATACCCAAAGTAATGATGCCTAGCATTAATATAAATAAGAGATTTAGGATTTAGGTTCATATATTTCTTTCTCAGGCCACCTCCACCACCGAACACCACTATTGAATGATCACTTCCTCCCTTGTGCTTCCTATTTAAGACACTAAGAGGTAGGAAATTTAACACAAAAATATATTACTAAGCTTTTAGTAGAATTTTTTCAACTTAGACAATGCAAATGAGGCACCCTCCCTCCACTTATGAGACCCTCACAACACCACTCCTTATTGTGGGAAAGGGGGAACTTGGAGTCGTTAGGAATAAAATTCAAACATTGAGTTTGGTCTACTGTATACAACTATAATATCATGGTTGGTTATCAAAATTATTACTAGTATGACTTTAACCCCGATTGGTTTCTTATAATAGATGCCTTCACACTCCTATTGTGTATTGATACTGTTGTACTTAGTGGTCCTATGTTTGACATGTTCATGGTCAGTGGTTGGTTTCAAGACATTACTAACAATTTTTTTATGTTATCTTATCTTAACTTAATATGATGATTTACAAATAAATCAATGCTGATGAAGTCCTCATGTTTTACCTTCCATTTATGTTATCTTATTTTCCTATATAACATAATTTGATAGTATAAATCTTTCTACTATTTCAGTTACCTAAAATATAGATAAAGTATGTCTTGCACTATTATAGTATGCAATTATGTGTGAAACTTCATTGGATTATTCCTTTATAATATATCTCAATGTCTCAAAGATATTAACATTTAGAAAATTAGTGATATTCATAGATTCATCATGATTTATATCCTCATATAGTTCTATTGAGATGTAATATTTCATTTTGAATGCTTGAATACTAAAGTTTTACTTGAGCTAATTAAAAAATATTAATTAAGGAAATAGTTCACTGGATTAGTTCTTCCAAATTTAATGGAATAGTTCTTTAAGTTATTTTTTCTAGATTTAATAGAATATATATTTAGAGATTAAAAAAACTCAATGTGGATGAAGTCCTTGTAATAGAATACTTCCAAATTTAATGAAATGTGTGTTTAACTCTTATGTAACCAAATAATATAACTTTAACCATAAGTTTGTTAGTGCCTCAAAAATTGCCACTACTTGACAATCAAAAAAGTGTTAAGCAAATTCAGAGAGTAGAAAACTCAACAAGGTCAAAATCGCTAAAAATCTCTTTGAAACAAAATCTAGCAAAAGATGAAGACTTCTACAAAGTTGCATGGTTTCAAGTTGACCATAAACTAAGCACAAAAACAATTGTGTATGTTCTCTAAAAATGTAAACAAGCATAATCCCATGTCTTCTACTTAATTGGTGGTTTTAGGAAGACCATAAACCATATCATGAACAACGTTGCATACGTGTTTCCCATTTGTTCACAAGTTCACAACAAAAACTTGGAGCCTAACTTCAATCTGTAGATGTTATTCCCTTGTGTCACGAACAAGTTATCAACTGCATTAACGTCATTCGACTGCATTAGCTTCATTCGAGTGTTGAAATGTCTCAACATAAACAACTTCAAAATGATTACTTGGTCTCACATTCACAAACTACTGAAATTTCTCACAGGTTGAGAATGGTTTTTCCTTTGTTGCAAGTCTTCTTTTCAACATTTTATAATAATCCAACTCAATAATAGAAAATTTAAACTCAACAAAAAGATGTTGGATTCAATCAATAATGCACCCAAATACAATCATACATCGATTCAATAGAATAATGATACTCACAAACACAATAGTAAGCACCAAAACCTTGCAAAAACAAAAAATGCAAGTAAAAATATAAAAATATTCTAAATAGGCACAAGTTCAGAAAAAAGGTCTTGAATTGCTCTTAAAATCTTGATGTTGGAAACTCTGTTTTAATTTCTATGACAATGGTTGCAATATTCAATATGAGCTTATAGACAGTTGTGACTCCTTTAACTTGGCAGATCCAACTAGCAACACACAAAACCGTGGATATGGTGGTCTGTTCATTGTCGAGCATGAATCCCATTCCCTCTACTATGATCACCGTCACATAAAGCATCATGCAGACCTCTTGTTGGGTTTATTCCTTACAAACCTTGTTTCATTGTTCAGTACCTGAATGCTTCTCCTTAGGTTCTCTCTCCTTCAAATAGTGCATGTGGGATTCCACCAATGTAGACTGCAAACCTTACGTGCAACTTCCGGAAACCTCCATATATATATATATATATATATATATAACGTCATAGAGTTCTTTCTGCAGCAGGCCTTTCTACATTCACGTGACAGACGCGGACTGGGCGAGTGGCTTCACGTCATAAAAAAAATCAAATATTAATAAAAAATTCTCACAATATATATATATATAGATATATATAACGTCACAGAGTTCTTTCTGCAGCAGGCCTTTCTACATTCACGTGACAGACGCGGACTGGGCGAGTGGCTTCACGCCATAAAAATAACAAATATTAATAAAAAATTCTCACCAACGAGAGATTGCAAACAGAAAGGTGGCTCCCTCTTCATTGACAACACATAGAACCGTGGATCTGGTGGTCTCTTCAACGTCCAGCCTCACTCCCTCTACTATGATCATGGGCATATCAAGCATCGTGCTGACCTCTTGCTGGGTTTCTTCCTTACATACCTTGTTGCAGTGCGCAGTATCAGAATGCTTCTCCTTAGAAGTCTCTGTGTATTCGTTAAACAACCAATTCAAGAAAACTCTCTAAAAAATCCTTCACTTTGATACCAAGTACTGTTGGAGAGGACACAGCTATTAATGAAAACCCTTCCACGATCCATTGCCAACTGTTAATGAAAACCCTCTACAGGTTTCCAAGCATTGGATCCAGAAAATTATAAAGTGGATCGATTGTGGCTTAGAGATTGCATTGAGACATCATTGAAGCGCTTCATTTGTGGTTGCTCCCAATCACTAACAAACCTACCCCATTAACGTTAATCCAAGTAATGTATGGATTAGAAAATCGATCTTCAATGTTTAATTCAATCACATCCTTTGAAACCATGTGGCTGATAATTCTCTTAATTGAATATCCCATTGATATGAAATCTTCGTCGTCCATTATTAATCAGACATTACAAGGTCGCGATCTACCTCCAGGGGAAATTATCCTTATAGACGTCTAATGGCGTAATAATCATAAGAAGAAGAAAACAACAAAAACAACACCAATAGGTGTATATATCTTAAAATGTGGGATGGACTACCATTAAGTGGTAACTCATGCATGGATTGACGCATGGATAACTCACTCATGCATGGATAAATGTAGTGACAAAAAATCATTTAACTAAAGAAGGTAATAGTTAGTTAGGGAATAAACAATAGGTGATTGAGAAATAAGCATGAAGAACAAGGAACATATAAATCGTTCATGGCACTTAACTTGTGACCTATGGGTTTTCACTGGCCACAAGTTAATTGGTTGTGCTAGTTACAACAATAGGTGTTTATATCTTGAATTTGGGGTGGACTACCATCTATGTTTTTCCGAGAATGAAGGAGGATGAGACAAGTGTACTCTTGAGATTGATTTTATGGGCATTGTTCAAATTCCAAATAAACAATTATAAAATAAAGAAATATAAAAAATAACTAGTAGTTGATGCATGGATAACTCGTAGCTCATGGATGGATAACATATAGACAACCCATTTAACCATAGAAGGTAACATGTAGTAGGTAGGTGAGGCATGGAGAAGAATAGATGATTACAACTAAGCATGGGGAAAATGTAGGAGATAACATCTTCATGGAACTTAACTTGTGACATGTCGAAGTTCACCGACCACAAGTTAATTGGTTGTGTTAGTAATAATAATAATAATAATAATTCACCAATCATTCCCCACTCGGTACAAGCCATAATTTTAAATATGTTTCCAAAATTGATATATATCAATCGAAGTATACAAGCCATATTATTAATAAATATGGCTTCCTAGTTATTTATTTTTATTTCTGCTATATGAAGATGAATAAGGGCACTCATCTTTTAATTTCCTTGTTGGATGAGGGATTGGTTGGCATGACCCTCTCCCTAACCAATGATTGAAACCAATTAGACTAGGTCAATGATGTTATGCGTACAAAGACTATATTGTGGGCTTTTGTATGAGTTTGTTGTTGTCACATGGTTCTTGGCCTGTCTTGGTGGGGTTGGGGTTTGAAAGATGCGTGGTGCTTAAAATGATTTATTGTGGTCTCTTTTGGTAGGTTCTCTCCACACAAAATTTATCTTGCAAACATTGTCATGCAAGTCTAGAATAACATTGTTAAGAGTTGTAATCTCAATGGTCCTAAGTTGGTCAGTTAGTTGAGTCAATGGTCCTAAGTTAGTTGAGTTAGGTCGTTTGTTGACCCATGGTTTACACTGGTTTATAGTATTAGCCAATGGTTTTGATGTTATGTGAAACTATATATATGTGAGCTTAATAATCAGAAGGTAATCAATATGTCCGTTTATGATTCTGCTCTATTCTGTGTCTCTGCAGACTTTATCATGGTGTCAACTTTCCCTCCCTACAAGAGTGAGGAGGAAATTTGACATAAAAGGGTTATCTGGCCTAGAAGAGATACGAGATAGGAAAGTACTTGGGATAAGAAAGTTTGATTATTAAAGAATGAGTTTTCTAAGTGTGAGGAATGAGACGGGGAATTCTAGGCAAGGAGAGAAATCGGGCTTGCTCAGATGTAGAAATTCTTCTCAGTGAAAAGGGAATTGGAAAGTGTTTAGGTAGGAGTTTGATTCATTTGTGCAACAGTTAGATCCACCACCCATTCAAACAGTTGGTTGTTGAAACAATGGATGATGGTTACAATGGTAATTTCGAATTTACTTTCATTCTTCTTTCTTGTGAGGAGAAAGTCACTTATAATTTCGAATTTACTTTCATTCTTCTTTCTTGCGAGGACAAAGTCACTTATAGGATATTTCCTATTTTGTTCATTCCTTCAATTGCTCCTTTACATAGAAATGCTAATTCCAAGTGCCAATTTGTTAGGGTTTTGTTATATCTTATTCTGTGCAGCATTATAGCGCAATAAATTTCAATACCAATCACCAACTTGATTGGCTTCTCCAACTAGGGTAATTTCTACCTGTTGCTTATTCGGTTTCTCTTTCCCATCCCAATTATTTAGATACGCACTGCAATCGATTTTTTTTCCATGTTTGTTAATTTCCTCTCTTCTGTCGGCTATCTATGGTTCCTTCCTTGAATGCTATTTATTTACCTATATAATTCACTTCTAGGATAGGGTAGGGGAAATAAATCACACATAGGTCAGAGGCTTTATCTCTCTCCACCGAAAATCAACTCCCCACGCTTCAAATTTGAAGCCTTCAATGCCCTTGAATCAACTCACCACTATTCAAATTTAAAGCCTTCAATGCCCTTTATAGAAGGTTATAACAATTTTTTCCCTGCAAAAAGAAAAGTTTTGTATTGACTTCCCAATAATGAAATTGACCATTATTTTGCAACTTTTCAATTGAAATGATACTCCATTTTTTTCCTCTGAATGTTGAGAATTGAAGGTTAAGAAAAATAAAGGCACCAACCGAATAGAGACTTCCACACATTCCATGAGTATTATTTATAAAAATTTAAATCACTATGAAACTTTAAATTTTTTAAAATTAGGTTTAAATATTATTTCCATGTTACATGTAGCTTATTCCATCTAGTTGCTCAATGCTCAAATCCAACACATCCACAACACATAGCTTAATTTTCATTCTCTCGGATAATTTTAAAGTGAGATATGAATTCATAACGTATGGATAAATGTGCACAACAAACTTAATACTGTATTAAAGTCAATAGTGAAAGATGAGTATAACTATTTTTTATTCAAATATAAGTTCTTTATAAAAAAATTTAAATGAAAATAACTTTTTTAATGTTGATTAATTTGTTTCAATACAACAATAGTTGATTTTTTTTATAACATGTGACTTTGCAATGGGTTTTTTGTATCTCCTAGTAACAATACAATTACACTAGCACTAATTAAGCATATGTAGGATATTATTAATAATGAGATTGATACGATCTAATACTTTTAAATGTTTATTTTCTAGCATGGATACATTTGGGAAGAAGACTTAAATTCTCATTTCCTATGATCATAGGATGGTTGCATTTTGATTACTAATAATAGAATCCCATTTCTTGGATTCACGGATGGGAATTTTCTTTACCTTTGTAGGCCAAAAGCCATTAGGATATTGTGCGATCCTTCAAAATTTTTCTCCATGACCATGTTTGCAAATCCATATGTGGTTTATTGTATGCAACAATTATCACTTGTTGGATGGGATGTGTGCTATAATGTAATGTGGTTGTGATACTAGTCATGGATTCATGATTTAATCAACTATGGGTAGTTTGATAGTCTAGAGGCTTGGAGCGTAATTTAATGAGACTATACATCACGATATTAATGGAGGAGAATGGTACAACGATATTTCCAATCTTTGAGAAGAGAGTGCATGACACATGGAATTCATAGTTACACACACTTTTGGTATAGATCTATGCTACAATTTTTTGTTAGATAACTTGTCCAAAATGAAGGGACGTGAATGACAAAACTTATCAAAATAAGGTGGTTTGATAGTTCTTTCTCCTATCCACTCTTTTCCACAAGGCTATAATTAGTAATCACTTGGGACACATGATGCACCCATAAGAACGCATTAATTGAAAATCACCTCTAGTAAGCTGGTAGCCTCATAACAAATAAAGCATTAATTTACAATCTATTGTGGTAATCTAGTAACCTAGTGGCAAATAAATGCATTAATTATGGTTGTGTTTCGGTGGGCTATCATAGTTGAAATCCATCGACAACATGCCTTAAACTCTTAATGTAGCTTGCTATCTATTCTCTTAAATCCCGACTATTCTATGTGTACGGTGAATAAGTAATGTATTGATAGACAATGCAATAACATAATCTAGAATTAAATTGTGCATCAAATGATTACAAATTAGCACTATAATTGATTCATCATCTTCTGCACTCTTTACAATTAATGTAGGTGAATTATTGGAATTAGGGACCTAAATTTACAACTATGGTCAATCAAATGGTTATTGGAATTTCTAAATGTGATTATCAAAGTGGATTTGGAACTATGGTTAATCAAACGATTATTGGATTTTGGAAATGTGATTATGAAAGTTGAAAGTTTGGAATATAGATGGTTTTAAAATTTAAAATTTTGTTTACCATTATTCTAATTTCCAAACCCATAGGTCGTGCTTAGGTTGTTCCTACGTCCACTATTACCATTGATTCTAGAGCTTATTTCAAATTCATAATTATACCTTGTTTACATTTTAGTACATGCTAGAGTCATGGTAGCTTGATAGGGGATGGATCTCATGCTAGGGATGAGGTAGCCTCGGGATTCAATCAAGACTCGATAGAGTTAGTTGGTTAGGTAAGAAAACAAACATAATTTTCAAGGCTCATGTTGGACCAAGTGCCTTGATCACATTCTGATCAATACTTACTTTATCATTGAGAAGTGAGACATGGATATTTATGTTGGTAAGCAAGTTGGTGGGTAACTTCCTCTTTTGTTGGGTTTTTGAATGGTTGATATGGAGACTTGAACGAAAGAGTTCATCCATTTGTCTTGAATGGCTCCATTGGTATTTATACAAAGATGAATGTATTGCTCAAAGGCCCCCAAAAATCATGAAAGGAAAACTTGCCTAATGACTCGATATCACCATCGGTGTTTGCAAGAATCATGATGGACTAAGCTTTTCATTTGGCATGCCAATTAAGATTCAAGGGGAAGAGGTACCTTAAACTATTCATATCGAAATCACAAATTTGAATTGGAGTAGCTCTTCACTCTTGCTGAGTGTGCTTCCACTATTAAGTTCAAGCCTTGTTCAGTTTGTTTCCACTATCACCATCAACTCCTTCTTAGGATAATTCCAACCTTTCTTTCCCTATTCATTCGTAAGGTATATCATACCCTCTTTAGATGCCAGGGGATTTTCCTTAGCAAAATGACACATCTACCGCAACACCACTAGTCCACCACCAACCTGCATGTAAGTGCACATTTCCACTAGAGACATAAAATAAACCTTCCCTAATGATTATTTTCTCAATAGGATTATGTCTCTCCTGTGGTTTGTAGAGAGAAGCGACATAAAGGGATTCCTTCCCTCAATGGAGCTAAATACTAGTTTTTTTTGTTCCTCCTGAATGATTTTTCAGGTATGTGCATCATGAAAATAGTTTTTATCTTTTGTATTTATTGATCTTTATATTTATTGGACATTGTATATAATGTATTTCATTTTCATCCAACCTTAATTTTTATGTTACAATTTTTTTATTAGCTTCTTTCTTAATCTCAATTAGTTATACTTGTTTTTTCAATTGATTTTTTTATATTGCTAAATATTTTTTATGTTTCTATAATTTTCTCTATATAGATTTTTGGGTTATTTGGGTAAGACCTTACTTATTAAAAACCATAGAATAGAACTATGCAAATTTTATCATTATATTGATGAATTTACATTATTTTTAATATAAATTGAAATTTTGATATAAAAAAAGATTCAATATATCATAACCCTTCAAAGTGAAATAAGACCCTACTGTTCAAATGTGATCCATGCAACGGAAAAACTATGCAAGTGCCAACAAATCCATGTTCTCTCTTGTGGTAAACTTGAATTTATTGCTATAATAATCCTAATTCATCACATTCATTTTTGTTAAATTACCATGCATCTTTTCGACAGCTACCAGTCTAGATTCTAGTGTGAAGGACATATTTCTTTTGAACTGAGGTCAAGGAAGATACGAAGAAAAGGGTAGGTACGAAGTACATTTATTTATTGAACATTGCACACAGCTGTGCGAAGCGTAAATATTCTCATTTCGATCGACTTCCTCGCGGAGTCGCGAGTCACGGCTGTAACAAGTAAAACCATAAATACTTTCCTACGTAGCAATTTGTATGGTTTTTATTTATTCACTGTATGCAGTGGCCCTCACGCAAATTGATTGACTGCGTTAAAATATAGCAAGTCCTAACTATTAACCACTGAAATCGTTGTTACATTGGCTCCCACTTTACCACACAATTTTTTTTACTGGATGGAAAGCAGTGAAAAAGATGCGGTTTGGGCACCTATGGGCTCTTTTTTTGTTTTGTTTTTATCTCCTGCATGTTATCCTTAATAAATCTAATAACAATCATATGTATAATATATAATCATATGTATAATATATATATAATATATAGTATTCATTTTTTTCTTTTTTTAATTCAGATGCTCTTTCTAGGTTCACCTTCTAAGAGAGGGGATGTCTCATGAATTTTATGGAATAAGTTGCTGCTTTTCTATTCACATAAAAGTTTATAATTACAACGGATCCCAAAGGTATCTATTTAAACGCTTTTAGATACTAAAACCTCATGCTTTATGCCTAATGCTTTAGGCTTTATGTTTTATGCTTTATGCAACCTTTAATTAAATTTAGCTTTACTTCTAATAATATAACTGACAAAAGCCAGAGGTAATTATTTTTTCTAACATTCCCCCTTAATTAAGACCGCTAAACATACGATATAATTGTTGCTAAAATATGTTGTTTGCAAGAGATTTCATAAAAAAAGAATGAGTGCTCAACTATGTCTCAGCTAGGCTTACAAAACATCTTCATCTTGACTTTATTTGCTGCAATGTGCTGATGCAACTCCTTTTGGTAATTGCTGCTCCCAACTTTGAATCTTTCAATGATTTTCTTCTTCTTTGTGCTCCAAAATTTAACTTTTTGCTGAGGCTTACCGAAGACTACGGACTCCTTCTCTTGAGTCCACATCCTTCCTTCCTTATAACCCCCTAAAACAATATAAAGTTTTCTTAGCACCCCTTAATGCAAGATTCATAAGATCTTAGTTTTTCAATCAATCTTGGGTTTTCATTCAATCTTGAGCTATAGACATTTACTATCATGCAAAGGTTTCAAACTTCATATAGTATCAGTATTCAAAAAGAAAATAGATCTCGTGCACAAATATATTAAAAATATATTCTTCTTTTAAAAAAAAACTTTTCCAAATTCTTTTGAAGACCCTTTCATACTTTCTTACTTTTTCATATAATCCAAAAAGAAAAAAGAAAAAGAAAATCCTTTTAAGTGTGGCGTCCATTCACCCTATTTAATAAAATATTTTATGAATCTTTATGAGGTGGACAAAAAAACAAACTAAAGAGGCTTCCTTTCTCTTTTTCTGCACGACTGGACTTCACTCCATCAATTTTCTTCTAATAGATTGTTGAACGGGTGGCTAGCTTCTCATGCGATTCGCAAGAAAAACATACCTTCAAACCCTCAACGGGTTTGACTTTCACTTCTCTGGATGGATTTCTTCAATGGAGACTTTCTCTTTCTTCAAGGCTCAGTGTGCCTCCTCGGCGTCAATGCACAATCGTTTCTCCACACAGGCTCACTACTGGCCTTGCCTTTCTCTAACCTGCGGATTCTTCACTTGCAAATGTGAATCTCCTTAATGTAGAAAATACCTTAACTGCAGACTCTCATGGCGGATTCTCTCACGCCTTCACTTCGTTAATGCTGGTTTTTCCTCATGGTCCTTTTCTCGTCTCATGGATTGGGATGGCTCCTCCTTCAACAGAGATCTCTTTCCTGCAGGAAGAATTGGCTTTCTACTCATGTGGATAGGGACAGCTCCTCAAGACTGTTGTCTCGGATCAGATTCTGTCTTCACAATTTATTTACACGAGCTTTCTCTCACAAATTTCTTCACATGGACAACGCACTACAAGAAAAAGAGCATTTTAGCCTTAGCACCACTATTTGTAAAGGATTTGGGAAATCCTCAATTTTCAAATAGTGGTGCAAAAGTGGTGATAATGTGGGGATATGCAAGTGGTTCTAAGATTTATGGTGCAAAAGTCATGTTTGTAAAAAAGTTGTTTTTGGTGGTAAATGAATATGTGGCACTCCATGGTGTATGGTACAAACCACCAAAACCAATCTTAGGTGGGTTGAAGTTTTGTGGTGCAAAACACCAAAACCAATCCAACATGGATTGAGACTTTTTGGTGCAAAACATCAATATTATTAATATTATTATTATTTACTATACCCAAACTTGTATATGGTGCAAAGCACCATAAAATAACAAGTGATGCAAAGTACCATAAAATAATAAATGCTGCAAAAAAATATAAATCACATATTATATATATTTATATATAATATGTGATTTATATTTTTTTTTCACCACACAAATATATATACTTCTTAACAAGGTTAAAAAATGTATATTAAAACATTTTCTTAAAGTTTATTTCGTTTTAATACATCATAAACAAAATTAATATTTCAGTACATTTAGTATATTCAATAAACTTAAGTGATGAGCCATAATTGCATGTCATTAAACATGTTGTTACACAAAACAAATCTAGCTTTATTTTATAATAGTATCTTCGCTAATACCCTGTTCCAAAAGATTATTACGGCTTCCATATTTAGTGGCTATTCAAAATAGCCCAAGCTTTTTTCCACTGCCATTTCACATCATCAATACTATTTTAATCAATACTTAAAAGTGATTGTTTTGGTTTTTCAAAACACAAATATTATTTTAATCAGCAATAAAAATTAACCATATTAATAAATTAATAATATAGCTTACTAATTTTATAATAACATGTTCACTAATACCTTGTTTAAAAAAAATGTTATATATTTAATAGCTATTTAAAATATACCTTTTCCAGTGCCATTTCACATCATCAATACTATTTTAATAGTACTCAAAGGATTGTTTTGGTTCCTCACATCACCAATATTATTTTAATGAGCCATGAAAATGAATAATTTGGTAGGATTTGTGGCTGACAATGACTCATGTTATTAATGATATATAGAGTTGGAAAATGAAAGCATTCTTCAACTCCGAGATACTCCGAGATAAGAATTTACACCAAGCTATTCCTCAAATTTCTCAGCAGGTTCTGGTCGACTCGGGATGGTACATAATTCTTTCTTTATGCGGGCGAAAAGAGAGGTTCTTACACGTTTTGGCAAGTGGGTAATGATCTCAAAAACCCCAAATGAGTTTACAACATAATGTTATTACAGTAACAATTACAGTAACAACTATTGGAATTATTATTTATGTTGCATCACATGGAAACCACGTATCCAGGATCCAACATCCTTGTTACAACAATCACGGACGAGGAATCGAAGTGGACAGAAGAACAAGACAATGAGAAGACCAAAGCATAAGCAATGGAGGTTCTGAGAAAAATGTTTGGTGGTAGCATTCCTTAAGCACAGAACACTCTGGTTCCAAGGTGGTGGAATAACTGGTTTCAACGAGGAAGCTACACCAATTATCCAATTTGCGTAGACCCTAAGCACTTCGATGACATAAGGGTAAGTTGTAACACGATGACAACATCAAATCTGCATCTGCATTTTCGTGTAACATGTGCATTGGTCTGAAGAATCTTTAACAATGTCTTATGCATAATGTGATTTGACTGTAGGCACCTGTTGGCCCCAATTACTTCACGGGAGAACATACGAGCCAGATATTCAATGGATATGTACATGGTGGATACATTTCACTAAAAATGCCGAAAACTCGTGAACAATGTTAACAGATTTTGCCCTGTCTTCTTCATGAACATCAAAAAATTTAAATCTGTTAACCCTGTTAAATCTGTTAGAGTTAACAGATTTTGCCCTGTCTTCTTCATGAACATCAAAAAATATCGACAACTCTGCCTACATATCGAGTACATACAAAATCTGAACAACAAAATGAATATTTTTCCAAAATACCCAAATAGCATGGAATAGAAGTGTCTTCAACCCTGATGGTGCCTTTATTGTGTTTCCATCCATAGGATCACTGAGCCAAGTCACTATCAAGCATGCTTGTCTTACTGCTCTTCTCAAATGTGGTAGCTTCAACCTCAATTTTTCAGCACCCATGCGCACAATTATTGTCAATCTCCCAGGCTTAGTGTTAGGATTCAAAATTTCACATATTTTCACCCATTCAGCTCGGTCCATCTTATCACTGACCTGCATGAACAAAGTCAGTAATCTATGAGCTAAAATAACTATCCATGGCAATTGCAATAAGAGAGTTACCTTTACAAAGCAAAATGAACAAAGTCAGCAATCTATGACCGAAAATAAATATATGAACAAAGTCAGCAATCTATGAGCGAAAATAACTATCCATGGCAATTGCATTAAGAGAGTTACCTTCACCCTCTGCACCTAGTAGTTTTGACCCCTGTGCATGTCTGTAAAGGCGAAGGTATTTTTATATTAAGTGGGTCACAGCTATGCTGTATAATATTCTATAATTTACTTAACGACCTCCGTCCTCCCAGACCAATGGAGCCTACCAGACTGTAATAGCAGTAAGATCTATGGTTTAAGATCTCTGTAAGTGTTCAACAGTAACTTTAGGAAGGAAGTGAAGTGTTGAAATGAAAGGAGTCTGGAAGTACTTCAAAGATAGAGAGGAAGCTAAACAAAAGGAAGGTGGTTTATAAGAAGAAATTAAATTAAAGAAACATGTTAGGCTAAGAATTTAGAGATTTGTTGGGAACACAACTGAAATTAGCTATTTGCAGAAAAGAAAAGACCAGGTGATTGAGGTTTTAACAATTAAATCGAAGAAACTTTTTTATAGTAATTATTGCAGATGGGGCAGTATATGTGTAGTTACAAAAAAAAGTTACTTATGGTACCCATTTTTTTGTATTTAAAAAAATAAAATAAAATAAAATTTGGTAGATACTCCTGAACCTACAGGCTCAGGATCCATTCTCTTCACTGGAGCCATCGTCAAGCTTGTCATTATAAACAGATCCATCCCTTCCTTTTCCCAACAGATTTACGGGAATAAAACTACCATGGAATTTGAAGTACACAAATGATAGACAACGTTTCCATAATACCCAAAAAAATTACTGCCAGCTTTAGAACATCCCGCCCCATTAATCGTAACCTACAGAGCTTCCAGAGGATCTATGAGAAGCTTTGAGAGCATCAGTTTTCCACCCTTCAAGAAGAAAAGAATTACAAAGAATGAGGTGATGACAAGAAAAACACAACCAACAGCAATCCTAGATGCATTCCTTCGTCTGGAAGCCCCTGTAGACCCTTATGGAGATCCACCATTGTTGGTAGGCGGAGATCCAAAATCAATAACTGTATTGATAAACAGATTCTCCTAAGAATTAAGCCATACTTGTGTTCCAAATCATGCAATTGTTCAGGATTTGAGATGATTATGATTTGTATGTTGATTACCTCTCAAGATGATATTCGTGTTACGCATGGATATGCCTTTGATAAAGAGTCGTTATCACTGGGTGTGCTTCCAGGCCCCGTAAGCTTCGTTGCCCTTCCAATTAGTGTAGCACAGGTAATGTCTTGTAATATTAGTATTTAATGCACTGAAAAGTCAACCATGACCGATTGCTCGAGATTTGAGATTGTAGTATTGCTCTTTGTATTTAAATATCCTTTTAAAGTATTAGCAGAACTTTATTTTATGCTATCGCAGATGATCCAAGATACAGACAACTCGATCTTCAAGCTGTAATTCCTTTGTGTACATATTTTAAAAGGTATTAGTAGAACATTATCCATGTTATCACTGAAGAACCAACTGCGAGTTGTACCATATGCTCCCTGTATATACAAATTTTAATGTGTTAGTGAAACTTTATTCTCGGTTATTAATGAAGATCCAAGGTATGGAATGCTCGATATGCGAGCTGTAATATATGCCCTATGTATTTAAGTATTTAAATTTATTAGCAGAACTTATTTATGTTATCCCTAAAGATCCAAGTATAGACAGCTCGATCCGCGAGCGGTAATTTATGCACTCTACATTTATATACTTTAATTGTGTTGGCAGAACCCTAGGTCATATAATCTCTATCAAGAATCGGAACCAAGATGGATCTGCGCGATCTAAAATTTGATTACATATGTATTCTACAACCACAAACTAAATTTACCACTGGAAAAATCTTATTCTTTAGAGTAACTGTTTAATAAAATAAAATAAAAAATCCCTGATGGAAATTCACTATTGTTTATACCAGACGAACTACAGCCAAAAGATGGATTTAGATTTATTCCCCATAAAGAAGAAGGGAAGGACGTTGAAAAACAATCAATAAAAAAGGATAAGCTCAGATATAATGCAACCAAGTTTCCACACCGGACCTTCGAGTGGATCCGCTTATGTATACATCCTCAACACCAACATTGGGTGCAGGCACTCCGTTTTGGTAGAAGACCAGGTACTTGAAAATACTCTCTTTCGTCATTATCTTTTTGATAAATCTCCTTTTATAGGCTCCCAGGCATAATCCCGCTTTTCAGGAGTACTAAAAATGATATTGTATATATATTAATAATTCAGCATTTCATTTAATCTCATTTTAGGCGGGATTGATTCAGTCGCTGGGCGTGGCTACTCTGGGATACTCAGCTGCTTAGGTTGATGCCAATAGAAAAAAACCTGGAATAATTTCTTTATACTTCTGCACCCGTGCTACTGACTAGGACATTTAAGATCTTTGCGATTAACCACCAAGAATTTGTTAGTTTTGGTATAGGTTTAAAATCCTATTGATGATCGAGCAAAAGCTACAGTTGAACCTATTGAATCAGAACCACAAATAGCAAAAGTTGACGATTAGAGCGAATGCCCATACAGTAACGGACGAGAGGCTAGGACTGGAGGAGATGCAGGCTCAAATGGGGTATGTCCGGCGAGATGCTGCCACCCAACACTTCGAGTGATTTCCCATAGTGGGAGGCACCACAGTGGGAGGCATGGGAATCACACTGGGAGGCACCACAGTGGGAGGCATGGGAATCATCATCAAAGCGAAAAGATATATATGCGAAATGATGAAAACCCTAGCTGGAGGGTCAAAGACAGCGCTTTAACTAATCACCATGGAACCGTCAACTTCAGGACCTATATGGCATGATCAACAAGCGATTATGCAAAGATACAACAAGCGTCCCAGTTTTATATTACAGGTCTTTGGCATTGTAGTGTTTGATCAGCACTGGATAAAGATATGGAGTATTCCTATCCTTGATTGATAAATAATTATTTCAATTCAGAATATGTTGCAGCTCCCAAAATGTATCAAAACCTAACAGAAGATTTCATTTGTTAAACCATTATCGAACCCATTTAAGAAGTTCCAGTAAAAGGGCCATCGCCCAGTTCTTAATAAAAGGAGTGTTACAGTGCAACGAACATAAAACCCTACAATAACCACCCTTTATCATTCAAGCTGCAAGGGGTTTTCACCACACACGAATAAGGAGAGTCTGAGATACATTTTATTTTAACATACCTGGAGAAGCTATGTTAATCCCCTGTAGGAGCAACTTGAAGAACGCAGAAGGGTAGTCACCATTGCACATGTTAACAACCAACAGAATAGGGTTAACAAAATTGTTTGCATAAAGAAATAAATGGATTACCAATATGCTCAAATAAACCAGTTACAAGTAATAATAGGAAATGGGGATTACCACAAAATATATGGAAAAAAAAAGCTGCTGCTAGATCGACTGCTTAAGCAACAGAAAGGGCTGGCTCTTGAACCGGTACTTAGTAGGACTCTATTAATCATGCTTTTTATCCTGTTGCTCGTGCTTCATAAAGTAAGAACACTATTAATCATGCTTTTTATCCTGTTGCTCGTGCTTCATAAAGTAAGAACACTATTAATCATGCTTTTTATCCTGTTGCTCGTGCTTCATAAAGTAAGAACACTATTAATCATGCTTTTTATCCTGTTGCTCGTGCTTCATAAAGTAAGAACACTAGGTATGTACATCTTTACCTCTGCGGGTGGTGCTTTACCTGGAACTGCGTCTGAATCTACTGCTTCCTCTGCTACTGGCAATATTCCTGCTACTGATGAGCTAACTCAAGCCGAGATCTCGGCCTGAAACCTATGACATGTTTCCTGTACAACGAGGATAGAAACATAGTTAGAATTTAGGCAAACTTTGCCATTCCAGGAAAACAATCTAAAAAATTACTATACAAGTCTCATCCTTTAAATTGGAGCCGAGAGCCAAATGTTTGAAACAAACGGCGCCAATGGCAAGGTGAAACTATAAAATTTACCCACCGGTGTTGTCTTTTGCATGATTATGTTACCAATAAACAGGTTGCTAATTTGAAAAGTTAATGCACCATGATTGCTAATTTGAAAAGTTAATGTGCCATGAACAAAAGTGGTTATTAAAAATATTTTAACCCACGGAATTAGTTCTGTATCATCTACAGTGTTGTTTATACGTTTAATTAATGAGGGAATGTAAAATTTTGAAGCATGCTAATGCAACTTGACTTTCCTTTCTTATGAATATTCCATTAACAAATTAAACTTACCACATGCTTGCTTTTATTTGAAGAATAAAAGCAACATGGTTTAGTTTTTTTGTGAGAGGGAATGTAATGCTCGATCACTTGAAACCTAATTAAACCTTTATAGTCTTGCTAATTAAAAGTATGTTTTTCCTTACACATTCAATAATTTATACTTCGATATATATATTAAGAATTTAAATAGCTTTTGCATGGGAGGAAAGTGCAAGGGGTCATTTATGACCTCAAAGAAAATCAAGTAATACCTTATTCTTGGGGTTGGGTGAAGCATCTAATAACAAGGCAAAGACATTGTTAGCATATCAAGATATTGCCTTACTTCAGGAGAGGAATCGAATGTGAAACTATGATAATGCTTTTCAGACATATGGCTTTTAAAGTATTTTAATATAGGGGTATAAAGTGGACACTATCCATTGCATTCAGAAGAAATCTTACCAAAAACCTGTCATTTAATAGAAGTCATTCTAGGAATGGATGCGAGGGTCAATAGTCCAGAAGAAAAGAGCACTTTCATGAACAAAACCTCACAGAGGAGGAACCCACAAGTAATTAGCGAAAATATAAAATGTAGTCGAAATCAATACTACATTCCCAATTTCACCAAAGTCAAGGCCTAGTAAATGAATCTGTACACCTCACTTCCTAGTAACCAAGTTTCCATTTGACTGATGAATGTTGCATTTAAGATCACAAATGTAGTGTACAACTTCAATGATACCTATGTATTGGAGACAATGAAATACATATATAACCTAAGTCATATAATATCCGCAATTAATGCCACATATGATAGTGAAGAAGGTATCATGTGAACATTATGTTACATATAATATTTACCTTCGAAAATTATTTATCATATGCCTAGGGTAGTTCATAAACATGTTGTATACTCTATGTGTAATGTGTTTCACCTTAATGTTTGAACAAGAGACGGGGTCTAACCTTGTTTTAAATAAGCATTGAAAATAATTACACTTTCACCACCATCCTTTTGAACTTCTAGATGCTTTTTACATAGGGAATTAATCTTCATCCTGTACATTTATTAAACAACATAGAGATGTCAAATAGTACATCAAGCTTTATAAGACCACAAGGTGAACCTATGCATGAACATAAAGGTGCAAACTAGTATCAATGCTACAAGTAACTAAGGCAATGCAACATTTATCTAGATATGTGTATTCATACAAAACTATGGTGCAAGTATGATCTAAAACCATATAATTGTCGAGTGTTATAAACATCATAGAACAACACAAATGTATATGGTTCCATTATTGTGTAAAAATATAAAGTAACGTAGGTGGGTTAAGAGAGTTCTCCTAGTAAGTTCTACTAATAAGAAATCAAACAAACTTGTAATGGTGTATTCACAATTCATAAAAAAAAAACAACTACCATGCAATTGATCACTACATACAAAGGATGCAACACCTTAGTAGGTGAGTCTATGTAAAAATAATAATCCAGGTAATATTTACACTATTATTAAAAAAATAATGTTAAGAGTTTAAGTGATGTTATAGTCACCAAGTCATAAAATAAATGATGCTCAAGTGATAAAATGGCTCCAAACATAAAGGAAGAGGAGTGTTGTTCCTATGAGAGTATTCATATTTTTGTTGCAAGGTATGAAAACTACCATCTTGGAAAATCTAGAATCACAATTAGAAATTAGTATCATTGGTAGTAAGAATGGCTCCAAACATGATACAAGAATATTGTTGCATCTATATGAGAATTAATAGTGAAAGTGAAATTTGGAGTTACAATCAAAAGCAGCAGTCAATGGTGATTAAAAAATGGCTTCAACTTGTTGGAAGAAAAGTGTTGCATCTCTTACAAGCACTAATAGTTCTATTCCATGGTATGGAAGTTTCCATTTGGGAAAACATCCATAGTATGGTCACAACAGTACAATCATGTTTCGTCGGACTGGTTACAAATCACTAATGAAATTGATGGAAATGGATTCAAAAGGCCTAAAGGTAAATGGAATTGTTGATACAATTCAAGTTTTGTTTTATTGAGTTTACTTTCACTAATATATTGCTTTCCTTGATCATGGACCTCAATCCCTAGAACCTTCCCTTAGGAGCTAAGGCCCAAGTTTCATCCTTGACAATTTCTATATCCTGAGATATAAGTTTGGTTCTCCAAACCTGCAAAAAATGTCTGTATCCCCACTATAATCTCAATATTCCACATATAGGTGTGTGTAGTGGTCTAAGGTCTCATTCATAATCATTGAGTCCTCAAACTTACCTTTAGGGACTAAGGCCTGGGTATCTTCCCCCAACCATATACAGGGCCTTAAGACCAATCCTTGGTGTAAAAAACCTCCTATTTTTTTTTTAATATGCTCATATGGAGGTCATATATCCCCTCAAGAAATCATGTGTTGAGGTCATATATCCACTAAACATGTCCAAGGCCCGAAGGCCCCAATACCTAGATACATAGTGTCATAGTTACTACTCCAATGTCATGCATGGCGCTTTAGGTAGTGTTCATGGCTTTGAATGCTTCAATGAATTATGTAGGGCTAAAGGAATGGTTTTCTTCACTGGAACACCATTTCCAAGGCCCGGAGACACCTACATACTGCTCAAAACAAACTAACGACAATGACATTCTCAATCATACGCTAATGATATAGTGAAGAGGCAACATGTGGTTAGTGGAGACCACATCCTTAGCCTTAGATGGCTAGAATACTCCTTTAGGGATTAAGGATCATGTGTCCTCTGATGACCATGTCCAAGGCCCCGAGGCCAGTAACCTAGATATATAGTGCCATGATACCTCTATGAACTCATGCATGATTCCTTGATGCATTCTTCGTTGCTCTAAATGCCCCAAGAATTAATTTATGGCCAAACACATAGTTGACTTTCATGGAATATCATTCCCAAGGCCCTGACACACAGATATTACTAAAAACTATATAATTGCACTAACAACCTCGATCATAAGCTGATAATACCCTAAGGAGTCCATGTGTTGTTGGTTTAAGTATCCCTCTTATCCCTACATGGATAGAAGTTTCATTTAGGGACTAAGGTTGATGAATCCTCCCTTGACCATGTCCAATGCCACAAGTCCCCATGACTTGGATGCATAGTTCCATTGACACACTAAGAACCCATGTGTGGTGCTTTATGGCATTATCAATGGATTTGGATGCCTAAATAGTTACTTTATGGCCAAAGGAATTTCCCTATTCTATAGAATGTCATTCCCAAGACCCCAAGACACGTGTGTATTGCTTAAAAAAAACTAATGGCACCAACATCTCCAATCATAGGCCAATTATACCCTTAAGAGACCATGTGTGGTTGGTGGAGGAAAATTTATTAGACAATGATACCCTCATGAAGCTCAAGACCTAAAGGAATCTTCTATCCATCTAGGGCTAAGAAAGGTGTCTCCACAAACCACACATGGCCTTTTGAGGGTATCAGTGGACTATGATTGAGGATTTTAGTGCCGCTAGGTGATTTTGAGTAGTATGTACATGTATCAAGGCATTGGGAATGAATTTGTAGGGAGGAAGACCACATATTTTAACCTTCATAAATAATTGAGACATATATAGCCATGACCAATATCTCGAAGCACCACACAAATGAACTTTTCGGGGTATCCATTTCATTATGTATCTATGTCTTGTGGCCTTAGGGATTTCAACATGGTCAGTGGAAAATATATTTTCCTCCACCAACCACATAATAACATTAATATCCTCAATCATTGGCCAATGATACCCTCAAGAGGCTGGATGTATGGTTGGTTGAGGTCATCTTATTATCCTTGGATGGCTAGAATATTCCATTAGGGCCATAGGTTTATCTCTCCTCCCTTGAGCATGTCCAATGCCTGAATACCCCAATCCCCCAAGACATGGATACATAGTGGCACAAATATACATGCATGGTGCTTCAGGCATTGTCCATTTCTCTAGGCGCCTCAATGGTTTATTTAGGGACAAAGGCATGGTCATTTTCCTTGAAACGTCATTCACAATGCCCTAAGACATGTAGATACTACTCGAAATACCTAATGGAAATGGCATAATCAATCATAGGCCAATGATACCCTGAAGAGGGAATGCATGGTTGGTGGAGGAAATATTCTTAATGCCTCAATGTGTAATGACCCTTTTTCAAAATTCTATTAAAATGCCAATTTTTCCACTTTTTCCCCAATTTCAACCTTTGACTAGTTTAACTGTTTTGACCTCCAAATCAACCCAAATGCTTCCAAATCTTCTGTAGGAGTGTATGAATGGTATTTAGACTTGAATATCAGGTTCAGGTATATTTTATGTCCCTCCAAATACTGCTGCAAACTTGATTTGTATTCTAATCAATATAGGTAATTTTGACTAGTAATTTGTGCATCAAATCCCCCCCGGGTAACACTGCAAATGGCCTTCCAAATGCCTCCAAACTCCCACGAATTTATGAACAGAGGTATATAATGTGTTAAGTATGTGATTAAGGTCTCATATGCACCATTAATTGATTTTTAATATTGTTCTAACTCTCTCACATTCAACAGCAAAAACCCCCAATTCGACCCTTGGGGAAATGGCACTATTTCACCTCCCAATACAACTAAACTGAGTAAAAATGCTTCAAATGCTCAAGTACAGTACATGAAACTTGCAGAATACATCCATGTAAGTATATTGATCACAAATGTATTAGCGAATCATCCATCCATTCGAAATAATCAACATTATAGTGTCATACATCAATGCATTGGGGAAATGGACATTGTTTGCTCATTAATCAATAGTTTTGTATACAACCAGTGGGTATTTCGACCTGAGACTTTCTGAATATTAATAACAGAGGATATGAATCTATTACAATCATAAATATATAATGAGAAGCTCTCTCAAGAAGCACAAGTGCTCACCAAAAACGCCCTCCCTCAAGGAGCATGAATATGCCTTCAAAACTGGAAACGGTGGAGAGAAAGTGTTGCACTAAACCAAACCATGAAAATTCCTATAGCTGCTACCTGCAAATACAAACTCCATTAAAGAACCATGAAAGAACTGAGTGGCCTCTCCAAACACCAACTTGGATGGGAATGTTTCACCCTCGAAATTGGCTAAGGCAAGAAACTAGTCATCCACTAGCTCTCTCTTCACAAATGCAATTTTTCTCAAATCATCAAAAGCCACCCTCATTCTTCATTTCTACATTTTATAACCAACATTATCCTTCTAACGGTTGAAATCCTCTCAATAGATTCAATAGATTTTCATTTAGGAAATATTCCACATTTGCCACTTGTCTCCTAGTTCCAACCTTCCATCTTCTCCCAAATTTGATTTTGAGTCTCTTTGGTTTCTCCAACTCCCAAATTCGCCTTCTTTGAGCCTATTTTTTGTGCTGACATGTCATAGTGGTCAGATGTCAGAGGTCAGGTCTGCAATTTGACATAGTTGTCATAGATGCTCCATCATTGGTGTCATAGGGGCTAGGGAATCTAGCCCAAGTGTCCAGAAACTTCTACTTTGACTCTTTATCTTCCATGGAGGTTACCAATCCTTCCCAATTCGACCTAAGATGCTCAATGACATGTGTTATGACTTACCAACTCACCCAAGAGTGTTCACATTCCCATTATTTCGAATTTGCAAAAGAGAGATACCATGTATTATGAAAAATCAAGCTAATGTGGGTCCCACCACCTCCATATGTCTCCAAAACCACTTGCCACTTAGAATTTATCTTGAATTTATTTATTCACCATATTTATTAAATGCTTGAACCCCTCTAATGTCTAAATATCATTTATTAGCTTCCTTATTACCATCCCACATGTGCCCATCCAACCTAGGAAACTAGTAGGATTGATGGGATTGTCTTACTATGCACTTATTTGAATGGGGACATTACAGTCCTCCCGACCCAAGATTCCTTGTCCTCAAACAATTTCAGATTTGGATGTTTCAAAATATTCTCCTCTTCCCATGTGGCATCTTCATTTGGTAAGTCCTTCCATTGCACTAAATATTCTTTGATGATTCTACTCCTTAACCTTCTTTCCCGTGTCTTCAAAATATTTTCCGGAACAAGTGTGAGCTGACCTTCATCATCCAAAGGAGGAAGTATTTCTGAAGTGATGATTTGCTGACCAAGAGCTTTCTTGAGACAAGAAACATGAAATACATTGTGGATTTTACTCCCTTCCGGAAGTTCTAGTTCATATGCTACTTCTCCAACCTTCCGCACTACCTTGTATGGCCCATAGTACCTTGGTTTTAATTTTTCTGCTCCATTCTTTTTTAGAGATGTTTGTTTATAAGGCTGCAACCTTAAATATACTAAATCATTGACTTGAAAAGTTCTTTCTTCTCTATGCCTATCAGCATATTGTTTTTGTTGATTTTGAGCAACCTGCAAATTGTCTTTCAAGAGCTTTAAAATTTCTTGGCTCTCTTCTACCCAATCTTTAGCCTTTGGGGCTCCACTATCACCAAATATAATGTCAGCAAATGTAAGTGCATCATAACCATATAATTCTTTGAAAGGAGACATTCCTATTGACATATGATAAGTGGTGTTGTAGCAAAAATCACCCAAGTGTAGCCATTTTGCCCATGCTTTTTGTTGCCCTCCCACATAGTTTCTTAGGTATCCTTCCAACCATTGGTTTACCCTCTCTGTTTTTCCATCAGTTTGTGGATGATAGCTGGTACTTGGAGTCAATCGAGTGCCCACGAATCTAAAACGTTCTTGCCAAAAAGCACCCATGAATCTACTATCTCTATCACTGACAATGCTCTTGGGGAGCCCATGCAATCTGAAGATTTCTTTGAAAAAAATATCAGCCACTTGTGCAGCACTAAAAGATGATGTAACAACAAAGAAATGAGCAAATTTTGTCAACTTATCAACTACCACATAGATGCAATCCTTACCCAAGGATTTAGGCAATCTGGTGATGAAATCCATGGAAATACTATCCCATTTTTGCTCCGGAATGGGCAACGGTTGTAATAGGCCGGCTGGACATGTAAGTTCTGATTTGTTTTGTTGACATGATTTACATTCATTCGCATACTTCTGAACATCTTCCTTCAGCCCCTTCGAAAAAAATATTTGCCTCAACTGTCTATAAGTTTTGAAGATCCCCGAATGGCCCGCTAGTGGGGAATCATGTGCTTCTTGCAAAATTTGGTACTTGAGCTTGGAGTTATGAACTACATAAATTCTTCCCTTATAATATATCAACCCATTCAAAATCCTATAATTATCATCCCCTTTGATTCCATCCAACACATCACAAGCAAATTTGTCTTTGGCATATTCAACTAGTAGCATGTTTCTCCAATCCTTGGCAATATCCATGAGAGAAAAAGAAGGCCTTCTTGACAAAGCATCTGCTACTATATTATTCTTTCCTTTGACATATTCAATATCAAAATCATAAGCTTGAATCTTGCTTACCCACTTTTGTTTCCTTTCATTTAGATATTTTTGGGTGAGAAAGTGTCTTAGACTATTGTGGTCAGTTTTCACCACAAACTTGCTGCCCACCAAGTATTGTCTGAATTTGGCCAATGCATGCATAATGGCCAGCATTTCTTTATCATAGATGGAGTAAATTTTTTCATGAGGCTGCAAATTTCTGCTCTCAAAGGCTATGGGGTGTTGGCCTTGCTTTAGGACAGCCCCTATTCCTCCACCTGAAGCATCACATTCCACAACAAAAGGTTTAGTAAAATCAGGAAGTGCAAGTATGGGACAACTACTCATTACCTCTTTCATTTTTTGGAAGGCCTTTTCAGCCTCTTCATCCCACTTGAAAGCATCCTTCTTAGTCAAATCAGTGAGTGGAGAAGTCAACATGGAGAACCCTTTCACAAATTTTCTATATTAGGTGCATATGCCAATAAAGCCTCTCAATTCGGTAATATTTTTTGGTGATAGCCATTCCAAGATAGCCCTGATTTTTTCCATGTGTACCTTCACTCCTTCTTTCCCAATAATGTGCCCAAGATACAGTAGTTCTTTCATCCCAAACTCACATTTTGATAATTTAGCAAATAAGGACTCTTCTTGAAAGATTTTCAACACAATCTCTAACTGTTGCAAATGCTCTTCCCATGTTTTACTGTAAATGAGAATATCATCAAAGAAAACCAAAACAAACCTTCTTAGTTGCTTGCAAAATATCCTATTCATACATGCTTGAAAGGTGGCTGGAGCATTAGTTAACCCAAAAGGCATGACAAGAAATTCAAAGTGGCCAAAATGACATCGAAAAGCGGTCTTTTGCACATCTTCATCTTTCATTCGAATTTGGTGATACCCTGATCTAAGGTCAATTTTTGAGAAGTATTTGGTCCCATGTAGCTCATCCATGAGCTCATCAATCCTAGGAATAGGATACCTATTCTTGATAGTCTTTTTGTTCAAGGCTCTAAAATCTATGCACATTCTCAATGTTCCATCTTTTTTCTTCACTAGCACTACCAAAGAAGCATAAGGGCTAGAGCTTGGTCTAATGAGTCCCAACTCTAGGAGTTCTTGGATAGCTTTTTCAATCTCATCTCTGAACTTTTTAGGATGTCTATAAGGTGGTATCTGAATGGGTGAAGTGCCCTCATCCAAAATAATACTGTGCTCAACCCCCCTATCCGGTGGCCTACCATGTGGAAGGTCTCTAAAAACCTTTTCATATTTTTGCAAAAGTCTCTCTATATCCTTTGGGTGTTTGACAATATTTATAGTTGGATTGAGAGATGTAATATGACATTCAGCAGCCCATTCTATATCTCCATGCCTCAATATAGATCTCATACTATTGCAAGTTACTACTTGATTTGGATAAGTGTGTTGCCCTCTCACAATTCTTTGTACTCGTTTTGAATATTGGAATTTCATTTCGGGAATTTGATAATTTACTGTATGATCTCCTATTGAATACAGCCATTGCACTCCCAAAACCACATTAGTATCAGCAACATCAACCACATAAAAACTATCAACAAAAGTATAGTTACCTACGGTGACTTGCAGCTTTGGAACCCATGTTTTGCATTGCATTGTGTTGTGACCGGGAATGAAAACTATGAAGCCATCAAATGGTTCAATAGGTATCTTTCTTTTCTCTACCATCTCTGCATCAATGAAGTTATGAGTGGCTCCTCCATCTACCAAAACTGAAGTTCTTTGTCCTTGTACCACACCTTTGCATCGGATAGTATGATAGCGAGGTACTGCTGAAAGCACTGCCATTCTTGCTTTGTCCGGTGAAGGATGATTTTCTTCTTGTCTTTCCTCTTCAACTGTTGTCTCATATGCATCTTCTTGATCTGAAATATGTCCATCTTTATCCATGCCCCCATCATACCCCTCATTGTCAGAAAATACTTCTATGTATTGAGCCTTTCCTTTGGTACATTTGTGCCCCGGTGTCCATGGTTGGAAGCATGTGAAGCACAATTTCTTTTTTCTAAGTTCATACCTGTTTAGTCCCTCTTTTTTATTCCTCTCAAATGACTCTCTTTGCCAAGGTTTCTTATCATATCCATCCCTTTGCCAAGGTTTCTTTTCAAATTTGTAGCTAGGCTTAGGAGGAAATATCTTTCTAGGAAGCACATTTTGGAGATCCCTAGTCAAACTCATTACATCTTTTAATGTAGTTGGCTTGTGGGATTTGACCAAACCTCTTAAGGGTTCAGCCAAACCTTCAGTGAATAAAAATACTAATCTTCCCATAGATACATCAGCCACCTTGGCTGATAATTTTTGAAAGTCCAACATATATTCGGTAGGGGACCCAGTTTGCTTCAATTGAGCTAGTTCTTTGAAAGGCAATTCTGGATCTTTTTGTTCAAATCTTTCTAGTACACTGTCAACAAATTCTCCATATGTTTTAACCTGATTATGACCCAAGGTTTTCATCCCATGAAATCACCATTCATTGGCATCTCCTTCCAAATGCAAAATGGCCATTTTTAATGCATCCTCTTCCAACATAGGATTCAACTGAAAATATACATCCAATTTTTGCATCCAAGTGTTAACAGAATTTTGAGAAGAACCATCAAAAGTAGGCAGTGGCATTTTTCCAATAACACTATTCAATTCTTTGTTTTGGAATGGACTCCTATTGTCTCCCTTCATTTTAATCTTTTGCATAGCATCAATGTAGTCACTGAGTGGTACACCTCTTTTACACTCTTCATTTAATCATTCCAATCATTTACTAGTTTCTTGTAATCCAATTCAAGATTGGGCTCTTCTTTGGGTGTGATAAATTTAGATGTAGTATGCCTTTGTGTGCTTTGAAATTCATCAGGTCTATTATCAGGTCCTGTACTTGAGAAAATATGCTCATTCCCTTTCATCTTTTCCCCTGAGTGTGAACCACTATTATCTCCTATCATCCCTTTGCCTGAAAGTTGGCTACCCAACAATTCGAAACCTTTCATCATTTGTTTATTCATATATAGCATAACCATGGTAATTCCTTCAAAACATGGTTTTAAGGCTTCAATGAATTCCTCCTTATGTCTTAATTTTTCCTCCTCCTCTCTACCCATTGTTTTAGAAAAAAACTCTTTTTCTGCTACTATCTATTCTTCAACCAAAACTTCTTCAACTACTGATTCAAAGGGTGGCGTTTTATTTGTTTGGATTCTTGTTAATACCATTAGGTGCCAATACCATGCTCTGATACCACTTTTAATGACCATTTTTCAAAATTCTATTAAAATGCCAATTTTTCCACTTTTTCCCCAATTTCGACCTTTGACTAGTTTAATTGTTTTGACCTCCAAATCAACCCAAATGCTCCCAAATATTCCGTAGGAGTGTATGAATGGTATTTAGAATTGAATATCAGGTTCATGGATGTTTTATGGCCCTCCAAATACTGCTGCAAACTTGATTTGTATTCTGATCAATATAGGTAATTTTGACTAGTAATTTGTGCATCAAATCCCCCCCGGGTAACACTGCAAATGGCCTTCCAAATGCCTCCAAACTTCCACGAATTTATGAACAGAGGTATATAATGTGTTAAGTATGTTATTAAGGTCTCATATGCACCATTAATTGATTTTTACTACTGTTCTAACTCTCTCACATTCAACAACAAAAACCCCCAATTCGACCCTTGGGGAAATGGCACTATTTCACCTCCCAATACAACTAAACTGAGTAAAAATGATTCAAATGCTCAAGCACAGTACATGAAACTTATAGAAGACATCCATGGAAGTATATTTATCAAAAATATATCAGAGAATCATCCATCCATTCGAAATAATCAACATTATAGTGTCATACATCAATGCATTGGGGAAATGGACATTGTTTGCTCATTAATCAATAGTTTTGCATACAACCAGTGGGTATTTCGACCTGAGACTTTATGAATATTAATAACAGAGGATACGAAGCTATTAAAATCATAAATAGATAATGAGAAGCTCCCTCAAGAATCACAAGTGCTCACCAAAAACGCCCTCCCTCAAGGAGCATGAATATGCCTTCAAAACTGGAAACGGTGGAGAGAAAGTGCTGCACTAAACCAAACCATGAAACTTCCTGTAGCTGCTACCTGCAAATACAAACTCCATTAAAGAACCATGAAAGAATTGATTGGCCTCTCCAAACACCAACTTGGATTGGAATCTTTCACCCTCGAAATTCGCTAAGGCAAGAAACTAGTCATCCACTAGCTCTCTCTTCACAAATGCAATTTTTCTCAAATCATAAAAAGCCATTCTCATTCTTCATTTCTACATTTTATAACCAACATTAGCCTTCTAAGGGTTGAAATCCTCTCAATAGATTCAATAGATTTCCATTTAGGAAATATTCCACATTTGCCACTTGTCTCCTAGTTCCAACCTTCCATCTTCTCCCAAATTCGATTTTGAGTCTCTTTGGCTTCTCCAACTCCCAAATTCGCCTTTCTTGAGCCTATTTTTGGTGCTGACATGTCATAGTGGTCAAATTTCAAAGGTCAGGTCTGCAATTTGTCATAGTTTTCATAGATGCTCCATCATTGGTGTCATAGGGGCTAGGGAATCTAGCCCAAGTGTCCACAAACTTCTACTTTGACTCTTTATCTTCCATGGAGGTTACCAATCCTTTCCAATTCGACCTAATATTCTCAATGCCATGTGTTATGACTTACCAACTCACCCAAGAGTGTTCACATTCCCATTAATTCGAATTTGCAAAAGAGAGATACCATGTATTATGAAAAATCAAGCTAGTGTGGGTCCCACCACCTCCATATGTCTCCAAAACCACTTGCCACTTAGAATTTATATTGAATTTATTTATTCACCATATTTATTAAATGCTTGAACCCCTCTAATGTCTAAATATCATTTATTAGCTTCCTTATTACCATCCCACATGTGCCCATCCAACCTAGGAAACTAGTAGGATTGATGGGATTGTCTTACTATGCACTTATTTGAATGGGGACATTACACAATGCCTCAATGGTTTCATGGCTCTTAATGCCTCAATGGTTTCTTTAGGGCCTAAGGCATGGTATTTTTCCCTAGAATGTCATTCCCAAGGCCTTGAGACACATACACATTTTTTAAAACCACCTAATAGAACCGATATAATTAGTCATATGCCAATGAAACCCTAGGGAGGCCATGTGTGGTTGGTTTAGGAAACATTCTTACCCTTGGATGGATAGAAAATTTCTTTAGGGCCCAAGGTTTAAGTATCTTCCATTGAGCATGTACAAGACACCAAGGCCCCAGGACCTAGTTACATAGTACCATAGATATGGTTGCAAAGTTATGCATGGTGATTTGAGACATTCTTCATGGATCTAGATGCCTCAATGGTTTTTTAAGGGAAACATCCGTGGTCTTATTTCCTAGAGAATCATTCCCAAAGCCCTGAGACACATACATTTTGCTCAAAAACACCTAAAATCATTAATATTCTCAATCATGGGCCAATGATACCTCAAGAGGCCATGTGTGGTTGGTGGAGGCAATATTCCTAGCCTTGGATGGATACAAGATTATTTTTGGGCCAAATATTCAAGTCTCCTCCCCCTACCATGTCCAAGGCCCCAAGGCCCTAAGGCATGTATGTACATTGTGTCACGAATATCTCTATGAAGTCATGCATGGTGCTTAGAGGAATTGCTCCATGGATACAAGGCCTTAGGAGACAACTTGTTATTGGTGGAGGAAACCTTCTTAGCCCTAGATGGTTAGAAGATTCCTTTAGGGATTGAGTTGCAGGTATCCTATATTACCATGTCTAGGGTCCTAAGAACACAAGACCTAGATACATAGCACAATGGATACCCATGCAAAGTCATGTGTAGTTATTTGAGGCATTGTGCATGGATTTATATGCCACAGTGGATTCTTTAGAGCCAAAGGTATGGTTTTCATCCCTATAATTCCATTCTAAAGGCTCTAGGACACCTTCATAATTCTTAAACCACCTAATGGCACCAACACCCTGAATCATAAGCTAATGATAACTTGAATAAGCCATGTCTAGTCGGTGGAGGAAACCTACTTAGTTATGATGCCTAGAAAATTCCTTTAGAAGCTAAGGTTTAGGTCTTCTCCACTAACCATGTCCAAGGCCCTAAGGCCACGAGATCCAAATACATAGCACTATAGATACCACTCCAAAGTTGTGCATGGTGGTTTGAGGCAATGTTCCTATCTTTGAATGCCTTGAAATTTTCTTTAGGGCTAAAGGCATGGTCTTCTTCCCTAGAACATCATTCCCAAGGCCCTAACACATTATATACTACTCAAAACAACTTGTTGTCACCAACATCATAAATTATAGGCTAATAATACACTCAAGTGACCATGTGTGGTTGGTGGAGACCACCTCCTTAACCTTAGATGGCTAAAATATTCCTTTGGGGATTGAGGATCAAGTGTCACCTACTGACCATGTCCAATGGCCAATGGAAAAAAACCTAGATACATAGTGCCATGGATACCCCTACGAAGTTATGCATGATTCCTTGACACATTGTTCATGGCTCTAAATGCCATAAGAATTAATTTAGGGCCAAACAAATAGTCTTCTTCCTTAGAATATCATTCCCAAGGCCTTGAAACAAGTATATATTACTCAAAATATCTAATTGTACTAATATCCTCAATCATAATCCAATTCTACCTTTAAGAGGCTATGTGTGGTTGCTTAAGGTATCCTTCTTATCCTTGGATGGATAGAAGATTCCTTCGGAGCCTAAGGTTCAGGTCCCCTCCCTTGACCATGTCCAATGCCCCAAGTCCTAGTGACCTAGATGCATAGTGCCATGGATACCTTCTAAAGCCATGTGTGGTGCTTTATGGCATTATTTATGGCTTTGTATGCCTAAATGGTTTCTTTAGGTCAAAAGGAATGGTCCTCTTCTATAGAGTGTCATTCCCAAGGCCCCAGGACATGTGTCTAATGCTCAAAACCAACTATTTGCATTAAAATCACTAATCATAGACCAATGATACCCTCAAGAGGCCATCTTTGGTTGGTGAAGGCATCCTTCTTTGACACAAATGGATAGAAGCTTCCTCTAGGGACCTATTTTTAAGTCTCTTTCATTGACCATGTCGAATGCCCTAAGTCCACAAGACCTAGATACATAATGCCATGGATATCCCTACAAAGTCATGTGTGGTTCTTTGAGGCATTGTTCATGGTTGTGGAATCATCAATTATTTATTTAGTGCTAAAAGCATGGTATTCCTCCCTAGAACTTCATTCCCAACACCCTAAGACATGTACATACTCCTCAAAACACCCTAATGTCACTAACATCTTCATTCATAGGCCAATGACCCTTGAAAGGCGATGTGTTGTTGGTGGATAGAACCTTCTTATCTCTAGACGGCTAGAAGATTCCATTAGAGCTTGAGCTTCATGCCTCCTCCCATGACCATTTCCAATCCCCCAAGTCCCCAAGACATGGATACATAGTGCCATGGATACCCTTGCAAAGTCACACATGGTGCTTTAAGGCATTGTTCATGGTTTTGGATTCCTTAATGGTTTCTTTAGGGCCAAATGAATGGTCTTTCTCCTATAATGTCATTCCCAAGGCATTGAGACACATACATATTTTCAAACCCACCTACTGGAATTGTCATCCTTAATCATAGGCCAATGATACCCTCAGGAGGCCATGTTTGGTTGGTGGAGGAAACTTTCTTATCCTTGGATGGATAAAATATTTCTTTAAGGCCCAAGGTTCAAATTTCTTCCACTGACCATGTCCAAGACCTCAAGTCCCTAAGACCTAGATACAAAGCTTAATGGATACCCTTGCAAAGTCATGCACGGTGCTTTGAGGCATTGTTCAGGGCTCTAGATTGCTTAGGGTTCTATTTACGGCGAAAGGCATGGTATTCTTCTCTATAGCATCATTCATGAGGTCCTAAGACACCTACATACTTCTCAAAATCACATAATGGTGTTAATATCATCAACCATATGACAATGATACCCTCAAGAGGTCATGTGTGGTTGGTTGAGGTGATCTTTTTAGCCTTGGATGGCTATAAGATTCCTTTATGGCTAGAGGTTCAAGTCTCGTCCCTTAACCATGTTCAAGTCCCCAATGCCCTAAGAAATGGAGACATAGTGGCATGGATATCAATGCAAGGTAATGCATGGTGCTCTAGGCATTATTCATCACTCTAGATGCCCAATTGTTTCTTTAAGGCCAAATGCATGGTTGTTTTACCTATAAAATCATTCCCAAGGTCCTGAGACATGTAGATACTACTCAAAACCACCTAATGGAAATGACATAATCAATCATAGGCCAATGATACCCTCAAGAGGCCATGTTTTTTTAGTGGAGGAAACCTTCTTAGCCTTACATGGATGGAAGAATCATTTAGACCTCAAGATTTAGGTCTCCTCCACTAACCATGTGTAAGGCCCCAAGGCTACAATACATAGATACATAGTGCCATAGATACCCCTCTGAAGTAATCAATGTTGCTTTTATGTAGTATTCATGGATCTAGATGTGTCAATGATTTCTTTAGGGCCAAAAACATGATCTTCTTCCATGGAACATAATTCCCAAGGGATTAATACATGTGCATGCTACTTAAAAACACCTAACTATAACACCATCCTCAATCATAGGCCAATTATAAAACTAGGAGGTTGTGTATGGTTGGTGGAGGAAAACTTCTTGCCCCTAGATAGTTACAAGCTTCCTGTAGGGGAAAATATTAAGGTATCCTCCACTATGTATGTGTTGTTGTTGGAGGAAACCTTCTTGGTGGAGGAAACCTTCTTAGCCCTGGATGGCTAGAAGATTTCTTTAGTGGTCGATATTTAGGGTCTCGTCCATTGATCTTATCTAAGGATAAAAGGTGATAAGACCTAGATACATAGTGTCTCAATGGATTTGGATGTCTTAATGGTTTCGTTAGGGATAAATTCATGGTCATATTCTATGTAGTATCATTACAAAGGCCTTGGGACACCTACATAAGGCTCTTGCTTTATGACTCCAATAAAGGACATGAGATCCATCCCTCTATGTAAAAACTCTTGATTATGCTCATATCCAACTATTATGTCAAATATCAACTTTAAATGGTGTATGTCATGGTTCGTGGTCTTCATCATTTCCCATTACCTCAATAATATTATGTTAGGGTATAATTCTTTCAATTTCTTCCCCAACTATTTACTCAGACCCATCGCTAGTACACAATACCACATAATTCCACCCATATCGCACTTTGAGAATAATGATATCTTATTCATTGCATGATATGCTAAGTGATAGTTTGAGTCATTTCTATTAGCCTAATATGCCTAAAACCATCCTTTAGGGCCTAGTTCCTGTAATTCCTCTCATGACTATGTCTAAGGTTTGCATACCTATTTTCACTTATATGAATGCTCATATGCCAAGGATAGTGTTTGGAGTTTATGGGTGTGGTTTAAAGCTTCCCTTAGGGTTTAAGGCCCAAGTTTCCTCCTATGACATTAGACAAAAACCTAAGACCCGTGCATACTAGCAAAAAACTCATAATGGTGTTTATTTCCTTACTTAGAGGTAAATAATAACCCCAATATGTCATGTGTAGTGCTTTGAGTTGTTGTATTTTTCCTTGGATGCACAAAATATTTTACTAGGGAATAAGGCCTAGGTTTCCTCTCTCAAACATGTTAAGGGCCTAAGAACCCATATATAGTGCTTAAAAACAACCTCTTACTTAGATTAATACCCCCAATATCAAGCCAAGGATACCCTTAGGAGGTCTTATGTGGTGTTTCAAGGTATACTTTTTAATATTATATGCCTAGAGGTTCCTGTAAGGTCCAGGGTGTGGGGTTCCTTCCCTAATCATCTCTATGCCCTAAAGACTTATACCTAGTTTTAGTTCCTCCAAGTCCCCCACTATCCCTATTATAAGGCCATAGATCTTCTCAAAATGTCATTTTTGTTAGTGTGACAAATCATTATTATCCCTACATGCTTAGAAGTTTAATTTAGGCTAACGCCTAGGTTTCTTCTCTTAACTAGGTCGAGGACCAATAAACCTATCACTAGTGATCAAAACCTTATAATGCAATCAATATCCGCACATATATGTTAAGAATATTCTTAGGAATATATGTGTGTTGAACATATTTCTTGGTCCTATATTCCTAAAAGATTCATTTAGGGCCCAAGGAAGAGGTTTCCTCCCTCCAACATCTCCCAGGATTCGAGACCCATTCCTTGTGCACAAAGCCTAGTAATGATATTAATATCCATTATAAAATTTAATAATATCAATAAAAATATGCCCTATAAAATAATGAAATCTCAATTCAAATCATTTTTATTAATATTTTATAATAGTAATAAATTAAAAATGGTTGTATTTAATTATTTGTCAAATTTAAGAATAGTGGGTATTTATTTGCTTGAATAATATTGAAAATGAATAGTCGACTTGAGCTATTTAGAAAATAATTATTTGTGAACTTGATGTGTTTGTGGTGCAACACGTCATAAATGAATCATGTGAGCTTGTTGGTTTAAATAGCAATAAAAACAAATAATTGAATTTGTTGTGATTGTGGTTTAAAACCTCATAAATTAATCATGGGCATTTATTTGAATGAAAAAAAAATTAATTAAGTTATTACAAAATAATTATTTGTGATGTTGTTGTGTTTATGGTGCAAATCATCAGAATTAAATCCTTTTTTACATGTCCATTTGACAAATATGAGCTTAGCGCCACTATATGGTACTTGACAACATGACATTTCTTTATGCTTAGGATTCCTTTAGGCTAAGGCCTATGATTGTTGGCTCAACAATGTTGACGTCCATTGGACCTATCCCTAGTGATTAAGAACTTATAATAGTGTGAATGGTCATACTTAGAGGCTAAGAATACTCTTATGAATATGCGTGGGGAACTTTGTGGTGTCTTTCTTGGTCGTAGATTCCTAAAATCTTCTTTTAAGGACTTAGATAGAGGTTTTCTCCATTGATCATATAGATGGATCTAAGACCCATGTCTTGTGATAAAAAGCTAATAATAATACTAAATTTCCATAAAAAAAATTTAAGAAGATAAAAATATTTCAAATGAATAATCAAATTTAAATTCAAATATTTTTATTACTACTTTATAATAGTAATAAATTAAAAATAGTTGTTTTTATTTATTTGTCAATTGTATTTATATGTTTAAATAATACAAAAAAATGAATAAATGAATTGAGCTATTTTCCAAAGATTTTTTTTGAACTTCTTGTGCTTGTGGTGTAAACCTCGTAAATGAATCACGTGAATTTATTTGCTTAAATATTCTACTTGAATTTATTTGCTTGAATATTCTAAATATAACTATTTGAACTTGTAAGTATGGTGCAAAAACTCATAAATTAATCTTTGATCATTTATTTTAATGGATGAAAAAATAAATAAATATTGAATTGAATTATTTTCAAAATAATTATTTGTGAATTTGTTTTGGTGCAAATCCACATCATTAAATCCTAGGTGTACATGTCCATGTGAAAAATAATAGCTTAGCACCACTTTATGGTACTTGCCAACATGGCATTTCTCATAAAGGTAAAACTCAATTTCCAATAACATTAACTAATATACCATACTAACACCACAAAATATAAATGGTGCTAATACCGCCACTTTAACACTAGAAAATATAAATGGTGTTAATAACACCACATAAATGTAAGCGGTGCCAATACCACCACATTTACACCACAAACTATAAGTGGTGCTAACTTGTGGTGCTAAAAGATAGATTTTCTTGTTGTGACGATTGTCTTCCTTCTATCATCACGGATTGGATCCTCTCCATGTGGAATTGCATAGCGATCCTCTCATTCATGGCTTGTTCACCGAGGTATTTCTCCACAACATCTATCTCTCACACGAATCGGATTCTGTCTTTACAGACCCGTCGTGACTACAGAATTTGCAAGAAGATCTTCTCTTGAACAGATCGACAGTAAATCCTTCAACACAGAAATTTTGTGGATTGAATGCCATCTTCACACTCTCCGATGGAAGTTGGAGTTTCTTCACGAATTTGCTTCAGATCTATGGATCTAAAATCTTTCTCCAGTCGATTTTTGTCTTGTGCTTCAAACTCGAACCCAGATATCTGTCCAATTTCTTGGATTAATTCTCTCACTTGACTGGTGAAATATCTTGGCTTGGATCGAATGATCTATGCCTTCTTCTCTATGGAAGAATCCTTCATCGCTACGGAAAAATACAACAGGCTTGGATCTTCTCTTGGATCAATATGCTCTCAAGGAGACTTAATCAAGCTTTGATACGATGGTGAATTTTATGGAACAAGCTGATGTTTTTCTATTCACATAAAATTTCATAATTACAATGGACCCCGAAGGTCTCTATTTAAACACTTCTAGATAATAAAACCTTAACCTAGCTCATGCTTGATACCTTATGCTTTATGATTTATTCTTTATGCAGGGAGTTTAACTAAACTTAGCTTTACTTATAATAATATAACTGACAAAAGCGAGAGGAAATTACTTTTTCTAACAATGTCAACTGATGGATGGATCCCTGGATGGCAATGATCAAATTAAATGGATACTTTTAATTTCATGTTGAAGGATATATATTCATCCAACTCTTTCACCATGAAAAGTTAAAAAATATTTATAAAAAAATGAAGGAAATGAAAGAGTGTGATATATAAAGATGAATAAAGTCTTCAAGGGGAATGACTATTTTGGAGAACCGAGAAACAAGGATTTCATGACGTAGAAAAAAAAATCTATGCATTATCTTTATGACAAAGCTGGAAAAACCTGCACAAGACTAGCTATTCTTGAGAGATATATATTTAATTAGTAGTTATGTGTTTTCTTTTAAGTGTCTAATATAATAATGGCTATTCCAATCCTTACAAATTGACTGACTCAAAATCCCAATAATGTGGTCAAATAATAAGGAAATACTAGATATCAATGTTGTAGTTATATGTTTTCCTTTAAGTATCTAACATAATAATGGGGATTCCAATAGTTACAAATTGAATGATTCAAAAGCCCAATAATGTGGTCAAATAATAAGCAAATATTAGATATCAATTTTGTAATCATATCATAAATTTTAACAAAAACACATCTGAAAACATTATTGCACCGAGTGAAACGAGGTGCTCTACAGCCCAGTATGGGGGAGATCTCCTAACGTCATGTACCGTTACATCTAATAAAACGTAAAAGGTGATTGCACGTAAAAATAAGTAAAAAGAAGTAAAGTAAAGTAAAGTAAAAAGACACAAGTAAAGTAAAGTAAAGTAAAAAAGAAGTAATGTAAAGTAAAGTAAGTATGGGGAGATGTTGTAAAGTTTGTGATGTAATGATTGTTACTAACAAAATAATTAAAAAAATTTATGTCCACTCATAAAAAAATATGGAAAGTATTTAAAAAAAATCCACTTTGGTCCATAAAATAAAATATTATGAAAAGTAATTAAAAAATAGATGTTCGTTTATAAAATAAAAACTTAAACATGATCTATCAATCAAGAGAGATCAAATTTCTTGAGTTTAAATTTAAAAAAAGAAATACACCTCAAGAAATTGGATCCCTCTCGGTGCTTTATAGATACGGGTTTAAGATGGATCTATGCTGGTGTATGGAAACATAACGTGAGCTTCTATGGGAAGCTTTCATTAAGTGACACTAACAATGATGCATACATCATATATGATAGTAGGATTATCTAGGGGTAAGCTATGCAATGGATTTCATGTTGTGGTTGTGGAATGGTACACTACATCAAGAAATAGATGAGAGTCAAAACTAAAAGGATTAGAAATTACTTTAGTTTATTTATGCAAAAGAAAAGTATTGGAAGATGAACTCTAGATTATGTTCACCTTTCACATCCTAATATAATATAGAAGGTACAATGTTCATTAAGCAACCAAGAATTTTTGGTGAAGATATTGATGAGTTATCTAAAAGGTGACCCTTCTTTTGAAACTTTATTCTCCTTCATAAATTACAAGTGATTTCTAAAATTTACATTATTTTTGAAGGATGATTTTTGAATTACCCTATGATTTCTAAAATTTACATTATTTTTTAAGGATGATTTTTGAATTACCGTATGATTTGAACCCTTGGAAAACCTGGGAAGGGTTAAATTTTGATCACTGCTGGGTGGTGTTATGTGATGAAACCATTTGTATTAGTATATTTCCAATTCCCATGTCTGGAAAGAATTTGTTTCACAAATTCGTTGTGCTCAGTGCGTCGAGTTAGTCTTTTCCCTCTCCACCTGTGATGCTGTATTCTCCACTTTTTTTATTTTCAAAAAGTTAGGAATTATTGCCACAAGTATTTTTTACTTAAGTTTGGAAGTTGTTTCAAAATTTATTAAAGATCTTCAGGGCGGTGTCGTTGGCACTGGTTCCTAGAGAATCTGGTTGGGAATTTAGGCCCGACAACTACGTCATTTGAAGAATGTTAGGTGTTCTAGATTCAACTCGAGCCATAACTTTCTTCTTCAAAATCGATCAAGCATCCCATATCATTCTGAAGAGTGTTTTTTTCATTATCTCTTGCTCTGAGTTGTAATATCTATCTATCTACTCTTGTTTGATAGTTTATGTCGAAACTGAGTTATGAGTTCTATTTTTGAATCGGCATGAATTGTACTTTTTGCTTTTTTTTTTCTAAATCAAATTTATGTAGTGTAAGTTTTAATTATATTTTCTTAAAATTAATGCTCTAGTTTTTCATCGATTTAACCATTCCACCCCCCCCCCACACACATATATGAATAGATTAATTTAAATAGAAATTAAAAATGCTCAAGAAGGCCTGCAACCAACTTCAAGTTGCTTACTTGTTTATTTTCGAAGTGGGTTTACACCACACTACCAACTAACATTCTCGCTTGTATGATAACTCCAAGAAACTAGAAAAATTCTTAGCTCTCCATGCCCATGACTCCAAAAAGCGTGATGACCCTCTGAATATTAATATGGACATGGTCTCAATTTCAAAAATTCCTCCACCCATGCAACAATTAAATCCAAGAATTCACAAACTACACCAACACTTCCCTTCACTATTTATTTCCTACAAGCTTCATATCACCTCCTCTTCATTATTTATTTTCTCTCAAATTTCATTTCACCCCATCTTAGTTTTACGTGTATATAAATATATATATATATAGAAAGAGTTACAAGTGAACCTTCCACCATCTCCTTTCTTTAAAATAAAATAATTTACAATTTATACTAGTAAACCATAAATTTACTATTACAACATATATTGCATTGATGGAAATCCTATCCACCCTTTATTGCATTAATATCCTCTCAAAGATATTAAATAATATTTTATATTAAAATTATACACATATACATAAAACATACATGCAATATATTTAACTCTTAAATATATTTAGTCACCAACAAAATTATACAATAACATATATGCACCCCTTATGTAAAAATTCTTTAACCAGTTTGACATATATATAAACTTCAACAATCATTTAAATTTCAACACATAGTTAATAATTGAACAATTCATCAACCAAGTTATTACACTAACGTGATTATGCTAATGTATTCATCTTTCGAACCAACAATACTAATGTACTCACAAAAATGCTTTTATGTCCCAATGCTACACATCTTAAACAACGGTACTAATAACCAACATTTTATTTCCCTTAATGCATAATCCCACCATAATCCTTATATGTTTGCAAAAAACATTTAGAACAATTTAAATAATGCATCACCATCATTCATAAATAATCATTGAAAAACATTAAAACTGAATTAGATAAGTATAATGAAGTAAATGAAGTATATATTCATGACAATTTATAACAATGAATAACACCATCCAATCTCACAACTGGTCCCATATGTCTCCGTAAGTACTCAAAACACCTAATCACTTCCACTTCCTTCACCTGAACTTACCATGTCATTCATTGCTACAATATGCTAAGGCATTAGTTATACAGACCTAATCATAGATAGAACCCATAAGAGGAAGTGTCGACTACATCGAACAAGATTCCCCAACAGGAAACCATGAGTTGTTATCACATATTTAGGTTTTGCAGCATAAATGACGGGAAATGTTCCCACCCCCATGATAGTACTATCATCAGCACCTACATCAACCATACTATGCCATCACTATTCTAAGAGTACTATCATTGAACAACCAGTTTGACCAATTTGTGGTTCTTATAAAAAATCACACTTACGGGTGAAAACGTGAAGTTGGGTAACACTTCCGTGAGAATCGGGTGCGAAAGAGACATAGAGGAAGTTATTCAACCAAATAAATTTCGTTATTAGGCCGAATAAATTTTGTTATTCGGCCGAATAAGTTATACGTTATTCAATCGAATAACGTTTAATGGTTCACCATTAGAAATAATGGAGACCTCGATTTGTGTGCGAGGTATAGTCGGACGGGAAAAATACACAACATTTTTTAATTTATTCGACCGAATAATTATTCTGCATAAAATCTCGGCCACGACCTATCTTTGTCATTTTATCTATAGGACTTTTTGGACCCCGCTGTGAGACCCACTGTTGGACGCTCCTGCGCCACCTATCTCGCCATTGCTCCAGCCACCCGACCGCGTTCGCCTAGCTGGACCCGTCCACGCCGCTGCTGGAATCATCCTCGCCACCCTGTTCACCATCCTGCAGCTTCTGTTGGTGGTATGCCATCCCTTTCTTCTCCCCCTCCTTTTGTCCCCCTTCTTCACCACCTTGCTGCGTCTGTTCGTTGGTGGAAGTTCGTTGCTACGTATGTTCGTTCGTGGAGTGTTTGTCATTTGGTGGACATTCATGGTGGCTTGTTCGTTGGTGGAGTGTTCGTCTGCTGAGTGGTCATTGGTGGAAATTCGCATTGGAGTGGTTGTGGACTCTTCGTCATGGGGTGGACTGGGCAGGTAATTTTATTTCAGTTTTTATTTTTATTTTTTATTTTTGTTAAATTTTATATCAATGTTCCTTCGTATGGTTGCAGGTACAGTTTTCTTTTTTGGTGCTCGGGGTCGTTTGGCTTCATTCGCTCGAGTTCAGTTTGGAGTTGGCTTTCAACAGTAAAACAAAAAAACAGGTATGCCAAAATGATATCTAATTTGTCTGTGTAATTTATCTATTATTGAATTAAGGAGTAATACAAAAAAATAGAATTTAACTTAGTGGGTACTGTACATTGGACAGAGTTCATGAACTCTAGCCTATCTTAACTTAGACCTTGAATGGAACGGAAGGAAAGACCTTAACATAGAACTGTTGGTAATTATTAATTTAGTACCTTTTTTAGTGTGATTTAATGGGTGATTTGATCGTAATAAGCCCTGCCTAGCCCACCTAGGTAACTTTTAGAGCATAACCCTTAGTTGGAATTAGATTACCTATCACAAATAATACTTATCAGAGTTTGAGCAAAGCCTAATAAAATGAGCTGAGATACTTAAGCAATAGGAACCGTAATTTCTGAGTCATGAAAAGTTAAGAAACGATGTACTAAATATGCTCAATTCTGTGGACCGAATGTCAGTTACTAATTTTAGAACTTGCATGGATAAGAGAGAAAGTAAAGTATCAATTGTACGAGCCTCTATTCATATTAGGAAAAAAACAGAATCCAGATATATGGTTTTAATTAGTTGTTATTTCAAGTAGCTATATTTCGAGTTTATAATTGATCCAATTATGCAATTAGTTTACATACGATATTCTGAGTTCATAATTTATCAAATAATGCAATCACTTTACTTTCTATTCCAAGCAATGATATTATGGCATAGACTAGAGTAGTGGCCAATATATTAGTATCGACTGAGTACGATGTTAGGTTAAGTACTTTTACCTGTCGTATTACCTTTAGATGCCCATTTATGTCCAAAAACAACCAACCACCTACTGTATTCATCATGAACCTTTAGATCCAAATCGTATGCTGAAACTTATTTAAATATAGATACTATTGAGCTAGTTAAACTTATTTAACTATTAATTTTTCTTATATGACCAAAAAGAGAAATATAAATAGTATTGAGTTGGTTAAACTATTGATTTTGTTTATGTGATAAGAAGGAAAAATAAAAGTAGTTTTGAAATTCTATTTGCAAATGGTATTTTCGCTTTATGTATAGGTTTCCTTTTTCGGTTGAACTCTGTCCACATGGACAGAGTTCATAGATCAATATATTAGTTAAATATGATAAACCATGCTCATGCATAACTACAGACTAGACTAAACTTTACTTTAGACATAATAAGAAAGAATTAAAGCTACTACATAGAAAACTTGTAAAAAACCCTGGCCTTCCAAAATAGCAAAGTCAATTGTATTATGCACCAAACAACATGTTTTATGAACGTCATGTGTACACATTATTCTTATGTATTTAGGAAATCCTTGTTAGGAGGTATTGATATCAAAACATTAGAGTATTATGCCACAAATATATGGAAACATGAGTCTCATTAATAATTTTTTGACATTAATAGTGATGCAATGATATTAGTCCACCTAGTATTGAGTTCATGCCACATATATATGGAAACATGAGACTCACAAATAATTTTTCCACATTAATAGTGATCCAATGATAGTCGTACACCTAGTATTGAGTTCACTCTAAGTTGACACTCTTTTGAGAATGTCATGCCTTCTGATTGTGCATTTTGAATTGAGAATCTAATTGATGGAAAACAATGGTCTTGAGTTTTAGCCTTGTAAAGGTGACCATTCCTAGGATTATGTTTTTCTTTGGTTGCAGCCTGGCAAACTTGGGGAAGATAATACCATGAATCATCATCGTTATTAGGATGAAACTCAAGACCATCGTGCAACATGGAAAATTTGGGAAACATGGCAAACTTGCGAAACATAATACCATGAATCATCAATTTTTTGAGATTCTATGGAATAATGAAAATATTTGTAGATGTAATTTATGTTTAAATTATTAAAATATCAATTAAGTTATTAATTTAAGATTTAAATTAAAATTTGACATATTCATGAACTCATTCTTTGACATAAAGAAATGTAACGTTCACTTAGTATTTAACTATATTGGTTCCATTCATTTTAAACATAAAAAACACTTAGAAGATTGGCACATTAATTCCTCATACATCCAACAATATTAGGTATACTCATTTTAAGAACTATTAGATGATATTATGTATATTTAGGTCCTTGTTAAATAACTTAGTCTCTTTAGCACCTAAGTCTTAGAATTTGTAGAATTATCATGTAGAATTTGAATATGCAATGTGTTGATATTTGTGTAAGTGTAAACACTATATCAAATGGAAAGAGAGGAGTCTTCGAGGCGAAAGCATAGGAGGTCTTCACATTCTTCTGGAGTTGGTGTTTTAATTGATAATTGGAGGTTGTCGACTTCCCCTCGAGATTCAAGTTTATTGTATAGTTCACATTCATTCGATCATCGGCGAGGTTATAGGGGTACAGATGATTCCCCTTTATCTTCTGTGGGAGAACGTCGATCTCGACCTTCTGTTGGTATGAACATCAATCTTTTAATACATGTACAAATTGTTTTTTTGTCTGTACGCAAAGTTTGTACATGTTTACACATAACTTTTTTTTTATTTGAAGAAGAGCATGGTTCAGAAGATGCTCGTAACTCTACATAGAGGGAGGACGAGCGAGCAAGGGAGACAGATGTGGGTGTAGAGAAAGGTTCCCAAGAGGCTCGTCATTCTACACATGGTAACGATGGTCATGCCAGGGTGAAATATGTTGAGCTAACCGAGGGTTTTACACCCATCACAATGTATCCACCTGATTTACCTGAGGAGATTCCATGGGAAAGTGGTGTTCATCAAACAACTCTTAAAAGTTGTAGATCCCACTACGACAAGTTGGAAAAATATTTATCTACTATGGATCTCTCTCTAAAGAGTAAACAAAGTTTGGAGATTGTTTTGGGATTATTGAAAAAATTCGTTGAGGCATGTGAGGATCTTGGACCAACTACGAATGGTTTTGTTGATTTGATGTGAAGATGAAGGGCACAAGTGATGGGTCTAGACAAGTGGACTGTTGTGAAGGAGAGAGTGACAAAAGAACATGCCAAATCAATGTTTAACTTCAAAGAAGGTCTAAAGCGAAAAATGTTGAAAGTGCAATATTTCAAGCACCCTAAACTTGCACATCTATTATATGATCGGTTCCTTGCAGCCTATGGTCAGTTTCTATGGAACGATGAGGTTTCTCAATATTTTGCTAGATTTTTTTATGCGGATTTTTTTTAAAGATGAAGCCAGTCTATACTGATGTTCATTCTGAATTTTATGGAGTTGGAAATGGTCAAATATATGGTTGAAAAGGTGCTCTTAGAGACCCTACAACTCTTCGATCTACACCCCAGATATCTCAGCCACCCAGGCTTGTGGCATTAAGATCATAGATGGAGCCCACATCCCAACTTGGGACAACTGCAAGGGATTTTGATGGCGATGGTTTAGCATCAGCATTAGTTGGAGTAGATGTGGGATTGGTTCGAGAGAGAGCTCGTGCCACTATTCGTCAAAATTTTGTTTACAAAACGAATGATGAGGTAGATGGAATGAGCATTGGAGATATTAGGGCTTATGCCAAGGTTTGTTATGACATAGCTTCAGATGTTATATCCAATGACACATCGAGTTTAGGAGAAATTTGTTGATTATGATATGACAATCTATTTAATCTTTTATTCATTTTGAATTGAACTTTTTATTACATTATATGTATGATATTATGTCTTTTTTGATGTATAATAATAAGTACATTATGTAAATATTTATTGGTTGCAGTTTTCCAGAATGATGAATGAACATTCTTTTCGACTCTCCACTAGTGAAAATGTAGAAAATGTAGAGCATATTGGAGAGGTATATTTATTATTTACATATTTATAATTATGTTTGAACTTGATATATTATCCATTTTTTGAATTTTAATGTAACTAGGCATATTATTGTTAATTTGACTTATCCATGCAGGTTTTTTTAGACACCAAATTTTTAGATGATTTGCCATCTCTTGTGAGCTAATGATTTTAATTTGTTTTGTTTCGTTTTTAAGTTAATTGCTTAATTTTTGTTTTGCTTGCACTATGTTTTATTTATTAACACAATTTAAATTTTAGGGAAGAGATATAGGTTCTTTGATGAATGTGGATATTGGCACAGAGGTAATTTTGTTCACACTTGAATTGATCTCTGATATAAGTTTAATATTTTAATTTTTTTGGATTTAGTTTAAATTTGTTTAAATAATTTATGAGATTCATAAATTGATTTTATACATGTTTCATCTTGGGTCTCTTCAATCTTTTGGAGGCAAAGGGAAGAGACCAGTGGAGGATAGTGGTGGACATGCATTTAAAGAATTTGATGTAATTTTGTTAATAATTGAATTGTTCTTTGATATATAGGTTTAATATTTTAATTTTTTGAATTTAGTTTAAAATTGTTTAAATAATTTATCATATTCATAATCTGCTTTCAAACATGTTGCAAGCTAGGTTGAGTCCAAGGGAAGGCCCTAGTGGAGTATAGTGGTGGATTTCTTCCTTTTTTGTTGATATATAGATTTTAGTTGTTTTGGACATTGAGGAGATTATTTTTGGATTATACATATGTACATTGAACTCACATGTTCATGAGTTCATTTTTTGAGGATTATATACATGCACATTGAACTTACATATTTTGTATTTGTTTTAAATGATCTATTTTTTTGTTAATTATTTAGCATATTTGGTGTGATAAATGTTTAGAATATGTATTTGCATGTTTATGAATGTATGTAAATTATTAAATTTATGTATGTATGTAGATGTAAAATTTATAGGAATGTTAATGATAGGAATGCTAGGAATGTTAAGAATGGATGTTTGGAGGTTTTGATAGGTGCAATCTAAAGTTAGGAAATGTTAAGAATAAATGTTAGGAAATGTTGAATGTTAAAAATGAATGTTGAGAATGAATGTTATGGTAAGAATGAATGTTAGGAAAGTGTTGAATCCTAACAATGATTGTTAGGAAGTTTTGATAGGTGCAATCTAAAGTTATGAATGATAACAATGAATGTTAGGAAGTGTTGATAGGTGTAATCTAAAGTAAGGAGTAAGGAATGTTAAGAATGTTAAAAATAAATGTTGAGGGTCAAGAATGTTTAAAATGTTAAGAATGAATGTTAGGAAGTTTTAGGAAGTGTTGAATATTAAAAATGTTAGTAATTTAAGAATGAATGAATGTTAGGAAGTTTTGATCTAGGTGTAATTTAAAGTTAGGAATGTTATTAAATAATCCTTCAGAACATCTCAAAATTTGTGCTTGTCCTGTTATTGAATAATCCTTCAGAACATCATCATAAAAATTTTGAGCACAATAACGTGTAGCATGCATGGGTATTTTTTTTTCATATTTGTTGCAGTCAATGTTTTCTAACATTTCATCATCAATGGTGAAAATAACTATACATCAAGTTAAATTTAATTTAACATATATCCAAAAATACAATTCATTATAAAAAATGAATTTGGAAAATACATGATATTTACATACCAGGTCCAATTTCTGGATCTTGAATTTAATCTTCAATATTGACTTCATCGACATTAGCATGTAAATCACTATTTATATTTTCAAGAATGGTCTCTTAAACTTCAATTTGTTCTTCTTGTACTCTATTTTCAATTTCCATTTCATCAACATTATCATGTAAATATGTATTTATATTTTCAATAATTATCTCTTCCGGTTCTGCAACCCTTGTTTTTTTGGCATTATATCTGGGTTTTTGTTTTTCTCTTTTTTTTCCTTGGAAAAAGTCATAATTTTATTTCAAAAAGATGAACAAAATTACATTTTACACATGTAATAGGATCACAAAGATCCCTACATTGTCACATATTTACATTCCCATTATTATCACCTCTATAGTCTCCTATCTGAAAAAAAAGAATGACTGTCCATACAGCCCGCATGAAAACATCAGATATGAGGAAGTGTAGCCTCAAAATATGCAAGGAATAATAGTTGTATAAACAGAAAAAAAGAAACTGTAAACAGTACATTTCCATCAAGACGGCAGACCCCAAACTCCAAAGAAAGGGTGCCCCAACCACCAGCCGATCCGCATCTCCCAGGATCCGCCTCCACTAATGGCACCGCTCCATCATGCAGCCGCCGACCTCCCTAGCAGCAAAGGCAGTCTTTAAGACAGAGCTCCCTGCAACTTGAAAGGAGAGGTGGCGACGAGAAAGGGAGCAGCACCAATAATAGGCGACAAACCATGAAAACGAAGAGCAGAGCCAACCCTCCATAGAAAATCCATCCCAGCCAAAACCCTCATCGAAGTATGCAGGAGATCTACGTCTGTGGACAAGCAGCAGGCTCGATAGACCTCCCAAACCAGCGAAAAACGACCAGCATGCAGACCCCAGAAACTAGAGCAGACTACTGTTGGAGCCTCCACCGGATGAAAGGGCACCGCCCTTCAGGAAACCAAAAAGAGAAAGAAAAGGGCCACCGGTTTCAGATCTGGGCACTCGACGAAGGAGCAGCCAAGAAAGAGGGAGCCGCCGTCGAAGGAGTTGCCGCCGTCGAAGGAGCTGCCGCCGTCGAAGTGTATGCCATGAAGGAGCTGCCGCCGTTGTAGGATCTGCATCGCGCCCTGGAGCAGCCCCACCCATTGCGCCGACGCTGCCAAGCCCCCACTGCCCCGACGCTGCCAACGCTGCCAAGCGCCCCCCCGAAAACCGCCGCCGTCGCCACTAGTTCTGGAGCACAGACCCAATGGGTCACCGCGCAAAGGCCCGCCCTCTCTCCAATCTATGCAAAGACATTGCAGAACAGTATTTACTCCGTCGTCGAACCGCAGGAAACCAAAACCACAAGAAAAAAGAGAAGCGTATGCGAGAAGATGGGTGGTGGAGGCAACTAGGGTAGGAACCCTAGCCGCCTGGTTCAGGTTCTCTCCACGACTCTCAAACCCTCGATATCCAGCACACGGCTTCATTGATGAAAAGTTTATACAGAAAAATAAGATGCAATCAACAAATCTGTTTTTTTTTTTTTTTATTAGCATCATCATCACGTTTACGATCACCTTTTTTTGAACGGTGTCTCTTACTGCCCATGATTGTTTAATCTATAGATGATAAATTAAAGAATCATCACTTTATAGTAAAAGAAATAATTTAGGATTTAAAAACAGTTATGAAATTTATAAAAACATGAATTGAAGTTTACTTCACCTTATCAAAATCTTGTAAGAATCTTTTCAATAAAAACTCCTTAGAAATAAATTTCCTTTGAAAAAACCCCTTCAAAAGAAATTTCCTTTGAAAAAAACTTTCTTGGAAAGAAATAAGAACTCCATGACAATAAATCACCTTTGAAAAAACCCATTGGAAAAGAATAAGAACACCTTCTAAAGAAATCTTTTTTGTAAAAACCACTAGAAAACAAAACTTCTTTGAAAAAATATCTAGGAAAAATACCTTCTTTGAAAAACCCACTAGGAAAATTACTTTGGAAAAAAAACTTATTTGCAAAAATATCTTGGAAAAACCCTTGTAAAGAAATAAATCATTTGCTAAAATACTCTTTGAAAAAAACCCTTTCAAAGAAACAAGAAGGAAAAATACATCTCCTTTGCAATAATACATTGAAATAAAAACTTCTTTGCAAAAATACTTTCGAAATAAAACTCTTTAAATGCACCCCTTGGAAATAAATCTTCTTTGAAAATACCTTTTGGAGAAATACGTTGTAACAAAACTCCTTTGCAAAAATATCTAAGAAAAAAGTACTTTGAAAAAACCCCTTGCAAAGAAATAACTTCTTTGCAAAAATACATTGACAAAAAACTATTTGAAAAAAAACACTTTGCAAAGAAATAAGAAGTGCAAAAATTTCTTGGAAAAACACTCTTTGCAAAATACCTTAAAAAAAACAACTCTTTGAAAAAAAATCTTTTCAAAGAAATAAAAAGTGCAAAAATACCTTGGAATTTTTTTTTTTGCAAAATACGTTAGCAAAACAATTCTTTGAAAAAAACTCATTCAAAGAAATAAGAAGGAAAAATACAACTCCTATGCAAAAATACTTAAACCCACAAGTCATAGAAATTTTGGAATTTACAATTAATTCATAAGAAAACTCATGTCACACCATTATAATTTTTATGTGTAAGACATCTTGTGCCTCTTGGCACGTAGGAATCAGATAGTAGCCAATCAACATGTGGGTTAGTTCACCAGTAACATGAATCTCATGTATGAACCTATCCAACTCTATCAAATAATAATCTATGCTACTAAAACATTTAATTATTCATGTAAGATCCTTTGCAACATATATTGCACTTATTCTCCCTCTATGGTATAAATTTTTTTTTTAAAGCAAAAAATATGAAACCATTCTATTCCATAGAGAGAAAAATTACAATGAAAATCTTGACGTCATAAGCAGCAACATCAAAGCTATCTCTAAGAGTGGACCCAAAACCAAAACTTCTTCTAGACTTACCCAACTGAACACAGTACAAAAAACCATTTCTCTGCTAGAAAGTCGTAGGCACATCCAGGTACTTCCCTACTGTCCAAAAACTCACAGTACACCCCTTATAGCCCAAGCAAACGTCTTCTTGACTAGACAGACGTGAAATAAAGCCGGATAACCCCTTATAACCCCTAGTCGTTACGAAATGTCCCTTCATACCCAGCATGGCCCGGGTTCCCTTTGGATGCCCCATCAAATTTCATCTTGATCCATCTTAATAGGAGAGGAGACCATAACACAGGACTGTCTGGAGTGCGCTGACGATGATGACGGCTACCAATATAAATGGAAAGAGTCATAATTCCCTAGGTACACAAAATTTTCATCTTTGTATCTGGAATTAATAATTCAGTTATGTCCAAGGCAATAGCTTGAGAGTCTCATGGATCCCTTTTTGAATTTGACTATAAACCAACTTACTAGTCTGTTGTTTAACAATAAATATATGTATGCTTCGTTCCTTCCAAACCTCGCATAGGAGAAACCCAAGAAACAACTGCCATATCTGATTAGGAAGTATGTCATTGAAGGGATCAACCCTCCACCATTTGATGGAAGTGATAGAGTCTGTGCGGACTCTATCTATCAAATGAAAGACCATAGCACCTTCATCCAATAGAGCCGAGGTGAAACTACATTGGTCCAGGAGATGAGAGATTGTTTCTACATTGTCCCCACACAGGACACATTATAAAGGTCCCTGAAAATCCCTTTTCATGATATTATTCTAGGTTAGAATTCTTCCTTTCAACACCAGCCAAAGGAACAAAGTGATTTTAGTCCAGAATTTTGTATTCGAGAGATGCTTCCATTCCCATCCTACAGGTTGTTCCTCGGAGACCTTTCGTAGGGAGAAAGCTTCCTTGATATTGAACATTCCTTTAGGAGAATAGTCCTTGTGGAGTAAATCTGGTCCCTCCTGTATTTTTATCTGTCGGTTACTAATATTTTCATAAATCGGATCCCTTGCCTCCATCCCATACTTTTCCCGCCACCAATTTAACGGTTTCCATTTCCGGAAGCCTCTGCCATCATGCTCCTCTTTCCAATATTGATTCATAGTCTTCCAATTGTGGTCATCTGAAGGAGAAGAGATAGGTAGGTTGGTCAAGTGATTTTGGATAGTTGGCTCTTGTTTCCATGCGTTTGACCACAGGTTAGCCGAGGATCCCTCCCATATCTCCCAAAATTGTTCTTTCTTATTAGTAAATTTCCAACCCTTGCCATGTTCCAAATGTGGGATCCCTTCTCAGGTCCTTCAATACGAATAAGGTCTTGTTGCGAAGTCGATGGGGCATACTTATTGTACCAAAAATGTGCCCATAGTTCATTCGTATGAGTGAGTCAACACAACCAAACTTTTTCCCCACAGACAATGCTAAGTTTCTCTGGGTCCCTAAGTCCCAGTCAACCATCAATCTTAGGTTTGAAAAGAGTATCCCAGTCGATAAGAGGCAATTTTTCGGTGACCAACTGTACTTCCCCATAGAAAGGAACGTTGAATACTCCGTATTTCCTTCATCACAGACTTCGGGGGAGCCAAAACTAAGAAAAGATACAAAGGCAGAGCTTGTAAGACATCTTTGACAATAACTAATCTGCCATGGAAGCTTAAAGCTCTCAGAGTCCAGCTCAAGAGTTTCTCCTTCATTCTACTCAAGAATTATTCCGAAGACTCCTTTTTCGAAACAAACTCAGATAAGGGAGCGCCCGGATATTTGGTTGGAAGGGAGCTCTGCTTAAAACCCAAAATACGAAGAATATTTCTTTGAATGATGGGAGGGGTATTAAAAATAATACTAGAGATTTGTCCATATTTATCGTTATACCAGAGGCTTTGAGAAAAGTGTTTAAACCCCTCTTGAGTTTCCTTGCTTCTTGAACTGAAGAGTGACCCATGAGGAGTGTTTCAGAAAAAAAATGCTGATGAGTTAGAGCTTTTTCATAGGGAGGAAACCTGAGACCTTTCATATTTCCTTTCTCCACCAAGTGAAAGATGAGCCACCCTAAACCTTCAGTCATAATGACAAAAATGAAAGGAGAGAGAGGATCGTCATACCGAATACCCCTAGACAGTTTAAGGACAGCGGAAGGGGTACCATTGATCAAAATAGAGAAAAAAGCTGAGGAATTAATATTGGCTATCCATTGAATCCATACATCACTAAACCCAAAGGAGCTGATAATTTTCTTCATATAGGTCCAGTTAATCTTGTCATAAGATTTGGACAAATGAAGGTTCAACATCATTCCAGCATTTTTGGTGACCTGGAGAGAGTGAAGAACCTCCTAGGCTAAGATAATGCCATCCATAATTTGTCTTCCCTCAACAAATCCAAATTGTTCCATAGATATTAAGGTAGGGAGGATAGGTTTGAGACAATTTTCCAAGACCTTCGTGATAATTTTATAAATTATGTTTCATAAGGCAATTGGCCTAAACATCTCTGGGATCTCTGCCATTGGATATTTAGGGATCAGATTTAGAAAAGTGGAGTTATGTGTCGGGAGAACCCCCCTCATTCTCCTAGATTCGTCCACTGCCTGCCAATCTTCATTCTTAATTAAACCAAAAAATAGTGAAAGAAATTAGTTGTAAAGCCATATGGCCCAGGAGACTTTCCATCCTCCATTTGGTTGATAGAACCTTCCACTTCTTGAAACTCTATAGGTCTAGTGACCATCTCATTTTTCTATGTGGTAATTATCTTAAGGATAACATTTTTGATCTCCCTGCAGGCCTTAGTTCAATCAATATGGGGTTCAGTGAGAACTATTGTTAACACCCATATATTTTTCTACAATATCGAGTTGAATGGAAGCAATGGATGGTCAAAATGTACTTGGCAGTGGAACTGAGATATCCTCCATGCTCCAGTGCTAGATGCTATGGGAAAGACTACGGGGCCTAAGGAGGAACAAAGGTGCAAAGGATGAAAAGATGTTGGAGTATAGGAAAAAGTAAAAAAGAAACATACTTTATAGCCTATAGAAGCCGGTCAAATCATGGGAAACTAGGTGTCACACCAATCTACACCGTAGATTTGGCATGGGGATCAGATCCACGGTCCTGCGTGTAGTACCACACAGCCAAGTTGCGAGGGAGATAAGAAAGGAGCATATGCGATAAGGTTTCTCTATCGGACAGGTGTCAGTAGCAGACGTTGTTGCACAAAGACAGATCAAAAGGCAGTATGTAAGAGCGGGCGCATGCGATGGCGTGAGTTGGGGGAAAGATCCACGGTTCGGAATGCTAAAGGGATACACATCAACGACTCTCGCAGCAGCTGACATAGAGAAGTAGCGCACCAGATAAGAAAGGGACGGATGCGATGAGAGTTTCCATCCTGCTAGATGTCGGCTCCAGAGTCTGTCGCACAAAGAAGGGGAGTCATAGTAGGGACCACCTGGGTACATGCGAGGCCCGTCTTGTTGGGAAATGTGGACAGGAAGGACGACGTAGATGGAAAGTTAAGCCAGCTTTGATGGTGAGGAAGAATTGAATGTCAAATGAAGAGATAAAGAGGCAACAGATCCAACGAAGGAAAACTAGCACGTGGGAAATCAACGGTTGGAATTTACAGACAACCTACCAAGAGAGCCGGCGTTAAGGAGACATGGTTATATATGTGAGAATGCCTTTCAAAGTTTGCATTTTTACCCTTTCCGAGGCATGTCAAAGCAGAAGGGGTTTTTTCTAGAAAAGTGATGTTCTAGCTCCGGTACTGGAGTTCAATGGCTGGTCACCAGGCAGTTCGGTCGAAGCGCGAAAGTCGTGTGGTTGTGCCCTAGCAGGGAGGTCTCCAGAAGACCCTATATCAGTTTCGGTCTGGGCTATAATGGCCTATGAAGAAGATATCCTTCAAGACCTTGGCCTTGTGGGCCTGGAGGTCATCCTAGGAGTAACAGTGGTGGCCTTGTTCCATCAAAGTCTGTCCAAAGGTCATTGGACCTTTGTAATTCCTCGTGACAGGCCTGACCTAGGCATTAGGGATAATTCCCACGACTTCTCGAACATCCAAAGTAGCGGTTGGTCTATTCGAAAGCTTATGTAGGTAAAGATTAAACCCCGATATGGGAGAATTTCTGACCAAAGGTATCCTTCCACAGGTAACATTTTCCCCTGGTACTAATAGCTTCTGGCTCAGTTTTCGAATAAACGGGAAGGGTTGGAACAAGCAGGCGAAGAAGACATGTCGCCCGACCTTACTAAGAGGAAGACGGAAGTTTTCAAAGGGTTATAAGCATCATAAGGGTGCTAGATGCTTATGACTGAGAGGTTGAAAAATAGGTGGAGGCCAGAAAAAGTCTGTAAAGGAGGTGTGAAAAGGGAAAAGTCCCTTGCGTGGTTTGGAGGTTGGCTCAGAAGGTGATAGAGGTAATGTGACCCATGTCTTTCGGTGCGTGCGAGAAACCATGAGATTAAGTGTTGTCACATGAGATACGTCAGAAGAATGAACTTGCCAAGGGGATCTCTAAATGTTATCCCAGGGGATTACCGGTATGATGGGAGGCACTTTTTCATCATCATTGGCTATGCCGTCTATCTAGGACGACATCGCTGAGCATGCTGAAGGTCACCTCAAAGCCTTCAGCATCACGGTTACCTGATTGAAGAGACCGATAGAGTTATCATGGCAATTATGACCACTTGTAGCTGCCGTCATCATCACAGCAGTTATGGGTAAGGTTCTCACGTCTTTTATCTCAAGTTGGTATAAGGGAAAGATGGTGCACCCGGTGGTTCGACCATCTCCTTTGTTGCGATTGTCTCATGGAGAAAGGATGGGAGTGCGAAGTCGTGTCCATGCTAGAACAAGTTTGGGTTGAGATGGAGGAAAAGCCTACCACTTCCTCTCTTATGGAATTCGACCTCATAGAGTCTGACTCTGCCGGCGAGGACAAGAAGCTTGATAGATGACAAATTCCCAAAGGAATTCGGTAAAGAATGAAGAAGGAAAAACTCGAAATCAAGCGGAACGGCCAACCGGGTGCAGAAATAGTTCATGATTTTGTACTCTCCACTAAGCAAACGACACCTATCCTGCCAGATGATGCACCATAGGCTGACAGTTCATTGAAAGTGGACTATTTCTTTTACTCGCAAGGTCATTTGCGAACCCAGGGTTAAAACAATCCTCTCTCTATAATATTTCGTTCCTTGTCTTTATCAGTCTGTTTGAGACTTCACACATATGTAATATTTCTGAATTTTGGGTGTAATGAGGTGTCCTTCTAATATTTCCATTAAGGTGAAAGATGAGTCATGGGGGAAGGCTCTGGGCATATATATATGCGATGTAATAGAATGAACAAGGGTTGAAAATATTATGTTGAAAGTTTTTGGTAAATTTGAGGATTAGTCTGTAAGACATCTTTTGAGCTATTTTAATAAAGTTTGCAGAGCTGAAAGCTTGTGTTTTGACAGGGATTCCTGTGTAATTGGTCTGGTCATCTGCATTTTCTCTCTTTCCATGTGAAATTGTATTTTCTCTCTTCGTAATCCCATTATGAGTTATTTCCTTCATGCTTGGATCAGGGTAATGATTAAGTGGAATTCATAGAAATTATGCTCTGCTTAGTCTTTTCCAAGTATTTCACCAACACGTTCTACTAAAGTTGATGTAGGATTCATCTTGGTATGCCTTACATTGATGGACTATTTCTTTTCTCTTCTATTCCACAAAATTAAATTCTCTTTGACTACTAGCTGCTTGCTACCTTGCCCTTGTGAATGCGTTTGCAAAATCTTTGTGAATGATGTTTCATAGTTTGTTAAAGGTGACTCCATTGCGCAAACTAAATTCCATACGTTTTCAACCAAACAGTGCGTGACTCATTTTATTTTCAACAGAAAACTGATCTTTTGTATAATTGTTGTAATTGAATATCTTGGCCATGAATGCTGGTGTTTCTTTTTCATTATTGACAATCTTGATTATTGCAGTCTTTTCATGATATTTTAGAGAGAGCCCTCTCTGTCTGTGTTGGGTCAGTAGCACAGGCCAAAGATTGGTTAGTGGTTACCCAGAATTACCCTCTTTTAGCCTTGGGGGTCAATTTTGGTGTTAACAAATTGGCGCCGTTGCCGGGGACTGAAATTGTTTCCCGATCCCTGCGAGAATGACAAAGTTTGGATCTGAGTGCTGATGGTGAACAACGGTCAGACATCAAGAAGGTTGTATCATTCATCTGGTGACACCAGTCAAGAAGAATTTCAGTATGAAGGTGAACCCACTGGGGATGATCTGTGACCTTGAAGCAGAGTTGAGATATTGAAAAATTCTCATGGCGACTCCACTGGAGAACAAACACATTTTCCTTAAACATGGAAGAATCAAGATTCAAGTATCAGAACACTAATCTCTTCAAAGAAATATGGTTCTTCTGTATCAATCTCATTTTAACTTTATGTATATATATCAAGAAAATTGTGTCCCACCGAAGAGCTCTGGGTCATGATAGACCTTCCTTTGTATATCCCTCTCTAGACCTTACAAATGCATATCCTCCTACAACTCCTAGAGCAGATCCCATCCCTTCTTCCGAATCTCATAGGATTCATGCTAAGCTTTGTGAATCCCAGGAGAATGAAGTTTAAGATGCTCCCCCTGCACATATCTCTTTTGCCTCTAGATATCAACTAAGATATAGCCCTTTAAAATTGCCACCTATTCTACATGACTACCCTCCCAAATACCATAAATACCTTCCTAGATTTGATGGAGAATCCGAAAGCCTCACTGTTGAGAAGCATCCACGGTTTTGAACACTTTTTGGATCTTTTTGAGGTAGAGCATGATGACATTTGTATGAGGGCTTTCTCCTAGTCTTTCCAAGGAGATGTGAAGAAATGGTTCAGCCATTTGCATCCGAGATCTATAGATAATTGGCAAAGGTTTTCTGATATCTTCCTAGATTTTTGGGGAAAAAGACAGTCATGGGACCTGATTCTTTCAGACTTTTACTCCACGGGAAGGCTAGAGGGATAGGCCACATCCATCTTTAATAGAAGGTTTTTGAAATTCTATTATGATATGCCAAGGGAAATTCAGCCGCTAGAGAATGCTGCTAAGTTACAATATGCATCTACTTTCCCCCTCGAGCTATCCTTGCTCCTATTGGAAAGAAGGTCTCCGAATTTGCAATGTATGCTCATTGATGCTTTTGAGGTCGAAGACAATATTAGGATGTTTGGGAATTTATCAAATGAAGATAGGGTTGCAAGGATTGAAGAAGAAACCAGATTTGAAGAAGGGAACGAGCAAGCAGAAGTTGCGCTGTGTCCCTGTTTTTCCCTGGATACACAGGAAGATGATCGGGCCAGGGAAATACCAGAAGAAGATAACCATGACAGGTTTCCTGTAAATTACGATACACTTGCTAAAATTCCTATCGGTAATGTTTTTGGAGAGGAATTCGGTCCACCTAAATATGACGAATATGACAGGGATTGCTCAGAAAACTTCATAATTTTTTTCGAGATTGATGATAAAGAGAAAGAAAAAGAGTGTAATCCACCCCAAGAGGCAGAAGCTCATCAAAGAGAGCTCGTTTCACTTGAGGTTGATGAAAAGATTGAAGCTTTTCCTACCGCCTCTGACGGTGAAAATCAAACCCTAAGCGCTGAGGTTTTAGATGAAATTAGCAACAACTTTTGCATCCCCCCTCCGAAGTGGGATGAGAATCTTTTTCAATAGTACCGGCTACCATATGATCCAGAAGAACAGAAGAAAGGTCGAGGAGAACCTATCCTGGGTGCCCTCACGGCTGGTCCTAGAGAAAGAAGAGTTCTTCATGTTCTGGTAGACCCTTTTGCTAATTTCTTGGAAAGATCAGAAATAGTAGGGTTTATATTGTTCTGGGAGACTAAGATTAAAAGATATATTCAGATGGGGCTATCATCTAGTGGGTTTTCCCCCGCGACAGGAGGACTAGAATGGAGAATTCATTCAATGAGTCATCTGCTTGATTGGCTTCATTAGAGTTGGGAAATTACTTGAGTCACCCTTGGTATCAAACTAGTAAGGTAGGAACACTTGTATATAAATAAGCTTGCAGGTCAAGCAGTTGCATTTATTTTAGTTAGTATTTTTTTAGGTGTTCGGCTCTGAATGTTTGGTTGCAGCATCGAGATGAAAGGCCAGTCGCAGGATTTTTCTTATGATAGTCAGGGCTTGAAAAAATGACCCAATGGATGAGGCACTTAGTCTACGTAGTTCTTCGCTACCTCGCAGGGAGGATAACATCCCCTTTGGAGCCAGTTGTTAACACCCATATATTTTTCTACAATATGCAGTTGAATGGAAGCAATGGATGGTCAAAATGTACCTGGTAGTGGAACTGAGATATCCTACATGGTCTAGTGCTAGATGTTGTGGGAAAGACTAAGGGGCCTAAGGAGGAACAAAGTTGCAAAGGATGAAAAGATGTTGGAGTATAGGAAAAAGTAAACAAGAAACATACTTTATAGCCTATAGTCCACCGATCAAATCATGGGAAACTAGGTGTCACACCAATCTACACCGTAGATTTGGCATGGGGATCAGATCCACAGTCTTGCATGTAATACTGCACATCCAAGTTGCGAGGGAGATAAGAAAGGAGCAGATGCGATAAGGTTTCTCCGCCGGCCAGGTGTCAGCAGCAGAAGCCATCACACAAAGACAGATCAAAAGGAAGTATGTAAGAGCGGGTGCATGCAATGGCGTGAGTTGGGGGGAAGATCCACGGTTCAGAATGCTAAAGGGATACACATCAACGGCTCTCGCAGCAGCTTGCATAGAGAAGTAGCACACCGGATAAGAAAGGGATGGATGCGATGAGAGTTTCCTGCCTACTAGATGTCGGCTCCAGATTCCGTCGCACAAAGAAGGGGATTCATAGTAGGGACCACCCAAGTACATGCGAGGCATGTCTAGTGGGGAAATGTGGACAGGAAGGATGACATAGATGGAAAGTTAAGCCAGATTGGAGGGTGAGGAAGAATCGAATGTCAAATCAAGAGACAAAGAGGCAATAGATCCGACGAAGTAAAACTAGCACATGGGAGATCAACGGTTGGAATTTATGAACAACCTACCAAGAGAGTCGGCGTTACGGAGACATGGTTATATATGTGAGAACTCCTTTCAAAGTTTGCATTTTTACCATTTCCAAGGCCTGTCTAAGCGAAAGGGGTTTTTTTCCAAAAACGTGATGTTCTATCCCCAGTACAGGAGTTCTATGGCTGGTCACCAGGCAGTTCGGTCGAAGCACAAAAGTCGTGCGGTCATGCCCTAGTAGGGAGGTCTCTGGAAGACCCTATATCAGTTTTGTTCCAGGCTATAACGTCCTGTGAAGAAGATATCCTTCAAGACCTCAACCTTGTGGGCCTGGAGGTCATCCCAAGAGTAACAATGGTTGCCTTGTTTTGTCAAATTCCATCCAAAGGTCGGTTGACCTTTGTAATTCCCTTCCACGGGCCCAACCTGGGCATTAGGGATAATTCCCATGACTTCTCAAATGTCTAAAGTAGTGGTTGGTCTATCTGAAAGCTTAGGTGGGTCAAGATTAAACCTCGATATGGGAGAATTTCTTACCAAAGGTATCCTTCCACAGGTAACATTTTCCCCTGGTACTAATAGCTTCTAGCTCAGTTTTGCAGATAAAGGGGGAAGGGTTGGAACAAGCAGGCGAAGAAGACATGTCGCCCGGCCTTACTAAGAGGAAGATGGAAGTTTTCAAAGGGTTTATAAGCATCATAAAGGTGTTGGATGCTTATGACCAAGAGGTTGGAAAATGGGTGGAGGCCAGAAAAAGTCTGTAAAGGAGGTGTGAAAAGGGAAAAGTCCCTTGCGTGGTTTGGAGGTTGGCTCGAAAGGTGATAGAGGTAATGTGACCCACGTCTTTCGGAGCGTGTGGGAAAGCATGAGATTAAGTGTTGTCACACAAGAGACGTCAGAAGAATGGACCTGCCAAGGGGATCTCTGAATGTTATCCCAGGGGATTACCGATATGATGAGAGGCACTTTTTCATCATCATTGGCTATGCCATCTATTTGGGAAGACGTCACTGAGCATGCTGAAGGTCACCTCAAAGCCTTGATCATCACGGTTACCTGATTGAAGAGACCGATAGAGTTATCATGGCAATTATGACCACTTGTAGTTGCCATCATCATCACAACAGTTATGGGTAAGGTTCTCACGTCTTTTATCTGAAGTCGGTATAAGGGAAAGATGGTGCACTTGGCAGTTCGACCATCTTCTCTGTTGCGATTGGCTCATGGAGAAAGGACGGGAGTGCGAAGTGGTGTTCATTCCAGAACAGGTGTGGGTTGAGATGGAGGAAAATCCTACCATTCCCTCTCTTATGGAATTCGACCTCATAGAGTCTGACTCTACCAGCGAGGATGAGAAGCCTAATAGAAGACAAATTCCCAAATGAAACTGAAAAAGAACGAAGAAGGAGAAACTCGAAATCAAGCGGAGCGGCCAACCGGGTGCAGAAATAGTTCATGATTTTGTACTCTCCACTAAGGAAATGACACCTATCCTGCCAGATGATGCACCACAGGGTGACAGTTCATTGAAAGTGGAAGATTTTTTTGACTTGCAAGGTCATTTGTGAACCCATGGTTAAAACAATCCTCTGTCTATAATATTCCATTCCTTGTCTTTATCAGTCTGTTTGAGACTTGACACATATGTAATAGTTCTGAATTTTGGGTGTAATGAGGTGTTCTTCTAATATTTCCGTTAAGGTGAAAGATGAGTCATGCGGGAAGGACCTGTGAATATATATATGCAATGTAATAGAATGAACAAGGGTTAAAAATCTTATGTTGAAAGGTTTTGGTAAATTTGAGGATTAGTATGTAAGACATATTTTGAGTCATTTTAATAAAGTTTGCAGAGCTGAAAGCCTGCGTTTTGACAGGGATTCCTGTGTAATTTGTCTGGTAGTCTGTATTTTCTCTCTTCCCATCTGAAATTGTATTTTCTCTCTTCGTAATCCCATTATGTGTTATTTCCTTCATGCTTGGATCAGGGTAATGATTAAGTGGAATTCATAGAAATTATGCTCTGCTTAGTCTTTTCCAAGTATTTCACCAACATGTTCTACTAAAGTTGATGTAGGATTCATCTTGGTATGCCTTACATTGATGGACTGTTTCTTTTATCTTCTATTCCACAAAATTAAATTCTCTTTCACTACTAGTTGCTTGCTACCTTGCCCATGTGAATGCGTTTGCAGAATCTTTGTGAATGATGTTTCATAGTTTGTTAAAGCTGACTCCATTGCGCAAACTAAATTCCATACGTTTTCAACTAAACAGTGAGTGAATCATTTTATTTCCAAACAGAAAACTGATCTTCTGTATAATTGTTGTAATTGAATATCTTTGCTGTGAATGCTAGTGTTTCTTTTTCATTATTGACAATCTTGATTATTCCAGTCTTTTCATGAGATTTTAGAGAGAGCCCTCTCCGTCTATGTTGGGTCAGTAGCACAGGCCAAAGATTGGTTAGTGGTTACCCAGAATTACCCTCTTTTAGCCTTGGGGGTCAATTTCGGTGTTAACAACTGTCTTGAAATGATGAATAATTTCCTTCTCCATATCTGCATGGGAGTCCACAACCTAACCACTGAGAGTTCTCAAGTTGCTAATTTGGTTTTGATGCTTGTGCTGAATAGTAGCTTTGTGGAAAAACTTTGTGTTCTTATCCCCATCCCTCAACCACTGGTTCTGAGACTTTTGTTTCCAAAGTATTTCTTCTTGTTTTTCCCACTCATGGGTTTGATCAGAGATTAGTTTTTCCTCCCCGGATAGTTCTTTAGTTAGCCCCTGGTGCATAATGTTTTCCTGGATTCTTTCCATCTGGGATTCTAACTTAACTTTTTCTAGCAGTATTGTTAACACCTAAAAAGTGCTCACTAGCTCATTTCCTTATTCACATGACCCATTTGTCCACTTTTCCACCATCTGAGCCTCTGAAGCCAACAAAAGGTCACCAAAAGACCTTAGTACACCCCTTTTCCCACTCAAAAAAGATTATTTTTCCTAAAAAAGCATAAAAAACCCTCAAAAAGGGTCCAAAATTCCGAAAATATTAAAAAGGGAATAAAAATATTAATTTTATTCAGAAAAGGAAAAAGGAGGGAAAAGTACCTAAACCATGTTGGTCAATACCATTGGTTTCCACAAAACCACAAATGGTATTCCCCACCACCAAAACCTATAAAAAGGTGGTAGGGGCTCCTCATTTCACATCCATCCATATTCCTATCCTCATGCTGTCAAAATCTCCCTTGAGTTTTTGGCCATTGTAGCAACCTTGGAGAAAGGACCCATTGGAGATTGGAGCTGCTCACCAAGTGCTATGGGCACCTGCTAACTAGTAGCAACAGTTTCAATACTAAGCAAAAACAATAAACTAAATCTAAACTAAAACTAAACTAGCATGTGCATTTTTTTGAATTTAAAAAACAAGAACAAGAAATATGAGAAATAATTTTGTATTAAAAAATGGGGGCAAGCAAGTGCTTGCAATAACAATACCTCCAAGTGATGAAGGTTGTTGAGTAGCTCCAATGGTGAGCAGCTCCAATCTCCAATGGGTCCTTTCTCCAAGGTTGCTACAATGGCCAAAAACTCAAGGGAGATTTTGGCAGCATGAGGATAGGAATATGGATGGATTTGCTGCAGACCTTCTGTGTTGATGCGGCCATTTTGCAGAACAGCGCGTTGAGTCTACGATCACTATGGGAGTGGGACATGCGGGCTGTTGGGGCGTGTGTTCTGTGAGTATTGGGTGCTGCGACACCACATCGCTTGTCAAGGGGACAAACGATGATGGTGGACTCTGTGCTTCGGGGGACTTATTATACCTGGGCTCAAATGTTTCTAGCTAGTGTCCGGAGAGATCTGGACAAGTGCTATCGAGAGGGAGGAGAGTTCTATTATGCCTCCTTTCTATGTTGTTTTTTCTTCGAGCGGGTGCCGACCTTACGACCACGGGTGCCCATTCATGATGGTCTGGTGAGTGAGTCGCGCATGGTGCGGTGGGGGCATATGATGCCTCGTGGAGGTGGTGGAAATGTCAATTTGTATAATGGGGGAAATGTTGGACATGTTCCCTTCTTCGAAGGCATCCGGTGTCGGGATGGGGTCCATTAACCAATCGACCTTAGTGGGTATGAAATCTTTCGATTCGACGGATAGCTGGTTAGATGCTGTGGACGTAGACGCCTCTGGGAGGAAGTAGGAGCGATGGTGCATATCGTCCCAAGGGTAGTCGGGTGCAGTGAGTGTTTCCAAAATTTACTCATCAGTATTGAAGTAGTCAGACCACAAATCAAGGGGTTCTGGTTTGAAAGTGGTAGTCGAGGAGATCATATAAATGGTGTTAATCTCTTCGGATGAGGATGACGCGGGAGGGTAGATATCCTCAATGAGGGGAGGAGATATTTCTAAGTCCATGTTATTCAACTCATACAACGCTGTTCTGTAATCTGGGATATCAGGACAGTGATGTGAGTAATGGCCGTAAACACCGCATATGGCACAAGGGTGGTTAGTGCGCAGTGATTTATCATGAGGCTTGGGATTTGAGTCGAGTTTGACAACCGGGATGTTGGGGTCATCGTCCAGCATTTGCATGTGTTCCTGTAATGCAGGTAACTGTGGACACTGATGAGTTGGATGGCCTAATTCATCACACAATGAGCATTTAGGAGGAGCACGAAACACGGGGGGAGGTTTAACTGCTTTGGGTGGGGGTACCGCAGTGTATGGTTGTGGGCCTCTGCCTCCAGTGGGCCTGATGAGAGGAGGGGGATTCGTAGATGACGAAGGAGTAGTGATACTCGGAGGTGGTTGGGTAGAAGTAACAATGGGTTGCACCGGTTGCAGGATGACATTTGGTGTCGGCGGGGGAACGGGAGGCGAAATATACCACATGGGTAATCCCAAGGTTAACTCAGGGAGACTAAGGGTAGCCATAACCGGAGTGCTTACTATGCCCGAAGGAGGGAATAGAAAGGGGATTGTGTGGATGGGTGTAACACCGATGTGACTAGGGACCAATGGTGGTTGATTACTAGGTTTTTCTGTATTCTGTGAAAGAGTACAAAGGTCAGCGACATGGGTCTCCGGTGACGGTGGTGGAATAGATTGGAATGTAGAAGTCATCGGCGCCTCGAAGTAAAGTCCGGGTCCTACTGAGGAAACGAACGAGGTAGTTGCACCACAAACAGGTTGTTCCACCATGGGGAGAACATTTTCAGGTGTGGAGGGGGCCTTGGGATCATAATAGGTGAGTTGGTCGACCTTGACCACGCGTCCCTCATGGGGGAACTGCATGGTATGAAATACGGATGAGGCAACAGCCCGCATGGCATACATGTAGCTGCGATCAAGTAAAATGTTATAGTCAAGTTGGGCTTTGATGACCTCAATGTCAATGAGCACGGTTTTACCCGCCAGCTGGATGGGGACATTAACTAATAGACCTTGGGGTTGTGCCGAACAACCATCATAGGCTCGCAACGCAGTGGTGGACTGCTGGAGAGTAGGGGATCCCAACTTCTGCCAAATGAATGTAGACATGATGCATGTAGAGGCCCGTTCATCGATAATGCATCGATGGATGACAAGATTCTGAACGGAAATGGAAACTTGGAACGCTAAAGTAGATGGTAAGCGTGGTTCGGACTGGTCTGAATTGAATGCGATCAGCTGTGAATCATTGGGGTCAATGGCGCCAATGGCAGAGAGCAAAGTCTTGCGCTGTGAAGGATAGTTTTTTAAGACTTCTAAAGCAGACATGGCTGCAGGAGACTGGGCTAAGTCATCTACAATGTTGTAGTTTGACGCAGCACGAGCATTGGGATTACTGTTGATGCGACGAAGTGGGAAGCGAGGCGCTTTAGAAGCGCCATCGAGTGGAGCCGGAGATATATGTAACGTCTGATCTGTGGGATGAACATTAGTGTTCTTGTCGGCGGGAGGGGCTTCAGAGGTGGAGCCATATTGGTTCCGACGGGTTTGGAGGTTGGCGTCGGCGGTTGACATCATCAACAAGTGGTGAGTACCTGAATCGAACATGGGTTGATCAGGGGCTGCATAAGTGATCTGTTGTGGTGGCACGTTGCCCTAAGGGGGCGCTAACGGCTGATTGTTCACTACACCTTGGTTTGGAAAGGGGTTTTGTAGCACCAAAGGTTGATGTTGAGGTGGTGGAGGGTTGGGTGGCGGCTGAGGAGTCGATTTCCCTTGATGATGGGCATCGTCGGTCCAGAGTTGCCGAGCTCGCTCCAAATGTGGGCAAGAATGTGTGTAATGACCATAGACCCCGCATATAGAACAAGGGTGGTTTGTTCTGAGGTTTTTATTTTTAGGCTGCTTGGGATTCCGATCCGGATTACGGTTGGGAGGAGCAGCATTGTTATTTTGCGGAGGATTGGGAGGTGGAGGACCTTGCTGATGTTGTTGGTTATTACCGCGGTTACGTCCTCTTCCACGGTTCTCTTGCACACCTTGGTTGCGCTGGTTGTTCTGGTGCTGGGGCTAGTTGTGCTGTGTGTACACTTGCCCTTGAGCAGTGGGAGGATTTTGGTTCGCCGCAGGTGCAGGAGCAGGTTGTGGTGGATAATAAGCCGGTGGGGCTGGAGGTGGACCAGTTGCCTGCTGGGGTTGTTGGTAACCCTGAGCTATTGGAGGTGTTGGGTTAGCTGTCACAGCTTACTGTGGGTAATACATTGGTTGAGGTGCAGCTGGGGGGGCATATGCAGGTGGTGCATGAACAAAACACTGAGGTGGACATGAAGGTCCATGGGTATGGTGGTGATGTGCCATGGGAGCATATGAACTGGTTGCTCCAGATTGAGATGTAGCCCGCAAAAGGTCGGGACCATGGCTAGGATGTGCAATAGAAAAGGGTTGGGGATGCGAGGCCATACAACCAATGATGCCATCAGCGGCGTGGGATGCCCCCGGCGCATCATGTTGGGATGACTCACCCCGAGGGGCATCTGGTATAATGGTATATAGATAACCCGACTGGGCATAAATGAGATCAAACTGTTGGGCTTTGAGGATGGCCTCTTCTTCAGACTAGGGTCGTTTGGATGCCACATCTTTCGCAATGAGAGGGAGGAGGGATTTTAGGAACCAATCTAAGAAGATGCGATCATCTAACTTGATTTTGGAGAGGCTTCGGTGTCGACGCCACTCATGAATGTGGTCAGTGATGTGGGTGGCCGTGTTTTGTCTGCAAGACAGTAGGATCTCGATGCCTGCATCATAGCGGACAGGTAACTGAAAGAACTACAGGAAGGTTGAAGCAAGGGAGGTAAAGGTGGCATGCATCCCAAGGGGCTGCTCGATATACCACTTAGCTACAGAGCCAGTGAAGGTGCGCTATAACAAACGGAGGCGGACTGAGTCGTCCACTATGGAGTTGGAGGAACACCATAGATGGAAGGACATGATATGGTTCTGTGGGTCCTCACCTGCCTTTCCCTCAAACTTAGGGATGTCGGAGGGGAGTTTGGTGGGCATGTGAGGCCAAGCAGGATCATGTCTGATAGGATCATTGGTGAGCCTGGCTAAGTCTGGTAAGTTCAGACTCGCCATGTACGGTAAGCTAGCAGATGTATGTGGGTAGTGACTGGGACATGACTAGTCATGGTGGTATGATGTAGGGGTCCAGTAGCCCCTAAAGGTATGCTAGGTATTGAAGGTATGTGTCCTCCAATAGCTGTGGTCTGGTATGGGCCAGCGTTTTCGAGTGCAACATCGGTTACACTGGGGTTAGGAATAGTAGTGGTGATTCCTGGAATCTGGGTTGTGGTACTCAGAGGGGGTGTGACCCCTATGTTGGGCATACCCATAACAGGTGGTGGCCCTGTGTTGGGAATTCCTATAACAGGAGGTGGCCCTCTGTTGGGCATTCCTAAAGGTGGAGTGTTGCCCATATTAGGCATACCTAGGGGGGTGGGTGTTTCCATGGATGGCACCGCAGTAGTAGGGTCTGTAGACGTCTCTCCTATGGTGCTGGTAAAAAGTGGGTCAAAAGATGTTCCAGCCATAAGGTTGGTTGGGAATAAAGTAGTGGGGTTTTCGGATTCTGCCTCAGAATCGGAAGTGAAGTGAGGCGTGTCAGAATCGGACGAACGTATGGTTGACCGACGATGTGTCGAGTCAAGGGATAAGGCTCTACGTCAGTGACATGGAGATCCAAGTAGACTGAACTCTGGGAGTTCACCCTATAGACGACGAGAGCATCTAAAATTCTCAATGGTGAGAAATAAGTTTTTGTTTAAAAATATGTATGGTGTAAAATGGTAATCTATAAAAAACTCAAAACCCTAATGCAACCAAGGGTGCAAGAAGGGGAGTGAAAATGAAGGCTCTCAGGCCAAAAAATCAACCTAAAAAAGGCACTTATTATAGCAGTTGTGCTATAATAAGTGGAGGGATGCAAAAAATGGTTAGAGTACCAACATGCAAACAGCTTCTAGAAAAAATAGGTGTAACTAGACCAAAGGTGGATTGAATCATGCAAACACCTAACTAAAAGTATTGTGAATCAACAAACGATATTCTCTGCAAGGTGATGAAATCCAAGTCAGACAATATGAGTGTTGAGTCAACGGCTAGATATCCCCCTACCGGGAGGGACACCGAGTAATCAATCCTAAAGAATGGCAACTAGGATACTCCGTTCATGACACGTCGAGAAAAGGTAAATCTGCCATTTGGTCCTTTTACCGCAATACCCCCATACAGGGATATCCCGAGAACTGTGAATGGTAGCCCTTCGGTTACTGAATGGATTTCGGTATTCCACTCAGGCTTCCGGAACCATCCTCGTGACTTCAACCCTCCTAGGGGAGAGGCCTTCCCATAAACCGGTTGTGACCGTGCCAATAAATACTAGGAGATTTTGGCTCCCTAATGGACAACTTCTATGTCTCAAATGTAATAACTGAGGGGTGTTATTGGAACACCTATCCCCTCAATACTACCTAGCTACAAAGTTCTTTTAAGTGTTCCCCAAGTGGGGTTAAAAGTTTGTTGAAGTTAGGGTTCATTTTAAGGCTCAGTTTAAATTATGTGTTTGATTGGGTGCACGTGTGGTATTTTAAACTGAAATTGAAAAAGTAAATGCTTTACAAAAAATATTAAAAAAACAAAGGATCTTTTGAAATAGTAAAACAAATAATATGACTTTTTCAATAAATGGAAATTAAATGCTTTGCAAAGACTATTCAAAAAGCAAAGGATCTTTTGAAATAGGAAAGCAAATGATATGACTTCTTTAAGAAATGAATGAATTTCTTTTTCAAAAATTGCTATGGGAAAAATATTAAAGAAGTAAACAGTAAAAATTTTAAATCTAGATAAAAATGCAAAAAGAAATCCTTCTTTCAATTTCTGAAAATTTTAAAAAAGACTTTTTTCAAAAGTGCATTCTAAATAGTAAAATTTTTCTATGGCTGTAAAATATGCAGGATTTCTAATACTGGAAAATGTGCTATGTGGGCAGAAAATACAGTAAGAAATTAATTTTTTAAACGATTCGGCCGAATGAAAAAATTAGCATCGTGGGTTTTGACAGAATAGCCACGATGGACCGCGCGGGTTTCTGTCGCACAGTCATGATGGGCAGCGTGAGTTTCTGTCGCACAGTCGCGATGGGCAGCGCGGGATTTGACCGCGAAGCTGCGATGTGCAGCGCGGGATTTCGTCACACAGTCGCGATGTGCAGCGCGGAAAAGGTCCGCGAAGCCGCGATGTGCAGCGTGCTAATGGGCCACGAAGCCATGGTGAACCGCGCAGAAAAAAGCCGCGCAGTCGCGATGAGCCGCGTGACTGTTGGGCAAAAAGTCGCGAGGTGAAAGCCATACGCGGATGCCGAAAAGCGAAGCCGAAAATTGAAAATTTCGGGCTATTAACGGCAATGAAATGAGCCAAGATCTAGAAAAGCAATGGATCTGCTGTCTAGGGTGGCAAATCTATGAATTAAACTACCTAATACAATAAAAAACTAAGATCTAAAGCAAAAGTGAGATCTAAAGATTTGAAAGCAATGATCCTATCAGACACAATCCTGCGTGGCCTCACATGCCCACCAAACTCCCAGCCGACATCCCTAAGTTTGAGGGCAAGGTAGGTGAGGACCCACAGAACCATATCATGTCCTTCCATCTATGGTGTTCCTCCAACTCCAGAGTGGACGACTCAGTTCGCCTCCGTTTGTTACAGTGCACCTTCACTGGCTCTGCATCTAAGTTGTATATCGAGCAGCCCCATGAGACGCATGCCACCTTTACCTCCCTTGCTTCGACCTTCCTGCAGTTCTTTCAGTTACCTGTTCGCTATGATGTGGGCATCGAGATCCTACTGTCTTGCAGACAAAACATGGCCACCCACATCACTGACCACATTCATGACTAGCATCGACGCTGAAGCCTCTGCAAAATCAAGTTAGATGACCACATCTTTTTAGATTGGTTCCTAAAATCCCTCCTCCCTCTCATTGCGAAGGATGTGGCATCCGAACGACCCCATTCTGAAGAAGAGTCCATCCTCAAAGCCCAACAGTTTGATCTCATTTACGCCCAATCGGGTTATCTGTATACCATTATACCAGACGCCCCTCGGAGTGAGTCATCCCAACATGATGCACCGGGGGCATCCCACGCCGCTGATGGCATCATTGGTCGTATGGCCTCGCATACCCAACCCTTTTCTATTACACATCCTAGCCATGGTCCCGACCTTTCGCAGGCTACATCTCAATCTGGAGCAACCAGTTCATATGCTCCCATGGCACATCACCACCATACCCATGGACCTTCATGTCCACCTCAGTGTTTCGGTCATGCAACACCTGCATACGCCCCCCCAGCTGCACCTCAACCAATGTATTACCCGAAGCAAGCTGTGACAGCTAACCCAACACCTCCAATAGCTCAGGGTTACCAACAATCCCAGCAGGCAATTGGTCCACCTCCAGCCCCATTGGCTTATTATCCACCACAACCTGCTCCCGCACCTGCGGCAAACCAAAATCCTCCCACTTCTCAAGGGCAAGTGTACACACAACACAACCAGCCCCAGCACCAGAACAACCAACGCAACCAAGGTGCGCAACAGAACCGTGGAAGAGGACGTAACCGTGGTAATAACCAACAACATCAGCAAGGTCCTCCACCTCCCAATCCTCCGCAAAATAACAATGCTGCTCCTCCCAACCGCAATCCAGATCGGAATCCCAAGCAGCCTAAAAATAACAACCTCAGAACAAACCACCCTTGTTCTATCTGCGGGGTCTATGGTCATTACACACATTCTTGCCCACATTTGGAGCGTGCTCGGCAACTCTGGACTGACGATGCCCATCGTCAAGGGAAAGCGGCTCCTCAACCACCACCCAACCCTCCACCACCTCAACATCAACCTTTGGTTCTGCAAAACCCCTTTCCAAACCAAGGTGTAGTGGACACTCAGCCGTTAGCGCTCCCACAGGGAAACGTGCCACCACAACAGATCACTTATGCAGCCCCTGATCAAGCCATGTTCGATTCAGGTACTCACCACTGGTTGATGATGTCAACTGCCGACGCCAACCTCCAAACCCGTCGGAACCAATATGGCTCCACCTCTGAAGCCCCTTCCACCGACAAGAACACTAACGTTCATCCCACAGATCAGACGTTACGTATACCTTCGGCTCCACTTGATGGCGCTTCTAAAGTGCCTCGCTTCCCACTTCGTCTCATCAACAGTAATCCCAATGCTCGTACTGCATCAAAATACAACATTGTAGATGACTTAGCCCAGTCTCTTGTAGCCATGTCTGCTTTAGAAGTCTTAAAAAACTATCCTTCACAGCGCAAGACTTTACTCTCTGCCATTGGCGCCATTGACCCCAATGATTCACAGCTGATCGCATTCGATTCAGACCAGTCCGAACCACGCTTACGATCTACTTTAGCGTTCCAAGTTTCTGTTTCCGTTCGGAATCTTGTCATCCATCGATGCATTATCGATGAAGGGGCCTCTACATGCGTCATGTCTACATTCGTTTGGCAGAAGTTGGGATCCCCTACTCTCCAGCAGTCCACCACTACGTTGCGAGCCTATGACGGCCGTTCGGCACAACCCCAAGGTCTATTAGCTAATATCCCCATCCAGCTGGCGGGTAAAACCATGCTCATTAACATTGAGGTCATCAATGCCCAACTTGACTATAACCTTTTACTTGGTCATAGCTACATGTATGCCATGCGGGCTGTTGCCTCATCCGTATTTTGTACCATGCAGTTCCCCCATGAGGGACGCGTGGTCAAGGTCGACCAACTCACCTATTACGATCCCAAGGCCCCCTCCACACCTGAAAATGTTCTCCCCATGGTGGAACAACCTGTTTGTGGTGCAACTACCTCGTTCATTTCCTCAGTAGGACCCGGACTTTACTTCGAGGTGCCGATGACTTCTACATTCCAATATATTCCACCACCATCACCGGAGACCCACATCGCTGACCTCTGTACTCTTTCACAGAATAAACAAAAGCCCGGTAATCAACCACCATTGGTCCCTAGTCACATCGGTGTTACACCCATCCACACAATCCCCATTCTATTCCCTCCCTCGGGTGTAGTAAGCGCTCCGGTTATGGCTACCCTTAGTCTCCCCGGGTTAACATTGGGATTACCCGTGTCGTATATTTCGCCTCCCATTCCCCCGCCGACACCAAATGTCATCCTGCAACCGGTGCAACCCATTGTTACTTCTACTCAACCACCTCCCGGTATCACTACTCCTTTGTCATCGACGAATCCCCCTCGACTCATTAGGCCCACTGGGGGCAGAGGCCCACAACCATACACTGCGGTACCCCCACCCAAGGCAGTTAAACCTCCCCCTGTATTTCGTGCTCCTCCAAAATGCTCGTTGTGTGATGAGTTAGGCCATCCAACCCATCAGTGTCCACAGTTACCTCCATTATAGGAACAGATGCAAATGTTGGATGACGACCCCAACATCTCAGTGGTCAAACTCGATCCAAACCCCATGCCTCGTGATAAATCACTGCGTACCAACCACCCATGTGCGATATGCGGTATTTACAGCCACTAATCACATCACTGTCCTGACATCCCATATTACAGAGCAGCTATCTATGAGATGAATAATCTGGATCTTGAGACGGCACCCCCTACTATTGAGGAGATCTACCCTCCCGCATCATCCTCATCTGGAGAGATTAACACCATTTATATGATCTCTTCGACCACCCAAACCTCGTCAACTGACTTGACCACTCACAGCTCCCGCAGTGATAAAGAGATTCTAGAGGCTACTACTGCCCCGGATTATCCCTGGGAAGACATGCACCATCGTTCATACTTCCTCCCAGAAGAGACCTCATCCACCACCGCTACCCACTTCGCGGTTGAGTCCAAAGATTTCCTTCCTACTAAAGTCGACTCGTTGAAGGATCCCATTCCTACTCCTGATGCCTATGAGGAAAATAACATGGCCGATATTTCTCCCATCATCCACATTGACATCTCTGACCCACCTGGTGCCCTTCATACCATTACATTAGGAGCCTCCCACAGTGAGCATGAGATCGAAGAATACCAACAACTGTTCCAAGAATTCACTGATGTCTTTACTTGGTCAGATACCGAAATGCCTAACCTTGATCCTGCCATTTATACGATCTCTACTGGATACCCCTCTATCCGGTCGGCCCCTTACTTTTATCCCGTTCGCACACATGTTCCACTCTGCTACGTTGGTTTCGCTGATGGGGCAAGCCGTTGGTCCCCCAATCTGGCCTCTGCAGCTTGGGTAATATATTCCCCTTCACATGAGTTGATCCACATTGACGGAGTGTGTTTGGGTGCCGCTACCAACAACCATGATGAATATGATGCCATGACCGGTCTATTGGCCACAGCTCTCCAAATGAGCATACGTCACCTTAACGTTCTCCTGGACTCACAACTCCTTGTTTCCCAACTCAACAATGATTACCAGGTACGCGATCCCTGTCTGTTCAGAAAATTTTTGCGCACTAAACAAATGATTCAACAGTTTGAATCCATTTCATTCACACATGTCCAAAGAAACCTCAATAGCGTCGCAGACCATATGGCCAACAACATTCTAGACTGGCACACTAATCACATCATACCAAAACTAAATATGCATCCACGTGCATAACATGTGCCTCCACGGGCATATACCGAAAAACAAAATGTGCATCCATGTGCATACCATGTGCCTCCACGGGCATATATCAAAAACAAAATGTGCATCCACGTGCATACCATGTGCCTCCACGGGCATACAGAAAATCAAACATGACTCCACGGGCGAACATAAAGACAACAAGTGCATCCATATGCATACACGACTATAAACCAACATCATATATATATATATATATACATCATCATATAGTCAAAACATGTCATAGGTGCCCTCAGCACCCAATATACAAAAAATACATCAGCCGTACAAAAAGGTGCTTCCCCATATGCTCATCAGCATTTGGGGGCAAATACATATCATCTAGTCATAAGGGTCCCTGGGCTCCTCTGGTGCCTCCTCCGCGGGCCCCTCCGGATCATAGCGAGCACGAACTCTCCGCTCTACTCGCCCTACTGGATCATCCCGTAGACGGATCCTCCTCTCATCCGGCCCTACCGGGTCATCCCAAGCACCATCCCTGTGCTCTGCCACAAAAATCGTTGTCCTCAATAAGAGCGACCGCCACTCACGCGGCGCACCGAAGCAACACTCCACGATGTCCCGGTCCAAATCTCTCCAGCCATCCTCGGGGAGTCCAGCTAGAATCATGTCAAAAGTCTGTCTGACACGCTCTATGGCATCATCTTGAGGGCCAACCCATCGCCCACGAGCCGCAAATCCTCCACCACGTGGAGGCGGTACCGCTGCAGGTGGTTGGGCAACCACCATCGCTCACCCCTGACGAGCCACGTAGTCGGTCGGCGGTACAGGACCAACATCTACACAATGCAAGTAAACCATCATATACATATCTAACTATAATCATAAACAAATCACATGATGTAGTATAAAACAAACCACAAAACATACCATCTAAACCCCAGGCCTGTCCCTGGGCTCGAGGCATCTCGGGGTCGCCTCGGTAGTCCATGCCAACATATGGGTAATCCTCAATCACCAGGGGCATCTACTCCCACTGCTCATATACCTCCTCTGTAAAAAACCTGCGAACACCACCACCGCCACGAGGCATCATATGCCCCCACCGCACCATGCGCGGCTCACTCACCAAACCATCACGAATGGGCACCCGTGGTCGTAAGGTTAGCACCCGCTCGAAGAAAAAACAACATAGAAAGGAGGCATAGCAGAACTCTCCTCCCTCTCGACAGCACTTGTCCAGATCTCTCCGGACACCAGCTAGAAACATCTGAGCCCAGGCATAATAAGTCCCCCGAAGCATAGAGTCCACCATCATCGTTTGTCCCTCTGACAAGCGATGTGGTGCCGCAACACCCAGTACTCGCAGAACACACGCCCCAACAGCCCGCATGTCCCACTCCCGTAGTGATTGCAGACTCAACGCACTGTTCTGCAAAATGGCCCCATCAACACAGAAGGTCTGCAGCAAATCCTCCATATCAACACCTAGCGGGATCCTCGACAAAATATCTCCCACCTCCCCTAAACGAGGCAACCCAGTGAGAAAATATATGTTTGTGAGGGTGATCTCCAACCTCTGTCCCCCAATCATAAAAGCACCCTCTGCTGGCACCCACCAACTCACAAACTTGTTCAAGAGCCGTCTCACTGAACGCATTGGTGGGATCTGAGCGAACTTCAGAAGTCCACTCACCACCAGAGTCTGCTGAACCCCCGGATCAGTCTGAATCCTCAGCATCAGATCATCATCTATCTCCCGCTCTCGCCAGGAAGTCAGCAGTCTCCTCAACATCCTGCCCAAAAAACAGAAGAAATTTTTTATCCCCAGCAAATTTTTTTTTTGCAAAAAATACCATCGCGAATTTTTCATCAAAAGCCGTGATGATCATCGCGGCCTTCATACAAAAACCCGCGATGAACATCGCGAGTATTGGCCAGACAGTCGCGATGAACATCGCGACTATCTCCCATGAACTCATGATGAACATCGCGACTATCTCCCATGAACTCACTATGAACATCGCGGGTTTCAACCTCACAGTCGCGATGAACATCACGACTGTCAACCTAAAAACCGTGAGTTTCATTGCGGGAAAAGACCCGAAACCCGCGATATTCCATGTTGGAAGGTCAACGTGGAATTCCGCAGCCTTCGGGGGCCCGCCGCTGACAAAAAATGACATAATTGAAAAGGCTAAGGCGAATAGAGTTACCTGAAACTCGCGGAATCAAAAGCCAACGGTGAAATCTCCTGGAAATCAAGAAGGAGCTCTAACTGCTCTGCCAAACTCGCACGTAACAATGACACGTCATATGGGCCCCACGCCCTATTTATAGAGATTCCACCATTTTTCCAACATCCATTCCGGTGTCATACGACGTCCATTTCTCAAACCGTTGGTACCATTGGAATTAGAACAACGAGAACTTCATGATAGTTGTTTCCTTTTCCTGTTTTCATCAGGTCCATTTTTTGACCATTTTTTCATGCCCTCGTTGCCTCGGTTTGCGTGCCACATTGGCCATCATCCATTTTTTACGAGTCTTATATCACCGGATTCAGTTTTCTGCGCTCGTGATGACGCTTGAGATCATTTCTCGCTCTCATGCCCAGATTTTTAGGGCATTTTTTCATGCCCCCTCGTTGCCTCGGTTTACGTGCCACATCGGCCGTCGTCCATTTTTAGCGAGTCTTATATCGCCGAATTCAGTTTTTCGCACTCGTGATGATGCTTGAGATCATTTCTCGCTCTCACGCCCAGATTTTTTGGGCATTTTTTCCATGCCCCCCCCCTCGTCGCCTCGGTTTGCGTGCCACATCGATCAGCGTCCATTTTCAATGAACCTTATATCGTCGGATTCAGTTTTTCACGCTCGTGATGATGCTTGAGATCATTTCTTGCTCTCACGCCCTGATTTTCAGGGCATTTTTCCATGCCCCCTTGTCGCCTCGGTTTACGTGCCACATTAGTTGTTCTCCATTTTCGACAATCTTTATATCGCCGGATTCAGTTTTCCGCGCTCGTGATGATGCTTGAGATCATTTCTCGCTCTCACCTCCATATTTTTCAGACATTCTTTAAAAATGTCACCCATCACCTCAATTTGCGTGCCACAATGGCCGTTGCCCCTTGTTGACAATCTTTATGTCATCGGATCCAGTATCCCGCACAAATGATGACGCTTGAGACCTTTTCTCGTTCCCATTAATCCCTTGTTGTTCGGTATAATTTTATCCCTTTTTCGGGCCGAGCAATCCCTCTTACGAAAAAGGCACTTAGGGAGTTTCTGTTAAGCTCTTTTCTGACTCCTAAAACAATGAAAAGATCATCGAGCAATCTTGCTTCCTTTCATGCTCGCTAAACGTATCTGAAAGGGCGTCTACCTGGTATAAGTTTACCCCTTTTCCGGATCTTGTAGACTAATTACGAAAAAGGAATACTCTAGTCACATCGGCTAGAAGAGTTCTCCATCTGCATCATTTTATGCTTTTTCAGGCTTTGGAGACTAACTTATGAAAAAGAACACCAATGGAGTCCACTTACCGCTTTTAGACTCTCTAAACATGAAAGCAACCACGAGAAATCACCATCCTGGGCTCATAAAACCAACAGGACATTAGTCATAACCACTGCAGAGTCTTCTTATCACTTTCAGACTCCTTAAAAATGAAAGCAACAATGAGCAAGAACAGTCCTGGGCTCACAAAATCCACAGGACAGTACCATTTCAGAGTACACTTTTATACCTTCTTGGAGCTCATTAAAACTAAGAAGAAGGATCCAATGGTGCTTCTCGGTGCCACAATAGATCACATCTACTCATATGGTAGCTTCCCCATTTGGTCGCCTTTGTTCAGAGTATTCTCCAGTATGTCACCCTGAGAACCCCTCGACAACACCCATCAGCTTGACCCCCTCCCCCCCCCCCCGAGTCAATACATACCCTTCAGTCCTTAAAAGCAATGATACCCACACCTACAAGTCAGTTCCCTACGCTGCCAGGTCAACCATGTCATCATGCTCTGAACAAAGGAAGTTTGAGTCTACCCACTATGTGACCCTAGTTACTTCCCATCCCCACAAGTATGTCAGTCCTACCATCAGTACTACCACACTTCAGTTCTACACCTCGCGCTCCTATGAAGGAAACATCATTGCCTTGTTAGTTGCTAGTCTCCCTCTGTCGATGACAACCAAATTTATTCCAAACGATAGACCTAGAGGTCCCTGTTTCTTGGACTCATCACCATTTATGATGAGTGCCTACGAATCATTTCGAGAAGAGTCCTCAGTGCTTCTCCAAATGGCTGTTTCTCACATGCTTGACTTCAACACCTTGATCGCATCGTTGAGACTCGCACAAGGTATTGGTCTGCTCAGTTATTAGTCGAAGACCCCGGATACCTCCCGACTCCTCCACATTTGAGAGTCTACCTATGGATACAACCTGTTACCACTTTTTCTATAGATATCCGGGTTGCGCATGGCAACAATATTCAGATGTACACCAGTTTTATACTCCCTCGAGCATACAGTTACATATACTTCCCAGAGATGGCTCACAGTCATTACGTCCCTACAGATGTTGGACACCTTCAGTTCCAGCAGTTCATCAGTTATCTAGTGTATCAATTATTGAGATCAGTCATGTCATGATCATGAGTACATCCCAAAATAATGTACCCTCTGGACCATTATGATGTACCAGTAAATTTTTTATGTATTAGATCCCCCTTCTTGGGACTAATTGTTATGTATATGTCTTGATACGAGCATGGGTATGCCCGCCTCGTCCATCATCAGAGATTATTCCTCATTCATATTGAGGCCATGTAATATTTGTTTATTTTTTGCAGCTTCCAAGGGCCGCGGATCCAGTCTCCAACCGGTCTCTTCTCCTCTCCAAAACTCCAGAAAAAAGACAAAAGAACTATGATGTCTATCGGCCATACGATGAGCTCCTGCCCTCACACATCAGGGGCCAATCTGTTAACACCTAAAAAGTGCTCACTAGCTCATTTCCTTATTCACATGACCCATTTGTCCACTTTTCCACCATCTGAGCCTCTGAAGCCAACAAAAGGTCACCAAAAGACCTTAGTACACCCCTTTTCCCACTCAAAAAAGATTATTTTTCCTAAAAAAGCATAAAACCCTCAAAAAGGGTCCAAAATTCCCAAAATATTAAAAAGGGAATAAAAATATTAATTTTATTCAAAAAAGGAAAAAGAAGGGAAAAGTACCTAAACCATGTTGGTCAATACCATTGGTTTCCACAAAACCACAAATGGTATTCCCCACCACCAAAACCTATAAAAAGGTGGTAGGGGCTCCTCATTTCACATCCATCCATATTCCTATCCTCATGCTGCCAAAATCTCCCTTGAGTTTTTGGCCATTGTAGCAACCTTGGAGAAAGGACCCATTGGAGATTGGAGCTGCTCACCATTGGAGCTTCCCAACTATCTTCATCAATCGAAGGTATTCTTATTGCAAGCATTTGCTTGCCCCCATTTTTTAATACAAAATTATTTCTCATATTTCTTGTTCTTGTTCTTTAATTCAAAAATACACATGCTAGTTTAGTTTAGTTTAAATTTAGTTTATTGTTTTTGTTTAACATTGAGACTGCTGCTACTAGTTAGCAAGTGCCCATAGCACTAAGCTTGGTTGCAAAACCAAGCCAACAAGTATGTTACCAAAGACCTCTTTATTCCAAATCTTCAATTTCTGTTTTCTTAACTTCAGTTTCTGTTGAAATTGGTACATATTTATGCCATCCAAGGGAATAATAGCTTTCTACCAGTTCTCCATTTGAGAAGAAAAATCCTGGTGGGTTAGCTAGAACTTCTCAAAATGGAAGGGCCAGGTCATTCTGGTTCCAATGTTACTCCATATTAGGGTAATTGGCGAGTGGTCCGATCTTGCTAAGGAAATAGGTGAAGAGGTCGAAGTCCCTCTTAAAAGAATAATACTTTGCGAGAGTAGAAACCTGTCAAGATGAGCTGCTACAAGATGATTCCCTCCTCTTCGGTTATTCCAAGTAAACCTGATGCTCCCCAGTCCAATGTCTACCAGTCACACTTGAATCAATAAATTCATCAAAAAGAGTATTTTCTGGGGTGAGGACTCTTCTTCCTCCTTTTGTTTTTTTTTTTCTTCTGACAAGGACCAGATCAGATTAAAGTCCCGTCTTATGATCCAATGAGCACCTTCAAAATTTCTCCTCAGGTTGACTAGACTTGTGATGAAGTTAATTTTTTTAGGATAACTGCTTGGACCATACATGTTAGTTACAATGCCTTGTTCATTTGTTCCCAATAGGTGAAATTATGCACACAGACTGAAGGCCGTAGAGAGAAGTTATTGAAGGATACCTTTCTAGGATCCCAAAGGATTGCCAAACCTCCAACATGACCTACAACATCTAGCACCATAATCTTACACTTATTCCATATACTCTTGGAATTGGCTTCTAAATGATTTCCTGAACATTTTGTTTCTTGTAGGAAGACCATTAAGGGTTTCTCCTTCATGATCTTATTTTTAAGAGGTTTTTTTTTTTAGGACCATTGGTCCCTTGAATATTCCACGATAATATATTCATCATGTAAGATTTCTGACAGAGAGTAGAGCTTCCTGAATGGTAGGGTATTGTCATGAATCCACCAATTGCGCCCCTACTTCCCCAATTCGATATATGTTCGTCTTCCTACCTCGCTTTCAACCACCTTCTTTATACTTATGTTTATTCTCCTTGAGTTTTAAGGGCCCTATGCCCAAGCCCGGAGTAGGTTTTATTTTTAGGATTGCCTCTTTTGAGAGTTGCAGTTGTTTGTCAGATATCGAGTGTACCTCCTTGTTTCTGCATCCCTCTTCAATGCTATCCAGATCCAAGTCCCCCAATTCCATTTCATCCACCTCCTCATCCAATTTATCCCTTTCATGTGGGTGTTCCCTAGCAGAGTTGTTCATATTAGAAATCCATGTTTCCTTGGGTAAATGTTCTTCAACTGGTGGCTATGTTTCCTGTGCAACCGAGGGGGTTGGCATCACCACTGGGTTTGGATCCAATAAGGAAAAACTATTAGAAGTGTTATCCTTTTTACTAAGGTCTGGGCCAATATGCTTCCGTCCCATTCTTTTTCTATTGGGTACTTTAATAAAACCTTCCGAATCTTGGTTCTCCTTAGTTTTATCATTAGGGAGCTCAGCTTGAAAGGTTAGATGGTAATCTCGGACCATATTTCCATGAGTGTGATAGTGCCGACATCGAAAGGGGATGTGCTCGTAATCAAGGGTTTGGAACCATTTTGAGTCTTCCCAGGTCAAGTTGATCCCCTCGGGGATGTATTTATAAATTTTCATATAAACACAAAGTCGAGCATAAGAGACATATCTTCCTTGTTTAGTAAGGTTTGAGATCTTCACAAAATGTCCTAGAGCGCCTCCGATAGCCTTCAAAATTTCATGATCCTAATATTCAGTAGGAAGATAGTACAATCTAATCAATATTGGAGCTATTGATATGTGCTACTTATCAGGATTAAAATGATCCTTCCATATTCGTAAGTATAACCCGGCGCAATAATAGAAATAAGGGCCTCCCCCAAGGATGCGTTCCTTGTCTTTCGAATTTAAGAAAACCAATGTAAAGAATCCTTTCGAGCCAAGTAAGAGGTTGAAATGGCCCTTTGGTTTCCATGTTGAGTTAATCCACTAGATAAGAGATTTTTCCGAAGGCCAAATTCCAATAAATTTTCCAATCAAGGCATGATATGTCATATGTTGTATTTTCTCCTTGATCCGAGTTGGGTTTATAGGAATAGCTAGAATAATCAGAGATTTTGGAATACAAGACCCTTTCCCATGGGCTCCTTGCACCAATTGAGGATTTTCCTCAGGAAGAGTGCACCCCTCTCCTCCAACTCCTTCCTCCTGACCCTTCAGTGGAGAAAATGCCTTATGCTGTGGGACATATTTCTTTGGAGACGGAGTTGAGCCCATCCCCTGTGAACTAACCATCCCGATGCTATTTAGTATAATTAGCTTCATGGATCCCAAGACCTTTGATGTTCTGCAGATCAACCATTTTTTCTTTGCATTTCTTGGAGCGCATTACTCAATCCCCAAATCCCTCTATGGTATAAACTTAATTGGCATACACATGTCTATATTCTCCATTGACTTTGCAGATTCAAATGAAATGACATATCCATCACCTTTATTAAAGTAAACCATAAATTCTATTTACTATAAGACATAGAGAATCCACATGTCCACATGACAACCATTTTAATCATTAACAAGAAATTAAAATGCTAATATAATTCATATTAGAATTTTAATTACTAAATGTTATGTATGGAAGGTTACATGTACCATAACATAATAACCTCCATTGTCTATGAGCAAGTTCATGTTCTGTAAGATCCATGTAGATATTGAACAAAATTTAATTGACTTCTATAGTAATCTTCTTAAAGATCCTTAGAGGAATATCTTGGAAGCCATCTGCAAAATAAAAAGGAATATACCATTCCTCGTAATAGAGGAATATAATCACCTCTTAATCCAAGAAATCATTATGGAAGAAGTAGAAGAGGCCAATATGGAAATGGATCCTAGGAACTCCTCAGGGCTTGATCGCTTCCCTATGGATTTCTTCTACTTTTGTTGCTCAATCATCAAGCAAGATGTCTCAGAAGACGTTGAGGAATATTGAAGTCAACTTGACATCCTTCCATCCCTAGCTTAACCTTTATGACCCTTATTTCTAAAGAAAATGGAGCCAATGGACCAGGTAAATTTCACCCTATTTCCCATTGCAATGTATCAATTAAACCATCACCAAAGTCATTTCCAAAAGGATGAAACCTCTCCTCTACTCTCAAATTGGAAAATCAATGTGGTCATGTGGAAGGTTGTGAGATTCGAGATGAAATCATTGTAGCTCATGAAACTATCAATTCTATGAAGATCTCTAACAAAGCAGAGATGATGATTAAGCTCAACATGGCCAAATGTTTCGACAAAATCATGGCCAAATGTTTTGACAAAATCAATTGGTAGTATATTCACGAAGTTTTTCAAACTTTTGGGTCCTCTGAACAATGGAAAAAATGGGTTATTGCTTTAACCTCCTATATTTCTTCTCCATTCTACTCAATGGCTCACCCTCTGAAACATTTTCTCCCTCTCTATCCATCACGCAAGGAGACCCTCTCTCCCATGTTTTGTTTGTTCTAATGGAGTAAGGTTTAGACCGCTTCTTAAAGTCAAATGTAGATTATGGTGAAATTATAGGTATTCAATTCATGGGAGTGACTTGATCTTATGCCACCTTCAATTCATTAATGACACTATTTTGATGGGAATCTCTACAGTTAACAAGGTGAAATCCTTTCAATCTGTGCTCATTGATTTTCAACAAGCTTTAGGTACTTCTTCAACTTCAATAACTACCAAATATTATTTTTTAATATCCCTTTATTTGTTCAGTTCTCATTGGATAGACATTGTATTTGTTGCTTTGAAGTTGTTAAGATAGAAAATAATTAGGCTAAATATATAGAGTATTGAAAAAATAGTCTTAAGAACGAGAAAAAAAATATAAGCTATTAAATTGATTTGTTGTTTTGAACTTGTTAGGATAGAAAAGAATTAAGGTGAATTTACAGAGTATTAAAAAATAGTCTTTAAATAGAAATTATTAAATTGACTTGTTGCTTTGAATTTGTTAAGATAGAAAAGAATTAAGCTGAATATATAGAGTATTGAAAAAATAGTATTTAGAATCAGAAAAATAAAAGTTATTAGATTGACTAATAAAAAGTAAGGAATATAATAGTTTTGTTTAGAGTAATAAATTAAAGAATACATTTAGTCCCAAGAGTTAGCTCGATCGGATGTGTTCTCGGAAGTTAGGCCTCCCAGCATGCGAGGTCACGGGATCCATTCTCATCGACTCTCTTGGGGTTAGGCACACAGCGGCCGCAGGGTGGAAACCCCTTCGGGGCGGGTCCATCGGAAATTATTTCGTGGATGTAGCGGTCGGCTAAGCCGATTAAAGTGAACCACATGGAAAAAAAAAAATAAAAAAAAAAAATTAAAGAATACATTTAATAAAAAAAAAATAATAATAATACTACTATACACGAAGGAAGAAAGAGATTAATTAGATGCAAATTAATGAAATATAAATAGATTGAAATTATATTTGAGAATAACGTAATAGGAATAATGTTAAGAATGAAGTGCGAGAGAAATTATTCATATTAAATTTACTCATGTTAAAGTTACTGTGTATTGACACCTCCAAAAGCTGAGGCATAGATAAAATCCACGAAATGTACGAACAAATAGGGAAATCCAGGCCTCTACGATTGATTGTGGGAACACAACGTGAAGTTGAATGATTTAACGAAGGCCATGATTGGAAAACTTTTTAATAGCAGAATCCAAGATGTGCCCTAGCTAAGCCTAACAACCTCGTGACCATTTTTAATCTCTCTTAATTCAGATTTCAGTTACCTAGTGGACTTTTGTGGCATGGTTGTGGAGATAATAAATTGTTGGTTACTATATAAAATAGGATTAGCGAATTCTACTGTCCACAGGTTTCAGTGCAGGCAATTTATAATTATTTTCGGATAGTATAAACAATTTTGGTAGTTATTTCACATTAGTTTAAGATGAATTAAAATAAATACGATTAAGTGGTTGATTTAATTAATGTTTATTTCATTTCTATCTTATTTTAATAATATTATAATAACAATAATTTATTTTTAAGATCACATCCAATCCAATAGACCAATTTAATATATGAAAAACTCAAAAACCAATTTAATATGTGAGAACCTTGTTTATGGGATAAATAACTCATTTTCCCCAACTATATAAGTGCTATAAAATAAATATAAATGCGCATACACATGCACAAAACTTGAACCACACCATGGATAATTATTTTCTCAATCAATCTTAACACATTAAAACATGGCCTAACACTGTAAACACTGGGCTAATTATGATATCTTCCATTGATTAATTTATAAAATTTGATGTCATCTGAAAATATGATTTAACATAGATATAGATCCCTACTGGAAATTAATGTTGATTGAAGTTCTGCTTGTAAATTTTAGTCACATGGTTCCGTGTTTAAGCCTCGTTTGCAAGTAACCCATAAATTTAGAACTTTTATAGCGCAATTGTCCATAATCGTTATATCTCAGGATCGAACTACAAAATGTCGTATCTGCAATGAGCATAATACTAAACACTCCCTTCATGTACAAAACCATGTTGGAAAATTGTAATAAATGAGTTGATCGCGTATCTAACTACACCAGCTCTATCAGTCACCATGTTCGTCTTTTTCTGTCAGCGCGCAAAGTCTGCAATGTCAGTCTATCAGTAAGTTCGCAGCAAATCTGGCGCACGTTAAGTTTGTATTAATGTAACCACGTTAGTAGTTCACATGTCAAGAATCCTTAGGTAAGAATTAATTACACTGTTTAATACAATCCTGTAGCTTCCAAGTGAAGCGATTTTAAGTTGGTTGTTAGGAAACTCTATAAGTAGAAGCTCATAGTTGAATCTCTGAGAGAGATGTGAAGAGGAGAAGAATAGAAGAGAAGATCCATGAAGTTTGTATCAAGAGCCCAAGCTTTGTGAAAGTAAAAGATCAAAGTAGAAACTCATTTCCATGTATTGAGGTGTTGCGCACTTTACTTTGGTAATATACATAAGTTATAGTTTTATCTTTCATTCAAGAATGTTGAATTTTGCATGTTGCATGTCTTCTCCAAATCTACTTGTGTGAATGTTGTTTACATTTACACTTAGTAAAAGAAATCAAGATTTACAAATAGTTGATAGTGGTGAAAGTTCTATTTTAACGAGGAGTAACTTCGCATTTTAGTTGTTACGCCTTAGAAAATATATTTCATCATAAAATTTGTTTAAGTGATCCCCGAAGTATTTGTGAAGTCCGCGAAGTAAAGTATTGTGAAGTTAACTGCGAATCACTGCAAAGTACAACTACGCAGTAAAAAGTTGAAATGCGCAGTTAACTGCCGCAAAGAAAAAAGTTGAAACCGCACAGTTAACCTTTGTGTAGTAAAAGATAGTCTCCGCGCAGTTAACCTGCGAAGTTAATTCTTAGTGAAGCAAGTGTTCCGCGAAGTAAAATTTGGGGTTCTCTATTGTATGATCCACGAAGTCCGAAGCGAAGAAAAAGAAGATATTCATCTACTATGCAGTTAAATCTTATTTACCATGCGATGTGTTTTTCCCTAATATGGTATCAGAGCCTGGTTTACGGAAAGTAAGAATTCTATCTATAAGGGAAAAGTGATGGCTTCCACTTCTGGTAATTCGCAAAGTCCAATATTTTCTGGTAAAAATTATGAATATTGGTCTCTAACTATGAAAGCTTTGTTCAGAGGTCAAGATGTATGGAAAATAGTCCTGAATGGTTATGCAGAACCAACAAATCTAGCAGCATACAATAATGTCACACAAGCTTAGAATGATGTCTTGAAGGGACAAAGGAAGAAAGATGGAAAGGCGTTGTTCCACATACATCAAGCAACACATGAATCCATACTCCCAAGAGTAGCAGCAGCGCAGTCAGCTAAGGAAGCGTGGGACACACTAGAAAATTTCTATCAAGGTTTGAACAAGGTAAAGACAGCAAAACTTCAAATTCTTAGAAGATATTTTGAATCTTTGTCAATGAAAGATACAGAATCAGTAGACTCATTCTATACTCGTGTTATTGGTCTGGTTAATCAAATAAAGTCTCATGGAGAAAATCTAGGTGACCAAAGAGTTGTTGAAAAAGTTCTTAGAGTTCTTCCAAAGAAATTTGAATCTTTAGTTGTAACACTAGAGGAAAACAAATAGTTTTCCCAATTTACTATTGATGAATTGCAAGACTCACTTCTCATTCAAGTACATAGAATCAATGGTTCAGATACATCGTTGGAAGGTGCATTCACAGCACAGTCATCCATAAGTCGTGGAAGAGGCAGAGGAATATCAAACTCTAGAGGTAGGGGAAGAAGTTCTTTCAGAGGAGGTCACAGAAGTAGCCCTGCACATGTCACTGGTAGAGGTCAGAATTAGATGCCTAGTCATCCAAGTGGGGAAAGGTATTATAAATAAAAAATTCAATGCCATTACTGTAAGAGGTTTGGACACTTCGCATATGAATGGAGGAAGAAGCAGTATGACCAAGGAAAGAAAGGCCAAACACATTCAAGCAACAACAACATTCCGAATAGCTCATTGTTCTTAGCATGTGCATCTCCACTTGAATGCAATGTTGTCCAAGAAAGTCCAAATGACATATGGTTTTTAGATTCAGGCTGTAGAAATCACATGACTAGTAATTTAAATCTATTTTCTAGTCTAGATAAATCAGTTCAAACTGATGTCACACTTGGAAACAATATTCAAGTTACTGTTTTGGGTCAGGGTACTGTTGATATTCTAACAAAACAGGGGAGAGCAGAAATTTATGCCTGATGTTTATTATGTTCAAGGTTTAAAGCATAATTTGATGAGCATAGGACAACTGATGGAAAAAGGTTATAGAGTTCACATGATAGGAAAGCATTGTGTGATCAAGGACATATATCCAAGCAATTAGTTAAATGCCGAAGTGCAGATGACAAGCAATCGCTTGTTTGCTTTGAGGATAAAACCAAACTTAAAAGGAAAAACAACTCAAGTTTTTCATGAAATACAAAATGAAAATTTTGGAATTGCGTTCAAAGTAGAAAGCAAAAGAGCATACATTCACTACGACAAGGAAGAAAAAGAGAGCGCAATGCAAGCTGTGTTTCAAACAGAAATAAATATTGAATCTTGGTTATGGCATTTCATATTTGGATATCTGAATTTTGGTGGGATGAACCTACTGCACATGAAGGACATGGTGAAAGTATTTCCATGGATTGAAAAGCCAGAGATAATTTGTGAAGGTTGTATCTTTGGAAAACAGCACATAGAGAAATTTCCAGTTGGAAAGTCATACATAGCTCGCACACCAATTGAAATTGTGCACTCTGAAATTTGTGAGCTGATGCAAACACCCTCCATGGGAGGATGCACTTATCTTCTCACATTTATTGATGATTTCACCAGAAAAACATGGGCATATTTTCTAAAACACAAATCTGATGCATTTGGTTGTTTTCAGTAGTTCAAGGCACTTGTCGAGAAGCAAAGTGGTTTCAGCATCAAGATATTGAGAACAGACAGCGGTGGTGAGTATGTTTCAAATGCTTTCTTAAATTTTTGCAAAAATAATGGCATATAGAAGCAATTCACTACGCGATATACACCACAGCAGAATGGTATCGCAGAGAGGAAAAACAAAACAATTATGGAGATGGCGCGCAATATGTTGGCAGCCATGCATTTGTCAAATGAATACTAGGCTGAAGCAATGGAAACTACTATATACATCATGAATCAATGTCTGACGAAGAGTGTGAAGAACAAAGTTCTGCAGGAAGCATGGACAAGAATGAAACATAGTGTTTCGCATTTAAATTTTTTTGGTTGTGTAGCATATGCACATGTTCCAGATCACCTAAGAAGGAAATTAGAAAATAAAGGATAGAAATGCATTTTTATTGGGTATTCTGAAGACATAAAAGCATACAAGTTGTATGATCCTGTTGCAAGAAAAGTTATTATCAGTCGCGATGTTCAGTTTGTCGAAAATGAAGCATGAGATGGAACTGTGGAGAAGAATGTTAAAATCATGTCACATGTTGAACATGATGACATTGAAGAAGATGTGGTTGTGACTCCGCATGTAAATCAGAACTTCATAGCTTCGTCTACTTCTAGGACTACGCAGTGTGTTTCATCACAAATAACTTTGACACAATTCGCAGTTCAAGCTACTCCGACAAGCACTCCAAGTGCACAACAAACTCCATCAAGCAGTTCATGCAATTTGACACCAATAACTCCGCCAAAGAAAATAAGTCTGCGTGAGATATATGAGATTGGTACACCCAATTCATTCTCAGTTTTTGCATTATTTTCTCAAATTAATGATCCTCTAACATTTGAATAAGTTGTAGAAGATAAAGTTTGGGCACAAGCCATGGATAAAGAAATAGAATGCACTGAGAAGAATCAAACATGATAACTAGTTGATGTTCCTAAAGCCAAGGATGTGATAAGTGTGAAATGGATTTATAAGACCAAGCAAGATGCTGATGGAAATGTGCAGACACACAAGGAAAGATTGGTAGCAAGAGGATTCACACAGCAACCTGGCATAAACTTCAATGAAACCTTTGCACCTATAGCACGAATGGACACTATCAGAACAGTTTTGGTCATCGCAACACATAAGACATGGCTTGTTTATCAATGGATGTTAAGTCTACATTTTTAAATGGTTATTTGGAAAAGAAGTATATGTGGAGCAGCCACAAGGCTACGAAGCTCCGGGACAAGGACACAAAGTTTACAAGCTGAAAAAGGCGCTCTAAGCTTTGAAGCAAGCTCCTAGAGATTGGTACAGTCACATTGACTCATACCTCATTCAAAATGGATTTCACAAAAGTGAATGTGAGCCAACGTTGTACACAAAAATCAATCAGCAAGGTAATAAGCTAATTGTCTACCTTGATGTAGATGATTTAATATTTACTAGTGATTTTGGCATAGAGGAATTTAGATCAGTCATGGAAAGTGAATTTGAAATGACTAATTTGGGGCTTATGAAGTATTTTCTAGGCATTGAAGTCCAATAGTCTAAAAATGAGATATTTATATCTCAGTCAAAATATGCAAGTGATGTCTTGAACAAATTTAAGATGTTAAATTGCAAGACAGCTCCAACACTAGTGATAACAGGTTTGAAATTGAGCAAGGATGATGATGGATCCAATATGGATCCTATCTTGTTAAAAAGGCTTGTTGGAAGCCTTATGTATGTTACAGCAACAAGGCCAGATATTATGTATGGAGTCAGCTTAATCTCAAGATTCATGGAGTCACCAAAAGAAGCACATTGGCAAGCAGGTAAAAGAATTTTGAGGTATGTAAGTGGAACAAAACACTTTGGTATTTTGTATTTAACCTTAGAAAATTTCAAACTCATTGGATACATTGACAGTGACAATGGAGGCAACATAGATGACAAAAAAAACATGTTTGGAAATACATTTCATTTAGGAACAGGTGTTGTATCATGGGCTTCAAAGAAGCATCCCATAGTAACTCTTTCTTCAGCAGTAGCAGAGTATGTTGTAGCTACAAGCGATGCATGTCAAGCAGTTTGGATGCGAAGGATGTTAAGTGATCTGTCGCAGAACCAGCAAGAACCCACAGCCATTTACTGTGACAACAATTCAGCTATCACATTGTCAAAGAATCATGTGTTCCAAAAGAGAACCAAGCGTGTTGACACAAGGTATCATTTTATCAGAGAGTTAATAAACAACAAAGAAATCTATCTAGAATGTTGCAGGTCTGAAGATCAAGTAGCAAACATATTTACAAAACCATTGGGAAAGGACCCATTCCAATTTCTGCGAAGTTGTTTGGGAGTGACAAGTTCTACACAGTGAACTATGTCTTGAACAGAGCATGTTTCAGTTTTGAAACATTTTGTAAAATTTTATTTTTTGTTTAAAGATCCCCATCCGCTCATAATTAAGGGGGAGTGTTGGAAAAATGTAATTAATGAGCTGATCGCATATCTAACTGCGACAGCTTTGTCAGTCACCCTATCAGTCTTTTGTGTCAGCACGCACCATTTGCAATGTCAGCCTGTTAGTAAGTTCGCATCCAATCCGACGCACATCAAGTTTGTATTAATGTAACCACGTTAGTAGTTTGCATGTCATGAATCCTTAGGTAAGAATTAACTACAGTGTTTAATATAATCCTGTAGCTTCCAAGTGAAGCCATCTTAAGTCGGTTGTTAGGAAACTCTATAAGTAGAAGCTCATAGTTGAATCTCTGAGAGAGATGTGAAGAGGAGAAGAATAGAAGAGGAGATCCATGAAGTTTGTATGAAGAGCCTATGCTCTGTGAAAGTAAAAGATCAAAGTAGAAACTCATTTCCATGTATTGAGGTGTTGTACAGTTTACTTTGGTAATATACATAAGTAATAGTTTTATGTTTCATTCTCAAGAATGTTGAGTTTTGAATCTTGCATATCTTCTCCAAATCTACTCGTGTGAATGTTGTTTACATTTACACTCAGTAAAAGAAATCAAGGTTTACAAATAGTTCACTGCAGGGAAAGTTCTATTTTAACGAGGAGTATCTTAGTGTTTTAGTTGTTATGCCTTAGAAAATATATTTCATGATAAAGTTTGTTTAAGTGATCCGCAAAGTATTTGTGAAGTCCACAAAGTAAAGTATTGTGAAGTTAATTGCGCATCAATGCGAAGCACAACTGCACAGTAAAAAGTCGAAATGTGCAGTTAACCACCTCACAGGAAAAATTTGAAACTGCGTAGTTAATCTCCGTGCAGTAAATGGTAGTCTCCACGTAGTTAATCTGCGAAGTTAATTCTTAGTGAAGCAAGTGTTCCGCAAAGTAAAATTTGGGGTTTTCTATTGTATAATCAGCGAAGTCCGAAGTGAAGAAAAAGAAGATATTCATCTATTGCTCAGTTAAATCTTATTTACTGCGCGGTGTGCTTTTCCCTTGAAACCAGAGGCCATACAAGAAAATGGAAGAGATTTGCATAAATTAATTTGTATTAATCTGCTAGTGCCCATAGATGAAATTGACAGGTACACCATCTACGTGATCCTGATTTTTGCTTCCAGGATCCTTCCAACAGCTTAGATAATGTTGAATTATGATTATTTTTGTGTGAGTGTGGCCATCTCGGATTGTTGAAATAAGTTTGAGTTCAATTTGGGAATTCTGATATGGTTTGAATAGATGAGAAACAAATAGTTAGAAGTAACATCATTTTGTTTCTAGTCTTTTGGGTGTTTTGATGGTCAAACTTCATATATAGATATAACACTTCATATATAGATATAACACTTACTAGCACCCATTTCCTTCAGCTGTGATTTTTCTTTGAGAATCTTGATTACATGAACAACCCTATCAATTAACATATTTGACGTTTCAATAATGATGTGGACCAGGCAGCCTGAGTCGTAACTCCTCCGACTTGAGTGAACTTCATTTTCGAGCTTGAGTAGAAATAAACTATTTTGCCACCTCGACAACCATGTGGGTACCAACCTTTGAAATGTTGAAGATAGTTAGCTTGGATATTTCGTCGTCAACAATATGCACCAAAAAATAGACTTTTCCTAGAGTTTGATTAACTTAAATTTCTCGCCCCACGGATCGTGCATGTGTTTTGTTAAAGTTGTGACAACTAATGAACCAAAGATGGTTTCTAAACCATCTAATTGTTGGTTGGTTGGAAGTTACTCTAACCGGAGAGTATGTATGAGAGAAATGAAATGTATGGATGAGAGGAAAATGCGTGATTGTGACATCAATACTTTGCTGGGTGGATGTTTCCCCAAATTGGGGTTTTATCACATTAAACTCTTGTGTTCTATTTGTCCATTTTTTTGTCTATTAGTTTTAATTCAAACTCAGAATACCAACAAGTGTTATCAAAGCCGAAGGTGGAGAGGGAGCTGGAGAAAGTCGTCGTCATTTTTTGAAGGTAGAGCCAGAGAGAACCGGGGAGCCCATCGTAGAGTATTTTGTTCATCTGTAGAGCATGAGCCATCATCATTTTCGAAGGTGGAGATTCCCGTGAAGGATCCCGTTGACACTTTGTGTAAAATTCTTAGTAGAGAACCCTATGTGTAGTGTTGGATGCTGCATGAAGAGCAGAGTGAAGGTTGGATTCCCGTGTGAAGCAGAGCCATCCTCCGTGAAGGAAGGAAAGACTTCCCGCATGAAGTAGAGTAATCCACTCTTTGCTTTTGCATGAAGCCCACATGAAGCAGAGCCAATGACCATCGAGTCTATAGGCCACCAAGCAGAGGCTGAGTAGTGAAGAAAAGTTTCACGGTAAAGTATAGATGTCCAACGTGAGGAGAAGTCAGCATATACGGGTTTTGCAGCATGTAGCAGCCCGTAGACTCTGAAGGTAGAGCCTACATAATTGTCGGTGTTTACAGCCAGAGGTATTTTTGGCTTATTAATTTTTCTGTGAAAAGATTCTGGATATTTTTTTTGAATTTTGTGTTAAAAGTTGAAGGCAAAAATGTCTAATACTAAATTTGAAATTGAGAAGTTTGATGGCAAAAATCATTTCAAACTGTGGAAACTTAAGATGCGAGATATGTTAGTTCAACAAGGGTTGTAGAAGGCCTTAGATGACAAGAAAAAGAAACCCATAACTATGATAGATGATGAATGGGAGGAACTAGATGCTAGAGCACTTGGCGCAATTCAGTTATGTCTTGTAGATGATGTCTTATTTAATATCGCTTGAGAAAAGTCAGTAGCAAGTTTATGGAGCACGTTGGAAAGCCTGTATATGACGAAGTCTTTGACAAATAGAATTTTTCTGAAGAGGCAGCTATATGGTATGAAAATGAAACAAGGTACGAAGATTGCAGATCATTTGAATGTATTTAATACTCTTTTTTTTCTAGTTGAGTAGTATGGATGTTAAGATTGATGATGAAGATAAGGCAGTAAATATTTTAGTTACTTTACCTTAATCTTGCGGTCACGTAGTTTCTTCCATTAGTCTTAGTACAACTGATACTTTCGAATTTGACAATGTGGTTGGAGCTTTGTTGTCCGAGGAGTTAAGAAATAAAGCTAGTATTGATTCCTCTACACCAGAAGCTTTGTTTATTAGAGGTTGATCCAAAGAAAGACGAGAAAAATCAAGAGGTTCTTCCATATCTAAATCAAAGGGAAAAAAGAGAAAACTGAAATGTTGGTACTGCAAGCAGAATGTTCATTTCAAGAAGGACTATTGGAAAAGACAAGAATCCAAAAAGGAAGACTCTAAATATGAGGCAAATTTAGTTGAAACCGGTTCATATATGATTGATGAGGTTTTGTCCATTTCTAATGTTTCTTTTTTTTTTCTTTTAAGCAAAAAAGAAACCTTTCATTCTATTATCATAAACTGAAAATACAAACTATCTTCTTTACAATAACCAGGTGCTCCTTGAGCTGCCACAGAAAATAGCAGGTGCTGTACAAGCCACCCCTAAGTCCACAGATAACAGGTGATATACTAGCCACACCTAAGCAGACCAAAAAACCCAAACCCTATCATAAACAACTTCGAATACTCCTACAAAATTGGGCCATAGTTACTAAAATGCCACTTGGCAAAACAAGAAATCTTGAGACCATCACCAACATTATCAACTAGCAGAAGACTATTGTTCATGATTTTACAAATTCTGTTCCCCTTGAAAACATAAAAGCACCAGACATCATTATCCCTAACCAGACCCATAGCCCAAAGTACTACCATAGCAAAGCCAAAAAGGAACCTGAACCCAGATGAAAGAAGGAAATGCACCAAAGCTGGAAGAAGTACCGCCGAAAAATACCATGCCGCGAGAGCCAAACAGATGAAGCATTATCCAGAAGGGCCTGCCTCGTCATCACTATGCACCATAACAGTCGCTGGAGCCACCTCCCCTTTATATGAAGTTACTGGACCCCGAGGGGTATCCTGCTGCTTCAGAATATCCAAATAAGTGATCCCCAATTTATCCACCAATAGATCAAGCTTCATATGAATCCAGTGACAATTCTCAGTCGTGTCCTTACTAACATCCTCCAGCCTCTTAATCCTTGGAGAAGGAGATAAAGCATCCCCCCAGGTATCCAAACATCGGGAAATCAAAGTTTTGGTCACCCAAAGGGTAATAATCATCCAATTGTACAGAGCCATGCAACCTAGATTATTCCCCAGGTCATGGATCCAATTAGACATGGCCTCCACTTCCTTCATTAATTCAACCTCCCCCACCAGATGCCACAAATAAGCTTCAATTTCCTCCACCTTCTACCAAACTCCCAGCGAGAAGAACCAGCGAAAGAAAATTGCAATGGCGGCCGAATTCCATTGATCCCGACTTCGACCAGTACGAGGCATAGCACCTCCCCCCAAAATGCTAGTCTCACCAGGGGTTTTATGACCTCGTTTCATAGCACGACTTATCGGCAGCATGGTGCCCTCACACTTACAAATCCTCTACACACTTACAACCACAATATACTTGCTAAGCATTTCACAAGCATAAATCCGCCAAGACACTTTATTCCTATTACCATCCCTGCACTCCATATTTATGGATGAGCCACCTCCTATCACCACTAACTTCGGCATCATAAACCTGACGCTATAATAATTGAACCAGACCTCATCTTTCATCCTCAGTGTCCTTTGTTGATCATGAAACTCCATTAAAAATCCTGTATAAGCTTCGCCACCTTGTCTTTCGCATGCTTCGAGTCCTCTGAATTGAATTCACTGTCTAAGATGATATCTCCGGGAACCTTAACTATCGTCCTTTGATACATCTTCCCATCGTTCCATCTGTCCCTATGATGCAAGATGTGTACCCTCAAAACATCAATCCCCATTAGTGGGGAAGGTTCTATCGTCATCTTTCGCCAGCCACTCCTCATAATCACATTCGGCGATTTTATAGCACTTAAGTCGACAAGTATCGGATGGTACATCCGAGCCATTCCCATCCCATCTTTCATTCACTTGCTCGACACCCTGATTTTCCAGCTCATTCGCTAGACACTTGGCACTTCTCCTTACATGTTGAAACATGATGGAATTAAACCCTCTTATCGTGGTTCCCAGACATGATACCCGCCATGCTAGGTGCCACGAGGTGGCAAGCTTCACAGCCTGAGTTGCATTTAAGAGTTTAATAGCAGTCTGTATGAGGATTTCAGAGTCGCCTTCCACAATGCAGTTGTGGATGCCATGCCTGGTCATTAGACTAAGCCCTTGGAGCATTGCTTCACACTCTACTACATTATTTGTTTCGTAACCTATTTTTCCATAATAGCAAAATTGAATATGGCCTTGGTCATTTCTTACCACCCCAACATACCCTGCCATGCCGGGATTCCCTTTGGAAGGTCCGTCAAAGTTCAATTTGAGCCATCCCTGCTGCGGCAGAGTCCACTGCGACGGACTTTCCTGCAATTTATTGCCAAAATGATGAAGTCCAATAAACTAGGTAAGACCTTTGATACCCCAGGTATGTAATAATCTAACTTCATAGTCAGGACCACTCATATCTTCAGCATTCCATCTCGTGAGTTTCAAGGTTTCATTTATCTCCTGCTTTAGGTGCTCCCGGACGACCTTCCAAGTGTTTATTTTTATTTTTTCCTGAAACAAACGATTATTTCACTCTCTCCAAACCTCCCAAAGGAGGAAACTAGGGTACAATTTCCAAATACGATTCAAAATATTCTCTTGAAAGGGTTTCCCATTCCATTACCTAATGGTTTGCTCATGGCTTGTCCTAACCCGAGCAGTCTTCTTGAAAAACCTAGCCCCTTCATCCCACAGCGGTGAGGTGAAGCTACATTCGTTAAGAAGATGAGCCATTTTCTCACTGTTCTGGCCACAAAGAACAAAAATGGATGGGCCCTCAAAACCTCGCTTAGCAATATTGTCCCATGTCAAAATCCAACCTCGTAACACTAACCTGAGAAAAAGAGTAATTTTTGGCCACAACTTAGCCTCCCATAAATGATTCCATACTTGATCATCCTCCAGATTATCCGAGCTAGTCTGCAAATGGTAAGCTTCTTTAATGGTAAGCCTCCCTATCGGTCGATGACCCCACCAAAGGATATCACCACCTCTGTGAATTTTAACTTGCTTTTTTATCACAATATCATAGACCTTCCTTCCTATTTCTTCCCCATAGGAGGTTATCCACTAGTCTAGTGGTTTCCATATGTGAAAGCCTCTGTCCTCAAAGACTTCTTGCCAATAGTTGTTAACCGATTTCCAATGATGTTGCCTCTCCCTGATTCCTTCAGGGGCCACCAACGAAGCAATTGAAGGTTCCTGTTGCCAAGCATCCATCCAAAGATTCGCCGTCATTCCTTCTCGGATTTCCTAGAAACTGTGCTTCTTTATAATTCCATTGCCGACCCAGGCCATATTCCAAATGTGGGATCAATTATCTGGTCATTCCTTCCGAATCCACTCTTGCTTCTCTGTTGTTGTCATATATTTCTTCCTTCATAAGCTTGCCCATTGCTCGTTCGTATGAGTTAGCCAGCACCACCAAATTTTTGCACCGCAAACCCTGCTAAGCTCCTCAGGATCCTGAAGCCTCGGACCCCCTTCCTTCTTTGTTTTGCATAAAGTTTTCCATCCCACCAGTGGCCATTTCCTATGATCTCCAGTTCCTCCCCACAAAAAGGTGCGTTGCAGATTCCTGATCTCCCTTAGCACCATCTTAGGAGCCGACAACATAGAGAACAAATACAAAGGCATAGCTTGAAAAAAATATTTGACCAAAACCATTCTACCAGGAAAATTTAAGGACCAAAGGGTCCAATTCGAGAGTCGTTCCTTCAATTTATTCAAAAGATCTTCCGAGGATTCTTTTTCAAGGATCCCTTTAGTTAAGGGCGCCCTGAGATATTTGGTTGGAAGGGACCTCTTCTCAAAGCTGAAGATACGGAGGATGTTTCTTTGACAGATAGGCGGAGTATTAAAGAAAAACACAAGGGACTTATCCATGTTAATCGTTAACCCTAAGGCTTGCAAAAAACTATTCAGAGCCTGTTTAATCTTACAGGCTTCCTGCACAGAGCAATGACCCATCATTAATGTATCATCAACAAACTGATAATGAGTAATTGCCTTCTCATAGGGAGGGAAATTTAATCCTTTGATGCTTCCCTGGGTAACATAATGGGATATAAGTCTCCCCAATCCTTCTGTCATTAGCACAAAAAGGAAAGGCGAAAGAGGGTCCCCTTGCTAAATTCCCCTACTAGGTTTAACCACACTAGAAGGATGACCATTAACCAAAATGGAGAAGAAAGCTGAGGAAGTGAGATTAGCTATCCATTTGATCCAAATATCACTGAACCCAAAGGCTTTCATGATCTCTTTCATGTAATTCTAGTTGAGCTTATCATAAGCTTTAGACATATCTAATTTCAACATCATACCCGCCTTTTTAGTGACTTTAAGTGAGTGAATCACTTCATGTGCCAAAATAATGCCATCCGTGATTTGCCGGCCTTCCACAAATCCTGATTGTTCTATGGAAATGAGAGAGGGGAGGAGGGGTTTCAACCGATGAGCTAGGACCTTAGTTATAATCTTATAAATAATATTTCACGAGGAAATAGGTCGGAATGAGTTACCATTCTCAGCCATAGGGGATTTAGGGATGAGGGTGAGAAAGGTATATTTTAGAGTAGGGAGAACCCCTCTCATCTGACGGTATTCTTCCACTACTTGCCAGACTTCTAGTTTGATCAAGTCCTAGAAAGCTTGAAAAAAATTTGCAGTAAATCCATCAGGGCCAGGGGATTTCCCTTCTTCCATCTAAAAGATGGCAGTCTCCACTTCCACAAAGGCAATTGGGCTGATCAGTATGGCATTCTGTTCATCAGAAATAATACGGGGAATGACCGATTTAATAACCCTATAGGCTTCAGTGCAGTCCTCCTAAGGTTCTATAGTAACCTTAGTAAAATGATCTATTAATTGTTTTTCAATCTCCACATGAGATTCCAGCACAACCCCTTCATCGGTCTTGAGATTGACAATATGGTTATAATGTCTCTGTTGAATAGTTTCCCTTTAGAAAAACTGGGTATTTTGGTCCCCATCTTTCAGCCACTGGTTACGAGATTTCTGTTTCGAGAGAAGCTCTTCCTGATGTTGTCTTTGCTTGATATCCTCCAAAATTCTGGTTTCCTCCTCAACAAGCTCTCGGGTTACGCCAATCTGCATAATCCTTTCCTGTATCTGGTCCATTCAAACTTCCAATTTAGCTTTTTCCTGCTGAATATTACCGAAGACCTCTTTATTCCACCTTTTAATTTTTTGTTTGAGCATCTTCAGCTTTTGTTGTAAGCAAAACATTTTGGTCCTTGCCGGAGGGGTTAGTGTAGTCCAACATTCCTCCACTCGAGAGGCAAAATGAGTGTGTGTTAACCAAAAATTTTCAAAACCGAAGGGTTTAGACATATTCAAACCGATCTTGCTCCAAAGAAGTGAAACCAACCAATGATCAGAGCCCGCAGATGCAATTGGGCGAGAGGTCAGCATACCCCTTAGCAGCATGATACTTTCTGATAGAAGAAAATAGTCCAGTCGAGCTGCCACCAGATGCTCTCCTCCCCGAGGATTGTTCCAGGTACACATCGTACTTACAAGACCTACATCTATGAGACTATTATCCTCAATGAATTCGTCAAACAAGGTATTCTTAGGAGTAAGATATCGCCTCCCCCCCTTTTTTTTAGCTAACGACCGGATTATGTTAAAGTCTCCTCCCACAATCCAGTGGAAGCCATCAAACAAACTTGTTAGATAAGCCAGACTACTAAGAAAATTACGTTTCTCAGGATAACTACAAGGACCATACACATTGGTAAGAACTCCTTTAACCCTTGATCCAATGACATGGAATTCTGCAGTTAAACTAAACTTAGTAGATAGAAAGTTAGTAAGAGATATATTCCTTGGATCGCATAGCACATCCAGTCCACCAGAGTGACCTGTCACATCCAGAGCCATACAGCTGCAATTTTTCCAAAGATTTCCCACCTTTGTTGCTACTTGATTACCAGAACATTTGGTTTCCTGAAGAAAGACCACAGAGGGTTTTTCCTTCATAATCTTGTTTTTTAGGATCTTGATTTTTTGGGTACCATTTATCCCACGAATATTCCAGGTAATAATTTTCATTAGGCACTATATCTGGCGGTGAGCAGTGCCTCCTGAATAGTTGGATATTGTCCTGAGTCTACCAATCTAGCTCCAATTTCACCAATCCTATCCCTGTCTGACTACCTTCCCCTCTTGGAGTTTCCTTCCTTCATCTTTCTCTTGTTTTCCTTGAGTTTGAGTGGAACAATTCCCAAACTCGGAATCGGTTTGACTTTCAAAATGGCTGCTTTCAACAGTTGGAGTTAATTGTCAGGGATGGAATGAACCTTGATGTTTTTACAAGCTTCTTCTATATTGTCCAAATCCAAATATCTAAGAAGCATATCGTCCAGATATTCATCCATACACTCCATCTCCTTCAGTTGATTAACCCCCAATTCAATAGGTGTATCCTTCCCCACTTCTACTTCCAGCTGACCTCCCTCCACTGAAGTGTGTTCTTTCTCCTGCTCTGGAAGAGAGTTTTCTACAGGACTAGATTTCAAGGCCTCAAATCTATTAGTCTGAACAATCTTTTTTCCCGGATCTAGGCCTGTATGGCATCTCCCCGACTTCTTACGAGTGGCTACTTTGGTGAATCTGTCCTTATCCTTTTGTTCCAATGTACTACTTCTAGGGATTTCATCAGGAAGATTAAGATGACAATCCCTTTCCAAGTGACCATGTATGTGACACCAATGACATCGAAAGGGAATATGTTCATAATCTAGGGTTTGTAACCATTCCGAATCATCTCAGTTTAGAGTAATCCCTTCCGGGAGGGATTTTGCTATATTCATATAAACACAAATTCGAGCATAAGACACATACCTTCCCTGTTTGGTTTGATTTGAAATCTTGATGAACTGACCTAGGGTTTCACCGATGGCTTGTAAAACTTCCAGATCCCAGTACTCTGCAGGAAGAGAATAAAGACGGATCCAGACCAGGGAAATAGAAAGATCTTCTTTATCCGGGTTAAAATGGTCCTTCCATATTCTGAGAAAAAGCCTTGCAGAAAAATATAAATAAGGCCCCCCTTCAAAGATCCTGTCCTTATCTTCCACATTTAGGAATATTACTGTAAAAAAATCCTTCAATCCCAATAAGAGATCAAAATGACCCTTAGGCTTCCAGGTTGCTTTGATCCACCATGTCAGTGCTTTTTCCGTCGGCCATATCCCCATGAATTTTCCAATAAGTGCATGGTTCGTCATGTATTGAATTCATTCCTTTACTTTGGTAGAGTTGATAGTAATGGTCGGGCTGCTTATGGATTTCAGAATGTAGATGCCTCCTATGTCTCCTCTGGTGATACACTTTTTCCCACTTCCCGGGCTCCCTACGCTACCTTTCCTTTCTGATCAGGAATCTTAGGTCAAGGCTCTAAACCCTCTCCTCCTATCCCATTTGACTCGTCCAAATTCCTTGCTTCAACTTGTTGCTTCGTCCTGTCCATAGTTGAATTTGCATTGCTCCTTATGCTCTAAAGGAGAGGAGGGGGTGTGCCCCTCCCCTGCGGTCGAACCATCCCTCTTGCGACCAGACCACTCTCGCTTCACTACCGAACAGGTTACGGAGGGAAATGCAGAAAGTTGTCCAGAATTAGCCATTAAAGAAGGGCATTTCTTGGAGCTCCAATCAGTCTAATTGTACCATGTTATTAATACTTATATTTCTAATGTTTTTGAAAATAGTGAAGAATGACTATTAGATTTTGGTGCTTCACACCATGTCTTTCCTCATAAAGAATGGTTTACTTCTTACCAAACAGATAATGATGGTGTAGTTCTTTTGGGAAACAATTATTCATGTAAGTATGTTGGGGTTGGAAGTATTAAAATTAGAATATTTTAGTATCCAAGGGTGTTTTAGTGGTCATGAAGGCATTGAAAATAGGAAACCTTTACAAATGGTTGGAAGAACTCAAGTTAATGAAACCCAAGTTAATGAAACTCAAAGCATTGTATCTCATCCACAGAAAACATGTAGTAGTGACAAAAACCCATTTAAAGGTAGCTAAGACAATACGTGATTACAACTGAACATAAAATTAAGTTAGTATGCTAATTTAATTACTATAAATTAGATTCTAAAATATTAATAATTATCAATAATTTAAAAAATTAAAGTCATAAAAACTAACTCATCCAATGTGAAATAATAAGCCTATCAACCTATCATGTAATTAATTCAATTAAATATACAATACCACTTATTATATTTTCTATAAGTAAACCTTTTACCATCTACAATATTGCATCACTTGCATATACTTTTACTTATATAAATTATTTATTAATTAATTCTTTATCATTCTACATTAAACTTTGTTTTATAAATCCTCTCAAATATTTTTCTAATTAATAAATATTTTATTTAATCAATGTATTATTTAATTGCATTACTAGTAACATTATGTTTTGTTATTCTATTACACCCATGATTCAATACCACTTAACTATGTGATATCCATGCAATCTTATCTTTCACTAATACAAACACAATCATTATTGACAATTAGGCATAAGCCGCCACCACCGATATTAGTATTCAGCAGTTTTGTGAATTAGTTGTTGAAGTTTTACGACAATTAATAACCAGCAGCCCATGAGACATAACCAATCGAGACAGAAAACAAGATAAACCGACGACAACCAAATATTATCAAAAGGATTACAATGCTAACATAAAAACTGACAGATAAGACTGTTAAAAATATGGAACACAGTAAGAAGAGGAGAAACAAAATGGATAATGGTTTTCCTTCTTAATATTAACCACAAGTATATATAGCATTACATCATACCCAAAACCACGGTTTTCTGAATACCCACCGAAGATGGTTTTCCTTCTTAATATTAACTGAACTATAAATGGTTTTCTGAATACCCACCGAAGATGGCAGCTTGTAAGTATTTTATACATATTTAGCACATTTGAATTCATATACTTCCCCAATGTACTATACCTCAAATCACCGATTCTCCTGGTGGAAGATGATTTGATGTATAGTACATCGGGGGAAGTATATGAATTCAATTGTGCTATATATGGTCCTGATCATGATCTCCCAATGTCCTGTTTCAAAGAGAGTTTGAATCCAGTTATTATTGATCGGTTCCCACCTGAATCTGTTGCAGACTTCCCACCTGAATTTTGTATATCTTAAGATTGAAGATATACAAAAACTCTATTTATAAAACACTTCCAAGGTGTGATCTTCTATGGATTCAGAAATAAATTTACAGTTCAATTAGCATTGTTAGGTTTCATATCATATATCTTACAAATTGGGGTTGGAGTCCCAACAAAATCTTTTTTAAAGACACAAGAAAGATATTCCAAAATAATTTCGAGCCTAGTAAGTTTATTCATTGGATAGGAAATATAGGTCATAAGAATTCAGAATGACTTTTGAGTTTCTCTTACCTTGTTCTTTTGGACACTCTTGAACTTTGATTCGTGTGTACCTTACAATGTGAATGGAATGTTACAGTTCAATGAGACTGTGCCATTAAATATTACACGTAATTTGGAAAGTTTGTTGACACCTTTTGTTGTTAAGGTCCTTTTGCTTCTGCCATGTGTGCAGCTATGCCATGTGTGTAGCTGCACAGAAGGTGAATGTGCAAATATTAATGAGATACAGCATGCTTATCTAAAACAGTCATTCCATTTAGAAGAATTGTGTCTAAGTGTGAAGTGTGAATTGTTGGTTGAAACTTTAATATCATTTTGTGTATATGATGAGATAATTGAAATTGGTTGCCCGTGATAAGCATAGTCAACATATTCAGCACATCTAGAAATCGTACTCAGGGATGAGCTTTTGTTGTGGTCTTGGAAAAGATCACCTACATTGAAATCAGCACCAGATGCAGCAGACGAGGGTTGGAATCACGTAGAGTTGACAGAAAAAGTGATAACAAATGTTGAGCAGGTCATAGGCCATATCAAAGGCATTGCTTCACAATGCTTCCTAGAAGAGGTGCTCGAAAATATTGAAATAAAAAATATAGAAACCTAAAAACATGCTTCAAGTATGAAACCCCTTTCCAAAATAGATGTTTCCACCGCGTACTGTGGCCCAAGGAATGACCGACTTTCACCCACATCACTCTCAAAGTCATTCCGTGGAAAACCATATTCATCAAACAACCACAAAGTTGTTAAAGATTATAATCATAGTTGTTCAATTATAAGATAGTTATGGTGTTTTTTAATATATATGTACATATTGAATATAGCTTAATTTCTCATTAATGTTATGTCTTTTGTGTCATTGTTGATCTCATGTGTTTTTTATCTTCTTTATATATTTTTTTTATAATGTGATGTCTCAGAGTAGTATCAAAGTGGCATGAAGATTTTTGAGATTGTAATGGCCAAATAACTCAGCCAGAGTAGAGTAGTTATGACTTAATCGGTCTCGGACTTTCGTGAGTAATAGATCTCATACAATCAACAAATTGCCAAGCAAATTCAGAGAGTGGAAAACTCAACAAGGTCAACTACAAATGGTTGGAAATCTCTTTGAAACAAAATCTAGCAAAAGATGAAGACTTCTACAAAGTTGCATGGTTTCAAGTTGACCATAAACTAAGCACAAAAACAATTTTATATGTTCTCTGAAAATGTAAACAAGCATAATCCCATGTCTTCTACTTAATTGGTGGATTCAGGATGACCAATGTCAGAAAAATATTAATTACTCCACCGTTTGATGAAGATGTCAGCCGAAATATTCAAAAGACATCACCGCTATGAAATAATATATTATATTCCTAAAAGGTCATGAAAATCGGATTTTGCTTACTGCTCAAATTGCTGAAGAGTCTCCACTGCCTAACCGACTAACACATTAAAGGTTGAAGCGACACTAGAAACTCTGTTACAACATATTCAACTTTTGAAGAGGCAGTTACAGATAGATATTTAACGGCTCAAGACTGTAACAGAATAGTGCATTTATTTCTGCAGTAAATTTTGTAATGAAGGTCCAATTAAACATTTAATGATCAACTGGGTTGAAACACTATTTATGGCCAGCATTGTAATCGTGATTTTAAGTAATACAGAGCGAATGAAGTTTATGTTAAATTCAGAAGTTTTCCCTGTGTGTTTCAGTTATGCTCTGTTTATGAGTTTGTAAACTCAGAAATATTTGTGCTGATTAGTTTGCTATAGCAGCTTAAGTGATTGATGATATTTGAGAGTTTATTATAATTAGTTGTTATTAGATAAGTTTGTGAACGCAGGGGTCATCATAACGTAGCTGTAACAGACAGCTGGAACATACCTGTGACTGTCCTGTAGGTTACTGTTGAGTAAAACAATCAGTTGATACTGTGACTGTGCTGAAAATTACAGTCAGCTGTGACAGTGACCTGTGACTGCACTGAATATCACAGTCGCCTGTATCAGTCAACTGCGACTGTACTGTAGGTGAGTTTTCTGAATTTTGAATCTCTGTGAGTGTTGCTGGAGCAGCTGCAACACCTCCCCTGCCTTCCCAGAGTGGTATCAGAGCCTGGTTAAGGTTTATTTCTCGTTTTGTTTTTGAGTAATTTGGATTTAATTAGTGATGGATGCTAACAGTAGTTCAGTGCAGCCACAAATTCCTCTGTTGAATGAGAGGAATTATGACACATGGTTTATTAAGATGAGAACTATCCTGCATGCTCAGGATCTTTGGGAGTTTGTTACGATTGGTTATCCAGAGCCAGCTGATCAAGCTGTTGAATTGGCTCTGTCAAATGATGAGCATGTTCTGTTGAAGGAGAATAGGAAGAAGGACAACAAATTTCTTGGTCTTATTCAGCAAGGCCTAAATGAATCAATATTTTCGAAGATATCAAATGTTGAGTCTTCGAAGAAAGCTTGGGACACTCTTGAAACCTGCTATCAAGGTGTGACCAAGGTGAAGAATGTTAAGTTGCAGACTTTAAGAAGGGATTTCGAGAATCTGAAGATGAAGGACAGTGAGACTGTTGATAATTTTATGACTCCAATTATGAGTACTGTAAACCAGCTGAGACAGTATGGTGAAGTCCTTCCAGATCAGTGTGTGATAGAGAAATTGCTGAGATGTTTGCGAAAGAAGTTTGAAGCAGTGGTTGTTCCAATTAAAGAGTTTAAAGATCTTAGTAAAATGCACATTGATGAGCTGACTGGTTCTTTGATTTCTCATGAATCAAGAATGAACAGGTATGATGATACTCCTTTAGAAATGCTTTTAAATCTCAATTACATGCTACTAGAGGAAAAGGAAGAGGAAGATCTAGTAGCAAAGGAAGAGGAGGTCGAACTGCTGATCATTGTGACAGCAGAAATGATTTAGAATCTGAAGAGAAGTCACAGCAGAATAATCCTAGCGCAAGGGGGAGTAGCAACAGAACGTGGCAACCAAAGAATCAAAGGTATGATAGATCTAAAGTTCAATGTTTCTATTATAAGAAATTTGGGCATTATGCTAACAAGTGTTGGAAGAAGCAAGCTGATACTGGTAAGCTGTCTACACACATTACAGAGGAGGCTGAAAATGAAGAGAAACCCATGTTTCTGACTTGTAATGTCACCCAGGAAATCTCAAAAGATATATGGTTCTTGGACAACGCATGCAGCAATCATATGACTGGAAATAAGGAGTTATTTGTAAATCTAGATACAATCATTCAGTCTAAAGTAAAGTTGGGTAATGACTGTAAGGTAAAGGTTGATGGTAAAGGTGTGATTGCTTTATATACCAAGAATGGAAAAAGAAGAACAATTCATGATGTTTATTATGTTCTTGGTTTAACCTGTAATTTATTGAGTGTTGGACAGTTGTTGGAGAAAAAGTACAGAGTGGTTTTTAAAGACAAGGTATGTACTATTTATGATAAATTTCCAAGTAAGTAGTTGATAGCCAGAGTAGAAATGACAAAGAACATAATGTTTCCGTTGATTATGAGGAATGATTTGACTAACTCTTTGAATGCTTATAAAACTAAGAGTTTAAATTAGTCATGGTTATAGCATTTGAGGTATGGCCATTTACATTTTGGTGGCTTAGATCTGTTACAGAAGAAGCAGATGGTAAAAGGGTTGCCTAGTATCCAGCAGTCAGCAAGCTCATGTGAGAGTTGCATATTGGGAAAGCATCATAGAGAGAAATTCAGCTTCGAAGTATCATACAGAGGAAAAGCACCGTTGGAGCTGGTACACACAGATTTGTGTGGACCGATGCAAACACCTTCCTTGACTGGTAATGTTTACTTTATGACTTTTATTGATGATTTCAGTCGAAAAACTTGGGTGTATTTGCTGAAACAGAAATCTCAAGCATTTGATGTGTTTAAAAGTTTTAAAGGTATGGTTGAAAAGGAGAGTGACAGAAGTATTAAAGTCTTGAGATCAGATAGAGGAGGTGAGTATATGTCGAATGAGTTTGTGGAATTTTGCAAATATCATGGACTTAAAAGACAGTTTACTGCTAGCTACACTCCACAGCAAAACGGAGTAGCAGAAAGAAAGAATCGAACCATTATGAACATGGATCGAAGTATGATGAAGGAGAAGCATCTTTTAAATTAATATTGGGGAGACGTTGTTTCCTGTGCAGTGTACATTCTGAACAGAAGTCCAACTAAGAGCATGAAGGATCGCGTTCCCCAACAAGCATGGAATGGTAAGAGTAACAGCATATCTCATTTAAGAATTTTTGGTTGTGTAGCTTATTCACATATACCTGAAGAGATGAGGAGAAAGTTAGATGACAGAAGTCAGAAATGTATTTTTGTTGGATATAGTGAAGAATCTAAAGCATATAGATTATATAACCCAATCACCAAGAAGTATGTCGTTAGCAGAGATGTGATGTTTAAGGAAGAAGAAGCATGGGATGGCAGCATAGATAAGTTGGTTGCAGAGGACGTTGTTACATCTCACGTAGAAGGTGAAGAAGATGAGCAGGACATACAGGGTGGATAGTTAACTTCACATACGTCTACACCAGTGGATAGGACACCTGCCAGAACGCCCATAACTCAAGAACGTGGTGAACCATCAAGTGTTGATGGATGACAAAGAACATGATCAGAGGTAAGTAATGAATCAAATCCTACATTAGCTTCATTGAGAAACAGAGTTAGAGGTCAGAAGACTAGAAGTTTAAGGGAATTGTATGAGCAAGATGAAGAAGTAGATCAAGTTTCAAATTTTGCATTGATAGCATGTGATTCAGTAAGTTTTGATGAAGCAGTTAAAAAGGATGTTTGGATAAAAGCATTGGATGAAGAAATTGATGCCATAGAAAGAAATAATACTTGGGATCTTGTATATCTGCCTGATAATAAAAATTGTATTGGTGTCAAATGGATTTACAAAACTAAGTTAAATGCTGATGGAGAAGTTGAAAAATACAAAGCAAGACTTGTAGCTCAGGGGTTTAGTCAACAACCTGGTATTGATTATAATGAGACATTTGCACCTGTAGCCCGACTTGATATAGTAAGAATGGTATTAGCTATTGTTGCTCATAATAAATGGTATGTATATCAAATGGATGTAATGTCTGCATTTCTGAATGGATCTTTAGAAGAAGAGATTTATGTGAGACAACCGCCTGGATATGAAATTGATGGACATGATGACAAAGTTTACAGATTGAAGAAAGCATAGTATGGATTGAAGTAGGCACCTAGATTTTGGTACAGCAGGATTGATGAATATTTGAATAGTGAAGGATTCAGAAGAAGTCCAAGTGAGCCAACCTTGTATATAAAGGTAAACCAAGATGGTAAGATACTGATTGTTTGCTTATATGTTGATGATTTGATCTTCACTGGAGATCTTTCAGTAGATGAGTTTAAGAAAGCCATGAAAACATAATTTGAGATGACTGATTTAGAAATGATGAAATATTTTCTTGGTATTGAAGTAACTCAGTCTGAAGATGGTATTTCTATGAGTCAAACTAAGTATGCAAATTATGTATTGAAAAGATTCAAAATGACGAATTGTAAGCCAGCTGCAACACCAATTGCAACTGGTACAAAACTCAGTAAGGAGGATGATGGGTCAAATGTTGATCCAACGATGTATAATAGACTAGTAGGAAGTCTCATGTACTTGACTGCAACAAGACCTGATATAGTAATTGCATCAAGTATGATTTCAAGATTTATGGAGTTCCCAAAGAATACCCATTGGCAAGTTGGAAAGAGGATTCTGAGATATATTGCTGGAACAACATATTTTGGTATCCAGTACACATCAAACTCAGATTTTAAGTTGATTGGATATAGTGACAGTGATTTTGCAGGTTCTACAGATGATAGAAAGAGTACATCTGGATATGTATTCAGTTTTGGATCGGGATCAGTAGCATGGGCTTCAAAGAAACAACCCATAGTGACACTATCCTCTGCTGAGGCAGAGTATGTTGCAGCAACAACAGCTGCATGTCAGACTGTGTGGATGAGAAGAACTCTTTCTGAGTTACAACATGAACAAGATGAACCAACACAGATTTTCTGTGACAACAAATCAGCGATTGCACTATCTAGAAAGCACGTCTTTCATAAAAGAAGTAAGCACATTGATACAAGGTATCATTTCATTCGAGAACTGATAAACAAGAATGAAATCAGTATGGAATTTTGCAAATCAGAAAATCAGTTTGCAGACCTATTTACAAAACCTCTGGGAAAAGAGTTGTTTGAGTTTCATAGAAAAATCATTGGGGTTTGTAAGCTGTAACAGAAATCCAGTACTTCAAAATTTTGTTTTTTGAGTGTAGTAATTAAGGGGGAGAATGTCAGAAAAAAGATTAATTACTCCACCGTTTGATGAAGATGTCCACCGAAATATTCAAAAGACATCACCGCTCAGAAATAATATATTATATTCCTGAAAGGTCATGAAAATCGGATTTTGCTGACTGCTCAAATTGCTTAAGAGTCTCCATCACCTAACCGACTGAAACATTAAAGGTTAAAGCGACACTCAAAAAATATGTTATAGCATATCCAGTTTTTGAAGAGGCAGTTACAGATAGATATTTAACGGCTCAAGACTGTAACAGAATAGTGCATTTATTTCTACAGTAAATTTCGTAATGAAGGTCCAATTAAACATTTAATAATCAATTGGGTTGAAACACTATTTATACCTAGCATTGTAATCATGATTTTAAGTAATACAGAGCGAATGAAGTTTATGTTAAATTCAGAAGTTTTTCCTGTGTGTTTCAGTTGTGCTCTGTTTATGAGTTTGTAAACTCATAAATATTTGTGTTGATTAGTTTGCTATAGCAGCATAAGTGATTGATGATATTTGAGAGTTTACTATAATTAGTTGTTATTAGATAAGTTTGAGAATGCAAGGGTCATCATAATGTAGCTGTAACAGACAGCTGGAACAGACCTATGACTGTCCTGTAGGTTACTGTTGAATAAAATAGTCAGCTGATACTATCAGCTGTGACTGTGCTGAAAATTATAGTCAGCTGTGACAGTGACCTGTGACTGTGCTGAATATCACAGTCGGTTGTATCAGTCAGCTGCGACTGTACTGTAGGCGAGTTTTCTGAATTTTGAATATCTGTGAGTGTTGTCGGAGTAGCCGCAGCACCTACCCTACCTTCCCACACCATAAACCATATCATGAACAATGTTTCATACTTGTTTCCCATTTGTTCACAAGTTCACAACAAAAACATGGAGCCTAACTTCAATCTGTAGATGTTATTCTCCCGGGCCAGGGACACGTTATCAACTGCACTAACATCATTCTACTGCTTTAACTTCATTCGACTTCTGAAATGTCTCAACATAAACAACTTCAAAATGATTACTTGGTCTCTCATTCACAAACTACTGAAATTTCTGAATAGAAACAGATTGAGAATGAAATTTTAATGTTTTATAATAATCAAACTCCATAATAGAAAATTTAAACTCAACAAAAAGGTGTTGAGTTCAACCAATAATGCACCCAAATACAATCATACATCAATTCAATAGAATAATAATACTCACAAACACAATAATAAACACCAAAAAGCTTGCAAAGACACAAAATACAAGTAAAAATATTTTGAAATAGGCAAAGGTTAAGAAAAAAAGGCTTTGAATTGTTCTTAAAATATGGATCCTAGAAAATTTGTTTTAATTTCTATAGCAATGGTTGCAATATTCAATTTGAGCCTATAGACAGTAGTGACTCCTCTAACTTGACAGATCCAACAAGCAACACACAAATAAGTGGATCTGTTGGTCTCTTCATTGTCGAGCATGAATCCCACTTTCGCGAAACCTTAAGTGCAACTTTCGCGAAACCTCAGTACATATATATATTAAACGTCACAGAGTTCTATCTCCCCAGTTTTTTCTACCTTGGCGTGAAGGATTCTCCTTACTCCACGCAAATGCACTCTATGCAATTTGCATTCACCCTTTCTCCAATGCAGACTGGGCCAGTGGCTTAACTTCATAAAAAAAATCAAATATTAATAAAAACTTGTTACCAACGAGAGATTGCAAACAGACAAGTGGCTCCCTCTTCATAGACAACACAGAGAACCATGGATCTGGGGGTCTCTTCAACGTCAAGCCTCACTCCCTCTACTGTGATCATAGGAATCTCAAGGCCTGAGCTTAAAAAGTATGTACCTTCAGGCCATCGGAGGGCAGAGAAACAGATAAGGATCACCATATCAAGCATGATGCAGAGTCGCAGATGTCTTGTTGGGTTTCTTCTTTACATACTTGTTGGGTTTCTTCCTTACATACCTTGTTGTGTACAGTACCGGAATGCTTCTCCTTAAAAGTCACTTTGTATTTGTTAAACAACTAATTCAAGAAAACGCTCTAAAAAAACCTTCACTTTGATACCAAGTACTATTGGAGACAAAGTTGATCAACTGTAACGATCTTTCCCTCGTGAGGGAATATTATGATCCAGAAAATAGCTGATGGAACTGCCTGCATGGCATATGTCCAGCTCCTACCCAACAGCAAGTTATAATCAAGTGGAGCATCTAGAACTTCAACCTCTACCGATACTAGTTTTCCCGCAAGTTCATCGTCAAATGATGGTAAGACTCCGTGTGGACAGAAAGATCTTCCATCAAAGGTGGTGAGTACTGTATTAGAGGGGGCTAGCTCAGGTTCACCTAAAGCCTTCCAGCAAGAAATAGACATTACACACGTGGATGCGCCCTCATCTACAACAACTTGTTGAATGGTCATGGGACCATGGATGACCTCTATCTAGAGAGCGATGTGGTACGGCAACTGATACTTGATATCTTTCATATCAAAACGCGCAAGCATGGTGGATGAATCAACACTCCCAATCGCTGCAAGGAGTGCACTATGTTGCAATGGGAAACTTTGCAGTACCTCCAAAGTATACATGGCAAAGGGGGTTTGGGATAAATCCTCCACAACATTGTATTTGGGGCCATCCTGTGCATTGGGGTTGTGCACAGCCCGTTTGTAGACACCTTTCAGTATCTTCGGCAGCATCTCCAATGGTATGTGAAGATGATTAGAGGATTCAGGAACATTCTTCTACTGCAGATCTGGGGTATAATTCCTTGCTCGAGTTTGCAATAGAGAATCTGAGTTAACCATATTAACGAAAGACTGATCAGCAGAGGTGGCACGAGTGGTGCCCCTAGCACTAGAGCTGCCAGAAGCTGAACTCTGTCCATGAGGAAAAGGGTCTTTTTAGACAGCTGGTTTCTTCTCACAGATCAACTTCTGGGCTTCTTCTGTTAGAGGGCATTGATGGGTAAGGTGTTCCTCTTGACATAGCTTACAAGGGAACTTAGCCTTCCTTTTTTCCTTTGTACCCTCCTCGGCATTTTGTGTATTTCTGGGCTTTTGTTGGTTTCCCTCCCCTTTCTTTCCCTTTCTTTTCTTGTTGGGCTACCGAGAGCCCATTTGGTTTGTCTGCACCTACTGTATAGATTTTGTAGTTGAAGGGGAGGATGCAATAGAAGTTGCTTCTGCAGCAGACTGTTTTCCTGACAAGGCATGAACCTTCTTTGTTAAGGCATCAAACGCTGTAGAGTCGACTGAACCCACAATTCCATCAGCATGTGGTCCAGGTTTAGGTTTACCTAAGTCTATATTAGACCTCGGTACATCAGGAATAATTTCATATAAAATCCCAGACTGAGCATAGACCATGTCCAGCTGCTGGGTTCTCAAAATCGCTTCCTCTTCGGAGAACACCCCTGAAGTGGAAACTTCCTCAGAAATATAATGAAGAAGAGATTTAAGGTACCATTCTAATAGGAATGATGGGAGGATGTCGACTTTGATGAGCTGCTTTCACCTTCACCACTCCTGAATATGATCAGATAGATGAGTGGCTTTGTTCTGTCAAAAGGTCGACACAAGGTATGTGCCAGCATTGTACCGGACGGGAAGTTGAAAGTGGTTCAGGAAACAATAGCAAGATCCCGAAAGGTGCCATAGGCTGCTGCAGGCAATTCGATATACCATTTGGCTGCAACACTTGTCAAGGTTCTTTGAAATATCCTTAACCTTATGGAATCATCATTCAGTGAATTTGAGGAGCACTAGAGATGAAATGTCGTAACATGGTGACCGAGGTCCTCACCAGTCTTACCTTCAAACTTTGGTATGTATGAGGGAAACTTAGTGGGAATGGGTGGCCATGCAGAGTCATGATGCATGGGGTCGTTTGTAAGCTTTGAAGATCTGGCAAGTTCAAAGTTGCCAGAAAAGGTAAATGGGGTTGAGCCGATGGCATTTAATAGATAGGAACCTGGTATTGGGAACCACCCATCACCTGGTTCGTGTACTGTTGGTTGGGGTTGCCCCCAGCCATCTGTTGTGAAATGAAAGGATTGAAATTGTTCCACCCAAAAGAAAGCGGATTAAATCCCTGTGTGTTTGTCCATTGTGGCTGGGTGTTAGCCCCGCCATACTGCTAGTTAAACATATTACCCCCCTCCTCCAGAAAACAAAGAGAATGGCATACTCCCTATAGGTATGTTCAATGGATTCACATTGTAACCTGCATAGCAGTTGAAAACAGGTGTGGTAGTAATGGACGGCGCAATCATGGTACCCATGACAGGCATAGATGTAGAGTGAATCAATCCTACAGTGGAAGTGGAAGCAATAGCTTGAGTTACACCCTAGAATTGTTGGTTAGCAGAAGACTGAGTGAAATTCACTGCGGGTATCCCTGACAAAGCGACATTGTTTGGTCCAAGATTTGGGGTAGAAACTGAGGCCGATGTCGAAGATAATGAGCTTGGCATGCCTAGAGTACCAGCATTAAAACTAAAGGATGGATTTGAGGCAGAAGCAGTCTGCGATGAACTTGGGGTAGTAGTGTTTGTGAAAGAAGGATTAACAATTCTTGCATCCATAGAAGTTGTGGGAGTTTGAGTAACTCCCTGCTCGTCTCCTGGGTTAGTCATAGTATAACCCAGTGTAAACAAGTAAGCACTGTACCCAGGTTGTTGAAAACCTACATGTACCAGAAGCAGATCATTCGGTTCAGTAAGAGGAGTGTTGAAAGGAGTATTGAACTCTCTAGAAGTTAGGTCCTCAACCTCGACAATATCAAAGACTTGTCGATCCGAGGTTTTGGGTTGTGGTTCACTAAGAACCTCTATGTCGCCTGCAAGTTCAAAAGAACCATGGGAATTTGTCCTCCGACGTTGCGGTGGTGGTGGAGACTCCACTATGGGTGGGGGAAGCTTTTGCAACCTCTGAGACCGACGAAGATGTTGGTCCTCCACAACTACAAAAAGTAGACTAAGTAAAAAACCTAGTGGCCACTACAACTAAGGAGAAAACAACATAGCACTAAAAAATTTCCTAAGTAATCAAACTAGGCAAACAATGGAAAATATTCTCAGAAGCAAGTCTAGGATGATTAGGGCCCATAAATGACTAACAGAGTATCGACGGTCAGTTACGTGGCGTCCTCCAGAGGTCCTCTAGTTGCAAGCGTTTGAATCACCAAACCGCCCTCCCGGGATTACTGCCAAAGGGTAAACTTCCATGTTTGTCCGAGGTGAAGTGGGAATAACTGCCCACTCTACCTGTGTAGAGCCCTAAAGGTGTGATACTAATGCTACCATCAATACAAAATAACCTGGGGGGAAACTTGTCAGCCTAGTCGAAACGCATGGGCAGGGTAGCAAAGCCCGAAGTCCGAAAGGAACCCCGTATGAAAATCAACTCTGGTTTATGGTTGAGAGGAATGTGAGGGGATATCCTCAACAATTCCAATCTCCCAGGGCCTGATGCTTAACTCTGGTTTGAGTAGAGAATCTGAGGACTATCTGATAGAGATGGATTTACCTAATAGAAATTCGTACTATGATTGTTGAGTAATGAAGCCAGTTTCGGATCGTTTAAGGTGATGTAAGTCCAAAACTCTAGCCTAAGCTAGTTGATGATGTGTATACCTAAAAAGAAAAATGTTGCTAGTAAATTTTATTAATATTTCTTTTTAAGGGCTACTTGTTACTCAAGGGTTGTAGTGCGGTGTGTGGAATGGTTTGTATGAAAGTAAAGTGCACTTAAAGTAATGCTTTCAAATTCACAAACTTTTTCTCTTTTCCGTTTATATTCTTTCAAAAATCATGAACTAGGCAATCCTAAAATCAAAATTCTTTCTGTCTTTTCTTTTAATATTTCAAAGCAAACTATGCTACCTTAAAATAATGAAAAACCTTACTACTAAGCTACTTAAACAATTTTTTGTCTTTTCTGATAATTGTAAAAGAAAGAGAACTTGTACAAGAGCAAGTAAGATCTAAATGTAAAGTGTGTGTAAGAGAAACACCTAAATGGCTCAAAACAAATGAATCAAAAGATTCGAGGAAGACTCAAACTACCAAGTTGTTTCGAAAAGAAAAAACTTTAGGCTTGGAAACAAATTGTAAAAGAAACAGGGAAAAGAGACGCTCGTAACGGAAAGGAAGACCTAAACAGGTTTCTCCTAAGCATCAAAACCCTAAGAAAACACTAAGCCAAGCAAAAAAGTAGGCAAGCGAACCAAGAATGACCTTACTAACACACAGAATCAAAAGAAAGATAACTAGAAATATTTGACTCACTTGGACTGAACTGATGAGACAATCAAAAAGTATCTAAACCAAGCAACCTTTCGAAAGCAGCCCTAAGGACTCAAACTTGAGGTCAAACCCTAATGGGAAGGATAAGACACAGTGAAAGTGTGCTAAATGTTGCCACAGACAACAAATGTTAAGAACACAGGTCTGTATGACTACAACAAGCAACTAGGGTAAAAGTGTGCAGCTATGTCCAAAATAGAATAGTGCATGAACTTCAAAAAGAGATAGAAAGCAATAAAGACACTTAAACAAGTACTCAAGCAAGAAAAAACAAGCTAACAGACTCAAGATAGGCCAAGAAGACTCAAAAGAGACATGGAAGTCTCAGGGGTCAGTCAAGGAGGCAAAGCAACAGGTTGGAAATGAAACTGAACCACTGGAAATCAAACCCTAACAGAAAATTGGACACTACAGGAAAATACACTACTGTGCAGTGCATAAACCAATGTACACTAGAAAAGAAACGCTATTGTGCAGTGTATAAAGCTGCATTCACAGGTAAGAAACGATATTGCAAGTAGGGCAAACTAGCATACATGTCTCAAAAGGACAGAAACAGGCTTTGCAGCAGTAAACTGAGATGAATCAGGCAAGAAAGAACAGGAAACAGTGACCTACAAGACCTCTCAGAGAATCAAAAACTGAAAATGGACTGGAAGAAACCCTAAACTAGGTCTCCTAGAGCAGAAAAAACTACCGGTTACTCCCCAGTGGAGTCGCTAGTCTGTTGTTCAGGATTTAAATCTTATAGTGAGGAGACACTACCAACTTGGGCGGGGTTGACAAGTAACTACATTCATTATATTGCATTTAGTTCCTACAAATGAAAGAGATCGGGATATCAAAAGATGTACCTTTAATCGATGGTTGGTCCTAGCTTTCACTTGATCTCCCGCTATGATGAACCTGCAACACAAAGGAAACCTTCATCAATGTATCTTGACTATATAAAAATGATGAATATTGAAAATAATCAAACATCAACAACAATCAGATACTAATCCAAATGAGCATACAATCCAATACACATTCGATTTGGAGTAGGAAGGGTATTTCCACCTTTTTATTGTCAAAGAAACATGAATCAGTACAATTATACCTGACGTGCCGAGATGCTTCTGTAACCAAGTCCTGGGCTCCTGCTCTTCACAATGACTTGGGAATTCCTCCAGCGTAATAGCACTTCCAGCCTTTCTTCTAGGTCCCTTTCTCATGGATCCTCCTTGTATTTATGGGACAAGGTAGGCAGTTGGATTCGAGAGGTGGTTGAATTGGGAGGATGGGGAAGTTGCAGAACCAACTTCAACTAATCCAAATTCGTAATCTTAATATATTTTTTGAAGTCAACTTAAGATATACGCGGGTTTCGTATAACCAAAGTAGTGTACAGTAAGCAACTTTTGTGCTTTACAACAAGCATTTGCAACATTTTTATTTTTGTACACTGGTTGTCCTTGAAGAAAGCAGTGTTCATCTCCAAAGTGTACATTGGTTTTCTAAACAGAGAGTAGCGTACATGTGATGAAATCAGCAGAAACAATAAGTTTCTCAGCTAAAGAGAGTAGTTCCAGTCAATAAGTCATCCAGGTCAACCTAGCTCTTCAATCCTTAGTGTCCTTTTGTGTGATCCACAGAGCAATGTAATTTCAAACGGAGAAGTACAGATTTGACCTATAACAAAGAGGGAGCACACTGCAGTAGTTCCTGTAAGGAAGAAAAAATCAAGAGGGAGTCCACCCAACAAGCAAACAAAGATAAGTATTTGAATTGTCATTTCTTATTACTTAAACGATGTTGTTCATTCATGTACATACTTATGTTCCTAGATTTAGGATGTACATTATGCATTTTAGAAAAGTTACATTAATCAACAAGATACTACTAATATACAAGTAATGGATAAGTGGCCTATGGTACTATACAACATTCCATTGCTACTTATCTAGAATGAAACCTCTTTTTTGACATGTTGGGAGTTGTGCACACTCTTAACAATGTTCTGGTAGAGATGGAAGGCATCTAGAAAGTTACAGGATATGGATAAATGTTGTATTGAAGCATTGGCTAAAATAATTGCATGATTGTATGACATATGTCTTTATATGTAAGAATTTGTTCTAAAATCTATGAGATGTTTCTAATCATGCAATTGAACTTACCTTGTACGTAAGACTGTGTGCCATCACCTCTAAGAGATATTTGTTTCGAAGAACAAGCGACGAAGACTCAACAAATCCAGAAAACTACCTATTGAAAATATTGAAGAATCTGAAGTTCCCAGGATCCGGGATGCAGTAATGGAAGGATGCCATGATCGAGGAGTACCAGTCGATCATGAAGAATGATGTATGGGATGTGGTCCCAAGACCAGAAGGGAAGTCTATTGTGACTTCCAAGTGGATATACAATATCAAGCATGTTGCAGATCGTAGCATAGAGAAATACAAGGCAAGGTTTGTGGCTCATGGCTTCTTGCATAAAGAAGGGATAGATTATGAAGAGACTTTCGCACTTGTACTACAGATACACTTCCATCAGAACAGTACTTGCTCTAGCTGCAGTGTTGAAGTGGAAAATACACCAGATGGATGTCAAGACAGATTTCTCTATAGTGTAGTTGAAGAGGAAGTGTATGTGGAGAAGCCACTCAAATATGAGGCACATGATAGGGAGTCACATGTGTGAAAATTGAAGAAAGCCTTGTACGGTTTGAAACAAGCACCCAGGACATGGTATGGCAGGATTGACAACTTCCTTACTAGTTTGGGCTTTACCAAGAGTAAAGCAGATTCCAACCTTTACTACAAGGTTGAGGAAGGAAATCCAGTGATACTCCTACTGTATGTAGATGCCCTGTTTGTGGTAGGTGAGATTGGGTTGATTGCTGATACGAAGAGGACTCTTGATGTCGAGTTCGAGATGAAGGACTTGGGTATGATGCATTAATTTCTAAGTATGGAGGTGTGGCAAAGTGTAGATGGAATCTTCCTTGGACAAGGGAAGTATGCAGTAGAGATCCTGAAGTGGTTTGGGATGATGGACTGCAAGGCCATGGCCACACCTATGGCATCGAACCTGAAGCTGTTGAGTGATGCTTCATCAGAGTTGGTTGATGCCATGATGTATCGTCAGATGATTGGGTCTTTGATGTACCTGACGAACACGAGACTAGATATTTGCTTTGCTCTGAACACCTTGAGCTAGTTCCTGATGGATCCTAGACATGTTCACTTGATTGCTGTAAAGCATATTCTGAGGTACTAGAAGGGTACAGTTTATTATGGGATCAAGTATGATGCGAATCAAAAGTTTAACCTGGAGGTTTATGTTGATTCAAATTGGGCAGGAAGTGCTGCAGATAGGAAGAGCACTTCAAGGTGCTACTTCAGTATGGGATCAGGTGTGATCTATTGGCTTAGTAGGAAGCAATCCTACGTAGCACTGAGTACAACTGAAGCAGAGTATTTTGCATCTTGTTCGGCTAGTTGTGAGGCAGTATGGCTAAGGAAGCTATTGTCTGATTTATTTGATCTCTAGTTGGATTCTACTTGTATCTATTGTGACAACAAGAATTGTGTTAAGTTGTCAGAGAACCCAGTGTTCCATGACAATTCAAAGCATATCGAGATCAAATATCACTATATCAGGGATATGGTGCAGAGAGGAGTAGTGAAGCTCCTGTATGTTCCCACGGACGAGCAGATTGCAAATGTTTTGACCAAACCACTAGCAAGAGTGAAGTTCGAGTACTTCAAAGAGAGGCTTGGTGTACTTCTTATTGAGGTTCCTTCCAAGGAGAAGTGATGAGTCTCGAAGACGCAGATGCACATGGGATTTTCCGACATGGTTGTAGATGTGTTCTCCCATTGTCGTGATGTAATTTTCGAGCTTTTCCAACATGGTTGCAGATTTTTTCTCACATGTTCTTGATGTAATTGCTGAGCCATTCTCACATGGTGGTAGATGTGTTCTCCCATGGTGTAGATGTAAGGGATGGAGCCATTCTCACATGGTGGTAGATGTGTTCTCCCATGGTGTTGATGTAAGGGCTGAAGCCATTTTTCACATAGTGGTAGATGTGTTCTCCCATGGTGAAAAAGTAAGGGTTAGAGCCTTCCCCGAATGGTGGTAGATGTGTTCTCCCATGTCAGTGGTGTAAGTGTTGTACTATGTGCATCTGGGATGTGCTCTGTGGACGATGAGATGATTTGAAGAGGATGATGATGTGATGATGTTGTGCATTAGGATGATGTACTGTATGATGATGATCAGTATGATCATGAGTATCAAGATGATACTCCGTGGCCATGGAAAAGTTGTGCAGGATCGCATGTAATCAGTCCTGGAGATTCAAACAGGTTGTGCTAGGCATGTAAAAGATCCTAGGATGCTCTTTAGAGATCTTGCAGGTTGCAAGACACTCTTTTAAGGTTTTGTGAGTTCACATGTAATTAGTCCTGGAGATCCGGACAGGTTGTGCTAGGCACGTAAAAGATCCTAGGATGCTCTTTAGAGATCTTACAGTTCATAAGACACTCTTTTAAGGTTTTGTGAAGGTCATATCTAAAAGATACTAGGAGATCCGATAGGTTGAGGAGTAAGCTCGTAAAATTACTAGGATGCTCTTTCAAGGTTTTGTTGATGCACATAATCAGCCCTAAGGATTCCAAAGGATGGCCAGATATGATAAAGACCTACAGGAGGCTAGGCCTACAACCGACATGAAAAAGGGATGGCTCTATAGAAATTCCTATGACAAGAGGAATTGAGAGATAGCAACCGTGATCGAGATGATGAGTACAGCAGCAATGACGATGATGCTCCTTGATCCAATGATGATGATCCAGCAACAGAATTGAATACTTGTGCCTATATGTATTGATGACCTGTGTCAAGAGAATATCTTCCTAGTTAAGAGGGAGTGTTGATGTATTTGTAACTTCGGAAGATATTCACTTGTATATTCTATGTATTACACTTTTACTTTATTGTATCCCCAATAGAGATGTCTTATTCCTCCGATTGGAAGTGTCATCATTTGTATTCTATTGTTGTACCTCCGAATGAGATGTTTGTTCCTTCCGGTAGGAGAAGTCATTATTGTACTTGAGTCATGTAAAGTCATTGAGGTCCATCCTCTCATATATGACAAGGCATTAGACCCCGGAGTAGTGTCGCAAGTTATATTGTAAGTGTCGTAACTTATATTTGATGGGTTACTAGACCACCTTGGTGGGGTCGGCCCTATATGAGTCATGTGGGTTAAAGGGTTATTAGACCATCCTAGTGGGGCCGTCCCAGTGACAAGTGGTAATGGGTTATTAGACTCTCCTAAGGGAGGTCGGCCCAGTTAGAGTTAAAGGCAGTTCAAGTCATTGTATAAATAGAGAGTGTGACTCTCTTATTCATTCACTCACTCCCTCACTTCGTATTAGTGAGAGAGAGGAGGAGTGTGCACACGTGGAGGAGGATTAGCTATGGGAGACATCTATTTTAGTAAAACATATCTAAACAATAACCGATCTAAGTAAACGATTAATTAAGTAAACTATAAACATCATCAACACAATGACATTTATGGAAATAGTTTATATTACTGTATAAAAAGTGGGAAATACAAAGTAGAGAGATTATTACAACCCAAGCCTTAACGCTGCAATCTTCCTCCAACAATTCAAGCCAATGCCTCCAAAGGAAATGTATGCCTCCCAAGAGATGCATAGGGATCACCTAGGCTAATTCCACCAGAATGTAAGTGCTATAGACTTCCTCCCCTTTGAATGGAGAGGAGCTTTGTATTTATAGGACCAAGTGGATAGAGTAGGTCGACGATCATGGGGAGACAACTAAGGGATCCTCCCTTGAGGTTAGGGAATTGTAGGACAACTCACCTAGGAGTTAGGGATAGGGATCCACCTCATCCAACTTCTAGAAATCGCTCGAAAGTTACCTTTATCCAATTTAACCAACTCTAGTGCAAGTTGCATGAGGGAAACCTGCGGCTGAGAGGGGAAGCGTAGGCTACACAAAGGCAACCTCAGCCACTAGCGCAGTCTATTAGACTGCATCTTGTGCCTGACCTAGTTGGGCGCTTCTTGCTCAAAGAAAACATGTGCCGGCCCAACTAGACATTGTGGACAAAGGGCGTCAACTTGCTCTAAATGACTTCATGATCAGAGAGAACTTTAGGGATTGAGGTACTAAGCTGACATGGGTCTCATGGTGACGATATTTAGGTGTAACAAGAACAACCTACGCCTACCTTATGGGAAAGGCTTAACATTTACCCCCAGTTGGATGCCTTGAGGTTCTACCTCATGCTCTCCTGGGATGCTCCTCGATTTGATAGTGAGAGTATAGGTATTTGACCGTTTATTTCATTTATTGACTGCAAGCCAATTCAGCTATGTTCATTTAATCTTAATTTAATATTTAAATGTGACGTATTTAGACTCTCTATCGATTTTATGATCTCCTTAAGTAATTATAATGGATAAGTTATTGAATTATTACTCACACAATGAGACCGAGAATCCATCCTCATTAAACCAAAACGCTGAAGGCTTACCTTGAAATGAATTCTCCCCCTACAGGCTTCGATCCCTGAGTGGAATTTTCTTCATTGTATCATTGCTCTTGCATTCCGCTCGATCACCTTTCCTAAGGTCATGTTAATGGTTTGATAGGGATTATATGCTTGAGATTGTTTTGGATAAAAGATTACGTAGGATTTCCGCTTTGATTTTAGTCTTTATTTCTTTTATTTAAAAAGCATCATGGTATACGTAATATGATATTGGATTTATGCTAAAATGATTACATGCCTTTCGATCTAAGTTGTAGATTTTTTTAAAAAGCTTGTATTACTTACTATATTTAATGTATAAGTTCGATCTGCTTGAATCATGTTTATTACATTGTGTTGTTGTGTATTGCATATAATAATTAAAATATTACTATAATACTAAGGCTAGGTTGGTTAAGGTCTTGGCTCTGGATTCTTAAGTGAATCCTCTCCATCCTATGACTGCGAGCGAGAGTTTTCTCTCTAGGACAGCATGCCTACGATAATATAACTATGATTTTAACTAATTATATCTAATTATATGTAAAATTCGGCCTATTTACTGTGATTAAATAACTCATAATATATCTGATATTAGGACTGATAATTTACCTGGCAATTATAGTTAGTATACCAAAATCAAATAAATAATAATTCCATTACATACAATAGAGAAATAAATAAGAATTATGGTAGCAGCTGTTAGAAAAATAATTAAATATTCAGTTGACTAATCACCAATTTAGCTAAAATTAAATAAAACAATGAAATATGAAATTACTATAAAACAACTCAAATTAATCTCTGAAGCAATAGAAGTCTAATCTGGTCTATAAGTAGTATACTTAGCACTAAATTAATAACAAAGATCTATTTGAATCATTAATTAAGAAATATAAATATAAGAAATATGCAGATTTATTATGATTGGAGTTACAATCAATATATATATATATATATATATATATATGGAAAAATATACCAATCAAGCAGAAGAATATATGAGGACAAATAACATCATTGAACCATAGATCAAAAGTCAGAATACTTATCCATAATCATTAGGCTTGTGCGGCTGAAAGTTCGACTAAAAGCTTGATTGCAACGTTCCACCCAGCCTAGTGGTTCTCTGCCTGGCATATATTCCTTCTGCCGAGAGGCCACCCCTGAGATGGGCAGGAGCCCACTAAGGCAAGGGATTAATGGTAAGCCTTTAGAGTGAATTCCTGTCATTGCTCCAATGATAATAACCTCATACTAGGAATTCCAGTTAACCTCTCAGGATCTCTCACTTCACTTCCTTCTTGGATTTCTTGCCTCCCTTCCTAGCTAATTGATTTTCTTGTTGTTTGTTCCCTCTTAGAGAGACTAAATCTCTTAGCTGATTTTTAGTTTCATATTTTATCTATAAAGCTAACAAAAGCTTGTCTCTTTGTTTGTATTTTCTTGATTGCCAAGAAATTTCTAAGATGAGAAGATTTTAAAGTATAAAAGCATTTATGCTTTTGACTAAGCTAGTCATCAACCCTTTTCTTTAAGGCATAACCCTTTTCTTTAAGGCATATAGACTTTTTATATCATTTGACTAGAATAATAATAACGTTCATATTTTATTCTCTTCTATTGAATATAATAAAACCAATTTAATCAATTTGTCACAAATACCTTTGTGTGTATATAAATATATGTTTATAATAGGACCCTTCCATTGTCTCATTTCCACACATAAGTGTGTATAATTACACACGGTAATATTTGTTGTCCTACTATGCCATAGTAAATAAATAATAGTATACCTTTAATAAACTAGTAATGGTGTCGAGGCTAAGATATCAATGATATCTAGACTAATTCTTTAAATTTACTCAACAATACATAATATTAATTAACCTTGTGCAAATCATTAAGCCTTATGAGCTTGTTACTACCTTGCAACAACTAGTATGTTCTTATGTGTCCTTGTCTAGGATTAACTATTAATTAATGACACTAATAAACTTAAGTGTCCATCTAGTAGACATCATGGTTCATTTTTCTTTAAGTTCCCATGGCACCAACATGACACCTGTTATCAAACTCATGGTTACCTACTCATTCACCCTCTCCCCCAGTGGGTTCCATGCCCCTTTTGTTTAGTTGCATCAAGTCGTCATTCTCCTAACTCTACAAATTTAAAATACAACTTAGGAAATCACAACCATACTTACAAATTTTCACCTGCAGAGCCTTAACCTTGAGCTCCTTGCCATGGACACACAATTTCACTTTTTGTTGCAAAAACAGTAAGGGTAATAGAAGGATATTACACACCTCCACACAATGATTTGATTATTGAATTTTATAAAGATATACATACAATATAAGCTTCATCATTAAGTTACTGCATAAAGTTTTAATAATATATCCTATCACTATATACATTACATGCATTATCATTAATAAAAATAATTATCCCTTATTCTTTATTATATCATCCCTACAGTCCTTCAATGCCTTGTAGATTATATGTTTAACTATATGATAAGAATAAATTTATGTAGTTCGTTCCAATTCAATTAATAAACCATAGAGAATTAATAAAATATTTTCCCTTTATATTATTCTTTAAACCCATACTTTATAAGTAATATTAAACTTTTGAAGTACTAAAAAGAACATTCACAAAGCCACAATTATCTAATCTAATTTCGTTTCAAGAATGAATAAATATTTTTTTATTGGCATGGAATCATGACTACTCCTTAAATATGACATAACATCATAATGGGCTAAGGAATTCTAATATTAACTAACTAGTGCCACATTGTCTCAAGACATAACATCATAAAGGGCCAAAGAATTCTAATATTAACTAACTAGTGCCACATTGTCTCAAGGGCACATTACAATTATAGATCTGGATGCTTAACATTTAAAAGTTACTTTATTGTTTAAGTGTATCTATAAGGTTTTTTTCTTAACATATATAATTTATCATCCTCTTACTATCCTTGGTAGCTAACAATTGAGTATATGCATGTGTATTTAGTAATATATTAAATAGATTATTTAGTTATGAATGTGACAATGCTATGAATCATTAAGCATAACGTAGACATAATAAGGAAAAATAAACGAATAAACAAACAAAATAAAATTTTACTCACATTGCTTCAAACATTTCATTACATTCCAACTACGATATGCATTGTAGCTTGCTAAATCATCAATATCACTCATATAACTTTAATTCTAAAATTCAACATAATATGGTTCTACTATTGGACTTGTCATTAACATGATGACTATAAGAAGTATATTAGGTCATACAATTCTTTGTATGAATACATTGTAATCTAAATGCCAAATTCGATAGAAGAGTGTACCTTAATGCACTTAATCACCAACAATTATGGTTTACTAAGGCAACATATACCAAAACCATTAATTCATATGATACCAACTAGTTAGATAAAATATAAGAACATCTACCCATTTAATTTCATGTAAATACAAAGAATAATAAGACCAAGATTAACCAAGAAACAAGGAGATGACAGAAAAAGGAAAAAACGAAATGAATTGTATATTCACAAATAAAGTACATTTATAATACATTGTTTAAAAAATACCTTTAACAATCCACACAAATAATAATGAATACTACCCAAGGTAATAAAAATATGGTTTAGAACTTACTAATTAGAGCTAAATTGAAAGCAATCTCCCCCTTAATGATAAGTCCATACAAGTGCATTGGTAAGAAACAAAGACTAGTGAAAAACCTAAAACATATCCAAGTCTTTAGTATCATAGTCATGGTCTAAAACGACAATATAGCTAGAAAAACCCACCATAAGTGGATGCTACAACTAAATATAGAAAACTCACTATGGAACAAATGAGATAGATATTCTCCCAGTGTCCACTAAAGTGAAACCAAAATGAATGAGACAAAGTGTTGATGAGAGGTGGCTACAAGTCCAAGACATCCCATATCTTGAAAATCCTTGACAATCCAATTTTCGAAGAGAAAATGAAGAAGAATCATCTGTCCTCTAGAAGGTTACAATACCATCTCTATGATGTGCAAATATTATGAGTCTCTTAAATATAAACACAAAAAAATATCAATAACTTTGTTGATAAAAAAAAGTGTCAATCAACATCTAAATCATCTATCTTATAGAAATATGTGTATGAAAAAACTAATAATCTTTCCAAAAATCCTGTCAGGTGAAATTAATGCTTCATTTAATTAACTAAGTGAAACATACTAATGAATGAGTTAATATGATGATATGTGTAATTAAATGATGAACTAATACTTAAAATTAAGAATGAGATTGGTACAATAATGAGTAAATAGTCTAAGTGAAACATACTAATAAATGAGTTAATACGATGATATGTGTAATTAAATGATGAACTAATGCCTATAATTAAGAATGAGATTGAGTACAATAATGAGTACAGGAACTGGTACAAGAAAACAACAGATTATTCAATAAAACTATTAAAAAAAAATCAGGGCAAATCCTATTTAATGTGAAAATATGTCGTTAATGAAACCTATGATATGATATCCTACAGATAACAATGATAAAAGTGAATCTAGTTTCGAAGTTATCGATTCATGAAAGACAAATCGTTTTTAAGTTAATTAAAGAAAAATCTTTTCTAAAACAATGTATCTATTATGAGTTAAGAAGCTATGAAAGTGCCACACAAATATTTTAAGTACAAAAAAATTACCAAATTCACAACTGATGGCAGATCGTTTTTGTAATTTTTTTTATAGAAAGTCGAAAATAGGGTATTATTCTACGAACAAGAAAAACTAACTTAACAACTAATCAATGAAAAACTATGATTTACTGTGCTATTGTTAACAAAGACTATTCTAAATCGAAATCATGTGATTGAGAATGAAAATAGAACACTATCCAAGTTAAAGCTTGAAATTATAAACTATCTAACATGAATTGGGAGATCTACCAAAAGCTTGTAAACTTCTGAGCATATGAGAAAACTTTTTAACTTGCAATCTCTAAACTCGGTTTATATTAATCCTAAAAACTGAAAACATAGTATCAATCTAAATGAGAGAAAAAGGACATTTTTAACTTGTTAATTAGATAATGGAAATCTACTTGCTTCAACGCATAAGTTAAAAATCAAAATCCAATTACAAAGATAAAGCTAATACTAGACTAGTATCATTCCAATAAAATTAACCACACAGCTCGAACTCTTTTATAAGTGATGAGATAAAAGAAGACAATATGCAGCTACAGGAAAATATTGGACAAACTAAAAGGTTTAATTATGCAATAAGATTCAAATCTGTCTGGATATTATGCAAGTGGAACCTAACCTGAGCTGAACATAATCTAAATGCAAGTAAGATCAGTTAGCTCATTGTGTAGAAGACTGAAAAACTAACAATGTTTTGTGCAATGCATTAACTCAAAATTGCAATTTATATTTACGATGGGAAAAGCTAAAGATATGTTTAAATTATTTAAAGTGCAGATATGAACATATTAAAAACAAGAGTATTGATTAAAATCCACACGAAAATTGAAAATGCAAATCTGCAAAAAAAATACAAAGTTCTGGATGTTTGTTTGACTGTAGATGTTGAATTGATTTGCCTTAGTATGTTGATGGTCTCACCCAGCCATAGGACTTATTTACTTAAGACACTCTCGACTAGAACTGATATTTTATAATGGTTGAGCGCCATAACCAAATATCATAGAATCAAGAACTGTATACTAAAAATAGAATGGAACCTGCAACTCATCAACAAAATGAATTTGGGAACACTACAATCATCTTCTAAAGAAGATGACTCATCATTACGAATTGTATGGAACCTTATCTTTATGACACGAGACGTGTCTAGAGATAAGGCATATAACAAAACAGAGAATAATGAGTTGGATTTATTTTGTCCCGTGAAAAGAGAAAGGTTGTATATCCTTCGTCGAACTAGCAAGTAAAACACCAATATTCGGGAGAGCATATTCGCATCAAGACCTTAAAAATTGTTTTTTATATACAATGGTTTAGTTTGAGACACCCGGTGGAACATCTGCTAACCGTAATGTAGGGTATGAGAACTAGTACCGGATCTGCAATACATAAGCAAATTAAAAATAGGACGAAGGTAGATAAATATCATATGTTAGTTTCCCTTAGAAATAACATCAAATTATTAAACTATAGGAAATAAAATACAAAGATGAGTATTTTACCTATAAAATCTAAGAAATATCGAATTGACTTTAATTGATTGAAATTGAGAATTAAAACAATAATATTCATCATAAAATGGAAGATACCAAGAAAAAAGAGGAGCCAACTAAGCTCCACATTGTGACAAAAAATGAAAATCCTAAAACCGAATGTCCATCAAATGGATTAAATAATCACGTAGGTCACAACATGACTAAATCCTAAAAGGTCCTCAAATTCCAAAATGTGGTAAAACATCCATATGTTGTTTGCAATTAAATCCTATGACTAGGTGAGGTCACCAACATAATGAATAAAGAGAAATGGACCTTAATGACTCTATCTATAGGTTCATGATTTTCACAATCATGAATCCAACCACTTAGAACACTCTAATAATCAAATATAAGATGGAGAAGAGATTATATGGAAGAGGAGTATGTAACTTTTTTGAAGGTTAATCTTAGCTGCTCCTTGGCCTCTTTTCTAGTTCTTCTCCTTATTTCCCAATTCCAACATACAAAACAGACAAAGCCACCTTCCTCAAACACATTTGACATAATGAAGAATGTCAATAAATTGAAATGTAAATATAACATAAACAATGAAGCATTATTCAAGTCAATTACCAACAAATGTAACACATGTTTGGGGGAGGGAAAGATGTCAAATTTCAATTATGAAAATGAAACACATGTAAAAAATCATACCTTTTCACCACTAGGAACCTTATTGAAGCTGGAGATCTAGTCTCTCTTCCCTTGCACTTTGAAAATCCCACTCCAATCCACTTGGTGTATAAAAGTTATGTTTAGTTACTTGATTGCAATAACTTTTATACTCAGTTATATAAGCTTCAACAACAAAGAAGACTAATGAATGGCAATGAAAGGGGTGAGGGTGAGTGATTACTCCAACATTACTTTAGCATATTGAGTGTCCCCCTCTTGGACCATGTTATCTCCTTTTATGTTTTATGGAGATAGTTGGAGATAGTTTCAAAGTGGTTCAAGGAGTTGCAATCGAGCAATTGGTTAGAAAAACATCTATAACTCCCTTATTTTTGAATTTTTATATTTTCTCATGGAATTATGGGGAATTTGCACTCTTTCCAAAGGAAACGCATGAATGGTTTGAACCTTGGTAGTTTGAAAGGTACAAATTTTCATTTTTTGTTCCATTCACTCCATTGTCAAGGGAAACACATGAATGATTCACACCTTGCTAGTGTGCAACGTGCAAATTTTCTCTTTTGTAGTCGAACCTTCTTAGTATGAAGGGAATGGTATTGGATTCTCACTTTAAATGAGTGGGTTCATTATTAGGGATCAAATAATTGGCTCTTCTATCCATAAGTGTCGTTTTTGTGATCGATCAGTAACACTTTGAGTGTCGTATTTTGAAATATTGTCACAAATGAAAATTTTCCTATATGATAACAAACCCCACCTTATCTTTGAGGTTAGAAGGGAACATAATGGATGGAATACATTATAATAACCAGTGGAGTGGAATGCAAAGTAGACAAGGCTGATATTCTATGACCCTTGACACTAAAAAAGTACCTGAAATAGAGAATAAGGGTCTGAAATGATTTTTCCTAAGATGGACATGTCCATGCTCAATTTGTGATATAAGATGGATACCAAATTTCATACATTGTAGATCCATGACATATAAATTATGTAGTGATCATGACCATGAAAGAATACTCAACGGATCCATGTGACATATATAGAGTTGGATCATGAACATGAAGATGATAAACAGTTGATCCATGCCAAACAATAGATAATAGCCATCAATAGATACAGAGTGGATCTATGTCAATTAGGAGATCATAGCCATGTATAGATACATAGTGGACCTATGTCTCAGCATGCATCATGAGAAAAAATTGTAACCAGGTTGACTAATGGTTCTCCCAATGGTACCAATGTCATATGATGTCTGATATAGTCTTTTGAAGCTAGAGCAATAGAAAAATATGGGGATGCTACTGTGGTTCCAAGGTCTTCCATCCAAACAGAAGAGAGGTACGAGTGCTTCCCATGTTAACAGATGATATGAAATCGAACATGGAGGACACCATTTCACTACTAGTCATTGATGTATGCCATTAACAAATGCAAGGTAACCCACTGATGGTGATAATGGGCACCAAGGTACCTAGTACATTCTAGTAAGTGTGAATAGATTTCTTGGATTTGAACATTTGTTTGATATATCGAGTAGGAGACATTGATGTATTCCCATTAGTCAATAGAGCGGAAACGTTCCATAGATGACTGCAAGCCCCAACGTACTACTGAGACTCTAAAAATCAGTCATGAAGTATGATGAGTTCAAGTCGATGGGGAGAGATCCATTATAAGGGAGGAATTAAGGAATCCCCTGTCATCCAACATGAGGAAATATCAGGGATCGATTTGACTTGGGAATGGTATTAAGATAAAAAAATTCAAAGGACATACCATTGAGTATGTCTCCCGTGTGCACCATATGTAAATAATGGAAAGAAGGGATCCCTTGGGAAGTAACATCTTCAAGTATATGGATGTAAAGAAGGAAAGAAACTCCATGAAGGTGTGTACCCAAAATCTATCAAATGATCCATAGGTATGTTACTTCAAACCCACATCCATTATGGTGAAAATCACAATTGTAACCCTCATACAACATGAAATATAACAACTGGATCCAACTTGGAAACATGTCCTTTGGAATATAGTCCATGAGATTTATAGAACCTCAATTGCACCTCTTGGGAATATTACCAACAACGAAAGAAAAGAATATGGTGAAATGAATCTATAATCACATATTGAACCTCCACATACACCCTAATATATCCACATAGTCCAAATTACATCAACAATATCTCAAAATTATCCTTATAAAATATGCATAAGCCAACAATGCCAAATATAACATGAAAGTAATCCTAATTCTCTTGCACCCTATGTTTATTCACCCTACCCTACTCTAACGTATGAATATGATCATACATTGTGTTCAATCATAAAATCAATATAGACATGCTTCAATCTTTTCAAGGTCAAAGATTATTCCCTTGTGTTTGGAAATGAACCAAAGCGAGGCTACATTAAGAATCACATGAATGGATGTTAGAAACTCCATGATGAGAAGGATGAAATTTAAAATATGCTCATGGATATAGTACAAAACAACAAAGTGATTCCAATAATGGCTTCCACCAATACAAGTTCTTTCTATCAATGAGAAATAAATCATGCCCTCAAGCAATATGGGGTTAATTAGCTCCATAAATATGGAAAAGCATGGTTCGTTTCAATTTTTGAAACATGTATATAAAGGACCATATCATAGTTTGGGGTTTCTTTCCCTCTTTTTGATGGCTAAAAAATTATCCAATTTAACTCAAATTGGAAACCCTTTTGTCCCATACGATTTCTAGCAACAAAAGCATATTTTCTAGGTAAAATTTCACATGTAAATATACCAAAACTGAAAGATTTTCTTAGCCCTTGAAAATATCTACACTTTATCCTAAAAACATACTCTATAATCTATAGAAAAAAATTCACTATTTTGGGAAAACATGTTTAGAAATTAATCATACAAACTTATTCATATACTTCGTATACATTAAGATATTCAAGGATAAAAAAACAACATTTACATCCCTATAATCAATACTAGTAATATCACAGATGGGATCGCCATACAAGTTCAAGCAATCCATCTTCCATCTATGATTACTAATATGAAAAGAAACATGTATAATGTTATTCCCTTGTCTACCCTCATTCTCGTCAAATGAAAATCTAAATACATCTAAAATTTCAGCATCTCTCAAGGATTTTGCTTAGATAACAACCCTCTCCAAATCATCAATAAATACATTTCAAGTTTAGAAATGTGTAAAGGGCTATAGCTCTCAAAACCATTATCTTGATGACAAATGGAGGTGGATACTTGAGTGCTCCCATGAATAAAATATTATTTATGTGAGGTTACTTTAGAGTCTATTTTCCCACATTTTGTTATCTTTGTCATGAAGGGAAATGTATATGCACTTTGTATATATCACATTATTATTATGCGGTTTGGTGTGAGAAAATTTTGTGTTTATTAATCTCATCAATTAATTGAGAGCCTATTTCCTCTATTATTCTTCTTAGTTTTTAGGACTTCGTTGAGATTATCTATTTGAATTTATTGAGTTAGTTTCTTATTTAAAACTGTATAATCTTATATTTACTAAACAAAAATTAGTTAAAATTTATTGTAATTTCTTCGTGGTAAACTTTGCTCGTAAGTGAGGTTTTCCTCACCATTATCTTTGTAATGTCCCTAAAATCTGTAAGGGTGAAAACGTGAAGGTGGGTAAAACTTTCGTGAGAAACCAGTGCAAAATCGTCTTAGCGGAAGTTATTCGGCCGAATAATAAATATTATTCGGCCGAATAATAAACCTTGTTCGGCCGAATAATTTACATTCTTCGTCCGAATAATGCAGAGGTTATTCGGCCGAATAACCACAAACAGTTCTCTGTCCCGTTTAACAGAGATCCTTGAAATGTGTGCAAACAGTTGCTGGACGGAAAAAAATTTCGGGCATTAGTTTATTCGGCCGAACAGTGTTCGGCCGAACAATTAGTCGGCCGAAGAATTATTCGGCCAAACAATTATTCTGTTACAAAATTTATAAATTTTTCTGTGCTGGTTAAATTTGTCATGTAGATCAAATATTTATTAAATTAACTCCAGTACTGGAAATAAATGGAAGACCTATCACTTGTAATTTTGCATGGAAAGTTTAAAATCTTGTTTATGATACTCTGCTTGATTAGTTAATGCAAATGAGTGTGTTTAAGTATTCGGAGTTATTGTTTGGTGATGATCTTAATGCTCCATGTGGAGCCAATGTTTATAAAATATGGTTTGTACGCTTGTTGTTTGGTTAGTTGTATGTGTGCCTTGTTACAAATCTCTATTAGTTCAATTTTAATGTGTAAAATTCCTCCTTAATGTATCTTTGTAAAATCTAAGAGCTTGAAGGGTTTGAGATAGGTGGCAATGGTCTCAGCTTACTTAGCTTAAATGTTAAAACTTGTCTTACTCATGTTTCGCAGGTGTTGTAAGAAAATAAACCTAAGCAAACACTTTATAAAATATTGCAACAAGAATATCAAAATATCCTTGACCAAAAGTAAAAGTGAGGATTTATATGCTATGGAAAACAAATTTAAACTTCTAGAATCTGTCACTCCTCCTCTATAGAGAGTGGGTAAATATTTGGTTGGCAATGAAGGTAGATGCCATTAATGTGGCCTATGCACTGGCTATTGGTCACGTTTTTCCAAACAGGGGTATGGAGAAGCCTAAGCGACTTAGTTTGGTTTTCATTGCTATAGTGTTGCCCCTGTTGGTTTAAGGAGGGAGGTCCTTTTCTCTCGGTGGTTACTAAGGCCATAGGGCCAACGCTAGGCCATGAGTGTTTGCTCAGGCCTACGCTCATCCCATGATAGGATAGCATGTGGTCAAGCTAATAAGGTAAGCTCAATTCCCTAACACTTTGATAATATTTCAGTACAACACTTTCGATTTGCTAAGAAATCATGGCTAATACTCAGCTTGTTCTTTGACAGGGTTTCAATGCTGGAACATTCGATCTTAGCATCGGTGGAGTGTTTTAAGCAGAGGGTTTGAAGGATACGAGTATCCTTGGTAATCCTAGTCGATCGTGACCCTTACTACCTTCATTTGAAATGAGCTCTGTTCTGGTTGCTTGCTGAGGCACTTTCCCAATGTGTGATTTGAGAGTGGTTAACCATTGAAGGTTTCGGAACTCCATTGTAATGTTCATTTTTCTTCTTGGTAGTACGTGGATAGATTTGATGTATGGGAAGCTTTTTCGAGTGAGAAAATGTATAAGCTACAGTTTTAATTTATGTATGAAGCCTGTGTAGGCTTTTTGGACAGAGGGTGCTCTAGTTTGGCCCCTAGCCTGTGTATTCCTCGGCTATGGATTTTGTGGTTGCAATTTCTATGTAACTAAAATGTATATGAAAAATGATCCATTTTTGGTACTAAAAAGGGAGCTCATGAATCGTGGATATGTTTGTAAAATATTTTGATGCTTTTGTCGGATGTGTTTGTCTCTGTACAGATCTTTATACTTAATCTTGAATTGTTAAATGTTCTCTGTTTTATTTTAGTAATGGTGCTTAAATATTATGTTGGGTAAATGGAATAATAATCCTTGTAGCTAAATGTTGTTGGGATGTATTAATTTTAATTCAAGCGGTTCTGAATCAGTGATTTATTTGTTTACTCTTTAGAATTCTAAGTATTCGGCGAGGCCCTAAATGTCGACAATGACTCTGGGAAGTCTAATTTTACTGCTTGCTTGTTCTTAGATTTCTGCAGTGACATGCATTGTTTTGGTTTTGGGAGCAATTCCTCTCTATATTTTATGTGTTTTAGTTTGAAAGCAATGCCTCTGTATTTTATATTTTATGTGTTTTTAGTTTGAGAGCTATGCCTCTATAGGTGACTGATAGAGATAATTGAAAGACTGTGTTTATATAATAATTTATGAGCAACTACCTAATCTTGTTGCTCATTACTTGTTTCTTTGTATAAATTTTAGAGTTGTAAAATAATGGGATAATTTAACCCATGCTGTAGTGTGGTTGAACCATCCAAACGTTGGTTGGATCATTGCTTAGAGGATTCGATTTCTGAGCCTGAGTATTAATAGGATTTAAATGTTCTCAAAAAAGATAATCATGTGCCTAGTTCAGATATTTAGTAGGTTTAAAATATGTCTTCAGGTTAACACATTTTCAACTGTAATTAAAAATTCAGGGTTGTGTTACTTGGATGTTATAGTGTATTTTATTTAAGTTTGCAAATCTCTACAAGATCTCTACCAGTACTCGATTCTTGATTTACTATTTGGTTAATAGTTTGGTTAAAGGTATTGTGTATAAGTTTGATTTTATTAATTAATCTAAAACCTAAGATTCTAGGTTTTAGGAACTAAAGAGAACCGATCTCTTGAATGAATTGAATTTGCTGTAAAATATTTTAGATCAGACTTCGGTTAGGGTGCACAATTATACTCTTACAGAATTGTCTAGGGTTTGGAAATTCATACGTAATCTTGTTTTAAAATTAAACACAATTTAATTACTATATTTTTGAACAGTCTGAGATCTAGCACAAGCTAGTGCTCCTAGCTCTGCTAGATCGTAAGCCTAAATTAGAGAAAGAGGGTTTGATGTTTAAATAACACTTATGCATAAAATTTTAAATGTTAAAGATAAATAATGTTGACCTGGGGAGCCAATGCTTCAACCCTTGCTCCCAATGCATAAAGATAACCAGAATTCTATGGAAAAGAAATTTGTAGTACCATTAGAAATAAATCCTAATTTTTCAGCTAGTTGTAATAAGTTGGAAATATGATTTATAAGTTCTTACCCAAACTCTTGCAGCTTGGATCTCCTTTTTTTAGCCTGCACACATCAGACACTAGTTAATGGAAACAATTAATATTGGTTGACATGTAGGATGATAACCAAATGACTTTGGAACTGCCACGTTCCTCCCAACCATGACCCGGAACCATTCCTGGTTCTAAATCAGATCCCCCTGAGCTGGATCCAACGTGAAAGAGAAACTTAGAGAGCCTAAGCCGGACAACTGATTGTAATTCAATCCTGGAATATTACTCTTCCAGATTTATGGGGCAATTTCTCTCTTGATACCATAAAGAATGATACTAAGATAGATCCCTCTCTTTGGGAACTATTCTTGTATTTATAGGAAATGTTTGCAATGGGCACTTGAGTTAATAATAATATTTTTAATATTAACATCAGTTTGACTTTTAGTTTGAATTATAACATATAATTAAAAAGTTTATTTAATTATAAACTTCAGTTTTATTTAGATTTATTACCTTGTTCCTTTTGAAATAATTATTATAAACTTTATATTTTGTTTATTTAATTTATGAGAATAATATGTATATAGGTAAAATATATCCATGTAAGTTTATAGACTTTACTTTATAATTCTTGTGTGGGTCTTTTATTACTCTCATATCTTTCTTTATATAAAATATCTTTATATATGAATATATAAGTAGGTATATATAAAACTTTGTACATAAGTGAGGCTCTTTTCATAAATCACTATGATTAATTCAAGTATAGAATTATAACTTTGATGCATTAATAAAATAGGGTAAACTCTTTCGACAAGGCCTTTGGTGGGTATGGATGGTTGACTAGGTTAGGTAGCTCTAGATCTCTTGCAAGTTGGATTACCCCGTATTTCATGGTAGTTTCCTCGGTCTCTAATGAGATGAGTAGTGAATAAATTAGTGAAATTAAATCAGTATGATGACCGGTGGTGCTATTTAGAGCCTTCCTCAACTCAACACCTTTTAAGTAGAGTAACCCCTAGTGCTATTCAGAGCTTATGCTCAACACTTTTTCATGGGCGTTACACTAGTGCAACTCCAGAACCTCCTGCTCAACACTAGTACTAGGATACATTTATACAATACACCTAGGGATATAATGGACAAAGATATGATGATCCAGAGCTTATGCCCAACATCAATTTGGAGTGCTCGAGGGATTATGTCCAACACTCTATGTACATCGGGGCTTACACCCAACACATAATAAAAGTCCTCTATGTACATCGGGGCTTACGACCGGTACAAAGGTCATCCATGTGCTCCAGAGCCTACGCTCAATGCATCATAAAATTCAGTCATACATACCAAAACTCTGCACAGTATATAACAAAGATCATCTCAGTATATTAGGGTTTGTACCCAATCACATAATAAACATCAATCAAGTACACTGGGGATTTCTTCCCAGTACGTAACAATAATGTGCATCTGCCGAGGTCCATTCCCAAATATGTATATCTATAATGAAGGTAAATCATGTGCATTGGGGCTTATGCCCAACATATATAACAAAAGTAAAACATGTGCATTGGGGCTTATGTCCATTATATATATATATCATCAGAATAAATCATATGCATTGGGGCTTACGCCCAATATATAACATAAATATAATCAACAAAATTCGGGATATTACATCCCTTCCCTCTTAGAACAACACCGTCCCAGTGTTCTAGGGACTAGAAATGACATCATGAAATAAGGTGGGCTAAGCCTCCTTCATGGTGGTTTCATTTTCCCAGGTGGACTAATCAAGCCCGAACTGCCTCCACTGCAATTTCAGTTGGATGATAGTTTGTCTCCTAAGATGTACCTCCCTCTTGTCTAGTATGTGGAGGGGCTCTGGCATAAACTCCCCCTCGGGTTCTACCTATAATAAGGACCAATCAATCACATGCTTAGTATCATAGACATATTTCTTTAATAGAGATGCATGAAAAACATTATGAACTCTTACGTGATATGGTAAGGCTAATTCGTATGCTACTAGCCCCTTATTGGCTAGTATCTCAAAGGGTCCACAAAATCTGGGGGCCAACTTTCCTCAACACCGCAAGCTCAAAGAGCTCCTCTTTACCTTCACTTTTAAGAAGACATGTTCACCGACTTGGTAATCTTTTTCCTTTCTTTTCTTATCCACATAACTCTTCTCATGATATTGTGTCTCTTTTCAGTTCTATTGTACCTTGGTGACTAGTTGTTCTAAGTATTTCAATAAATCTAGACCTAGCATGAGTCTGTCTACCGGGCTATCCCATGTCATTGGTGTCCTACACTTTATGCCATAGAGTACATTGAAGGGACTCATCTTAGCAGAGGTTTGGTACCCGTTGTTCTATGCAAACTCTGTGAGGTGAAAATAATCCTCCCATTTCGTGGGGTTGTTCATATCATATATTCTAAGCATATCTTCTAAGATCTGGTTTACCCATTCTATCTATCCATCAGTTTGTGGGTGGTAAGCAGTACTAAAATTTAGCTGGGTCTCCAAATCGAAGAACAAGGATCTCTAGAAGTTACTGGTGAAATTCGTGTCTCTATCTGAGATGATTGCCTTCGGTATCCCATGTAATCGAAAAAATTATTTTAGGAAGATTTCAGCAATGTGGATAGACTTGTACACTGATTTTACAGGTATGTAGTGTGCTTCTTTAGATAACTTGTTGACCACTACAAAGATGGAATCGTTCTGTTTCTTACCTTTTGGTAACCTCGTAATGAAGTCCATATTGATAACCTCCCATTTCCACTCTGCAATGGGGAGCGGTTGTAGTAATCCTTAAGGGTGTTGGTGTTATGCTTTGACTAGTTGGCACTCCTGGCATTAGTGATGAATAAAGCTATGCCGGCCTTCAACTTAGGCCACAAAAAGTGTTTCTTTACCACCGATATCATCTTTTGATATCTCGGGAGTCCTCAGTAGGGTTTCTGATGAAACTCTATTAGTATGTTAGACCTAATGTCTATGTTGTTCGAAACATAGAGTCTCTCTTTCGACCATAATAATCCTGACTCGTCGATCCTATATTCCTTTTGTTGTTGGAATAACCTATCCTCCTGAATCTTTTTAAGGATCTCAACATAGAAGCGGCCATTCCTACTTGTAATTTTAATCCTATCGTGCAAGTCTGAATTGGGATGTAATATCCCCCCTTTAAAGCCCTAGTATTCTGAAAAATATAAATTAATTATTGTACTTGGTTACTGGTGAGGAGCCCAAGGACAAAGCCCCACCAGTAATTTTTTTTTATGTGGTTTAACTCCTAAAGGGTAAGATTAAGAGCTTAAGGGCGATGACATATTTAAACGACACAACCGAATTCACTAAAATGAGGTAAGGTTAAGATTGTCACCCACGATCAGGTAATTAGCTTAAGCTAACTAAATTCACTAGGTAAGCTATGTGATTTGCTTAAAAACCATACTTGTACGGTTAGTAAACCCTAAACTATATATGTGTATTAAAAGTACACTATCAGTTGGATCCAATATTATTAGTTTATAATATTACTCTCTCTCTATATATATATGTATTCATGCAAAGGTTTCATAATTAAGTATATAAGATAAGATAGATAGGTGTAATTCCTATATATATAAACATATGTGTATTAAAAAGTACACTATCACTTGGATCCAATATTATTAGTTATAATATTGCTCTGTATATGTACTCATGCAAGGGTTTCATAATTTTTGTATATAAACATATATACTTAAATTCCATTAAAATATATATATTATGTTAAGCTTAGACTACTATATATATATACTTATACGCTTGTATAAGAGACTAAGGAATCTTATCACCTTTAATGATTTGAGAAATAACGAATAACCTAACTATGAGTCTCAAGTCAAATGGACTTCTTCTTACATGACAGATCATTTTAGTGGAGCGCCAGGAGAGTTGAGGAGGTGTCTCCTTAGTGGAGCACTCCAACTCATTTTCTTGGGCATGTGCTTCATTGGTGGAACGTCCTGTTAGGTTTCAGTTTCATAAATCATAAATCTAGCTCCACCTATGTAGCACAAGTAGAAAAATTAATATGCTTTAGAGACACGAGTCATAACGTTCTGCCTACCTAATCGAGTTTTGTCTGACACCTGTCGGCTAGTATGATCATCGTTATGCTTATTTGTTCAGTGAACCGCCACCCACCTCCTTCAAGAAATGCAGAGCTATGCCAGATGTCTATCTGTTGTGGCAGGTTTCCAGCTATAAATGAACCGAGCTCAACTGAGTGAATGGGGGGGGCCTATTGTTTGTTTATTAGATTTTTCTTTTTGTTGGAATTCGATTTTGATATTTAACATAGGTTTTACACTATAGTATTTCCGTGGGTAGATACAGATGGTATGTCCTGTAGTGAAGGGGAAGGGATGGCTGTAAAATCCGGATCCCTGATTGATCCCTGCCTCATCCTTCGGCTTGGAAGAGAAGTCACGCAACAACCCTGGGAAGGGATAGCTCGAATTAGAGATTGATCCCCGATCCGCTCTCTGTGGGTTATTTGATTTCTCGTTTTATGTATGGTCGCACTGACCATGAACACCGTGTCGACTAACTTGTTATATGATTTTACATATGTATAACGTCCTGAACTCTGCTAGCATTGATTTGTTATTTGTTAGCTCTGTCTAGTACTATTTTATTATGTTGTTGTTGTATCGCAAGGATCTCTGTTTTCAGCTTTTAGGGCTATGCCTCGTCGATCCACTTGGATCTCGGTTCTGGAATTGTATTAATGCCAGTATGGATCCATTATTTGATCTCTTGTTGAGGCTCGCATTAGTTCCATCCGAAGTGATGGTTCCTATCACAATGAGTGCTTGAAAAATGATTGGTCTCTGTCTTTATTTATATGTAAGCCAACATTGATGGATTGTAAGCGTTGGTTTGAGTTACTCTTTAAAGTATATTACATGCCACTGTGTTGATCCTGTCGTCCAGGGCCCGAATCTACGTTATTCATGCTTGACATTGTTAAGAGCGTGACTTTGTTGGAATCGATGTGGCTGATGATATTGGTATTTTATAGGCTGATGAATCATTTAGTTACTTTTGGAGTAACTTGTTTATGTGCGTGATTCGTTTTTTATATTGAGATTTTCAATTGAAATCCTTCCTGGAAATATATATATTCGGTGCCTACGACTGGTTTAGTTACTTTTTGTAGTAACCTTTTATATGCCTGACTGGAAAAATATATATTCGGTGCCTGTGATTGGTTTAGTTACCTTTTGGAGTAACCTTTTTATAAGCCTGATTCGTTCTTTACATGGAAAAATATATATTCGGTGCCTGTGGTTGGTTTAATTACCTTTTGGAGTAACCTTTTTATAAGCCTGATTCGTTCTTTACATTGAGATTTTCATTTGAAATGCTTCCAGGAAATATATATATATATATATATATATATATATATTTATATTTGGTGCCTGCAATTGGAGGAAATCATTGTGAAAATCCTCACAATAGATCTAAGAGATGATGTATACCTCACAAGAGTAATTATGATTAAGCAGGAAAATAGAAGAAGAGAAGAAGAGTGGTCAATGCAGTATAATGAGGAACAGAATAATAATATAGTAGAACTCAGATATTATGGACAAATACTTCACACACACTAATTAATTAATCACAATATGGACAAATAAATAGCACAATGCATAATGATTCGAATGCCTAAGGTGGCAATTCGAATTAGTCTTCATGGAGTGATCAAAAGATGACTGGAGTGTCATCGGAGCACAACTAGTAGTCTATCTCATCATCAGTGGAGTCATCAATGCTCAAGTAACTGTCAACCATCAGTCAAACTGAGTCTAACTGAGTGTGGTAGGTGTAACTGGAACTAACTGAATGAAGGAGGCTCAGTGGAGGCCGCATGAGGAGCTAACTGAAGTCAGAATGGGCAGTCAAGTCTCACTGGAGGTCCATCGGAGTGATACAATCACTTGAGAGTTAGTCTAGCCTTAAATCAAGGAGAAAACTGAAGATAACTGAATGGTAGGTAAGGAAGGGCACCTTTCTCATGCAGTAGGTGAAAGGAAGGCACACTAAGCTCTAGGAGGGATGAAATTGAGTGGAAAGAAGCTCCGGGGGCTAGCTAGCTAAGGGCTAGGTGTTGGGACTGATGACTAGGATGCATACAAACCCTAAATAATGCATGCAAACCCTAAAAGTGCATGCATGGCTGAAAATGCAAATAATGAAAATGCTGTTAGGACTAGGATGGAGTATAGGAATATCCTAACACTCATCTACATGTTAAGATCTCTGTGTAAGCATGATGTGTCGGAGACGAAATTTCAGTGATTTTGATCTCTGTGAAAACATTGTATCGCAAGTGCTTGTTAACTTTGGTAATTTATAGACTGCTGAAATCGTTTGGACTATTATTTAAAGTATTCAAATTGACACACCTTTAGGAAGTTTGATTTCTATTGAAAAATTTGTAGTGAATATACTTCTACGAATTCCTGTAGACCTAGAAAGGTCTCTTAGGATCTCTGATAATGCGTATCTGACCTCAGTGTAGTATGTTTTGATTTCCATGAATTAAGTCATTGAATCTTGCATGTTTGACATCTTGTCTCTGAATTAGAAGGGATATCTCCTCTAGCAAGGAATGTGTATGCATTCTGGATCGCCTCTACTTGGACTTCGTTTCTGGGTTATGGTATCATTTATATATATGTATTGTAAATCCGCCTTGTGATTCTATGAGTAATTGGTGAAGGGATAGTTGATCACTAGATCTCAAGTTTAAACCTTGAGATATATTTTGAATGCCGTGTAAATACTCTTGAGGGAGGGAGGGCGGTGAGAAGTGGAAAAATAAATATGGAAAGAGCCATGTCGTAAGATGTAATCTCTATTGGAGTAAATAATACATGATGCGATGCTTTGGTGGATGTAGCCTAGATTTGGGTGAACCACGTATATCGGCCTCTCTGGTATGGTTTTCTTATGTGTCAGATTTGGATGTATTAGATGTGTTATTGTTTATATTTTTTGCATCTTGCAGTATGTTCTTTTAAAAATGTAAGAGTTATGCGTATATCAAAAAGTATGTTTAATGGTATAAGTAATGGTATTGGTAAAGTCAGAACCAACATGAATGGTAGTATATGATATTAGGATGTTTGAATACTATGGCATCTTATGTTGCCGCAAGAATGATTGTTTTAATTCCAATATTATGAATGAATTTCATTATGAGTTAGGGAGACCTTCAAACATCATGGGATTATCATGGTGGGATTATAAGCAATTCTTTAAATTAGGTAATTTGCTAATCATATCGTTGTATAAGTTTCATGGAAAGAGTAAATTTATTAATTGAACAGTCTGTATATGCATTATTGATTTAACACTTTAGTATAATGATGTTTCGGTTAAGTAATATGACAATACTTTAAGTGTTCAAGCTAAGAATTTTCACTTTTCTAGACCTTCACATCATTTTTCTCACACTTGTTAACATGAAATTATGGGTATGTTACAGTTTGACTTACGATTACCTCATATATCATATGAGCTCGTTGAATTAAAGCATCATCAATCTTGTTCTACTTTCCTTTTATGTGTTTTAACTCGAAGTGGTACTTGCTAAGGAAAGCTAGCCATATCGCGTGCCTAGCATTTAGGTCAGGTTGGTCAAATAAGTATTTCAAACTCATATTGTCCTTCTTTAATAGGAACTTCATTCCCATAAGGTAATGTCTCCACATCTTTAAGTCATGGATGATGGCGGATAGTTCAAGATTGTGCGTGGGGTAGTTCTACTCGTGCTCTTTCAACTTTCTGGATTCGTAGCAGATGGCGAAGTCATTTTGCATGGGGAATCCACCAAGTCCCTCTTTTCTTGCATATGTGAAAACCACAAAGTCCCCATGAGGATCAACAATCCGTAGTATAGGTTTCTGGAAAATTTCTTCGCATTTGGTCGTCCAAAGGAATTTGTTTGCCTTCTTCTGTAAAGCGGTCATAGGACAAGCAATCCGTGAGAAGCTCTCCATGAGCTTCCAGTAGTATCCTGCTAATCCTAAGAATGATCTTATGTCAGTCACACAACTAGGTGCAGGCCATTCCTCGATGGCTTTAATCTTCTCTGGGTCTACCGTTATTCCCTTCTCAAAAACAATATGACCCAGGTACTGTATCTGTGGTCTATAGAAATCACACTTCCTGAACTTGGCGTACAGCTTATGTTCCCATAACACCCTTAGTACTATTTAGAGGTGTTCCTCATGTTCCTTCTCACTTTTGGAGTAAATCAGAATGTCGTCGATAAAGACTAGTATGAATTCATCCAAATACTTGCTATAGATGTTGTTCATCATGCACATAAAATGAGCGGGTGCGTTGGTTAATCCGAAAGGAATTACCACAAACTCGTAATGTCCATATCGGGTTCGAAAAGAGGTTTTACTTATGTCTTCGTCACAGATCATGACCTGGTGGTATCCGGACCACAAGTCAATCTTTGAAAAGATCTTCGCCCCTCTGACTTGATCAAACAAGTCATCTATCCTAGGGAGTGGGTATCGGTTCTTGATGGTTAGCTTGTTGAGTTGCCGGTAATCGATACACATGCACATCGTCGCATCCTTGTTCTTGATGAAGAGTATCCGTGCTCCCTAAGGAGACACACTTGGTCGAATGTAACCTTTTTCGATCAACTCTTGTAACAGTAGTTTAAGTTCACTAACTCTGGTGCGCTCATACGGTATGGGGCTTTTGAAGCCAGTATGGATCCGGGTGTTAATTCTATGAAGAATTCTAAGTCTCGTTTAGGCGGTAGACCTAGTATTTCCTCGGGAAATACAGCTTTGAACTCTACAAGAAATAAGAAATCCTTGATCTTTTGTTCTCGCTCGGCTTCTATGTTTTGTATGTTGACTGCAAAAAGTGTACAACCCTTCCTTATGCACTTCTTCACTTGCAAAGTGGATTTTTTTTACGGAAACCTTCTTAGGTATGCCTTGGATCTTTCATTCATTCCCTCGGTTTTCGTGCATAGGAGTGATTTGTTGAAACAATCAAGCATGACATGGTGTTTCTCCAGCCATTCCATGCATATAAGTACATCATACGAACCTAAAGGTAAGATATTTAAATCTACCTTAGTCAGAAAGCCATTGTAATATCCTGAATTTTGGATTGACCATTGTATGATGTTATATTGGGCCACGACCCTAGCACATGTGATTTATTCTGATTATTCAGCATGAGCCCTAGTACATATGATTTATTCTTTTGTAGAATGACATATTGGGCATGGACCCTGACTGAATTTCATTATTTGATTATATACTGGGCAAGGAAGCCCCAATGTTTTGATGTGGGTACAAAACCCTAATATACTGAAATGACATTTTCTTACATACTGTGCAATAATGTGAATGACATAATTGACTTATATGGTGTGTTGAGCGTGGACTCAGAAACACACAAATTACCTACATACTGGGAAAAAGCCCCGATGTACCTAGAGGAAATATGATGTACTGGGAGTAAGCCCTGATGTACATTGAGTCTTGGGCATAAGCCCTGGAGCACTCCAAGCTTGATAAACGAATACCAGATCCGAGGCAACTTAAATATTCTAGATGTGCCTCACAACCACATTTTAGCACTAGTGTTGAGCAGGGACTCTAGAATTGCACTAGAGTAATGCCCATGTGAGAGTGTTGACTTAAATGGCTCTGAAGAGTACTCAGGGTTACGGAGTTTCAAAGTGTTGAGTTGGAAAGACTCTAAAGAGCACTTTTATCACATTTATTTAATTGACTAAATGATTCATCTTTCTATCCATCATCACCTACTATGGGAGCTACCATGTTAAATGAGGGAATCAAACATGCAAAGAGAGAGACTAGAGGTACCTAACCAAACTCACCACGACCATCCAAAAGAAGTGGACCGTGCCCCTAAAAGTTAAAGAGAAAAGAGTGTCATCAAGAGTGTCATGTGATGACACATAACTAAATAAAAGATAATTATCAATAGTATGTTATGACTAACCTGATTAAAGGCGTCCAAGTTATTATTATTATTATTATTAAGAGCTTTAAATAATAATAGGTGTTATTATTTAATTATGGGCTATAATTAGTATATCTGATTTATGCACTATTTAATATTTTAAATGATGTATTAATAAGTTAAGTGAAATATATTTAATATAAGAATAATTATTAGTGTAACTATTGTTATTATTAAGAGCATAAATAAAAAAAAGACTTATAGTCAAAACAGTTGTAAGAGTCCTAGTTCAAGAGAACAAAGTTATTTAATTAAATAATATCTCTTAAATTATTAAATATTGAATTTAAAGAAACTAATTACTTCAACAGTCCTAATACAAGATTTCTCTATTTAAAGAGGGTAGATCCCAAGTTTAGGGGATCACCTATCATTCTTGGTTATTATCATTCTCTTATGGTAGTCCAAGAAAACTAATCTACTCCAAGAAGTTGAAGCAGCCTTACCTAAACATTCTCAGAACTGAACCAGAAGTGAATCTAGGGCCTCTACCTCTCATTGCATGTTGGAACCAAGCTCGGGGGGATCCAGATAGAACCACGAAATGGTTCAAGGCTCAAGGTTGGGAGGAATATGGTATCCCCAAAGTGATCCAGTTAAGAGTCTTCTAACAGGTCAGCTAAGCTCAGAAATATCTACCCTAATCATTGTTTGAGTGGGCAGGTTACTACAAGAAGGGAGCAAGTTGCAAAGTAACCAGGTATGAATCCTTAATCTTCCATTTCAAATTATATTAGAGGTTAAATGATTTTTACAAGGTACTACCCCAATACATTTGGCCTTTTACTTTTACCCTGAATTGTTTGAATATAGATTTCTGATAGGAATAAAAAGAAACCACTATAAAGTAGGTTTATTGATCTGCAGGGTTGTCTAGCAGGTCTAGCTACGCTATCCTTTCCCAGACATTCTAGTAGACACACAACCTAGAAATCCATTCCTGAGAACTTACTAAACCTAGATCGCCACTCCAGGACATAATCATTATACCTACACATATATTCTCTCAATTCAGAAACAGTGTATGGTTATTATGTTTCATTCTCTTAAATCTTTTAGAAATATTGTTCGCTTTACTATTTTTATTTATTTCTGCCAAAAACTCTCTCCCAGATTCAAGCATCAATGAATTTCAAAACTGTTTAAGATAATTTTTCAAAACTACTAACCCTACACGAAAGCAAGTCCAGAATCGAAAGCAACAAGTAACTTTTGCATCAACCTTAGAGGCTCGAGTTAAACAGAAATATTTCCTCCTACTATCACAACCAAATCGTAGAACACACATATCATCATTTTGACCAACAGAGATCCAAAGCCATTATCGAAATATTGGTACCAAGCAGTAAAACAAATATAGTACATTCCCAGAGCATTTCTTTTTCAACACAACAGTCGACCACTACAACGATAGCACATACTCAATGCATTACCAATATTTTACATGCATCAAGTAATTTCCAGGTCTCACATTTTACAAACTTAGTCTTTGACATTTCATTTCCTACAACCCAAACTTCTAATTAAAAGCCCAATACATTGCATGTTAGAAATCAAACAGTCCACGGCATTAAATTTCTTTAAACATAACATTTCATAGGTCGAGAGTTCGAATGTCGCAAACTCTACAATATTTTATACATAAATGATTGGTACAGGGATTGATTTCCATCCCCACCTCACTCTACAACAAACTATCCACAATACTACAAGAGAAATCAACAAATGATCGATGCAGGGATCGATCACATTAAAGATACTTTTGTCCTCCTAGCAAATAACCAAAAAATGCAGAAGTGAGAACCCAAAACTCTTTAGACTTATAGATAAAACAATTATAGGGTTATGTATTCTCTCCGTCATTCATTTTTGAACAAGCAACATTCTACTCTTATACATTTTACAACACGAAGCCATCAAATCAAGAAGACCACACAGTGGAGCAACAAAAAATTTAAACACACAGAATTATAGACATCCCCTTCATTGGGTTAAATACAAATTCATTTCCAAACAGAAATCGCAGATAGTGTTACGACTGTACACAAACCCCATATCCATATAAAATGTAGATTTTTAGATAGGGTATCAAACCTCACAAACATTACACAGCAGGGCATCTCAGGTTCCATTCAAATACATTTTTAAACACATAAAACTATAAATATAAACCCCAGTTCATCCTTGGGCATCGTTTCCAAATAAACGAGAGTTCAACCAAGTTAAACATAGGGCCGAAAAGCCAAACCCCACACTAATCACCTCTAGGGTCTGCAAAAACGACAATAGATACATTCATACCACAGTCCAGCCAAAAAGGCGACTTCCAAGGATTCGAAGCTTGTCCCATTGAACTCAAATAAGTTCACCAATTTCCCAGTAAACATACATCAACAGTAATCCCCCATAGGGGCGAAAGGAGGAGCTAAGAGTGGCAAATTCTGGACTTACCAATCTCCAATGTCGCCACTATTATGCAATGATCACACAGAAGAGAAACACCCGTCAACACTTGCATTCCAAATCACGATATACAAGTCAACACCCTAAATTTTATATCACAAAATGTCTACTATATAAGAGCAGGAATGTAGAACTTGAACTTGAGAAGGTTTACCTTCGAAATTGCAGTCGCCATCATTATTTTCCCAATGGAATGCTGACCATGAGCCACATCTTAGGTCAGCAGAGAAACCATCATCGTATCCCCAGCAGAAAGGAAAAAATGCACCACAAAAAATGCTCTTCGTTGGTATAGAACCCTAGGGTAAAACCCCCTCACAGCTGGCAGTGTGGCCATGTGAATTCGCAGAGGTGCATTCAATACTTCTACCAACAACCATCAATTCGAGAAGTGACCCAATACTCTATAGTGATTGGACCATTCGATTTCACAACACTATATTTCACATGTAAACATTGCAATGACTCCAAATACATCATTATGCCATTAAATAATTACAAAGTCAGACAAGTAGTGATGTTACACAAGTATCGCAAACCCCGTTGAGACTAGAATAAAAGTACCAACTTCAAAGCTATCTCACTTGCAACTTAAAATAGTGGCTAGAAGGGTGGACTAGGAATTCTCGATAGATGCCTCATAAGTACACCTGCAAACCCGAAACAAGTAGATGCATTAGCAATAATGCTAAGTAAGTTCGGAGTCTCCAATTCTTACCCCTACCTCTCGGCAGCCCTGTTAGGATACCTTTCCATTTCAAAAGACCAAGTATCTCATCATGAGCATCAACCACCACCAATAAAGGATCCAAGTCACCTGATTTACGAGTGAAACTTTAATACATATGCATTCAAACCTTTACAGCCGTAAGAAGGAGACTCATGTTTAAGCATTCACAAATTGGACACATGCAATGGTTTGAAAATCTAAACCATTTTAGAAATACTTCCGCAAAGTTGTAGAACCTTATGATCAGCAAGCCATGATACTTGAAGCTAAGACAGTTCAAAGAGTAAGATTTAAATATCGGTACAGTAATTACTTGTCAGTACTGAAGATTAGCATTCATCATATCTCATTATCAGTTTAATCTAGTATTGAAAAAAATTTGAAATTTTTGTTATTTTTAAGGGACATTACAAGTGGTATCAAAGCCCAGTTACAAAACTAAGTGACGTATTGGGATCATTACAAACATCCACTGCAGATACACAACAAACATAAACATACATTTACATTTTATTTTGTTTTATGAATAATCTAACATAATTTTCCGTTCTCTATACTTATATAACATTTCAGGTACAAACACTGTCTGAGAAATGAATGCAGAAAAGGGAAGCAACATTCATGGGAATATGGACTCACAACCCCAAGAACAAGAGGTGGTGGTCGAACTAAACTCAGATTGGAGATGGTCTATGCAAAACCTGCAGGAAGAGTTCCGAAGCTTCTGAGATGAAAACATGCAAGAAACAAGAGAATAGCAGGCCATAAATGAGGCACTGCTTTAGACCTTAACAAAGGCCAACCCTCTCGGACAACCCACACTCCTAGTCAACACCCCAAAGAAGGGAAACAATCAGACAAAAAGGACTTCCATCCCTAAAGGAGAAGAACAAGGAGAGCACATACCAGAATCAATGGAAGAGGAAGGTAAGAGCTCTTCCAACGATAAAGGTTCATGACCTCCTGGCAAGAAAAGGAGAAAAAAGTGACGACAGTCTGCAAGGGGAATTCTGAAAGATAAGAGCTCCAACATATGACAGAGAGATTAACTCTGGGGAGAAGGCTGAAGAGTGGCTGTTAGGGATGAATAAATACTTCAAAGTTCACAATTACTCTAGTGAAATGCAAGCCCGACTAGCCATATACAATGTAAACAGTAAAGCTACCAGATGGTGGTGGGACTTGAAACACACCAAAGGACAAGAGCTGAGAAACATAACTTGGGATACCTTCAGCAGAATATTCCAAGACAAGTATGTGTCTGAAAGATTCTTCAACAAGAAAATAAAAGAATTTCATGAATTAAAAATGGGCTCCTTGACTATGGAAGCATTCATAAACCGATTCTTAGACTTGCTGCACTATGTGCCTTATATTAAAGACGAGAAGGTAAAGATTCAACATTTCTTGGGAGGACTGCCACCAAACTTTAGAGAGAGGATAGAGTTCGACATGCCCAAAACCCTTGATATAACCTTACATAAAGAAAGACTGTGTTATGAACACGGACAGCCAAGGAATGACAACATCAACAGAAATAGAGATAGGTTCAGAACCTTCTAAGACAACCGCAGACTGGGTTTTAAAACCCCAGCCTTTTTAAAACACAACAACAGATTTCCACCTAACAGAGGCTTCAACCGACCTCAAACACTGCCAAGTGCACCCCCTCCACCTGTCAACAGGCCAGCATTCAATAAAGGAACCAAAGTTGTCCCACCCACCATTTCTTGCTAGAAATGCCAAGGGCCCCACTACTACAGAGACTTCCCCAGCAAAACGGATGGAGTTTTACACAACATCCAAACAGAGACTACCGTAGGAGACATGGAAAAGACACCAAGGATTTATGCCGCTCTCGACAGTCGACAGGAAGATCACCAAGCCACCATGGTGGAATTAGAGGATAAGATCTCTGACACTACAGTTTCAGTTTTAATAGATCCCGGTGCTTGCCGAAGTTATATCTCCCCTAAGTTAGTGGACACTTGTAAGTTGAACCGAGAACCTCACGAGAAATCATGGCTAGTACAACTAGCCACCGGTACCAAACGAAAGATCTCCGAGTTAGTTAAAACTTGTGAGATAAACTTAAATGGATTTCAAACTAAGTTAGATTTAAAAATTCTACCCCTAGGGTCGTACGACGTACTCATTGGCATGTATTGGTTGGAGGAACACCATTTCCTCCTAGACTGCTTAAACAAATCATTACTTTGCAGGGATGACCAAGGGATTCAAAAGACAATTTAGGGTATCCCTAAGAAGGTATCGGTAAGACAAATATCCGCCTTACAAGCAAAGAAATGTATCGGAAAGGGATGCAAACTCTTTGCCGTCAACATCCAAAATATAGAAACTGATAGGGAACAGAAGATCGAAGAATTTCTAGTCCTCGTAGAATTCAAGGATGTATTTCTCAAAGAAATACCAAGATAACTGCCTAAAGAAGACTTAGACTTTTCTATCGAACTGACACCTGGTTCAGTACTAGCTTCTAAATCCCCATACCGCATAAGCACACTAGAATTGGTGGAGATCAAACTTCAGTTACAAGAACTAATTAACAAAGGGTACATCCAAGCTAGTGTGTCCCCTTGGGGCGCACCGATACTCTTCGTCAAGAAGAAAGATGGCACGATGCGGATGTGCATCGATTACCGCCGACTCAACAAAATGACTATTAAGAACCACTACCCACTCCCTAGGATTGACGACTTGTTTGACCAAGTCGGAGGGGTAAAGATTTTCTCGAAGATCGACTTATGATCCGGATACCAGTAGGTAAGGATCCGTGATGAGGATATCAACAAAAACACATTTTGAACCCGTTACGGCCACTACGAGTTCGTAGTGATGTCCTTTGGGTTGATGAGTGCACCGGCCAACTTTATGTGCATGATGAACAATATCTTTAGTAAATACCTTAATAAATTTGTTCTAGTCATTATTGACTACATTCTGATCTACTCCAAGAATGAGATAAAACATGAGGAGCACCTCCGAATTGTTTTACGGATACTAAGAGAACACGAGCTTCATGCCAACTTTAGTAAGTGCGATTTCTATAGACCTCAGATTCAATACTTAGGACATATCATTTCTGAGAAGGGAATAGCCATCGACCTCGAAAAGGTCAAAGCTATTGAAGAATGGTCCACAACTAGTTGCGTATTCAACATAAGGTCATTCTTAGGATTAGCCAGCTACTACCAAAAGTTCATTGAGAACTTTTCACGGATCGCATGTCCCATGACCACCTTACAGAAAAAGGAAAACAAGTTTATCTGGATGGATAAGTGCAAAGAGAGATTTCAAGAGCTGAAACAACTATTGTTTAGTGCACCGATTATATATATTGTAGATCCCAATGGGGACTTCATCGTTTGCACGGATGCAAGCAAGGAAGGACTCGGGGAAGTCATTATGCAAGACAATTTTTCCATATGATATGAATCGAGGAAACTAAGAGAACATGAATAGAACTACCCTACTCATGACCTCAAACTAGACGCCATCATCCATGCTCTGAAGATGTGGTGACATTATCTCATGGGGAATAAATTTCTATTGATGATTGATAACATGAGCTTGAAATACCTTTTCGACAAGCCCGACCTAAATGCCAGGCAGGCCAGGTGGCTAGCCTTCCTTAGTGAGTACCATTTCGAACTAAAGCATATAAAAGGCAAGGAAAACAAGATTGCGGATGCCTTAAGCCGTAGAGCACATATGCTTTACGAGGTCACAGTAAGCCAAACCGACTCCGACTTATACCACAGAATTCGAATAGCATGTAAGAGTGACCGTTATTATACGGAAATCCTCGCAAAGATCCAGGAAGACAGACTTTTCCAATAGCAGAAAGAATATAAGATAGACGAAACGGGACTACTGTGGTCGAAAGACCGACTTTATGTTCCAAAAATTGGAGACATTAGATCAAACATTCTCACCAAGTTTACCCAGAAACCTTACTTAGGACATCCTTACTTAGGACATACCGGATATCAAAAGATGATATCGACAATAAAGAAACATTATTTCTGGCCTAACCTGAAAGCTAACATCGCGAAATGTCAGGAATGCCAATTGGTCAAAACGGAACACCAACACCCCTCCAGATTACTTCAACCTTTAGCCATCCCATAATGGAAATGGGAGGTAATAAGTATGGACTTCATTACATGCTTACCCAAGAGTAAGAAACTGAACGACTCCATCTTCATAGTGGTAGACAAGCTGTTGAAAGCAACCCACTTTATACCGGTGAAATCTACCTACAAAGTAGTTCACATCGCGGAAATATTCTTAAAAGAGATCTTTCGATTGCACGGGATACCCAAAGCAATCATTTCCGATCGAGACACAAAGTTCACTAGAAACTTCTGGAAAGAATTATTCTCTGGTCTGGAAACCCAGTGACAATTCAGTACTGTGTACCACCCCCAGATCGACGGACAAACAGAACAAGTAAATCAGATCCTCAAGGACATGTTGAGGATGTACGTCATGAATAACCCCACCAAGTGGGAGGATTATTTGCACCTAGCAGAGTTCGCATATAATGACGGTTATCAAACCTTGGCCAACATGAGTCCTTTCAAAGTACTCTACAACAGGAAATGTCGGACTCCCGTGACTTGGGACAGTCCAGTAGACCAACTTATGTTAGGACCTGAACTATTAAAGGAGTTGGAACAGCTAGTCTCCAAGGTACAACTAAACTTAAAAGAAGCACAAGACTGCCAAAAGAGTTATGCGGACAAGAAAATAATGGACAAGGACTATCAAGTCAGCGAACATGTGTTCCTAAAAATAAAAGCAAAACGAAGCTCGTTGAGCTTGGGACATTGTGGGAAACTAGCCCCAAGATTTTGTGGACCTTTTGAAATACTAGATAAGAAGGGCCCAGTAGCTTACGAGTTGGCCTTGTTCGGGTACACAGGGTACTACCAAAGGTCCAAACACCAAGAGCAACCACTTCACACAAACAGATCATAGATCAACACACCGATGTTTTGACGTGGTTTAAACCCTCTTGAGGGAAACACTCCACGGCCCCGACCAAATAGCTTCTATGGGACAATTTATTATGCAAAGAGAGAAAGTTACAAATGAACTTCTCATAATCGATCAACTAAAAAATGACCCTCCATGCTCTTTAAATAGAGATCATGGACCAATCGGGTGTTAAGCCACGGATCAAGGTTAGGTTTGATCTATGAGAAGTTGAGCCGTCGGATCACTCTATGTTGGGAACATATCGTGACCATCGGATTAAGTATTTACAAATGCATACTAAAGAAACACACTATCCCTAACGGATATATTACACAAGTTGATCTTAACTAACTCCTAAGTGTCTAAATATCCTAACATACCCCCTTAAGAACAACTTGGGATAGGATTGAAGGATTTACAAAAGTGACACTAATAGGAGAAGGAAGGAGGCATTAGAGCCTATCCCCCCTTAATGACAAGTTCTTGAACTCCTAACATAGATCGAAGTTTAGAAAACTTCGCTTCTATAATAGACTTGGTGAAGATGTCTGCAACTTGATCATCTGTAGGGAAAAAGAGCACTTCAAGAACACGATCATGAATAATATTTTTGATGAAGTGCATATGTAGCTCAATGTGTTTGCTGCGTTGATGTAGAATTGGATCTTTGGCAAGCTTGATGGCACTTTGATTCTCGCACCAAAGTGGAGTAGGCTGCTGCTTCTCAAATCCAAACTCTGAAAGGATCTGTCGAAGCCATAAAGCTTCCTGACTGACATTAACTGTTGCTCGATATTCTGCCTCTGCTGAAGAAAGAGCAAGAGCTTGTTGTTTCTTACAATCCCAAGTAATAGGTCAAGATCCTAGATTGAAAACATAACTTGTATTAGACTTTTGATCATCAGGATCGTCGGCCCAATCTGAATTAGGGAAACCAACCAACAAAGGTTTCCCCCCTTCACTGTAATGAATCCCAAACTGAACTGTACCTCAAATATATCGAAGTATTCTTTTAGCTGCTTTCCAGTGACTTTCATGAGGTGTCTGCATATAACGAGCAACACGACCAATGGCAAAGGAAAGGTCAGGACAGGAATGAGTCAAGTATAAGAGACTACCAACAAGCTGACAATACAAGGTGGCATCGACTTCAGGTGAAGTACAAGTGGCAGAAAGTTTGAATCCAGACTGGAAGGGAGAAGGGGCTGGTGTACAATCTTCCATGTGAAAGCAACGAAGAAGGTCAAAAGCATACTTAGAGTGAAAAAGAAAGAATCCTTCTTTGGTTTGCAGGACTTGGAGACCAAGAAAATAATGCAAATGTCCTAAGTCTGACATTTCAAAATTTTGTTTAAGACTGGATTTCACATGGGTTATAAGCTTAGGGTCACTACCAGTAAGAATAAGGTCATCAACATATAGAACAAGTATGATGAGATGGTTTCCTACTTTCTTGGTGTTAAATTTTCAGAATTTACTTCAATATGATCTAGGATCTTAACTGAGAGAACAACATGTACAGCATATCTACAGCATATCAATCATAGAGACAATAATGCAAGCACACAAGAGACACAAAGATTTACTTGGGGAAAACCATAAAGGTGAAAAACCCCAATAACTTCCTCAGAGATAGATAGAGCAATGATACAACCAACCAATAGAGATAGCAATAACCTAGCAGCAATCCTCCTCCTCCATAAGTGCGCCTCTCCTCCTTGAGAGCATGTGTGAGAAGTGAGTGAGTAAATAGAGTGCCTCCCGCACTCTATTTATACTTGACTTGACTTGCCTTTTTACCTAACTCATGTAGGCTCGAACTTAACCACATAACATAATGCTGAGTGGGCCGACCCCCAATAGGGTGGTCTAATAACCCTTTGACCCACATGGCCGACCCCCAATAGGGTGGTCTAATAACCCTTTGACCCACATGACTTATACAGAGCCGACCCCAAACAAGGTGGTCTAATAACCCATCAAGTATAAGTTACGACATTTACAATATAAATGACGACACTTCCTTATAGAGGAATAATACCATCTCTATAGGAATACACTATACATGTATGTGAAATACATTCCGAAGTTACATATACATCAACACTTGGTATAAACATTGGGGTCAGAATGGCATCTAGAAAAACCAGTGTCAAGGAGAAAGTTATCCATTTTGGCATACCAAGCTCTAGGAGCTTGCTTAAGGCCATATAAGGATTTCTTAAGGCGGCAGACAAGGCTAGAGTTATTATGAACATAGCCAGGAGGTTGTTCCATGTAAATTTCCTCCTGTAAATCACCATGTAAGAAGGCAGACTTGACATCCATTTGATGGACTTCCCAGTTGTGTAAGGCTACAAGGAAAAGAACAAGGCGGATGGAGTTCATTTTTGCGACGGGAGCAAAGGTTTCATTGTAGTCAATCCCTTCAACTTGGAAAAACCCTTTGGCAACTAACCTTTCCTTAAGTCTTTCAACACTTCCATCTGATGCATACTTAGTTCTGTAGACCCATTTACATCTGACAAGTTTTCTTCCGTTTGGAAGACGTACAAGATCCCAAGTATCGTTCGCCATTAAGGAACGATATTCTTCATCCATGGCTGCATCCCAATCTGGATTCCTTGAAGCTTTTGCAAAATTTTTTGGATCATGATTCTCGGAAACTTGAGCCAAAAGAGAAGAGGCTCGCTGAAACTGAGAATGTGTTCGACGTTGATCTCTAGGATCACCGGCAAGATCACCAGTTGCTTCAGATGTTGAATGGACCCATCGAGGAAGCACTTGTGCTGGTGCAACTGGAGGAACATGAGCAGGCGGAGGTGCATTTTCATCCTCACTGTCATCATCAGAAACTAGAGTTGGAAACCTATCAAGGAAGTTGGAAGAAGAAGAAGAAGAAGGCACAAACGCCGAATCAGGCTCGCAGGCCAAAGATGGCACAATCGCCGAGTTAGGCTCGCAGGCCAAGAGATTTTCATCAAATTTAACATCTCTTCTAATGATTATATCATGAGAATGTGGTTGAATAAGTCTATAACCTTTTACATCTTCAGAATATCCAACAAATATGCACTTTTCACTTTTAGGCTGCAATGCTTTCCATGTTTCATCCGGAATGTGATCCCATGTTTCACTACCAAACACACGGAAGTGACTTACATCAGTTTTAGTGTTACTCCATGCTTCTTCCAGTGTTATACCTTGTAATGCTTTAGTGGGGGTGCGATTAACTATGTAATTTGCACAATTAATGGCTTCAGCCCAAAGTTGAAGACTTAGTCCCTTAGATTGGATCATACAATTAGCCATTTCTTTTAAAGTGCGGTTCTTCCGCTCAGCTACACCATTTTGTTGTGGTGTATATGGAACAGTGTGCTGTTGTTGGATGCCTTGTTCAGTGCAGAAAGTAGTGAACTTATTGTTAACATTTCTCCTCCATTGTCAGATCTTAACTTAATAATTTGATGACCAGCTTGTTTTTCCACAAGGGCCTTGTAGGCCAAGAACATGTTAAATACTTCGCTCTTAAGTTTTAGGAAATAAACCCAAGTGCATCTGCTGTAATCATCAATGAAAGTTAAGAAATATTTGAAACCAGAAAAGGAACTAGATGGAAGAGGACCACATAAGTCACTATGCAAAAGCTCCAAGGGAACTGAGGCATGCCAAGAGGCACGTTTGTCAAAATTGTCCCGATGATGTTTTCCGAGTACACAACCGGAGCAAGATACCATCGGAAGACCTGTCACCATATTTTCTTTACATAGTTGTTGCAATGAGCGATAATTTAAGTGACCAAATCGCTCATGCCAAAGTTTTCTCAAGTTATCACTATGAGCAACAAAAACTGAAGGGAAAGGTGATGACCCAAAGTTGTTAAACTTGTACAACCTGGTAATATCATCAACAATTCTAGTAGCTAGGACCTGTTGAGGATCTTTAAAATCCTTGATTACAACTTGGTGAGGTGTAAAGGTCATAGTTTTACCTTCACCAGAATGACTGATCTGATAGACTAATAACAAATTGCACGAAATTCTTGGAACACATAGTACATCACTAAAATGACCATTATTTACTGGAACTATTCCAGCTCCTACAACACTTAGAGATCTATCATCACCACCAAATATTTGTTTGGTGTTACATTCATGCATAGTAGAAAAGATGGCTTGATCCTTAGCCATATTATAAGATGCTCCAGAATCAATGAGCCATTCATTTGAAGTAGAAGAAGAAGATGCATTATAAGAATAACCAGAAGCACAAAGTGCATGTCCATGAGAGGCATATTCTGAAGACGAATATAGGCTGATGTGGTGCTTCTTCATTGCTGCTTCCAAGGCTGTCGTCTTCTTGAAACACTTAGATTCATCATGATTATCTTTCTCGCAATAGTTGCAATGATGCTCAGTCTTCTTGCCTTTTGGCTTGGATCCTTTGTCATTTTTTAAAGAAGGAGCTGACTGAGAGGGTTTGGGACCCTTGTTTGACTTATTATTGCGAAAATTTTGTTTCTTGGGAGGCTTGGACTTTTCTTTCTGTTGGGACAATAAGGCTTTCCCAGATGTATCTGCATTGTTGATTATTACAAGATGAATGAGTTTATCTTGTTCTCTAATCAAGGAATCACAAAAGGATTCAAGACTAGGCTCTTGATAGCTAGCTGCATTCAAGGATGCTTTCATGGAGTAAAATGTAGATACAAAAACAGAATATGTAGGTCCAAGTTTTGAAAGAATATAATCAATGCATTGTTTGTCTTCCCTCTCAATCTTACATTCTACACATAAGAGTTTAAGAGTTTTGTACATAGATAAATAATCTTGAATGCATGAAAAGTCACTTGGATTTAAAGAAATCAACTCATTTTCGAGTTGGTGCCCTCGAATTTCATTGTGTTTACCAAACACAGATTCCAACTTGTCCCAAGCAGCATTAGGTTCATCAATTCCAGATATGTGGAATCGCAAATCAATAGAGATTGACATTCTAATCAATCCACGAGCTTCGTCACATCTATTTTCCCATTTTATTTTCTTATCATCATCAGTGGGTTCTTTTTCTTTCTCTGAGGTAATTCTGAAAAGTCCCCTACTTCGTAGAACATCCTCCATACGAGATTTCCTTGATAAATAGTTGGAACTGTTAAGTAGAATATCACAAGGGGAGGCCATATTTGTAAATTAGTGGCTGTAAAAGCAGAAACCAATAGTATGGATGTGAAGAGCTCGAAAAAACAGGTAGTTTCAAAAAAACGACACTGCAAAACTGACTCTGTATGATGAAGTTATGCTTAAACAAAGAAACTGTTGAAGATGTCCCCAATAGTGACGTGGCAGCTAGAGAATGTCCAGCAAAAAAAAAGAACCCTCCTCTTCCCAAGATGAACCTTTTGACAATCACTTTACAAGAAAGTTGCTTTAAGTGAACCACTTTTGTAAAATAAGTGATTTCACTTTTACAATGATATTACTTTTAAATAGTGCAACAATAAAAAACTTAAGTGACTCACTTGTATTTTTATTTTTTATTATTTAAGTGAGATGCACTTTTACAATAAAGTAACCTGAAAATAGAAATTGAATGCACTTTTTCTTTTAAAAGTAACTTCCTAAGACTTGAACTCAAGACCTATTAAGGAATCAAGCAACTTTGAACCAAGTGAGCTAGATTAAAAGGTATGCAAAATATGGAAATGAGGAAGGGGGTTTTTTTTTTTTGTACTCTTCTTGCTCGGTTTGCGTGCTTTCCCTTTTTCCTGCAAAACACACCACATATCGAAACAAAAAACTTTTCCACACTTGTGGAGTTAGATCTTGTTAGCTTTCCCGGAAATTCTACGCTTTCTCTTTGTTTTTGATTTGCCGAGATTGCGCAAGGTGCACGGCAAAGAGCGTACGCAGCCGAGAAAAACCCTTTCCCTTTCTGTTTCTGATTTGCCGAGATCGCTCAAAGTGCACGGCAAAGAGCATACGCAGTCGGGAAAGCAACAATCCGAACCCAAAAATAAATCTAACAGTAAAAAAAAATGATAAAATATGAGATTTTTTCTTTTAACAACAGAAAATAAAAAAATGCGTCACTGTAACATTATACCTTCAGATCTGATGAAATACGCGTTTCTGGAGAAAGCGGGAACCGTTTTCGATCAAACGAAAACTATTTCCCAATGGAAACGATGCTCTAGAAGCAATGGATCGCCTCCCATAGCCCAGAAATGCACAGAAATACCAGAACTAGAAACCCTTTCGAGTTTCGGCAACAGTAGTTCAAGATCTATATCATAACCGGAAGCGATACGTCATAAAAGGTCTGATACCATGTTCGGGTATACAGGGTACTACCAAAGGACCGAACACCAAGAGCAACCACTTCACACAAACAGATCACAGATCAACACACCAATGTTTTGACGTGGTTTAAGCCCTCTTGAGGGAAACACTCCACGGCCCCGTCCAAATAGCTTCTATGGGACAATTTATTATGCAAAGAAAGAAAGTTACAAATGAGCTTCTCATAATCGATCAACTAAACAATGACCCTCCATGCTCTTTAAATAGAGATCATGGACCAATCGGGTGTTAAGCCACGGATCAAGGTTAGGTTTTATATAAGAGAAGTTGAGCCGTCGGATCACTCTATGTCAAGAACATATCGTGACCATTGGATTAAGTATTTACAAATGCATACTAAAGAAACACACTACCCCTAACGAATATATTACACAAGTTGATCTTAACTAACTCCTAAGTGTCTAAATATCCTAACAGGCCTTACCAGCGCATATAAAATTTCATAATGTTTTTCATGCTTCATTATTAAACAAATATGTATATGATACTAAACATGTTATTGATTGGTCCTTATTACAGGTGGAGCCCAAAGGGGAGTTCATGCCAGAACCACTCCACATTCTAGACAAGAGAGAGGTCCAGCTTAGGAGGAGGACCATTACTCAGATGAAAGTGCAATGGAGGCACTTTGGGTCAAATGAGGCTACTTGGGAGAATGAGGCCACCATGAAAGAGGCATACCCCACCATGTTTCATGACTTCATTCCTAGTCCCTAGAAACACCAGGACGGTGTTCTTCTAAGCGGGGAGGGATGTAATATCCCAAATTTTGGACTGACCATTTTATGATTTTATATTGGTCCATAGCCCCAGCACATGTGATTTATTCTGATTATTGGGCATGAGCCCTAGTACATATGATTTATTGTTTTGTAGACTAACATATTGGGCATGGACCTTGACTGAAATTAATTATTTGATTATACACTGGGCAAGGAAGCCCCAATGTTTTGATTATGTTTTGATGTGGGTACAAAACCCTAATATACTGAAATGACTTTTTCTTACATACTATGCAGTGATGTGAATGACATAATTGACTTATATGGTGTGTTGAGCGTGGACTCAGAAACACACAAATTACCTACGTATTGGGCAAAAGCCCCGATGTACCTAGAGGAAATATGATGTACTGAGAGTAATCCCTGATGTACATTGAGTGTTGGGCATAAGCCCTGGAGCACCCCAAGCTTGATAAACGAATACTGGATCCGAGGCAACTTAAATATTCTAGATGTGCCTCACAACCACATTCTAGCACTAGTGTTGAGCAGGGACTCTGGAATTGCACTAGAGTAACATCCATGTGAGAGTGTTGATTTAAATGGCTCTAAAGAGCATGCGGGGTTACGAAGCTTCAAAGAGTTGAGTCGGAAAGACTCTGAAGAGCACTTTTATCACATTTATTTAATTTACTAAATGATTCATCTTTCTATCCATGATCACCTACTGTGGGAGCTACCATGTTAAATGAGGGAATCCAACATGCAAAGAGAGAGACTAGAGGTCCCTAACCAAACTAACCACGACCATCCAAAAGAAGTGGACCGTGCCCCTAAAAGTTAAAGAGAAAAGAGTGTCATGTGATGACACATAACTAAATAAAAGATAGTTATCAATAGTATGTTATGAATAACCTGATTAAAGGCCTCCAAGTTATTATTATTATTATTATTAAGAGATTTAAATAATAATAGGTGTTATTATTTCATTATGGGATATAATTACTATATCTGATTTATGCACTATTTAATATTTTAAATGATGTATTAATAAGTTAAGTGAAATATATTTAATATAAGAATAATTATTAATGTAATTATTGTTATTATTAAGAGCATAAATAAAAAAATGACTTATAGTCAAAACAGTTGGAAGAGTCCTAGTTCAAGAGGACAAAGTTATTTAATTAAATAATATCTCTTAAATTATTAAATATTGAATTTAAAGAAAGTAATTACTTCAACAGTCCTAATACAAGATTTCCCTATGTAAAGAGGGCAGATCCCAAGTTTTGGGGATCACCTATCATTCTTGGTTATTACCATTCTCTTATGGTAGTCCAAGAAAACTAATCTACTCCAAGAAGCTGATGCAGCCTTACCTAAACATTCTCAGAACTGAACCAGAAGTGAATCTAGTGCCTCTACCTCTCATTGCATGTTGGAACCAAGCTCGGGGGGATCCAGATAGAACCAGGAAATGGTTCAAGGGTCAAGGTTGGGAGGAATATGGTAGCCCCAAAGTGATCCAGTTAAGAGTCTCCTAAAAGGTTAGCTAAGCTCAGAAGTGTCTACCCTAATCATTGTTTGAGTGTGCAGGTTACTACAGGAAGGGAGCAAGTTGCAAAGTAACCAGATATGAATCCTAAATCTTCCATTTCAAATTATATTAGAGGTTAAATGATTGTTATAAGGTACTACCCAGTACATTTGGCCTTTTACTTCTACCCTGAATTGTTTGAATATAGATTTATGATAGGAATAAAAAGAAACCACTGTAAAGTAGGTTTGTTGGTCTGCAGGATTGTCTAGTAGGTCTAGCTACGGTATCCTTTGCTAGACATTCTAGCAGACACACAACCTAGAAATATGTTCCTGAGAACTTAATAAACCTAGATCGCCCCTCCAGGATAGAATCATTATACCTACACATATATTCTCTCAACTCAGAAACAATGTATGGTTATTATGTTTCATTCTCTTAAATCTTTTAGAAATGTTGTTCACTTTAATATTTTATTTATTTCTGCCAAAAACTCTCTCCCAGATTCAAGCATCAACAAATTTCAAAACTGGTTAAGATAATTTTTCAAAACTACTAACCCTACACGAAAACAAGTCCAGAATCGAAAGCAACAAGTAACTTTCGCATCATCCTTAGAGGCTCGATTTAAACATAAATATTTCCTCCTACTATCACAACCAAATCGTAGAACACAAATATCATCATTTTGACCAACAGAGATCCAAAGTCATTATCGAAATATTAGTACCAAGCAGTAAAACAAATACAGTACATTCCCAGAGCATTTCTTTATCAACACAACAGTCGACCACTACAACGATAGCACACAATCAATGCATTACCAAGATTTTACACGCATCAAGTAATTTCTAGGTATCACATTTTACAAACTTAGTCTCTGAAATTTCATTTCCTACAACCCAAACTTTTGATTAAAAGCCCAATACGTTACATTTCAGAAATCAAATAGTCCACGGCATTAAATTTATTTAAACATAAAATTTCACAGGTCGGGAGTTCGAACCCCATAAACTCTACAATATTTTATACAGAAACGACTGGTACAGGGATCGATTTCCATCCCCACCTCAATCTACAGCAAACTACCCACAATACTACAGAGAAATCAACAAACGATCAATGCAGGGATCGATCCCATTTAAGATACTTTTGTCTTCTTATCAGATGACCAAAAAACGCATAAGTGAGAACCCAGAACTCTTCAGACTTATAGATAAAACAATAATAGGCTTACGTATTCTCTCCATCATTCATTTTCCAACAAGCAGCATTCTACTCTTATACATTTTACAACATGAAGCCATCAAATCGTGAAGACCACACATTGGACCAACAACAAACTTAAAAATGCAGAATTATAGACATCCCCTTCATTGGGTTAAATACAAATTCATTTCCAAACAAAGATCGCAGATAGTGTTACGACTGTACACAAACCCCATATCCATATAAAATGAAGAGTTTTAGATAGGGTATCAACCATCACAAACATTACATAGCAGGGAATCTTAGGTTCCATTCAAATACATTTTTTAACACATAAAACTGTAAATATAAACCCCAGTTCATCCTTGGGCATCGTTTCCAAATAAACGAGAGTTCAACCAAGTTAAACACAGTGCCAAAAAGCCAAACCCCACACTAATCACCTCTAGGGTCTGCAAAAATGACAATAGATACATTCATACCACAGTCCAGCCAAAAACATGACTTCCGGGGATTTGATGCTTGTCCCATTGAACTCAAATAAGTTCACCAATTTCCAAGTAAACATACATCAACGGTAATCCCCCACAAGGGTGAAAGTAGGAGCTAAGAGTGGCAAATTCTAGACTTACCAATGTCCAATATCGCCACTATTGTGCAATGATCACACAGAAGAGAAACGTCCGTCAAAACCTCCATTCCAAATCATGATATACAAGTCATGACCCTAAATTTTATATCACAAAACATCTACTATATAAGAGCATGAATGTAGAACTTGAACCTCAGAAGGTTTACCTTCAAAATTGTGGTCGCCATCATTATTTTCCCAATGGAATGCTGACCATGAGCCACAGCTTAGGTCAGCAGATAAACCCTCATCGCATCTCCAGTAGACAGGAAGAAATGCACCACGAAAATGTTCTTTGTTGGTATAGAACCTTAAGGTAAAACCCCCTCACAGCTGGCAGCGTGGCCATCTGAATTCACAGAGGTGCATTCAATACTTCTATTAACCACCATCAATTCGAGAGGTGACCCAATACTCTATAGTATTTGGACCATTCGATTTCACAACATTATATTTCACATGTAAACATTGCAATGACTCCAAATACTTCATTATCCCATTAAATAATTACAAAGTTAGACAAGTAGTGATGTTACACAAGTATTGCAAACCCCGTTGAGACTAGAATAAAAGTACCAACTTCAAAGCTATCTCACTAAACAAAACACCATTTGATTTTTAAAATAGTGCTTCGAAATTCTTCAAATAACAACCACAATGAGACACGGTAGGACCAACTACACAACCCTTGAAACCTCATCAACCACTGTCATAAAGCACCTACGAGTTTTTTGGAAAGACATGGAGCTTACCAGTTTGACAGATCCCCAACTTTGTAAAACCCTTGCTCGAATTCTCTACTTCACAACCTCCAACTGACAAAAACGATGGCTTAGATGACTGATATCTTTTCAAAACTGAAAGATGAGATACTTTAAATGAATCACTATTTTGTTTCGGGGAAGCTTACCTTGATGTAGAATACCAAAGATTTCCACCTTCACCAGTTCAACACTGTCTCCACACTAAAGACGAGACGAGAAACCCTCGTTTCATTTACACCAGGGTAAATCTTTGACTCAAACTAAAACGACGAGTTTCAGAACTATCAAATATTGACAATATAAACTAGATACACAGTCTATCAAAACAACGCCAGTGCATAAGGAAGGGAACTGTAACCTTCCCAAACCAGAGGTCTCGAGGTCGAACTTGATACACTTTCTAAACCAAAATTTTTGCAGCCTGTCGGCCACAGACCAAAAACAATGAAAACATTAAACCTCAATTCCAATCTCATAAACCAAAACATCGACCCAAATCCTAGGGTTACATCCAACAGTAAAGATCAAGTTGCTCAACGATCGTGATCTTGCCAACACCCTTTGCATTGGAGTGAACAACTAATACTTAAATGCTCATTCAATTCCCGTAGCACGATCATGCCAACCTTTTGCATACGATGGATTTTCAAACTTCCAGCACGAAGATTTATCAACAACATGTATTACTTGGCAACGTTTTACTGTCACCTTTCTGCACTCATTTACAGTCATCATGGAAGTTGTAATCCTTGTCATTAAACACATCATGGATGGCCATTAATACAGACTTATAACACAATCGCAACGCCGATTTGTATCGCTGGCAACTGTCAACCTGTCCATCACCATTTATTGTTTGTCAGTACTCTCATTTCAACACTATCATTTCATTTTGGATACATAACAAAATATCTTGATATGTTACGTTAATTCGATTTCAAGGTTCGTATGGTCTTAAGCCATGTTACATAACACTTATTAATGTGTTGTGTTGACCAACGATGATATAGTGGTTCATAAAGTTTCAAGTCTAGGTCGCTTTTAGATTTTATGTTATTACATAGAAGTTTATAATTCCAAAGGTAAGTCTTATAGTTTTTATTTATTAATTATTGATTCATGTAATAGTTGTTAGGATGATTATAGTCATAAGTGACATAGTTCTATTTCACAAGGGATTCATATTTTATTTTGATACTCCTCATAAAACTTACAAGCTTATAAGTTATCCTATCTAGCTCATAGAATTACGATTTGGGCAGACCTTATAATTACCTTGGCAACATTGTTTGCATTCACATGAATTCTATTATCGTAACTATAGATAGACTGTTTAGTAGACATTCAATAAATCCATTGATAAATAATTATCAAATAAACTAATTAATGTTAGATGTATTCTCTCACTTTAACATTTAATGATTCTTGTGATACATTCATTACATCAGTAACGGGAAAATAGACAGTTATCTGGAGACGACAATGAGGCCAGCTATAACAATAACAAGAATTACAACTACAAAACCCTCAGCATGATGACGAATATAGATGATTCTATTTTAAACATCGTGGAGTTGTAAAATAACATCTGAAAACAGTAATTATGGCTACAAATCCATACCTGCTTACTTGTGATGAAACGCAACAGAATTATAACTTTTTATTATTTACGATGTTGATTTTGAACTTTATTTGTATCCATGAAACTTCTTACCTGTCGTCTGCACATAGGACATTCAATAAGCTTCAGCGTTGCAACTAAGTAAGCTTCAGGGTACCTCGTAGGACACCCTTATGCAGCAAAGTCAAATTGTCGGTATCATTGCAAAAGAGAAAGTGTCATATCATATTCCCCATCTGTTTATTTCTTGTCATCATAGTCATGTTTACTAATTATGTGTTAACAATGTCATTATCTTGTTGCTGCTAAAACATAAAATAAAGTATGCTTAATACTAACAACTGTACAACTAATATGGTCATAATCTCATTTATTAATTCCGCAATTATTATTATCATAATTAATTCTATTTTCAAAATTTTTAAATTTTTATGAAAATGGCGAGATGTTACATGTGGTATCAGAGCTCAGATTCGAACACTAGGCCTGAAAGACGTCCAAACACATGCAGCAGAAAATATTATACAGCAGAAAATTGTACTAATTTGAATTTTTAATTATTATGTTATCCAGAAATCATTTTCAGTTACAGGTATGGAGAACTCAGCTGAACAATTAGACGATAGATTTCAGCCAAATAGTCGCAGTTCGGGACAACACTATGTAGCAGAAGATCACGGTGAACTAAATAATAGTTTGACAAAACTGTTACGTTCCTTTCATGAGTTAAAAGAAGAAATTAGATCGGTGAAGCAAGACAATGAAAGGATTCTGCAAGCATAAGAGCAATTAAACCAAGTGTTGTTTTGAACAGAGTCAAACTGAGGAACAAGAAAAAGATAATGAAGATATTTCCAAAGTTGAGGATTTGCCTCATGTTGATAAAAATAAGAAAATTAAAACTAGCAAGGTGAACGATAGTTCAACCTCATCGGGAGATGCTATTGAAACACGCAGAAAGAAACGTAACTATACCAGTGATAGTAGTGAAGGAGATTTCTGGGGAGTTCAAAAAGATTAGACCTCCAACTTTTAATGGAGAAACTGAGAAAGGAGAGACAGCTGAAGCTTGGCTGTCCGGTATGAAGAAATACTTCCATATTTATAACTATTTAGAGTCTTTGAAGGAAAAAATGGCTACATATAACATGACTGGAAAATCAGATATTTGGTGGCAGGACATCAAACAAGTAAAAGGCATCAAGGATAAAGATGTAAGTTGGAGTACCTTTAAACGATACTTTAAAAAGAAGTGCTTGTCTAAATAGTACTATGAAGAAAAATCCAAAGAGTTCTACGATTTGAAGCTTGGAGGTATGAACATGAAGGAAATGAATAGTAAGTTTCTGAACTTACTAAGATATGTACCATACCTCATAGAAGAAAAACTGAAAATTTAAAGGTACTTGAGTTGTTTACTTTTCAATATTAAGGATAGAATCGAGTATGACAGTCCTAAGACCTTGGAAGATGCAATGAGAAAGGTAATTTTCTGTTATGACACAAATCAGAAAAGAGAGGGAATGTCAAATTGGAAAAATCATAAGCCCAACAATTTTGAGCAGAAAAAGAAAAATTTCAGATTCAGTGGAAATTCTAGATTTCAAAGGAAAAATTTTCAGAATCGGAATTATCAAGGAAACAACTCCAGAAACAATTCACAACAGAATTCTATAGCACCCAGAAATGCACCTAATAATGCCAAGACCAGTGAGCCAAAGGCACATATCAAATGTTTTGAATGCAAAGTATTAAGAGATCATCAAGTATGAAATATGTTGTTTGCTTTACAGATTATCTTACAAGTATTAAGAGATCATCAAGTATGAAATATGTTGTTTGCATCAGAATGTCCATTGAGGAAGTGGAAAGCAAACAACATCAATTCTATACTGATTGAAACTACAGTGGGATATGTGGGAAGGGAAATGCCCAGAATCAATGCAGCACTCGACAACAGGCAAGCAGATCATCAAATCTCCATGGTAGAGATTGAAGGTATGATACATGACCATCCTGTTAATATTTTAATAGATCCAGGTGCTAGCTTAAGTTATATATCACCAGACATTATGGAAAGTCTTAAACTTAAAACTGAAAAGTTTAGTAAATCATGGCTAGTTAGACTAGCAACTGGAACAAAGAGGAACGTATCAGATTTTATAGAAAATTGTGTTTTGCTTATGAATTACTTACAAATGCAAATCAAGTTGAATATTCTACCTTTAGGTTCTTATAATATTATAGTTGGGATGGACTGGTTAGAAGCCCATCATGTCATCCTGGACTGTTATAGAAAAAGTTTTGCATGCTTAAATAACGAAGGGAAAACTGTAGAAATAAAATGCATCCTGATCTGGATTTATGTGGGAATGAAACAAAAGATAGCATATACAGAATCATATACAAAGATATATTGCAAATAACACAGTGATACAGTAAACACATATTCTATTAAATAGCAGAAATAGAACAGACTGTAAAATACAATAGCTAGAATTGTGGTAGCTATCTCTGAGAAGAGATGTGGCCGCTATGCTCATTCGTGACAAGATGAATACAAAGAGAGGCCGAAAGGGCCTATTTATCATAAGCATGAGGGAAAGAATCCCAAAAATCCAAAAACCTAACCCTAGAAGATGAACCGTCATAAAGTTTGCGGCCCCAAGGTGGTTAGTTGAACAGTCAACTTCCTGCGGTCATAACTTTTGCATACGATCTCCGTTTGGGGCGCTCGGCAGCCCGTTGGGAAGGTCTATCCGAGATTTACAACTTTCAACTGGGCCCAAATGCGTGCCAAAGGCAGCCATTTGGTCTCCCAAATCGCCAAAAAATGTCGTTTAGGGCCTCAAAATGGCTCCGGAAGTTCAGGACCCGAAAAACTGCTAAAAATAGTAATTTACCAAAATTGCCAGAAGACTGTTTTGAGCCAGTTGGAAGAGGTGAGCCGCCACCGATATCCACCTGGATCAATCCTCCCTCCTTAGGAAGCAATGGTCTCCATTGCTTTAAATCCCTTATCATATGTCGAGCTGTGTGTCGAGTTGAGCTCTTGGTGCAACATTTGTTGAAGTGTATAGATTGCCTTACTTTGACATCTTCAGAGGGTTGTAATTGTTGTTGATGGATGTGCTGGAGCTGTTCAACAGTTTTGGTTGTTGTGGTATCCTTTCTATGCACCAATGTGGATGGTTTCTTTTTGTAGGGGCCCCTTGAATGCGTGGCCTTGCACTGTAGAGGTACCCGAATAGGCAATGCTGCGCTAACTTTGTGTTTTTCTTGTTTCTGCTGAGTAGAAGGATAATCTGCAGAGGTTGTGGATGTCTTCACGATCTGATGTTCACCTTTAGTGGCAATTGCGAATAGGGAAAATCTCCCAGTGTGGGAGATTATCTTTCTTCCCTGCACGTTTGGGGTAGGTGCAACTATCTCTGGTATCCGATAGAGTTGTCCTTCCAAAGTGACAATGACACTGCGAGGTCGTGATTCATATACATCATGACGCTTCCACATATATGGTTGTCCTAAAAGAACATCACATACTTCAAGTGGGACCACATCACACAATACCTCATCTTTGAAGGGCTTGATTCCATATGGTAGGCGACATTGGTGACTCACACGGATCCTTCGTCCTTGGCTTAGCCATCCAATGGTGTATGGTTATGGGTGTGGCGTTATTGGTAGCTCCAATCTCTTGATGACTTCTTCTGAGATCAGGTTCTTCTGGCTGCCGCTGTCCACAGCAAAGTGTAGGGGAATTCCCTTCACCCACATCTGTGAGTGGAAAAGGCGCTCCTCTACCTCCGACTCTTCAGGCTCCTCTGGCTGAATCTGTGTGGTGGAAACAACGGCACTGGGTTCTGCATCAATGATCTGCTTCCCTTTTCGCGCGGCTGTGAAATTAGGTTCCGAGTCAGAATCGAAACTAGGATCTAATTCTGAAGCTTTGATCTCAGCCACCAATGACTGTTTTGAGCGACAATCATCAGTGTTGTGCCAGGGGCTTTTGTGGAACTCGCACCACTTCCCGGTGTCCTTTTTTGTCTTTTCTTTACCCTTCTTCTCCTGCGGTTGGGACTGGTTGTCCTTTTCCAGCCCCATGTTCTGCGAGCCAGAGTTTCCCTTGCCCTGCTTCTGCGCAGGTCCGAAGTCACGCTTGCATTAGAGAGATTTTGAGGTCAAAAAATGGCCTCCTAAGAGATGTACTACAAAAATATGAGATATATTAAAATATTATGAATTGGGGGTTTTATGGGTTAGGTATATATGACAAGTCACCTCCCACACTATTTTCTATGCACAATATAAATAACCATGGTTGAGTTACTTTTCAAAATTCACTAGAAATAAAATTAATAAAATAAGTCTACATTGATGTGACTAAGATTCATTGTAAATTCCCAAAAATGTATTGTCCTTTAACATTTATTTGTCTTGAACTTGCAAATGAAATTAAATAATAAAAAACAATTTTAAGAGTTTTTTTTTAAATTTATGTTGACTTTTTATATTTAGTACTTTTCTCATGAATTTAATAATGTAATTTAATTGAGAATTTATTTACATGTAAAATGTCAATAGTATTATTATAATCCACATTGTATTATTACTATTATTATTATTATTTATTAAATCTATTATTATTCTTTATTAGTTTGACATTATGTTATTAAATAGAATAGAGTGAATATATAATTTAAAATTAAAAACATAAAAATGATAATATATTATTTTATAAAAAAATGTGAAAGGACTTTCTTTATGAATTAAGAGTACTTCACTTGAAAATGACAATAATATTATTTTATGTGAAAGTGTGAAAAGACATTCATTATGAGTACTTTACTTGAAAATGACAATAATATTATTTTATGAAAAAAATATCATTATGAGTACTTTACTTTATGACTTAAAAGTACTTACACCACTACCTTTGTTAACTATGTGTTTTCATCCACCATAGAAAATTTGACAAATAAGCATTATTAACTCATGCAATGCCACCTCACCAAGGGGGATGATGTCATTTACTAGAATGTGATTGGTTGTATTTTATAGTACATTTTCTTTGTTTTGAGGCCCTTTTTTTACCTCAAAATTTCTCTAATGTTTTTTTGCTGAAATTTCTGCTCAATTTTGACAGCATATCGATAGGCGGATCCGAGTGAAGATATTTCCAGGAAATCCATCTCTGTTCGGATGTACCGGTGTAGGGCACTACGATATTTCAGTACTAGGTGCCGCTCGGAGTCCTTGATACCTAGCTTTGTGCGCAAGGTATGAAATTTGTTGGTGTACTCCGATACCGTTTGGTCCCTCTCTTGATGTAGAATGGTCCATTTTGTGTACTGGTCATCATAGTTGCCAACAGGATAATATTGTTCCTTGACGACATCTATAAAAGAGGCCCAAGTGGGATTGGAATATTCAAAAAATCTAGACTCGTCTGATGAGTTTTGCTCACAATAAGTTTCCCACCAATTTTTGACATGGGGGATGGCCTTAAGGAGCGCAAAGATGATCTTTTCCCTGTCGGAAAATTGGTGGACAAAGAAATACCCTTCTAGTAGATTCAACCATTTATCCAGGGCATCGGAATCGATTTGGCCTTCAAATAAAGGGATATCAAAATTAACTTGTACCTTGAAGGGCGTCGTATCTCTGAAATAGCTGCTCGTTGAGGGTGCATTTGCTGCTGTTAGCATGCGTTGAAGGATCTGGGAGAAATTATCCATCATCTCGTTGCTCTGTCGCGCGAGGGCTTCCTCGAGCAACAACTTGATAGGATCTACTGCTCTGTCGTCTCTCTTTTCTTCCGCCAAGGGAGGCCGTTTCGGGCGACGAGAGTGGTCTTCCCCAAGTGAAACTAGTTCGAGACCCATCTCTCTGTATCCTGACCTCATCGGGGACATGCACCGAGAAACAATCAAAGAGCAGACCGCTCTGATACCACTGATCCGGATTTATGTGGGAACGAAACAAAAGATAGCATATACAGAATCATATACAAAGATATATTGCAAATAACATAGTGATACAGTAAACACATATTCTATTAAATAGCGGAAATAGAACAGACTGTAAAATACAATAGCTAGCATGGTGGTAGCTATCTCTGAGAAGAGATGTGGCCGCTATGCTCATTCGTGACAAGATGAATACAAAGAGAGGACGAAAGGGCCTATTTATCATAAGCATGAGGGAAAAAATCCCAAACATCCAAAAACCTAACCCTAGAAGATGAACCGTCATAAAGTTTACGGCCCCAAGGTGGTTATTTGAACAGTCAACTTCCCGGGGTCATAACTTTTGCATACGATCTCCGTTTGGGGCGCTCGGTAGCCCATTGGGAAGGTCTATTCGAGATTTACAACTTTATACTGGGCCCAAATGCATGCAAGATGCAGCCATTTGGTCCCCCAAATCGCCAAAAAATGTCGTTTAGGGCCTCAAAATGGCTCCGGAAGTTCAGGACCCGAAAAACTGCTAAAAATAGTAATTTACCAAAATTGCCAGAAGACTGTTTTGAGCCAGTTGGAAGAGGTGGGCCACCACCGATATCCACCTAGATCAATCCTCCCTCCTTAGGAAGCATTGGTCTCCATTGCTTTAAATCCCTTATCATATGTCCAGCTGTGTGTCGAGTTGAGCTCTTGGTGCGACATTTGCTGAAGTGTAAAGATTGCCTTACTTTGACATCTTCAGAGGGTTGTAATTGTTGTTGATGGATGCGCTGGAGATGTTCAACAGTTTTGGTTGTTGTGGTATCCTTGCTATGCACCAGTGTGGATGGTTTCTTTTTGTAGGTGCCCCTTGAATGCGTGGCCTTGCACTGTAGAGGTACCCGAATAGGCGATGCTGCGCTAACTTTGTGTTTTTCTTGTTTCTGCTGAGTAGAAGGATAATCTGCAGAGGTTGTGGATGTCTTCGCGATCTGATGTTCACCTTTAGTGGCAATTGCGAATAGGGAAAATTTCCCAGTGTGGGAGATTATCTTTCTTCCCTGTTCGTTTGGGGTAGGTGCAACTATCTCTGGTATCCGATAGAGTTGTCCTTCCAAAGTGACAATGACACTGCGAGGTCGTGATTCATATACAGCATGACGCTTCCACATATATGGTTGTCCTAAAAGAACATCACATACTTCAAGTGGAACCACATCACACAATACCTCATCTTTGAAGGGCTTGATGCCATATGGTAGGCGACATTGGTGACTGACAAGGATCCTTCGTCCTTGCCTTAGCCATCCAATGGTGTATGGTTGTGGGTGTGGCGTTATTGGTAGCTCCAATCTCTTGATGACTTCTTCTGAGATCAGGTTCTTCTGGCTGCCGCTGCCCACAACAAAGTGTAGGGGAATTCCCTTCACCCACATCTGTGAGTGGAAAAGGCGCTCCTCTGCCTCCGACTCTTCAGGCTCCTCTAGCTGAATCTGTGTGGTGGCAACAACGGCACTGGGTTCTGCATCAATGATCTTCTTCCCTTTTCGCGCGGCTGTGAAATTAGGTTCCGGGTCAGAATCGGAACTGGGATCTTTTTCTGAAGCTTTGATCTCAGCCACCAATGACTGTTTTGAGCGACAATCATCGGTGTTGTGCCAGGGGATTTTGTGGAACTCGCACCACTTCCCGGTGTCCTTTTTTGTCTTTTCTTTACCCTTCTTCGCCTGCGGTTGGGACTGGTTGTACTTTTCCTGCCCCGTGCTCTGCGAGCCAGAGTTTCCCTTGCCCTGCTTTTGCGCAGGTCCGAAGTCACGCTTGTTCTTTTGCTAAAATTTCTGCTCAATTTTGACAGCATATCGATAGGCGGATCCGAGTGAAGATATTTCCAGGAAATCCATCTCTGTTCGGATGTACCGGTGTAGGCCACTCCGATATTTCAGTACTAGGTGCCGCTCGGAGTCCTTGATACCTAGATTTGTGCGGAAGGTATGAAATTTGTTGGTGTACTCCGACACCGTTTGGTCCCTCTCTTGATGCAGAATGGTCCATTTTGTGTACTGGTCATCATAGTTGCCAACAGGGTAATATTGTTCCTTGACGGCATCTATAAAAGAGGCCCAAGTGAGATTGGAATATTCAAAAAATCTAGACTCGTCTGATGAGTTTTGCTCACAATAAGTTTCCCACCAATTTTTGACATGGGGGACGGCCTTAAGGAGCGCAAAGATGATCTTTTCCCTGTCGAAAAATTGGTGGACAGAGAAATACCCTTCTAGTAGATTCAACCATTTATCCAAGGCATCGGCATCGATTTGGCCTTCAAATAAAGGGATATCAAAATTAACTTGTACCTTGAATGGAGTCGTATCTCTGAAATGGCTACTCGTTGAGGGTGCATTTGCTGTTGTTGGCATGCGTTGAAGGATCTGGGCGAAATTATCCATCATCTCGTTGCTCTGTCGCGCGAGGGCTTCCTCGAGCAACAACTTGATAGGATCTACTGCTCCGTCGTCTCTCTTTTCTTCCGCCATGGGAGGCCATTTGGGGCAGCGAGAGTGGTCTTCCCCAAGTGAAACTAGTTCGAGACCCAACTCTCTGTATCCTGACCTCGTCGGGGACATGCACCGAGAAACAATCAAAGAGCAGACCGCTCTGATACCACTGATCCGGATTTATGTGGGAACGAAACAAAAGATAGCATATACAGAATCATATACAAAGATATATTGCAAATAACACAACAATACAGTAAACACATATTCTATTAAATAACGGAAATAGAACAAACTGTAAAATACAATAGCTAGAATGGTGGTAGCTATCTCTGAGAAGAGATGTGGCCTCTATGCTCATTCATGCCAAGATGAATACAAAGAGAGGCCGAAAGCGCCTATTTATCATAAGCATGAGGGAAAGAATCCCAAACATCCAAAAACCTAACCCTAGAAGATGAACCGTCATAAAGTTTGCGGCCCCAAGGTGGTTAGTTGAACAGTCAACTTCCTGGGGTCATAACTTTTGCATACGATCTCCGTTATGACCCTCAAAATGGCTCCGGAAGTTCAGGACCCGAAAAACTGCTAAAAATAGTAATTTACCAAAATTGTCAGAAGACTGTTTTGATCCAGTTGGAAGAGGTGGGCCACCACCGATATCCACCTGGATCACATCCCAAGGAATGTAACCCTTAGACATATTTCAGCTATGAAAGTTAAAAGGGCAATTAGGAAAGGATGCCAAATGTTTGCAGTAAACGTGGTAAATGATGAGTTTATGGATAAAGAGGACAAACTGAAATTAGAAGACATACCTATCCTAAGGGATTTTAAAGATGTATTTCCTGAGGAGATTCCAGGATTACCTCCCAAAAGAGATTTAGATTTTACCATAGACTTAATACCAGGAGCAATACCAAATTCGAAATCCCCGTACAAAATGAACATATTGGAGTTAAACGAATTAAAATCAGAGTTGAAGGAGCTTATTGACAAGAAGTATATTAGACCCAGTGTGTCTCCTTGAGGAGCACCTGTCATCTTTGTTAAGAAGAAAGAAGCAAACTTAAGACTATGCATAGATTATCGCCAGCTTAATAAGATGACGATCAAGAATAGGTGTCCATTGCCCCGCATAGATGATCTATTTTATTAGCTGCATGGAGCAACAGTATTTTCGAAGATTGATCTAAGATCAGGATATCATCAAGTATGGATTAAGGATGAAGATATTTTCAAGACAACTTTCTGAACTCGGTATGGACATTACAGTTCGTAGTCATGCCATTTGGCTTGACTAATGCCCTCGCTGTATTTATGTGTCTGATGAATAATATTTTGCATAAATACTTAGATAAGTTTGATGTTGTGTTTATAGACAACATTTTAGTGTACTCAAAAAGCAAACAACATTCAGTATGGAAATATGTTGTTTGCTTTACAGATTATCTTACAAGTATTAAGAGATCATCAACTATACGCCAAATTTAGTAAGTGTGACTTCCACAAAGACAAAATTCAGTATCTAGGACACATAATTTCAGTAGAAGGAATCTCAGTTGACCTCGACAAGATAAGGGCCATTAATGACTAGCCGGTTCCTAAATATATGTCGGATGTAAGATCATTTATGGGCATTACGGGGTATTACAGAAAGTTTATAGAAATTATTTCAAAAATTGCCAATCCCATAACTTCCTTGCAAAAGAAAGGGAAGAAATTTGTTTGGGATCATAAATGTGCCGACAGTTTTAAGAAATTAAAGGAACTACTGACGACAACACCTATCTTGAGGATAGCAGACCCCAACAAAGATTTGGTAGTTTGTACAGGCGCATGCAATGACGAACTCGATGGGGTCTTAAAAGGACATGCGGTGGCATATGAATCTAGAAAGTTTAAAGTACATGAAAAGAACTACTCTACCTATGATTTAGAGTTATTGGCAGTTATTCATGCCTTAAAAATGTGGCGTCCCACCTTATTGGCAGGAAATTTACATTATTGACAGATAACATGGGTCTGAAATATTTATTAGATAGACAAACCTGAACGCTAGACAAGCTAGATGGTTGAAATTCTTAAGTGAGTATGATTTCGAAATTCACCATATTAAAGGGAAGGAGAACAAGGTTGCAGATGCCTTGAGTCGTAAGGCAAAATTAAATTTTATTTCAGTAATCAGTACTTATTCAACTGATTTAGAAAATTAGATTCTGGAAAAGAGTGAAACAAATGAAGAATACAGAAAAATGAAGGAAAAGACAACAAACAACAGTTCTGAAAATTGTATGGCAGATTTCAGCATGAAGGAAAACAGTTTATTACTGTTTAAAAACAGATTATATGTACCAGACATACAAGAAATAAAATTTCTGATATTAAATGAGATGCATAAAAGTCACTATTATGGTCATCCAGGTTATCAAAAGACTATTACTATGTTGAGAAAAAAATATTATTGGCTCAGAATGAAAGATGAAGTACAACAGAGTACATAGCTAAATGTTTGGATTGTCAAAAAGTGAAAGTTGAACACCCACATCCTGCTAGATTGTTGCAACTGTTACCGATACCAAGTTGGAAATCGGAAGTGATCAGCATAGATTTTATTACTGGATTACCTAAAAATCAGAAACAACATGATTCTATCATGGTGGTAGTAGACAAACTCAGCAAGGCAGCACATTTCATACCCGTAAAGACTACTCATAAAGCTCCAGATATTGCAAAGATCTTTATGAAACATATTTTTAGACTACATGGAATATCGAAAGTAATAATTTCATATCGTGACTCAAAGTTTACAGGTAACTTTTGGAGGTCACTGTTTAAAGGGTTGAACACAACTTTAAATTTTAGTATAGCATTTCATCCACATACGGATGGTTAGATAGAAAGAGTAAACCAAGTTTTAGAAGATTTATTAAGAATGTATGTTAAGGATCAGCCTAGTAAGTGGGAAGACTACCTGCACTTAACAGAATTTGCTTATAATAATCACTATCATGCATCGGCCGGACTTAGTCTTTTTGAAATTCTTTATGGTAGGAAATGTGATACACCTGTTTCATGGAATGATCCAATAAATAGAGTTGTTTTAGGACCTGAATTATTACAGGAGTTAGAAGTAATTGTGAAACAAGTGCAAGGACATTTAAAAGCTGCCCAAGATAGGCAAAAGAGTCAAGCATATTAAAAAAGAACTCATAAATAGTTCCAGGTTGGTGAACATGTATTCCTCAAGGTAAGACCAAAAAAGAGTTCACTGAAATTGGGAAGCTGTGCCAAGTTGGCACCTAGGTATTGTGGTCCTTTTGAAATATTATCTAAGGTTGGAGAAGTGGCATACCAACTGGCTTTTGCCACCAAACTTAAAAATACATAATGTTTTTCATATATCATTTTTAAAGAAATATGTGCACGATACTACTCATGTTGTGAACTGGAATGATGTACAGGTGGGAAAAGACGAAGATTTTCCGGTGGAACCGGATTGTGTCCTCGGAAGGAGGGAAACTATTCTCCATAATCGCAGCATTGGGCAAGTGAAGGTGCAAGGGAAGCACCTTAGCCCAGAAGAGGAAACCTGGGAGTTGGAGAGTAGTATGTGGGCAGCATACCCAACTTTGTTTCAGGAACACTCAAGGAGTGATTAACCAACATCGAGGACGATGTTGAGACATAAGGGGGGGTGTATGTCACCTACCCAAATTTTTGAAAATTACTATTTTATTTGCAAAATACTTTATGTTGAATTTAATTACAAAGTTTTGTAATTATGATTAGTTTTGATCATGGATGAATGTAATTACTAAATATTATTATTTAAATAAATTAATTAGGAGACAAACACCCAAGAGGATTGTTAAATGAGTGCTCACTGACCCACTAGGAGGAATGGAAGTTGTTGGAAGGAATGGGACAGATGGCAGCAATTGCATCACACCACTAACTATTGGTTATGGGACAAATACCCCTAAAAATAGGGCATTATCCCCCAGGTGGAGGGAGTGAGCAGGAAACTCATTTAATGACCCAGTAACATCTGAAAAGGCCTAGGCATCCTATAAAGACAAATTTGAATTGAGCAGGCAGCTCTTAATCAATATTTCTATAGAATATTTTCCTCATGTGCATCAGGTGATCACTGAGAGATTCGAATAGGGAGGCTAGGGATGACTGCAAATGTTAAGTTTGCATATTTTTGAGATGAACCAGAGAAGCTGGTGCAGGTCTATTGGACTGCTAGTTATTGAAGATTCAGAAGTTATTTGCTATTGCAAGAAGAACTCCTATTTCCTGCGTTTCTTCCTCCTGGTGGTTCAGTGAATAGCATCGGGGGTCCTAAGGCAGTACTTGAATGTTTTCAAGAATTGGTTGGGTGGAACAGTCTTCTTGGGCTGTTTGTTTCCCTACAGATTTACCCAGGTTCTACAAATTTTTCTACTTATTCTCAGTTAGTAATTATGTTCTGTATAGTTAGTAAAAGTTTGTTTTCTGTTTCCAAAAAGAATCTAATTCTAAAATTGTTTAAAGTCTGAATGTTAAAGTTTAAATGATGAATTGAATTGATAAACCATTATCTACATTTTTTTGCATGTTGTTTTTAAGCATCGTACTCTAGTGTCGATAAGAAAATTAAGAATAGATGAGAGAATAGGCAATTGTCATTGATTCGATAAATTGTACAGTGATTGATTTTGTTTTCATCATTCTGTCCTATACTAAACAGTATGAGAATTTATTGAATAATATCTAGAAGATCCTAAATTACTATATTTCCATTATCATTGCTTTGTTCATAGAAATAAATAAAATGCATATTTCTATCTAACATATTACATTGGCAATATAACATCATAGCTGCAAATACATGAGTATGTGATCATTTTATCAAGGTTGTACATAACAGTCTTCACCTAGTTTGTCACATTGCACATACATACACTGTTTTCATTCTCACTATAATACTTCCCTATATTTTTATAGTTTCAACAGATAATGAAAATATTTTAATCATTATGTTGCTATCAGGCATTTTATTCAATAGATATCCTGAACTTTAAATGTCGATTTCAATTCTAATTTTTTATATCAAACCCTAGTTAGGTTTTCGATTTCCTTTTTATCATTACTTCATTTTACAACCAAAAACAATCTCAACTTACATAGATTTCATATCGAAATCCATGTCCTTTCGAAAACTCACATTTGAAACATTTCTACTCAAACGAAAAACTCAATTTAAGGTATAGTCCTATTTACTTCATCTTCAAACAAAAAGAAAACTATTTCGAAGTTCCTTTGACAGAGCTATCATCTGATACAAGTTTCACATAACCTAAGTATAGAAACGAAATTCACTTTGACAACCTACAGCAATACATTTGTCAACTTAAACGATTTCTACACAGAACAAATAGCACTTATTATAGAGCTACCATTTTAAACAAATACTTACAAACCCTAGAATAAGACGAAAATCACAATTGCAACGTACAGCCTCTAGTCATATAACACTGACTTTTTATACAGAGTTAAATAGCATACGTTTTCATTGCTGAGAAGGAAAAGATTCTTTATACAGTAGACGAGCCTCAGCTATCCCTTTTTAAATATCATATCTTAAAACAAAAGTCATGATTCATAGTTTTTAAACCATTACACAGTCCCACCCAACTTCAAGAATGAAGTTGTTGTGTTCAGAATGAGAATTACAACATGTTTTTCCAAAACAAAACATACAGGGTTTATACCCAAGTTCGTTTTTCAAATGAGTTCTTGAACTCTCGGTGTCAACGAGTTTTACATTGCCAAATTGATGGAGATAAGTATCAAATCATCAAATGAGAGTCACAACACTAAACAAAACAACATTTGATTTTTAAAACAGTGCTTTGAATTTCTTCAAATAACAACCATGACGAGTCACGGCAGGACCAGATACACAACCCTTGAAACCTCATCAACCACTATCATAGAGCACCTACGAGGTTTTTGGAAAGACCCAGAGCTTACCAGTTTGAGAGCTTGCCAACTTTGTAAAATCCTTGCTCTAATTCTCTACTTCACAACCTGCAACTGACAAAAATGAAGGCTTAGACGACTGATATCTTTTCAAAACTGAAAGATGAGATACTTTAAAAGAATCACTATTTTGTTACGGGGAAGCTTACCTCCCTGTAGAATACCAAAGCTTTCCACCTTCACTAGTTCAACACTATCTCCACGATGAAGACGAGACGAGAAACCCTCGATCCATTTACACCAGGGTAAATCTTTGACTCGAACTAAAACGATGAGTTCCAGAACTATCAACCATTGACAATATAAACTAAATACATAGTCTATCAAAATGATGCCATTGCAGAAGGAAGGGAACTGTAACCTTCCCAAACCAGAGGTCTCGAGGTCGAACCTCATACACTTTCTAAACCAAAATTTCAGCATCCTGTCGGCCACAGACCAAAAACAATGGAAACATTAAACCTCAATTCCAATCTCATAAACCAAAACATCGACCCAAATCCTAGGTTTACATCCAATGGTCAAGATCAAGTTGATCAACAATTGTGATCTTGCCAACACCCTTTGCGTTGGAGCAAACAACTAATACTTAAATGATCATTCGATTGCCAGAGCATGATCATGCCAACCTTTTGCATACGATGGATTTTCAAACTGCCAACTTGGAGATTTATCAACAACATGTATTACTTGGCAACGTTTTACCATCACCTTTCTGCACTCATTTACACTCATCGTGGAAGTTGTAATCATCGTCATTAAACACATCAGGGATGGCCATTAATACAGACTTATAACACAATCCCAATGCCGATCTGTATCGCTGGAAACTGTCAACCTGTCCATCACCATTTATTGTTTGTCAGTACTCTGATTTCAACACTATCATTTCATTTTGGATACATAACAAAATTTCTTGATATGTTATGTTAATTCGATTTCAAGGTTCGTATGGTCTTAAGCCATGCTACATAACACTTATGAACGTGTTGTGTTGACCAACGATGATATAGTGGTTCATAAAGTTTCAAATCTAGGTCGCTTTTAGATTTTATGTTATTACATAGAAGTTTGTAATTCCAAAGGTAAGTCTTATAGTTTTTATTTATTAATTATCGATTCATGTAATAGTTGTTAGGATGATTATAGTCATAAGTGACATAGTTCTATTTCACAAGGGATTCATATTTTATTTTGATACTCCTCATAAAACTTACAAGCTTATAAGTTATCATATCTAGCTCATAGAATTACGATTTGGGCAGACCTTATAATTACCTTGGCAACATTCTTTGCATTCACATGAATTCTATTATCGTAACTATAGATAGACTTTTTAGTAGACATTCAATAAATCCATTGATAAATAATTATCAAATAAACTAATTAATGTTAGATGTATTCTCTCACTTTAACATTTAATGATTCTTGCGATACATTCATTCCACCAGTAACGGGAAAATAGACAATTATCTGGAGATGACGACGAGGCCAGCTATAGCAATAACAAGAATTACAACTACGAAACCCTCAGCATGATAACAAACATAGATGAATCTGTTTTAAACATCGTGGAGTTGTAAAATAACATCTGAAAACAGTAATTATAGCTACAAATCCATACCTGCTTACTTGTGATGAAACACAACAGAATTATAACTTTTTATTATTTATGATGTTTATTTTGAACTTTATTTGTATCCATGAAACTTCTTACCTATCATCTGCACATAGGAAATTCAACAAGCTTTAGCGTTGCCACTAAGTAAGCTTTAGGGTACCTCGTAGGAAACCCTTATGCAGCAAAGTCAAATTGTCAGTATCATTGCAAAAGGGAAAGTGTCATATCATATTCCCCATCTGTTTATTTCTTGTCATCATAGTCATGTTTACTAATTATGTGTTAACAATGTCATTATCTTATTGCTGCTAAAACATAAAATAAAGTATGATTAGTACTAATAACTGTACAACTAATGTGGTCATAATCTCATTTATTAATTCCGCAATTATTATTATCATAATTAATGCTATTTTCAAAAAATTTAATTTTTTTTGAAAAATGCGAGATGTTACATTGTCTCCTTGAAAAATATAGACCCTATCATCTCCGACGATTCCAAGAAACTAGCAAAAGGGTCTTCCAGAAAATGAAGAACTCCTATTTCTTTAGGACCAGTCGTGAAGGCTCCTGTAACAGGTTATTGTCGACCATCAAGATGTTCTTCTAGATCATACGACAACCGGTACTGCTGAAAAAAACTCTCATCCCACTTACGAGAAGGGATACAAAGGTCATCGCCACTTTCCTCCGGAACCTCACTGCTTAGAGCTTGATTTTCACCATCAAATGTAGCAGAAACAGCCTGAACCCTTTCCCTAGAATCAAGTGAAATGGACTCCCTTTGATAAACTTCTACTTCTTGGGGTTGATTACACGCTCATCCCATCTCTCTATTATCAATATCAAAGAAATTTATAGAGCTTTCCATCTTAAGTCTTTGTTTTTTATTAGAAGCCCTGATCTTTTGCTTGATCAGTGCAAATGAAGAATAATAGAAGGGTAAATGATCACTTTCAACAGATTTGTTTTCAGGGGTTTGGTCATAGATAGTGATCAAATTTTCTTTGCTAGTTACCTCAGGACTTGAAGAGTTTTCGGCTGGTACAACACTCAAGTAGCCTCCTTCATACTCACCATAGTCATCATACTTAGGTGAGATGAAACTTTCTTCAAAACCGTCCCTAACAAGAACTTCAGCATGCTGATTGTGATTCATGTAAGACAAACCAGAATTACCTTTTTCTAGCACATCGTCGGGCTAGTCATCTCCCTGTTCATTATGGGAAATATTGGAACTCAAGGTTAGTTCACTTTGTTCACGCCTCTCTTTGAATCTTGACTCCTCTTCAATTCCTTTATCATCAATTTGGCATGATAATTTTCTAGACATCCTCAGATTGCCTTCAACCTCCAACACGTCAATGAACATATGTTGCAAATTAGGGGACCTTCTTTCCAATAGGACCAAAGATAGATTAGGAGGAAAAATAGATGCATAGTGTAGCTTAGCAGCATTCTCTAGGGGATGAATTTCTCTTGGCATATCATAATAGAATCTTGAAAACCTTCTGTTAAAGCTAGACATGGCCTCTCCTTCTTGCATTCTCATGGAGTAAAACTCTGAAAGAATTAGGTCCCATGACCGTCTCTTACCCCAAAACTCCAAGAAAATACCAGAAAACTTTTGACAGGTATCTATAGATCCAGGCTGCAAATGGCTACACCATTGCTTCACATCTCCTTGGAAAGATTGGGTGAAATCCCTCATACAAACATAATTATGATCCACTTCAAAAAGATCCAAAAAATGTTCAAAACTGTTGAGATGTTTCTCAGCAGTGAGGCTCTCGGATTCTCCATCAAATCTAGGAAGGTACTTATGGTATTTGGGAGGATAGTCATGAAGAACAGGGGGCAGTTTCAAAGGGCCATATCTCAAATGAGATCTGGTAGGCAAAGGAGTATGTACAGGGAGAGCCTTCTCATCCTTGCTCTCCTCGGATTCGCAAAGCTGGGTATGGATCTTACAAGGTCTAGAAGAAGAGATGGGGTCATCTATAGGGGTGAAAGGAAGATATACATTTATAAGGTCCAGAGAGGGATATACAAAGGCAGGTCTCTCTTGCCCTAGAGCTCTTCGATGAAACAAAATTTTCTTGATATATATACATAAAGGTAAAAGGAGACCGATACAGAAGAACAAGATTTCTTTGAAGAGATTGATGTTCTGATACCTGAATCTTGATTCTTCCATGTCTAAGGTAGATGCATTCATTCTCCAATGGAGTCACCATGAGAATCTTTCAATATCTCAATTTTGATACAAGATCACAGATCTCCCCAGTGGGGTCACCTTCGTACTGAAATTTCTCTTGAGTGGAGTCGCTGGGTGAATGGTACAACCTTCTCGATGTCTGACTACTGTTCACTATCAGTATTCCAGATCTCAAACCTTTGTCGTTCTTCCAGGGACGATGGGACAAATTTTCTTTCCCCGGTAACGACGCCAATTTGTTAACACCCAAAATGACCCACTAGGTTGTGGGAGAAGGAAAACTGGGGTAACCACTAATAAATCTTTAGACTTAAGCTACTGACCCAACTTAGTCTGAGAGGGATCTCTCTACAACTCTATGAAAGACTGGAATAATCAAAGTTGTCAACAATGAAAACATCTACCATCATTCATCATTCAAGATATTCAACTACAACAATATAGAAGATTAGATTTCTGTTGGGAAACAAAATGGTTTAAATATAGCTTGGCTGAAACGTAGGAATCCTTATTTGGGAAATGGAGTCACATTCAAACAAACTTTGAAAATTCATTTACAAATGCTTCACAAATGCATCAACACAAGGGCGAGGTAGTAAATAGCTCATAGTCAAAGTGATTTTAATTGGTGAAACAGAAGAGAAAAAAACAATCCATTGACATAAGGCATACAATGATGAATCCTATATCAACTTTAGCAGAAAAGTAATGGTGAAATACTTGGAAAATGATAAGTAGAGTATAATTTCTATGAATTCTACTTAGCTATCACACTGCACCAATTATGAGATAAAGTTACATGCTGGAATTATCAATGAGAGATACACAATTCACATGGAAAATGGAAGGAACAGACTACAAGACCAGTTACATAAGAATTCCTGAGAAAACATTGGCTCAGCTCTACAAACTTTATTCAAAATAGCTCAAAAGCTTCTTAAAGAATAATACACCAAATTTCTCATAAAATTTTTCAACAATATTTTTCAACCCTTTATCATTCTATTACATCGCATATATATAGATGCTCAGAGCCCTTTGCTCGACTCGCCTAGTTCCAAAATAGTAATATCTTAATGGCACCTCATTTGACCCAAAGATTTAGGAATATTACATATGTGTCATGTTCCAAACAGACTGATTAACACAAGGAACGAAATATCATAGATAGAGGGGCATCTTAACCCTGGGTTCGCAAATGACCTTGCGAGTCAAAGAAATCTTCCACTTTCAATGAGTTGTCAGTATGCAATGCATCATCTGGAAGGATAGGTGTCACTTCTTCAGTAGAGATTACAAAATCGTGAACCATTTCTGTATCCAGTTGGTCGCCTCGGTTGATTTTGAGGGTCTCCTTCTTCCTTCGCCCTAGGATTCCTTTGGACACTTGTCATCTATTAGGATCCTCATCTTCATTGCAGAGCTGGATTCTATGAGGCCAAATACCATAAGAGATGGAGGGGTAAGCTTTTCCTCCACCTCAGCCCATGTTTGGTCTGGCATGAACACCACTTCGGACTCCTGCCCTTTCTCCATGAGCCAATCCCAATAGAAAAGATGCTCAAACCACCAGGTGCACCATCTTTCCCATATACCAACTTCGGACAACGGACGTGAAAACCATATCCATAACTGTTGTGATGATGACAGCAGCTACATCTAGCTATAATTTCCATGATAACTCGATCGAATTCCTCAATCAAGTAGCCATGATGCAGAAGGTATGAGATGACCTTCATCATGCTCAGCAATGCTTTCCCAGATAGACGGCATAGACAATGATGATGCAGAGGTACCCTCCATCATACCGGTAATCATTTGGGATAACAGTCAGAGGCCCCTTTGTCGGTCTATCCATCTGACATCCCTCACGTGACAATACTTGACCTTGCGCTTCTCCCACTCTTTGAAAGACATGAGTCACCTCATCTTCAGAACCACTTGGCTCACATGTCATTCTGCACAAGTGATTTTCGTCCATCATTGCCGACCGAGATTACAACTTACCCCATCCACCAGTGCCAGTAATTTTTTCCCATCCTGCCATGTTGTTCTGTCCCGTGTCATACTACTAGGCCTCATCTTCCCCTCACATATTGAAAGTCGTGGATCACCTCACTTCCACCACCTCCCAAGCCATCCGCTAATCTGCATAAGCGACTTTTCATTTTACCCTCATTGCCGACTTCTCCAGCCTTTACACATCTACCAACCTCCCGATCATAAGCATCCAGCACCTTCAGGACGCTTATAACTCCTTCACAGCTTCCACTGTCATTCTAGTATGGCTAGGGTCGACGTCTTCTTCGCCTACTTGTTTCAATCTCCCCCCTTTATCTGGAGCCTAGGCCTAAAGTCACTAGTACCAGGGGGAGCTATCACCCGTGGGTGGATACGTTTGGTCAAAAACTCTCCCATATTGGGGCTTGGTATTGACCCACCTTCACCTTCGGACAAACCAACAATTACTTTAGATGCTCAACAGGTCGTGGGAACTATCTCCAATGTCCAGGTCAGGCTTGAGGTGGGTGGCTAAAAAGGTCCAACAACCTTTGGACAGACTTTGGTGAAACAAGGCAACCATTGTCATTGTTGGGGGGACCTCCAGGCTCAAGAGGCCGAGGTCCTGAAGGATAGTTTCTTCGCAGACCAATCTGGCCTGGGCCGAACATGATACAGGATCTCCGGGGCCCTCCTGGTTTCGACCCGACTACAAAAACCTTCACGCTTTGGCTGAACTGCTTGGCGACCAGCCATCAAGCTTCTGTACTGGGGCTAGAACATCATTCTCTAGAAAAAATCACTTCTGCATAGACAGGTCATGGAAAAATAAAAATGTAAATTTTGATGGGTTCTCTCACATATATAACCGCGCCTCCATAGCCTTCGGATTTCTTAGTCGATTGTCCCTTAATCTCAACCTTTGATTTCCCACGTGCTTGTTTTCCTTCGTCGGATCTGGCCCCTCTTTACCTAGTGATTTGACAACCCACTTATTTCCGCCGTCGGATCATCTTACCAACTCTCATCTAGGTCGTTCATCTTATTTGCATGCATCTACAGGGTAGCATCGCATGCACCCTAAAAAGCCTCCCCTATATCACCCTTTATTCATGCGACACATTGTGGAGCTGACACCTATCCAGCGGGACTCGGTCCACCGCATCTACCCTGATGTTATTCATTCTGCATCTTCTGGATGCGACGATCCTCCAGGACCGTCGATCTACCTAGGGACAATTTTATTCATTTACTTCGTTACATTGCATTCATTACTGCGGAACCCTTGTCCTTGACCATAGGCTACCAATCTGCCTTTTCTAGGTCATCCATGTGTCTGAACACCTGCCTCTACAACTTGGCACCATCGCAATGCTATTAAAACGATACCGCTCACTTCTCATAATCTTTGCGATGTTCATTCTAGCTGCCATCTATCCAACGGGAAAATCCCATCGCATCTGCTTATCCCTTCTCTTCCTTGCAGTTTGGCCATGCGATCGTCGATAGAAGCCGTTGATCTTGGACTTGCATTTGATAGACGGTGCCTATCCGCATGGTACTTAGCCTCCCCATATATTTATAAGAGGACTATAGGATTTAGGGTCTTTTAGCCCTATCATTTGATTTCTTTTGTATATTAATGCCCACACTTAAAAATAATTACATTTTTTCATTGTGGTAGGTCTTTCCTAGATCTCTTCCTTTCTCGTTCTAGCTCCTCGCTATCAGGGGTATGGAGTGCTCCATGCTTCCATCAGGTAGTCATTCCACCTTCCACCTTTCACATTCAGTAATTTTCTAAAAAAATTAAATAGGGGCATGTGCAAGCTAATGAAGGTCACTTTTGGCATGTTAGATGCAATAGAAAGCTGAAAAATCAGGCATCCTTCAATTTACTTGGTTTTTTTGAGACGCTTACACAAGATATCTTCCATTGAGTAAAAACATGAAACGTAGGAAATTGAGTCACGTTTTCGAATATATAACTTTTAAGTATTGAAAATTTACATAACTATGTCAAATTTCATTTTTTCTAAGAGTCACGTTTTTGTTTTTGGCAAATGATAGGGTATATGTTTTTGTGGGTGCAACCTTTCACTGCCTAAATGACGGTTTCAGGCTACAAAATCTGGTATACATGTATAGAACCCGTAGCACTAGTGCAGCGCTATTTTTCCAAAATTTAATGTTTAATTTTTATTTTTTTTAATTATGTAAGTGGGCAAACCTTGACAACGGTACGTCAAATGTGGGTGAAGCCTTTGAAGGTCTTAATGTAGTTATTTTGACTTGGATTTTGTACCGCATGTAGAGGTCGGTGTCCTCTAGTGCAGCATACAAGTTTTTTTTTAAATGGTTGTGAAATGAAAAAGTTACGGAATAAACACTAACAGTATGTTTTTTGACCAACGGAATGATGACACAAGAAAATTAGGAAATAAATAGAAAATCTCAATAGTTTTTTAAAAAATTACATATTTGGAATCTGCATAAAAAATTCTATCTATCCCTAAAATTTCGTCACTAATGGTCAGGTGTGTCATGCTGTAAAGAGAGGTGGAAAACATGCATACTCAGAAAAATACTGAAAATGTCAAATTAGCTATGGTCTAAAAATTCCTTAGCACAGGTTTGGTAAGTCTGAACCAACCACATAGGACAGTGGCTGACACGCGAGCACGGGAAGAGTGGGTGATTAGGCACTAAGGAACGTGCACACATTATGTTTAAATTCAAATAACGAGTGCGCATTATATTTAAATTCAAATTTTAGTGTTTTGGTGGTCAATGTTATAGGCAACACGCTAGCGTTAAGTGTACATAACCC